>CAVNZK010000031.1:1439940-2879880 GCA_963693345.1 Pieris melete | reverse complement strand
CTTTTTTTTAATTACTTATTTGGTATCTTATAACCTTCTCCTTCGTTTACAAATTGTTATTATGATGATATTAATTTCAAATTGTTATTTGTTATTAAAGCCCACTGACAGATTATAACTACTAACTTTCTAACGTGATGAGACGGCTGACACTGTCAAAGGTTGTTATTGTCAAGTGTCAATTGAGAATTGATACACATAGTATTTCCACAGAACATAAAATGAGTCTCGTATAATAAGATTTTGCTTTAATCCTTACATACCAGCGGTTGAGTGCGATCGTAAGAACATCTTTTTTTTTCTTATTATTATTTTTTTTTTGTATTTTTAAAGTTTAAGCGCTTATATACTTGGTGTAGATTTTATTTAACTTTTAGATTAGTTTTAGTTTTTATTTTATTCTTTTTTATTATCATACTTTTGTTAAGCATGGATTGCAGTAGTGATGACTCTGATTTCTTATCTCTGGAATCGTCCGATTGTGACTCCTTCCATAGCATTGACTCCTCCACGCCTACCCTAAATGATACCTTATCCTCTATTTTTCAAAACTTGCCTAAGCATTTCAATGTTGTACACATTAACGCCCAGAGCGTTCCAGCTCATCACACAGATCTCCTTACGTTGGCCTCTAAAGACATCCATGCCATACTTATTTCTGAAACTTGGTTCAATCCTTCCCTTTCCTCTGGTACTTACTCTCTTCCTGGTTACAATTTAATTAGAAATGACCGACTCGGCATGCGTGGAGGTGGTGTGGCAATTTACTTACGTTCTCACATCCCCTTCTCCATCATTAGCTCATCGCCACAGCCTCCACCTAGCAATGCAGCCGAGCATCTCCTCATCGAAGTTCTTCTATCCAACTCTAAGCTTCTCCTGGGAGTCTTCTATTCCCCTTCATCATCGGTGGACTACTTTGATTCCTTTGAAGACACCATTGACCAATTTTCTCCCTTATATAAAAACACAATAGTCATGGGTGACTTTAACACATGTCTGCTGAAAAATGATTCTCGCTCCAGACGGCTCCTTTCTTTAACTCACTCTTACAACCTACAAAACTTATATCTTAACGCTACGCATAAAGTCCCCGGTTTTACTCCGTCACTTTTGGATCTTATTTTTGTTTCCTCTCCTCACCTTGTCACTAAGCATGGGCAACTTCCTGCTGTCGCCTTCTCTCACCATGACCTTCTCTATCTCTCCTTTAAAGCGAAGCCACCCAAGCAGAAGCCCACGGTAGTTATGCGTCGCAGCTTTGGTGGAATCGACCATGATAGCCTACTCAGTGATGCATCCAAAATTGACTGGAGTGGTCTGTACGACTTAGCTTACCTCGACGACAAAGTTGAGTTGTTCACTTCGTCCATCACAAACCTCTATGATAAGCACGCCCCATTGAGACGTGTTAAACTTAAACATTTACCTGCTCCCTGGCTCTCTGATGAGATTAAAAGACTGATTCACAAAAAAAACAGAGCCATAGCTAAAATGAGAACTGCCAAATCTGATGCGGAGCGTGAAAAATATAAAGTAGTTCGCAATCGTTGTAATACTCGCTGTCGTGATGCTCAAAGGCAACATATCCACGACTCAGTATCCAATGGCGACACCTCAAAAATCTGGAAGTTCCTCAAAACCTTGGGGATTGGCAGATCGGCACAGAATGTTATTTCTTCAGCAATAGATATAAACAACCTTAACTCTCACTTCACCTGTTCTCCTGCCCACGATAATTCTTCTCTTAGGAAGACAATCAATAAACTAGCTTCTCTTCCAACTCCAAACTACATGCCTTTTAATTTCACTGAATTCACCGAGCGCGAAGTGGAGGGTTGCATCCAGTCTATCTCGTCGGATGCTGTTGGATGTGATGAAGTTAGTCGTGCTATGATCTTACCTATCTTGCCAGCTATTCTTCAAGTTATTACTCATATTTTTAATTATTCAGTTACTAGTGGTAAATTCCCTACTTCTTGGAAGGATAGTCTAGTTATTCCTATTCCCAAACGGCCCGATCCCATTAACTTTTCTGACTTCCGGCCCATTTCTATTCTACCATTCCTATCTAAAGCTCTAGAGCGCCTTATACACTCGCGGCTTAGCGGATTTCTGAATAAAAACTCAATTCTAGACCCTCTCCAATCGGGTTTCCGCCCGGGGCATAGCACGACTACGGCATTGGTTAAAGTTTGTGACGACATTCGCCGAGGGATGGATGGTGGGCAGCTCACTGTTCTCACTCTGCTTGACTTTAGCAATGCTTTCAATACTGTGAACTTTGAAATTCTGCTTGGGTTGCTTCGCTCTATGAATATCTGTCCATCCGCTATTGACTGGTTTCATAGCTATCTTAACGGTCGTCGGCAGCGTATTAAAATGAATGATGCTTACTCTCAGTGGAATAATATAAGTGCTGGTGTTCCGCAGGGTGGCGTTCTTTCACCTCTTCTTTTTTCTATATTTATCAACACCCTGACTGCACATCTATCCGCTAGTTATCACCTTTACGCTGATGACCTCCAAATCTACGTTCAGTCTACACTGGATGAGCTTCCTCTTGCAATACAAGCGATGAATGATGATCTTGAAAACATAGCCAACTGGAGTAAAGACTTTGGTCTTCAAATTAATCCTGCCAAGAGTCAAGTCATCATCATCGGAAGCCCTTTCTTTATTTCAAGAGTCAAATGGGCTCAGCTCCCTGGTGTTTACCTTGACGGTGTGGCCTTGGCCCTCAATAAGACCGTTAAAAACCTGGGGGTCTTCTTCGACCAAACGTTTTCCTGGGGTCATCACGTAAAGGAGATCAGCCGTAAACTTTACGCCGCTTCTTTTACTCTGAAACTTCTTTCTAATTTCCTTCCCATCCGCACTAAAACTATGTTAGCACAGTCTCTTCTGCTTCCTATTCTCGATTATGCGGACTCATGCTCCTCTGATTTGAACGAAGAGCTACTTGACAAGATCGAACGCCTGCAGAATTTCTGCATACGGTTCATATTTGGTCTTAGGAAATATGACCATGTGTCTAAATTCCGCAGGCAGCTGGGGTGGCTACCTATTCGATTCAGACGTCACGCTCATCTTCTTCAACTTCTATACTCAATTCTTTTCAATCCGAAAACCCCTTCTTATCTCAAAAATCACTTTAAATTCTTAGGTCCTTCTAACTATATGTTACGCTCTTCTAATAGATGTTTATTAGAAATTCCATCTCACACTTCATCCTTCTTAGGCAATTCATTCACAATCTCCGCCATTAAGTTATGGAATACGCTGCCCGACTCCGTACGATTGGCTACCTCTCTGTCATCTTTTAAAACTCTTCTGTATTCTCATTTCTTAACCTTATCCTATCCTGATCAATCGTGACTTGTATAAATCTTATGTTTCCTTTTACATCACTATTTGCTGTCCATGTATTTGTAAGATTAGCTTTTAAGTTTTTAGTCCGTTGTTAATATTTTTTTTTTTTGTATTACTTTAGATTAAGGTACTATGTATATATATATTTTTTTTATATAACATTTGTTTCTGCACTTCTCGCACGAATCATGTTTCTTTTTTTGTTTTTTCTTTAACTAGGGTTGCCTGGAAGAGATCGCTTATTAGCGATAAGGCCGCCCGTTGCATCCCTTATAAATTTTTTTTGTTTTTGTATTTTGTATTTTTGCAACGAAGTTTTAATAAATAAATAAAATAAAACAATACATTATGTCAAAAAATAAAAATTTACCTTCCCGGAACCCCTCCACTAACATTTGAACTTTATGATATGGTATTAAAGTTAAAATTGACTTTTAAGTATTACTACGAATATTTTGTATGGGAATAGAGAAAAGTGTTGTTTTTCACTCATTTTTTTTTATTTTTCTCTCCGTAAGAACCATCCTCGTACTTCAAGGAATATTATAAAAAAAGAATCAGACAAATCGGTCAAGCCGTTTTCATGTTATGTCGTGACAACGGAAAACTGGTTTAATTTTTATATATATATATAGATAGATTGCAGTTGCGTAGGTCAAAATAATATTCATTTTTTAATTTAATTTTGTTTTGTTGCAACTTACTTAGTTACTATCTACTTAGCTACTATTTAGAACTTCATATTGAATTCTCAAGCTATACATCGATTACAACTGTTTCAAAATTATAAAGATTGTGTGATAACCTTAGAATTTGTGTTATTATTTGAACATTTTGTCTTACGTAAAAATTATAAATCTAATTATCTTGAAATTGCACGTTACGCTAGCTGAAGCGAAGAATGTCCCATATACACCAGTCATTACATTATAGACATTCGAAATCGAAAATCTGATAATAATTCCAAAAGTTTTCAAACTTCGGTCAAGTGAATGGTACATTGGGACGACAATAAATCTCATTTTGCAACCTTGTCCGCAGTCCGGAACATTGTTAAAATTGCAATTAAATTAATTTTATGTCTGTATGGTTGTGAAAAAAATTCCAAAAGTTCTGCAAACTTGGGGAAGTTTTCGATATAATATTTCATATCACGTATAAAATTTGCAACCAACCTAAGTGTACGGAACATTTTTTGTTATTTATTTTATTTTCGATATATCTGTCAAATTTGCAGAACTTTTGGAACGTTTTCCTTCAGTTTAATAAAGAACAACATTAATTTTTAATAACAAAACATGTTCCGTACACTTAAATTGGTTGGAAATTTGACACGTGATGTAAAATAATATATTTAACACCACTCCAACTTTGCAGAACTTTTGGAATTTTGGTCTCAAGAACTAAGCAAATTATCATTTATTGCATTTTTAACAATGTTCCGGACCGCAGAGCAGGTTGCAAAATTTTATAGTTTGTTTTAATAGCACTCCCGACCTTACATCAAAATTTGAAAACTTTTGGAATTATAATGAATTAATTGTCTTGACTGACTGGACTAATAGACAAATCTCAAAGCGTATATTAAGAGTGAAAATGTGCTGAATTTCAATTTAGTTCTTTTTATTTCAAAATGTATCCCGTATCACGCCGGGCGGACACATTAGTCTCGTCTGCTCGTGCTGATGAGTTACGTGACTCTACGGACACGACTAGCATTTTGACACGCAATTATTTTCAAGTTTGTATGAAATAATCCTTATTATTAATAATATTGTATACCTTGTGTAACGTGCACTTTCATTCCAGAGTTTCTGTCTCGGACAGTGTCACTATCAGTAATAGTAGACTCGGACTTTCTCTAGAATATTGTGAATATAAAAACATTATTTTATTTTAATAATCTGTCTGTCATTGTGTAAAAGCGTTCAAGCGAGTGCGGTAGGGCGGGCGAATCCGTAAGGCTGAGATTAGGGCGGATTAAAGTGGTTACGATACCTCGTGTGAATCCATAGCTTCAGTTTAACTTGTTGATGCGAATTATTAAAGAAAATATACTATAATGGGAAGATAAAAAATAAAACGTAAATTTTTGTAAATTGATATGTTTTTCCCTTATCTTATTATATACAGCAACATATTATCTAAATTTACTGGCATTCATTAATAAAGACAATATATTAGGTTTATAGCTGTTTTGCTTTAAATAAATAAATAGTATTGCAAACCGATTTCAGTGGCGGCCCGATTGAGCTCTCGACGTTTTTACTGAGTGTGTTGATTCGGTCATAGCGTGACGTTAAAAATACTTATTTGATCTTAATCTAATTCAAAATAGTTTTTTAATCCCACCAAATAATTCTGAGATTAACGTGTTAATCGAAACAAACTCTTACAATAGTAAAAACAATGGATTTCGTTTTTTATTTTCACGTTTCCGTCCTGGCAAACGAGCAGGCAAGTCACTTTCAATAAAGTTCAAACCCCCCTTTGAGAATATAGTACCCTATTTTCTTGAAGGCCCCTAAGCTGTATTTGTTAGGAAATACCTCGTCTGGCCGGTGGTTCCAGTGCGCGGCAGAAAGTGCTTTAAAAAGCGCTCTGTTGTCGACAGGCATCGAGAAGAAGGAAGGAATTATATTCGGAAATACTAAATCTGACGAGTTACACAAAATATCTCCAACTCTTACCTCTACCTGTAGTTTTATTTGGGTCATGAAAAAGTAATTTTATATCTTAGCATTTACGAGTGTATTTTATGAATGTCATAAGGTTCCGACATAAAATTTTCGACCATATACACTCATGAAAATTATTAACTTACCTTGAGGTAAGTATTTATAATATTAGGACGCATTTTCAATCTTTACAAAGTACTTATATCGTTTTACGTCCCTTATTGTGCACCAATGGTTTTTCTGTCTATCAATTTAAAACTTTTTCGTACGGTGAAGGAAAGTGGCATACGTTAGATCCAAAAATTTACTTGCCTATTAAAAATAAATAATCACGTAATAGATACAGATTCAGTTATAATAGATACCAGTTCAGAATGTACATAAAAGAGCCCACAAACCTTGGTCGTATTATATAACATATAACAATATCATACTCTTCTTATAATGAGTCTTCATTTGTTCCTACACAGAACGAAATAAGAAAGAGTTTCGTAACTATAAACAATATCTCTTTAGAAGCCTCTCTTAACAACTGAGATGTATAAGTTAGCACAATCAGCAATAATTATTATTTGAAAAATTATGTACTCGTAACTGAGGTGATATGTTAATATTAGTTTAAACAAATTAACTTTTTCAGACATCATATAATATCACGCTTTGGTAATTATCGCTGATAACATTATTGTTTGATGTCACTTTATTTTATAAACTTTTCCACAATACGCACTTCAGTCGAGATGTAATTAAACGTGCGTTGCCCCCACCACTCAGTGGTAAGAGGCCGTCTCTATGCACCCTCAGATAGCTTTCATCTATACCTTGCTATAAAAATGACGACCTGCTTCAATTCATAATATATTTTGTTAATAATGATTGCAAACAAAGTCTGCTATTATGTGTGAGTATACGTACTACACATATAGTAGGAGGTGATCAGTTTATTGTGACTGACACATCATCATCGTTCCGCGTTCACGAATAAGTGGTACATTTTTTGGTATAATTTTAGATTAAGGTTAGTGATTCTATAATTTTTTTTATAAGATTTGGTTATGCATTTCTTGCACTTAACCCATCATATTTTTTTTTGGTTTTTCCCTGACTAGGGTTGCCTGGAAGAAATCGCTTGTTAGCGATAAGGCCCGTTACATCCCTTATAATTTTTCTATAAATGTAACGAAGTGTAAATAAATAAATAATTACGAAAATAAATCCATTGGTCCACGACCGGAACTCGAACACCTCACCTCCAGGTTGAGAATCACAAGTTCACTTTGGCTTTTGCACCCTTTTGCGTTCAGTGTAATATTTTGAGATTAGGTGTAGTCTCATTAGACCAGCGTCTGTTATAGGTGTTCTGGCGCATTAAAGTTCATTCCCGTTGATAATGAGATTAACCCTTCAACCTCTAATGCGATTGTTATGTCCCCGCTCACCGCGCCACTACCAGTCACCATAGGAGAACAATATTAAATTATTATTTTGGCATTAGTGATAATATCCCTATATAGACAAAGTTGGTTTAGTTTCAGAGCTTTTATGATTGATATGTTTGCTGTGGTAATAAATGAAAAAGAATTGCATTAAATGTATGACCGTTCATGATGTTTTTTGTATGGGCCAGATTCGTATGTGAGATATTTGACATTAGCTGTATACAACTTATCTTTCTTTTGTATAGTGCTTTCATTGATTCGATTCTAAATTAAGCAAATACTTCGCTGCATTGGTTGACATTTATTGATATATTTTAATGTTACCATGACAATTAATATAATGAAATACAGATGCAACCGATGCTTTAACATTCCGTAGTAATAAGACATACTGTTTTGTTAATTAGGACCAAATATCTTAAGCGAGTTCTCCAACAAACCTCATTAAGGATATCGAAGAAACAAAATAGTTTCCGTCTTCACCGTTGTATAAAACAAAACGTCCAAATAATTAGCATACTCTGCACCCGTTCAAACTATTCCTGAACTATCTCAACAAATGGGAGAATAAATGCTTTAGTTAAATAGTCTGTTTCTGCAATATACATACATTTTGTTAATTATGTCAAGGCATACATATCTAAATAAAAAAAATAACAAATAAAGCCATAAGCCATAATTATACGTAATTTTTTGAAAAAACTACGTAAATTGTAACGTAATTTGTCGATATTGCAGGACCATAAATTTATATTAAAAAAGTTATACGATTTTAGGTCGAATTTTTCACGTTGTTTCTTAAACCTACGAGTAACTGTCAATGCGTAGAAAGTGGGTAGAGAGTGGCTTGCCTTGTCTATGTTATTTTTGGTAGGAAGGAAAGCCTACGCAACAGACATGAGGCAGCGCATGGACACCCATGATAGTTAGGAGGAGGTTGTTTGTTTAAGTAGTTACAGGTGGTATCTCCCTGGAAAGACCTCTTCAGGCAGCCAATTCCACAGCTTGCTTGTTCACAAGAGCCTTAGAGATAGTACTAGTACTAGGTAGTACTCGGACTGTAGCTGGTGGATACTGTGTCTAATACTATTAATTAATTTTAACGGAAGAATGTGAAGTTTTAATATCATTTCAGAGTGGGGTTCACGTGGCGGGTCCCGGCGGCGTTCGTCGCAGACCGCGCCCGCGACAGCCGCTCTTCTTGCTACCTTCGATACTAGTGTACAACAGGTAGGCCTATGTTTATCTCTACATACTTAATAATAATTCCGATCTGCAGATCACATAACGACTGGTTTCAATATTTTATTAATAGGCAGAGTAATTCAAGGGAAAGTTATTATGTTATATGTATAATAATATATACATATTATTATGAAAACAAAGTCGAGAAATTTACTATATATTGAGATTTTTAAAGTCGTGCGCTTGTAAACGCAGTCTAAAAGTAATTGTAAAGTAAAACTGTGGTTAAAACCGGAATTAAATTACGAAATTAGTGGCTGGCATGGAAAATCAGTTACACGGAAGTAGTTTCGATATATGCGAAAGTAATTTCGTGAAATAATTAGTGTCGTAAAATCCTCAGTATCGCAATAACCATTTTCCTATATTATATGTAGCTAAAGAGACGCTTCTCTATAAACTTAAAATGCTGCGTTTTTTAGTACTTAACTGGAAATAGTTTTAAGTCTTGGTCACGAGAATTCAGGGTGGCATTTGCGACACTAGTTACACGTCGCATCTCCAGCATGAAATTAGTTACATGACACTAATTTTCATTATTCTGCATTCATGAAATTAATAATTCTTGCATTACGAAAACATTGAATTACACGTAAAACTGTTGGTAAAAATAATATCACGAAATTAATTTCATGCCACTAATTTCGTAATATAATTCCGGCTTTAACCACAGTTTTTTTTTGCAGCAAAAAATACTTAAAATTTGAATTAAAAACTTCAGGGTTTATAATACAATTAGTCCTATTAGTGGCGGTTACAAAGAAGCGCCGAACTGCAGTATTTTAAGTTCTGAATGAGTAAAATAGTGGCTATGAGCCAAATTGTAGGCGGATGTTGGAGCGTGAATGTGCTGTGAGCAAAGCCTGCGGACGCTGATATTTCATTGCCATGCGCCATAAACCTTCTAAATAAAACACAGTTCGGTGGCGAAACTGTGTGGTTTTTAGTTTAAGTAGTTTTGCACGGAATATTCTTTTAGTGTAGCTTAGAATCTGAAATTGAGTTAAAAATTAATTTTAAGGTAGTTAGGAACAATCTCGATTTATTCTGTGTTTATAAAGGGAAAAAATTACACAGAACCGAAAAAAATGACTACATGAAATATAAATTTAATTAAAAGATGGAACTTTTTTTTTTAAGATTCAAGAGGTTTTGTTTTGTTTGTTTGTAGAAAGTAATCTCCGGAACACGTTTTTTTTAACTAGCAGAATAATACCTAATTGATAGAAAATGTATTTTCTAATATTAAATATATTTTATGTGAGCGAGGAAACTTACTCCAAAACTTAACTTTTTAGTATATGTCGCGAGCAGAACTTTCATTATATAAAACACGTGGAAAGCTAATATCTTAGGAGCTTAAAAAATAAATTCATTGAGAGGTGTAACTAGGTCAAGCGTTGAAGGATAATAAATGCAAAGCTATAAGTTATAAGCCGCTTATGAAAGTAGGAAAAGGAACATTTCGCAGGAAACATTCATACAATTCCGGGAGCTCGAAGTTGTGTGAAACTGAGTGGAAAAATTAATGTACCGCGTTATCAAGAGACCAGCAATCACAGCTCCTGTTATATGTTGATATTTTAACACGTCACATTAAAAAAAAATATACCCAAGTTTTAACAGTTAATTCTTAAACAAATAGATAACGATCTTTTTCTTAAAAAACGTAATTAAAAAATGAAAATACAATTTTTTTTTGTATCAAACGTCACACATGTTAAAATGATGAGAAAACATGTTATAGGAAGGATATACACGTCTGAGAATAAAATGAGAAGGCACAACGCTATACCAGATTTTTGCAACTTTCACACAATTGAGTAGCACACAACTCACGGGGACTCTTTTTGTACTGAAGAATTCGAAAAACGTAAAAGTCTGTAAAAAGGGTTTTTTCTCGCTTAACATTACGTATGAACCGATTAGCTACGAAACAAAACAGATTATCGATAATTACCTACCTAACTCACAAAAGGTATTGCTTAAAATGTGAAATTTGGTAAGTCGACAACAAAGGCGGCTTGTCGGACCGTGAGACAGAACACTACAAATGTAACGATTCAATTGAGCACTTAATCAGCCGAGTTGTAAGCGGGAAACATACTCAGCGTTTAGTAAACTCTATGCGTTACTAACCTAATGGATATAGCTCTTTTTATGTTTTGTATTTTTTACAAGACATCCCCTGGCACAAGTCGGGGATATTATGAAGTATAAATATAATATTTTATGATGCTATGGGTTACGTGAGAGGTCGCTCCACTTATCAACAATATTCCTAAAAAAATCTAATTTGCTAGTAAGAACTAGTACTTTTTTACATAATAACATATCGAAATATTGGAGCGTCATATAACATTATTAAATGATGCTTAATTTATATAAAAATCTTAAGAAATACAGTTGATAATGAATGACAACCTTTTTCGTTTATTAAAAAAACATGTTTTTTTATAAAAATAAAAAAGGTTTTTTGTTAGTTGTCTGTTTCAATTTAAATATTAAAATCTGTCTGCTAGATTGTGTTTCAAGGGTTATAAATATACTTTTTAATTCATAAATATGATACAAATAGCTATTGCATAGTAGTTAATTTAATAGATTAGTAAAACAAAAACAAATCAAATCTACAAGTTCATTTAAAGATAATTTATTATTTTATCTATAAAACAAATAATACACAGGAAGAATGAATTATTAAAAAAGAAAACATGACAAGAAAATACACTCAAATTGGGAAGCTTAACCACTTTTAAACCGTTTACCTGCCGGTGTATAACGAGCCTAAGTGAAATTAATTCAATGAAGGGGCCTGCTTACATTGGATTCCGTTCCTTTCAGAAGGATTTATTTTTGGTGAATGCGCCGGAGCTGGCAATTTAAACCGAATTTAAATTCTATGTTCCTAAAGCATTAGCTACAGCACAGGCAGAGTGCTTCAGCGAACTTTATTGCTTTTTGAAAATACACTTAGGAAATAGAAATTTCCAGTCAGCAGAAATATTTGAAATTTCATTTCCGTTTTTACGCAAAATTGATTGGCAAAAATCAAAGCTAAAATGGACTTTATGACTTAAGTAGGGTAGGGCGGGGCTAGTTGAGCAATTTTTCACTTGCTTGGATATAGCTCCTCAATGATAAGTCTCAATGAGTTGTTATGTGTCCTGATGGATTAGTAATTTATCCCTCAACAAAAGTGGCCATAGTATTTTTTTGTAACAAGTCCAATATAATAGCTACAGATGTTTAAATGCAGAAAGTCAAGTATGCTCAATGTACCCCATAGGTGGGGTAAGTTGAGCAAGGGTATGGGGCAAGTTGAGCACTAAGAATGTCTAGGCCAAACCATGGGTTCTATGTTAACTTGAGATGAAATAAAATATGTGTAAGACAGTCAGCTTTTTATTTATAGTCTTGTCAATAAAAGACAACAAAATTTAAAGAAATTTTCTTTGTATAATTAACCGAAACTAGAATCAACAAAACATGACCATCCATATCTATCCATTACTTCCGATAATTTATAAAAAAGATTACCAAGGCTGGTGGGTTCTGGTTTCTGTATGGATAGCTACGATTTTTTTGTTTTAAAAAAATCATCAACCATTCTTTTCCGGAAATCTTTTTTGCAATTCAGCTTGGTGGAATTTCAGCACACTCTTAGGCAAGGTGACGGACGTCTTTTGGAGAAAAATGCCAATTGTAGCAAGAATTTTTTCAACAGTTCTCTTGTGAGAGAGGATATACTTCCCTCGGTGTTGTATAGCCCATAAATGAATCATCACCTTCATTTAATTTATTTAAAAGTCAACCAACACCGAATTCCTTAGCGGCGATATTCACACTTTTTCCCTCATCGAGGACAGCCTTTGCAGCATTATTTAAGTATTCAGTAGTGTAAGAACATCTTGTAGTCTTCCTCTTGTAAGTCCGCATCCAAACAAAAATAAAAGATTCATTACTCATCAGTTGTTTAAGTCGTAGAGTTAGTTGAGCTATAGTTGCTCAACTTACCCCAACCCGGAATTTTAAAAGAAAAGTAGGATTGTAAATAAATGCCTAGAATTAGACCCAAAACCTATTTACAAATCAAAAATACGATAATCTTCTAAAAGATTAACACTCTCCTGATTGAAAACAGAGAACATTTGACAAAGACTGACGAAAACTTGCGATAAACAATGTTTTTACTTTTTGGTCACAAAATAAACAAAACGCCGTGACACTTCACTCACTCGTCGAGCTGCCACTAGCTATCGTGCGATGATTACCTCTCCTACGACTCCTTCTTTTCGCTATTTGATACTATCGCGTAAGGTGAATAGTTTCCGAGATATTTCGATTGCCCAACTTGCCCCTATGCTCAACTAGCCCCGCTCTACCCTACTTCATACTTAAGTAGATTAAACAAACTAGAAATAAACTAGGTGGTTTTATTTTACATAAATTATTTCCACAAAGGTATTATAGTAATAGAAAAAATTGGGACGTTAATTTTTAAAATACGCGAATAAATACAATAAAAAAACAAATGTTAAATAAATGTAACAGTTCTCAGTAAGTGGTGAGCTAAAGAAACGAACGCCGCATTTCTTACAACATTCGGTGCTTCTCAATCTAGAAGTACAGGCCAACAAAACCACAACAAAGTATGTGATTTATAGAAAATACAGACTTAATCAAAATGGTAATAAAGAGAACGCGGTTTCGACTACGTATAAAACATGAAACCCTCCAAATAGCGTAACCTTCACCCTTGAAACGGTCGCCCGCAGACGATACCGCCTCTCCTGTACGAGCAAACGTACGGAACTGAGATGCGAAAAGAAACGTCACCTATATGTAGCATACATTTGTTACTTATTTATACAACAATACTACGAGTAGGATAATAGAACTGATTTAGTAGTACTACAGTTCTGACATCGGCAATATAAAATGATAGTTTGATTTCGGATTATTTTTATTTCATAAAAGTTCACTGTTTTAAGACAATATACGATTTATTTTTAATTTTATTGATGTTTGTTTTTTCCTATTTAATACTGTTTCTGCGTTTCTGTTGCTTACACTAATTAATGACCATATTTTGATTTGTATAGGTAATATTTTCACTGTTAATATATACAGCTAACATGCCTCAAATAAAAAAAAATAAAAGTATAAAATATGTATTTTGAAGAACTATAATATAACATACGACGCCAACATCGTCCAATTCATAAAGTGCAACAGGCTCAAGTGGGTCATATGCACCAAATGGCGAACCACAGAACCCCAAGGTCCATAATGAACTCACAACCCTGTGGCAAGAGAAAATCTGGTTGGTGGGACGGGGTTGTCAAGGACGCAGAAAGCACTGGATGGATTGCGATGGCGAATTGTACTTGAGGAGAATAAGGCTCACAAGGGGCTGCTATTGATGATGAAAATGTGTCTTAGAATATTTACTAGAACCCAAACCCTCTAAGTAGTTACAAAAACGCCGCTTTTTTTAACCATTTACCCCTCTGTACAAATGGAGCATCTTTTGTCCATCTGCATGAATGTCGACGTACAGGAAGACGGGTCAATATTATATAGCTTTGGGTCGACATTGTTATTGGAAGTTTTTCGGTCAGAGCTGAAACGCTTTATGTTGATAGAAACGAGAAAACTATTTCGACGCATATTTCTTCGAAAAGGGTATACGACCGTTGACGCAATTCAATTCCTTATGTATTGATCATCTTGGACCTTATGTATTCATGTTGGAAATTAGATTTTCTATTCTTACCATTTAAAAAATCATTATATTTTTGTATACTATATAATTTATTAATTAATAAAATACATTTATATTTCTATTTATATATATAGAGACTACTACTACAAACAATGATGCAATTGATTTTAATTGATTTTTCTAAATTTTAAAACCATACAAATATTCAAATGGTATTTTTCGGACATGGAAACTGTTTTACTACTATCATTTATATTGCCATCATACAAACTTAATGAAACCTTGAAAATGGAATCACGGAATAAGTGCAAAGGACAATTTAACCATCCTTGCATGCCGCAAGTTTACCACGTGGTATGTGACTAAACAATCATACTTTATATATTTTGCATAAAACGGAAGTCTAACCAACGACTCTGTTTCTGGTGCAAAGTTTATATAGTGTCTATTGCGTGTTAACTAAGCGGAGTCCCACAGAGTTGTCGGCGGTACAAAGCTAACTCGTTTAAATCAGTCCCTACCGTTGTCTGCGGCGGATCGATCCGATATCGCCGAATGTGCCGGCCTTTATTGTTTTGTTTTACTGTATAGCATCCATTTCCCTTATCCCTATAAAGAGAAGCTTATCCTTTCGGTATTATTCCATATTTTTTGAGGATTTTCATTAGGAAAACAGTGTATAGTATTTTGTAAAATGTTTTCCTGAAATAGGAAAATATTTTTATTTAATTTTATTTAATCTAATCAGTAGTAAAATTTTCTAGTAAAAAATTGATTTTAAACAATTTTCAGTTCTAACATTGATCTGAGAGATGATTTTTAATTTTATTGAGACAAGTCATTTATAGACGAATAGTCGATGACCAGTTTCTTTCAAGCGGCTTGATCCCATGGCGTTGCGTAGAGATGCACACCACATTTCTATGCATCTTCTACCACAATTACCATTGAGAGTGTTCAGTGGAGTTGTTCGGATCAATACAGCAGCTAAATATGTCGATAGTGTCGGAGACTTCATTCTGTAGGCGCAACATCTTTATTAACGGGAATCTGCAACAGACTAGTTCTGGCCCTAGATATCGCAAATAGCCTAGGCCTTCGCCGTCGCACATATCCCATAGGTACAAAGAAACCCAGTTCTTTAAGTACACTTGGGTTGCACACTACCCCTCTCAAGACTTTCAGTATATAGTAGGCCAACTGTAAGTCCCGTCTGGTTTCCAATTTATTGTGTACCCACCATCCCTAAGACAAATGGTACATTAAAGGATAGTACGGATAGACGCCATACAGTCTGTTATAAAGGTATCTAAATAGTAAATTTATTATGTATGTGCTCCAATATAAGGCAGTAGGTATTTAGCTTCACGCGGAGCCCAAACAGACGAGTTACACCGTTCTATGGACTAACTGAAACAGTTTATAATATGTCACAGATTTCATGTAATCAATTTTGAATTTTATATGACAGATACGAGACTGGGTGTCAGCTGAGGTTGAAATGTTGAGGGCACAAGCTGTGGTGGTCGGCGACGTCGACGAGATACTGTCGCAGCTTGACAAGCAAAAGGTAACTAAGCATACTCTTAAATCTCTTTAAAGTAAATAACTGAGTAGTATTAATTAGAAATATATCTCCTAGATCAATAATAAAAAAAAGTGCGTGCGTACAAAGTACACATGTCAGAAGCGAAATTCAAAAACTGAATAGTATCGATGGCCGTGGTAATGAAGAAACATTTATTTTAACTAGCAGACCAGGCCACGCGTTGCTGTGGCTAAGGTTTTTGTTTTATTACATAGTAGTAAACTATTCAAGGGAAACGGTAAGAGAACACCAGTTATGGGGACCACCATGCTTTTTAGTGGTTATGCCATTAAATTCTGTTAATGTTCAATTCTACAATAATTGATTGTATTTTTTTGTAAGGCAACACTGTCTTGTCAAGAGGAGAGTTTGAGTTTGTTCTGTGCTGTTATTGTGTGCTCTCGCCAATGTATCACTAACTTTGTGCTTTTGTGATAATAAACATTTTCTTTATTTTGTACCAATGCTGCTTAATTATTTAACCCTAATTTAATAGGTTATGGGCCCAGCAGTGAAATGTTTATTCTTTCGTTGTGAAAGTTTCGGGATGTGATTCTGGTTGTGGTTAGAGAGCACACGTGTTTATGAGTTTGGTTTGGACTATTGTAAACTAAATATGACTTCACCAGCTTCAAATGTTTTACCGGTCGGTGTGTTTGGTGTTAAACCATTTGATGGACAAAATTTTGCAAATTGGTTTTTTCGGATAAAATTGGTGTTGGAACAGAACGAAGTACTTTATGTAATTACAGAGGACCCTCCTGCAGATACCAAAGAGTTAAAAACTTTCAAAACCGCTGATGTTAAGGCAAGGTCTATTTTGATTGGTTGCATGTCTGATAACATCCTGATTTTAATAAAAGATAAAACTTCAGCAAAAGAAATCGTGGACACTCTGACAAAAACTTACGAGAAAACCGGAATGAAAAGTGTTGTGATGGCACAGAAATCATGGAGAAAAATGGAATATAAGCTCGAGAAACCTCTTCAGGAATTTCTTCAAGAATTCGAGACTAGGGCAGCTGAACTAAGGATGGCTGGTGGTAAATTAGAAAATGAAGATGTCATACATCAGTTATTGGGCGCCATGCCACCCGAATTTGATTCAGTGGTTTCCGCTCTTGATATTTTATGTGGCAGTAAGCAGACTGAGATAACTTTGGATTACGTAAGAAATACTCTTTTAGCTGAAGAAGAGAGAATATTGAAAAAGGAAGGGTCTCAGCCTCACAACGCATTTTCTTCTAATAGAAACCAAGGTAATCCATTCTCAAATTCAAAAAACGTTTTCATATGTTATTATTGCAAGGCTCAGGGTCATACGAAAAAATATTGCCCCAAGTTAATGAATCGAAACAAAGAGAAGGCAGCTGCTGTACAGGAGGATTTTTCATTTTTTACTTCTGAAAATTCCAAAGTAAACAGAGAAATGTCGCTGTGTTCTGAACAGTTGACGGACATTGTTTTTGTTATTGATAGTGGGGCTAGCTGCCATCTTATACAAAATTGTTTTAAAAAATTTGTTACTAACTTAATTGATTTGGACATGGAAATTAGTGTAGCCAAGGCAGGGGAAACTATAAAAGCTGTAAACAAGGGTACTATTTCGTGCTTATCTGACTTTGGTGACACCATACGGATTAATGATGTTTTGGTATGTAATAATCTTTCGTTTAATCTATTATCAGTTCGAAAATTAGAAGAAAAAGGATGTAAGATCATTTTCGAGGAGTCAAGTGTAAAAATTATTTTTAGAAACAAAATTTTGAAAGGTCAAGTATTTGGAAGTTTATATGTTATTAAGCTCAAATTATTATTAGAAAATGCCAATGTTTCAACTATGAATAATGAATTGATGCACCGGAGAATGGGGCATTCTTCTAAGTATCCAGTTACTATGTGTGACATATGCATTAAAGGGAAACAGACCAAGCTTCCTTATTGTAATACACCAGAAGAAAGAAAGCCTTCTAGACCTCTCCAAATTGTTTCATCGGATGTATGTGGTAAAATATCACCCCAAACGTATGATGGCTATAATTACTTTGTCACGTTTATTGATCATTATAGCAATTTTTGTTGTACATATCTGTTAAGGAATAAATCTGAAGTTTTTCAAAAATTCAAATCATTCAAGGCTATGGCGGAAGTTAAATTTGGACTATCAATTGAAAACCTACGTTGTGACAGAGGTGGTGAATATGTGTCTAATGAGTTTGTGTGTTTTTGTGATTCAGAGGGTATTAGAATAAGCTACACCATGCCCAGGAATCCTTCACAAAACGGAAAAGCAGAACGGATGAATAGAACCATATTGGAAAAGGCGAGATGTCTTTTATTTGACAGTGATTTTAAGAAGGATATGTGGGGTGAGTCAATTATGACAGCTATCTACTTAATCAACAGATTACCTACTTCTACACTACCAAATGGTGTAACGCCTGCAGAAAGATGGTATGGCTTTAAACCTGATTTAGGTAAAATTAAAATATTTGGTTGTCCTGTTTATTCATTGATTCATGAAGAGGATAGGAATGGAAAATTGTGTGAGCGTTCTAAGAGACTATTTATGGCAGGGTACTGTGACAATGGTTACCGATTATGGAATCCAAATAAGAGGAAAATTGAATTTGCTAGGAATGTAATATTCGATGAATCTAGGACAACCGAATTGACAAATGAAGGCCAATTTACTAATCCCGATACTGTCCAAATTCCTTGCGTTGACCACGAGACCAAATCTGAAGTCTTTCAGTCTTCAGATGTTGAGCAAGTTTTGCAGCCTATGTTGGAGGATGAAGATTTGCCTATTTTAGAGGATGAAGATTTTCAATCAGACAAGAATATTGACACTGTTAAGAAGACCTCAAGAATTAGAAAGCCTCCAAAGTATTTGGAAGATTTTGTAACCAATTTTGCCTTTGATGCATTAGCTCTATCTGCATCATCAGATCTAGATGTTCCCAATAATTATACTGATGCAGTTCAGGATGCGGGTTGGAGACAAGCAATTGATGAAGAATTAAAGTCATTGGAAGACAACGGTACTTGGGAGGTGGTGGATTGTCCCAGAGATGCCACAGTAATCGACAGTCGGTGGGTTTTCACTACAAAGATCGTCGATGGAGCATGGAATGATTTTGTCAATGATATATTTATAAAAATCGGGTTTTCTAGATCTCAAAAAGATCCTTGTTTATATGTTAAGGGATCAACATTTATTTTAGTATGGGTTGATGATTTCCTTTTAGTATCTGAGTCATTAAATGATCTTCAAAGTATTAAATCTCATTTAATTGCTATTATTGATGTTAGGGATCTAACTTCATCGGAAGAATTGCAATTCTTGGGTATAAAAATTCTTAGGAATGAAAATGGAAGTATTATGCTTAGTCAAACCGCTCTTATTCAGAAAATTATTACAAGATTTAATATGACCGACTGTAAGCCTAGTAAGATACCAATTCAACCTAAACTCAATTTGATCAAATCTAATAACATTGATGTAAATTTTAAAGTCCCTTATAAAGAATTAGTTGGTAGTTTGATGTATCTTATGTTATGCACCCGCCCTGATTTATGTTTTTGTGTTTCTTATTTTGGAAGATTCCAAAACTGTTATGATGTAAGCCATTGGAAGCATTTGAAACATATAATTAGATACTTGAAATATACTTTATGTATAGGTTTAAATTTTAAAAAATCTGAGAATAACACTTTTGATATTTATGTTTTTGTAGATGCTGATTATGCATTTGATGTTAACGATAGGAAAAGCACTTCAGGTTATGTAATTAAAATTAATGATAATGCAATTTGTTGGTGTTCTAAGAAGCAATCCTTGGTTGCTCTTAGTTCTTGTGAAGCAGAATATTATGCTCTTGCTTTCAGTTTATTGGAATCTATTTTTCTGGAAGAGTTGATATTTGAATTGTTTAATATTAGAAATTCTATTACAGTTTTTGAAGACAATCAAGGAACCATAAAGATTGCCCAAACTATGGAAACTAAAAGATCTAAACATTTTGATGTTAGATTTCATTTTGTTAAAGATTTAATTTCTAAGGGTAGAATAAAATTAATCTATATAGAGTCTTGTGAACAGTTGGGAGACTTAATGACTAAGGCATTGTCTTTAAATAAGCTTGTTTATTTTTGTAATAAATTGAACCTAATAAATGTTTAATTTTGTATATGGTTTGTAGAATTGGGAGTGGGTGTTAATGTTCAATTCTACAATAATTGATTGTATTTTTTTGTAAGGCAACACTGTCTTGTCAAGAGGAGAGTTTGAGTTTGTTCTGTGCTGTTATTGTGTGCTCTCGCCAATGTATCACTAACTTTGTGCTTTTGTGATAATAAACATTTTCTTTATTTTGTACCAATGCTGCTTAATTATTTAACCCTAATTTAATAAATTCTAGCTTATGTGAAACGTTGGTATTTTCTACACAGTGCCATCTGTTAGAATTTTGACTGTCAAATAATTTGCAATAAAATAATATTACGGGTATAAATTGAGCTGCAAGCTATCCTATCTTTTAAGTTAGATCAAACTGCACACGGCATGCAAATTTGATTGAATTGGTTTAGTAGTTTAGGTAGGTTGTTCGGATTAATATCTGCAGCTGAATTTCACCTTCACAACTGAGTTCGACAACTGAGCGTTTTTAAGGCATTTTTTCTGCGCGTCACCATTATGTGGAACCAGCTTCGATGTATTTCATGGATCAATTCCTTCAAGAAAAGAGCGTACTGATTCTTAAAAGTCTGGCAACGCATTTGCGAGCCCTTTTGTATGAGTATCTCGTTTGCCCCCTATAAAAAACTTTGAGACTTTGACAGTTCGGAATGGATATTTTTAAAAACAATTTTCTAATTAAATATTATAATTAAGTTCAAGCTTATTATAACATGAGAATTCTTTGTCAATAATTAAAATTTTTACTTAGCTTTCTTTAATAGACCTGTCATACGTAAGCCCTTCAGTCTCAAGTCTGGACAGTTTAATGCAAATTAAAATTTCTCATTCAAGAGAGAATAAAGTGAACCCTTTTCGATTTTATTATAGATATTTTTCCTTATTTAATACGGTTTTATGAGTTAGGCACTTATATAATTTATTCTTCATTACTTTAATTACCTTATTGGTTTATTTAGAAAAACACATCATATGAAATACTCTTTCTACAGAATATATCTAACACGAAATATGTATATTTAATTTTTTTTAGGATTCTATTTATTCATTTTTAATTACTAGTTTTAGTATATATATGAAACTATTAGGTAGATAATTAATTTATTTTAAATAATGATACATAAAATTGTAATAGAAAAATATATTTCTAAGGGCAAAACTCGAAGACGGCTGGAGCAATTCGAGTTTTTTTTATAACTAGATATCAGTTGGAAATATTTGAAATATTTGGCAGCTACCTCGGACAAAGAATTAGTCTAGCAATTCAAAGGGGGAACGCTGCCAGTATCTTCGGAACCTTGCCTAAAGGGACTCCTTTTAATGATATATTTTAGTTTATGTTAAGTTTAGTTATTTATTTCAATGTATATTATTTTATTATTATATAAGTGATATTTAAAAAAAATAAAAAAAATTAAATTATATTTTTTTTTAAATATTTAGTTTTATTTAGCACGAAGGCTTTAATTTCGGAAGAGCGAACCATCTCTATGGAATAGCATAGCAAAATGTTTCACATAGTAGATACGTACTAAAAAGGTAGGATAAGTGAAAAACTCATATTAATGCGAAAGAAACAAAGTTCGCGGGGGCAGCTAGTAGAAAATAAATAATTAAATTTATTATTATCAAACCACAAAGATAATGTAAATGATGATTAAGGTAAATCTATAATTTCTAAAGAATTAAAAAACTTACAAAAAGGGAAGAAAAGTAATACAAATACAAATTATAAATTAAGAAATACTCATTTGCCTAATGCGATATACCTAAAACATTTATGTAGTGGACCACACGCTATTTAAGAAATAAGCTTATATTAGAATAATATTTTGAAAATTAATGAGCTAATAATCTTTGAGCTTGTGGGAGTAATAGTAACACCATGAATAATAATTTAAAAAGTTTGATAGAATCCTTGATTACGGCCGTGGATATGTACAATGGAATTATTTACAACTAGTAAGATCTATATTAATTTATCTTATATATAAATTTCTCGTGTCACGCTGTTTGTAATTAAACTCCTCCGAAATGGCTCATCCGAATTTCGTGAAATTTTGAGTACATATCGGCTAGGTCTGCGAATCGGAAAACATCTGTTTTTCATCCCCCTAAATTTTATTTTTTAGACAAAAATTATTGTTTTTTTTTATGATACAGCATACAAAAATATATACAACCTTTAACTTTCACCCATCTACGATCAACCCCTATTTTTATTATAGTAGATAGTTATTTTTATTGAACTAAAAAAATGTTTCCTAGAAAAACGTGGCAAAACAACGTTTGCTGGGCCAGCTGGTAATAATATATTTTTTGTTAAGATTTTTAAAAGCTTTTTGTTACCTGTAGCTAGTAGAACACGATTTAGCGTCAGTCAGATAAAGAAATCTCATTACTCCGTCTTCATCGATCCCTATCTACGCGACACGAATACGTAATGAGAGGACTTGCTCAGCTACTGAGCCATCGCGGCTAAAGGCATTTCACACGGATATGATTACGCGGCGGGTTTTTGAAGTTATACTTCTTTAGGCGCGTTATGAAAAATGAGAGTGAAATTTTACGATGAGCGCGCACCGTGACACAAAATTAACAGAATGAAGTTGCCCACGGAGCTTGCTACGGCACTGGAAAAAGTTTAAAAACACGCACCCTTTTTTATACGTTCTTAGAATGGAATTAAATTCTATTTATAATCGTTTTAAAATCAAGTTGAAAAACTACGACTTGTTTCTTTTTCTTCTTACAGAACTTTGTAAAAAAATTAAGCTTATATCATTATTAGCGATGTGTATGATGCATAGGAAAAGGATAAATGTTACATCTAACAACAACAAGGGCACATTTGATTCGCTGTTACATTACTTTAGTCCGTCCGTTGAGTAAACTGAGAAAAGTTCTATTATTTGTTCGTGCCTATAGTAGATAGTTATATTCGTGTGTAAAAAAAATGTCACTGGTTATGCATTATTGTCGATTTAGGGTTACCTGTTAGGACAGGATTATGTTTTTTATAAATAAAAACTGTGGTACTATTTGTCGGAAAGCTAAAAAAACTGTAAAGTTACGCCAAATCCTTGAAGTTGTTTTGCCTGAATAACAAACATGCTTTCAGAATGGATGCATCGCTGAGTTTTGCTTATATTTGTTTAGGTAAAATATATGTGTATGTACATTTTGTGAGCACAATAAACCCTGATTTGCAAAATCGTCAAAGCTTTTAAAATGATAAAAAGAGCATTTCAAAGCATACAGACCGTGTAATTATAAAAGTTTGTACTAAGATTTGTTTTTTTGTGACGTCCCAAAGCGGGTACACGCGGCTCGTATGAATAGCCAAAAGGCATTAATGTGAGGGTGTATTATTTGAAAGCCCGTAACAAACAAAAAGTTTATTAAATTGACAAATTCGGAGGGACCCGTTGTTAACTTGGACTGCGAGTTGTTCGTGGTTAACTTTATAAGCCTTCATTTTACAAACTTTTCCTCGAAAGCCTAACTAACTGAAGATAAACGTAAAAAGTTTAGCATGAGAAACATTTAATAAACAAACAACTTTTGTTTTTCAAGAATATTAGGTACTAAATATATTATTATGCTGCCAGCGTTAAATACACTGCCACAAGGACAAAACTTTTTAAATTTGTTTTAATTTTTCATTTATCAATTTTTATAATAATTAAAATAAATAATATTAAAATACATATCTTAGTTGTTTTTTTCAATTACTCATAATTAATGAATTAGTATGTACATATAATGTAAATGAAGTCTTTTACCCCAAAATGGGCATTGGGTAGACGGAATCTGTGTCTGTTTTTTTTTGATGGATGACTATTGACTATACAAATCTGTGATCAGCCTTTTGTACCTGATGATCTATGACCACGTCGCCTTTACACGATGTTTTGGACCGCACAAGTGTTCATTGCGTACCTACTAGTAAAAAATGACATAGCTAGAGTTTGCACACTATTCTCACCTTTAAGAATTACTTACATGAAATTTTCTACGACGCGTCTTAAAAATATTATTTTTTAATTTCATCTAAACATGTGCCTTTATAGTCTTATGATAACAACACAAGAAATGTTTGAAAAATCAAATGTAATTCTTTATATAACGCAGTATGGACACAATTAAATTAAGACATTTTTAAAATGTGTGAGTCAAAGGTTGACTAAACTAATACGTATTTTTTTTGCTATAGATTATAATTTAAGACAAAACCATGTTCTGTTATTTGTTTTAACAATAATGGTTAAGTATTAGGGGTCAACACAACGTATTCGATTGATGACTGAGCAAAAATGTCGGAAACGTTTCACGTCATAGTGACTGCGCATGTGCAGTTAATAGTGATGGGCTGTGTTGTCGATATTGTTTTTGTAACTGAATGAAGTTCCTAATAAAAAACGTATCAGACTATGTTCTAGTTCCGTAAAGAAATGATTTTTCATTATAAGTTGGTCTGATTTTACAAGCAATTATCATTTTTTATGGTATTTAATGTATATACAAAATTTAGAAATAAACTGTAATTTTAGTTGTTTTGAACACGATTGGAAAACATTTATTTCCTTTAAATACGAATGATATCACATGCATAAAATATTTCAAAAAAATTATGTAAAATCTTCCATAAATTGTGCTATATATATATATATAATAAAATACACACACCATGTGAGTATTTAATTAAACAAACCTAATTTTTTATTTAAATATTGTCAAAGATTATGCAACCCACTAATTTTTCCATGCGCAGCAGACATTGGCAGCAGTTTATATCAAGTTTTGTTTGCATCAATAGAAATCCATTGCTTTTCGGAGTATACGATAATTAACTTTCCAGTAAGTTCAAAAAAATCTCGAATACGTTTATCGACTCTGATCAACACTATTCCCCCTCTACAGAAAACGCATGCGCACTAGAGATGGCAGCAAGCCGGGTTGCTAGGCAACCGATAACATGGAACGTAGCGCGTAGCGTAGCGTGCTCGCACAATCTTGATTCCGTAACTCATTGTAGTAAATTTTCACTTTTCAGTTCACTCACGGCTACGATTTATTATAGACGTAAATTATCTTATTATTTAATATGCCGTTCTAGCCCTCCAAGCACAATGAAATTTAAAAATGTTATTCCAGACGCACTTTAAGCCTTCCATAGCTGAAAAATATCTCTTTGTTACGTAGTCGGTCCCAAAGTTCTGTCATAAATGGAAATAATGATAAAAACAAAAGTACTTATCACTTTTTAATGAGTGATATATCAATTTATAGTACATTAATTAAGGAATAGAAATAACATGAAATTATTCGAAATGACCTCCCTTATTTTTGATATAGGCCCTTAAGCGCCACGGCCAGCCGTCTATCGCAGCACGCACCATATTCATGTCGATTTCAGTCTCTGATTTTTTTAAAGATGACTTCAGACTCTCCATTTTTTATGTGGTATAGCACAGACCTTCCTCTCTAAGACCTGCCAAATTTTATAGTCCAAAGGATTGAGGTCCGGACTGGAGGAAGGCCAAACCTCATGTCTAATTGAGTCGATTATTTGACGCTCAAACCAGGCTTGAGTGGTCTTGGCTGTGTGTGAAGGCGCAGAGTCCTGCTGGAACACGAAGTGATGTCCCACAAATAGCGTGCTGGGCAGGTCTTTGACAAGCTGATCCAAAACCGTCTCTTGGTATACTTTTTCACTGGTTTTGACCCCATTTTCGCTAAAATAAACCTCAGTTGGCCCGTAATATGACACTTCCAATCAGACCATTCCTGATGATGGATGATGTCCATGTTGCACCCTTGGAACTTTATTTTCAGCTACTTCAGAACTCCTGCCGTACACTCTATCATTCTGTTTATTGTATTTCAATATCGAAATTTTTTTCGTCCGTAAAGAAAATATCACGGTGTCGGTTTTTCGCGTACCGCTTTAACAAAGCAAAAGGCAAAGCACTTGCGAGCCTTGTGGCAGTGTGAGTGTCTATGGGCAGCGGTATCACTTAACATCAGATGAGCCTGCTGCCCGTTTGCCTCCTATTAAAAAAAACCACAATAGTTAGATAGATAGATTAGTGTAAAAGATATACAAGAAGTATTAACTAGTATTGTTTATTATAAACCCTTATGCTTTTTACTTAAATAATTTAAAAGGCTGTATGCACGGCAGCACAGAAAAATACCCTCAAACAAGTCTTATGTCTACCACTGTCATTGTGGGTTGTGTGTGTGTACTTTGCACACAATCGTAGAATTTCAGAGTATTCATTCAAATTGGATAACTATTCTTGTTCTGCTACCTAAGTTTGCGGCAACACAGAGTTCGTTACCCTTGAACCGGTCGAATCCCGGCTGTGCCATTGCATATTTATCATTCAATGTGCGCATTTATCACTTTTCATACGGTGAAAATAACTATCTTGAGGAAATCGACATGTCTCAAGCACACATTTCTTAGTTGGCTATAAAATATAATGATACATAAAATAAATGCATTATGCAATCTGATGCCAGGACCCCTATACAGTTGTAGCGCCATTAGATTTAATTTCCTTTATAGCCCGTGTATTTATCATTTTATATAACGAGGAGTGCTTTTCATAAAAAATACGATTTGTTAATTAAAAACTACTTATGAAATATATGAAATTATAAAAATATAGTAAAATTCACATCTAATAAGGCAATACTCATTATGGCAATAGTATTACCGTATTTCTGGTACAATTTCAAATATTCACGAATGTTCTGGCAAACTGGCATAACATAATATTGAATAATTTATGAAGCCAATATTATTCTCAATACATAAACAAATTGTATCATAGTTCGTATCTTGTTTTTCTAATTTACAGTGATAGATCTTTAATTAAATTTACCTTTTAGTTTAAAAAAGAGAAGTGTTTCCTTTTAGCTTCATGCGACTGATGTCATAGGTTCGACCCCCGTATAGGGCTTTCAATGTGCGCATTTAACACTTGTTCGTACAAAGTAAAACATCATGATGAAATTGCTAGCCCGAAAAAGTCCCGTCGACTTTCGCATATCAGGCACAAAAAGTCTATTCGAACACCTGTCTATTCGAAAAGCGTTCACGAAATAGATACAGAAATCTGAGGCCCACATCTAAAAGGTGCCACTACAAAGTGTTAGTTTTTGGTTCAACACAGTGAACTTCAACTACAATATTTAATAGCTAACGATTACTTAACGACTCTTTAAGAATAAGGTAGTAAATTTGTTATCTTCCGTTGGGTATATATGGTAATTATTTAATTCATACTGTTAATTAGCCGTTAACTTTTAGTGAGTGAAGCCATGCCTTTAAATTTTGTTTTTATAAATTGTAACTTGTCGTTTATTAAGATTTTAGATAATAAATTCTACTTTAAAGTTTGCAACGCCCTCTTGTAGAACATTGCGGTACTGGGTAAACATCCAAACATTGGTTTCCCTAGACCGGGTGGCGCTATAGGATATTCTAATATCTTATATATAAAATTCTCGTGTCACAATGTTAGTCTGCATACTCCTCCGAAACGGCTTGACCGATTCCTCTGAAATTTGGTAAGCATATTGGGTAGGTCTGAGAATCGGCTAACATCTATTTTTCACACCCCTAAATAATAAGGGTGGTCCACCCCTCAATTTTTTTTTATTTTTTAGACAAAATTTTTAATTTCTATTTTTTTATGATACAGCATTAAAAATACATACAATCCCTAACTTTCACCCCTCTACGATCAACCCCTATTTTTTTATTATAAATGATATACATGGCGAAACGACGTTTGCCGGATCAGCTAGTCTTAATATATATAACTAGCTGACCCGGCTAACTTCGTTCCTCCTTAATAATAATATCGTTGTTACTTTAGTTAAACTTATTTTAGGATTCCATTAAGGTGATAACTTTTTTTGCAAATAGAGAAATGTTTTATTGCTTGCCATTGCAAAAGAAGAATGGCAGTTTTACACATTAGGCCTCTTCTCTCTATCGCCAATATTTCGATACTGCATGTTAAAGCACTTTTTGCTTTACAAATTACAACATTTTTTGATTAGGTAACACATGTTTTCGATTAAGATCAAAGCCTGGTTATGCATCTCCTCATTTACCTCAAGTTTGGAATTTCTTGAAGTGACACGAATTCGACGTAAAATGATGCATAGTTTTGTCAAAAAATGTCACCACATGCCGTGTGCATTCGTAAAATTAATCAATTTATTTATTGTTATTCGATAACTTATCCGATATTTTATTACTTATTCTGCTATTCGGAGTGGAGAAAAATCCATCAAAAAAGACATAACTAACATCGGTCCAGCCGATCTCGAGTTATAGGTGTTGTAACAAACACGACTTTCTTTTATATATATAGATTTACGTGTCACGTTGTTTGTCTAAACTACCGAACCGATATCAAGCAAATTTGCACACCGTGTGCAGATTGATCTAACTTAAAAGATAGGATAGCTTACATCTTAATTATTTACAACAATATTATTTTATTGCAAATATTTGTTTATTATTTGCGGTTTCACAATTCTAACAGATGGCGCTGTGTTGAAAATACCAACGATTCACATAAGCTACAATTTAATGGCATAGCAACCAAAAAGCATGGTGGTCCCCTACCGTTTCCCTTGAATAGGTTACTACTATGTAATATAACTAAAACCTTAGCCATAGCAACGCTTGGCCGTTCTGCTAGTTAAATATATAAAACAAAGTCGGGTTTGTTCGAAAACTTTTAAGTTGAGAACGGCTGGACCGATTTTCATCGTTGTTGTTTTGTTGTTCTTTGTTGATTTGTCTCTGCACCGGATACATTGAAAAATGGACGAAATAACTGAATAAACATCTTTTCTATATCTATAAATATTTTAAACCTAAATCCACTCATTCCATCTACGGAATGTTTTACTTTTTAACTTATAAAGTGCCATTTGTTATTTAATTAAAAGTGAATAAAACTAAATATTAGAAGGTCGATGTGTGAATAAATTACCAACATAAGAATTTGTGTCATGGTACTTCTATAGAATTCCATATTCTTCGATTTGAGTATTGGTAGATACGCTAAATATAGATTTTCGTAAATTACCTCATAGTACAAATCAACGTCTAATAGTAAGACAAATTAACTAATTGCCTGCCTATTTTGTTGAGAGATAAAATAAATTTGTAAGTAATTACTGGCTGTTATAAATAATAAAAAAATACGCACTAATGTAATTTATTAAAGCTGTTAAAGGTGTGTGAATTGTATAATGTGTATGATGTATGTGTGGAATGCTAATCTTTTCGATTTTCACTTGTTTCGCCTTGATTTTCTATGACTGTGAAAATATAAACCCGATTATTTCAAAGATATGCACGTAACTATAACGTCTAATGTTAAGGCATCCATCTCTTTCATAATTAAAAAAGATGAAACTTTTGTAAGAGGTGTACAAAAATGTAATAAAAAATAATTGTCGTGAGATTTCTGTTATATTATACCAAACTAATAATTTCTTAACTCCAAAATATAACATCCAGTGTACTCCTCCCTCAAAGGCCGGCAACGCACCCACGCACCCACAAAAATGGGTGTCTATGGGCTGAAATGACTGCCCTTTTTGGGCGTCTCACTGGCTCGTCTGCCGCCCCATTATATATATAAAAAATTATATTTTATAATTTTAATTCAAATTTTTAGGTTAAAAGCAACATGTAATAGACTTTTTGTAATTCGATATTGTTCTAGAACTTAAACAAAGCTTGTAATGAAAGTTTTAATTAAGAGTAGAATAACGTATTTTTTAAGTTTGTAACAAAGTGCTCGGTTTCATAATGCTAACGTCATTAGAGCTGGCTTTGTTCGATAATTAATTGAACTCCTCACATTTTCACATCTCATTTTTATACAGATGTTATAATATAATGTAAAAAAAATATTATTACAAAATGTTAATAATATAAACAATTCTAGTATCTCTACCACTTGTTGGCGTAAAACAAATCATTTCACTGAATCAAAACTCCTAACCTTTTATTAACCCATTTGATGTCGTGTTGGGTAAAAATATAATCAATATTATTAAAAAGCTACGACGTGCGTTCAGCAGTCACTATGATTCGAAGTTGCTGTTTATACTTCCATTAACATAAATAAAATAATAATTTAAAAGAAAAAACTTTGAACCTTCTATTTTATAATATTACAAGCTGACCTGGCGATCGTCGTTTTGCCATGTATATCATGTATAATAAAAAATAGGGGTTGATCGTAGAGGGGTGAAAATTAGGTGTTGTATATATTTTTTAATGCTTGCAATGTATCATAACAAAATAAAAAATATATCTAAAAATTAAAAAAATATATATTTAGGGGTGGAATACCCTTAACATTTAGGGGGATAAAAAATAGATGTTGTCCGATTCTCAGACATACCCAATATGCAGATAAAATTTCTTGAGAATCGGTCAAGCCGTTTCAAAGGAGTTTAACTACAAACACCGCGACGTGAGAATTTTATATATTAGATATTAAGTTTTTGTAAAACTTAACAAAGTATTTAAATTATAAACGTGATATAATTAAGATTAACGTAATAAATATACAAAAATATATTTAAGGTAAACAAATTAAGCTATACAAAACTGCCCAAAAAAGCTTTACCGTAGTTCATACTCGCACTACGAATTAATTTTATTTGATTACTTTGCTTGCTTCTCTTTTTATTACCAATTCTCGAGTCGAGTTAAAGAAAGAATCGAATAAAGAAAGAATATTAATATTCTGTGATCGATATGTTCTATATAAGTTCACAGGTTTTTCCAAACTATCTATGTTCGAAATACAAATTTTTATTTAATAAAATTTAATGAGATCCATAATATTTTAGTAATAGTGGTGGCCTGGAAGAGATCGCTCGAAAACGATCAGGCCGCCAGTTGGCCTCGTTTTCATTTAATTATTATCATATTTATACAACGCAGTATTAATAAATAAATTTTGACTCTACCTTAGTTACATTTTTCACTTGCTTTTTTGTTTCGCTTGGGTTACGCTAGGCGCATTTTGAATTTGATTATATTTTTTCCAAGTATATTTAATATTTACGCCTTCAATTGTATAATTCCTTACTGAGTGTTTGCGTATTTAGAACTCTTTCAAGAGCTTAGACTGATAATATAGTATTTGTTGCTATGTTATCAGTCTAAATCTTATTGTTCCCATACTATTTTGCTCCTTATGCTTACGACTGACCGATCAGAAGAGGTATGTACTCAGGGCTTATTATGTTAAGTTAAAGTGTTCTTTGGTAGCATAATTTTTTGATATTATTGAGTCGTTACGAGGTCATATACCATATGACCCGGTTTATTAATAATATATTACAATATCACGTAACAGGTGTGACTTATTATATCATTGTTTCATCGGCAAGTGTTCAGCTATCTGAGATACATGCGGTCAATTTACGACCAAGATATGCCGGTTTCCTTAAGATATTTTACCTTAACAACTTAAGCTGGTGTTTTTAATTGTGCACATTAAAATAATAATCCGTTGGTGGTGTTCGTGAAAATCGTGGTAATGGCACGCTTAAATACTAGCCTACTGACATTTCGCCTAGCGTAGCAAGATATATTAAAAATAATACTGTTATTAGTTTAAGACATTATTTTTATTGCTATTATTCTAAGATATTTTTTAAAATAATATAATGAATATAATGCGAATGAATAAAATAACAAATAAATAAACTGAATAACACCAGTGCGATGTTAACTGAAATGAAGCACGGGCGTACCTTTGGGCGATTGTTATAGGATAAATAGGTTGTATCGATCCAACCAAATTACGCACAAAAAACGAGTTTTCCTTCAATCTCCTAATAACATTTACTCGGGCGTATAAATATTCTGAATAGTGAGCGTTGCTTTAACAAAAACTTCGCAATTCTTTCGTTATAGATTTATGATTTTAGAAATGAAAGGTACTTATTCCGATGAACGAGACTAACGTAAAAATGCTTAGAAAATTCACTTTGAAGTGAATAAATCTACGGACTTATTTAGTTAACAAATGTAAGAGACGGTCTAGTAAAACGTTGTAGCCTTTTTTGAAGTTATACTTCTTTAGGCGCGTTATGAAAAATTTATGAGAGTGAAATTTTACGATGCGCGCGCACCGTGACACAAAATTCAGTATGGACGCCGAAAAAAGAAATAGAATATGCGTGACGTTTGACCATAATGACATTTGTAGTACCTTTTAAACAAATAAAGCAGTTTTAATTATTTTTTCAAAGAAATTTAGCAATGCTTTTTCACCAAGACCTATTGTTACTTAGTTTAAAGGTTATGAAACATACCTAATTATTAAATTAAATTAATAATATAATAAAATAATAAATAATAATTGTTATTAATATTAATTAATAATTGAACAATATACTAAATATCAAATCTTGTTAAATTATTGACGCTAAATATCTATTATTAGTTATTTAATATTTCAAAAAAAATAAAGAAAGCCAAAGAAGTATAACTTCTTACGCGCGTACATAAGTACACGCACCATTTTTTTCTCTTACCAAGACCTGACATTGACCATTTCGAGACGGTTGCCATGTGAAAACCTTAAAATTAGATTAAGAAAATCTGAATTATTTGACATAAGTGAAATTAAATTAGTTATCCGAAATCCTTTTACAGAACTTTTTAATTCGTTGTGGTGTTACAGTGGTGTTAACTGAGCTTCGTTATTTTTAGGGTGTGTTGCGTGAGTTGGAACAGAAGAAACCTCAACTGGACGAGCTGCTACATACGGCTGAGAGTCTCAAGGGTACAGAAAACAGACAGCAGCTACATGGAAAAGGTAGGTTTATTAATTTCCTTATTTTCTTTTCTTACAGTTACTTAATACTAATACAATATAAAAGTTGTTCATACGCAACTTAAACTAAGAACATAATATTACACATAAAGATAAAAATAAAAAATAAAACTTTCTTATAACAAATTATAAAGAGTACAATCCTTGTGAATTCAGCCAGCGTTTAACTAAATATATCAGTCTCACATGAAGTATTGAGGGTGCGCAAGACGCGTGTGAATGGTGTTTCCCTAAGTAAATTTGTATGCGCTTGCGGCACTGGTAAGAATTACGACTTCTAACCACGCCGAGTGTGATTATTTTGCTTTGCGCAGAACCAGTCTCTCGAACAGTTCCGGATTATATACCCTACCTCTAAGGACCTTAAAATATAGTGTGATAGCAAGGTCCTTCCTTACTTCTACTTGTTGTATCTTACCGTACCCAACACAGTTAATAAATTATGACTGCACTTTCAAACTTTCAAACTTTCAACAATTGACTTATAAAGAATGTATACGAATCTCCAAAAAATTATCATAATTTCAAATTCCCAACAGGAAATGTGGAAATATTTATTGAGGAATCATCTACGATTTCATTTTAAAGAACGTGTACATATAAGTTTATTTTTATTTTTAGGGGTGATCAAATTTTACTTCTATTTTATACGTTTAATTCAAACTAAAAGCCTCTGTCTCTTGAACTTCGTCGTGAGGGATAGTAATTACACACATCCTAGATTTACGTACGAACGTTAGCACGTACTCATATGTTCCTTGTATGGATCCTAGAGGAGTGGATGGATATGGATCCTAAGTAGAAAGATTGATGATTCTATAATTGCTTTCGCTTGACAAATTGCGTCCTTGATGTCAACAGTTGCGACGGTAAAAGGAAGTCATTTCACCTAACTACCTTTAAATCAGGTTCGTTATTTTGTGTATTTATTAGAATCGGAATAAGGAATCAGAAACTTAAAACATTTTTTGTAATAGTCCTTGATTTTTGCTGAGAGGAAACTTAACTGGCTGATCTGTGAGATGCTATCTGCAGATTAAAGTACACTAGTTTTGTTATAATATTTCTTTAATAATGATATTGATAGAATAACGAATAAATAATATAAAAAATAACAAAGAGAATACCCCACCTAACTCTTTTTAGAAAACTCTTTTCTTCCGTTATATATTTTTCTGTGATATCGCAATTTATATATGAAGACCTATTAATTCTGGTGTACGTATTTAAGCTATGAATATCACGGCTTTCAATTGTTTATCTCGTATTTTAAACCCTTAGGGAATTTCTCTGGTCATGCTCCATGTCAACATTTTCGTCCCATAGTGTCAAAAATTGGCTGTTTGGATTTTTTTGTATCGAGCGCAGTTATTTAAATCGTGTATCGATCTTTCAAAATAGATACGTAAACTACTCAACTCCTCTATATTTTTTTCCATTCCTACTTCAAGAAACGATGACGGAAAATGGAAAGAAACAATGTACTTTTTTTGGAGTTTGGCGACCAGATCGGTTCTTAATGAATACGATAAATATTTAAATTTTCAATGCATTCTCAGTATAGAGTTTATGAGACAGTAGAAAGACAATAAAGACGAAACATAATAATTACATCAAACAACGCATGTGTGTATCACACATGCTAGCTTTATGACTGGATCTATGTGTGTGTGTTTATGAACATTTTTACTGTTAACGTTTACGAGCAGTGACGGGTTTACACCTGTTGTCGAGTGGAGCTTTGAAATAAGCACGGTTAATACTTACTATTTGTTTGGTTTTAGAATCTCACCAAACGTTTGGGAAACCGTCATACCGGGGACAGCGGCCTAAAATGGCCACCTTTGAATCCCGTTCGGATCAAATTTTATTTGTAATTTCTTCGCCGCTATCGTTAGGTTTAGGTAATTCATTACATGTGGATGTCCATTTATAATTTCTTTTACGTACTTTTAATATAACAAAAATAGGTTTTAAGTATCCACATAAAATTTAGTTTCACCTTTTTGCCCGTATCGCTCGGTTAGTAGCTCAAGAAAGTAATAGAATGTGTCGTAATTCAGTTGTCAGCATTAACTTGACGCGTAACGAGATCATTTGAGAAACATTCCTTGGCGTACATGCTTTGTATTTACATCGAATGTTTACGACCTTGACATACATATTTTGTTAAATGCCTTAACTGTTAAATCACCTGACGTATATTACTACTTTTGCTTTCTATCAAATTTAACATAAACGTAACACAAGTATATATCATTAAATTACAAAATCTTACAACAACGACACAACAACAATAACTATAAAATTAAGTTTAATAATGTTCATGCAAGTTCCATATAAAAACAATATATTTGAATCAATATTGCATATTTGATAACTTTATTAGTAATCATAACAATAAAATATACAGTATTTACAATTTTCCTAACCTACATAGTAATAACAAAAATTAATAAAAGAAAATTAAAACGAACTTAAAAAGTTTGGTCCCCGTGTGAACCTTTAACGCTGGCAGGATTTCCTCGCTGTATTGCGATATTTATCGTTCAGCGAGGAAAGCACCAGCTATCCTATCTAACAGGTGCCAACTTAAATTTTTAATCTATAAAAATAGATTTTTACCTATTATTTACCATTTTCTTTTGGTACATAACTATATTAAAGTTATATTCAAGAAAAGGGTTGTCGGGAACAAATTCTCTACATCTTGTGGCTTCTTTTTTTATTGGGTACATAGGTACTGGAGTTATTTCAATTTTGTGATGAAGTTTTTATTGTTATTCTGTGAAAGTTTGTACGAGGTGTAAGAACGGCTACGACCGGAGTCTGTTTCATAAAAATTAATATTGTAAAATTTTAAGTAATGATGTCTGCAGACGCAATCATCGGGATGCCTGACAATTTGCTTATTACAAGTATCTGTATTAATAATCATAAATGTACTTGCTTTACACGTTTCAGCGTCATATATCTGCTTAGTTTGACGTTTCACTTTTTGTGATTTTCAAGCACAGCTCCTCCGTCTAGATTAAATAATTCGGTTTAGCAGCAAATAGATTTTTAATTGCAAATTCCAAATTTGGCAATTTGGCTCATAATCGTTTAATATATTTAATTCTCTGGTAATACGAAACCAATCAATACAATAATAATTGAATACTTTTAGTCAATTTTTTTCTATTTTTTTAAAGATGTTTAATTTATGGCAACAAATGTTTTCTTTAAAGGACAACATCATGTACCAAGTAGATAGACATCCTTCTATGCCTTTCGGTGTCTTTTGGTATAAGTTATTCCGTTTTACTTTCACCATTTGAGCATGTGTCTAGGGCATACAGAAAGGAAAATAAATTGGTGTACATCCGGGTTTGACGTTACGAACTCAGGTTTTAAAATCTCCTACTTAATAACCAAGCTAACAGTGCTTTTGCTTTTAATTAAATAATACATTGAATAAGCAGTTACAATATAAGTATAAAACGCGTGTAATTATTCTTCCCGTTAGGAAACGTACAATGAATATTAATCAGATAACTTTGTTAAAATGTTTTTGATTCTCCGTTCGTCCCTTGGAACTCGTTAGCGCTAAATTAATACCGGTGTTTATAATTTGTATATTTTTAAATAATATTTTGTATACAGGTTAATTAGTGAACAATATGTCTTCACCAAGCAAGAATGCAATATTGTAAAAATGGGTTTTAATTAATAAATTAATTACAAGGGAACTAAATTAGACATGAAATATTTTCCTCAATGGCGCTACGAATTCGAAATATGGTTTGAAAGCGCGGCTCGTAGAAGGGTCTACGCAGAGGGGTTGTAGAGATAACACGTAGATGGCTACGCGCACTAGAGACGGCTAGACTTATATCGATAAAATGCTACGGCGTATTTTTGTTTTTATTGTTTATAACGAGTTATTGGGATGACTTTAACATAGAATAAAAAAACAATTTATTCTAACTGCATTATGGTTAAGCAAAAAGGATTTGAACTTTTATTACTCAAAACAAAGTAAAACAGTAAAAATTAAAAACTTTTTAAAAATAGTTAATTATTATTATGTACGAATTTTATATCGATATATTTATGAAGATACACAACTCTAACTTGTCAATAAGAGCAGTACCCGCGACCGTCCTCCTATTAACCACTGTTTGTGCAACTGTCTGTAAATGAAAACAAAATGGCGTAGCGAACCATTATTAACGATACTGTTTTAATAATAAGGTCTATTTCAGGTTAGCCTTGCAACTCGTCAGTTGTTCAAAACATTCTAATTTGAACTGTATGGTTTAAGACATACAGTTCAAAATGGTTAAAACATTTAGGAGAAAGTATCGGTAAACAAATGTAAATGTACTAGTATAAACTCTTGAATAGTTATGTTTTAATTTTGAATATTCATACTGTTATATGATACTTAGTTTGAAATCCTGCAGCTTAACTTGGGGGTACAAATAATCACTTATTCACACCACCTCTTGTCGCCTTCTCGGCTTTTTCGCAGTCCCATAATATCATATAAATTTAAAATACGGCAATGCTTAGCATAATATACTTCAGTATACAAAATATATCAATATTTATTTAATTACTTCGCACTTTATTTGATGCTTAATGACCTATTTCTGTTTTAGCGTTACAAACTTTGAATATTTTCTTGCGTGAAAACGAAATCAATCAAAATGTCCCGGACTTTTGTAGAGGTGCGAATTTATATAGCACACAGTACCGTATTATAAACGCACACAAACGCACCATTTACGATACATGATAACTCAATTTGTCAGATATGTTGATTTCTTGAATTGTTGACTGGTACTAAAAGCTTCTTTGGTACTAAAAGATGTTTCTTTCACAAAACAAACTATATAAGTTTTATGTTCTGTTTGTAATTTATGCTTAGTATAGGATTACAATCGTTAGCATTACGAGTAATAATTAAAATAGATTTAACAATACTTAGTAGCACGTAGTATAGTTTCTGTATTCCTCTATATACTGTAGCTTCTACTACAATTTGAAGTAACTATACATTTAGTAACAAATTTAATTCGTGTTATGTATATGTTCTGCTGAAGTAAAATTAGTATCTTAACGGGATAATTATCCAAAGATTATTAAGAAGCAGAGACGTCGGTTATCGCGTAATCGTTAACCTATATAGTGCGGCTAGGGCGGGCGGCGGCGCTGGGCGGCAGCGCCGGGCGGGCGGTAGTCGGTCGCCGCGCGCGCGTCTGACACAACGTCTCGCGGCCTCAACATACATATCAGCTATTTAGTGTTTTAGTGTAATGTTAGTGGTAATCAGTGCAAGTTTGCTTTGGAATTATACATACAGCATGCCTTGTGGATTGTCTAATTGTAAGGAAATGTTTGCACCATTCAACGTCGAATGTTTAAGTTATTCTCATAGAACGTAATTATCCCATAGTAAGGTTTATAGTAAACGTAAATACATTATATATAAATTTATGTAGTGGAAGCTATAAATTATAGCAACATCTAAGACGATGTAGATAAAAACTTATCCTAGTTTTCTTACTTATTAAAGTTTCATTTTCTTTCTTACGCTTTAAATATTAAAAAAAAACATTATACGTAAGAATTTTTATACAAATGCCCTCTATGAGACATTTGCTATGAAGATAGAAAATGCTTCATAATTGACCTCCCATCTGACAAATGACATCCCACCCATCAATAACCTACTTGCCGGTGTATGAAAACAACTAACGAATAATTAATTATTGCTCACAATTAAAATTAATTTCTTCACGGACCATAAAAAGGTCAGGTCAACCGTCACCCATGAAGGGTCAAATCTGTCCCATAATATTTTCATGAAAGGATCGCAATGGACGGGTAAAATTGCCCCATTTTTGTTATGATGTGTATTACGTGCGATGCCTATTTCCCTTATTAAAATTAATCAATCATGTTTTTTCGAACTTTTATGTAGAGAATCAGTTCTATATAGGCTTCAAAGGCAGTGTCACTAATGACTATATTGCTTTTTAATGATTGCCATAGTTTTCTTTACAACTTCTACAATTCTTTATACGATCCGGAAGTTCATAAATGTGTTCACCACGTAAATATACACATAGTTTTTGGACACAAAGCGTTACTTAATGACAGGAAATGGGAAAATTATCATTTTGTCGACACTGGTCCCACAAGGGAGCGTCTACACCCGCCAACCCCATTAAAACAGTCGAAATATATATAAATACTTTTTCTTTACAAATTGTAACGTTTAAAGAGCGTAAGGATTTTTTATGCATAAGACAAAATTAAAAGCCGGTTTTTTTCATTGCCTTTGATCACTTCCAGTATTCGTTAGGATTTTACTGTGTAAGTGTTGATAATTCAAATTGTCTGAGTAACAGTTTAAATACATTATAAACTATATGAATATTAATAATCTAAATTAAAATATAGGTTTGTTTCCAGCGAAAATAGTTTTGTTTATAATGGAAAGCATAACATAAACAAACATAACTCGAATTCTGAAAGAAAATCTCAGGATATGAAACGAAATAAGCTCTGTATTGGGTAATATCATAAACTATGATCTTGTGAGTCGAGTGGTTCAATTTTGGGAACATATTTTTCGCTGCATCGTAACATTGTGCCTTCGGCGATAAGTGTATTCTTATACGGTATACTAGGGTTGGGATCTCTATCTTATCGATTTTTTTAGCTATATTTTTCTATTAAACACTTTTAATAAAAAACAAGAACATTTTTATGTTTATATTAATTTGCTAAGCAGTGTTGGAATAGTGGCTTAAGTGTGTGTCTCAACCCTGACATCGTGTGTTTGAATCACAAAAGATTTTTTTAGAAAGCAAAACATTTTGAAATACAAAATGCAAAAATCTACGACATTTGTCAGGCGCAGAAGGCTACCTACTAGTCTATAACAATTAAGTAATAAAAGAAACGAAGGCAATCTGAAGCTAAGACCCGTTTAGGGTTTTAGCGCCACTGAATTACTATGATTATAGATATAATTGAATGGGAGTAAACAGGTGTTCGTCGCTAAGCTCACTAGTTGCTACAGTAATTCGTGTTCATAGTCAGTTTTCCTGTTAACCTCCGACTTAGAGCTAACAACTCGCCACGTAACTGAGTGGGACCTATCTTCTCACCTTGCAGAGTTTGTTAATAATTTACAAGAGTGCCTTCGTAGCTTTAAACTTCATTTTCATATAAGCTCTCTCATCAATCATCTGTTATTACTTTTAGAAGTTATATAAACATTCTTTGAGTTATTTCTTAAGGTGGTGAACAGCGCGTTGACAAGCAAGTCTTATACAACGGGAATAATTTTTAAAAACATACAGGAAACATATATGATCTCATCTGGTTAAAGATAACCACCACAAATAAAACAATACTTGGCAGGTTTTTTGCTCTTTTCTTAAAGAATTTTGGATGTCTTAAGCATCTTTAGAAATTCAAATTTACTTAATAACGAGTGTGGGGAAAATCTGGTTCCCGGAGTCTTATGAATTCAACTTTATCAGCGCTTCTTTCTCTGTTATGGGAACCTCTTCCTGCTATGATAGCTTTTCCTTCGACTTCAAGATCACTCACTTTTCCACTAGGCTAACACTGTTTAACATTTTTACATTATTTCATGCTTAATTAGTGCAATTGTTAATCATCTAGAGGTTGAGTGGAGTGTTGTCGTTTGTGTTTGTATCGACATGAAATAATATCAGGAATTATTGCCGGTATCGACTGCACGTTAATTACTTGCGACGTGGCTTCAACAATTCAGTTATAATTAATGGCATTATTTGCGAAGGGAATTGATTTTCTGCATAACGTTGCTAATAATGCAACATTTTGTTAGACAAACATCTCTATAATTGACCATTTGGCTTCAATGTCTGATATGCATTTTATTTTTTGGGCAAAAACGTTTTAGTGTTTTCACAATGTTTTTACTGCACTGTAACTGATTAAAACGAGGCTGATTGTCAGCATATCAATTTTACAACTTAGGTCGAAAATTACACGCTTGAGATATAGTTAAACACTGTTATATCGTAAAGAAATCGTCCTTAATCTCTGCTAGAACTCAATGACCTTTTCAGTGAACTCTTGGGAGGGTCAAGCAAGCGTTTGTATTATTAATTAATAAATATATTTTAAATGTATAGAAAGTGAAAATTTGTTGATAACCATCGACTTGTAATAAGTACATCACTAAATTTGGAAGGGATCCAAGCGAGTAGAGTCGGCGCAATAAATATGTATGAGTACTTCATGTTTGATGAAGGATACTTACGTTACGGACACACAATTACGTCCGCCAGCGATTTATTAAACTGAATAGCTTTGATCGGTTTTAGATGTATTTTTATTTGATGATGAGGCCATTGATGGATAATCTGTGCAATTGAAGTGACTGTCAATAACTAAAATTGCCTCGTAAACATTTGACAATTGACGCGGTTATTCAACAGAGCGTCTCATTTTAATTTTTGATGTTGATTTAAGATTAAGGTAGATTCATATATTACAAAATGCCATACATTGTTGCGTAAAGGCAGGCAATCTTGGGTTTGATTTCCAGAGAAATAATCTTGTTAGTAAGCATATAATGATTCTTCTAATCTTCTTCTGTCGCATTCTTCACGTGTAAATAACACCGCGCTACTTCCTCCACTCTCCCCTGTCTTCGGCAATCCTCTGCTACTGGGTGATGGTAGACCTGTGAGGGCCTTTTCTTGATCAGTTCAGCTAGTAGGGGATCGGCCTCAATGTCTAGTGCCCTCCACTCTGCTAGTCACGATGAGTTTTTCTAAATTTTCTGGATCTCTGCGTGTAACATGTCCAAAAAACTCAAGATGCGGTGGTAACAAAGTATCGTAAGAGGATTTGTTACCTGTAATCGTCTTAGTATGGACACGTTTGTTTCCCTGCCCAGGGAATCCGACGTTTCTGCTCCAACACCACATTTCCAGAGCATAAATTTTTCTTCTTTCAGATATCCATATTATCCAGATACATATTACAAGTATGTAAATCGTATCAACCGCAGAAATGGTGCTAGACGCTGATTGCTAATGTTTTTTTAGTCTATGGTGTGGGCATTGTCCAAATAATTCCACATATCTATTTTTGGAGGGATTGTAATTTTCAAACCAGCTGTATTGAGCTAATAAAAATGAAGTTTATTTTGGTCGCGTGCAATAATAAACATGTTCGATTACATGTTGTTTATGAAAGGAATATATGTCATTTCCCGTCGTTTAATTTCAAATTTATAGTGATCATGTGTAACCAATAAAATTATGGTTGAGTCATGCCAGGTCTTCAGTTATCTATGTAAAATCAAATATCGAAACATTATTATTTTACTATGTACTTACTTACTCCGCTAGGCCCGAAATTTATTTATTTATTTTCCTTTTTTTACAGTAACTTAATACTAATACAATAGAAAACTTAACATAAACATAACAAGTCAAAACTCAAAACCTTTCTATAACTAATTATAAATAATGCAATTCTTATGCAACTAAATATATCCATCTCACAATGGTGCTTCCCTGAGTAAATTCGTACGCGCCCATAGCACTGCCAGCAATCGCGACCGCTTACCACGCCGAGTGTCGTTATATGGCGCACGCAGCCCCAGTCTTTCTTACATTTCCGCGTATATAGTAAGGTCCCTCCTTACCTCTAACTTGTTGTATCCTACCATACCCAAGACAAAGTTGTATATATTACTGAAATGAGATACTTTCAGCACTCCCTGTCCTGTGCTACCTCCCAATTGCTGGTTCTTTCGTTACTTAAAAAAATAATCTTATGAATAAAAACTAAATCAAACACTTACACAGTAGGAACAGTGATCATTGCTCTCTGTCCGTCCTTTTGGTTTACGCTGTAATAGATAGAGACTATAGTAATTTATATTATTTTTGGATTACGAAAGAGATTTAACTTTAACGAATATAAACGCATGATTACATTAATAACAAAGTAGACGTTTGGATGGACACTATGTTACTATTCTTCAAGTACATTCTTAAGCCAGATAAAATTAGAAAGTACCTAATTTTGTATTCAGTTTTAGTCCGCTTAAGGTATTCCTTAATTTCCTCCTACGTTAAGCGTAAAGCAGGTATTTCCTTAAAAGCCTCCATAACTCACTGCTGTGTAGCCAAGTCTTTTATACAAGACATTTCTCTTGTAAATTTCGTTCATATAACTTAAGTTGATAAATTATTATTTGAAAAGTTTTTCGAAATGAGTTAAATAAAGTAGCGATTTTTCTGAATGAATTCTCTTCTTACATTTGTTTAGATCGTTTTGATAGCCTTCACTGGTGTTTATTACACAGTTTTGTTAAAATACATCAGTAATTAGTTTCATCATCGGACGTCCGCCATTCTATAACTGAGCGGTTTTGAAGGCAGTCTCCGCTGCGCACCACCACTATATGGAACCATCTCCCCACTGAAGTATTTTCCAACCAAGAAAAGAGTGAACCAATTATTAAAACGCCGGCAGCGCACTCGCGTGGCCTCCATGAGCGGCGGTATCACTTAACATCAGATGGGCCACCTGCCAGGTAGACCCCTGTTCTATTACAAAAAAATTAGATCGATACGCATCAACCGTGCATTTTGTAGCTATTGACGTTAGATAAGAGTCGTTGGCGCTCGTCCAGTGTCTGGCTGGCGGTCTGACCTATCACAGCTTGACACTAGCGGGAAACAATATGGTTTGCGGCTCCTATATTTTTCAATAGGTGGATGAAGACTATAGTTAGCTTTCTTGTTGATGCTGATCTAAATGATTCCATCGAAAACCGTTACACAGTTGCGAGATTATTAAATTGGTTTTAGAATATATTGAACAAACGCATATAAAATAAAAAGTGCGTCCGTACAAAGTACACATATGTTATATAGGTATATCATAAATTATCTTTACGAAATTTTAATTTTAAAAATTTAATTTAATTAAGGCATTTCGCCCTTCTCACTCTTTCTCAATCGGTCTCAATCGCTCTCTCCCTTTTCTTCGACAAAAACGCTGTTCATCGTCGTGACGTATCATCCGTAAAAAATTTACTCTCATGCGCCTAAAGAAGTTTCACTTCAAAAATATTTTGCCACATACGATATATCTAGTAATTTAATGAAAAAAATTGCCACAATAAACTGTTTCGGCATTTTGACTGTACTAAAATAGCTCCTTAATTATATTTCTGATGCTATTTTATTTACATTTATATAGTGCATAACCAATCATGAAATATGTGCAAACAATTCCTTCCTAAGACTTAAAGTATAATTCCAAAGCAGACCTTATAAAACATTTTCTAAGACATTTACTAAAAATAGTGTATATTTTCTAGTTACATGTATACGGTTGTGATTTTATTTCCTGTGTATCAAGCATTTTGAATGTGTTACTGTTTACAATTTTGATAAGCTCGTAGTGTTTTTAAATGTATACAATTTACAAGTAGACATGTCGCAAGCACCGCAACAGGGTTTCGTGGCTGAGAAAGCGCAGGAGTTGAACCGGCGCACCTCCCATGACGACAAGCGACCAGATCGAGACGCCCAGAATGACAAAGACAAGGCAGACAAGCAGGAAGCGCCTCGGGAGAGCAAGAATCCTTTCTCTCCCAACATTTACAGAGGAAGAACATCTAGCCACTTCGAGATGGGTCCTCGTGGCTTAGACTATTCGCCACATCGAATGGGCTTGGAGTTCTCTAACCGATTAAGGGATTACGTTCCGCAAAGATCATCTTCTATTCAAGGCCATGAGTTGACAGATGCACCAATGAAGCCAGAGTATTTAGGTCATCGGAGCCACTTTGGAAGCCAGATAGTGCCTGGCGGAATCCACCCGGATGTGGTGTACAGGCAGGACTATTACGGGCAAGTTGGCTTCCCAGCGAGAACTTCCCGGTTTTCCTCGCAGGAGTATTTGAATGCGCCGGCGCAGTATGGTCGCTGGCCAGAATATCGTGTGGATTACAGACAACGCCGCAGATCTCAACAGGATCTGCACTCCATCGAGCATAGTCCTGAATCAGGTATGAATCAAAACAATTCACACGAATTTTTACCGTTGCAAAAAGCGAAATAAATACATTTCTAATGTTACATAAGTGTATTAGAAAAATGATAACAATTTATTTTGAAAATCCATATAATACAATGCAGATTGCGTAGCGAACAACAATTATTATCAATGAAAGGGCGCGCCTCTCAAGTATCTCTCCTGCCATTCTTGGCTCCGCGCCGCTTCTCTACTTCGGCAGGAAATTCGATTTTACTCTTCTGATTTTTATTGCCATATTTTTCTTACATTTTGCAAAATAACAGAGACAGCGTTCACATATTGTTGATTTAAAAGGAAAATAGAAAACATTTTCTAGCTGCCTCTAAATAGAAAAATGCTTTGTGTTTCGGTTTCTAATACTACCGAACGGCTCTCATCCTTTTGCTAACAATAGTGGATAAAAAACTGCTAAAAATTACACATATACAATAGAGCATGAATTTTACATAATTATGTAATAACATGTATACGAGAGCTTCTTACCGAATGTTACCTTGTTACGGTTGACCTTGGTCCTATAACTGAAAACCCGAAAATTTATATTTATTATTCCCTTAATAAAATCCTAATGGACTACAACAAAATTTAAAAAAAAAAATTGGTTATTATTTTATTTTATTATATTATATATTACAGAATATTCAACGTAATACAAACACTAGGAAGGTATTCAAATTAACTATTGTCATCATGAATTTAATTAAGTACGTTGTTCTTAGCTATATTACAAAAATTATTCTCAAAATCTGTCTTAAAAATACATTATCGAATTATATAAAATATTCATCATGTTTTAATATAAATTGCTTGTATTGTTGCTTGTTTTTTATAATAAATATATATTTATTTTCTAGCTAAACAAAATTACTACGAGTATAACATTTATGAGCAACCGTGATAATTATAAATGTAATAATGTTTATATATAATAATTGCCCTCGTAACTCCTGCATTTTTCTTGAAGTGAAGTGAGTTAAATAAAAAAGTTTGAATAGCTATTTAGCTAAGAAGCCGATAGTTTTGGTAGTTTAAGTTGGGTTTGGATCCGTTGGAAGTGTTTACCTGTGCGTCAGCTGTGGGGTCGATGACCTCGATCGATCCATTCACAGAGTATCGCGGCCGCTACTCGCTTACTCGCTACTACGATATACACCCTTCTCAAATGAGTCCGCGACCTCTAACTTGGCTTTATAGCTAGGGTTAGTCCGAATCACTTTGCTTTCGATATTAATCCAAGATGATAAAATGTAAAGAGTTAAGCTGATTGCGCGTAATAAAACTCGAAAGCTTAGATTAGATGCTTACGCGTTACGTTTGTTTTTAATTTCATCATTCTTAAGAAGGCATTAAATTATATTAGGTTTAGTATTGACTCATACGACCTACTTAGTGTTAACAATTAATGTTTTTTGTTACGAAGATGGCTGATCACCTACTTGCCTTAAAATTGTTTCATAAAACGACAATGAAAAGGGGCTAAAGCCAAACTCTCATTATAATAACTACTAACGTGTTTTTTTTGTACTATCGAAACATCTTCGTACTCGTAATGTACAAAGAGGTATGAGAGCGGACAATAGAATAGTGATTGAAATACAATTTTCCGCCTTTATACTTTATAGATAGGGTTATGAAATTGCACGCGCCGGGAACGATTCAGAATTGATTTAAGACTAAAAATAGTCTAACCACAGACTGTGAGGTGACCAAGCGTTTGGAAAACTTATTGTATTAGGTATACATAATTTTACCTATAAATATAATATAAAACTGTTATGATTATTACTATAGGTTAAGAAAATTGTAAATACTATATGTATATTTGATTGTTATGTGTAGGTTTTAATAAGCGATATATATTATGAAGGTGTATATTATATTTTTTTGTTTATATGGGGTTTTAATAATTTTTGTTCACCGTAACTTGGTTGCACATTCTTAAACATTTTTGGCTGTTTGATTTGTATGATTATATTGAATGTGGAGTAACTTTTAAAAAAAATAAGTATATATATATATATATATATATAAAACTGGCCATAAAACAATTACAAGACAAATTTAAAATTTCGACCTTGTTGTGTTTATGTCACGACTATATCGAAGGATGAAAGAAATAAGACTTCTAAACAAGATTCTATAATTACTTGTTGAAAAAAAAGCTTTTCTGTTTGTCAAGTCACATATGCACGTCTTTTCTCACCTCATAGACAACTTATTCACCGGTATTATCGTTGAAAGCATAGCTAGCATTTCCCGAGTTGTCTATGACAATTCACTGGTCTCCATTGAATAATAGTTGTTCACTTCGGATACTTGTCATTTATCGAATGCTTTGAATCTCGCTAATAATAACTATTGAAGATTGAAGGAACAACACATGAGTACAAGCCACAAAAATCGCGGTCTAATATATTGTTTCGGATGTCTATAAAATGCATGAAACTAAATATTTGTTATTATTTATTTTATAAAATGATGTGTGTTTTTACTTTAACCATATCACCCGTAATATATATGTGTATTTCTGTGTCTGTCTGTCCTTTAACTACAGTCTCTATTAAAGGGAAGATACTCTGTTCTTGTGTTCTATTTTTCACTCACTGTTTAGTACTTAATACTAACGTGCACTAACACTAATTCACTAGTCAAATGGCTTTGTCATTTTCAGTCTTCTCACCATGCCTCAACATTCACCTGATTACATTTAAAAACTTAAAAAAAAATCATAAATTATTTTAATAGTACAATTCAGCTACAAAAATTTAACACTTGATTAACAATGAAATACATGGGACAGTGGAAGATTTTTAGCTTCTGATATAATATATGAACATATTCAATTATTGAAAGCGTTATCTTGTACTGAACGTGAATGAACTGAGATTTAGTGTCGAGTATGACTCTTGTATAGAAAAGTATTGAATTGTATAAGGAAGTTCTAATTCCGGGTAACGATTTAACTGAATCCAATAGAATTTTGACAAATATTTTGTATTATAGTTAGTGTTAATTATCGTCTCTAAATGCTACCTTAAGTACGACTGCTATTATAATTTAATTCCATAAATATGGTAACAATGTTCTTTATAGAATAATGTATGTGTCTCAACCATTTAACTAATACTTTTATAGAAAACTAGCTGACCGGGCAAACGTCGTTTTGCCATGTATATCATGTATAATAAAAAAATAGGGGTTGATCGTAGAGGGGTGAAAGTTAGGGGTTGTATGTATTTTTTAATGCTGTATCATAAAAAAATAGAAATTAAAAATTTTGTCTAAAAAATAAAAATAAAAATTTAGGGGTGGACTACCCCTAACATTTAGGGGGATGAAAAATAGATGTTGTCCGATTCTCAGGCATACCCAATAAGCACACAAAATTTCATGAGAATCGGTCGAGCCGTTTCGGAGGAGTTCGATTACGCACCCCGTGACAGAAGAATTTTATATAATAGATGAAATACAAGCAGTGTTAGCCTAGTGGCTTCAGCGTGCGACTCTCATCCCTGAGGTCGTAGGTTCGATCCCCGGCTGTGCATCAATGGTTTTTCTATGTGTGCATTTAACATTCGCTCAAACGGTAAAGGAAAACATCGTGAGGAAACCGGCTCGCCTTAGACCCAAAACCTCAACGGTCTGTGGCAGGCACAGGAGGCTGATCACCTACTCACCTTTTATATTGAAAAATGATTATGAAACAGATTCAGAAATCTGAGGTCCAGGCCTAAAGAAGTTGTAGCGCCACTGATTTATTTTTTATTTTTATTTATAGAAAATATTACAACCAGGTTAATACGCTTGCATATGTTAGTAATATGTTGATTACATATTTAATACGTAGGGCGGCGCAGATGTTGCTTTATTTCCGGTTTTGTATACATCCTCCTACATATGAACCTACAAACATAATGTTTAATTATAATTTTAGTTATTTATATAGCTAATGTCTGCTTTCTAAAGCGGCCATAGACTCTTTTACTCACTTTTCTTCCTAATTTCTTCCTACTGTTTTTTTTAACCAAGTAAACTGTTAATGACTTCCTATCGGAACTGTCCAAGATACTCGTTGATACCAACTTGGTAAGGCGGAGTTAACATGAAATACATTATTAACTGTATATGAGTGTAATTCATTCTTTCGTATTGCGTACCGTTTTATGGGTCAAAGATACTTTATTTCTCAAAGAATTACATTCACTTAGCGAGAAAATTTAGAGTAAGTTAGTTATGTACATTGTGTTATGAAATTATTTGAAAATACACTATATAAAATAAAAATATTAGTTTCTAACAATATGTACCATATTTGTTACAAAAGTGCAGGTAGGTCGCATCGATGTTACAACAGGCATTATGTGACAATGAATAGTAATAATTTCTAAGACGCTCGTTCGCAGACATAAGTAAATATAATTCTCTGTGGCACGGAACCTTATTGTGTTGAGAGTCCCGCAGTTCAAAGTCAAACTCAAAATCGTGTAACACTATGTAGACTTATGGACGTCAAAAAAGAAATACATATTAAATTCTTCTAATTTTACATTTACTACCAGTTCTCAAATCAAGGGCGAACTAACTGGCAATAAACTCTCCGCCGCTCTTTTTAACAGCAAAGCAATTTATGGATTAGGTAAATTGTGCTGATTTCTCGTCTTACGTAACAAACAAAAACAGCCTTTCGATAAGTCGGTCAAGAAATGCATCAAACATCAAAGAACAAGTCATTTGAAAGGAAACATTATAGCTATGTTTTGGAATGGTCCCAAATCAATAATGTACAGTCGTGTTGACATGCCATTAAATATTAATAAAGCTCTCGGGAGGATAAGTGTTTTTATGATCCATACATTTCAGGCAACCAGGGATTTTTTTTGCTGTGAAAGTTTAAGCTTTTTGTAGCTGCGTATTATTTAAAAGCAGTCAGTTTGGGGTCTGTAGATAAATCTAATTATCTTCATATAGAGTAATCGACAAACGTTGTTTTGTACCCGTAAAAACAATTTAAACCTCGAATACTCTTGTACACACAAATTTTATCAAATTGGTCTAGCCGTTTTGAAGTTTAATTAAAAAAATACATACAGAAGATTTATAAAGATTGACAAAGAGACAATTGTCAAAGATTGATTGAGAAATACTTGTTTTTATCGCAAATAGATGATTGAACAACCTTCAGTTTAATACGTCGTTACAACCAAAGTCTGGAGCAGCAATTTCATTTTATGGAAATCAAATTTTCTTTTATCGCGAGAGCGAGAAAAGTTACCGTCATTAAATCGTTTCAGTCTTACAATTATTACTATTCATCTTTTCATATAGAAATAAAGTAATCATTTTCATTACATTCTCAAAACCGGCAATTTATTATGATACCTTAACCACACTTAGTTGTATGATATGACAGATAAATGTTGCTTTTCACTAAGCAGCCCTGCTTATCAGGTCAACCAGAATGATTAGCTATTGGCTGGCATTGTTACTCCCCAACATCTATCAACAAAACCAAAGTTCGATATAGTTCTATCAATAACCGTAGCTAACTTGGAATGTCGTACGAAAACTCGATATTTAACTGAATTTGATATCGGAAGTCAGCTTTTGGGCGTTCATTATTATACATTTACTAGTACATTTAAATAATGTATCCAGTTATTCTGCTATTAAATTTTATATTTATACAAAATATGATTTAACTACAGCTTGCCTTTATAAACTACTTATGGAAACTTTTATAAGAATAATTATGAAAAGGGCTATTTTGTTGACTACTGTACGCACAATAGAATGGCTTGTTTCTATTGTGTCAGAAAGATTCGTAAAGCGTTAATATAGCTGTTTTATTACGATTTCATATATACGATTTGACCTATGGATTTAGTTCTCAAAACATTATTATTTTGCTGTTAAATTATTTGTAGTGATTTATTGATCAGTTATTGATTTTTACAGAACTAGTATCGCTATTTATTACAGCAGTTGTGAAAATGTGGAAGAAAGGTGTAAATTAAGTGTGATATATATTTTAAATGCCAAATCATAAAAAATAGACCGACAAAAATTATTTTTTTGGGCTGACCCAATCTTATCACTTAAACAAAAATAAATCAGTGGCACTAGAACCTTTTTAGGTCTCAGATTTCTCTATTTGTTTCATGATCATTTGTCAATATAATTGGCAAGAAGGTGAACAGCCTCCTGTGCCTCTGACACACTCTTATCACTAAGAATTTACTAATTATTTTAGACCTACCGAATAAACCCAAAAAACATCTATCCAGTCGGTTCGATGAAGGTTGGTTACAAACACTGAAATTTTTTTAATATAAATAATCTGATTGTAGATTAACTAGCACTGAAATATGAAGCTGCTTTATTTTTCTGTAATGTACCATTTTTAGTTTATAAATATTTCTACACTAACACTGTTCCTGATAGTTATAGTTCACTAACACTTTAGCGTCCGCTCCTTATAGATGCTAACTACAATAGCTCAAAAACTTGTTCCGTCTGAGTCTTGCTGGGCGGCGACGTGACATGAGAATTTCGTAAATTTTATTATATTTTACGCGTTGTCCTCTTTTTTTCTTGTTTGACTTATGAAATAAAACCAAATGCTTTTCATTGTAACGCCATATAAAAAGTCGCAGATATAAAAAATCTGAATTTGTAAAAAAACAATTACAGCATTTTCTTAAGCCTAGAGGAAAATCATATTGTATAAATGGGAGCCGCCATTTTGTGTTGTCTGTGAGGATTAGAGGTGGATTCAGGGCCGTGAGGTAAATAATTGATGGCAATATTCCCAACAAAAATAATTGTCGACAACTCAGCGTAAAGTACAAAGCCAGTTTTGTCCTTTTATCTCAGTTTTATCAAAACGTTTGTGTTTTTATTTTAGTTTTTTATTGTTCGCGATCTGCGAGCTTTATTTTACAGAGGATGCGTTGTATGAAATTCACCCGTTTTTGTTTCGAAATATATTCGAGCCTAGATACATTTTTGACAGTACTTCACTATTTCTGTTGGTTTCGTAGAAAAGAATTTACAAGTAGCACCAGTGTATTAACGATTTATTTTATTCGAGTACAAATAAGATAAGCATTATTTATGTAATTATTATTAATGAATTAAAAAACAAATATTATTAATTAATTTTTGATGAAGACGAAACTAGATTGATCGTTATCGATATGGCTTCTGTTGAACTACATAATTTTTAAATTATAATAAAGTCTTTTATAGGTGTAAAATAAATAATTTTAAGAAGAGTATTTTTCAGAAACTTTATTAGCCACTATTGTGTCGTATAAGTCGTGTTTAGTAAAAACGTCAAATATCTCCAAAACAAAATGGCCAATTACTTTCCCTGTTCCCTAATTACATTAAGATGAACGGGCCCAATAGATATGTATGGCTGCCGAGAGATAACGGTGACAAATGGCAACACATGCTACATAGCTGGCAACATTTTATTTTTGCTAATAAATGGTCGACCCCACTAATGGCACATCTGATAGGTAGCTATTGGGTTTCATTATTGGTCCTTTCTAATTGGAGGGCGTAATTATATTTACGGGTACAAATATTTTGTTACATTATTATTTTTAAAAATTCAGAAAGTTACAATCGTTAAAAATACATAATTATATAAAGTCCTTTATTTTAAGTGTAATAACGAAATTACTTTTATGAAAAATTAGATTGCTTTCAAAATGTACTAAAGATTTAAATAAAACTTTGATGGATGGAATTTATATACGTTATAACCCCATTTTTTGCAATTTTTCATCCAAACGAGTCTAAGGTACACCCATAAAAGCCCGCTGCCGCAGCCCATAGACATGTTAGAGTTGCCGGGCATTAAGAGAGGAGTATGCCCTATTTTTTAAAGTTTGGAGTTCGTATCTCTGAGGAAATTAACTTGACATAACTATTAATTCTCTACTAAAGATAACGTACCGTATACCTTTGCCGTACGTTGCGTAGCAAGTCGTCATGATCGTGGAACAATGTCAGATTTGAAAACAAAAACAAAAATTCACTTTTTATCATATTTGGATACTACATTGACTAAATATTATGGCTACATTAAAAAAAAACATGTGTTTCAAATTTCAATGGATCAGTCGGTAAAGTGACGGATTTAATAGAAGCTCATAGAAGCATGTGATTTTCCTAGAAAACTGTGTAATTTAATGTTATTATTTTTATTTTGTTTTAAAACAGACGCTTTTGTTTGCTTGTATGCCAATTTTCATAAAAACGGAATATGAATTTAAAAAGTTATGACAAAAAAACTAACATGATTATATTATTATCAAAATGGCTGCCCTGTAAAGTATACTATTTGTCAGATCCGTCTACGACTATGGCGAAGTGTTAATAAATTTAGAGAAATAGCTGATAAGTTAAGTTCAGCTAAAGTTGTTTTATGTATATGAGTTTGTACCTACGCGTTCAATTATTAATAAATTAGAATAAATCATCATCACCATCAATGGATATACAGCCCCTTGAGGGCCTTAGCCTCAAGTATATTTTGCCATCGCAATCTATTTAGCACTTGCTTCCAACTTCGAACCCCTATTGTTTCGAGCTCCATCCCACCAAAGCATCCTCTGTCTACCGGGGTTTCTCTTGCCACCAGGTTGTGAGTTCAGTAAGGACCTTGGGGTTCTGTCGTCTGCCATTCGGTGCACATGTCCCAACCACTTCAGGCGTTTAGAATGAATAAACACTTCACATAAAATTTATTAGTAATGTTAGATTGTTTATTTTATAGCTTTCGTTCCGTACTGTTTTATATTTGTTCTCACAATTTTCACACTCAACTTTGTACATTACATTACAAACTCGTACTGTGAGTGAGCTTGTTAAAATTTAAAAGTTAAATGAATAAATTTTGAAAGTGCCGAAGCAAAACGAAATATGTGTCAGAATATTATTATATTGTAAATATTCAAGTTATGGTTTTTATATGCATTAGGACTACTTTACCAGCCCATGACAAATCGATGAACCATACATAAAATCTTCTATGTTACAGTTTTTTGCAGGGCAGTGTTTGCCCCCTAGCTTCAGCGTGCGATTCTCATCCCTGAGGTCGTAGGTTCTATCGTATCTATATTAACACTCGTTCGTAAGGTGAAGGCAAAAGCATGCCTTAGACAATAGACATATACAGTTGACAGTTAGGCACAGAAGGCTGATCACGTACTTGCTAAAAACAAAATGATCACGACACAGTTGCAGAAATCTGACACTTAAAAGGCTGTAGCGTCGGTTTTGTTGTTTGTTCCGTCAGAATATGAAGCAGTAATGTTTACATAATCTCGACGTAGTAAACTAAAATCGAATTAATCTGAATTTAATCGATGAAATCCATTAGCAAATCAACAGGTAATCCGTGTCCCGGACTTCCATTAAACAGGATTAGGAGACTCGACGACCCTTATGGCTTATCCCGAGTTTTATTCTACCCAATTGTTACAAAATTTTGATTATATTCTGCACTCTATTGTAAGTACTCTGTGTACCTAGATATTATACTCTATAACACGGAAAGTATGGTTCGTATATTCTGTATATTGTATATTGCAACAATTACTGGTTTCTTGTTTTTTTTGTCTTATCTGTCATCTTGATGTGACAGTCTCTAGCTGAGAGTGGTCGGGTAATGTAATATATATATATATATCGTGTTTGTTCGAACGCTTATATCGATTGGCTGGATCGATTTTCATTTTCACGTTGTATTGTCTCCCTCCCGAATAGCAGAAAAACTATGTAAAATATTGGAAAATACATTGGGTTTCGTTACTGTCAAACATCTTATGTTCATGCCGTCTATAGTGTACATTAAAGAATGTATTTATTTATGGGTTTCGAAATGACAAGATAAATCCACAATATTCAGATAATAGTGTATTTTTGTATTTAAAAACTAAGAATAAAGTCGGTAATTAAAAATGACATATGTCAAATTTAGTCGTGCGCTTATTTCTTATTAAAGTAATTACACCGTCAATTATACAGTCATTATAGACATTCGAAATCGAAAATTTGATAATAATTCCAAAAGTTTTCAAACTTCGGTCAAGTGAATGGTACATTGGGACGACAATAAATCTCATTTTGCAACCTTGTCCGCAGTCCGGAACATTGTTAAAATTGCAATTAAATTAATTTTATGTCTGTATGGTCGTGAAAAAAATTCCAAAAGTTCTGCAAACTTGGGGAAGTTTTCGATATAATATTTCATATCACGTATAAAATTTGCAACCAACCTAAGTGTACGGAACATTTTTTGTTATTTATTTTATTTTCGATATATCTGTCAAATTTGCAGAACTTTTGGAACGTTTTCCTTCAGTTTAATAAAGAACAACATTAATTAAATAATGTTCCGTACACTTAAATTGGTTGCAAATTTGACACGTTATGTAAAATAATATATTTAACACCACTCCAACTTTGCAGAACTTTTGGAATTTTGGTCTCAAGAACTAAGCAAATTATCATTTATTGCATTTTTAACAATGTTCCGGACCGCAGAGCAGGTTGCAAAATTTTATAGTTTGTTTTAATACCACTCCCGACCCTACATCAAAATTTGAAAACTTTTGGAATTATAATGAATTAATTGTCTTGACTGACTGGACTAAATTTTGTAATATTTATTTTGTACCAATGTAATACTTTCATAAAATCCTTAATTAAGTTCATCTGTAACACGATATTCATTAACTGTTAGGCGGTACGAAGTTCGCCGGGTCAGCTAGTAATATAATAAGTTCCCGTATATATACTCGCGTAAATCAAAGACAATGATTTATCCATTCCGTAAACTCAACTAACATTATTATACACTAAAATAATATTATCGAGTCCAAAGTGAATTCAACAAGTGGGTGCGAATTTGAGAGCTTTACAAATATCTAACGTTTTAAATCTATAACTAGAATGTTTCTGCGTTTTATATATAAACAAATAATGTGATATTACCCAGACTTCTAAGTACTGTTGTGAAAAACGTTTTTATTATGGCACAATTTGTGAAAAGCGTAATACTAAACTCGGCTTTCACGGATTTTTCGTTCGCTAAAACAGCCTAGTATTTCCCGGTGATCATGGGTCCCTGTTTCTTAATGGGCTTAAAAATATATTTATTTCTTTATTTTCTTTTCTTACATTAACTTTGTACTTATTCAATAAAAACTTATTAATACAAAATTTTAACTAAGAACAATATTACATATAAACGAAATGAGAAAACTTAAAACCTAAACCTGTTTATAACAAATTATGAATAATGTAATACTTGCGATTTCAGCCAGTGTGCAACTAAGGGTCTGTTTCACAATGTATGGAAAAAGTACCAAATAGCTATGCAACACATAAATTATTGCTAACGTGCTATTTGACATTCATTGGCCTCATATCTTATGATGGACTTTATGTGACGAATAGCGCTATCTGACAGTCTTGAAACGCAACAATTGTGTTTATCCTACCAGTAAGTAATAAATAGTTAATTTGGAACTTATCCGTACATTGTGAAACAGACCCTAAATATATCAGTCTCACATGCATAGTATTTAAGGTGCGCAATACGCGCGTAAATGGTGCTTCAATAAGTAAATTTGTACGCGCTCGCGGCAATGCTAGGAATCGCGACTGCTAACCAAGCTGAGTGTGATTATTTGGCATTCGCAGTCCCAGTCTCTTCAACATTTCCGCATTATACACCTTATCTCAAAAAAATTTAGTGTGATAGCAACCTTCCGTACCTCTAACTTCTAGTATCCTGCCATACCCAAGACAATCAAAGATACACCATCCAACTTAATAAATAAAAAAAGTCTAGTAAATAAAATAAAACATATTTCGACATGGGTCCTCTTGAAGCTGGATCGGGCTGCTCCATTGGTGGGCTAAGAGATTTCACTTTTTAATGTTTAATAAAATAAATAAATAAATAAAATAAAATATGTTTATTAAGGAACATAAGATACATGTATCACTTATTCCACGTCATTTAATTTGAATTTGTAGGCATCCCTACTCATCGGCAAAGAAGATATTTGAATATATACTCTTCTTTAGACATCTTTGATTTCTTTAGATATTCACGATCGTTCCTAGATTATTTGTTAGATATGCGTTGCTTATGAAGTCCATTAAGATACCTGCCACCTGGTAAGGTACTGATGTGGTTGGGAGGGTGGGTAGGGGCCCATAGAGTCATTAATTACGGCGTATCACACCGATACGACCTAACAGCCCTCGTCAGGCGATAGCCGACACGCAACCACAGTCTACGCTACCGATATCGTTCAATTTTAATAACAAACATATACATTTCTCAGCTCAAAAACAATTTTGTTTTGTACTGGTAGAGTTTATGAAATCCGATATCCGATATCAGGGATAAAAGCCTAAAAACAAATTCAAAAACTAACAAACTCTGTATCATATTGGATATTGATGAAAGTCAGAGTTTTTTTTTAATTTATCTATTTACAAAAATTGCATATCCAAGAAAAAATATGGATACTCTGAGCTCGAGACCACAGAACTAATAATACATAAGTTGTATTACTATAGTATTTAAACTGTGGCTCCGACAATAGATTTGAATAGTATTTACATATCAGGCGAAAGTATCATTATCGGGATTATTTTTTACTCGAGCGGCGTTTACGGAATACATCAGTCAAAACTTACATTATCCGGTTAATAGAAAATTGAAAATGTACATACTACGTTTTATTGCGGTTTATCACCATGTAACGACTCTGTTTTGTCATGCCCACTGCTGGTAGAGGCACTTTTGTTTGTTTATTTAGTTTTTTTATACAACCAAAATTCATTCTAAAAATGTGGAGCAAGCATTTCAGAAGATACTTTAAAAACATAATGCTTGGTGATTAAAACTGATGGAGTTTTGTTGCAAATTCTCGATCGTTCTACCTTAATTTGAGAACTGGCAGTGAATGTAACTCTAAAGATATTTAATTTTCCGACGCTCATAAGTTTACAAAAGATAAATGATATTTCATTTGATTCGATCCTCTTTTGTTTTTTATCAATGCAATATACTATAACAGCTATTCCACGAAATTATCTCTTTTCATCATATAGTGAACTTAATTTGACGAGTGGAGACGAAAATATTCGTGAATTACTTCATAACTTCTATGCATGCTTAGTTTAGTGGTTTCTAAAACAAGAAATATTACTTACAATCCTTTTGCTTCCACCAATTAAGGTTACTAATGTAGTTAGTTGGGTAAAGTAGCCTCGTAAAGTGTGAAGGTATAAAATTAAAATCACCCGTGCAACCAATCAAAACTTCTGTGCGAGAAAGTTCTCTCTCGTAATGTTAGGCAAAATGTTGAACCACTGTTATTTACAGCCAAGATCTTGTACGTTCTAATTTATCTAATACTTGGGACAGGCATTATTGAGTGTTGTATTGATAATTTTTAAGATATAAAAATACATTAACAATTGCGGGCAAGCAGGGAAATTGTCACTGATAAAAAAATTAACATTTATTTTTCTAGTAAGTTTCTGCCTTTAGCTGATGTTGAGCTAAATAGTTATCAACTCTGGCTAGTCGATATACCGTATAAGCCGGTCTAGATCAGACTGAATAAGCGAAGCCAACGCTGATCGAGCCGAATGGGCTGATTTGTGCTGCGTCAGGCGTCTGCAGCCGCACAGATTATTGCAGATACTACTGATTAATTGCTGTGTTGCCATTTTAAATTAAAACTATAAAACTGGGCAGTAAATTGATTTTATTAATTGATTTACAAGAAGAATTTTTTTATAAATAAATATTACATATTTATAATAAGGTATTTTTATCGCAAAACTCAGTTAATAAATATGATTTAAAATGTAATAACTTTTTTCAACATTTATTATAAGAAATAATTAATTTCTATAGTTATATTTAATCCGCTGGCGCAAGATCCCAATGTGATTTAGTACTACTATATATATATAAAAGCTTAACTAGTTTATTTCAGGCATTAATGAAAGTCTATAAGTAGTAAGTACATTCTCTGTTGCAAATGGGAAGAGAGGTACGCCAATAAGGCGAAAAATGTTGAAATAAACACCGTAAAATATTTGTCTGGAATAACATATATTATGCTAATTGATTAAAATAGACTTGATATTCATTCATTAAACCGACAATTTACATTCACATAAAACAAGGTGGTTATCTGTTAAAGTGTGCAAACTCGTTTTGTGACGTTTAAAAGATTATAAGATTTTACATGAACTCCTTAGACCGGCGCTGTTGTTTGACCTATGTTATATTTTGACAGTTGACTCTAGATTGATTGTTCAGATTGTAAATCACGTTGTATTAATTATTTAAAACGATATAAAAACTTACTACTTTTCTGTTCTGTAATTAAGACAATTAATGCATTACGAAACGAACGAAAAACAATACAATTATTGCACTATGCTGTTATTTATTATTAGTAATTAAATCCGATGAAACAAATGAAGTATACTATTTAATGCATATTACCAGTTAAAACTGTACCATACGCATACGTTCTCGCGAATATCCGAATCAATCAATTATTAACGCGACGTGAATACTTCCAATTAGAGACTGGGAATTACTGCCAATCTTAATAATCGAACTATATTTAACTTTAAATCCTTTGGAAAAGTACTAACCCGTTATTACGTATTAATAAGCATAGTATTAAGGCATTTTAAATATTGTTAAACCAATAAGCTTAACCTGAGGATACAGGTTTTAAGTAATTGCGACTAAATAGCTAGGCTCACCTAATTGTTTTGATTAAGGTTTATAGAACAGCCCGAAAATCTTGGGTATAAAGCAGTAATTCTAAAAAAAAAGAATCATATGAATGTGTCAATCAATGGTCGCCTGGAAGAGATCGCGATTTCGAAATGTCAATTGTATTATATTTCTGTATGCGACGAAGTGTTAATAAATAAATAAATGCTACGCCACGAAGCCAGCAAGCCATGAGACTTATGTAGAATATTATTTCTTACGTCTTTAGCGTCTCCCTTTTAACTACTTTTGGAATATATAAACCAAATGAACACACCATCGTACATTACAGCGATGAGAAACTGTAGCGTACTACAGTACTAACTGTCACTTGCGGGTGATCCTCCAGCACATTCGTGATATATATGTAGGACCAGGATTAGAACCAATTAACCAGCATATGAACTTAGCTGACTCACGTTATATGTAAGATTAATATAGGTATATATGTTATTTTTAATAAACCAAAGTATTCACCTTAATGTATGTAAAGCGAAAGTGTTATGTCGCTTTATATCTAAAGCTATATAATTATTATTACACTTGTACAAAGTTAATAAAGTCGTAAAGTAAAGATTTAATTAAACATATAAGAACTTATCAAAAAAGTTTTTACCAATGTCGTCACTGACACTCTTTTTAAAAAAAGGTATAACAGCGGAACCTTTATAAAATGTTGTTAATTATAAGGATGAGTTTATACGGTTATGCTTGTGCAAAAATTCAATTCCCTTTATTGATGATAAAAAGTTTTTAACTGTCCTTTCGACATTAACTCGGTCATAGCGTGATGTGTACTCGATAAATTCAACACATAAAGTATTGTTGACTTCGAGTCAAAAGCTGAGATTTATGGTTTAGCCAAATTAATAAGTTTAGATTATAAATGTACCATTACAGATAATTAGATCTAGGTTGCATCCCTCCATCTAGATGTACAAATCGTTTATATTACAAAGTTATAATAATTTATTTTTGTTTTAATATCTCGTCCCATGTAAGCACGATTCCATACGTGAACATGTTCCATTTAAAATCGCGAAGACGTTTTACACAAACAATACATTCTCGGGTAGACATACTCTCATTTATTTCGTCTGTGTGTCTGCGTTCCCCTCGCATCTTTTGTTAGGGAAGCTTTAAATTCGGCAGGGCTGCCCTGTGTGAAGAATTTGACAAGTTGAATAGTCTGTGGTACGTGACGCAACTAAATAGATAAGCCAATCAATAACGTATATATTTTGAAGTCATTTTAAAAAGGAATTTCAACGATATTTAATCTGTTGCTATACTACATTTTTTGTTACCTGTTTTAATTATTTTCGCAAGAAAGCCGATTAAGAGAATTAATATACAAATTGATTTATATGAAAAGCTTCGTGCTAAAAATATTATTTTTAAATAAAACTTTAGAAAGTAGCGGCCCTAGGTGTGGTAGTTCGCGCGAAGGGGAAAATTTTCTAAAAGGGGGTTCGTTCCAACAATATAACTTGCCACTTCCAATTTTGATTCTATTGGTAATATTTATTTTTTGTTACAGGTAACTAACAAATGATTGGTTGCTTTTGGTAAGATTTTAATAGAATGTTTAGGTGGGTAACGAAGATAAGTGTTAGTGCCTAATCCCCTTATTTATAAAAACAGAATAATTCTAAATTGAAGTATTTTTTCGTCCTTTACTGTCCAATTGCGTTTACGCTGTGATAAAAAGAGTCAAATGAGTAGGTACTTTGAGTCAGGGTTGTTAGACTGATGATATCTAAAATTATCAGATCAGATTTAAAATTACATTAACTTAGCATAATAGGACATTAGATAATATAAACCAAAGAACACTTAGCATTCCACTTTAGAACCCAAATTGAGACGGTTTGTGTGCAATGATTACGTTTTTTTATTTTGCTACTTATTTTTATTATTAATAAAAATAATATATATTTACAGTTTATTATTAAACTAAATAGTTGCTGTTCTCGGCTCATCTAGTCGCAGGAACGTTCCAAGTTTTGGGCGTTCTAGTGATCATAAGGAAAGTCGTATAAAATCAGTGGTTGTACAAAAATGAAGCAATCACACGAATACTTGTATGTAATTTGTACCGAAAATAGAGCTGTAACTCAAAAACTAGCTGCTTCTAAATGTAGTCACGTAGTGCGCAGGTGATTCTTGTACGAAATATATTATGGCGGCCATTTTGTTTTGTACTAAACAGTGCTATAGTTTGGTAATATGGGTTGTTATCAGTAGTTAATAGGTATAATAGAGTTAATTGAATTTAATAACACAAAAAAATTTAAAAACATCGCGAAGCCTGATCATTCTACATGATGACATTTTGATGTTTGCTATAAATAATTTTGGAAAACTTTACTGTATTTCCCATTTACACTAACAATATCTTTATTAGTTACTATTAATATACCAATTAATTCAATACAGTGAATAAAATATATTTTACGTCCTAAAATTGGTTTGAAATATGTCATATATTTGTTTCGATTTTTTAAATAAAATAGTGGACAAACGGGCCCATCAAAACTCGCACTGGTAGAAAGCAAGTGTGTTGCTGGCCTTTCAAGATACTTGAGTAATAAATATTTGGAACTAACGGTATATATGAAGCCAAAGGTCGGTTATAAATCAACATGTTTAATCAGTATTCAGATCTTGTTCGTAACTTGCTCGCAGCTGTAACTTCTTATCAACGCGAAAAAGGAAAAATATTTTTTAAGAGAATCCTTAGTATGAAAAGTCGCTGTCGGATTATGATAAAAATTTAAATTCAAGACATGAATTCTAGCTTTAACCAAAGCAGAACCAAAAAGTTTAGTTAATATTCTTAATAGACTTTAAGCTCCTTAAGGCTCCGCCAACGTATTGGAAAATTAAGTTATAGAAAAGAAAACTATTTCAATAAAATAGGTGCAGACCCACGCTACACCTTTCCGCAAACGTCGTCATATACCACTTTACATCGAATTCAATGCTGGGTTTTTGTATCGCGCGCTCCTAATGTAACATCAGCATAACAAATATTGAACGAACTACATCGAAATTGCATTGAAAAATGTGAGGATCGCTGTATGTATTGGAAGTTTCGGAATACCGACGCAGGTCTTTGAATGATCCAGACGCTGACACGCGTCAACACGGTGAGAACACCCTAAAGGCGGAAACGCAGTATTAAAACGCGACGCAACGTGTCGCCCGTTGTCCATCGTGCACATTACCAACACGCTTGCAAATTCAGACGTCATTTAGCTGAAAATACTGAAGATGTATAGTCGTATGTTAATTGTGCTTTGAATTTAATAAATAATGAATTTAAAAAATAAAACGAGTCAGATGAAGATTTGGTGCACATTTTAAAAAGCATATAACTCAGAATGAAAGTTTTCGTTCACCCACGAGCAATGTTAATTATATAGAAAGTATTTGCATCACCAATAGTATTTCAAATCCCGTATAGACTACTAAGTACTATTGAGAGACTAGCGTGAATTTTGTTAATACAAGATGAGACAGTTTCCAGATATAATATGAAAATCCATTTGCATCTTTAGTTACGCATGCAATTTATTCAAAGGGTTGACCAATACGACTTGGTTTCTAAATGCAAAAAATCTCAGATACAGAAGGCATATTCGCCTATTGAAATATAAAAAAACATAATTCGGCCCCGTTGTAGACAGAAGCTTTTGAAGCTACTAGGTTAAGCCTGTGAATTTCATAAATATAAAGAAATCGACTTGAATCATGTTATCGAACAAAATCTTTTTATATAAATAAACCTTTGACGTTTTCGAGTAAACATCGTTGGGAAAATCACAAGTAACAACATTTTCTGTTAGCTGTGCTCTTTTTCGGGCGGCTTTTCTTCGGTATTTAAATATATAGATATTAAACGCGCCTCAACAATTTACTTCCAGTGATCTACATATTATAGGCAAATAATGTACAACAATTATGAACTAAATGCATATCGCATTCCGACCGATTTTTATAAAAAAGGTCACTTAGTAAAAATCAGTAAGACTACTACGTAAACCAATAAACGTCGAACGTCAAGGTAGAATACAAAATACCATCCGTTTCACCTCGACGTCCGCAGTTCCACAACTGGGCGTTTCTTAAGGGAATTTCTGCCGCGCACCACCACTATGTGGAACCAGCTGCCGACTGAAGTATACCCGAACCAATTCTTCAAGAAAAGAGCGTACTAATTCTTAAATGGCCGGCACCGCGCTTGCGAGCCTTCTGGCAGTGTGAGTGTCCATGGGCGGCGGTATCACTTAACATCAGATGAGCCCGTTTGCCTCCTGTTATATAAAAAAAGATAACTGCCGCAGGCTATTAACATTAATATTTAAAAACATAACTAATAAACACTTCTTAATAAATATTTTTTATGGATTCCCTTGAAGGCTACGCTTTTGAAAATTCTCCACAACTCGTTCGGTTATTTAAATATTCATTAATTTATGGTGACTTTAAGTTGATATTATGAAATTATTTAATATGATAACTTTAATCTAATCTTTAACGAGCTTTAATTAATACCTTAATTAAATTATAAAAGATTTTCAAGTAACGTAATAACAGGATCAAAATTAATTATTCGCAAAGTTTGAAATGATCGTCACCCTTAGAACATCCATTATTCATGAATTTGTAAAGAAAATTTATCACAAGGAAATTGTTCGGTCTCTCGATGGACACGGATTTTCATTTTTAATTAGTTCCCTATATTATCTATGTAAGAAACACTGAGGTAAAATTAGGCGATTTTGCTCCCGAACAGGAATCAGTGACGTTTTAAATCACCACAGAAGAATTTGTATGTAGTCCATACCTATGTGGATTTTTTTTTGCAAATTCTTCTCTACGTTATGTATGAGTTCTGGTTTCCGGCAAAGGTTGTTTAGTCATTTTAATATTATTACAGTACCTACTAATATCCATTTAAAACCGGGATGGTGGTAAAAGGGTGATAATTATCAGTTATAAGTTTTGATAACAATTTAAAAAAAATATAAAAAGAAAAAAAGGTGTGTGCCGCGCATAGGAGCTTAGGAGTGTAGAAAATATTATACGGTCTATTCTCAGACCTACGAAATGTACTCAAAAAATATCGTAAAATCGGTCAACTTTAAAAGTCGTTCGAAAAAGCATCATCGGTATGACAGGAAAATAATGAAGTAGGATGAATAACAGTGTAATTTCTTTTGTTACGCGATAGGAAGCTTTCGCTGATTCCTTCCGGCTCATAATAAGCTCTACAAAGGTAACCTTTGTGACGTCACATCCGACTCGCCGCCAAAGGCTGTATTATCATACAATTAAACTCCTTCATAATATCGCTTGTCAATAGAGTTCAATGAGTTACATGGCATGTAAATTCTAAAATCAAACAAAATTTATATTGAGTACAGAGATAAGCGTCCACTAAACGCGAATCAACAAAAAATATCTATGGTAATCATTCAGTTATTCTAGACTAGAATATAAGTACCGCTACTGAAACATAGAATCAAAGAGTTTATATATAAATTTTCAATTACCGATTTATTTACACTTTGCCCGAAGCATAATGTAATAATAATTCGGCAAAAACCTATGTTTACATTCGTAGCCCTAGATCCGAGCGTGGGCACATTTATTTGAATATCATAGAAATCTTTTGATATTTCTCAGGATGTAAAAGTAATAAAAAATGTATATAGGTGTTCGCTTTAAAAATATTTTACATTTGACCATATCGAATGTTCAAAATCATCAAAATAAACAATTGAGAATCTCGCTCAATTTTTTGACAACTACAGGTTATATGTATATCGCAGATTCACTTACTATACTACATGTCAATCTCTGACATGTAGTATAGTAAGTATTTCAATCAATAATGTGAACGAATGTAACAATACAAATATTTGAGATATGGATAAGGCTAGAAAAACTGTGGTTCTAAAATACAGCTTTTTAGATTCTTTAATCTAAAGTTTAATTTGAAAAGAGTAATGTGAGTTTCTTCTATGGCCATTAATTGAGAACTGGCAGTAAATGTATTTTTTACATATTACGTAAAGTTACCAATCTTAAATTCAGAATTCTCTATGAGTAACATGAGACGAATGCCGATATAGTTGTACAGTATCTAATTAAGACGGCCGGGAAAGCCTCCGAGCCGTTAATTAAGGCTTCGCGGGATTGAATTTCTTTCGTTCCGACCTTTTTCTAAAAATCAGGATTAATTGGGGACAACATATAAAAGGAAACCGATCTAAGTAATTAAGTGCTAAGTATATTATGTTTGTACCAGACTGCCTTGGTCAGATTTGGCTTGACGGCAAGCGAAATTAGAGAATTATCGCTGAATAAATTAAAAACAAAGCTTTTTATAAATTTGACTTTTATTTAAATGATCCTAATCCTTGGGATTGATTTGCTCCTGTTCAAATATTTATGACTATTCTGCCTTACAAACAATTTGTATGACTCAAAACTTGGCGATTAAAAAGAGTGGCGGAGAGTTTCTTGCCAGTTCTTCTTGTCCGCTCTACCCCCTTGCCTTGCGAACTGGTGGTAAATGTACATTTAGAATCAATTTAACATATTTTATGTTGATGTTCATATGTGTGCTTGGTTACTTATATGATTAAATTTGTTAAAGTTTGATTATGCGATTTTGGGTTCGAATCCTGGGTGGTTAAATAGCAATTTAAGAGCATATTATGCTCGTGTGATACTCTAGTCATGTCGGAAACATTCGAGAATAAATCGTGAAATAGATAAATTACTATCTTCTACGTAAGCGGCTATTTTTATGGCCAGTTTTATGATATGCCGTATGTTAAAAACATGTTTTAATAAAACATATACTTTACATAAACATTCAGTTATTCGATATTAACATTTATTCAATAAACTATAAATTATTCATAAAATATGTATGAAAGAAATACATTTGTATAAAAAAGCGGAAAAATCACAAGGACTCTTGAAAATTGCGCTCCAGGTTACACGGCCGATCAATATCCGGTCAAGTGTGTGTTGGTTGACTAGAGCGTTCCGTGCTTGTATGGTTTTTTATACTTATTAAATTTATGTATAAAAACGTGCTTTTTAACAGATTCGTCAATTCAGAAGTTTGAAACTTGTTCTATGGATGTTATGATGTAAACAAGATAGAGACTACCAACGCTCTATTCGAGATAAGCTATAAAGTAGATTTCGAAACGAGAAAGTTGTTTGTTGCGGTATATATTGCTTTTTTCTACTTGTCAATGTTATTTGATTTAACTGATATACTTGTCATATTATTATATATTATTTGATTTATAAATAACTAGCTGTCCCTGCGAACTTCGTTCCGTCTTAATATGTTTTTTTTAGTTTACCTTTTTAGTAGCTACAAACCAACACATGGTATATTTTGCTATGCTACCCCATAGAAACTGTTGCGTTCACAATTACAGCAAAAGAAAACTTGTTTTTAGGTTTATCCGTGGAAATTTTCCAGTTTTTTTCTTAATAAAACCCTCTCTTAGGCTAGCCGTCTTAGAAATAATTTCTCAAACTTTTCATATGAAATAAACATTAAATTGTGTACATAATAAATTAAATAATATATATAATATTAAAAAAATATATAATATAACAAAAATTAACTAAGTACATTTCAATAAAGTTAATCTGTGCGATAATTTTATTTAAATGCGTCGTTTTGTCAACAGATGGCACCTCATGCTGTTTGCATTCGTAAAATTAATGTATTTATTTATTGTTATTTGATAACTGGTCCGGTATTTTATTACTTATTCTGCTATTCGGAGCGGAGAAGAATCCATCAAAAAAGACATAACTAACGTCGATCTTTAAAGTTATAAGTGGTGTAACACACACGTCTTTGTTTTATATATTTAAATTATCGTTGTAAAAAAATCGCGTTACAATAAATGTATACTAGTCCTGGTTAGAGAAAACAAAAACAATTTAATACTGTATAAAAAGATTTTCGCAGCGAACTCCACAAACGGCTTACCTACATAATTTTCAACGAAACATTTCTATGAATAAGAAATCTCGATGCCCGATCACAAAGAATATTACATTTCTGCAACTCGATTCATTTCGTCAAAGTTATCCTTGTTCCCGGTTTATTAATATTTCGCGTGGCGCCATCTTGCAAGAACAACTGACATTTATGATGCGAATAATGTCGTTTATTGAGAAGGGCTATAAATCACCACAATCCACGCCATATTTTTGATGCTGCTGGTATTTCAAGAAATCGTAAGCAGCTTATGAACGTTGTTTTTAAGAAGTTGAAAACAATGAAGCCCATGAATTTTATTACAATGAAACTGTTTCTTTTTTTAAGTTTATTATCGCTTAAAATTTATAAAGTACATAATAAAAGCACAGAATACACCTAAAATCGTCTGTGGGGTTTAACCTTAATCCCTAAAAGGCTACACCACAGTACAATTTAAATTCCTTATAAGCTAAATAGTTGAAAAGAAATAAAATTAAAAAAAACGAAACGAAAACATTACAACTAACAGAGATCTATCTTATGTAGCTAAGCTAGCCCAGATTGGGTAAAGATAACTTTTCCTTGTAATTTTCGGGTGTTATTTTAAGATAGGGGGGTAAACAATTAAGAAGTCGCGGAACAATATATGAAGTTGTTCTTTCGTCGTATACGAGTACATTAGCAGCGCGGACTGTGCGAAGTTGTAGGTAACTTATAGCCCTTGTATGCGTTGAATGTTCCACGCTGCTTCTCAGGGCAAATATTCAGATTTTCGTTTCATTAAGCTTATTTCAAAAACAATTTATTAAAATAATATCTACTAAAGATAAATAATACCCACTGACAAACATTCATGATGAATAATTTATAAATGAGCGGTTTTAAAATCAAACAGAACAAACGTGTCTGATAATAGTGTGGTTACCATTTCGTCACAATATATGAAAAGCACTTTTTTCGAATCCATGCTATTGAATGAATAGTTATAATAATAATTTTTATTTTAAACACCGATATAATTGATAACATTTAATTCTACGAAGTGTTATTTTGCAGTACAAAGGTTATCTCATTTTACGAACAACAAAAATTAGCAAACATAAGGTATAAATTATTTTCTATGTTATAAATTAATTATTATAATTGGTACTGATTTTTGCTGTGACGTCTAAATAAATAATATATTCTTATTTGAAGACGTTCACAAATACTTACTGAATTCAAAGAGAAATTCTCGAATATATATAATCTACGTTATCACTCCATTAATTAAAGGTCTAAAAACATACAGTGGCTGTCTATTTCGTATTGACGTCTGACAGCATTATAATCTGTTATTTGCGAATGTGCACTGTGTTCTATTTGAAATTGTATGTAAACTATGGTCAGTTCCAAACGTAATTCGGGGTTTAAATAATGTTAAAAACTAAGTTTCGTTTTACATTATTATATTGCACACATAAAATTATGGGAGTGGAAACGCACGAGAATATTTACACTCGTAAGTTACATAGAATTAATAATTTATTCATTTTACTTTAGTAACAATATCAGTAATACTTTGACTATATTTTTTAATGAATTTTCACTGGGACATCCCTGAACATTACAATTTAACATTATTTGAGACTAATAAGTAATTTAAGTCAATGCACACTACTTCAAGTCTCTATTACACTCTGTTCTTGTGTGTTTACCCCTACCCAGTGGGTAAGAGGAACAAATAGCACTGTCGTGTACTAACACTCATTTGAAAGATTTTGTCCATTCAATCTACTTACTAGGCCCGGTCGTGTTCAATAGCCTTGCCATTTAAGTGATGGTTTAGCCTTCGTTAGTGAGCTCCCACATCTTTTTAATTGGATTTGCATATTACAAACATATTGGGGAGATTTCATTATTTCCAACTAACTACTTAAACACTTTGTAAAACAATCTTAAGATTATTTCGATCTAGCTCTTACTGGTACAGTTAAATATACCAAATAATATAGACCATAAGTCTATACACATAAGGACTCTTTGTAAAGTGAATTGTAATATTAATACTAAAACGAGTTTTCTTTCGGTTATTTTAAATAATTCTGCTTACAAATTTCTTAATACCTACTTGAAATCTACAGCTCCACTCTCTAGTGGATTGTTACTTTGTAAAAAATCTCGGTCAAAATTATAATGTAGCCCTCACCTCAAGTCGTAACTCAAGAAACGGTGATTCACAGCAACGAAATAACTTAAGACAAAAACTCAGAAAAGCCCTCAGAGCTCGCGATCAACTTAATTAAATTGTCAGGTTTCACTTAGTTTTATACATCAAGTTAATTAGTTCTTATGCTTGAAAGCGTTAGATGTAAGCTTTTTATAACAACAAGTATCACAGAGAGGAATTAGCTTGTTATGAAACGACGAGTTTTTTGAATGTTCAATGGTGGCGCTACTATGTATAATATAATAATAAATAGGACCTTCAAAGTGTAGATTGTTAGTAATGAACATCAGTAAACTCAATTTGGGCTTTCAGTACCACAATTTGGTATTGATAAAAATCAAAGTGGAACAAATAACGAAAACGAAAAAAATATATCCCGAGTTCAGTTTGGTGTTGGTTGTAGAAATGTTCAAATATGTAAAATGAAATAGGTACTTTGTTTGAAGCTGGATATCAACTGGCTTTAATCGTTTAATACATGAGTTTAAAACTAACATAAACTTAGGGGTAGTGAGGTTGCGACGCTGGATTAACAAAAAACTAATTTGGCTTATTTAAGGGTTCTTAAATCTGAGTAACACTTCAATATAAATGTCCTCATATTGGACATTATCTGAAACAAGAATGTGATATTACAATTGATGATTGCTATAATTGCTAACATTTAGTTTACGCTTCTAATTTACTAAAATATATATATGTAACTTAACTAGACAGATGTACGTACCTATATAAAATAACAAAACAAAACAGCAACAAAAATGTGGGTAGACATAATAAACTCGATGAGTCAACTAGTGTTAGGTTACATAACTCCCGCCTGATCTTAATATGTATGAACAACGAACGTAATAACTTTTGAACCACGGAATTGTATTTATTGATTTACACGTAAACAATCCTATTCAATATGAAATTAAGCTATACATAATCAGGAAATTTGCCACAGCATTTTACCATATACCTGGCACTTGTCAACCCGTTGCTGCGTTGAGCTTTCTAATTGCCTGGCTCCCGGCACCCGGGACGATTATGCCCGGGTCAACGTCATACTCGTGTTTAACCGGTTTACATTTTACGATTACTCTGGGAATTATATATCAAAACTTTGATTTATTACTCGTGTGATATAGTTAGAGGTAGATACTAAAAATCTGTTTGTACTGTTTGTTTTATTCGGTTGTGTAAACTTGTTTTATCCGTAAAATATAAAATTTATTTTAGATATATATCAATGAGTGTTAACTTTGGCTTTGAAGTTAAAACAGATGAACATCATTTTATATTATATATATAAAAAAATAAAAAGTTAAAGTAAAAGTAATTAGTCCGAGCTTATAAAAGAGGAAAACGTGAACGCGAAGACAAAAAGTTACAACTCTTTGAACTTAAAAGTAATTAGCGAGAAATGGATATTTTGACTTTCAACAACAGATTTCGTCCTAATTAAAAATATCGAACGTGAAAAAACTTCATAATCAGGCTTTTCATGTTCCTATTATCGATTAACGGCAATTTGAGACGCAGGCAAACAGGAACATTTGAATGGAATGGTATATAACTCTGGACTTTTAGGATAAGTGAAGTTTAATTAAATATAAAAGCCAGTATTATACAAATTTACATTTAATCTGTGAAAAAATCTATATATTATAAAAACACATGTTTAACGCTCAAAGCTCAAACACAGAACACAGAAACTTAAAATTTTGAAGCTAGTAAAGAGGCTTTTTTTAAACCCGACGTTCGAAGTTAAAAGGCTTAAGCGAATCTATAATAATCAATCGCTCAATAGCTAATATATATATATATATATTCAAATACGAGAAAAATTTAATAAAACATAACTGAAGATTAACTTAACTGGGGAATGTGTAGTTTTTTTGCTCAGATCATGTCGACGTGGACCATTTGGTTGAGAATAGGATAGGATATTAGAAGGGTATGGTGTGGTTTATCGATTTTATGCCGTGGTTTAACTTTTTCTTACTACTGTGCTGCTACGTTACTTTTTCTATGTAGGTGTATAAAAACACCTCTGTAGTGACATTGCATACCTTGGATCAGTACCCGGCGAGTAATAATGAAGTGTAATCATGGACTAGTAGCCACAAAAGATTTATAGCCTAATATTAATGATAAATTAAACATTCCTCCAATTTGCAAGGCGACAAGACACAATATTTACAGAATACATATGATATATTATATGAAAACTGCCAAGCTCCATACAATCTCATTATATGTTTTTTTTTGTATGTGTATGACTTATACTATCTGTTGATTACAGCTGAAATAACCGGCTTTCCCGTGTCAAAGACTAGTGCACATCTATTACACTTAAGATCGTTGCTCAAAGGTTGGAAAATTGTTACGCAAAGTTATTATCGCAGATTAACAAATATTACATTGTTGTGTCCTATTAATTGTTTGAAGTGTTAGTTTATACATCATAAAATAGTCTAATTTTAATAGCGATTTCACTAATATAACGCGACACCATATCATCTTTCGCATTACATTCATCACTCCAATATTAATTAACACTAAACTCGTAAATACGCCGTTGAAAATGCTTTCCTGCAATCTTAAGACCTAAGACATCATTAACATAACTTTTGCGCATGTGTATAAAAGTTCTAACATATGCGTAGTATCATCAAACAATTAAATGTAACAATATTATTTCATTTTGTTCCGTGTTCTTGTTGCTTTAAAGCCTCGGGGATTGAAAACATTACACAGCGGAGTGTTGTTATAAAGCTTTCGACCCAACAAGGGCTTCACTTTCAGCTGCTATCTATTATATAAAATTCTCGTGTCACAGTTTTCGTGGCCATACTCCTCCGAAACGGCTTGACCGATTTTGATGAAATTTTTTGTGCTTATCCGGTATCTATGAGCATCGGCCAACATCTATTTTTCATACACCTAAATGTAAGGGGTAGTCCACCCCAAAAATTTTTTATTTATTTTTTAGACAAAATTTTTAATTTCTATTTTTTTATGATACAACATACAAAAATACATACAGCCTATAACTTTCACCCCTCTACGATCAACCCCTATTTTTTTATTATAAATGATATATATGGCAAAACGACGTTTGCCCGGTCAGCTAGTAAAATATAAAAAAGTGCGTGCATTCAAAGTACATGTCAGAAGCGAAACTTCTTTGGCAAACTAATTTTTAAGTCTTGTTCATATTTATACATATCTAAAACTTTAGATCTCACATAGTTGGTGTATGTAATGATTGTTGTGTATAACAGTTTTGGTTGTATACCAATGGACTTTCTGTGTATGTAGGAATTTAAAGAGCGTACGGTAAAGGAAAATATCGTGAGGTAACTGACATGCCTTCTATCTAAAAACAATTGATCACGAAAAATATATAGAATTTGAAAAAAAAATTGTATCTATTTAGCAATTAGATGTATTTCTAAAACCTTCTTTATAAAACTTCTTAAAGTATATCTTCCTATGGACAGAGGAGAACGAACCCATTCTGTAACTCAATATTATGTTAGAAACTTGGCTCGGAGTGAATTGTGAATTTTTTAAAAGTCAACATCTCTATGAAAATTACTCATTCTGAGACGAAGTCTTAAGGTTAATAAGTCTTTGCAATTGTTCACTTTGAACGGGAATTTTATATGATCTTATTGTAGTTCACAATCAATTTGTTTTTAATATTATATGCCTCAACCGTTAGTTCGAGAGACTATAGCTATCCGATACGAAATAAACTTTTCGAATCAAACCTAAATAGTTTGTGAGATAGCGCCCTGCAATTATGAAAAGAAATTAAATAATTAAAAGGATATCTTTAGATTAGACCATTTGTTAAATTAACCAACATTGGTTCTCATTGTACATACAATGAGTTTTTTTAAACAGACTAATGATTATTGTGTAAATAAATAAATTAAGTGAAAATCGTATTAATCTAATAAAAGTAGTCATTTTAATTCAATAATATATTACAAATATTAATTTATATATTATAAAATATCTAAACAATTACATTACACTTAAAAGCCGAAAACGGAATACACACTCAAACATAAACATAAAACACAGTTAACAATTATAACCTACTAATGCCAAAAAATAAATATAAATAAAATATATAATAAATTGTAAGATGCATTGATCATTATAACATATTTAATATAAAAGAGGATTTAGGTGTATTAATTGCTGGTAATTTGTGTTATAATCTGAAGGTATAAGATACATGACTGAGTTACGTAAATAATTTTAAACCGAGGAAAAATGCAAATACTTCTGTGCTATAGGTACTAAAGAATGCCTTGGCTCCACAGTCCAATAATATTGTGTATACTTACTCTGCGGTGGCAATTTGTATGTATACAAAAAAATATTAATTGTCATGCAATTGTTTTTCAGTGACCGCTCTACGGGAGCATTGGGATGAGGCCAACGCACGCGTACTTCAGCGAAAAGCGCAACTCGACGCCATGTTGGGTGACTCGCAGCGATACGAAGCGCGCAGGCGCGACGCTGACGCGTGGCTTTCGCGTATGGAGACCCGGCTGGCCGCCATGACTGCGCCTGGGCACACAGCCGACGTACTCGAGATGCAGCTTAGAGAGCAAAAGGTATTGTATTCCTAATCAGCATAGATAGATAGGTAGATAAGTTAATTTTGTGATTGTGGCAAACCTCGAGTCTGTGTGTGGCGGGTGGGTGGTCTCTTCGCGTCCAACTCGACTGTGTTTGACCAAGGGTGGTCACCACCGACCATTTCGCGGTGTGATACCTCGATGACCGGAAATTATATTCTGGCACCGTGCTGTCCACAAAGCACTATCTTCCTTGGACAATTATAAGTCGAGCGGGTCTGATGGCATCCTCCCAATTGTGCTGCATAATTGTGCTCCTAATTTGGCGGCGCCAACCTAACGGGTTTTTTTCGGTAGAAAGGTCGAAGTGCTGGAAGACCGCTTCAGTACATCCGATCCCTAAAAAAGGTGATCGCTCTGATCCGACCAAATATCGCCAATATATTTTCTAAAATATTGGAAACCGGCCAGCTGAGGTATCTAGAGAGGGCCACCAGCGATTATTAGTTTGGCTTCCGTTGTGGTCGTTCAGCTGGAGACCTTCTTGTACACCTTACACATAGATGGGCAGAACGTTACGCTTGCGTTAACTTTGGACATAGCGAAATCCTTCGATCGGGTGCGGCACAGAGCACTTCTCTCGAAGCTTTTAGCCTATGGGATCCCCAAAAAAGTTATGCAACTGGATTCCCAGCTTTCTGGCTGATCGGAGCATCAAGGTCGTGATCGAGTATGTTCCGACCTTAAATACTTGAACGTCCCACAAGGCTGTGTCCTTCCTATTCCCGGCCCTGTTTATTCTACATACTAATGATATGCTGCAACATTCATTGCTTTACGGACGACAACACTGGGGATACTCTTTACCGACCTATCCCTTTTCGAGCGGCTTCATTCTTTGGCGTTGCGTAGAAATGTAGGGTCACTCTACATCTTCTGCCGAATTCACCGTGGAGAGTGGTCAGAGAAGTAGTTCGGATTAACACCTGCAGCTGAGTTTCTTTATCGGACGTCGAGACAGAATACGAATATCCACTCGCTTTTATCAGTGCATAAATACATATTATCAGTGCATATAAATTTATCCATTTTAAATCTATTTCATGAAAGGTTGACTATATCATGAAGCCAAGAATTCTATAACCGGGTTAACATATAACCTAATCTCACTGAGTCGTTCCGCAAGGCTGCTTTCGAGAGCCAGCCAAATTCTAACGCAAATCGCTGTGAGCCTATATCAGTTTCTGACTAAAGCTAATAGGTACATAAGAAGATTAAAAAAATATAAATAAAATGCACAAGCAACCCTGACATTTGGCTAGTTATAATAATAACATGCAAACCCCTTCCCCTATCGAGCGGTGATTAGCGACTACACAGGGTTGTCGAACGCAGAATTATATCATATAAAGGAATTTTAGTTCCTTAGATAATCGTAATAAAATGCTGTTTGATTCACTAGTTGAACCGTTTTGAATAGATTGCTAAATCTTGTAACTTCTTCTCTAACGTTCCTTTTATTAAACTAACGCATAGGTTCTTTAGAAGAAAAAAGTTAGACTTGAGAGTTTTTTAAAATACCGGAGGTAAATTTCTCATCCACATATGAATGTAATACAAATAGATACAATTTATAGATTTATCAAGACTAAATTAGGACCGAAAAAGCAAAGTACCCGTCTAAACAAAAAATACTTAGACTGTTTTAAATCAAACTGCAAGCTTTAATATTTAAATCATTGATAGCCCTGAAAGTCAGCATGTCTGGAAAGCTCGGAACTTACAAGTAATTCAATCAAAAGTTTCTTTAATTACATTAAACTTATGTTCCGCTTTTAATCACGTACGTCGTTAGTAGCTACAGCTGTTTATTTTCTTACGAACCGTTATTTTCTACCTGAAAGTATAGTTATATCATTCCTCCTCTATGTTCAAATGTGTTTATTTAAATAAATAAAACTTATATATTATCTAATATATAAAATTCTCGTGTCACAATGTTCGTTCCCATACTCCTCCGAAAGCGATTTTTATGAATTGTTTTATGCATATTCAGTAATTCTGAGAATCGGCGACTATCTATCTTTCAAACCCCTAAATATTAAGGGTGTCAAACTCTATATTTTTATTTTATAGATAAATTTTATTGTTTTTTTTATGATACAACATACAAAAATACATACAACCTTTAATTTTCACCCCCCTACGATCAACCCTTATCTACTATATAAAAATAAGTCGGGTTTTCCTTCCTGACGCTATAACTCCAGAACGCACGAACCGATTTCCACGGTTTTGCATTCGTTTGAAAGGTCTCGGGCTCCGTGAGGTTTTTCGTGAGAAAATTCAGGAAATTTCAACAGAAAAGCGAGATCACCAAACGAAATGTTACATAAAACGAAGCCATCTGGTGGCGAAACGGAGTTCGCCGGGTTTGCTAGTTTTCTATAATATAGTAGATACATAGTTATTTTTATTAAACTAAAAAAATGTTTCCTAGAAACAATATGCATGGCAAAACAATGTTTGCCGAGTCTTCTTGTATATTATACAATAATAATTGCAATCTTTAAGAAATATCTGTTTATGAACAAAAGTAATAAAGAACGTTTGCATGTTAACCAATATTATTAGCGTCGACAACTTTGTCTTCAAAGCATATATTCTCTGAACTAAATAAATACCGGAGAGTTAGAATACATAATATTTATCACAATGGTCTAACAAAGGCAACTTTTTATGTAATATTATGAGATACCACTACAAACACTGAACTCATTTTTCATCTGTATATCATGCTTATAGTATACAAACCCGTACTAGTGAATAGTTTTTATGCGCATTATATTAATAATGAAAATTTATTTATGATTATTATATTACCACTGAAACCTTTATTCTATTTGGTATTTTCAGTCTTTCCATGCGGAAGTTCACCAGTACAAACATCAGATTGAATTGTTCGGTCAGCTCACGCAGAGGCTGATAGCTGTGTACCGAAACGATGACACTACAAGGATCAAACGAGCAACAGAAGCGATCAATCATCGATACAACGAGCTTAACAATAGGTAAGCAATGTTATTTCCATAACAGAGAGTATAAGGCATACAGTAAAGTTAATGTTCTGTTACTATGCATATTATAAATATAGATTATTAAACCTATATAGGTTTTTGTTGATTGTTATTACTCTCAGCAAACAATATTTAAAATTAAGAGAATCACGTGCATGCAATTTATTGCGATATATTTAATACAACTATAATAATTCGTCGTATAATAATACCTTCAAAGTTCACAGTTTAGTAAACAGAGGTCGCTATGCCAAATTTCTCATGCGAACACAGATGGCGCTGATATTCATACTTAGAAAGTTACTAAAATTCATAAGAAACTTTTTCTCCAGGTGTCTCTGTACAAAATATTTTTTGATATTCTGTAATTAATAGTTCTAAGCAGTTTATATTATTTTGTTATTTATTAATGGTACTTTATTGTTAATGCTATCCTAGATAAATACATACTGTACGGTTCGTGGGTCATCGTGGTGCTTTAAATAGTAGTGGATTTTATTTTTACTTTATATTAACCACTCGCTTACAACAATAGATTATAAGTGAAATAATGAAATGTTAATTTCAATTAAACGAATGAATGCAATGTCACAGTTAAAGAGAGTGCCTACGTCAGGCTATACTCTCGGGGCGTAACTCCGATGATTTAGGAAATCACCACGCTTATAAAACTTAGGAAGCAAGAGTGAGAAAAATGTACAACCTTGGCTCGTTCAATATAAGATTTTTTTTTCCAAAATCACCGTATTTTATATTAACAAATATAAATTGTGTTATTTCTCTTTTAGTATCATCGCGCGTGGAAAAGCACTGCACTCAGCTGTGTCGTCTCTGCAAAACTTTGATCGGTCACTTGAGAAATTCGTAGCCTGGCTAAGCGAAGCGGAATCATTGCTGGATGCTGCAGAAAGGGATCCTCATCTGCTCAAGGTATTTAATCATTACCAAATATTTATAGCTATCTCAATGAAAATTCAAAGCATTAAAAAAACAAAAACTCTCCGACCTAAAATGTGTGTAGATCGCGCGAAATAAATGCAAGCAAATATCTTTAAAAATAAAAATAATAATATCTGTCTCAAAAGCTGCTAGAAAATTGAAACGATAGTTGTGTATGAAATGCATTATCATGATGTGGCTCATCATCAAGAAGAATTTAATGGTTTAGATTTTAGGCTATTATAAATTTTCATTTAACGTCTAAATCTAAAACGAAGAATTTTTATTTCGTTTCTCTTTTTGGCGCCATCTTTTTATTACATGAGTAATAAGATAGAGTCGGTTCATTAGTCTCTCCAACGAACAGATATGCTTACTATGATTTCTTGCAAGACCGACAGGTGTCGCTTTCTACAAGTTTACATTTGCACTTTCATTATATTATTGGTGTCTGTACGTGTACAGAGACCAGTCTCACAATTTCAATTAGGCGTTATATTTTTACCATCCTTTTCGTATAGAGGGCGTTGAAATATATTTTTAATATAGTAAAGTAAACGATAATGTTTTGCTTTTGTATTACTCAATTTGAGGTTGATATGAAGATACTTTCATACAGTTATTACGCTAATATACAAAAATGTCGACATTTAAAACAATGAAAAGTATACTAAAAATTCTACTGAATAGGCCCTTGATAAAAGCATATTTTTCTCATTGATGTTATGTAAAATGAATTGGTGGAAAGTATTCCTATTGGTGGATTATATTCGCTTCTTAGCTACATTGATTTTAGTACAAAATTAAATCCTTATATTTATATTCTGAAGCAGTCGACGGTTTTGATAAATGAAAATGATTATTTAAAAAAGTAAATATAAATGTTAGTCCAGAAACTATTTTAATACCAACATTAACGCAGAAGGCAGCTAATGTATAGCACAATCAAAACTTGGGCGTAGTTTTAAATTATCCGGGCAAAGTTAGGAATTGTTTTGCGCAGAGTTCCACTGAAATGCTGTAATTATTTGCACTTAAGAAATTATTTGTTTTGCGCTTTTAATATGAAACTCTTTATACAAGTATTTTATTAGGTTATCTTGCCCGCTTACTGAATAACGGTTTATTTTAAACATTTTGTCTGTAAACTAGAAATCAGAACTTTCGATTATGGTAACGTTACGTTTTTATATGTAAACTGAAGGATTATTTTATGTACAATTTATGAAATCATTTAAAACTTTGCAATAATCCAGCTGACTGTTTCCATGGCTTGTCGATTACACGAAATATGTATATAATATTTGTTAGAATGTTGTTATTCTGTTTCTTCATGTTTCAAAATTATAAATTTTACTAATACAATATTATAAATGACAAATCAGATTAATTTAACACTAAGTCCTCACCGAAGAGGTTGTTTAAGATTTCTTGAGATTATAGATCTAACCGTAAAATATTAATTCCATATTTGTATATATGTATGGAGAGAGGACTATATAAAAAACTGTATGTTACAAGTCTATTTATGATATATAATTTGTATTTTTTTTACAGGTAAGTTATTCTCTTCCGGGTCTGAACATTATCAGGTAAGTTTTACTTTAACACGGAACAACAACGGTTCTTTCGTGTTAATGGCTTGGAAAATCCCGGTAAGCTGGTTCCACATAGCTGTGTCTGAAAATGCTATATGTCAAACAGCGTAGACTTATTTAAGTTTTATTTGACAACACAATTCGGATCTGAAGTCAGTACAGTGTTGCCGTGTTACTTCTCCAGTCGAGTAGACAGTAGAAGATTAACAATTATAGTGGTAGTAGTGTAAAATGAAGAGTACAAACAATAATATAATTATTATTAAGGAATTTTAGGAATAACATTGATATTGATATGAAATTCGATGTCTTCTTAAGACCAAACGTAAAAGCTCATATATATGCGCATATGGCAAACTATATTAGGATTCAAAAACATATTAACATGGATTTCCTGATATTATGTTTCCGTCTAAGGGAATATCATTTAAATTGTTATTACGGTAAATATATACTTGTTTCGTGAATAAATTCTAGTTCCTTTCGTAAATATAGAAACGATATTAAGGAGAGAGTGCAATAAAATTGCCGAAATATAATGAGGTATGAAAGCTTATTTAGTGCCGTTCGTTATTACGAGTATTCGAAACTTGAATGCTTTTATCGAGAAGTCCGTGTTTCCTTCCAATATTACACTATTTCCGGCGAACGACGCGGCGTTCGACGGCTGATCTATAACGAGTAACGACGCTAGTTACGGACCCCTGTGACATCATCATATTTTGTGGAAACTCGACTCTGATGAGAACGTGTTATTCTTTTCATATTTTTTTGACAAGGTCATAGATCAGTAGACTATATTGGTTGTCTGAAAGCTATTTTTTTTGTTTTGGTAATAAAACCCATTTAATTATAGGTGTGGTTGTTTAATGTATTGACAGATTTTCTTCGCCATTTCTAGTACATTAAGTTTTTCATTATATGACATACTGTGATTGTTTTCCTTAATATAAAAAATACATCCTAATATAACTTATATTCCTTTACGATTTAAATATCGGTTTTTCTCACAATATTTTCACAGGCGTGTTCACATCCTATTAAAGTGAAGCTGCCTACCTCCTTTGATCCTTTTCTTTTCCTCCCCCTATTTTGTTATGATCGGGATTAAAAGAAATTCCGCGCGGGTGGCTTCTTGAGAAATAGCTTTATATGTTTTTCCGTCTGTTACGGAATGGCGTAAGATGTTTTGAAATACGTAGATAATCTATTTAAAAGTTCAACATTAATTTTAGGCTATTATGGCAGTTTAAATGTCTTTAATTAGCGAATAAAAGCGTCCATAATAATTTAGTGATCTTTCTCTTATATTACTTACTTACTATACTTATAAAGGTCCAAACACGCCACCAAGATTGTGACCGTAGGTGGTGTAAAATTAATCAAATTAAATCAAGCTTTTACAATTCAACTATGTCCGTAGTAATATCAAAGATTAAGCTATAATCATCAAAAAGTTTCTGATTTTTATTTATTTTCAATGTCTCTAAGTTCCCCCTCGTATGAGAGAACCTTATTGACTCCTTTATAGTCTAAAAAGGCTCTTGTAATGACTGTTTTGAATTTCATGTAATACATAGTAGAACTATGTAGCTACTATGATGACGCCTGGCGCCTGTTCGATCCATTCCGGACCGAAATATCCAAACTTAAATGCACTGAAAGCCCTGTCTACATAGAGCACAGCCAAAGGCGGAGCGAAATGACTCAATAATAAAAATATATTTTACATCCCAATAAGACTTGATGCCAATTAACATTTATTTACCGGTACGAAATTTTTTTTACATGAAATAATTATTTTCTATGTGTATTGCGTATGTTAAATAAAAATAGCTGTTATAAGACGTAATATTACGTTCGTGAGCAGTGTTGGCCGAGTGGCTTCACCGTGCAACTCTCGTCCCTGAGGTACAACCTACGGGTTCGGGTACGGGTTCGATCCCCGGCTATGCACCAATGGACATTATTTCCATGTGCGTATTTAATATTTTCTTGAACGGTGAAGAAAAACATCGCAATTAAACCTGCTTGCCTTGGACCCAAAAGTCGACGGCGTGTGTCAGGCATAGGAGACTGATCACTAGCCTATTAGATTGACAAATGATCACGAAACAGATACAGAATCTCTTAGACCTAAAAAGGTTGTAGCGCCACTGAATCATTTATTTATTTAATATTACGTTTCTGAATTTCCTCTAAGTCGCCATTTTGTGTCATATAATAAATATATTTTAAACTGTTGAATAAAATACTATTTGATAATATCGCTAATCGCTCCGCTCATAAGTATGATATGCTACGATCAGTTCAGGGCATGCGGGTGTAGCACGTTGTACGAGCCATAATGGACGGGTTAATATTGAACTCCATAAATAAATATTCCAATACAAGATAACCGCTAAAGGATTCAGTTTAATACTCAAGAGCGATACTCTCTTTATATATAGACGTACTTCACGAAGTTAGTCTTCGGACAATACAATGTCTTACTATTTCTGACTCACCGCTTTGAATGCAGATTATATTATATATACGTATAAGGCATTTTTATTTATTTATATAGACTAACCAATTACGTACACAATTATTATTGAAAGAAATAAATTAAGTTTCTTACACTTAAAGACACCGAGTTACTTATACTGGAATCTAAACGACAATCTTTTTTTAATATTCACATATAACGAATAACCTTTGGTTTGAAGTTACGTAGACTCCTAATTAGGCAAGGAGTACATACATACATGATTTCACACTTGAAACAACTATTGGTCCCCCGGAAATCGAGTCCTAGACCTTGGGGTTCACACATTGTGCTGACTTCTAAGTCAATGAACGTTACCGATACAATAAATCTTATTTCATTATTTTCAATAAATCAACTTCTGAAAACAGAGATAGGCTTAATATTAAAACACTACAGAAAAAGGATTGATTTCATTATTACGCCGATAATATTATTTAAAATCTGGGAACTGGAAAATAACGTTATTAGTGTTTCAAATACTTTCACAATAAAATTTTCCCATTTTATATTACTACCTGTCTACTATAAGCTAATCGTAATATATTGATACGGACTTATATTATATACAACTACACCACCGAGTAGTTAATACCAAAATCATTGTTTAAATCTTTCCAACATGTGTTTAATAAGCTAAGGTATTGAAAGAGCGCCGTATAAAGAGGAAAATCATAAAATGTTGATTTACGAGAGTTCGATATAGAGCGTACAAGAGAGTTTATAGCGCATTACACTTTATAACAGCCTCATAACTATGTCTCTCTATATAAACTCGTGAAATTTTCTTTCAAAATACACTCTAAATTATAGAATTTTATTAACGCAACTACGTACGTATATTATGTAAAAACAACATCTTATGTAAGAACAGAAAGATCTCACACAATATGGCATTTAACGGTTTTATAGGCTGCATGTATTGACGATGTCTATGAGTGATTCCTATTATAGAAGTCCTGTGGTAACAGGTCACCAGTCTTCCATCGCGAATAGAAAATATACAAAACCATGACTACATACTATGACTAAACTAATTTAATAAATAAAATAAATCTAAAGCATGAGTGGTTGTCGGTGTGTGAATTAAATGATCACGTAATAAAGTCCTGTTTTAATAAACAGGTTTAGTTTTCTTCTAATAGATATGTTTTCTATATCACGTATCGTTAGTAGAAACTGATAGTGTGAGAGATGTTGTTAATAAAGTTTGACGTAACGGTGTCACGACTAGCTCTAATAGGTTTAGGGGCGAGTTCGCCCCACCATGCCTGTCCCATTTACCTTTGAAAGTAAACTCGACCCACAGAACTGTTGACGCATAGAGCACCTGCTGCATTTATATTTCGCACCATTCATTAAAATACTAACACACTTCTCATGTTATAAATACAAAGGCTTTAATGTTGATTAAAAAAAATATTTTTGGATGTTGTTTGCCTTTTGATAGTGTAAAACTCTCTGTGACCGATCTAAAATTCAAAATTCAAAAATCATTTAATCATACGGGTAACACATTGTACACTTATGACTTGTCAGTAAAGAAATACATATTAATGCTTCTAATTTTACATTTAGTGCCAGTTCTCAAATCAAGGGCGTTTACATAAAATATAACTTAGTATCTGATAAATCGTGTAAAAATTTTTAGTGTGATTATAAAGTTTTTGAGCTATAACGAAAAAGTGCAACAAAATTGTAATTTACTACGATTCGTAGATGATCTACGAAAGCTCTCTGTATACGCGGACTCTGTAGTCAACGCCTGAAACCAAAACACGCGCTGCAGCGGGGCGCCGGGCGATGCAAGCTTCCCGTCAGTCGGCCGGCGGACGCCGTGCGCGACGCACGCTTCGCGCCATGTGACACTGCCTGCGGCAGCCATGACCGAGGGGGCGGGCAGGCCCAGGCCCGCGCCGCCCCGGAAGCCGGACTCTTTGACCCTCGCATGGCCACGATGGGACGATCCTCCCCCACCCGCGCCGGATACAAAGCCTCCGCATCCTATTACTGATGATTTTGGTGGCTTCTCACCTTACACACCACCTAACCCAATCCAACCGGAGCGTCGGCCGAGGCGGCCCCAGAGCGTGGTGTCTCCGCGGCAGATGCCCGAGGTGGCGCGGCGGCCCCACTCTCTGGGGTCCATTGAAGATGACTGGCCCGTTCCACTGCTGCAACCCGTCCCGCGACGGCCCGTGCCCAATGTTCCGGCTCGCGCGCCTTTCTTACCGTCCTCTCGCAGTGACTATCAGTTGCAAAGACCCGCGATTATGACGAACGGTTATGGTGCAGTGCCGCCGTCTACTTCGCGTAGGTTATCTTTACCCGGCGGTGGACAGAACCCGCCAAAGATGTCTGCTACGTTCCATGGGTTATCCGCGCTAATGGGCGTACACCCGCCCATGGGTATGGGTACACCCATGGGCACGCCAATGACTCCGAGTACACCAGCAGCTGTAAGGGAAGCGGTGCGACACCTACTTCAGCAACCTAGAAATGGTTTTCCCATCATGGATCATAAACTTTCCTTATTCATTGACATTTTGGATGCACAGGAGAGATTTTCACAGGTGATTCTTAACTTCATTTATTAGTGTTCTAATTTAATCATGTCTACACAACTCCCAGTACGCTAAGTAGTACGCAATACTTCACTAACTAGCTAATTATATGTAAATTTTATCTAAACATTAACCGCTTTGTTTATGTTTAAAATAACCATTTAAAACAAATTCAGCAACAATATAACGCCGCCGTAACGACATGTTTTTAAATAATAATTAAATAGTGCACACCGCGTGCGTTTTAATTAATTTGAGCTAGATTAAAGTAAACGCGAGAAACAAAGCATATTTTCATAAGCCGAGTGTAGCGTTGTGTTAGCGGGAGGTCGTTTTACGTTGTTATGTGAAGTCAAACACTTGTTTCAGGTACTTGTGTATGTCTTTTCACTAATATTATTTTACTTTAGATAATGATCCTTTAAATAGCTTAGAGCTGGGAGTTAACATTTTCGTAACTTGCCACTTCATAACTCATTTGTGTTTGGCGTTCTTCAAAAGATTATACCAAATATTTTAACTTATTTTTATAAATATAACTGGTCGATTTTTAAAACACCTAAATCTTTCTTGGAACTATTTTCTTTATTTTTGACTGACACGTTAATATTTTTATGAATTTATCATGTTTTAAGCATTGTTGGACGGATGTCCAAATAATATGATTCGAGATCTTATGTTATCAAATAACAATTCGCGAAAATAGAGGACACCGTGAGCCATTTTTGCCAAAACCCTCCATCTTTTAATCGATACCAACTACGGGGAAATAAATACAGATACAACTTTTTCTACAGCTGTGATACTTTTTGACATTCAACACCTTTTGTCTTCAATCACCGTGACCACGCACGCTGTAAAGCACGCGAAACGTCGGTTAAATTTAAAATTATGTAAAATAATTGTAAATTTATAATAAAAAATAACTACAAATCCGTAAAAAAACGTGTTTTTCTAATGTTATCAATTTATTAGATCTTAACTTTAAATTAACTTACTAAATTATTTTATAGAATATTAAATAATTGCTTTCCTCCCTCAACTTAATTCATTGTAATCTATATTTATTCTGTCACAGGGTCATCGAGTTTCATATTTAGACTTCTATCAGATTTTCAGATTTCTATTTAAACATTTTATACATACTTAATATAGGTAGATATGACGTTGTACGAACGCTGTTTATATGAGTTTATAAATCAAACAAACCCGCGAATCACAGTGAGGTAAACTAAACTGGAATATGCAGCGGTTAATAAAACTGTGCGTGTTGCGAGCGAACTCACTGAAATACATTCCAATTCAAATTTTTACTCGTAAAATGCTTTATTTTGAGTGTAACTATTAGATTTTGGATCAACAATGCAAGTTTTTTGTTGAAACTATTTTAGAATGTGTAATAAATCAATGTTTTACATACGGTATAAATTTACGTTTGTTGAGTACTGGAAAATATATTACTTATTTACTTCAACATTACGGCGATGAACTGAACTTCTGATTCTGAACTCTCGTCTAGACTTAGCATATTTTTAATTCAGGATGCCTTTTTTAACTTTCCTACGTTACGCAGTGTTGGCCTGGTGGCTTCAGCGTGCGACTCTCATACCTGAGGTCGTAGTTTCGATCCCCGGCTGTGCACCAATGGAATTTCTTTCTATGTGCGCATTAACCATTTGCTCGAACGGAGGCTGATCATCTACTTGCCTATTAGATTTAAAAATAATCATAAAACAGATTCAGAAATCTAAGGCCAAGACCTAAAAGAGGTTGTAGCGCCACTGATTTATTATTTATTTTTTCCTACCCGTTACTTGTAAACTTTCGTAATTTCGCATGGGGATGACATGCTTTTATTTATTTTTAAATGATAGGTAAAACAGATTAATGGTCTATATTCCTATATAATCTGTATAGAATACAAATAACAAAACACTTTCTCTAGAAATCGTACCGTTCTTCGGGTTAAGTTAATACAAGTGGTGAGTTTAAATATACAGACTTCAATATAAATAGGAAATGTTGTCATTTTCAAGCCTATAGAAACGGGAAATTAGGGTTATCTCATCGCTTTGAAATTAGACTGTGAACAATTAACAATCTGTAAGTTCGCTTTATCTCGGTGTGAATTTAGAAATGATTAGTTGAAACCTGGCCGGTTTCCCGAGTTCACTGAATGTTGAATAATTGAATTATACATTCCGTGAGGTCTGTGGACTGATAACTTTTGGAATCACCTGGCGTCGAACTTCGAACCATTTGCATTGCGCCACTCCATAAGTTTTTAGACTATATTAATTTATTCTTAGCATTTGTTCACTTGATATATTAAGCGCACCAGATGTTAAAAAAATAACGAATAAAATTAAAACTTCATATTTTTAATTATTAAGAATCGTCGAACTTTTCAAGAGAAATAATGGCTGTCTTACGCTTTTGATGTAGAATATTCGAAACTGCGTAGGCGTCATACAATTTCAATTATGTTTCTCAAAGTATATTCATATAGATATATTCTGAGTTCTCATATACATCAAATGTAAGACTTAGCATGTATTGAGGATCCTTTACCTTCCACAGTTACCCTATACATAAAACTTAAGAGACAGATCTTAAATTAAATTATAATGATTCATGTGCACTTTTTATTATTAGGTAGTTTTTTTTTCATGTGTCCTTTATTAGTTTGTTTTTTATCCTGTTTAGTTTCTTTTTCTCAACAACTATATTTTACACTTCTTGCCTACCTTAGGTAATTTAATACTTTTTTTTTCTTTTCTCACAGTGGTTGCCTGGAAGAGATCGCTCGAAAGCGATAAGGCCGCCAGTTTCTCTCTTTTTTATGAAATAAAAAATAAATAAAACATACATTTATTTTGTTAACATCTTTTGTAGATACTGATATATTATTTAATATTGTGGAACACTTTTTTTTTCTATCATGAATAGCTTTCGCAGCGCATGCGGTGAAAGATATTTTATAACATTATTCTAGTTTCAGTAGGATCCTTTTTTTCTCGCAATTAAAATAGCCTATATTAATCAGTGATAATGAAGCATTCAAATGCTGAAAGAATTTTTAAAATCGGTCCAGAACTTTTTGAGCCATTTCGTTACATACTTACATAGAAATCGTTCCTCTTTATAATATAAGTATAGATAAGAAAATGTTTTTATGCAGCAGGCGGAAAACTCTGAGACTGTCACATACCTAATGCCCGCAACTACTTTGCTTTCTAATAATAATTGAAGACTAGGTACCTAAGGAAAGTATTCGCTTACCTGTTCCAAATTTAAATTTTGCTATTCTTTGATACAATGAATGGGGTTGCATCGTTTAACAAAAGTAAAAATGTTAAAAATGAAATTCAGAAATGAAACTGGCATTAAAAAAATGATTTTCACAGAGCACTTAGCGCGGGGTTGTTTCGACCGCACGGCCGCGCGTCCCTGAGACCTATTGACCTCTTTCCTGAAGAATCCCCCCTTTGTTTCAATATGAAATATCACGGATCATGCGAAACCTGAGATTTGTATACTTCACTTTCTATTAAATGATTCGCAAATACGACCGCCTCGCTTTATGAGCTTCAATGAATCATAACCTGAGAGTTTTTAGTGCCTTTTAAGTTTCATGAAAATATGAGCTAAAATTATTTACGCATGTTGCTCATTGACATTTCTTTAGGCAAGTAAATACATCTTTCTGTGTCGTATACTTGACGACGGCTTCCATTTCCTTCACAGTAAGATCCTGAGTTAATTACGCATGTAGAACGAAATACCCAAATTGGTACCGAGCTAGGTATGAGTTACACTAGCTAACCGCCTTTTAAATTTCATAGAAAAGCCGCAGAATAAAACATTCGGTATATTTGCCTATAAAAAAAAACCTTTAACTTGCTTGTGTGTTAAATCTAGCAACAGGGTTGCGATGGTATTTCTAAAATAAACCGTAACCACTAAAACAGATACCGTACTAATAACGTTACTCCAGGTTCTATAATAACAGTAATAAATAAAAGATATGTACTGCCGCAAACAAGCACGTAAAAAAGAAACAGTGGCGCTACAACCTTATTAGATCTTGGCCTCAGATCATTTTTAAATCTAATAGGCAAGTAGTTCAGCCTCCAGTGCCTGACACACGCCGACTTTTTGGGTATAAGACATGTCGGTTTCCTCACGATGTTTTCCTTCACCGTTCGAGCAAATGTTAATGCGCACATAGAAAGAAAGTCCATTGGTGCACAGCCGGGGATCGAACTTACGACCTCAGGTATGAGTGTCGCACGCTGAAGCCACTAGGCCAACACTGCTCTAAAACAAGCACGTAAAGTTTTTTTTATTCTTTATGTTTGAAATAGGAATTAAACGCGACTAATTTCCATTTGTACCTGTTTCTTGATTACATGGGTGAACGGAATGGAAGCTCATTACATGAAAACACGGGTTTTCCTTTTGTAGATAAGAGCAAGGTAGTTAAAAGAAAACCGCTAAGTGCTAAGAGTACTAATTTGCGTTTTAAGGCAAATAAAACTAAAACTTATTTAAGTAATTAAAGTTACGAAAGATTTAGAGTTATAATATTTCATTTATACATACTGTTACGAGCTAGGGGATCGGATAGAAACGCCGTAGATCTCTTCAAGGGTTTATTTTCAATTAAATCTACGAGGAATTTGTTACACTAAAAACTGGGAATTATGCACTAAAATTCACTGAATACACACACAAAATACTGTCACTAATTACGTTAATTACTCGCACTTCACACAGTACTTGTATTCACTTGTATCCACTTGTCTTCACTATATTCGCACTTTTTCACTAGCCGTTGTTTATCGCTTGGTATCGCATTCAAAACTGAACTAACTGATCGCGTTTCGGCTCGCTTATATATCCCTGGGAATAGTCTTGCAAGTTCGAGAACTCTCTAGGCGGGAGCGCTATTGAGTAGCGATCGCACAATTCTAGAACGTGCGTGCTATCTCTCTCGCACATTGCTCCGTCCTTGTCTTACGGTGTTCTAGAGTGCTCGGTCTAGCTTCGAGAAGGTTCCGATCTTCCATCTCTCTCTCTCGCATCATTCCGTCCTTGTCCCACATCTAGAAAATTCGTTCTAGACTATTCCTCCATCATAGGGGTATAACCAGGCCTGAAAACGCCTGAAAACGGGTTTCCTGAAAAGTGTATCACTCGACTGCACTTGTTCTGAAACGGCCTGAAAAAATGTTTCAGGCTCCTGAAAACTACGGTAACATTATGAGAATTACGAATTTCTAATATGTGATTGACCCTCTCCTGAAACGGTCAGAAATCACATTTCAGCCTGCTGAAAAGTTCTCTAAGTAGTGGAAAAATGTAGAAACATTGTAGTCGACCCGTCTTCGTAACACTACCCCCTCCTTAGACATGCTCGTCCCGAGCATCATCACTTTCATTCACCGTTATCTTTTCCCATGGAGACCGAGTCTGCGAATCCTTAATAGCTGCACAATCTTTACATTTCTTGATCCAGTCTTCAACATCTTCACGATAGTGTATCCAATAAAATATTTCTTTAATCTTCATAAGAGTCCTCTTTACTCCTAAATGTCCACTAGACAAGTCAGTATGAAACATTTCCAATATGTCGCAAACTTTTGATCTTGGCACAACTAACTGCAAATGATCGCCTTGAGCATTTTTCAGTTTGCGACATAACACTCCATTATGTAGAACTAAACTATCCCATTGAGCCCAGTAACTCTTAGTAATGGTACTTGAAGATGCGACTTTACTCCATTGCGGCTTGACAGCTGAAGATTTCATCCAATCCAAAATTGGTTTAATGTCACAATCTTCTTGCTGTGCTATCTGCATAAATTTTCCACCCCAATCTGAACGAATGGTGCCTGTTCTAAAAGTTCTCACATGGCCAATCTCCCTTCTGTCCTTTTTGTTGACCTTTTCACATAGCCGTTGAGACACATCTGAACTTCTTGTAACCTCTCTTTCATGGGCAGTTAACATGTCCGAAAATTTCCTTAATTGTTCCTCTGCCTTTGATAGTTGTCTTGACAAGGCTTCCTCATAGGTCTCAGTAACTTTCCTTTCTTGTTGATTACTGGCCTGTCCGTCCACATTGATAACTCTACAGACGTCATAACCATTATTTGTAGAGTGTCCTTTTAAGCAAACTTCCTGTTCTCCACACTTAAAGATTCCTTTTTCCAGATCTATTTTACAATTGTACAGCTTCATAAAGTCTAGCCCGATTATGCAGTCATCTACTATATCGGCAAGAACAACCTTGTGTCTGTAAAATCTTCCACCAATCTTGAAGGTTGCGATACCTTCTCCCCGATCGGTTATACGCTGACCTGTAGCTGTAACAAGCTGTACATTTCCTCGAGAAGGGCTTCCATAAAATGACTTCAGAAGATCGTATTTGATTACAGTTCGTGAAGCTCCAGTATCTAGTGTTAGGTCACACTTAGTTCCATTGACTTCACCGTTGATGACTAATGTATTCCCACGTTTAACCTTCACATCACCTCGGAAGTCTTTCTTAGGGCACGAAAACCTCATGTGCCCTACTTCCCCACAGATGTAACAGGTTGGCCCACGTTGAACATTAGCTTTTTCCGTGACAGCCCTAATACGGTAAGGTCGAGGATCTTTCCGAATCGCATCTACCTCCAACGCATGGGCTAGAGCATCCTTCAGGTTCTTGTGGTGACCAAGATTCACACTTATCCTGACTTCACGATCTCTTATTCCATCAATGAAAGTTTGCACTAATATCTTGTCTGCTACATCTGGTAAGGATGCGTAGGCTTTCCTTACCAGCTTTTCTATTTCCAGACCCCATTCTTGCAAGCTCTCACTTGGTCGCTGCACCCTCTCCCGTAATTGAGCCCTATAGACTGGCTCCAAATGTGAGTCCCCATAACGTGACTCCAGAGCATCCAGCAGTCGCGTCAGTGTCACTTCACCTGTCATGACTTCTAACACGTCCAGGGCTTCGCCTCGCAGTCCCAACATAAGGGCAGCCACAGCCTGTTTATTTTTCCAACCGTTTATATTGCACAGAGCCTCAAACTGTATCTTGTAGGCGCTCCAAGAAGAAGAACCATTAAAGGTAGGTGCTTCCAGCGTTCCAGATGATTCCACAAATCCAGATATCTTAAGGCACTGAATCTCCTTTTCTAACTCAAGCAAGCGTTTCTCCTGTTTAGATAACCTACTGTCCAGGTTTTCAAACTTAGATGTTAATGTCTCAGTTTTCTTTGTCTGCATCCCCGCATCTGCTGCAGACTCTGCCACAAACTCCTCACGATTGTCCCTTGGAGTAATAGGCATTTTTCTATCCCACTTCTGACACCAAAATGTTACGAGCTAGGGGATCGGATAGAAACGCCGTAGATCTCTTCAAGGGTTTATTTTCAATTAAATCTACGAGGAATTTGTTACACTAAAAACTGGGAATTATGCACTAAAATTCACTGAATACACACACAAAATACTGTCACTAATTACGTTAATTACTCGCACTTCACACAGTACTTGTATTCACTTGTATCCACTTGTCTTCACTATATTCGCACTTTTTCACTTAGCCGTTGTTTATCGCTTGGTATCGCATTCAAAACTGAACTAACTGATCGCGTTTCGGCTCGCTTATATATCCCTGGGAATAGTCTTGCAAGTTCGAGAACTCTCTAGGCGGGAGCGCTATTGAGTAGCGATCGCACAATTCTAGAACGTGCGTGCTATCTCTCTCGCACATTGCTCCGTCCTTGTCTTACGGTGTTCTAGAGTGCTCGGTCTAGCTTCGAGAAGGTTCCGATCTTCCATCTCTCTCTCTCGCATCATTCCGTCCTTGTCCCACATCTAGAAAATTCGTTCTAGACTATTCCTCCATCATAGGGGTATAACCAGGCCTGAAAACGCCTGAAAACGGGTTTCCTGAAAAGTGTATCACTCGACTGCACTTGTTCTGAAACGGCCTGAAAAAATGTTTCAGGCTCCTGAAAACTACGGTAACATTATGAGAATTACGAATTTCTAATATGTGATTGACCCTCTCCTGAAACGGTCAGAAATCACATTTCAGCCTGCTGAAAAGTTCTCTAAGTAGTGGAAAAATGTAGAAACATTGTAGTCGACCCGTCTTCGTAACAATACTAACTAATAAAAAGCTGCCGTTAGTCCACTTGTGTCGCCTACGGTTAAATCCGTAAACAAACTACAACTTTAACCTTTAGATAAAGAACTAACGAAAACCAATAATTCGCTATTCGAATACATTTTTAATGTTAACAAAAAAATTACTTAAGAAAAAAGCAATTGTGCAACTGTATGTATATTAATAGTCAGTGACCATTGATATGCACAGGGCAATATATGTTTTTTATTCAGCTAATAAGTGTAGATCAGTGTTGGCCTAGTGGCTTCATGCGACTTTTATCCCTGAGGTCGTAGGATCTTGGTCTCCGGCTGTGCACCAATGGACACATTGCTATGCGCGCATTTCACATTCGCTTGAACTGTGAAGGAAAACATCACGAGAAAACCTTGAAAGGCTTGCCTTAGGCCCGAAGCCCGAGTGCAAACAGATCTAGAAATCTGAGGGACAGACCTAAAAAGGTTGTAGCGGAACTGATTTAATTTTTTTATATTTAATAAGTGTAAAAAAAAAATAATTTCTATAATCCTAAAAACGTTATGGTTAAATCTTACTGTGAAAGTATATACCTTGCGATAAAACACACTAAAAAATTTAGTTAAAATGTCGTATTTTGTAAATGAAACATCGTAATTACGGTGCGAGCAGTTTAATCCAGAACCTAAAAACATTCATTTAAATTCATTGTAACCTTTTTTGTCCGCATCATGTTTTCCGGAGTTACGTACCACTTAATGTCATCGATAAAGAATATTGTATGGCTACTCGACGCACTCAAGCGGGATTATAATACACTCAGTAATAGCGCAATTGTAACAAAGTTCTGTGTAAATCGTCCGATTTTGCGTTATTTAATTATTTGAGATACGTTCACGTGATACTAGCTTCGATATTAAGTATCTTTAAGCATAAGAGCGAACAAAAGAGATTGTAAACGTGAGCTTTATGGCAGTTCCAATATAATTTGAATATGCGTCATTAATAATTGAACCGCTAGTAGATATTTCAAAAAATGCATTTCTCTATAGATATTATTCAAGATACATTAAATTGTCAAATTATAATGACGATATTATTGATTTTGCAATAATGCGACCACATTAATATTTATGTAGGTGTGCTACTAAATTAAACACACCGACTCAAATTCGCTTAATAATAACAGTTAATTAGGAGCTATTTGTATGGATGCTTTTTAATTGTGAAGTAAATTTTACAAATGATTATAATTACTTTAAGTGCAATATATGACTTCCTATAAGTAACGAGTCAAAATAACATACCAGTGTCATTAAAGCCCGCCTAAAGCCGGTAGTATAAAATACTATAAAGCTATATTGTGTAGAGGTGTAGCGCGTAGCAGGGCTACATTGAAAAGTAGGCACGTCGGAAATGTTCTACGATGTTACGTAGCTTGCTATACCATAATCATAGGCGTCCAAACTTTTTTATAACGGTACTGCTTAAAATAATTAGTAGTTTACTTTGAAAGCAGATATTCTCGTAGGCTTTAATTAAATTTTATATTATTATAACAGCCAGCGGGGCGTTAATCAAGTGATCCCATAGTATATAGAACATTTTAACAATCTAAGGGAATCTTGAATAGAATTACAGCCGGAACTTTAAACTCTCCAGATTCTAAAATCCGATTGCAAGTAAATTAAAGCTTCAAATTGTATAAACCGAAACACAAGAGGGTGTAATAAGTTACTTTATTAAACTTATAGAACACCATTACGAAAATGTACAATAAATGTCAAATGTTAATAATATTTTTAAACGTATTCTGATTCTCTGTTCAATTGAAAACTGCGTTTTAAACTTTTTGAAAATTAGCGTTATTTTAAATATAAATAAAAAATACAAATTTTACTATTATAGTTTTTGTTTACTTAATAATCGTAAACTGTGGAATCTAGTTGAGCTTTTAGTAGAGATGGGCACGTTGGACCGATACATCATCCAGTATAATTGAAGAAAAGACTTCATTTTGACGTAATAAGCTTTCATTCAATTTTGTTCATACAATTTTATATAAAAGAATTCATAGTTTGTATTATATTGCCATTTTTGTAGCATTTTCCAAAGAAAATTATTAAAGTTGTGTCGTGATATCTTAGGTCATAAATATATATATATATATATATATATATATATATATACATATCTACTATATTATAAATATAGTAGATGACGTGTAATAAGATTAAAAGTCAAATTTAGGTTTTCGTATAGAACCCTAAACCTAGTGTGATTTCCTAATAGTCTCAATTTCTAAGAATATTTTGCGTCTACCGAATTATACACTAAAATTGAAAACGTAACGTCAACGTGTTTTAAACAATTTGTCGGCAGTAGTCTGCCGTTCAATAACACCGAGAATGTATGTGCGGCGCGAGTGGACTTCGGAAGGAAAATATCAAGAAAATTCCGAGGATTCGAGGAAAACGTTGAGTTAGATGGCCCGCGTGCGCTCTTTTATATTAATTTTGATGCAATTTTTACTGAGAATTGTGGAAGTGAATGTATGATATACCATTTGGAAGTTGCGACTTGCTCTGACTCGTACGGTTAGATAAATTAAATAAGATGCCAACTGGACTGGAATAAATAGTTTTGTGTAGTTCTATGAAGTTTTATGTTTTGAGAAATCGCTTTAAAGGATCGCTTGTACTTTTACGACAACTAAATATGACATGAGCGACTTTAAACTTTATTGCTCAAAATGTTTGTTAATCTGAAAAAGTTACTGAATACGGGTTTGATAAATTACTCAATGAATGCGCATTGTTTTCATACATTATGTTATTTCATAAGGTGACGTTGGGGCAGAGGCCTTACTACGTATGTTGGCATGATCCTGCTATTCCAAAAATTAACAACGCATGCTTATAACAACTCTCAGCTATACTCTCAAATACATGCGCACACACCCCCATTGACACACTCACACATCCACGCATACTTTTTCTCTTACACTAAAACTACTTTTTCTCAAAAATATGTGCCATGTTTTAAAGGCCGGCAACGCACTTGCGAGCCTTCTGGAAAAGTGAGTGTGCGGGCGGTGGTATCACTTAAGATCAGGTGAGCCTCCTGCCCATTTGCCTTTTATTACATAAAGATATGTACCACAACACAAGGACTCCCTAGTTTAGGGACTAGCGGGAGATGAATTTTGTCACAACCTATTTGTCATTAGTTATTATTATTATTATAATTAATTTCCAATTTGGTAATTGAGATGAGAGATATAGAATATTTCGATATATTATATAACATTTTTATTAAGTCAGGTTAAAAAAACATTATTCTAAACCTTATCAACTCAGTAAAAAAGATGTTCAAAAAACTTTTTTTGTCAACATTCAATATATAAATATATAATGTTACTGGACATATTACGCCCTCTGACTTATATCCTTCGGCTAATCAGATTAATTTACCAAATTGAGTCGACGAAGAGTCAAGCATTATAAATTATTATTTATTAAACAGATTATTTCTATAAAGAATAATGTTAATATTTTCAGTAAACATTTTAACGAAATAGATATTCACTTAATATGTGAACGGAGTTAAGTATTTTTATTATATAATAATATTAAAAATAGAATAAGAAGATCTATTTTATACGTAAACATAGCAAAGGTTATGAGATGAGACATAAGTTTACTTCATTGATTTACCGATCATATTTCAAGATAAAGCATTGTCATTCGATACGCGGCCTAAATGTACCTGCTTTAGGGTTTAATTTGCCGTGAAAGTCCGTGGAAGGCTCAGGAGAGATTGGGTCAGAGATAACGACACTAGATGGCATATGTGTTGATTTAGGGACCATACTAGTGTCCTTGTGTATTTTTTATGGAATACATAGTTTTAAATCTACGTCTCTATTTCTTTGCTCATAGATAAACCTTATGCTTCACCAACTGCCACTTTTCTTTAAAATTCAGTCGGCAGGTTCCCGAAGAAGCTTTCGTTTGCTAGCAGGGCCTCAGTGGCTTTTTTAGGGTATGCTTAAGATAATCATAATATTTCACTCCCTATTTAGCCACTGTAACCACATCGGGCAGTTCCAACACGTCCGCATCTCAGAGGCCGCGACACCGATTTTGATTCACGATCTTCCAACAATTGATTCAATACGTTTTCCCAAAGAACTTAATAATCAAGATGAAAAATCTAGACCCTGTCAGGAAATATGAGATTGTCGTAGAGTAACGGCGAGTGGAGGGTTGTCGCATCGCTTATTCATGGCGCGCTCGGGCTTTCATTAAATTTAGATTTTTCCACCTTGTTCCTCTGGGCCTGCTTGATTGAGCCGTTACTTCCCATTTGCATGCAGACACACGCTACATGACTACTATTAACTCGTTACTATATTTATTTTTATTTTTTTTCTCGCTGAAAATATTTTTGTATGTCAGTCAATCTGCAACTATACAAGCTCTAATCTCGACAATTGTTTTTTTGAATGTAATTGGAGGCAAACGGGCAAAGAGGCTCACCGGATGTTAAGTGATACTGCCGCCCATGGACACTCACACTTCAAGTGCGTTGCCGTTCTTGAAGGACCCTAAGTCGAATTGGTTCGGAAATACTTCAGTGTACAGCTGGTTCCACATAGTGGTGGTGCGCGGCAAAAACTGCCATAGAAATTGGGTAGATATTATTAAATAAATCGTAGGTCTTGCGTTGGATTGGAACAGCGAAACTGTAACTTTTCGCGTTTCTAAACACAGGCTTCTATAAAAATATTCTTCTAGAAAATTCTATTTAACAGTTGCAGCAATGTCCCCCAATGCCCCATTCTGGGTGCAGGATGACGTCACGAAGTCATACAATATTAGATTCAATAATTAAACGTCTTAATAAAATCCAACATGGCGGAATACGCAGCATTTTAAAGAGGTCTTCATAATTAGGTCGATTGCGTCGCGGCTGCGAAAATGGGACTTCCCGTGTTTTTAATATTGAACAAAATATATTTTCCATTTTTTATTTTACTCACTCAGTCAAGTTTCTGCCATTTTCAGGACTTGTTATATTAAATATATTGCGAAGTAAGTTTCCATTCTAATTTCAAAATTGCTATTGTGTCATACATTTGTATTATTAAACTCAGATATACTCGTAGGCATTGTATTTTATTAAATTTTGTCGAAGATTTTTCCTGCGTTATTTTATTATAAATTGTCGTAATAAAGATTCCTTCGTCTATTTTAATTAAAAAATATTTTTTAATATTAGACTGTAAAATATCTACTAATTAATCAAGTCTTTTTTTAGTTCAATAAATCCAAGTTTTTATCTGGTTTCTCCATGCTACAGTGGTATAGTAGTAGCAGTCATATGTTAATACCTAATAATATATCTGCTTGATGGCAAAATAACACCATCAAAAACACAACATTAAATTTAAAATATAATTATTTAAAAAAGATCGAAAAGAACAACTATTTTATAAATAATCTTTATTACTTGAAGCCTATTTAATTAATTCTCAACGCTTATCAAACGATTTTACTATACTGTATAGATTAGTAAAATCATATGAATATAGATATATATTAGATAGTTTTGACTAAGCTTAAAAGTATATTTCACACGTTGTTGGTAATAGAGTTGTAACATCAACATGTTTTTAAGTTTCCAAGAACAATGAGATTTATCTACCAGCTGTAGCCGTCGAAATATATCCTAGAAAAGTGTCAAAATATATATCCCTGACTTTATAACTACTTCCTGAAATACACGGTCACAAGCTTTTTGTCGTCCGCTAAATTCATCGTAATCTATTTAATATTTGACATTAACACGTAACTAACACTTTCGTATTTATATTAGTTTATATTCTATTTTTATAAAACGTATCAATATTTATTGGTTTAGGTGTAAACTTGTAACAATCAAGTATCCTCTTCACACATTATTCGTCTAATACAAAATGCAATAGAATTCATATTATTATATAGATTATATAGAAGCTGTACAGAAAATATTTTAGCATTTATAGTTGTTAGGATTGTTATCATGGAAGTATTGTTATAGTCGCTGACATAAAAATGCATTATCTTTATAGGAAATCTATTGAAGATAAGAATTACTTAGACGCTTTACTCTCTGAGTAAAGGTGAAAGGGCTCTTAACATTCCCTCAAGTGTTCACTTAACCTCGCCAGGGGTCGACTCTGGCAAATTTAATAAATATACTAATTGCTACAGTGAACTCGCAAGTGAATTTACAATCATTAGATAGGCTTTTATGAATTTTAATATAATTAGTTAAATTAATATTCATAATCCTTTAAAGAAAAAAGCTTTCTAAAGAAAAACAATCCGCGAAAATAGAGGACACCGTGAGCCTTTTTTGCCAAAACCCTCCATCTTTTAGTCGATACAAACTCCGGGGAAATAAATACAGATAATGCAACTTTCTCTACACCTGTGATACTTTTTGACATTCAACACCTTTGTCTTCAGTCACCGTGACCACGCACGCTGTAAAGCACGCGAAACGTCGGATAAATTTAAAATTATGTCAAATAATTGTAAATTTATAATAATGTGTATAAATAATAAATTAAAATTAAATGTGTAAAGGTTACGTTAATCAAAGACAATACTATTCACAATCCTTTTTAAAATATAGTTTCACGATCGCAGTCTTAATTTTTTTATTGACTTTAAGTTGTTCTCTTGATAAACTTTATAGAAATAATTAAAACTATACAATATCATTGGTCATTATGTAAATAAATAAAGTTTTTGTATAATAACAAAGAACAGTTACAAATTATTGATATACAAAAATTTTAATTCTTCTTGAAAAGCCTAGCATAATTAATTAAATTATGAACTTGTAGTACACAAACATGACCATAGATCAATGAACATGTTGAAAACTCAATGTATAACAGGTTTAAAATCATTTTATAAATAATAATCAAATATATAAAATGTTTAGAAAACCGGGTAAAAGTTCTTAAAAAGCGGTAATCTTTTAAGTAAAAATAGGTTCAAACTCACCCTCAGAGCTCAACCTACCAATACTTAACGTTCGAAAACTCCAGCGAATTTTAAATCAAAAGTTAATCCTTCGATTGAAAAGTTAATGTCAAGTTGCGATTCGTAGTTTTAAAATAACTTAGCGATTCAAACTCTTATGCAAGCGTATTGGCTTTTCAATATCATTTCATATGATTTCTTATCGATTTCTATTGAGAATATTTAAATTTTTAATTTTCCTGAGCTGTATTTAAGATTTAAAGAAAACACTTTTTTACCGGATTGAAGTTATGTATTACACACACCAGACACCAGACACCTGGTGTCACCGTGACCATGCACGCGGTTAAGCACGCGAGACGTCGGAAAAGGTTTTAATTATGTAAAATAATTATAAGTTTATCTTTATATATATAATTCTTCTGTGAGTGTGTATGTCACTGAACTTCTCTCAAACGACTGGACCGATTTTGGTGAAATTTTTTGTGTGTGTTCAAGGGGATCTGGGAATGGTTTAGATACACAAATCAGCCCGCCAGCTGGCGCTGCAGTCGGTACTTTCATACTTAGCTTTACTAATCGCTTGAAATATCATGCAGGACAACGTCTGTCGGGTCCACTAGTATTAATACATAACTTCAATCCGGTAAAAAAGTGTTTTCTTTAAATGTTTAAAAGTTATGTTAATAAAAGACAATACTAATATATGTATTTAATATTATAAATATCTTTAAAATTTAATGTATCTGTTAAACTATTAATACAGCTAAAACCAATACAACACATATTGAATTTTATATAAAGAAATCTTTTAAAAACCACAACTTCAGAGGGTGACATAGATATTGTTATAAACAAGTACTCTATATGTAGCTATTATACATAGTGCATTTGATTTAATATATTAATTAATAAGCTATTAAATATAACATAAATAAATAAGATTTGAGAATTACGCGTAAATATACTAAAAACGTGCTAGTAAGCTTATTAACGCGAGATTTGGCGAGAGGGAGTGAGTTAACAGAATTGCTATATGCATCATTAGGTTCAATTTTTCAAATTATGGGGAAAATTTGCTTCTAACTATCACGTCATTTATCCGTTGTGACATCAAAGACGACACTAAAAGATTTAGTGCAGCTTAAAGCTCCATGTACGGTACAGACACAATCATACACACACCAATAATATCAACAATGCAACGATAGGTTGAGTATTAATAATATTTCTATAGCTGTTGACTTTGACTCAAGCTTCTGTCAATGTTACCTATACGGTACGATGAAGTCTGGACTACTATCAACGCAAGTGAACAGTAGGCCGACTAAGCTTAACTAGAACTACGCACTACGAAATAGAATAGGGCCAAGGTAGTTGTTATGTTTCATTTCATGACGCGTTATATTCACTTTGTTACCAAAGATGCTTCCTGTAGAAAGCTCTTTATTATAGAGCACACTGACACCGCATTATGTAAAAGTACCGGAGTTGTTTAAAGTCACCTGCGCTACAGTTAACGGAAGATAAATTGCCGATTTTTATACCGAGACAGTTTCGCGAAGGAAGCTCTTTTGTACTGTTTTTAAAACATTTTAAAAAAGTAACATGTTTATTAAAGGTGACTTTTATTATTATTATGAAAACAGATAGATTCATACATCATTCAGTTAGCGGTTTATATACGCTTAGATAAGAATTATTTTTCTATTTTTTTCTACGCGATTCTATTCTTATATTTGCGATTTTAAAGTCAAAAAACTTTGTGTTTATCTTATATTTTTTCTGTTTAAATGATTGTAATGAGTAACAGAGATGTTTATGCTTCTTTTGTTCCATTAAACTAAAATTCTTGTTCTTTATGTTAAAAATAATATCCTTTATAAATTCAATAACATAAGGGAGGCAAAAACAACTCAGTAAGGCTACCCCAATACGTCGTACGTCCATTTCTCTGCACCTATATAAATAATTGCCGGGCTCCCATTGATGTGTCAGCGAGACTGATGTGATGCCCAATACGCCCTTTGTCCGATTTACAAGAAAAATATTTCCCTTTATCGGGATAATATCCCTTTTTAATGAAACGCTATTTAGACCGCAATGGTTAACTTATGAATGTGTTATTTATAGCTTTTCTTATTCTGTGATTTGAAACTGTTGAATATAAAACCTTTTTATATTCAACCGGATTTTGACGTACTGAAGTCGTAGTTCGCGCTAAAGGTTACAACGCCAATAGATTATTATAAATATATTTCATAATCATATATTAAAATATTTTTTTTCTGTAAATATAGGGGTGAACAAATTGAAATTTGTATAATTTCAATGTTACAAGTTATACAGCATTATTCGTTTTAAGAGCAATAATTCCGAGCTTATAGAAGCTCCAATGCAGATATGATTAAAATGCCGACAGTAAAATGCTTTATAGTCAACAAGACCGAAAATAATATCTTTTGAACTGTAGAAATGACCATTGTAAGAAATTCCGCCTATTGAACCATGAATATTTGAATACATCAGCAAGTATCTGTGTCGTAGCAAATTGGACTCTATCTGTAAGAGAAAAGGTTCATTTTTCTATAAGAATCAATATTAAAATTGAAAATTCCGATAGTTAAAAGTTGTGTTACAACTATTTTGGCGACAAACCAATGGGGAGCGGGTAAACGCGCGACTTTCTCAGTTTGCGATTTTAAAGTTGGGATTGTTTGGCGTTCGGCTGTCGAACGATTGTTTTTAAGTTTTCAATGAAAGTTGTTTGCGATTGAGGTTTTTTTAATGTTCGCTAAGTGGAGGCAAAGTATTTAAAATGGATTTTTGTAGAGCGGTAGAAATAGAGTTTTGAAAATCTTATGTCAAGAGATGTCTAAGATTTTATTGCGGGAGTTTTATGATATGCCTATTGCAATAAAAGCCTGAAATAGAATCATTTCAAGTATTCTAAAATGTGTCAAATCACTTATTCTTCGTGAGATGAATAAGAAATCGGCCGGCAACGCGAGCCTCAATGGGCGGCGGTATCAGTTAACATAAGGTGAGCCTCCTGCCCGTTTGCCTCCTATTACATAAAAAAAAGATATGACACAATTTAACAATTGTGTTTTGACCGCTATTAAATTGTGTCCTTGAACTTGCTTGTAAATATAATATGCCAGTGATGGTGCTAATGAATATATGAATTACTTTTTGTCCAAAAATGAGGTATAAAAAAGAATAGCATATGGCTATATTTTAAGTAGACCTGACATACTTCAACGTATTATTCATAGAGAAAAAAAGGCAACATTAAATCTGGATATCATTCAAATATTAATATTGTAATGATTCAATAAGAGCATTAAGCTCGACTACAGCAGGGTTTGAAGCTAGCAAATCATAAATGCAAGAACGGTTTCATTTTTCTCAACGAGAGAAGTCGAGAGCGGAAGGGCGGGCGGGTGGATAATTACTACTAATTATTCATTACTTTTGTTCGGATCGAGGTCATTGGGTGAAATCTCGACAATTTTATTATGTGATCTGTCGCACTGGAAAATTGTGCATTGTTCTTTGACGTTCGAAAAAAATTCAACTAAACTTTAATATTATCAATTGAAACGTAAGTTATATAAATATCAATTTTTTTATTTAAAATATATTCACTTGGATACAAGTGCGATAATCACTACATCGATTTAAATTTAGATTCAAAATACTGTTTGGACATCTACACCGAAAATCGGGCTTTTTATCAAGTAAATATGAAGCAGGTACTTCTTATAAAAATATATATAAGCGATCACATTTGACACCTTATCAAAATTAAATATCTACACATAATATAATGCTAGTTCCAGCCATTACGTACACAAAACTAAAACAGTTATTTGAAACATTTTCTTTTTATAAATAACCTTCAGAAGTGCTCGAATAAACCAACAAAAATAACGACGCTAAACTGTTCCTTTATTCGGCGTTATATAGAGTTATTATATGAAAAAAAACACACATTGTATGGACAAGGCAAACAACCCAAAGTCTAGCAATGTATTATGAAAGTAATAAAAAAAAAACTTAAATATTTAAATATTAACGTATGTACAAACAAATTAAGATTATCTTGAAATATTAATGCGATACTCATACTCTGTAGTTTCGACCCTCCCGACGGACACTCCACTCATAATTACCCAAGGCCCTTCTGTGGACATTGGATCATAATGAACGTACTTCCATTAATACCGGTTCGTGGCTATTTTTGCTGTAAAAATATTTCATACGCACGAATTCTATACGAACGATTTTTGGTCGTGCTTCCGGTTAGTTCCAAGTACAAAATCATATTTATCTTTCGCTTCACGGGACTTAAAACAGCAATTAAATATTATATTATAGGTTTTATACGCATCGCACTTTGTAATATAACTAACTTTAAAAAATGTACGAACATATATATATTTAAAGAGGCATATCTTCTTATATGCAAACCGGCGTTGGTGCGTGTTGGTTAGTAATATAATACAGGTTCTATAGAAAACTTTACCTGCTTAAATATTATTCTATATAAGCTTAGTGAGATTTTGCTTTTATTTTATAACAGGCGTTATATTTTATACTATCGATGTTATGTCCACGCTAAATAAAAAGCATTGATATCAAGCTTTTTATCAAAATTAACATTTATATGAGTTTTCAATTAAATGAATAGATCATTAGAACTTTAGTAACAGCATTATAACATATTTCGCAAACAAATCATTGATATATATTTACTATTATTTAACAGTGCGTCTTAAAACGTGTTTGAAAAAAAAACACAAACTCGTACTTCCATTAGACCGATTATATTTTGTAATTTATTTTATAAGAAAAGCAAATCATGATTAGTGAAATGAAATTATTAATGGCGTAGGGTGAAAATATTTAATAAATCTTTAGCTAATAAACAACGTTGTTTTGGCAGCGAAAAATGTAATTTCGAAGCGGCGGGACAGGCCGCCTAACCGCACGCACAGCTGTACGGATTAACTCCGGAACGATTATTAACCGGATATTTTAACCGGTTTCTATTTCATTTACCATTTTACGTTACGTAGATAATTAATAGCTAAATAGATGCAGAAATGTATGTAAAATTATTGTAGTGTCATTCACAAAGTGAACCTAAACAAAATGCAGTATCGGAAATAATTTTTATTAGATTCGTCGATAGAGCTAAAAAAATAATTGTTTATTCTATATATTAAACTCCCTATAGATATGTGTAGATATTTATCTCAGAAAATTGTATGTGTGCAATAAATTACTTGCTGCGAAACCCGAAATAAAACAGAATTTGTTTAATGTTGTAATAGTATGATACTGTTTATTCCTGGGAGCGACTTTCAAAAAATTTGCTTTATAGGATCTTCATACTCTTTCTAAATGAATAAAATTGAACACTTCTACATTAAAATCTCTTAAAAAAAAAAGAGTGTGTGTACTTATGTACACGCGTTAGAAGTTTTACTTCTTCTTGCGTATGGAAAAAAAATAACTAAAATGCAGTAGTGATTAACGATAAATATTAAAATTAATCAATAAAATTATTATTAGTAAATACAATCACCGTCGTATATGAAATTGATTTAATAAAAACACCAAAATAATCTTGATTTATTCACACTGTTTAATTGTACTGTTACGAAACACGTGTTCTAAATATAAAAGTACTAAAATATACAACTTGAACATAGTTATGATCGATTTTCATGCCACCTAGAACTAACTTCATACTGATAATTTTGTGTAACGGTGCACGCGCATCGTAAAATTTCACTCTCATCAATTTTTCACAACGCGCCTAAAGAAGTATACCTTCAAAAATTGTGTTTTTATAAGTCGCTTAGGTATATTTTTTTAGGAAACTGTGTCCTTATAAGATGATTATATAACATCTCTATTTAAGAGCTGGAAAATGCGTTAATTAAAAACAATTAGGGCTGTTGATGGTTGAAAGAATTCTGCTCGTTTCCAATTATCGTCGAAGTCGGAATTTCATTTTGTAAAATACTGTACGACTCGGACATTAGTTACGATTTTGCCGACAAAATGAAAGGGATTTTTTTTTTAATTTTTGTTAGTTTTGACTACTTTGTCTTTATCTAATTTGATGGAAGTTAAAGCCTGATATAGCCTGATAAAGTAAGTCCCTTGGACTGAAAATTGCATATCAGAGTTTACTTGGTGCGCAGCGATGAAAATTTTTTGTCTTCGTTAACAGCTATACCAAGAACGAAATGGAGTACATTTAGATGAGGTAATTTTTCAAAAATAATTCCCCTTTTATTTAGATTACTAAACATGACACCTGTATTTGTAACTCTTTATATATTCATGTTCATATTCCAGATAATATTCAATGATTATCTGTTCCTTTGAAATGTAAGATCTTTTCGTTACGTCGTTTCATTTCCATGAATTTTATCTTCTATATTTATTTTTACTAGAAAATCGGGACGCTACTATATCGCGCATTATCAATATTTTCTTCATACAACGAAATACACATGAGTGTAATATAGTTGTAGTTTCATAGGTTGGATTAAAACCTCTTTGATAATGAAAAATTCTTCGATTTAAATTAAGCACTCATTTGTTTTTTTGTCACATCATTAACACGATATTGTATGAAAGAGACGAATATTATAGTTAAATATCATAGAAATTATTGAGTTATTATGAATAAGATTTTTATTCCTTACATTAAATAGAACAATTACTGTAAAATTTAATTGTTCAAAGTAAAGTAAAGAGTGAAACTGCGACGTCACCACGTTTACGTCAGCTGTGGTGAGAGGGGATTGACTTTTTTTGCAAATCACTCTGTTATTGAGTGCTTTGGGTCTTAAATGGTCTTGAAAAATCCCTTTTTATGCCTCCCTTCCTTAATGTTTACCAATTCATGAGACTTCAACTTTTAACATTGTTATTAACTTAATAATCAACAGACAAACGCCTTGTTCGAATTACGATAATTACAAGATAACTTTTATAAATATATTGTCAACTGTATCGATTCCAACCTTTGATTCAAAAATTTCAAATGCTATTGTTTATTGTAGCAATTTTATCATATCAAGTGCAATCACGGACTGGGATACAGCATTTAATTATAACGATGTGGAAAATCTACTAAATTATATGGAATAAGTAAAATAAAATATTATACATTTGTAATATACTTCTTACTTACCGTATCATAAATAAATTTTATTTCTTTTTAAATTTAAATTATTTTAAATAAGTCTCTATATTGCTACATTATATATCTGGGAAGTCACAGACTCCTGAAATTAAGTCCTCACTACATTAGGAGCCTGGGATAAATGGTTTAGGGCAATGAAATTTTATAAAATAAAAATTTGTTATGTTTTTTAAAGTTGTTAATGTTTTTTTTAAATTCTTGTATTCTATATATTAGTCGTGAAGCGGTTTGTTGTTAAAAAACGGTATCTCCAAGCTCTTTGATTAAGTTGTGGATTGTATGACCTCGATGTAGCCTGTTTTTGGAGCATGGCATTGTCAATAGAAGTATTTAATTATTAATATTTTTCTCTACTATTCCTGTCGCGCTTAAGTATAACTATTGATAAATTATTTAATTAAAATAACGCTTAAAAGCACGCTGGAGTTTCACTCCAATATTGGTATCGCCAGGTCCGCACTGCACGATTTGGTTCGTCGTTTCTTGTAAAACCAGCAAAGGAGGAAGTCCGTGTCCATTCCATCTTCTCTAATATAGGTTCATTTAATCGACATCTCCTGGACAGACGTGTCCTCCACACACACACACACATCTTACTTAATATCAGTGGCCAAACATCTGTCGAGTTCGGTTTAAAAAAAGAAAAAGTTTTTGTCTAAAAATAGTGACTGGATGTTTTTCCATTTGCTATATCCTGGGAAAATGCTATGTATAAAGATAAATCTTACACGCAAAAGACGGCGTCGAAAAATAAAAGTGAAATTTTCGAACGATTAATTTCAAAGATTTTACAATAAAATGGGATGGTGTGCCTATTATTTCGGGCAAAATTGAAATTTGGGGAATTGGACCGAAAAAATTACTTAGTTTCTTAGAATGAGATATTGAAGAGTCGGATTAACTTGTCAAAAGTATTCTTAGGGTATGTCTTTGAGGACATAAAATATTAATTAGGGTGAATGTCTGGAGGACTTTTGATTGAAGATACTATATTTCATAATTCTTTTAGAGACTGTCCTTTGAACTTGATTATGAGTCTAACGGTGCGTACAGACTATATAACATAACATGTTATACAACATTGCTATACAACATGTTTCAGATAATGTGGACACTGAATGTTATCAAACATGTTATAATAACATGTTAACCCAGCATCTACGTTTTTTTGTTTTTCTTTTGTTATTTAAAATGGTTATATAACATTGTTATTCTAATGTGTACAGTATTGTTTTATGCTATAATGTTGAATAACAAGGTTACATAATGTGGACGTGTTATAAAACACAAGTTATATAATATGTTACATAGTCTGTACGCACCCTTAACAATTTACTATAACATTGTTTTTGTCGTGATATTTGTCTTTTTCTGTTAAATTGTATTCATATTATGATGAAAAGAGACAAAAGGACATTTGTATAAGTTTTTAAAAGGAATGTTGCATTGCCGTCTTAGCTTACAACATAGTCGAAGCAAAACTATTAAATTCAATGTAAGGCAAAGCACTTTTAAATAAGTTCGAAAATAACATTTTACATTTTAATCGGTAGTGCGAACAAGTTTAGCCATTTCACCGAGAAGTATTAGGTCGACAAGTTGTTAGGTTTTCAGCTATTTTCCACTTTCACGCGAATTTGATGCTTAAACTTAAAGTTTAAAGTCGAAAATTCACTGAAAGTATATCTGGATCCTCTAAAGTGCTGACTAGAGCGGGGTAATGTTTACACACGTATGTTTTCGAGGGCGAGGAAGTTTGTGTGTACACACGGGCGCGTATTCGATCAACCCCGGTGTTATTATCTCACGAAGTTTGTTTTTAAACTGAATTTCGCTGTCTAGAGCCGGTCTGTTTATGTTATTTCAATGTTTACGACTCACTTCAAAGAGGTGAAACGATTTTGTAGCGTTTATTGTGTAATTTTGTGTCTTGTTAACACTCATTTAATTTATATTCAAAATGTTAAGATACAGTTTATAAATACGCTGTATAAAGTACGTTTATTATATAAGGAATGATTTTCGCGATAATTTGAACGAAATACGTATTTACCGTAAAAATCCTTCAGGGCCGGATTTAGAGGTCTGGAGGCCTCGCTGCAGCAAAAGAGTGGATGTCATGCTTTATGTCTTTATGTCTTATCCCTCATCAGCAACGGCAAATCGGTGCATAGTTTATGTCAGTGCTCAGTTGTCGGCGTTTTCTTAAACCAAAATAATCCTTCGTTCTTGAAATTCAACCACACATAATGTTTTCTCTACGAAAATGTTAGTAATTGTTCTTAGTGTTCCCTAAACAAGTATAGAGTATAGATTAGATACAAGCCTCAAACAAAGGTAGGTTTGAAAGGAGTCGCTAATTGCGTCCCGCTTATTGAAATGGCCTCATTAATGTTTAGTGCTGGGATTATTTTGTCCCGGGACGAATTTACACGTGTTCGGATAGGGCTGCTAACAAAATTAGATTAGGATAATTACAAAGACATTGTCACGTCGTATTGATTGGGTCATCATTATCAAGTCATTGAATTTGATCATAATGGGGCACGATACATTTCTGCATCTAGGCTTTTCTGTATAGGAAAGTAGGTGATTCCCTCTCTATTTTTTTTTGTAACATGAGGCAAACGGACAGGAGGCTCATCTGATGTTAAGGGCAGGGCATCTGCCTTGACTGGAATTTTGTATCCGAAAATTTTCTCTCAGAACACTCTCCATGGTATATTCTCTAAGCCTATATCACCTAAAGAGCCTCTTCTTCCTTGTGTCTTTATCCTTATTGTTTAGATTCTAAGCTCATCGAAAACACAAGCGCCACTTAGAATAAAATATGCTATGTCACCGATTTTTGGCCTAAAAGTGCCAGTCTACGAATAATATTATGTCCATCAACGTTGCGAGTATATTACTTGCATATAATAAAAAGTTCGTGGGGTCCGATGCTGGATTTTGTACGCAAAACCGCAGGGTATGGGCAAAAACATATTTGAAAACTTTCCTTCGCATATTTTTTCTATAAGATCACTAGCAAACTCGGCGAACTCCGTTTCGCCACCAGATGGCTTGGTTTTATGTTACATTTCAACAGAAAAGTTCGTTTGGTGATCCCGCTTTTCTGTTGAAATTTTTCCTGAATTTTATATATATTTTATATATATACTTTCTATAAACCTCACGGAGCCCGAGACCTTTCCAACGAATGCAAAACCGTGGAAATCGGTTCGTGCGTTCTGGAGTTATAGCGTCAGGAAGGAAAACCCGACTTATTTTTATATAGTAGATTTCTAAGCTTCCTTTACACATTCGCACATTGAATTTGTTTCATATCCGCATATGAAATATCTTTCATTGTTTTCGAACCCCATAGGAATTTACATTGTATTAAGCGACGTAAGACATTTCTTAGCGTTGTCGGATGTCAAAATGGTATTAATTTACGTGAATTACAGTGATTTGACGTGGAATGCAAGGCGTTTCAGCCCTGCGGGGAATTTTAATGAAGGTACACCGTACACATGACCCCATACAACCCTAGATTCTTTGTGCCACGTTTTGTGGTGCCTTTGTGATTTTCAAATGCAATAAAGCTTAATGAATTTTAATTAAAAATTTGTAGGCTTATTGTAAACAATTAATTTGTTTTTGTACGGTTTATTGTTGCGAGACGTACGTAATTATTAAAACGCATAATGCATTTTTATAATTGAGAACGCATTATAATGTAAGACAAGTAACTATTGGAGCAAAGAAAAGACAGTAAATAAACACAGACTGAGATTTTTTGACGTGATAACGTCTTTAAATCGTTTTAGTCGGGTGACATGTTCAGAAACTTGTGTCACACCAAAACCTCACGAGCGCGATCGCAGGTATAACGAGAGAGAGACGGACCGATCTCCCGTCTCATCTCACTCTAGCGGCATACATAGTCGGGTGACATGTTCAGAAACTTTTGTCACACCAAAACCTCACGAGCGCGATCGCAGGTATAACGAGAGAGAGACGGACCGATCTCCCGTCTCATGTCACTCTAGCGGCATACAAACGAATGGAGATTTTCTCGTGCGGTTAAGTTTTGTAAGAAAAATGTATATCATAGTCGAATAAGTAAACTTGTCATTTTACACCCGAAATTTATCATCAAAAGTGTGAATAAAACGATAGATGTAATTTAAATTGTTATCTTCATTAATTCCTTACTTCCCAAAAACTTATATCACCAATAAGACGTTATCACGTAAACATCTCGATCGTAAACCTACTTTACAAACAACCAATATTTTTTTTTTAATTTGTTAAATTGTTGATTTTTAATGGCCGAACCGAGAATGTCTCACTAAGCTTAGAGACAGAGAAAAATTGTGACTATTTTTTATATTATGGAATGTTAAATAAGTATACAAATAACATGATTTGCCAAATTCTATAGAATTTGTAGACAAATATTTAATGTAAGCGGAACTACGTCCTGTTATATAAAATCACTTATTATTCAGAGAGGGTTTAGGCAATATATAATTTAATGTTCTATTACTATCCGCTGACACAACATTTAAGGAATATATGAAACGTGTATCATTTTATAATGTGCGTGATGGGCAACGTAGGGACATATTTTTAAACTACCGATTTCTTCCCACATTCAAAATATCTTGGTTTTCAAGTTTTTAAAACGCATTCATTTATTTCTATTTATTTATTTAAGTTTACAACATCGTATATAATCTACAGTTTATGTTACAAGCTATCTTTCCTAAAATACAGGACAGTTTTGGTAAACAAAAATGTTACAAAAAATTAAACTTAATAAAAGTACAATAAATATAACATTTTCAATTTTAGACACATTAAGAGATAGCATTACTTTTTTATTACTATTTTATGTTTGTGGTATATTTCCATCATCGCAGACGAGCAAGACGTTCATATGTTTGTAAAAACCTTTGACAAATATTTTGGGATGTCTTCAAAATTCCGATGAGACTTGGAACTTATTACACGCTTACAAGCGTCGGGCTTCAACTGAAATTTTGAATGACGGTGTTTTTTGCTTTTGTAACTGTTTAGCTGTGCTTTGTGTATAACATAAGTACTCTATTTGAATGTAAAAAATCACATATATTTAACATACAAAGCATGTAACAAGTATGATTTAGCGTTACATTTTAAAGATATATAGTAATATCGTATTTCTTCTTTTTTACTTTGATACTTAATTGGATATTTTCAATTATCTCCATGATTTTATTAGTAACGCTTCCATGTTTGTTCAGAGGTAGGTTAGGTTATTTCCCAGGTAATAATGATTATTGAAGGACACGCAAATGTTGACGACTCATTGGTCTAGTGGTTAGTACCCCTGACTGCGAATCCATGGGTCCCGGGTTCGATCCCCGGCTGAGACGAACATCGATGTGATGAGCATTTGGTGTTGTGCTTAGGTCTTGGGTTTTTAAATATGTATTTATATGTCTATCTATCTATAATATGTATGTATATCCGTTGCCTAGTACCCATAACACAAGCTTCACCAGCTTAGCATGGGACTAGGTCAATTGGTGTGAATTGTCAAAAAAAAATGTATATTTTGCTATATGCTGTGAGTGGTATCAGTAGGGTAAGAATGTAAAGGGAAATGGCTGTATCGTTTGATACGAAACAGTATATATATTCTATCAAACGAAAAATTCACACCTGTAAAAAACGAAATCTGAAAAATATCAACTAATAATAAAATCACAAACAACTTACAACTAATTTTCAACAGCGCGTGTCGTTTCCACACGCAGTAAAACCGCGAGCCCCTTTGCAGTTTAAATTATTAAAAGTAGAAACTCGTTTAACGCTGAATGAATATTTAATTACAATTTCCGAAGTTGTTTTTCCGAATTGAATAAATTTCTCTCGAATTGGTCGCGTTGAAAAGTTTAAAAAACGACCGAAGGACTTGTAAGTCTGAAGGGATAATTAATGTTAATATCAGTTGTTATTTACGAGTGCTTATTATATTTTGCAATTTTATAACCTATAGATAACAAGTGTTGATAAAACGATTTTGGAGAAACAATTATGAGACTATGTAAATTATGTAAGGTAAAATCGACATAGCACTTTATCCTACTTTATCAAAGTGTATAAAGCAGACGAGTAAAAGCTACGCAACACAAAGGCCAGTAACGAACCGGCGCAAACTTTGTTCCCGGGACTTAGTTCCGTGGCTATTTCTTGTACAATAATATACTTTTTTTGATTTTAATATACGTCAAATGATTTATTTCTCCTACCATTTTTAAAGCGATACTTCATGTAGTGGTTTTTAACTTTTGATAAGCGTTTTAGACTGAATTATGCAGTGTTTATAAGGGGTTTTAAACTGGTCAACAAAAAAAGAAAAAAGAACAGGCAAACAAAAACTTAACGCCTGATGAAATAAGTTATCTCAATGTGGTTAAATAAATATTGCTCTTTAAAACAATTAGGTGTAAAACTTTTTATAAGCTTTTAAATATATCACGTCGGGGTCACCGATTTAGGTGTGCGGTGTTCAGCCAACTAGTTAAAGAGTGTGTAGGAAAATAAACATAATCAGTAGCTAATATTTTTTTGCGCGCGGGAAGAACGACCGGCGCTACCAATTGTACGCTACACACTGTCGCTATACAATATGTGTGGTTTACATTAACCCGTACATATTGTATTACATATTATGTACCTGTGCTATTAGAAATAAAAATAAATAAATAAATCAATGGTGCTACAACCTCTTTAGGTCTGGGCCTGGTAAATCTAATAGATAAGTAGGTGCCTCCTGTGCCTGACAGTTGACACACGCCGACGAATTTTTGGGTCTCAGGCAAGACGGTTTCCTCACGATGTTTTCCTTCACCGTTCGAGTGAATGTTAAATGTGCACATAGAAAGTCCATTGGTGCACAGCCGGGATCGAACCTACGACCGCACGAATTGCAAGCTAAAGCCACAAGCCTAACACTTCTATTTACTACTTGTGATATTACGTCTGTTAAAATTCCACAAGTTTTAACATTATACATATAAAGTAAAGTAAAGTATTATGCATTGTTTCATATAAACAGAAGCGATATTTGCGCCATTAAAGACATCCGTTTCAAAGGAATTCTCCCGATAAAAGAGTCTTCATTGAAAAATGTGTCGCAGTCACGAGAACGCCTGTGAAGTATTCAGCGACTTTTAACATTTAATTTTTGAAATTCTCCACGAGTTCAGGACGCTTTCCCTGATATTTTTTAATAAATTCGCGCTTACACAAAGCTTTTTATTAAGGAATACAGCTTTGAAAGCTTAATGCAAGATAAAATGTGTAATGTAGCTGAGTATTGTTATACTTGGCTTACTTTTTTATTGAAATACTGAATGATGAACTCTGGAATTATTATAAATATAACGAACTGGGATGGTTGCTAAAAGAAAGAAAACAACAAAAAAATATATTTTGTGGGTAGTTCTTGAATCCGTAGCACTGTATTACATACACCGTTCGTAAAGTGCTACGCGTCCAGAAACGTCTACGAAATACGTGAAAATCACAAACCCAATGTTTATCATGGATTATTACTACCAAGGAATTATTTTAGTAAGAGAAAACTATACTTTACTTCCTCATTCGTCTTTACTCTATAAAATATGTCACATTATTGCTTAGTTATTTCAGTTTGTAAGTGCCATGGGAAATAAAGGGAAAAAATTAAGATATATTGTGTGAGGTTTTTGCAAAATAAACACGAGACGACGGATATTAATACAAAAAGGTTAGACGAGCTCTCTCCGGGGAGGGGGAGGGGTAAAGGAAATGGATTATGACTGGGGCGTTTATATGGTGGCTACATCGATATGCAACTTATTTGACGCATTCATTTCCCAGGCGACACATTATGACATTGCTTGTCGTATTTAGGGTATAATTTGTGGTAAGATGAAGTAGTTTTTATTAAACAGTAACTTCTTGGCGTCGTTAAATTTTTATTTTTATAATTAATTAGGCGTATAGTGCATTGTTAATTTGTTTTTGCTTCTGGCATCTTTTGAATCCATTAAAATCTTGTCTCATATTTATTTTATTATAAACTAGCATGCAGCAGGTGGTTATGCCATTAAGTTGTAGCTTATGTGAAACGTTGGTACTTTCTACACAGCGCCATTTGTGAGAATTGTGACTGTCAAATAGTAAACAAATAATTTGTAAAAAAATAATATTGCGGGTATAAATTAAGATGTAAGCTATCCTTTCTTTTAAGTTAGATCAAATTGCACACGGTGTGCAAATTTAATAGAAATCGGTTAAGTAGTTTAGGAGTCCATAGTAGATAAAGAACGTGACGCGTAATTTGTATATATTAAGAAAAACACTTTATTAGAAATAAAAATAACGTCATAATTTAATCTCACTAAGTCAATAACAAGGAAGGATGGTGAGGCTGGATCGGGTGGGCCTTGTCCGTACCTGAACCAATTTCATAACCGACAATAGTGGCGTAGACAGAAAAAAAAATAGAAAAAGATACAACATATAAGCATTAGCTTTTTTACAACAAAATTATGTAACACAGCTTATAAAAAAATTAATATGCTTTTCTACGCACATATTTTTGTTATTTTATATTTTTACCGCTTCCGTGACTCATTGGCGCATGGCGGGAAATCCAGAGCTCCTGAGTCCTTCCTAGTTTCCGACGAAACAAGCATAATTGAAGAATTAGAAGCAAGTATGATTTTTAAATCATTAAAAAATGCGAATACAAGTTCTCACCTTACCAAAGAACGAAGTAAAAATATGGCGTGTTAAAGCAAGTTTTGTATCCGCAAATGGAATGTCCCGTGGGGGACGTTTCTCGGTGATCGACACTTGTGACGAGTTGAAAGAAATACATTACGAATTGAGTGACTTACTCGCTCAAGTGAATTGCTGATTTATTGTATCGTTATTGATTGATTTTTGATAGGTTCACCATTTTTTACCGAAAACAGCTTAGTATACTATACGTTTTCATTCTTTTTCAAGTGTTGTTTTAGTAAATGACTGTTTGTTAATACGAGTATCTGTCATAAAATTGCACCGTGCTATTTTTTAAATATTTTATAAAAAATAAAATAAAAAAATGGCGATTAAAAGAGTGGCGGAGAGTTTATTGCCAGTTCTTCTCTTCCGTTCTACGGCCTTGATTTGAGAAGTGGCAGTAAATGTAAAATGAGATGCATTCATATGTATTTCTTTACTGACGAGTCATAAGTGTACATAATCAATGTATTCAACGCAGAGCGGTTCGAATCGTCGACGACCAATCTCTCTCCGAGCGGCTCCGAGGGTCCTTCAAGATAAGAGCGTACCACTTCTTGAAAGGCCGGCAACGCACTCGCGAGCCCTCTGGCATTGAGAGTGTCCATGGGCGGCGGACTATTTAAAGTGAAAATTAAAACTAAAGGATCAAGCCGCTCGGAGAGAGATTGGTCGTCGACGATTCGAACCGCTCTGCGTTGAATACATTGATTATGTACACTTATGACTCGTCAGTAAAGAAATACATATGAATGCATCTAATTTTACATTTACTGCCAGTTCTCAAATCAAGGGCGTAGAACGGAAGAGAAGAACTGGCAATAAACTCTCCGCCACTCTTTTAATCGCCTTTTTTTTATTTTATTTTTTATAAAATATTTAAAAAATAGCACGGTGCACTATCATTTAACATCAGGTGAGCCTCCTGCCCGTTTGCTCCCTATTCTATAAAAAAAAAAAAAATGTTACCTACATGATTAAATGATTTTTTTACTTTACTTTACTCTTCACTTTCTTTCTTATTTTCAACTAAAACCTTATAGACCACAAGCCCATGAACAAAAAATACCTGTGAAATGACCCAACGTGAATTACGCTTAGAAGGCTGTTACTATATCTGAAAATAGCTCTGAGCACTATGCCGTCATTTCTGAGCGGTACATGTGAGTACGTGAGTGAATGGACTTTCTCAGGTACAATGGGGGAATTTCGACTAATTATTAATGTACGGCTTTGTTATAAGTGTATAGATGATTAAAAATAAATGTCGAAAAACCTAGTGCCGTACAAAAGTGATGGTGCCGGAAGTCGGTGCAAATTTTTAATTCGACGACAGTTGCAGAAGCAATATAGGTCATTTATTACTGTACGGCATTTGTGTGATTCCTTTTGGACACATATACAGATACTTTACCCGTAAACGCCGTACATATTCCCAGCGGAGCGGTCGAAAGCCAAGGGTCGCAACATGTGTCTGATTAGCATATAGGTGATGATGATATGAATCAACATAAAATTAAATGATCTTGAGAGTACTTCACAAATAGTTAACATTTTCCAGCATGCCGTACATTTTTTGTGGAACACATAGGTGTATGGGGTAAATAACTTTTCTCAGAAAAGAGTCATTTTCCGGTGACTTTTATCTGTACGGCAATAACACAGGTTATCAATACTTTATACAATCTTCAATAAAAGATAAATGCCGTACACTTTCGATAGTCCACTACCACCGCCTACCAATACAGGGCGTCCCAAAGTTATGGGAAATGAAGGGAAAGTACCATAAATATCGTAGATAGGGTATTTTACTAAAAGAAGACTTTATGTTATTTTTAAAAGTTATTAATTCTGCATTCAAATATTTTTTTTAAATTACTTGCCTCGTCTGGGAATCGAACTGACTTAAATGTAAAAAAAACACCCCTACTTTTATGATGCCAATCGAAAGAATGGCCAAAAACTAATAACTCTTCTTAAGTAACATAGTATTTTAAAAGAAAGGAACAGCGTGAATATATCTTTTAATCAAATTAAAAACATTATCTATCGTATTCCGCCTAAAAAAATCCCCTACGAGTCTGTTACTTTAGAAAAGTTATTAGGTTTTGGCCATTCTTTCGATTGGCATCATAAAAGTAGGGGTGTTTTTTTTTAATTTAAGCCGGTTCGATTTCCAGACGAGGCAAGTAGTTTTAAAAAAATCTTTGAATGCAGAATTACTAACTTTTATAAATAACATAAAGTCTTCTTATAGTAAAATACCCTATCTGCGATATTTAAGGTACTTTCCCTTCATGTCTCATAACTTTGGGACGCCCTGTATTATATATATTTTAGTTAAAAATATTTTTCCTTTACCTCTCTCTGCTGGTACGATAAGGCTGTAAATATACTTTACAGCCTTATGGTAGTATACTCAGATATGTACAGTTATTAATGACCTTAAGGGACACCTCAAACGTCGTCGAAGTTTTTATCAGCTGTAAAGAATAATCTGGAGTAAAATGTACGGCATCTGGTTTTTTTTGTTTATTTATATTTGTTATATATAAAATAACAATAATCTTTGAAAATATTACTCCCCATATTACTCTAGGAGCATTTGAAAAGTCATCTAAATTTCGGAAATTTCATATATATTTTTATCATAATATTTTTATTTGTTACCATTTATAATGAACGGCTATAATGTACAACTGTAATATTTAGTAACATTATGTAAAAAAACAAGTTGCCGTACATTATTCTCTGATCTTACAGCAGTAAGAACTTGGTAAATCCTGAAATTTCGATAAATATTTAATTACAAAAATATTAACTATAATATTTGGACGGCATAATTATAATACATTATTGTCCGTGTTAAATAATATTTTGAACATATTGCCGTACATTTTACAATGACCTTAGGGTATATGGGTGTAGGGGTAGGGTTCCGACCCTTGGCTTTCGACCGCTCCGCTGGAAATATGTACGGCGTTTACGGGTAAAGTATCTGTACATGTTTCCAAAAGGAATGACACAAATGCCGTACAGTAATAAATGACCTATATTGCTTCTGCAACTGTCGTCGAATTAAAAATTTGCACCGACTTCCGGCACCATCACTTTTGTACGGCACTACGTTTTTCGACATTTATTTTTAATCATCTATACACTTATAACAAAGCCGTACATTAATAATTAGTCGAAATTCCCCCATTGTACATGAGAAAGTCCATTCACTCACGTACTCACATGTACCGCTCAGAAATGACGGCATAGTGTTCAGAGCTATTTTCAGATATAGTAACAGCCTTCTAAGCGTAATTCAGGTTGGGTCATTTCACAGGTATTTTTTGTTCATGGGCTTGTGGTCTATTACTTATATCGCTTTGTTTATTAATCATTACTAAAATACACAAATTAAATATATATGCTATTAAGATAAATAATATATAGCTTGCGTTGAACTTATAGTTAGTCTTAAAAACGCTTTGAAAAAAGTAAATGAATGTTGTATTTTAGTTGATTTCAGTTCTGTAAGCAAGGGGAACAAACACGGTATCACAGTAAAATTAGTCTTGTCAGATTTTGCTCTCGCGAGTTTTTAGTAAAAACAATTTAATTTAGATCCCGGATGCGATAACAGCGGAAATACTAAAAACCTGCACGAGAATATTTCGTGCTTCTGATATTGTTAATAATATGAACAATACCATAAAAACCATATTAAAACTTTAATCACAATTATTTTCTCAAATCGTGTGAGTATGCTGATGCTTAAAATTATTACGTGTCTACTTGTTGTTTTTATTCCTTTTTTAAATGTTTAAATTACAATGTTTCACACTAATCGCACTTCCACATTAAAACAATTGTTTCTTCATTGAATGATCTTGCCTCATCATTGCGTGATTTTTATGTCAATTTAAGCTTTCTTTACACCTATAAATGAGATACTTACAGTGTACAGGAATGCAATAAAGTTAAAAATTTAATAAAAATTCTTATTCTGAAAATATGTACGCTGTTAATTTAAAAATATATTTCAATAGTTTGATGTAAAAGCCGCAAATCGCAGCTCCAACCGCGTTGCGTCATAACCCAGCCAATTTATATCCAATAAAGTAAGGTGTTTGAGTGAAAATTCGCGAGATTCTCCATTATTTTAACGGAAAATAGTTACTTTGATTCAACTTTACGTAAAACTAATTGCCTTTTCAAACTGTTTTTGGGGATTGAATGTTATTTGAATATTGATAATGTCAAATTATTAATAAAACTTCCACATAGTTTATGACTTTACTGACTGTTGGTGTTGTGGTAATAAGACACATAAAAATCCAATTTAGCCTCTTCTAAAGATCAAAAATCAGTCGAAAGAGGCAAAACCCGACACGTCGACGTCGGAGCAATAAGCGTCAATAACTAGAGTGTTCACAGGAGTTGTACGGATTAATACATGCAGCTGAGTTCATCATCGAACCTCAACATCCAACATTCCACAACTGAGACTTTTTAAGGCATTTAAAGGCCGCGCACCACCACTATGTGGATCCTGGAATCTGCCCACTGAAGTATTTCCGAACCAATTCGACTTAAGATCCCTCAACAAAAGTCCTTTAATTTCATACAAAGGCTAGCAACGCGTCGCGAACCCTCTGGGATTGAGAGTGTCCATGGGGTATCACTTACCATCATGTGAGCCTCTTGCCCGTTTGCCCCAGTTCTATCAAAATAGTCATCAGCTAACTTAGCCAATTGGTCATAAAACGCCGCAATTTGTATAAACTTAACGAATCTTATACACATTGTAGCTTATATTGCGTAAAAATTCACCGCTATCGATACTCGCGTGTCGTTGTTAGCGGCTCATAAATCCCGCTGTAAAGGATGTGTAAGATATTCTACACGTAATTTTATTGAAACTGCACACCGGCGCCGTAAATTGCTATCTAGAAAGAATTCCCTTTTACCCTCTATTGGCACATTTCATTTAATTTGCAATAGTGCCGCCTGCGCTGGGTGATGAAATAGGATGAAATATAGAGAGAAAAATTTGAGGCAGAAATATTTTAGTTAGTAAACTGTGCTTAAGAAAAGGTCGATTCATAGTGCTTAAAAAGTATGTGCAATATTATAAGTATGTGAAGATGTCATTTATAAATTTTGCGTGTCTTGTCAATTCGAATAACTAATGATTCAGTGCTATAATCGATATTATAGTTATTGTTTTAAGACTAGTGATCCGTAATTAAACGATAAAGATTCCTTCTAAGTGGACAATAAACAAGTCTATTGTATAGAAAAACACTTTTTTACCGGATTTGAAGTTATGTTTTATTATAAATTTACAATTATTTTACATAATTTTAAATTTAACCGACGTTTCGCGTGCTTTAACAGCGTGCGTGGTCACGGTGACTGAAGACAAAAGGTGTTGAATGTCAAAAAGTATCACAGCTGTAGAAATAGTTGTGTTATCTGTATTTATTTCCCCGGAGTTGGTATCGACTAAAAGATGGAGGGTTTTGGCAGAAATGGCTCAGTGTCCTCTATTTCTAAAAAAAGTGATGTCTTAAAGTTATGTCAATAAAAGACAATACTATGTCTATTGTATTTTGGCGTTAAAGAAAATATACGTAAAATTATATTAAACAATTTCTTGTCATTGTAATTTTTCCCTAAATAAAGCTTTCACAGAATCGTCACGCATTTATTTAAAGGAGTACAATGGATGCCGTAAAAATTTTACTTAATTTGAGCAAAAACGCGCTATTGTCTGAGGATGAGCTGGAAATTCAGCTGTTATTACAGTTTGGCCCACTTTGTGCCTTCCAGCCGCCCCCACTTCTCCCGTTTAGTTTATTGTTAAAACATTTGCATTAGTCCATTTTAATCCGAAGCGTACAGTTTTTTGGTATAAAGGAATAATTAAGCGTGGACCGAGATATGAAGTTTTCAGAAACCAAAAGTTTTATGTGTGACATTCAGGAAGTTTTTAGATGAATGTAATATGTACTATGTTAAGACTCTTAAGGCACCAAGATTTCCCCTCTGTGGTTTTTTGATGTACCTTAAGTTAATGTATATGGTTTAACCGACATGGTTATAAGTTTAGTGCTCCGGAAACCAATTTCAAGTAGCTTAGAATAACGTGTATAACTTTCCTTGTAACTCAATTTTCCAGTTTGTTTTTCCATGCTTGAACATTTGAGTTGAGTTTGACTTATCTATTATATAAATTTTGAAAGTTATATCACTGCTAATTCGAGTGAATTGAGATAGTTTTATGAATACGAAATTTAAAACTAATAAAAAGAAAATTTAAAAAGTTTGGTCCCTGTGCTAGTGCCTTTAACGCTGCCAGCTATTCCTCGCTGTTTGCGATACTCATTCGTTGAGCGAGGAAAGTACCAGCTCTGGGGTCACCGGCACTATCTACCAACTTGAATCTTTAATTAGCGCCTTTGCACTTGAACCCATTATTCTTTATAACTGAAAAAAATGTAACGATATGCAAACGCATATATAAGTTTTATCAAAAAATCCTTAACCAATGTTGTTAAATTTCCAGCAAGTTCAATATGTACTTATTAAAACAGCATTATAGACGCAAACGTAACAAAAACTACAGAATGTAAACTAAGATTATATAGACATTGCAAAGTGTACCAATTCCAGCCAACAAAGCTCAAAAACAAAGAAATCTTATATCATTCACTAACATCTCGGGAACAAAACGAAACTAAAGTACAGTATGTAATGTCGGTCTCACATGCCAACTATCATTTAACTCCGGAACTGGGTCTCGAATTCCTCAAATATTTATGAGACTTAAGATCCGCTATTTGTTTCTGAGATTTCGTAAACTTTTGTGTTGTTTCAAATTGAAATCGAAATTCATATTTTGTTTATAGTTTCCTTAAAGATTGATTTTTAGTTTTTGTATTATTAAGAGAAATCGTTTCGCGTGCCTATCGTTGAAAATTTTCTTCAGATTTGTTTCCTTCATCTCAGTGTATCAAAAAAATTGAAAGAGAGTACTTTAGAATATATAATAGTGTAATTACTGAATTAATTTGGTTGATTCGAGGGATGTGTAATAATTGTTGAGATCGGTTTGAGTGGGCGTGCGCTCTTCCCTGAGGTCGTGGATGGCATTGATGGACTTTTCATTTGAACATTCGCACGTACAGTCCTCGTTAGACCAAAAAATCGACGATGTTTCAGGCACAGAAGTTGAGCCTTTAAAATAATTGCGAAGATTGAGAGATCTTAGGCCAAGACAAATGAATCTTCGTCGGTTTGAGATTAAAACTTCACTAATCATTTGTTTTCTTCCGTTTGAACAAATAACGTAATTATCTACGCTACGATAACAACTTGTAATTTATGAGAATTCTTCCAACAATATTTTTTGGAACTTCTTCATGGAATTTTGTAACTCTTATCATCTGCAAATTTGTCAAGATAACAGATTTTGTTTGTAATGCCTAATTAATTTCTTGTTAAAGGTCAAAAATTTAATAAATTTCCTTAAAACAACTTTACAGACACAATAGAATTATGTTACATATGTATATGTATGTGTTAAAGAGTCTAAACGACTAAGAAATTATAAGACAATTTGTTGTATTAGTTCAACTTACCGTCCGTTCGTCCTTCAGAGCAGTGTTGGCCTAGTGGCTTCAGAGTGCGACTCCATTCCAATGGAGTTTCATTCTATGTGTGAATTTAACATTCGCTCGAACGCTGTAGTAGAACATCGTGAGGAAACCGGCTTGCCTTAGACCCAAAAAGTCGACGGCGTGTGTCAGGCTCAGGAGGCTGATAACCTACTTGCCTATTAGATTGACAAATGATCATGAAACAGATACAGAAATCTGTGACCTAAAAAGGTTGTTTGCACCATTGATTTTTTTTACCGTCCGTTCCTTTCCCAACAACTATTCCGTGTCGGTACAAAAGGTTTTTAAAAATCTATAGAAATAATGAAGCGCCAAGTTGAAGGTAACAGCTATAAAAATTATGAACTCGTTTTCTATTTACTGAAATATTACTAAATTACATTAAAATTGTATGGTTCGTAGTAAAAATGTGGTTCTGTACATAGTTAGTAAGGTAGATTATGTTTTCTGGTCTGTTGTGGAAGCTCACTTGATATTGAGAGCATTGTTGATTCAGGTCAAAGCGAATATATTATATTTGTTCAGGCGACGGGGGCCGCGGCTTTTAATTTTTTTTATTGTTACTTTTTGAAGTGCCCTTTATGTAATAGAAAAAGTTGTGGAATGTTTTCTGTTTGACTCCGCTTTGGCGTGTATAATGGGGGAAATACTGTGTTCTTGTCTAAGTTATATTAACTGATCTACCTACATTCTAAGTTGCTGTCGAATTCACCATATATTCCTATTAATATATTTTCCTTGGTTGGTTTCAGGTAATTTTGAACTACATGACTGTACAACATAAGATTTATAGTAAGTAATATACAGACGTATTTTTTGAGCTTGTGGAAAGTGCTAGACTGGCTTTATTAGACAGGATTTTACGCACAATGGACCAAATGAGCGTCTAAGTGCGGAAATTAAGTCCTCACTACACTACCAGAGGTAAGTTAATAATTTTGAAAGTAGACGCGGTTGTACGTAGTTGTAGTCGCGCCTACAACTTAGTGACTTGGTAGACAAAATTATTCGAAATATATTCGAATTCAAAACTAATTTTAAAAGCTCTCCAATTTGTTCTCATGTAGTGTTCAATGCGACATTGTGATCGTCTTAATACCTATTTTATGTCTTTTATCTATGTTAGGTTTAATACAATTAAATATAACAGTGAAGTTATACGAGCACTAAAACTAAAATTCGATTGCAATAATTAACAATATTTTGTGTAATCCTAACAAACAATTATTTTGAATTCTATAACAAGTCGTTAATAATTAAACTTTTCATACTGTAAAAACATGAATAGCACTCTACGCGAAAAATATTCAATTATGCGTTTGGTTAAACAATGACTTTACTGTACTGCAAAGGAAATTGGGACGTAGTGTTTGGTAATAGAGTTAAAATTGGCGAGCGATGCTTTGGAAGCAACTTTTAGATAGGTATAGTGAGGGTTTGACAAGCTGTGTTTATTGAAGGGTTATTGGACATTGGATACAGCGATAGAGCCTTTAACCACCTGTGTTTGGACACAGAACATCGACTTCTAAAATTGATCTTTATTTATAATACGTCCGGTTTTATCGCCGTAAACATTTAACAATTATAGGCCAAAAGTAAGAAGCGTCGATCTTTCCTTCATATTTATCTTATATCTAAAAAAGATATGGCTAATAGTAGTACTCAGAGTTGCTTATTATCGTTTATAGATATATATGATTTTTGCAATTATGTAGAGAACGGCAAGATGGCTTTTAATCCCCGATTAATTAGCAAACGATTTAACTTAGATAAGGATTTTTAGCTCTCAATCGAATCATTAGTAACTATTTTATCTTTATTTTAACCTTTGAGTAAGCTCAAACTTAAATAAAACGTATTCTACGTAATAGTTACCAGGAATGTAACTCGAAGATATAATCACATATTCAAAAGAATAAAAATAATTTAAAATGTATCCCTCAGTTCAGATAAAACTTTAGTTTTTCCTTTAGGAAATCCTAGTAAAACCCAGGTGACAGGCAGCCCCGCTAGATCTGACAGGGTGGCTTTTCGCCCGGAAAGAATCCAATTTTCCGAATGATTTCCCTCTAAACGTAGCGCACTGTCGCCTCGGCTTATGATATTTTTCGCGCGTTATTGAAAGGCTTGTGATAGCCAACAAATAGGTATTATTAAAAGTAATAGAAAATAATAGAATTTCGGTAGTAATAGTGAAGAAAGTGTTGAGTTTTCAAGAGAAGAACATAAGTGTATTAGGATAATATAGAAGAATTCCTTAAAAAAATAAAACAGACTTTAATATGCTCTAAAAAGTGTAAAAAAAAACATTTTTCCTATCGTATTGATTGTTATTGTATTATTAAGAGAATTAAATGTGTTAAACAATTCTTAATTTATTTATAACCGGGGTATAAAGATTCTATTAGTCTAATTTTTGGTAGTCGGTATCAAAAATCTAAATTATGATCATGTAAATCGGTCCAGCGGCCAATTAATCATACACAATATCTTGTTCAGTTTCCTTGAAGTTAATTATAAATATAAGCTTATTATTACAACTTGTGGAACATTTCATAACAAACAATCTTTGGTGTCACGATACGATTGAATTTTTCTTTACATTGTGTAAGTTAAAAGTGTAAATTCTTTATATTTTACTACTACAGGAATTTTGACAAAAACAGCTGATAAAAAGATATATAAATAGACCTACTCCATCATGTGTCATTACTTCGAGTACAGTTGCTTAAAAAAGGTATAATAAATAACTTCGATCTGTTAAATGAGGCGTAGATTGAGGATAACGTACGTGATGAAGAATTGTCAGTCGGTTGAGGAGGAAAATACACTATTATTTTAACATTCTTAATTCATTGAACAGGTAAAAGGTTCCTTCTCTAGTTCATTACATCAAAAGTACCTTATTATCTCTTAGCTAAATTAAAGAATATGGCTTATAATGTTAAAAATGTAAAAAATATATTTACATATGAATACAACTCATTTACTCTAGCTGTGATCCAAAATGTGTCTTCCTCTATGAAATGAGAAAATTCCACCACTCCCAGTCGAGTGCCACTCCTTTTTTGAATGGAATCTCGCTTGCCTTCAGGGTCTTTACAGCTCAACTCGGGCTGTTTTGGCGTGCGTGGCTCGCCCTGAATGGGCTTTTATCCCGCGACTAGCGTAAGGTCGTATCCTGTGAGACTCGAACCTCGGCTTGGGCCGTCACGGGGTGGCCATTCGCCTGAAAGGCAGGACGGAAGCTCACTGGAGTGAGCGAAGTACGTAGTAAAGGTCCTCGCCTTCCGAGTCTGATTGCCACTTCCCGCCAGTTGCTGGTTTTAGATAATTGATTTAAATCCCATTGGAGCATTTCCAAACGTTCAATCGCTTATTAAGAATTGCACACATTACTAACACAAACGTAACGTAACATCGAGGGAATACCAATATGTCTTTAACCCGATAATGCTCACGTGACAGGCATAGATCCCCACCTACTTAATTAATGACGCTACAACCTTATAAGTCTTAGATCAAAGGCATGCCGGTTGCCTCACGATATTTTTCTTTACCATATACGCTAGTGTAAGGGCTAGTTGATCTAGTTCTTAGGGTAGGTTTTAACACTCCAATGATGACTTGATTCACTATATTTCACTACACTGGCTTACATAAACTGTATAACTTCAAACTTGAACAGAGGAATTGCCCGTGCGCATGTGTCACAACCTCTTTAATAATCTATTCCCTACTCCGACTCGACCATCTCACTTCGGGGATATGTTCGAGTCGATTCGTAACAAATCGTAAACAACCGAACGAGCTAAATGAGTAAATATTGCACATGCGCACTTGTAGCAAGATTCTTAAGAATATGTTTCATAAAAAATGTTTAGATTTTAATAAAATAAATATTAAAAGCTAAAACTAGTGTTAAATGCGCACTTACAAAGAAAATCAATTGGTGCTCAAGACATTGCAACACTGCATTAAGAAATAATCAATGAAACGGACCCAGAAACTCCCCTTGCCCCATTAACTACTGGATCTTATTAATACTAAAATTTATGCTACTACAGTCCATTAGCAAGTATATTTGACACAAAAGGAATTATACCAAGTCTTTTATAACATAGAAATAATTTTAAGGGTGCGTCGAATCCCAACATCAAAGTAACGTTGCCCTTTAACGACAGGGCAATGTATTGCTCTGAAATACCCTCTTTTATATTTTTGTTGTCACATTATTACGAGTGGTTCTTTTTCAAACGTCACAAATAAGTTCCATTGAAGTTGTTTTACCCTTTAGAAATTAGCTATTTTTCTTATGTTAAATACTGATTGTACGGTTTCTGGGTCATACGGGGTGCTTTAAATGATAGAGGATTTTAGTTTTACTCTATATTAACTCGCGTACAATAGAATATAAGCGAAATCATGAAATGTTAATTGCTATGCAACGAATGAATGTAACAGGTGAAGAGAGTCCTTACGTCTGCCTATACTCTCGAAGCGTAACTCCGACGATTTAGGAAATCGCCACAATTATAAAACTAACCACGCTTATAAAGAGTGGCAGAGAGTTTCTTGCCAGTTCTTCTTGCCCGCTCTACGCCCTTGAGGCTGCTGCCTCGAATTTTGCGGGCAGCGGGGCGGCGGCGGCCGCGGCGCGGGAGCGGCAGGATATTATGCGTACAATCAAATGGAACGGTTCTCGAAAACAGCGGCGTGGCAGCGGCGCGGCGGCGGGTAACGAGCGTCGCAATCCAGTCAAGCGGTGACCGCCCGCGTTGCGCGTATGCATTGTAGTATAGTGCTGTACATATTTTTTGTGACGTATCAAAATGACCTCCGACGTGCAAGAGCAAATTATTTCAGAAATCTTTGAAAGGAGACCCATATGGAACTATATTTTTGCATATAACATATTTTTGCCCACAATAAATCGAGCGTTAGGAATAAATTTGAATCAAAAAGATGTTGTCGCCTGACTTGCGAAGTGGTAGTAAATGTAAATTTAGATTCAATTTAACATCTTTTCTGTTGACTTTCATAAGTGTTACCTATATGAATAAAGTTATTTTGATTTTGAGAAAGAAAGCCTCGGTGAGCAAAATGTACAGCCTTGGCTTGTAATTATTAAAATTTTGCAATTATATTTTATATACTATTCGGGATCACATGTCTGTTTTTCAAGTTACACCGAACATCAAACCCAGGACCGGATTATATACTGGTACAAAACAAGCCAATTAGCAATTAATATGCAGTAAATGTATGCAATTAAAGTACCTATATCTCGTATATTAATTAGTTTTTGGCGGCAACACTATGCTGTTTACAGGAGTATTCATTACTTTGAAACGCGATAGTTTAGTGTATTGAGAAACGTCATAGTTATTATCTACACCAAATCCCTTACACGTCCATTAATCCCACTCAGACGTGCAATTTATCAAACAGACAGACATAATAAGTGCTAAGCGTTTACAACACATGACAACCTTATCATTTTGTAGTGTACGATTTTTCCTTGTTTTATTTTTCCTGGATCTAGGATTATCCTCTCTACCTGTTTGGGACTAAGGCTGGCTTTTGTGTAACATTTTCAGGTATGAATGCTTTTTTAAGTGACTTAAGACTTAGAGTAATTGAAGGGCGTGAGCGGAGTGATATAATTTTGAATAGCCAATGCAGCTTAACTGCTGATTACACTAAAATAGTGAATTTCAAAAACTCTAGTTTATAATTCGATTTATATATTTTACAAGAATTAGCTTTAGGTTCATTCATTGTACGATAGTCGTTTTAAATGAACAAAAATTCTTCCTCCCATTAATTAAAAGAAATTAATGTTCTTATTTGTGATTTTATATTGCATTGTCTAATTTATTTTCCCATGGGTTTTATACATGAAATTTATATTTTACTTGACCATGCTTGAAGTTAAAAATTTATTACCATTACTTGAAAAATGCAATTTTTTTTTATTCATTTTTTTTTGTTGCGTTGATACGTTTTCCCGCTTTCGCCTGAGCCGGGCACCCGACGGCTCGCTAAATGCATTGCTTGCTGAGTAAGTTCTTTCGCATTAATAACCGCAGGTGCAAAGAGATGACGGATGGAGATTGTAACGAGATCTCGTTTAAAACACTCTGTGTAATGGCTTTCTAGATTTGACGTCTCGCTAAAAAGCCTTTAATAGTCTTCTTTTGGCACTATAAGTCTGTATATTATTTAAAATTTTACACACAAATATTTTATTTTTGCGATGATTTGTAAAGTTGATCCCGGGACTAGAGGCTTAGAATAATTTCCATAGATGTGTTACTAAAGAATGCTTGAATCCTTATAGGCAAGAATCAGGTGATCAGGATACGGCATTGATACTTAAACATGCCGGCTTCCTCGCAGCGATATTCTTTACTCTGTAAATAAGTGTTAAATGCGCACATAGATAAAGTATCATTGTTCAGTCCCAATTTTATACGCTTACATTTAATACTTTTTAAGACTTGCAATTTTTTTATAAATAAGACACAAATTTACTAAAATAATTATTGTGCTTCTAATAAATATACCTTTGAGAACTGGCTAGAGGCTGGTACTGGATGAAAATACAAAATAATATGATTTCTTTACAGTAACATTAATAGAATTTTCATAAGATCCCTCGTTTTTATTTGATGCCAATTGAAGTAAAAATACTTATTAGAGTTATTAGATGCTTATTTCTTTACATTTATTATTTATAAAATACGTCTATACAGAGATAGAACTTTCAATAGTCGATTCGGAGCTTTTGCTAGAGCGGGATTTGACATTGTAATCGTAGAAGAAGTGGATGTTATAGGGCTGATCCCGTCCCGTGTCATTTGCGCAGCGATTGTCGTGGATCTTCACAAACACTATAAAAATTCATACTTTAATAACGCAAAGAGCAATTAAATACTAAAAAATCAAATTATATGTTAATAAGGTTCTTAAAAGCTAATTAGCGTGACCTGAACGTTGCAGTTTTTAAGTTCTCAATATAAACTTAAGTATTTGATTTAAAAGATTTTTTAAATTCTCGTTTTTGCACGAGAGTGTATAGAATTTATTGAACTCTCAGAACAGTTTTGATTTTATTTTTCCTTTTACTTTCGCCACTATCGGTTGCAAACCCCATTTTCGATATTTCATATAGTTATAAAAACGAGTATGTAGCGTGTACTATTATACTTTATACACAAATTCACTTCTATTGAACTAGCCGTTCTTGACGATTTACCCACGACGCGGACGTAGCACCTTTAGCCTTACCTGATAAATGACTATCCAATGCAAAAACTTTTTTTTAATTTAAACCAGTACTATCAGTTTAGCGCATTCAAGCAAACAAACCCCTTAGCTTTTTAATATTAACTTGAATTAAACTACGTACTGGTGCCATCCTGACAATTCCTATAGTGCATCATACATAGGCTTTTGAAGGTCCTCCGAGCACGTTGATAGGCTCCACATATCCACTGTATACTCGGATTTTTCCATTTCTTCACCATGTCTTCGGGGCACGGGGTACATTTGCGATGCCATTTTCTCCTATAAAAATTAAGGTAAAAATAAAACTACGTTATTTTTTTTATGATGGAGAAAATCCTTTAAAATAAATTGAGTACCAAAGATTGCAGTTTGTATTATGGTTAAGTTTTAATTTAAACAGCTATATAATGTTTAATGTATCAAAGTATTTCCCTATTAACCACATTTTTATGCTATAACCTAATTCTAAATACAAGTCATAATTCCTACAAGTTGTCAAATATCTACAGAGAACGCAGCCTTGCTTATTTCAAACATCTATGTTAAAACATTGTAACAAAATGTAATGAATATTATATTATAACAATTAAATATGAAGGTAATTGGTTTATGGATTTCAAGCCAATATTAAATTGATATCGTTTTATTATCTTATACGGAGCAAGAAATAACACCGATTCATTTGTTCGAATTACCAATTAATCTTCAAAATACGGTTTGTAATTGCCTTTCGAATCTGCGTCATCTCATTGATTTATTTAATTAATTGTACTTTTATATACATATATATCATTGTATAATGTATATATTGTATACCTACTACAAAATTGTGTAAACAAAAAATAACGCCAAATTGATTTACAGACAACCGCTTTATTCTGAATTTCTGTTAAAATTATAAAAAAAAAAATTTACCATCCTCTCCGTTCTTTGGATGATTTGGGATGGTTCTTTTGCTCAGAGGATGATGTGGATGAGGGCGATATGTCTAAGGACTCATGCTCATCATTACTTGAACCATCTAAAAACATACAAATATTGAAAAAAGTTTCTTCGATTATTTTCTATTTTGTAGTGGTACAAAAAGGAACACTCTAATAGAATTGTGACAATCGGGTTATAAAACTCAATTTATATAATAAGTTATCAACTATATAAAAATAAGTCGGGTTTTTTTTTTAATAGAATAGGGGGCAAACGGGCAGGAGGCTCACCTGATGTTTAGTGATACCGCCGCCCATGGACACTCTCAATGCCAGAGGGCTCGCGAGTGCGTTGCCGTTCGGTTTTCCTTCCTGACGCTATAACTCCAGAACGCACGAACCGATTTCCACGGTTTTGCATTCGTTGGAAAGGTCTCGGGCTCCGTGAGGTTTATAGCTATAAAGAAAATTCAGGAAAAATTTCAACAGAAAAGCGGGATCACCAAACGAAATGTTACATAAAACGTGGTGGCGAAACGGAGTTCGCCGAGTTTGCTAGTTAAATATATATTTTACCACTTTTACGAAAACCCTCCGAGGATGATGTAGATAGCTCCCTATGTTTGTCCGATTTTCTTCTTGTTTCCACTTCTTTTATGTCATTACTTATATTTTCATTAACTGTAACATTTTCAATCAGCGCCGCCGATACATGAACTGCAAGAGTTAACACATTATTTTTGAAAGAAATCACAAAAAAAATATAATTGAATCGCAATTTGGCACTTGACGCAAGGCACAAGGTGTTGTTGAAATATTATTTGATACGTTTTTGGAAATTAATTTATAAGTAAACGGCCACATACTTTAGATATATATGTGTTAAGATAATGTAAAAGATTTATACTAAAAATATTCTGATAAACTGAGCTTTACGGTGACATAGATGGCGCTTATCTGAGTTTTTTCGATTTGTAATAAACTAATTTAAAAACTTGAGCAACCTTGCGTAATCGTTACCGACAATACGTTAAATATTTATAATAAATATATTTATAAACAAATAGGAGGAAGGCCTTGACCTTCCACTAAGATAAAAATGCAAATTTTTGAAACGATCAACGTCATTTTTATGAAATATAAAGGTTTTTTAAAAAGGAAAGTTTGTGAATCCAACATAGTTTGTGGCCGCTCTACAAGGCAGCTTAGGAACTTTTGATGTCGAAGCTTTTACCACAGATAAAGTTAACTTTGCTTGTTCTTGGATACACTTTCCATCAGTTTTATACAAATTTAGTTCTTCGAATAGAAATTTTAGTGTCATGGAAGTTTGTACTTAACCTTTTCAATTTACGTATATTAGACATGGATAGACAAATACAGTATAAACTGTTTATAACGTCATTATTTATAACGAAAAACTCTCTATAAGGTAAAAATGAGTAAACTTTGTTTGGTTTCACACACCATACATTAATTCTTCCCCCCTATAATGGAAATTCTGTATAATGAATAAAAATTATTGGTCCCTTGACATTAGTTATAAAGAGTTTACACCGTATTTACCAATTATGAAAAATATAATATTTGTCAACTTTTTTAGTAGATATATTAATTGCCTCTGTATTATTTATAATATAAATAATTTATTTGTTTTCGTAAAATAGACTCCCTTTAGCTGGGAATCGATTCAAGTCCTCCGATTTAATTGACACGGTATCGGCAAACATTTACACTGTTGAAATAGTCATAAATAATTGAATGCTTGCCTTACCGATGATTATTAATAGCGATATCTCGACAGGCAGCAGCCGCATACTATTTTATCAAACCAATTCACTTTAGCGCCTGTAAAATGTATGAAAAATCATAAATTCTGACCACGAACGCTTATCACTATTTTTATATAAAATATTTTATACTCTCGATAGTTTTATGTTTTATTATATTTAAATTCAGCACATCTACAGGGTTTATGCATTTTGATTGTTTGGGCAATTTTACAAAGATTTAAGGCAGATATTCGTTTTGTATTTACTGTGTATATTTTGGGTTTTAGACTTTGTTGATAGTATGTTGTATGGGCTAGAATTTTTTGAGCAAATAAGAATATTAAAAAAACACTTTATTTACAACACAATAACACAAAAGAGAAGAAAAATAAGATTAAATAAACGAAGACAAGGATGTAAATGGTCTTATTGAAATTAAGTAAGGGCCAGCGGTGGATTCCAAAAAAAACAAAATATATTAGAATTACTTTAATTAATTATTACTTTTACAATAATGACTTAACTAAATACAACTATTTAATCGGCCCGATATTAGGTGCACGACAAATAATGTATATTATAAACTTAACTAGTTGAGAATTGACCAGTCCGATATAAGGTATCAGATCAAAAGCTGCTGGTTCTGTTGTTCGTTTCCTTATACATATAACGTAGTTACGTAAGGGGGGCACTTGTATTGGGTATGCGGGCAAAGGGAGTGCAATGGATATGTAACACTGATAAAAGCAGTTTCTTCCAGATAACTCAAACATAAATAATAAATAAAAAATATAATACCAAACCAACGAAATTTAACTAACTTAAAACACACTAAACTACTCACTATAAAAATATATATATAGGTAAAAATATCAAGGCTTTATTGATACAATCTTTTTAATGTAAATTAAGTCTGCGAGATCTGCCTTATACTTACTTGTAGGTAGCAAAATGTATCGGTGCACAGTTGAGGTCCAGCCTACTTACTGCTCAAATTCGGTAAATAGGTCCTTTATTAGGGTCTAATGTTTATTGCGTCTCTGATAAATCTCATCTAATTATGTTAATAGCAATGTATAAAACACGGGGTCAACAAATTGGAGATGTGATTAACGATCAAGCGCCTGGCGAATAACAATTTATATTATTAGGCACCATGTGGGGATAATGGCGGAATTTCGTAATTCCCTATAATTGAAATTGCTTTGTTTAGAATTTATGTCGAGTTTGATGAGAACTCATTTACCAGCGTTTAGAACTGTAAATATCCTCTATTCTCGTATGTAGGATGAGTGAAAAGATGGCATAATTTTGATATGGTTCGTGATTGATTATGTGTATGGGTCAGTAGTAGATAAATTCTATTTCTGTGTTATAGATTTCTCTAGGCAAGCTTCTGTATTCTTGACCCATTGAGATTTGTACCGCCAATATTATATGTGGACATATGGGAATGACGCAATTCAAAATACAATATGAAATTCATTTATTTATCACATTAAACTCTATAAACGTAAAACCAATGTCGGCCGTGGTACGAGCTATTTTTGCATCGCTTGTCAGATATCTTCACAAACACTGAAATAAAAAAAAACATATATGAAAATATAGTAGGTACGTTAATTTAAAAAAGTGATAACCCTAAAATTTATTTTATTAATTATATTTTACATATTTTTCAATGAAACCTTTTATAGAAAGATTGAATTAATGAAAATTTTTAAATTAATAAATTTTATTACTTGTTCCATCCTGACAGTTCCTATACCGCATCATACACTCGCTCTTGAAGGATCGGCGCGCGCGCTGATAAGATGCACAGATCCATTTAATACCAAAATTTATATATTTCTTTAACATATCGTGAGGACATGGCGTGCACTGGCGCCATGTTTTTGTTCTGAAATATTTTTTAAAGGTGATCAATTATTATAAACATAAAAATATCTTTGTATGCCTAGTAAATAAATAAATGACAATACTGCTAACATATTAACTTCGTTATCACCATATTTTGATACGAAAAATTAAGGTTAATTCATTGTTATCGTGCGATGGTTGTTTATCTGTTGCAAATCATAATCAATTAAACATACGCAGAAGTGTTTTTGTGTATAAATAATGTTAGAGTAGCTTTACAAGAATAAACGAGATAATAACCAGAGAAATGTACTATTTGCAATGAACATTATAAACTTACGCTCGCCTGGCCTCTTTGGTTTCAATAGACGACGCCTCCGAAGACAAACTTGAAGAGACGCTCTCGGAGCCAGACGATATGGAGCTTAAATGATAAAATATCAGAAACTTTAAAGAATTTCCTCGAGAAAATATTAACTCTAAGATTGTTAGCGAAGTTCAAAAACTAAATGGCAGATTGTGGCAAGACTAAGTATATGACATTCTTTCGACGTTCAAATATAAATAGGATACAACTTTAAAAGATTGGTTATTATCAAAACATATTTTATTTCCGAGAGTTTTGTTATTAGATTGGATTTTTTTTAATGTAATCCATATGCTATGCTGCATATGTATTGATTAACTAATCAGAGTGTTTACAGTATAAACAGAACTGTTTACTTTAAAGGCCGGCAACGCACTTGCGACCCTTTTGGCAGTGTGACTGTTCATGGGCAGCGTGCGACTTAATATCAGGTAAGCCGTTTGCGCCCTTTTCTATAAAAATCTCTTATGATTTCGCATTTTTATCGTAAATTTGCATTTTTTTACAAACACACATTACATTTTTTTTGTACATCATAAGGATTTGTACCAAGAGATGACTGATGATATTTAGTCCAAAATCCTAGCCAGTAGACATATGAAGTAGTAAATACTGGAAGTAATATTTTTTTTTTAGAACGGCAAACGGGCAGGAGGCTCACCTGATGTTAAGTGATACCGCCGCCCCACACACTCTCAATGCCAGAGGGCTTGTGAGTGCGTTGCCGGCCTTTTAAGAATTGGTTCGCTCTTTTCTTGAAGGACCCTAAGTCGAATTGGTTCGGAAATACCTCAGTGGGCAGCTGGTTCCACATAGTGGTGTTGCGCGGCAAAAACTGCTTTTAAAAACGCTTAGTTGTAGAAATTGTAACGTAGTAACACCTGCTTCTATGAGCTGAGTTGCTAGTCTTAAGATCGCTTCCGCTCTCACCGGATGTGTTTCCTTCATACGCATACCACCTTCCACCCCGGTGTTGAGCGTCACCAAACTCCGCCTGTTCTATTATGTCTCGACGTTCAAGCCCATAAGGGGTTAGAGTTAGTTGGCATATTGTAACTGGAAGTAATCCTTAATATTTATTTTAGTTCAAAGGCGGATATTGGGCCAGGGTCAAAGTCAGTAGAACCTTTATGTAAAACCATACGTTGCTATTTGTGGTTATCATAATTTATTTATTTTAGATTATATACATATGTAGCTATAGTTTTTAGGTAGTAAAATTTGGTCGTAGTTGCTATGTTATTGGTTAGTAAACAAAACAAAACTATAGTGAGCCTTGAACAGCATGGGCGTTTTAGGATAGTCGTGTTTTTTGTAAAAAAAATGATAATGATCGAGTCGTGGTTTGTTTTTTCATCTAATCAGTATCAATAATAATCTAAGAAGAAACAAGAACGTTATTACCCTCAAATTTTGTTATATATGGTTAACTTATAAAGATACTAATTAAAACACTATCTTTTAACTGTCTCATCTTCAGTCACTTTAATCATCTAATAAAACTTAACTTCATCTACCATCCGTTACATACTAAGGCGCTAGTTTTGCTAATGTTATAAAAAAATTGTTGCTACGTCCATAGAAACTCTATCGTTCTTGTTCATTATTCTCAATTACATACGACCTTCTGTTAGATGACATATTTAGAAATCAACATATATAGTTATCAAACAGTTTGACAGTATCGCAATATTTCCCAACAGAATATGAGGTTTGTTCAGTAACTGGGCTAGAAATTTTCTGCGTGCATTGTATCTCTGGTAATAGACTAATAGCGCTCGCCGCCAGGGAAATCACTTTTAATTGCTCGATATTTTTATTAGAGATTCATGTGGTTTCATAACTTGTAACGTACTTAAGAACTTTAAAGTGACCAGTGTTCGATTTTAAAATAGTACGTTAGTAAATTCGTGAACTATAATGGTTTGGTAGGAAGAAGAATTGTTAGAATCATCTGTTCATGGTCGCCCTATCCCATTCGGGACTTATGGTAGATTTTATTGTCTAATTTACAATTTTAAAATCTCGACAGCTTTTTGATTTAAACGTAAAATTAAGTAATTAGTTGGTTAAGTAAAAATTAAAATTAACAATAGAATATTAAGGTTATAATATTCGCGTTATTCTAGTTGCAATATTATTTTTGCTTCTTCGCTTAGAAGGAAAATTATGTAGGTTGTTTATTACTTCTCGGGTCTTGGGCTTTATTAAGGATCGTATCTAAAGTAATTTAAATGTTCTAAGGAAATATGATGGTTTATATTAAATTATACTTTACCATCTATTATAAAAATTATACTCCATAAGCTTGCGCATTGCTCGGCGAACACAAAGTAAGTAAACATTATTTTAATAGCAAAGCGGAATTTAATATAAAACTCATGCGAGTATTGCAATATTGATTGCGTAAAAGAAATAAAGTTATGTTCTTGTATGTACGAAATATTAATTTATAAAATAAAACAAATGTAGTTTTGGGAACCGAACCGATTTTCTTGGTTTTTATTAACTATTAAAAATATTAAAAAGTCGACAAAAAAAGGAAACTAAAATTCCAATAGTACAAAACGTTCATGGGTTTCGTAACTGTCAACAAACATTAAATTTTCATCCCGTCGGTATCTCTCTATAAAAAAATCAGTGGCACTACAACCTCTATAGGTCACAGATTTCTCAATCTGTGTCAAGATCAATTTTCGATCTAATAGGCAAGTAGGTGATCAGCCTCCTATGCCTGACACACGCCGTCGACATTTTGGGCCTAAGGCATGTCAGTTTCCTTACGATGTTTTCCTTCACCGTTCCGAACGAATCTTAAATGACTATAGGGCGGTTTCAGACTAGCGTGTTTTTCTGCACTTATACGGTTGTTTCAGCATACGCGCTTATATATATATACCGAACGCGCGTAAACTGGCATGTTTCGCCGTCCACTGAAAAGATGAAACAGTTGCTGGGTGTCATCGATGATTGCAACAAGAACTGCGAACTTACGTACGTTCATACGTACGAGTATATACGAGCTTAGAAGCGCGTCAACGCTCGTACGAGTTGCACGTGTGCCATAACGCGCCTATACGTGCCTACATGCACTTTCAAAGACGAGCTTATACTCGCGTAAAAAACGCTATTCATTCACCGCCCTTAGACCCAAAACATGTCACGCACAGAAAGTGAGTTAAAAATATCAATGAAGCTTTGCAGCGCAACCATTATTACATAATATGTGAAACTAAACGGTTTTCACCAAATATATTTAGACTTGAGAAGTGGAGTACAGTATGCAAAGAAAATATTTACGCTTAGTAGGTATTTATTAAAGTAGGAATGTGCTTTTGTCTCTACATGCCATCTTACAAATATTTATCATAAATTATATTATCATAGTCCGTTACGGTCGTTCATCAATGAGTCATTCATCTGAAACAATGTTTTTAGATTAATTTATTATTTTATTTTATTTATTAACACTTCGTTGCATGTACGTAAATTAAATATAATTGACATAATTAAATTTAAAGAACTGGCGGCCTTATCGCTTTCGAGCGATAAGGAAACCACTGTGAGAAAAAATTAGATAAGGTAAGCAAGAAGTGCAAAAATACATAAGACATATAGTTATTTAGACAAGACTAATGTAACAAAACAAAGCAATTAAAACATATGTAAACAGTGATCCGGACAATATTAAAAATCTTATAGGACTAGTTGGACTAGTACATTGCTAAAGATGTATACATAAAGTAAATAAACATACATAATGAAAAACGTAACGTCAAAAGTATTTTACTTTCATTATAAATATGCACAAATTTGGATCAAAATTGTTTTCCAATTTAAAACTGCCATAGCATTTATCGATGCTGTATAGGAAACTATATCAGCAATATTCCTAATAAATAATAAATTATTAATTACACTGACCGCACTCTTACTTGGCGCAAGGACTGCCTAAGCAGAGTGTAAACAGGCTTCCATTTCCATCCTGGAAACAGAAGCACGCCTGGCAGTTGTGGTGGTACTTGTCTCCCGAGTAGTTGCACAAGCCTGGGCCTAGAAAAGGAAGAAAAATATAAACAACCAATTCACTTACTGTTCAGGGTCAATGACCAAAAAACTAACACATTATAAACCAGAATACCTATTAACCACGAACTAATTATTATGTTTTTAGGAAATATACTAACGTAATCGTATTTCTCAGTAGAAATATAGATATCGAATAAGGCATCTATGAAGTTATTTTAGATTGAAAAAGTCATACAATAAACTCGATGACCCTTGTATTAAAATTTAATCAGCTCCGTTCTGAAGCCGTAAACATTGATTAAAAAATAACGGTACATTTTCTATTAAGCTATTGTTTTTAAATAAGCGTTACCAATTTCTTTCTTGCTTGATTATTTATTTTAATATTATCAGAAAATTTATTTCGAAATTCGAAGTATGAAAATACTGACTGCAGCGCCGTCTGTCGGGCTGATTTGTGAATCTAAACAATCCGGGGCTCCACCCAAACGCAAGCAAAAATCATTCAAATCGGTCCAGCCGCTTAAGAGGAGTTCAGTGGAATTATGTATATGTTAGCTATCCTATCTTTTAAGTAAGATCAAACTGCACACGGTGTGAAAATGTGATTGAAATTGGTCAAGCAGTTTAGGAGTCCATAGCAGACAAACAACGTGACGCGTAACATTATGATATAAGTTTTTAAAATCAAATCTTTCCGTGCCAGATCGATATATTTCTACTGAAATCGACCACTGCCCTACACAAAAAGGCTCCAGTATGGAAACAGGTAGTTAGATATTTTTTATTATACTTAGTAATATTACTCCATATTAATACTACCACAACCATTACTTATAGGATTTCTGAGTTAAGTCCCGCTATTAAAAGTTGTAGCCAAAAAAGCGGAGATTCAAAGTTAGATTAAATGGAATTTGACGACATCGTCTGATTCTAATATATTTTAAATATCCCGAAAGTTGTAATCCCTTAGGCAAAGTCCCCTTACTACGGATCAATAATACTTACCGAGTTATGAATAACAAGAAATAACTCTCAGAACCTACCGGAACGTATTAACGGCCGACCGGAAATCGCCGAAATTTGCCGCAAATTCTGCATGCCTAAACAATTAAAATACTTTAAGAACTTGTTGAACTTAATTTTTAGTCACACAAAAAGCAACATTTAAAGCTTTTTTATATCGCCTAAATATATTGCTTTCATTTAGTTATAAAAACAATTGTTACATTCGATTTACCAACTAACAACAATGATATTCTACGTATGCATAGTTCATACCTGTAGCTTCTTTACCAAAGACTACTAATTTTTTAGTTCTGTTCTTAGTCAAATACCTAACCATTTTTGTCACTTTTACCTAGCCATGTTTACTTTCTGTAAATTTATGTTGAGTGTATAATTATTTGTATATTTTCTTGTGTTAATGTTTTTGTCCCGTAATATTACTGCAGACTTAAACCAAAATGAAAGCAGTTAATTTACACTATTTGTCTTTAACGAGAAGGGGATAAATTATTGAAATTAATACAGCGTCGCAAATATTTTGTTTCATTTCGTAATTTACACAGGGACGTGTCAAATACATTCGGCTAATGGAATTTCGGCGTTTACTCGCGTAGAAGTCACTTTCACACGACAAATACGCAAAGATGATTAAATGGGATACATATTTTAATGTTTGAATTATTTAATATGGCGAAGAGGAACGTTTACGAATTTTAAGCCTGAAATAATGAATCCAAAAATTGCAGCTGAATTCGTAATATGCGGTTATAATAATTACCGAAAATTAATTTCAGCGCAAATTCAATTTACATAAAGAACTTACTTGTGCCTTGTTCGCTTACTGAATTTTCCCAACCAGACATACCCGCTTGATACATTCCTGTTGTTTGAGGATATTGGTATTGACCTTGATAAAGTTCAGATGTCCCCAGAGATCCCGGTTGCATTTGACTTACGTCTGGCATTCCGCTATAGTAGGGATACCCTCCATACAGACCATATTGACTATTAGCTAAACCTTCTTCTGTGCCATAAGTTTGACTGCCAAATTGATTGAAGGAATTCTGCGTTGCACTGGCCATTGCTTGAGAGTACGCCGCTTGTTCGGCAGCTTGACTTTGAGCTGTAGCATAGTAATTGTCATCATAGTACGGATACGCATTGATATTAGGCACGTTAGCTATGGAATTAGCTTGGGCGGATGCTGAAATGTCTGACGAACCGGGAACAATCGTGCCGTAAGGGTATTTGTTGCCTGAATTGTACAAGCTTTCAGCGTAGGCAGAGCTGCCTCCCATATTTGAGTTCACGTTTGACTGAGCATGCGCGATGGCGGTAGCTTCTGCTGACGCTGAGTTATAAAGGGAATTAGATGATGCTTGAGCGAAAGAGGAATCACCTAATCCGTATGAATCAAAATACGCTTCTCCATTGTTAAATGTTCCACCCGGTGCAAATGGTGGTAAAGTATCTGAAAATTAAAATTTTTATCCTGTGTTATAATATATAAAAATAAATGTGTTTAATGTTTATTTTTTTATGTAACATGAAAGTTTATTAAAAATATTGTAAACTTTTTACTGAGAAACCAAATTTCGTAAATTACAGGATTCTCGAGGCGCTCGCAAAAAATCAGAAAGTCCGAAGTTATCTTAAAGTCCGGGCAAAACGAAATACAATAATTTATGGCGATATTGCTGTTCATATTACATTCAATTTTATTCGCGACTTCGCCTACTATATTGAATTCAAAATGAACCTATTTGAGTGAATTTTATTTATGCCGCTTTTGTATTTTACGTAATAAAATAAAGCCTTTAAAATTGTCTTAATACTGTTTAAAACTAAAACTAATTTATCGTAACATTGATTCTGTCAAATAGGTAAAACCAATATCATGACTGAAATAATTTAGGAAAGTAGGTCAGTTGATTAAAAATGAAAAAAATACCGCAGTTAGGTTGTGGGGTGCAGCGAGCGATGACGTAATTAAAAACTGGTTGACAGAAACACACGTTGCAATCCACAACGTATGGCTGATTCGGGAGTCGATAACGACATGTTGGCTCTGAAACACAAAGTTACTTTTCAGTTTGTTTGTTCAATGCCACTTTATATATAGGTTTAAGCCTCATTCAAATGTTTTAGTAAATTATTGATTCGCTAATGCCGTATTAGTAACACGATTAACGATTCTATTATTATTTAGGCCTCTTCGTTTTATAAAAAATAAAAAAAAATATGTTTATTATGGAACATAAGATACAGGTATCACTTATTCCACGTCATTAAATTTGAATTTGTAGGCATCCCTATTCATCGGCAAAGAAGACAGAGGGTGTAGGCCGAGAGAAAAAACCTGCGTAAAAACTACTCTTTTAAAATAGCAAATCATCAAACAACACTTATTTTAAAACAAATATCGCAAATTAATTAGAATTAGCCTGTCTAGCACTAGTCCCAGGCCCTTTTATCAACTAGATAATCGTTAACTTTACAGTAAGCCTTTTTACATAGCTTTTCTTTAATACATTTCTTAAATGTATTAAAAGGCAGAGGTAAAATATATTCAGGGCCGTAGAGTTGTCATCAGGAGCTCTACAATGTTGTAATTCGATTACAATAAAAATTTGCTATAAAATTCCTTCTCACCAATAAACACCACGTTGTTGAACGGCCTCAGATCTACAAAAAATAAAAGCATCAGCTACATGTGTCAATAAAATATCCAATTTGTGATTTAACGAAAGCTTACCCGTGGCCGCACCTGAAATCAAAAGTATACAGATGAAATCGTGATTGAGTTGAGGTTTAGGACTGTTGTCGAATAGTCGCAATATACTTAGCGCGGTCAATGATTGACCGTTAGCATTTTATTTGTTACGGTTATTGGTTCTTGATTTCCCTCGACGATTGGGTTGAATTAAGGGTCTCTATAATCTAATACCAACAAAAGTTATGATAGTGTAGAACACAATCATCATAAAATTGTCTCGATTAACTTCGAATGTGAAGGGGCAAGTAATTTATCTCCTTTTGTCAGATGATTACCTAAAGGCGTCTGTAGCCGGTTATTGACGGGTCCCTGCCAAATATTCGCCGCCATGTTTTCGCCTTTAACAGCACCTGTGGCGGGTCCGTTACGCCGGCTTTTTGCGACCGTTTGTCAATTTCGACGGCCGTGTCGCCTGATGCGTCGTAAATTTTTATTTTATACTTTTTGTTGTTTTCACATCATTCGTCAGTTTTGGAATAAATATTTTTAGTGATGTCTAAAATTTCTGATGTCTGAAATTTTGGACTTTTATCGTCGTTAGACAATGGAACATTAGTTTCTCAAAATCTAAATTTGTTAAAACAAATGGTTATCTGCGATAGAGTAAAAGACGAATGGTGACAAGAAAAGCAATTTAGCAAGCGAGACACGAAATTAGAAAACTCGCAGAAAATACGGAGTCGCTTTGTTTCATAGATATGTCTCGCTGCCGTTCAAATTACAATGGAAATTATTTAATTTATGTGATACGCGTAACACATTCGTGTAATAGTTTTTCAAGTATCGAAATTTGTAGAATTTACTGCTTCACTTTTGTAAAACTGTTATATAGACTACGAGGTGTTTATTATATACCTATTTATAAGTTTTAAAAGAGTTTTACTTACATTCGGGCCTCTTAGAGCGTCTACAGACCGGAGCTACGTAGTTTCCGAATACTTGACAGGTGCACACTTTACAGACGTCGTCGGGGCTTAGGAATTCGGATCCGATATCTTGATATTGACAGTTCTGATCTGAATGATAAAGAAGTACAGATGCTTTATGAATTTTGCAATATTATAGTAGGATTTGTGATATAATGATACGGGCTATTGAATCACAATAGATAGGCAAAGTCATGAACATCGAGATACTAAAATATGTTAGCCCACTTATCCAAAAAAAAAGAATATCAAATAGAATGCATAATTCGTATAAATATTTATTGTGTACCTGATATTATTTGTGGAAACTGTGGCTCTGAAAAAAAAATACTACTTGAAAATGTATACACATTTGGTGTTAATATAAAGTTATCAAATTCATTCTCATCCTCACCAATATACTGAATCGGTGGAGGAACTGAAAAAAGAATACAATTTAGAAATACAGTATTGAAATAAAGTAATCTTAATTAGTTACATACTTGTTTGCTGAATTGGCGGGGGGAGGGGTAATGGTTCAGGATATGGTTCTGGAACAAAACATGTCACAAAATAAACAATTACTCATAAATAGAGCCTATAAATAAATGTAAGTCAGAGATTTATGATAGATGATAGTCTAAAATTTTCTCGAGTATATAATAAAAAACGAAACCAATTCATTGTAGTAGATGGTGTATGTTCATCGTTAAATGTTTGTGAAATCATTATTGTATGTGTTCACTGTTCAGACCAATTTAGCTGTAAGTATACTCAAGTAAAATTAAGTTAAACTAAATACTGTAAAATTTTGTAAAAATATTCAAATTTCACACAAACCTGGGAATGGTAGTTCAATGCCTGGAAAGAGAACGGACTTTAATGACTTTATGTTATGTATACGTATGTGTGGACTTAACTTATGAGTATGAATGAAGATACTTGCTAGAATGTTATTGTAATAGTATTACTTACAGCACGATGGTTTCGTGTAACAGTTAACTTCAATGTTGGTGATACCGATCGCATGGAACTCACTGCACACACAAACTCTGCATTCATCCCATGGATGTTGGAATGGCATGTTCGGCGGATAAGGTCGACATGACTGATCTAGAATAGGAAAAAGGGATTAATTTTTCAACAGAATTATATTTTCGGTGATTTTTTTTTCCTTTTTTTTTTCATTGGTGATTTGTAGTGATAGGTATTGCAAACTTTTAATGATAATAAAATGTTACTTACGAGGTGGTGGACCAGGTAGAGGACTGAGTGGAGCATCAGGTAACACTGGTGGCCAAGGTACTAAAAATTCAAAATATTTTGATGGAGAACTCATTTTGAAAAATATTAGTAAACATATCTTAAAGTTGATTGGTGCTTACATGGTTCTGGTTCTGGTGGTACAGGTTCTGGCAACGGTTGAATTGGCCAAGGTTCGGGAGCTGGAGGTAAGGGCTCAGGAACAGGATATAGTTCAGGTTCTGAGGGTGGCCATGGCAGGTATTCGGGAGTGGGCCATGGTTCTGGTATTGGCTCAATAACGGGCCATGGTTCAACTGGTTCAGGTGGATACCAAGGTTCGGGAACTGGTTCTGGCATTGGTGGTAAAGGTTCGATGACTTGCCAGGATTCAGGTGGCGGTGTATCTGGAGTTGGCCATGGGTCTGGCTCAATAATAGGCCACGGTCCAGGGGGAGGAGGTAAAGGTTCTGGAACTGGCCATGGTTCTGGCGCTGGTGGTAAAGGTTCAATGATAGGCCAGGGTTCAGGTGCAGGTGGCAGTGTCTCTGGAATTGGCCATGGTTCTGTCTCAATAATAGGCACTGGTTCTATCTCAATAATAGGCCACGGTCTAGGGGGAGGAGGTAAGGGTTCTGGAACTGGCCATATTTCTGGTGCTGGTGGTAAAGGTTCAATGATAGGCCAGGGTTCAGGTGCAGGAGGCAGTGTCTCTGGAATTGGCCATGGTTCTGGTACGTTAGGTACTGGCTCAATAATGGGGTACGGTTCAGGACCTGGTGGCCAGATCTCTTGTATTGGCCAAGGTTCTGGTTCCGGCCAGGATTGTTCTAAAAAACAAAATTACGATATTACGTAAACGAACGAGTAATTGATTACAATATAGGTATTAATTATTAAAAAAATATTAAATATTACATTCTTACCGCATTCAGGGATTGGCATACATAAAATCCGTTGCTCGGGTATACCGAATGACAATATCTCGACGACACACTTGCAAATTTTGCAACTTTCTGTTGGATGAGGGAAAAGTATTTCGGATGGGAACTTCTCGCAAAGGGGCACTGAAAATTTTATTAAAATTCTTATAAGTCTTTGATCTCGAATTTAAATATATGTTGCAGCATTTCCCTTTTGAGAATAGCTACTTAGATATGCGTTTTTTGTTACACTACGTATATTTTTTACGATTTTTAATAACAGCTTTCTTCTTATCTAAATGAAAAGTTAAATGTCTCATAATATTTTCCGCCTACAAAATCAGTCGTAGTGAATCGGGGAATAAAGTAGGGTTGATATTTTTACTGTGGAGTACTTTCATTATAATCGTAAATACAATTAGCCTTAAGATATACCATAGACTTTATAAATATTAATTAAGAATTAATAGAAACTGTTGACTGTAATAATAAGTTACTAAATAATAAAAACTCACTAGGAACCGGTACTGGCGGTTCAGGTATGGGCGCTGTAAAAGAATTGATGAATAAGAAATATCATTGATTTTATTCCAGTATATTTGAATAAATCTGCGTAATCACTTACGTATCTGAGGGATATCATTCGGCAATCCTGTAACAGAGAGATTTTTGTCTGAGCTGTTGAAATTCATTAATTTTCGAGTCTATGTAAATAGTATATCTAAAAGCAAAAAAATAAGTGTTTCATGGCTTAGATCCATGTTAAACCGTTTTATAGTATTTAATCAAAACAACATTATAATTAGTTTATAGAAGTGGTGAGTTTTAATTTGTATTTATTGTAACTAACTCCCTAGTGAATTCGAAATAGTCTTACGGCATTCTGGATTCTCCTGACAGTCGATCTGTATGTCGGGCTGTCCGATCGCATTGAATACATGAGCGCAAATACATATTTGGCACGGATTCAATGGATTCTCGAAAGGCGTGTCTTCTGGTAGGGGTGAGCATGACACTGAAATAAGGTACACATGTATAGAATTTTATCATATTGACATCGAAAGAGAATATTGTATATTAAGTACAAAATGTTTCTTATTGGATATTCTATTGTATAGGAATATTACATCATAGGTTTTCTTTTAAAGATATGTTATTTAGTGTAAGTTTTAAAAAATGCAAGCAAAATTTATGAAAATATTATAAATATACTAACGCTGTGGCTCAGGCGGCGGCTCCGGTATTGGCACCGGTACTGGTTCCGGTTCCGGTTCCGGCAATGGTAGTGCGAAACAGGAGTCACAGCCGGCACATACAGGCGCCAATTGCCCTAGGACTTCACTACACGTACATATCAAACATCTATTGTCAATTGTTAGTATGCTGTATAAATCACCCGCTCGCATACATACAATTTCTTGTCCTAGAAGCAAAATATAGATTAGTAGTTAGTATAATACCATAATAAGATCGTTGCAATATTGATTTAAGTATATACAACATAAATTTAATATAAAATTGCTTACCGGATGTTGAATGAGGAATTATGTATTCCTGAGGTGAAAATTGCCTTGCTCGTCCTGTTTTTTACAAATAAATAAATAATACTTAATATTGATATTGTATTACGTATCGTATTGGATAAAAAGTTCCTTTTAATTATTTAAACCTGCCTACCTGGTTCATAAAACCCTACCGAAAAGGATGCTTGGGCCTGCGCTTCTCCTGTGTAGCTTTGATCGGGATAAGTCCTGGTAAAATGCAAAAGTTATAGTGACAGTAATTTCCAAGAGCAATGTTTAACGTAATCCCTAAGCATACTTAGGATTTACTCACCCTGGACCATACGGACCCCATCCACTCGTATCAGCTGTTGCCGATGCATAACCAAAATCTGGTTTATAAAAACTAAACATTATTCGTAGTATATTATTAAATGCTAATAATAACGATCACTAATTAAAGTTAGCTAAGAAACTTACTCGAATCCGTAGGGGCTCCCGTAGTCTGATTGCGCTTGTCCCATTCCTGATGCATAACTTACGTCTGGAGAATAACTGCACAAAAGAACTACGTTGTAAATGTGAATTTAAGAAAATATCTATTTGGCACCTAATATAATCACCTTGACACCAATGGATTCCATCTACCATAGCCTGTAGACTGCGCATTAGTATCCTCCCAGGTGAAAGATCCTGGTCCCAAGGACGGACTTGGCGGAGCAAAACCTTGTGTTGATCTATAGTAGGAGTTGCCATAGGATGACGCTGCAGCTTGAGCATTGCCATTACTATATGCCTGAGCCGAGCTAGAAGCTGAGTTCGGCAAATGAGTTTGATATGGTGAAACGGTTCCACCGTATCCGCCTGATGCTAAAGAAGTTGCTTTAGCAAAGCTGTTGCTATAACCAAATGAATTGCTTGTAGTTGCAATCGCTGAACTGTAACCAGATTTTTCCTCCGCTTTTATATCATTTTCTTCATCTTGTGCAGATTTTAGTTGTTTATTGCTAAAATTCTCCTCTTCTTTGTTTTCAGTCACTTCTAGAGAAGAAAACAATCGTTGGTCAGTTTCAGCTGAAATTCTACTCTCGGGTTTTAAAGCATCTTGTGATTTTGTACTTGTGTCGTTATTATTACTATCAGAAATATTATTTTGAAAATCACTTTCTGTACTTTTCAATGTAACATCTTCATTCGATGTTTTGACTTCACTTAAATCTTCTTTTAAATCTACACAGAAATAATAATGTTTTAGTATTAAAATATCTTTAATTATGATTTTGTAGGTACAGATTATCATTTCACTCACCCTGAGTTTGCGAGTTTAATAAAATATTTTGACCATTCGTGTAATGGAACAACAGGAAGGCAAGGAAGCTAATACTTCCAATAACGCCTCCCCGCATTCTTAAACCAAAACTGTTCCTCGCCGCCCCTCAATATTGTTGCTTATATTTCAAATAGTTAGTTCGACTGCGCTTATTACAATCAGGTAGCTCATTATAAATACATCATAATTCTCCGTGAAAATCGTCAGTCATATTGATTTATAGGTAATACATATGAAATTGAAGTGTACATTAGGAATGGATGTGTTGCTAATTTGTTCCATCAAAATAATTTGTTCTAGTCGGCTATTACTTATCAAATCGACATTCATAAAGTATTTCAGTTTATGGCGCAAAAACAGTATTCAATTTAATTAAAAACTTTTACGGAAGAATTAAACACAAATTAAATTTCATCCCACTTTATTATTTTTGAGTATGGAGCGTACAATTTGTCCTTTTTTATTATGCTCAATAAACTAAAAGTATATCATTATCCATGTTCGTGCAGGGTCAGTAATTGGAGATCACTAGAATCTTTTGTATCTAGAACAAAAAAAAAATATTATATTATTTTCATTCACTATCAAGCTTGTTAAAAAAAATGTTAGATGAATATTAATCAAAATTTATTTACTCTATTACAAAAACAACAAATACACAACATATTCCAATTTCAGTGATTTGTAACAAATTATTTTATATAATATCATCAAGAATAACTTTTTGTGACGTCTTTATTAATTTATTCATAATATAGGTATTACCTTATTTTTGAAAACTTCTCATTCTTCTGTTGGTGCAGTTTTGCCCCATGCTCCGGCGTTGGCAAGCGCCAAAGCTGACGCAGAGGCATCAGACCAGGCACCACCGTATCCACCAGCGTTAGCGTTTGCTAAGGCTTCAGCATTGGCATGAGCATTGGCACCACCCCAGCCTCCTAACCCTCCTAAACCTCCTAATCCTCCTAAACCGCCTAACCCTCTTAAACCACCTAACAAACCGCCTGCGTTAGCGTTAGCGTTAGCATTAGCATTGGCATTAGCTTCGGCGTTTGCCCAACTTCCACCAAGTCCTCCATAGCCTCCACTGAATGCATTAGCTTCGGCATTAGCTTGGGCGTTAGCTTGGGCGTTAGCTAAACTACTAGACAAACCTCCTAATCCACCACGATAAGCATTAGCATTAGCGTCGGCGTTAGCTTGAGCATTGGCATAACTATTACCGAATCCTCCTAGTCCACCTAAACCTCCCAGCCCACCTAATGCTCCGCCATATGCATTAGCATTAGCATTAGCTTCTGCGTTAGCTTGGGCACTAGAATATCCACCTCCTAGTCCTCCCCAACCTCCGCTGAAACCATTAGCATTAGCTTCGGCGTTAGCTTGAGCATTGGCAAAACTATTACCTAAACCTCCTAGTCCTCCCCAACCTCCGCTGAAAGCATTAGCATTAGCATCGGCGTTAGCTTGAGCATTGGCAAAACTATTACCTAAACCTCCTAGTCCTCCCCAACCTCCGCTGATAGCATTAGCATTAGCTTCGGCGTTAGCTTGAGCATTGGCAAAACTATTGCCTAAACCTCCTAGTCCTCCCCAACCTCCGCTGAAAGCATTAGCATTAGCTTCGGCGTTAGCTTGAGCATTGGCAAAACTACTACCTAAACCACCACCTAGTCCACCTAATGCTCCGCCATATGCATTAGCATTAGCATTGGCATTGGCTTCGGCGTTAGCTTCGGCACTTGAATATCCACCTCCCCAACTTTGGGCATTAGCGTTAGCTTGGGCATTAGCTTGGGCGTTAGCTTGAGCATTTGACAAACCACCACGTATCGTGTCGAAATCTAGTCCTCCTAAGCCTCCTAAGCCTCCTAAGCCTCCTAACCCTCCTAAACCTCCCAACCCTCCTAAACTGCCTATCAAACCACCTGCGTTAGCGTTAGCGTTAGCTTGAGCATTTGCTTGTGCGCTCGAGAAACCTAGACCGTCTAAACCACCATAAGCATTAGCATTGGCTTCGGCACTGGCATCAGCGTTCGCGCTACCACCGAGTCCACCCAAGCTACCCCAATCTCCGGATAATGCATTGGCGTTGGCTTCTGCATCTGCTTGAGCGCTTGAGCCTCCCCAAGAGTTAGCGTTAGCGTTGGCGTTAGCGATAGCTGATGCGGAAGAACCTCCGAGAAACGCTAAAAAACAATGAATATTAATAACTTTTCAATAAAATAATTATGACTACACAAATGTATAAAACTTACGTCCGATTGGTTGATATGGGTTGTTGTCTGAAAAAGATAATAAGTAATTCAGCAATACGGTAAAACCACAAATAATTTCCATTTATAATTATTAATAGCCTACATTTTGAATCATTACAAGTATTTAACAGAAAAATTCATCGTAGCAGCTTTTTGAGGGGATATAGATTTGAGAAGATATAGTGAAAATGTATCTGAAGTGGATTGTACTTGTGTGATAATACTTACCACAGTCCGGATCTTTCTGAGTATCTAGGTATACATAGTTGTATTTAATCTTGCAAGTATGAATTTGGCAGACATCTCCAGGTACTCGGAATGGTACAAATGGGGCGTGTCCTCGGCACAAGGGAGCTTTAAAAAAATCAAGTATGTTATTAAGAAATTTTATGGTCGAATTATTATATTTTATCTTAATTTATAATTGAGGAAACCAATGCCTTAGAAACATACCGACATAGACGACAATGGGAACTGGGTAGTACTTATTATCTGAAAAAAATATTCAAATTATCTACTATTTAAAATAATGTACGACTAAAATATTAAAAATCATAAAGAACTTACGAGTGATTGGTAAGGGAACAGGGACTAATCGGTCTTTGCCTGGCACTGTAATGTATCTGTCAACCTCTACAGGAACTGGTATAGGTACTGGAGGGGATGGTACAGGGAAAGGTACGGGCCTAACAGGTCCTGGAACTGGAACCGGAATACGCACAGGTGGAGAAGGTACAGGCACTGGTATGGGAATGTCCCTTTCTGGTCCTGGTACTGGATAAGGACGAGGAACGGGTACAGGTACAGTGATGATTCTGGGTGGGGAAGGAACTGGGTAGGGTCGGTTAACTGGGTATGGTACGGGCACAGGTTTTGGTACAGGATAAGGTCTGGGTGGTCCCGGCACGTAGATAGGTGGGGATGGTACTGGTACTGGCACGCGAATGATGATTGGTTTTCCGGGAACTGGTACAGGCACAGGGTATGGCCTTGGTGGTCCCGGAATGACAATTGGTGGCGGGCCTGAAAATAAATCACACGCGCCATATATTTGGTATAGCAAAAATACATATAGGTTACCTTATCTTTATTAAACAAATAAATACTTACATGGGTTGATTGGTGGATTTGGTGGGATTATCGGAACTGGGCTCGGTTCTGTAATAAGAGAACATAAATAACATAAATAGATTATGACTAATAAAATTCTCCATCTCTCTTTCAATCTAGCTAGTTTGTTCCACGGCCCGGGGATGGGCTATTAGAAAAAAGAAAAAGATAGACATATCACTTAGTAAATGATATAATAGCAATAACATAAAACAGACAAATTGCCCTAGCAACAAACTAAACATATTGTAAGACATTATATTTCTCGCCGTGGGCCCCCTCTGGGCGTTCTTCACCTTCTCTTAATTCTGCACTCTATGACGAACATAGGTTAAATATTAATCGATCTCAGGGCAAACGGAGAAAACCAACGTAGGCACCCTTTTAAACATTAACTTGTTTGGCGCGGGCGTTAAACATTAAAAGTTCTTCTAATGCGGCCTCGAATCGGAAGCGGCTGCTTTAAAGGATGGGCAGAAGCAGTGACGTCTCGTGATGCCAATACCAGTGAACATATAAAAGCATATAACTAGCCAGGTCCTTCAACGGGAAATCGCTACGAAAAAGTCAGGGCATATATTCAGATTTGACGAAAGATTGGACCTTCCTTCGGGGACTCGAGCCTTCTGGTCTCTCGCCAAAGCTCAGTTTTAGGGAATTTTTGTCAGCCCTCTATTCCACCACTGCACTCGCTGTTCCACACCGTGAAGGAGAAGGTCGACCTTTTGGGTGTACTTGAGCTCCTGAATTGTCTCCGGTCTTAACTCTCCGTTACCTGTACACGCTCGGAATCGTCCCTAAGATGTGTTGAAAAACCGCTTTTATATATCAGATTACGAAAAAATCGGGTGTGGCACACAGCACTTCTCTCGAAGCTTTCATCGTATGGGCTTTCCGAAAAAGTTATGCAACTGGATTTTTCTTTCTCGCTGATCATAGCATCAAGATTGTCATTTGTCACCAACGGAGCATGTTCCGACCTTAACACTGGGCTCCCATAAGGCATGTGTACTATCCCCGACCCTTTTTATTATTTAAGAATGTTATATTGAAAAAAGACTGCTCGATATTTTAAATAGGTGTTAATTGCAACAACCTTGTAGCAGTACTTTTAGAAATAACAAGACCTTAGTTTTTATGTGATCCAGAAATAGTAAGGTAAGATTATCTTACGTTACTATTTCAGGATTAATATATTTTTATAACATACAATATTAAGTTACAAATCATTAATTAATTTGAATAATACAGATATTTTACCTGAAATCTGTGAAAGAATCAAATTATATTGTTGTTGTGTGATTTCATTTGTTTCATCTGTTGTTTTTGTATAATTTAAGTTTAATCAGCCTCTCTACTACGATGAACTTTAATTTTAAACTAACTGCAACTTACAAGTTTTGCCTACTAGAATGATAACTATGATATATCCACTCACCGGGTTGGGGGGGTTCGTATCCTGAAAAATAAAATTATAATGTCAAATATAAAATATTATACATATCGAATTTATTTTAAGAAGTTGATAAAAAATTTAATTAAAAAAAATAATGCATATATATAGATGTTAATAATTTAAAAGTTACAACAGAGCAGCACTATTTGTACTAAAAATTCTCCTAAATATATTCCACCGTTCCATAGGTTTTTGTGATTAGTAATAAATAAATCGTAATTTAAATTGCACCTGAAAGTGTAATGTAATTAATTTTACATTTTTCAATGATACATACCACATCCGTTACACGAGCGACACTTGGGCGAGAGGTATCCGTTGGTAAGGAAGCAGGCGCACACCAAACAACCACCACCGAGGTTGTAGTCGTAGTACATCTGACCCTCGTAAAGGCATTTTGTCCCTGAGAAATATTGTAATTAAATTTCAATGTAATGTAAATTAATTAACAAAATTAATGACGTCTAATCTGTGTACAAGTACGCTTATGGCTTGTTTAAAAGAAATTTCTACATGAAGGCATTGCCATTTAAATGAATTGCGAGTTTGATACAATTACTTACATATTTTGTCCAAGCCACCGAAGCCACCAGCGCTGGCCTGCGCAAGCGCCGATGCCTGCGCGTTAGCGAAGGCGCTTCGTTCGTCTGTCACACAAATACACACATTACTATTCACTCGCCTAAAGATGAGCTTTAAAGAAATCTAAACAGTTAATAAATAAAAATAATTTTTAGATGGATAATTTTTAAAAAAGCCTCTCGATTTCAATAATTATTTCATTTGATACAATTTTCTTTCTATTGTGGGCAACACATTAGCTAGGAATCTTGATAACAACTGCCGTCCTTAATATTATAAACTGTATCTAAATACGAGTATGCTTTTAAACCTGATGCTATCAACATTGGTTTCACTTACAGTGCGAAGCTTAAATTATTTCTATCATTAATTAATCAAAAATGTATTTTTATTTAAACTTATATTATAAAAGGCAAGATTTGTATTTTTGCCACGAATAAACTCAAAAATTGCTTAAAAAAGCTGATATGAATTATCATTAGAATGTTGTATTATATGAGTGACATAGAATAAATTTATTTCCAAAATATTAAAAAAAATGTCCAGCCATCTGAAGCCGGGAAAGGCCGCTGGTAATACATAAGTTCGTACATCAGCTAAGCCATTGGAATTTCAAAAAGCTTTTAAAATGTATAAAATTTTATTACCACTGAAGACCGAAGCAACTAAGCACAGCACGACAAAAGCCCTGACGGTCCACATGGCGCTAACTCGAGCTCTGGTCAAGTGAGCGGTGCTAGGACCACCCACAGAAGATACTTGACTGTTTCAAACATCTCTATTTAAACCCAATCTCTTTACGCGTTGATAGGTAGACACAATCAATTTACTTATTAATATTATTTTCCAATATTAAATAAGCCGTGACGGAATAAATTCGTATACGGTGCGCGAATTAAATTTTTTATTGATTTATAACTTTTTGTTTTATATGCAAATCGGGCCAACCGATTAAATTGTTTCAGGAGTACTGTATTGGTGCTAGTATTGTGTGGATGTTTTTGTAATTGGCCGTTGGTACATGTGAGGACAGGCGTTGATAGAGTGTGACTCCATAGTAACGGAAAGTTATCTACGCTCTCCATAAGTAACATGATTTTTGTTCTTGAATGGAAAATAAATAAAACTAATAAATGCTACTCAAGTTTAAGTAATAGAAGAAGAAATTGGTAAATCGTAACATTCTCATGGGACAGACCGACCTCTACTCAAAAGGGAAATTGACCCTAACTTCGGGCGGAATTAAAGATTTTTCTTCCTATATGCGCAATTAGCAGTTGATTGTACGGCGAAAGGAAACCGGCATATTTAATCCAAAAAACAACTATATGTATGTCTTTACATAATGCTACACAAACCCAATTCTCTTAATTTGTTGCTCATGTCAGAGGATCGTGGTCAGCAAGAAAACATCTTGAGCGGACTACCTGTTTCCACCGGTTTCTGTACAGCGCCTCTTAACAGTGTATAGTTTTAAGGATGATGAATCTTTCTCTTGATCGGTCTATCTGGTTGGTGAACGGCCACGAGATCTTTTGCCTTCTGTTTTACCAACCACGATCAGTTTCTCCAAGTTCTCATCGCATCTGCGCATAGTATGGCTGAAATACGATATAATTCGTTGGCGGCATATGTTAGATAGGCGAGTCCGTATGCAGAGTTGGCTCAAGGTCGATGTATTGGTGCGCTACCACATACATACAACCTATCCAATATTTCCACAACCTGTCACACAATTATGATGATTTTGGTAAATAAATTTGTCATAATAAGAATGAATTTACCCTTTAAGTTTCAAATATTTAAAAGACGTAAATTCTTAGTAAAATCGCAAACAAACGGCAAACAATGGCTTCTCGCCGCTACCGGAAGCAGGCTCTACCCGCGACCGGAAGTGCGACCCAGTAACGCACGTGCCACACTTTGAAAAGTTCGAATTCCTGGACCAAAAATATAAGAACAGTAAATGTTTATGTAAGAATATGTTATAGTGAATGAATAAATTAATGGCTAGAGATTACGGATGCTAGAATATATTGATTAAAAAGATATCATAAAACATATTTGAATTGAAATAAAGTTTTTTTTTTTATAGAACGGGGGGCAAACGGGCAGGAGGCTCACCTAATGTAGAGTGATACCGCCGCCCATGGACACTCTCAATGCCAGAGGGCTCGCGAGTGCGTTGCCGGCCTTTTAAGAATTGGTACGCTCTTTTCTTGAAGGACCCTAAGTCGAATTGGTTCGGAAATACTTCAGTGGGCAGCTGGTTCCACATAGTTTGTGGTTTTATGACTGATTAACAAGCCTATTTGTTATCATTTCTAATATCACTATTAACAACTGTTTACGAGTTGCAGTTGGACACGAAAAACGACAGCTTCTATTAGCACAAAATATTATTATGCTAAGTAATAGTATGTTTAATGTACGTTCTTTTGACTGTACGATAGTAGCGAAAGTACAATAGGAAGCATCTATTAAACCTTGTAATTGATTCTCGGCACAAGAGGAAATACAAAAACAGCATCACTAAAACCGTCTCGTTGCGTTCGAATCATCTTAATTACAGGAGAAAAATCTCGACAAAACAAAAGCTCCCGAACGAATGAGATGTCAAGCCATGATTGATTGTCAGCCCGGAATCAAAATGGCGGCCAGAGATTCCGACAGGCTCGAGTCGTCATTTTATTATAACAAATTCGTTCCTTGCAAAACTAATAAAAATATGTTACTCTAAAAATATATACTCTATCAAATTTAGCTTAAATTAATTGTTTTACCATCATTTTTAACACAAAACTATATCTAATATATAAAATTCTCGTGTCACAGTGTTCATTCCCATACTCCTCCATAACGGCTCGACCGATTCTTATGAAATTTTTATGCATATTTAGTAAGTTTCAGAAACGGCTACTCTCCTACTATCTATCTTTCAAACCCCTTAGTGATGATGAGGGGTGTTCACCCCAAAAATTTAGTTTTTACTTCTTAGACATTTTTTTTGTTTTTGTTTTTTTTTGATACAGCATACAAAAATACATACAACCCCTAATTTTCACCCCACTACGATCAACCCCTATTTTTTATTATAGTAGATAGTTATTTTTATTGAACTAAAAATATGTTTATATAATATAGGTACATGGCAAAACAACGTTTGCTGGGTCAGCTAGTTTTTTATATAAAAACAAAACTGCTTTGTTAGCATATGTTGCATCCGTTTCATTGTTCATTCTTTAAGACACGGACCAACTAGAAATAACAGATGTGTGTGAGTCCTACACCATGGTTATCTATTAAGACAACATAATGTAGTAAAAAATATTTTTGTTGTATATAGACTACTTCTATCTCAGCCGACGAATGAGACACAAAAGTAAGCTAGCCGTCTGCCAAAATCTACAGTTTCGTGAGAATTAGTTTGCACTTTTAAAAGTTGTAAAGAATATATGTACATATATCCTATATGTCCTTTAGCGTTTTAAAACTATGTTTACAAGTTCTATATAACATTGCGGTGTTGGCGGGTTAAAATGCGTTGACCCATTTTTGCGTTGAATCCAGATGCAATGTTTAATTTAGAACGTTACAAATATATTTTCACTAAAACCGCGATAGTTCGCTCAATAAAAGCGACAAAAAGCAGTTTGAAATAGGAAATGTATTCGTTGATAAATCACCGGCGGCGCGGGCGCGGCCGGGAGCAGAGTTTGCTGAAATAAACGCTTCACATCCTCACATCGTAAATGTATGAATGTGCACTATTTATTGCTGAACCCTTTTAAATCTGTTTTTAGTAGACTAGGATAATACTGATCTTTTAAATAGATTTCTTACAAATAATATAAGTAACCGCTCAAACCACTCGGCTAACACTACTCGTGTATTTTGCCGAGTGGTTTGAGCGTGCGACTTTCAACTTGAGGTCGTGCGTTGAAATCCTGGTTGTGCAACGATGGATTTTTCTTTCTATGTGCGCAATGACTAGTTCATACTGTCGTACATTCACGTATTGGGAATAGAGCGGACCTTTTGTTGTTTAGTATTTTTTTCAAAATAAAGCACAATGAACCTCCTCCAAAGTCGATATGTTGCATATACAAAAGTCTCATTTCGTACCACCACGGTAATAATATTGCTAATGATATTTTGTTTGTTACAGGTAATTTTGGATCTCTTTGGTACACCATAGGTTTGTTCACTAGACAGAATTCCATTGTAATTACTAACGATAGGACGTTTTTTTTTATACCTCTAAAGAGCTTCAAAATCAACCGAAAATACACACTAGCCACAACTTTAAGGTATGAGAAACCATTTTAGTACTTATTTAATAGAACATCCGAAATTTGTTACTGTAATTGCTGGAACGAGCTTCCCTCTCCTGGGAACAAATTTGATAACTACAGTACAGTCTAATATCAGCGGTTATTATATAACATAGCGGTTGTATTAATAACAAAAATTTGTCTTACTATGCGAAAGCTTCATAACAGCATAATTAGATTATAGTAAATCATAATAAGCATCATCATTGGACGTCGAGGCAGAATACGAAATTCCACCCGTATGGGCTCGGCGTCCGTCTTTCCAGAACTGAGCGTTATTTAAGGCAATTTTTGCCTCACAAAACCACTATGTGGAACCAGCTACGCGTCAAATATTTCAACTTAGGGTCTTTAAAGAAAAGAGCGTACCAATTATTAAAAGTCCGGCAACGCACTTTCGATGGTATAGTATCCATGGGCGTCACTTACCTTCAGATGAGCCTCCTGCCCGTTTTCCCGCTGTTAAAAATAGAGCTTGCTCAAGACTTTAAAATTATTAAAATTCATTTAACTTTCGCTCTTTTATCTTTAGAAGTTTATTCTCTATCGTTGCTCCTATAGAAGGTCTATATAGGTTTATTAGATATGTATTTTTGCTATGAACGCGAATTAGTAACATAATACTATCAAATCAGAATGTAAAACTATGAAACAGAGCATTTCGTTTGATCGTGATTGGCATCGTTCTATTCCAAAACGAGATATAAGACATGATACGTCATCAGATTACTTTATTACTTACATTTTTCATTTAAGATTTTCACCCCTCGGTTTTTACAAATTATACGTACTGTACACTTCATTTATCAATTATATGACAATAGTCTTAAAATACAGAACTGATAATTAACCATTAGTAATTGAACTTCTGCAATCAAATGCACCTGTACCTCTCTAGGGAGCTCTCAGAACTTAGTGCACTAAATATGTCTGAGACTAGATGTGTTAATTAGGAAAGTTTAAATAGTAGATATTATTAAGATCTGACATGAATATGTAGTATACTATATTATATTAAGTAGAGCAGTGTTGGCCTAGTGGCTTCAGCGTGCGACTCTCATCCCTGAGGTCGTAGGTTCGATCCCCGGCTGTGCACCAATCGACTTTATTTCTATGTGCGCATTTAACATTGGCTCGATCGGTGAAGGAAAACATCTTGAGGAAACCGACATGTCTTAGACCCAAAAAGTCGACGGCGTATGTCAGGTACTGGAGGCTGATTACCTTCTTGCCTATTAGATTTAAAAATGATCATGAAACAGATTCAGAAATCTGAGGCCAAGACCTAAAGAGGTTGTAGCGCCACTGATTTATTTATTTTTATATAATATTAAATGCTAATATTTTGTTAAACCAGTATAATGTAAATAAGTTATAGACGTACAAAAACAGATAAAATTTAATATTTATTGCATTGCTTTCACTAAATATTTATTTAGAAAAACCTAACAGCTTACTATAATAATTTGTAAATAAAAAAAAAAATTAAAAGGTTTACTGACTAATCCAGTGTATCCCAATTTACTTAACTTAACTTAAATGGTAGGTGAATGAAATTACTAGGATGAACGAAACACAGTAAGTAAATTTTTAAAACATTTAATGAAAAACTGAAATCAAATTCCAATTAATTTTCCTGGGAAACTCTGGACTAAACAATACATACAGAGAGAATGTGTGTAGGGTGTAGATGTGTGTGAAACTGAAGCCAGTATGTTAAAATCGATTTGATTTAGTAACATTAAATGTGTGATAGTGTTTTAAGGATATCATTCTAGAAATATTTTCGAAAGAATTGAATATGTCTAGTATATTTCTTGCCCGCTCTTGCTCCTTGACTTACGATAAATGTAAATTTAGAATCAATTTAACTTATTTTCTGACGTGCATAAGTGTACTTGTTCACCTATATGAATAAAGTTATTTTGACTTTGACTCTCATATATATAGATATAAGAAACGTATATAGGTGAAACTGCGAGCAGTAGGTATTTCTACCCTTTGCCGGAAGAGTATTAAAGTACAATCGAATTTATTATAAAATCTTATAGGAACATAATGTCTAAAAGTTGACGCCTTTCCTGTAAGGCTGATATTGAAGAAGGTACACTTGATTTGAAAGCAAAACCTTTTTGTTTAATTAAGGTGCTTTTAAATCATGTAAGTCTTAAGTTCGCAATGATATTGGGATTCACAAAGATTACAATTCAGATTCGCGGCTAAGTATAACCCCTGTATCTCAAATTCAATACACTTTTGAATTGTACCCCTATTGTCAAATAGGTCAGATAAACTTTTATACCAGTTGGTTTGCGGATTCATATAACCTAAGTAACCTTAAATATACTTGTGACATCTCTTTTCGTATCAAAAACACGACACTTTAAAACGCTAAATATAAGTTAACTCCATCTAGAGTAGAATTCCTGCGAGACTTCCGTTGAGTGTTCCAAGACACTGTTAGGATCACCGCATACTCGGTACTTGTAATTCTGTAAATCAAGTTGCAAGTAGAATTTAGCTATGATAACTTTTATTTTTTGTGAAAAAATATTAGAAAACACCAGTATGTATTTATAATTTCTGTGTATTCATTACAATTAATGCGCGACCATCTTAGATAAGAAATGAGGCAATAGCTACATATTTCATTGCAAAAATCTTAAATTCCCTACAACATTTATTAAATAACGTTTCGCCTGCTTTTCATTATTCGTCAATAAATTTAATAATCCAATTGCAATTCATCTTCCATTTTCATAGTAAATTAATTCTAACAAACTTTTCGCGTATATAATCACCTTATTTCAAGAAAAAAATTAAAAATCCTATATTTTATATGTCGATTAGAGGTGGGTAGGTATTCTTAACTATTAATGTCTACTAAATTCATTGTGTACGGCAACCTTTACGAACTTTTTAGTATCTATTTTATAGCGCTCAGTGAAAACTGAGTAGCCCTCTCACAATTTAGTCCAAAAGTTATATTTATGCTAGTGTAAAGTGCTTTGCAACTGAAATATTAACTCATACTTTTAAACTTTCATAAACGCGCTCTTAAACTTTTCCTTTGACCTTTACACAGGGGTTCATAATTGATAAACTGGAGCAGAGTCACGTGAGATGCGACGGTTGGTTTATATATGTTAACGTAAAATTGTAAATACCGTTAGATTGTAATCTATCTCGCGAGATTATAAACTGTCGAAAGATTGTGACCTCAGCGTACCGCTTACAATTTGACGTATTATTATTCGGTAGATTGTAATCTATCGAAGTGAAACCGTCAAATTACAATCTTTAAAATTATCAACTGTCCGAAGGTTGTCCCTGATTGGTCGGCTTTATAGTAGACCGGTATATGTCCATAGAGTTAGGTAAGCAGTTCGTTGAGGTTCACAACCTTTCGACAGTTTACAATCTCGCGAGATAGATTACAATCTAACGGTGTTTACAATTTTACGGTGACATATACATAATACATTCGAACTTTTCTTTGCATGACTCAATTTTCGAACGCTTTTTGCGTTCAGCGAGAGATAGCCATGTATGTAATGTAATTAATTTCTTAAATAAGTTTTATATTTATAAAAATTTATTACATTGACGACCATATTTTAGAAACAATTCGTAAGCTCCTGCTGAAGATATTTACGCAAGGGCGGGCGGGCTTTCCGCCCTGTGGTTGTGACACAGGTGCGCGAATGTTAGCTTTAACATGTGCCGTGTCGTTTAGATAGCTTATTTTAGATAACTTAAATCGCATCTACCAACTGTCTTAAAATTTTACTTTCATTACTTTTTATACTGTAATATTAAGTTGAATGTATTTGTTACATATGTAGGTATTTATGAAATAGACAGAACTAAATAACATTGGGTAAACAGTCAAGAAGCCTGGTAAGATAGTATTGTCTTTTATTGAAATAACTTTCACACATTTGATAGTAATTTTTTACTGGATTGAAGTTATGTATTTACAATTATTTTTCATTATTTTAAATTTAACCGACGGTCACGGTGAATGAAGACAAAAGGCGTTGAATGTCAAAAAGTATCACAGCTGTAGAAAAAAGTTGTATTATCTGTATTTGTTTCCCCGGAGTTGGTATCGACTAAAAGATGGAGGGTTTTGGCAGAAATGGCTCACGGTGTCCTGTGTTCTAGTCCGGTAAAAAATTGTTTTATTATCAAAAGCCTGGTAAGAGATTTCTTCGGTGATAACTGATATCGCCCTACCGTCTGTAAACACTCCTATCTTAAATTTTCTCAAATTATTACATTCTACGATTGCATTACAATTGCTCATGTCACACGCACATCATGAAACAATTACACAATCTGAATTGAAATCGATTTGTTTCTTTTTACAAGTGTATTAGAATGCGATGGATTTTGGCAGCCTCAAGTTAAAACTAACCCAATGTTTGTTGCGAGTGATATATTACAGTGCTATATCTGGGGCAGGCAATCAGCTGAGTGGGTCATGTTTTATGTCCGCCGATATCCCAAATTGAGGTATTCAAACCTGCAGCAACGGAAAACTGTAAAATTCAACCGAGATAATAACAAAGTATAATATTTATAAGCTTTACGAAGAAAGAGGGCTTACATAGGGGGATGTTTCCAATTGTATTTAATAGGACAGAAGTATGCATACAAAAATTGTTAATAAATTGAGATTTGTGCTATGATTCTTCGGACTAATTTACTTATTTATTTAATTTTACAGCTAAAATAGATTATACTTACTAAAAAACAATTATACGAAACATATAGCCAAGCTGGAATATATAATATAAACAAAAAGGTTCAAATATTACAGAAGGAAAAAAAACTATTAAAAAAATAAAAATTATTCGATCAATATAATTAAACTAAGTAATAACTAACTAATTGTAATAATAACTAATGTACTAATACCTAATTTGGCTGTTTTGTGTGATAGTGTTAAACTAAGGGTACGTACGTATGTGGGGTTTACTCAAGCATATTCCTCCATAGCTGAAACAAATCAATGCTTAAATATCGTTGTTTGTCCGGACTTCGCGATACAAAACTGAGTTTTTGGCATAGTTGCTGATGTGAGGAACATGAAAAAACTTGGACATAATAATGACCGAACCTTTGATGAACCATTGACTTCTGTGTTGATGATTTAAGTAGATATTTTCTGATACACGCCGTTAATATGTTTCGCTCGTAGCTATTTTTTTCTTAGTATTAGCTACTATAAATTGCCCATAGATACAAGAAGTCTATTGGTTTACATTCGAACAGTGGCCCGATATAAAGGTCAAAGAGTGAGTAAACGCCACGTTGCTTTATAATAATAAATTCATATGATAATATCCTGTACCTTTGAATTTCACGCAAGCTTCCCTTAACATGTATTGTAGAAATCCACAATATTTTTCACTCATCACACACCTTTTGTTGATGTAATTTGAATGGCGGGTTCATTGGTGTGAGCAGCCCACATCGGCTTTGTATTATTCTTTGTTTATTTTTTCAAGTAGCATTCTACATCATTATCATTTTAGATTATTACCGTTTATATTACGTATTTTGTAAAATTGTGTGTAACAAGGTACGCATTTTAGAGATGTTACAACAGTCTAATAAACATTTATAATGTAACTACGGATGCTTTTTACACCAGCCTGTTCCTTAACTTATCTAGATACAAAATATAGACATACTTTACTTCACACAACATATATTTACTTCGCGTCATTTTCATACAAATTATAACGGAAATTTACAAAACGTTTAGAACGATTTGACTATACCTATACAATTAATATCAAAAGTCAGATAATATCAATCACAGTTTAAGACACTTCTTGCCGTGATAATGAACACTATGTGAAACCAGCTGCCCGCTAAAGTATTTCCGCACCGGTTTCACTGTAAGTCCTTCAAGTAAAGAGCGTACCAATCCTTAAAATACCGGAATTTACTTGCGAGCCTTTTGGCAGTGTGAGCGTCAATGGTGCCACCATTGACATGAATCGTGCCACCGTTAACATCAGGTGAGCCTGCCCGTTTTACTGTTTAAAAGTTCTATATTCCTAACGAAATTTCTGAGGCAATTACCTTATGGTACAGTTTTATGCATTTACAGTCAAAATCTGTAACTACTCATATTAGGTCGTAAAAACCGATAGTCGTAACAGCCGATGACGTTATTATTAAGTACCTAATACAATATAATTCAGCCGGGACCTTTGATTTTGGTCAATATTATCGGTATGTTGTATGTTGTATGTTCTAAATGATGGCGTCGCAAATGGTTTTGACTAGGTATATTTTTTTTAAAAGTACATTATAGAAATTGTCGAATACATTTTTATGTTTCTGAGTGAGATTGTTGAGAGTGTTTTAGAGTGAGATTCAGAAACGAGATTTAATGCGAGCTGTCACTCCCGTATGTCATCAATGACAGGAGTCAGTCTTAGTGCGGTTTTGTTCTTAAATATCATCTTACCTCCGTAATGATAGTCAGACTGTCCAGTTAGGACATGTAGTTTTACATAGTGTGTTGGAAACGCTTTGTAGATTCGTCCCACATCCACAAATGAGCAGCTCCTAAGAAAGTATGCCAGTCCGCCGCCTGTCCACAATTATACTGGCCTTTGTTTCTGCTCTCCATTATGCAGACCGTCACATAATGGCCGCTAAAAATGTTTGCAAAGCAGAGCTTGTACGCTTAAAGAGTGAATTTTTTAATAAACAAGTCCTTTCATCAAATATTTATTGTGAGGAATGCCGATGTTGACTTTTTTAACGTGCTATATATTTTAAATTTAATTTATTTAATAAGTAAAATAAACCGTCTTAGTTATCACGAAGGGTCGTTAACGGAAATAAATCGAACACGATTATACCTACTGAGATTTATCCAATATTACTTAAATATTATATAAAATAAATGCTAGAAAATAATACACAATATTTTCAAGCATTTGTTCACACTTGGTTTTAGTATGTAATAATAAAATGAATTAAAAAGAAGTTACAAAAATATACTTTACTAAAATTTGTATGCTAAATAATGACTAATACAAGATTATCTAGCCGTATAAAAATATGTTTAACGTTTGTATTATATACATCAAGTCCTCCAGGTACACTCGTAGCTGTCTACCTGTTCGCGATAAACTCAAAAACTACTGCACGAATTTATTGCGGTTCACTAATATCTAGAATAATTCATGAGAAAGGTGTAAGTATATAATTTTTTAACATTATTTTGTTATTACTCCTGACAGAGACGTCGAATATGAAATTCTAGCCTAACTAAATAAAACAGCATAGGAAAGTGTCAAATCCTACTACTTACAGTCTGTATTAAGGGGAGTCACTATTTGTTCTTATGTCCACAATAAGTCAATGAGTGGTTGAGCAAAATGAGTTTGTTGTATTCATGCATCTAGTACTAGCTAGTGTCTTATTTATAGTCAACGGAAGAAACATCAAAAGCAAATAATTTTCTAAATTCAAATTTTGAACTAGGTCCGTGCCACAGGCCACTGTTAAATTAAACATAACTTATTTTAAGAACAGAATATCCATCTTTCAACTATTGATGAAACATTGTCTCCACTAATGTAGTCTTTCGGTTAATGGCTAACAGGTTCAGAAATGGTTTAACAAACCAGACCAATAATTACAATAATTCATCAAGTAATAATTACACAGATTGTATCTCCACCCACGTGTTTGCTGAGTTAATATTCCCTTACGAAATTCTCAATGATCATGACTTTCTTTGGATAAGCGTAAATACCCTACTATTTGTTGTAAATATTTGGCGTTCACACTTTTTGTCACTAATAATATAGAAGTACCGTCAACATCATTCGATAATTGATTTTGTCGTGATAACGTCTTTAAAATCGTTTTAGTCGGGTGACATGTTCAGAAACTTGTGTCACACCAAAACCTCACGAGCGTGATCGCAGGTATAACGAGAGAGAGACGGACCGATCTCCCGTCTCATCTCACTCTAGCGGCATACATAGTCGGGTGACATGTTCAGAAACTTGTGTCACACCAAAACCTCACGAGCGCGATCGCAGGTATAACGAGAGAGAGACGGACCGATCTCCCGTCTCTCTCACTCTAGCGGCATACAAACGAATGGAGATTTGTATGAATGTATGTATGAAGAAAAATGTATATCATAGTCGAATAAGTAAACTTGTCATTTTACACCCGAAATTTATCATCAAAAGTGTGAATAAAACGATAGATATAATCATATCTTCATTAATTCCTTACTTCCCAAAAATTTATATCACCAATAAGACGTTATCACGTAAACATCTCGATCGTAAACCTACTTTACAAACAACCAATATTTTTTTAATACTAAAGTTAATATACTCATAGAACCTTCAGGTTCCTTGTATATTATCCTTTAGGGTCCCCAAAGTGACCTTATATAGAGTTCACTTCCCGTCCCTATCCGCTTAGTTTCTTCTCTATATTCTTATCATATATTTGCATCGCAACCCTAACTTTTGTACTAACTGAAATTATCAAATCATAGTGATAGTGATGTGTGCTTTTTCTCTGTCTTCATATGTTTTAACTTCTTTGTTATGCTCAATGCTTCATGGCTAGTTATTTTTAAACTTTTTCAGTTCGCTCGAAAGCAATAAGGCTGCCAGTTGATTCTTTATTATTTAATTATTTTAATTGTACTGTATTTCTTGCAACTGTGTTACATAAATGTATTTAATAAGGCAAATTTAAAAAATAGCCATTATTTTATTCATTTTAGTAATTTAGATTATTTTTTATTTAACCCCGTTTATGAAAACTTAAGTTTGTCTATCCATAAAGTTAACAAAAAACTACCGTTACTTTGTTGCGAATACATTTCGAGTTCCATTCGACTTTAAGTAGTAACAGGTATGCATCTTCATTCACAAAACGATCGCACGTGGGCGCTCTATGCATTTTACCGTTACTATTCACAATGAATTCGTAGACATATACATATTTACAACTTACACTAAATCAGGTTGAAAATTTAAATAATATATGTATGTTAGTTCTGTTATATACCTAATTATTTTATTCTCAAACGCTTAAATTTTTACTTCTGTTTGCGCATATAGCACTACGCATACAGATAAATAATAAATAAATTCCCATATCAACTATGTTGTAATTAAATTTTTTTTTTTTTTTTAACTTGTTTTCTACCATCACAGTAGCTTGATAGAAAAGAAAAATAATTACCGGAAAATTTTCATAACAAATAACTGCAACTCTTGTGAATTGTGTCATTGTTAAACTGATTATGTCAATCTTTACCGCATTATTATTAAGTGAGCGCAATGCACGAGTAAGTGGAGCATCTCTAAGGTCACCCTGATGGGAGACGTGGTCCGGCATGAGGTCCACGCATCCATCGCAAAGTTCACTCTTCAATCTATCAAAATCCCATAATGAACTCAGTTGAAATCAGAAATAGTTTTATGTCAGAGAAAATATTGCTCCATTTATATCTAGGAATTAAATTAAATTACACACGATGTATATTTTTTTAACTAAGGATTTGAAATACATTAATGTGAACCTGTGCAAGTGGCCTCACGGAATTCGGCCAAGCACGAACCTGTCAACTATCGTTCGAGTTTGAGTGGTTATCAATCTGCACCCACACGTAGATGTACAAGCACAGTGAGAGCTAAAATATACGAAGCTAATCAATCCTTTATTGACGTACTTTATAAACCTGAGGCGTTGCCATGATCGTGACGCACCAGACGCATCTTTAGTAAATAATTTTGGTGCAAGCCAAGGAATGAGAATTTAAAGTTACGCCAAAACAATAGATTGCTTTATTCACGATCGCGATCGACTTTTGAAATTCTCAATATTCTCTCTAAATATTTCGTCAATTTAGATGAATATTTTTCTTAAATATATTGTTACGTCATTAGTACAAGTTAATAAGAATGAACTCGTGATCTTAGGACAATTTTATAATTATACATTTCCAACAATCTATTGTAAAATAACAAGAATAAAACGCATTTAAATCCCATAGTGTGTTTTCTATTTAAATTATAATTTAAACTTTTTCTTCTTCATCTTCTACGGAAATTACGTTATCACTATGTTTATATGTTTTGATTTTCATTTTATGATTGACATCAATGTGCTATTTAAAATCATAGCTTAGCCTTATCTATGATACAATCTTTACCTATAAAGTGCGATCGTGTGAAAGCAATGGTGGTGTGGTTCGACTATTATGGTGAAGGAATTTCATTGTTTTTAGCTGAGCTATTTTAATTGGCCCCTTACTGACACATTACCAATACTTTAAAATAATTGCTTTAACTGTTAAGGCTATTCAATCTAAGTGCCTCTGAACAGAACGGGTCATTTTCCATACAAGTAAGATTATAATCTAATGAGAGAGATATTAACCAACTTTAAAAAGAACAAATGAGGAGGTTTACAAATCAACGTGTACTTTTGTGAATGTTTGAGCGTAGGCAGCTCCTCCGTCCGTGGATCCATATAAAATGATTTGAGTTTGCAACGAATCGGTCTCTATGATTTTCTTGTTCTCGGGATATTTATAGATTTTTCACTTTACTTGCTTTATGCTAATGATGAATCTATGAGAATTAAACCCAAATAATCATATTTCAAATATTCGTTACGTTTGAACAATAGGTACATTGTGAGCTATTAATCTGTCATTGCGCATCTAATCCAAGATCACGTTGTGTATCCGAGGTCGGTACTAATCGAGCGATCGCCGAAAACCGTGACCTTACATTCGTGGCCTTTGTTTGATACAGGGTGGTCTCGGAGTACCTTAGAATTTTGTTAAAAATCCTTGCCATATTAATTAATTTATTAAATTGTTCCTTAGTATAAAACATACAGAAATAGCTAGTTGAAAATACACAAATATTGAAAAAATACCGTCGCGTAAAATGTAAATAACATAGCAAAAAAATATAAAAGTAAACAAGGTCAAGTTATAATGATATATGTGATTATATAAGTTATTCTACTCTTCCTTAAAAGTATAGAGAACGAAAACTAGTATTGTGTCAATCTGTATTAGGTATTTGGTGTAATTTTTTATCGAACAATGGAATCGATTTATTTATTATATCTCAATATATTCAGTATAAATAATAAGGAAACTAAACGTGCTATTCAAAACTTTTTAAAAGCTAAAACGCACAACTCAGTTGTTGTGCAAATTTATATTTTTAAAGTTTAATGACCGCAGATTAATTCCTTTAATCATTAATTACCTATTAAATATATAGTCCCAATCACTTACGTGATAAATAAATATGACTAAACGTAAGGCAGCATTCTAAAATCATTTTATTTAAATCATGTGATTGAGACCGAAAACTGTGAGCGATGTTTAATACATAAATTGGTGGGTTGATATTTAATTTCGCGGGCGAAACCGAAGTACACAACTAGTAAAATTCCTATATTAGCCTATTAAAAGAGAGCTTTACTCCTCTCTAGTAGGCCGGCAATGGACCCACAACCACTGTCTCGTTTGCCCATCTTATAAAACAGCTTCTTGTGGAAAATGCGGTCAAATTACACTGCAGTAGAAGTTTTAGGTACGAAACTGAAAACGCTTTACATTTCCGAACTAGCAACTGAATAACCACGATGCATATATCGTGCTAATATGTTATTACGAAATGCCTCCTGTTTAATCGACAACGCGTGCCGTTAGGGCTCGTTACAAATAATTAACTATTTTAATGATATACTAACTTTTTGGCAGCGCCAACTGAGCCCTGCGGACATCCATTGTCGCTTAAGCCTGCGCTTTATATGCTCACTTTAAATCGAGTTTTTTAGTATAATTTCCTGTATTCTAATGGGGCATGAATAAGACGCACATTTATGTCCATTTTTCTGATGCCAGACACGTCACATTTCAGTCTAGAAGAGTTCTAACATTATATTATTATAACATTACTAGCTAACCCGGCAAACGTTGTTTTGCCATGTATATTATTTCTAGGAAACATTTTTTTAGTTCAATAAATATAAATATCTACAATAATAAAAAATAAGGTTGATCGTAGGGGGGTGAAAATTACGGGTTGTATGTATTTTTGTATGCTGTATCATAAAAAAATCAAAACAAAAAAATACTAAAAAATAAAAAAAAAATGGTTGGATCACTTAGGGGTTTAAAAGAGATGACCGATTCCCAGACTTACTGAATATGCATAAAAAATTCATATGAATCGGTCGAGCCGTTTCGGAGGAGTATGGGAACGAACATTGTGACACGAGAATTTTATATATATAGAGATTATCATTCTAATATAACATTTTGCTAAATATTTCACGCAAAATTCATCCACAATTTTAGGGTTAGGATTTACATGGTTTTTACATAACAAGGTTAGCTACTCTGCACTTTAAAGTCACTTCTACTAATTATAGTCGAGGCAATAGTTATGCAGAATTGTATTTATAACTAGATGTTCTAAAAAGCAGTAGGTTTTTGTTATTCAACTAACAACTAACATAAATTTTACCATTATTAAATTTCAATCTGTAATCAGACATGTACAATCGCGCACAAAATGGACAATATACAGTTAAGTAGTGCGGCAATAAGTTAGCTAAATAGTAGCGTGTGACAAGCAATGTGGTGGGCGCATGTGGGCGGTGGACCGCAGCAAACAAAGGAACGTTTTAAAACTAATATAGAACGGAACTAGAACGCATAGTTTATTGAATGGTTATCAATTATTTAAAGGATTTTGAAACGACTTAAATATTTTACTTATTTGCGAAGTATTTCAAAACTAACGTTCGGTATAGCCTTAAAAGTAACACAAGTAAAAATTACATTATTTATTTTACGATATTTTTCAAGTGAAACAAGAAGGTTTACCTTTAATTAACCCTATACTCAGGTTTTAATAAATTCACCTGCTTGAAAGGAAACATGCTTATAACAGTTTTTGTACTTCAACTCAGGTATAGTAGTTTTAGTAGGAAAACAAGTGTTCAAAATTCGATCGTGATATGTTCTGATATTAATCAGTAAGCAGCTTATTGTGTCATGGTCATTACATAAATAATTATCTAATGACAGTGTTCTCGTATAATAGACCAATTATTGTCACATATTAGTTTGGATATTATACTGAAAATCAGTAATATTCGTACATGCACATTGCAAACTACCTAAATGATAACACCTATTAATTATTTTGTAAGCATTTTAGTGAATTCTTATGTACTATACTTTATACTAAGACGTTTATTGTAGCCCGTTTTAACCGTTTAAATAATACTGACCATAGTCCACTGATAATAGTCAAAAAATCTTAATTTTTTTAAAGAAAGTGATTGATGGAACCAACATCAAAATGTATCTTTACCATTACGCCGTTGCAGATGTAGAAAAATGCACTCAATCACAATGAATTGTAACTTTTTCGGGCGGCAAGCCTGTGCGTCAAAATCTTCTTTTCAAAAACCCTGCTAACGTGCAAGAGATCAATTTAGATAATATTCTCTCAATATCTCGTTCGGTATTGTCTTTTCACACGATACTCTATGCCCCGTTAACATTACGCAACGAAAGAGCGGGACGGACGGTATACTTGAGCGAGCCGTTATTCGTTACTCGTTAGTTATCACGGTCGGTACGGTGTCCGCGTAAAAAAAACGCGAATTTAAAAATCGAACATCGAAATACTAAGTACTTTGTGAATTGGGGTTTTCAGTGCAGTGTTATTATTTAAGTTGTGAATGCGATGTGTCAATGGATTGTGCGTAAGCGCACGGTCATTCATAAACTCGTGTTAGGTGAGTTTCAAGGATTTTCTTGTTTACATCATCGAGGCAACAGATAATAGTTGTTTGGTTTACGCTGCAAATTTGTCTTTGTAGAGTTAAACGTGCATAATTTATGTTTAGAAAAATATATTTTTTCTGTCTGCCTTTTGTTTCGAACAATTATTGTACATATAGTATGACTCAAAACTTGGCGAATGAAAAGAGTGGCGGAGAGTTTCTTGCCAGTTCTTGTTGCCCGCGACTTGCAAACTGGTAGTAAATTTAGAATCAATATAACATCTTTGCTGTTGATGTACATATTATGAACCTGGTTACCTATATGAGTAAAGTTATTTTGAGTTTGAAGTTTGAGGATTGCTTTAATTTTTCTTAAGGTTAAACGCATCAATAACAGGCGACAACTGAGCCACTGGTATCGTATCACACAACTAATATTTGCGTATTTATGGAATATAAACAATTATGTGTAGTTAATTAATTGGGCTGTCATAAATTCAGTAGCAATTAATTCGCTGCGATTAACATTCCGTTAAAATAATATAATTTCGATGTTAAATTACTCTATTATGGAAATTATTTACTGACATTGCGTGTGATTTTAAACGATTTAACAATATTTAAGTGCGTGTTCGTAATTTGGAAATGTTAGCTGTGTTAGTCTCGTTGTAAAGCTTGTAATTTGATCCTTAGATCGTATGTTCGAATCTATTTATGATATCTACGAGTATGTGCTAGCACGGTGAATAAACATTTTGAGCAAAACGACATTTCATAGATATACCTAGTCAATCGATGGCAGGGTCGAAACCTGGGTTATGTATGGGTTGAATGCAAAATAAAGCAAGTGAAATATGAGATATACACACGCTAATAATATACGGTTATCAGAGATGAATTCTAATGGCTCAGTGGTTAGCAGAATATATCGTCGTAGAATAGTGACGGATCTGACAAATAGTATACTTTGCAGAGCAGCAATTTCAAAATAATATAATCATGTTAGTTTTTGTCATAACTATCTTAATTCATATTCTGTTATTATAAAAAATGGCATACAAGCAAACAAAAGGGTTTGTTTTGAAACAAAATAAAAATAATAACATTTAATGACACAGTTTCCTAGAAAAATCACATGTTTCTATCAAATCCGACACTTTAGCTGATTAATTTGAAATTTGAAAACACGTGATTTTTTTTTAATGTAGCCGTAATATTTAGTCAATGTAGTATCCAAATTTGATAAAAAGTGGATTTTGGATTTTTTTTCAAATCCGACATGGTTCTCCGATCATTACGATATGTTCTAGAAAGTTATAAAAGTTTTTTTTTAATAACGAATATATACATTTATGTGATATTTTATTGCAAAAGTCTCAATTAACTGTGGTAAAATTGTTTGGAAAATGTTTCAATAAAAACTATTTTTAACGTATCCGACGTGTTACGGATGCGTTTACGCAATACTACTAATGTTAGGACAATAAATTATTTTCCACGAAATGTACGATTTCACCAAATTTCCATAAATTATCATGTATTATTTGTAATTACAACTTCAATTATATTATACTGTATTCCGCTTCAGGAATACAGGAAGGTGCATTGTCACGGTAATAATAAATCGTTTATCTTCCTACCCTCACAATGATTTGTTTTGTGCCGTTTACTTTCTGCCTTACCCTCCAAAACAGTGTAGCTAATAAATAATTAGTTTTGCACATCAAAGTACAGAACCTCAAAATAATATTTAGACTAGTTTTTATTGTGCAAGTCACATCGTTCGTGTACAAAATTATATGTTCTTACACCCGTAAATTAAAGACCTGCTCATTATGAACTAATTCTCATTCGAATTTTCATGAGCATTAGACAGATAGAAGGTAAAGCTCACCCCTCTTTAAATTATCTTTAAGTACTGAATAATAAAATATAGATAGATAATTGACTGTTGAGGCCAGTAAAATATTTTGTCTAAGATCCAGCAATATTATGGTTATAAAAAACGACTGAAATGTTTTATTGATTTGAGCCATTAGCCTATACACACAAATTTACTGCAATACTAAACGTTTAAACTGAAAATACATAAAATCTATTTCAAAACGACAAGAAAACAACTGTACTATTTATGCCCCACTATTCGCTAACAAGGGGAATTCACTCACGTCTAATTATATTTTATGATGTTCTATAATTCCGTATTGCAACAAATTTGATACAAAGTTATGCTAGGAAAAGCGCTACAAAGCGTGGAGTAAGGGCGTTTAATCTTTAAAAAATGGTATGACATGCAGACGTGGTCTAAACATTATCTACATACGCTCTCTTAGACATTTGTTTTGTCAGAGAAGGACTAAGAATACTTTAATATTTTCCTTTTTACATGTTATCTACCTACAATGCGACTACAATCAGTGCAATGACGTCCTACCCTGGATAGCGCTATCAAAGTATATCCAACCGCTGAAAAATATATATACATATACAGTTAAAACCGTTTACGACGTCTCTGCTGAATTTTATGTTTTAGGTACTTAATAACAACGTCATCGGCTGTTACGACTATCGGTTTTTACGACCAAATATGAGTAGTCCCTTCGATGTCGTTATAACAGATTTTGACTGTATGTGTATATCTAGACATACTTTAGTCACTGGGGGCGCTCATGCCGGCCTGTTTGTGGTGAGACTAGTCCAGGGTTCTACCTTTAGGTTGGAAGTCCACCTTACTTTCTTCAATATGTATGTAAAAAGTAACATATGGTTTCTGATGGGTAGTATAGAAATCAATCGACTACGGAGAAAATATCATTAAACGACTCATTTATACGATGGGTCTTAGTCATTCAGACGTAAAAAATAATTGGACGTGCGAGCGCAAAAGTTATTACGCTTTTCTGAATTTATTTCATGATCAATGATGAATACTGATTTGACTTTTGAAAGGGTAACTAGCGTATTTACGTTTGGTATAGCCATTCTCGCAATTATAAAGTTTCTCATTTAAAATATGTTTAAACCATAAATAAAATATGGTAAAAAAATATCGCTCAAAAATTTCAGACAACATTCTCAATAGTTTTCCATTCCATATTACTGTTCATAAATGTCTAGTTACATTAACTTACCTATCACTTCTTTGAGATAAAGAATAGTTAAAAGTTAAGTTCAGTCTTATTCATCTCACGAGTTGATTATCAAGTAGAGTGCGTAAAACTTGATCGGTAATTACAATCAAGTTCAAGAACAGCGAGACAGGAACGCGGTAGTGCTTTGATAGGGCTATCACTGACACCTTTTTTTATTGCACAATGTGCCAATAACATGTTATTATATTATGTCAATTGTCAATTACTGTAATAGCTATATGACTCGATAACTCAGTCTTTATATTTACAACAAAAAGCCCGGGAAATAGCTAGAATATTAAGACACCTGGACTGCAGATATCGTGTTTATTTCCTAAAACAAATACACGTTTTATAATAAATTCGTTTGTATTTTCTGTCTTGTATGAAATTATGATATCATTATTTTCATGCTCAACTAACCAAACTTGCAGAGCAAATAGTTTTATTTTAAAAAGATCTATACTCATTAATAAACAAATTAAATTTGAAAGCAAGTTAAATGCGAGAACCCTACTGATTGCGGCGGTGTGCGGGCAAAAACTAAACAATCGGGGTCGTTGCACGCGACAACTGACGACAATCACAACTATTAATATTGCACATTTAAATTAGCTAAATTTTGTTTAAAATTGGCTAACATAAAATTCAAATATAAAAGGTTAAATTCTATGCCTTTAATGTAAATTTAAATTTCATTTATGTATTTCTTTATTAACGTTAATTATTTTATAGATATGAATATATTTTGATTGAATTTATTATTTTCAGTGTTTTTGCCGGTTCTAAGTGCTTATTAGGAGGCATACGTTACACTTTACGTAAGAAAATGGTTACGGGGTTGCTGACGTGTACAATGTTATGTTGGCCCATCCAAATAGTGTTAATACTGTAGGAACAAAAATAATACGACGACTCAGCTCGTATTTTAAATTCACAACAGACAACTTATTTGGTAAATTTCAATCAAAAATATTCGTTTTTATAATTCACAAACGTAATTTGCAAACAATTACCACTTGAACCTTAAAATAATCAATATAAGAGAGTTTTGTTCTGGTACATTTGAAATCGAATAGCCATTCAATCGCGCTTTATAGTATGCAATTGTATGGTTGTGATCAATCCATGTTAAAAAACAATAATAATCAGCCGCAAATAAGATGAACGCAAAACAATTTACAGCTTGTTTAATCAATTAACAGCTGCTAATTACTTATTATCAAAAGCACGCCGCAGCCAAAGACAAACAGCTCAAGGGTTACCGAATCTATTGATTAGTGTTCTACAAGTGGTAACTATTTGCAAATTAGAATTTTCTATGTAATAGAAGCGCTATGTGCGTATTTGGAAACTATTTGGGAAGTAAATAGTTTGCAACGTTCAAATAGAATACATGTATGGAAAGTCGATATAACAGTTTTAAAAGCTGACATTATCAAGAAATACTTACGGAAAGTATTTTCAAGTTTGAGTAATGGTTCCTAGTTTTGGAACTCAAACGGTCAGCCTCTTAGAGTGAGATTCGGTAACAAGGGTGAGAATTACATTTTTAACATAAGAGTAGGACTTGTTAGACGTGGCGCTATGTTTTGTTTCGTGCCATACAAAACCGAAGTACCTAGATAGTTATATATAGATAGAGGCTAGATAAAGAGCTAGACTAGATATTATGAGATATTTAAAGACATCCTCAGACTGTTCTAAGATTTCTTTTTCGATGATTTTTAATAAGATGGTCTAAATGAAACGTATTTATTCTAATACGTGCTGCACGTTTTATGCGCACGCGCTTTAAACTTTACTGAGCATTTAATGATGAAATCGTAAACATTTAATGCCTAAATACACCCCAAAAGTATCATAATAAGTAAATTGTAATTTAGAAGATTACCGCTATCTAATCTTAAGTGATTAAAACAAGATTCAAACGCTTTTATAGTACCGTTAACGAATCTCGTTACTTTTTTAGTAATTCAGTGAAATACTCGTTTTTCACACTACAAACATTTCTATTTTAACTAGTTTTAATTTAATCGGTTTTCTCTACTGATTGAAGTTTTTTAGTAATTCAATTCAATTTTTGTAACCGGTCGACAATTTCTGTTAGATTCTAAATTTTACTGCAAATCAACGAAATATTGCAGCGATGCACTTAGTTTTTTTTTGTGATTTATATTAATTACTTTATTCTGAACTTTATAGCCGGGACGGACGTTTTAAATTACGGCCTGAAAAATTATTTGAATAAAACATGTCAGAAATTCTAAATACCATATTATATTAAGATACAATATTGATTCATTCGGATAGATACGTATTATAGCGCACTTGGTAATTTTAGCCGCGCGATTTTCAGATTCCTTTTATAGTGGAATAATATTGTAATAATACGGCCTTTAATGAGTGACTGGATTTTCGACTTTCGAATTCGACGTGTACTTGCAGTTATATTCTGAACTGAAGTGGCCGTAGCGAGAAACTGACAGACCATCCAAATATCTCATGTCAGATCCTCCTAGATTCTATTATCATATTTAGGCTTTGCAAATCGGCAAACAACAGTGTCCCTTATTTCATTGGAACTAAGATCAAAATCCCGAACATTACAGACCTAGTTTATAGTACAGTAACTGTCAAAGGCAGGTCTCTCACAGCAAAGTTCCCATAGGATTTACAACCTTATTTTAAAAGAGGCTAGGGCACATAACTGTATGTGAGATTTTGTGAACTTTCGTGTCTGTGATCATTAGTTTTGACTCGCTCTTTTGAACCGAGATTTTTTTATGGCTTTCATCCGGAAATATCCGGCTACCGGGCTTATGTGATTCAACGAAATGAGTTGAAATACTACGTTACAAATATGGTGAATGCAACTGTGGCTACGGAGGTTTTGTTTCATACTTTTAGTATTTTATTTATTACTTTTAAGTAACCCATCCGGCCGCGAGCTGTAATTATCATATAAGAGTGTCGGAGATTATACTCAGTCGAAACTATAGTCTTTATATTTTATTTGCACATCTGTATAATTTCTAACTAACTTAGTTAAGAAATTTTACATTAATTTTCAAAGGCGAAAATTTCCAAACAAGACTTTACATAACTTTTTACTTAAGTTTATCTAGTTTAATTAATAGATTTGTTTGTTTGTTTTTGGCGATTGTAAAGTCTATGGAGTTCGGATAGTTTTATAATTCAAAATAATAGTAACGTCTGCCAAGTCGCAGTAAAAGAAAAATAAGCGACGATTGAAACAACAACATATTGTTCTATGTAATTCCATAACCTAATGATAATTACAATTGAATACTAGTAAAATACCTTTTTATAAAGAATGTGAAACTTTAGATTAATTTGTAAGTCTAACAACTTTTAAATTATGTATGAATTTATAATATGTACATACATATGTACACTTAACACAATTTTATTGACATTCTCAGATGCGAGTCAAACTCAAATTTAATATCAAGGATTTTTTCCAAAAGCTTGCATTTTTCTCTTAGCACTGTCAACATGACAGTTCCACCATCCACTCATAGCCTAGGCTTGCTCGTATCTGCAGATAGGTCACTCTCTTATCTTCCTATATCATGCACAGAACATCAGAGCTGTGCGACGCATCTCCAGTAGTCGCTGTTAAAGGACGTCCGTCACGCGGATCACTTCCACGCTTAAACTCATTAAACCAATTGTAAATAGTAACACGAGATGAGGCTTCATTAAGAAATACTAATCGCAGCCTATCATAGCTTTGTTGTCGAGTAAGCCCACAACGAAAGTCATAATAAATCATTGACCGAAAAATTTCTCGCGTTAGGTTCATTTTCACGTGTAACAAGAGTTTTAGATTTGCCGCCAATTCACAGAAACAAATGACAAAGGAATGCAATATACTACATTAGGTTACCAAAGAGTTCTAAAATTGAAATTCAAAAAGTTTTAATTAGCAATGTTTCTAACTGGCAAATTCTAAACATTTTAAGTGACCCACGTTTAGAACGGAGATGTTACTTTATCCTTAGAAAATCACGCATGTAACTTGGTAATAAAATCACTCACAAGAGCCTAGTAACATAGGCTATGTCAACAATTCAATCAGATCTTCCGTTCACACTCTGCCTAACCAATTTGGCTATCAATCTTATACAGGATGTTCTGAGGCCAAATCGGTTTAGGTACAGGATGTTGATATTAGTTCACTCATAGTTTTATTGGATATAATAGATAAATCACACGGATAAGATCTATGTCGGTATGTTGACACGACTATTACACTGCAATAGATACGCTGGGCGTTGCTAAGTTTATTTTTTATTTTATTTTTTTAGTGGACAATTCACACCAATTGACCTAGTCCCATGCTAAGCTGGTGAAGCTTCTGTTATGGGTACTAAGCAATGGATATACATACATATTATAGATAGATAGACATATAAATACATATTTAAACATCCAAGACCTAAGCACAACACCAAATACTCATCACATCGATGTTTGTCTCAGCCGGGTATCGAACCCGGGACCCATGGATTCGCAGTCAGGGGTACGAACCACTAGATCAATGAGTCGTTTAAGTTTAGTTTCGTTAGTATTAGTCAACGTAGTCGAAACTTGTCAGGTTTTCATTTTGTATATGCGTATACTTCATGCCTATCTAAAACTTGTACTTATCGGATTTTTGTTGCATATAACAATATGATTTTGGCAGTATTAAAATTACTATTGGCCCGTACAGATGTATGTATATTATCTGGGCAACTTTATTTTCGAGTTTAATTGACCGGCGCTAAAGTATAGCAGTTCTCTAGTGATTTATAAAACCTTTGTTTCATAGATATTGTGAGCTCTTTAAATATTCAACACTTAATACCTTACTATGTCGTAAGACAAAATACAACAACCTTCGCAGACGTCATTTTCATATACACGCTAATACTTATTAACACTTATATCGAAGGTTTCAATTATTCGTTCCTCATTACGTCATTCTTTAGCTCAATTGGTCTAGAATGTATGAAATATTTATATAAAATTGTAAATGATTTTTATCGTTATTTAACTATTTGTATTCTTACGTATAAAAGAAAATTATCGTTAAAGCGTTTAATTATCTCGTGTTTAATTAATGCGTGACCATACCGTTAACGATTATTTGTTTAAAGACGGGAAACGTTACGTTTACTGGAATTCACGCCATAACAACTTTATTAAATTTCAAGAAGATTAATTTTATATCATAAAAAATATTGGTTGTTTGTAAAGTAGGTTTACGATCGAGATGTTTACGTGATAACGTCTTATTGGTGATATAAGTTTTTGGGAAGTAAGGAATTAATGAAGATAACAATTTTTTCAAATTTTAAATTACATCTATCGTTTTATTCACACTTTTGATGATAAATTTCGGGTGTAAAATGACAAGTTTACTTATTCGACTATGATATACATTTTTCTTACAAAACTTAACCGCACGAGAAAATCTCCATTCGTTTGTATGCCGCTAGAGTGAGATGAGACGGGAGATCGGTCCGTCTCTCTCTCGTTATACCTGCGATCGCGCTCGTGAGGTTTTGGTGTGACACAAGTTTCTGAACATGTCACCCGACTAAAACGATTTTAAAGACGTTATCACGTCAAAAATTCGACTGTAGTTATGAGGAAATTTGTGTGTTTTTTTATGGTTGAGTGATATGCCCATGGACACTCACATTGCCAGAAGGCTCGAAAGTGCGTTGCCGGCCTTCAAGAGAACGTTTTTACGTTGTTTGTAACATTATTAGTAATACAATTTACTATTTTCAAAACATTACAACATGTTTAGCCGTTAGAAGCCGGGACAGGCTTTATATATAGGCTGCCCCCGCGAACATTGTTTCTCCTTAATGTGATTTTACTTAGCCTACCTTTTTAGTACATACCAACATGGAACATTTTGCTATGCTACCCCAGAGACTGTTCAGTTTTCTGGAATGAAAACTTTCAAGAGTTCAAGTCATAAGATTTTAATTTTGATGCTGTAGGGGACCACCCTTAACATTAAGGTGTTTGAAAGATAGATAGTAGCCAATTCCCAGACTTACTGAATATTGATAAAAAAATTCATAAGAATCGGTCGAGCCGTTTCGGAGGAGTATAGGAACGAACATTGTGACACGAGAATTTTATATATTAGATCATATATATTTTACATCCTGTGGTTTTTGTTGTTAATTTGGTCGGAGCATTTAAATAACTTTAAAATAAATTAGCTATCAAATCATTTCGAACCAGACACGGAAAAACAGTTAGTTTAACCAAACAACCTCTTTAGCTATAAAATATGTGTAAAATTAAAACCAGCTCCATGACACAACATATCTCTATAGAAAATTATAACAATCCCAAGGGCCTCTTATTGTATGTGACTGTCGCACATATTGCTAACGTCTTTATCACATCAGGATTAATTAGTATGCGCCTGAACATTATAGTCTTACTTGAAAAACGTTAGCGTAAATCAGTGACGTATGAGGCCAATATGAAGGGATAAAATAGGTATCGAATTTCAATATAAATATCTAAATATAGGCATACACATCTCCCTTAGTCATTCTGACTCATAATTGGTAATAAGTATGACTCAGAATACTTTAATTTCCGGAATTAAATCACTTCTTGAACTCTATAGATCTCGCATCCGGTTGACGGCTAAATTTGTAATAAATGCGGGAATTGACATCGTTATTTTAATAGGTGATATTTTACCAATTCTGAAAAGGCCGCCAACGCACTCGCGAGCCCTCTTGTATTGAGAGTGTTCATGGGAGGCCCGAGGCGGTATCACTTAACGCCAGGTGATCCTCCTGTCAGAGTGTCCCCTGCTCTATAAAAAAAATCATTTATTTTATAACTTTGTGGGTAGTATTAACAAGTATGAACATTTTATTTAGACTAACAAGCTTTTTCATAATTAAAACCAGCTTTTATGTGTTATATAATCACTTTTGTTTCTTTGTATTAAAGTATCATTACGGTCATGGTACTGCATTATACCAGAATGCACACAGCGGTCAATTTTAATTAAAGAGCCGCCCAATCCGGCCGTATCACTCAACTGTACGAAGCACTAAATGCGAAATAAAAATACCAATTTTATGTTAAAATGAAACTACCGAATGGGGCATCGTGCATATTTTCATTGTTCCTTTAAAGACAAAAAATGGTCAGACTGTATCAGTAAGAACACCCGGAGCCTAAGTTGACGAAATCTCTAAATGTTTAAGCTATGGCCGTAGTAACGACGGTTCAGTAATCCAGTATAACCAAAAATGAACATTAATAAGGCGGATTCCGTCAATTGAAATAGTAGTGAGACTTAACTACAGGTGGGTGTGATATATTCTCCCTTATCTATAGCCAGAGCCCGTACCAGCTCTCGTGATGATGAAATTGAATATTCATAGATCACGGTCGTTGTCCCCAGTCTGAAGCACACCGCTGTTATTAACCTTGCATTTACTTTTCATATGAGAATAACTTATTTGAATGTGGAAAATGTTCGTGCGGATTTGTTTAAATTATTACAAAAATCAGTGGCGCTACAACCTTTATAGGCCAGATTTCTGATTTTTCATGATCTTCATTAATTCAAATAGGCAAGTAGGGGATCAGCCTCCTGTGCCTGGCACACGCCGTCGACTTTCTGGGATTGGCAAGCCGATTACCTCCAACGGCGGATCCAGGGGGGGGGTCATGGGGGACCACTAATTGAACATAATGATTTTATATATAAATTTGTCACCGTACAGATTATATGTAACTACATACCTTCAATATTTCATTAATTTAATATAATATAATAACTTTGTATGATGGCAAACGTTTGGGAATGAACGCATCGAAAATTTGAATTTTCCGCGCCACACTTGCGCGCGCTTGTCGCTATGAAACGTCTAGCTAGACCTTACCTCAATCGGAATCGCGTTCCGATTGAGGTAAGGTAAATCCACCGATTACAACAAAAAAATACCAATTAAGTACCATTTTTTTCTATGGTTTTGGTAGCTTAGAACCCTGCGGAGTTTCTAAATTTAGCCAGAAGCTATGAAAACTTCTTTTTGTATTTTTAAATTGAAGTCGAATGTTTGGACAAATCCAGCTAAAAACTAAACTTCTAACTTTAAAACCTTTTTTGAGTAGCTTTAACTAATTTTAGGAAGCTGATATATTTTTTTATTTAAACAACATTTAAGACAATCATTTCACAGAAAAAAAAACTGCAAAATACCTACAACAAAAAAAGATAGGAATTTTTGAAACCTCGCTGGCAGAAAACATTAAAAAAACACAAAAAAAAATATAACTCGAAAATTACAAAAAATCGCGGAACATACATGGGGTATTTTCGTATGCCCCTAGGTGTGAGGAATCTAAAAAAAATTATTGACGTCACTAGTTGGACCAACCTGTATGTACACAATATTATGTGTTAAGTTTTTCAAGTGTACAATAAAGAATAAATATTTTTAAGTGCAATACTTACGTACATTAATAAAATATCTACTTTTTACTTGTATCTATTGTTATCAAAATTAAATTATAAGTTCTTGACTTGACCACGACTATGTGACCCCCTCCTGGCACCAAAGCTGGATCCGCCCTTGATTACCTCACGATGCTTTCCTTCACTGCTGATGCGAAAATGCGCACGTAGAAAGAAAGTCCATTGCCGGGGTTCGAACCTACAACCTCAGGGCTGAAAGTAGCACGCTCCATCCACTAGGCCAACACTCCTTTGTTTGAATTAATATACCTAACGAATAATTATAGAGTTCTCATAAAGTGCGTCTGTTCAACTGCATAAGGTGGCTAATTGTTTGTAGATTATTAATTTTTGGTTAAATATATTTATAAAAGAATTAAAGGAGTTCTTACAATGTTAAAATACATTTATTATCCTTATTCATAAATATAAATACCTTAATAGTTATTGTTTTGTTTTCATCACTGTCTATTTCAAAATTGGGTGAAACTTTTTTATTTAATAATAATAAAACTTTATTCATGACAGAAATGTGGTTGTGACAAAATTGATCCAACGCTAGTCCCCACACTAGGGAGCCCCTGTTCTGTGGGTTAACAATTATTACTCCGTAGTCTAATAAATAACATTTTTTAAAAGAAAAAGTAGTCTTAATGTTACTTCTAATCAAACAAAAGTCGTGTAAGTATGCATGTATGAGTATGTGAATGGGTGTGTGTGGGTATAATTATTTACTTATTTACTCTGTATGTATGTGGCTTTGTTTTTGGAACCTCCGAGTCATGCAAAGAAACTATGTCGTACGGCCTCTGCAGAATCGAATTCCAATTCGGCTAGAAAAAAATTTATGCGTTTTGTGTGTCTGGATAGTTTTATTATCTAAGGACCATAGATTGGGAGATTTTGTTACAAATGCAAAAAAGCGTTGGCCAAACACAACGTTTTGGCGTCGGGAATAAAAAACGTCTTCGTGATTTACGTATTCATAAGACCGTATATTAAAAAGGTGGTCTAATAAAAATACTTTAAAGTGACACTCGTTCAAAACGAAATTTAATAAACATTAGTCCATATTCCAGGTACTTTACAAATATATTACAGAGTCGTAAAATTTTGTAATAATATTTGGTTAGAAATTATTTTGGCTCAAACGAGATTGGGGTTAATAGCAGATTACGGCCGATGTGAGTACACCTCATAACACCATAATCTAATAAGCACGCTTAATTTTAATGAGCCGCGAGCGAGAAAGAATATATGCCCCCTCAGGATTAGAAAGGGACGCTTGCGCAATATTCAACCTCATGGAATAAGGGCGCCTTTAATTAATTTGCTGACAAACGCGAACTGAATATTCTATTTTCCAAGTGCGTTTTGACGGATTTCATAAAAATGACAAATGACTTTGAAATAGCCGGCTGTCACCAATAGTAACTTAATTCTCTGCTTGAAATATATTCATTTCAAAAGCTTCATTATACGGGTTTATCTGTATATATGCGCAACTTAAAATATAAACAGGAATCCAATAATAAGTAGCAGTTACTTTTCCCGGATATTAAACATGTTTGGATACATGCATTGTAATTGGTGTGATAAACGGGACTACTTTTGTTTAGTTTCTGTGGAGTAAATAGTTAAAGAATGTTTTGTCACACAAGACTGACTATGAGAAATTCCGCTGGCCTACTTCGAAATCGCCCCTACAATAAAAATATTAGCACTTTGTTTAGCAGTAACCATCTAGTTTTTCTATGAAATATAAGTATTAATTGTCGTTTCATTTTTTCGTTAATGTTAAATTTCACATTTCTTGATTTTTTTCTGTTTGTGTGTACTTACTTATGTTTTCTGTTTCATATACATTATACATTTCTTTATTTTTTTTGTGTTTTTGTGTATTAATGTACTTACTTATGTTTTCTCTTTCATATACATTATACATATATTGTTTATCTATGTAATCTGTTTTGTTTTATAATATATATGTTACCTGTAAGTTTACTAATAAATAAAGAAATAACGACGAGTTTAAAAGGCTGAATCTAGATGTTATAATTAGTTATTTTTCTGCTATGACGTATAATTTTTTACACGGTTTTCCAAGATATTTTTTAAAGTGGCGTTAACATTAAATAATAAAGTTAGTAGAAATCCCATAAAAATACCAAAGCCTACGAATATGTCGAAAGTTTCATTGGGAACAGATTTTTACGACTTATGAATCGTTTTCGGCACTTTGTATATCAAACTGTGGATGTCATTTAAAAACCATAAAATGTTAAATATTTAATGACTCTCGAAATGCTCAAACTTATTCGTTAGTCATAAAAGTTACTTACAAATTTGTAACTCGTTACTATTTGGTAATTTTATCACCAGTTTGGTGTAAATACCGAACTGTCATAACAGCGAGTAAGAAACCTTTTAGAAAAGTTTTTATTTTATTTTATATGTTGTGACTATTATATATAGCATATCATAATTATTTTAACTTGTCGTCATATACGTGTTGTATTTTTTTTCTTTTTTTTTCCTATATTCCCTAGGTCCCCAATGATATGAGAACTGGCACTAAATGTAAAGTTAGAAGCATTTCATATACATTTTTTTTTACGTTCATAAGTGTACACTGTGTTACCTATATGATTAAATGATTTTGACTTCCGAATGCTACACCATCGCAATTTTTCTTGAGCCGTGCACTTAACTTTAGACCATGTCAATCCAATAGCCCGTGTTTCGGCAACTGAGCGACACTAGGATTGTTTAGGCAGCCCTGTTCCCTTGTTCTTCCTTGAGTATGTCCCTTCCACATTTGCATTTAATTACTTGCAGTATATGTACTGAAGTGGAGGGTAGATACATAAATAAACATCTTGTTTTTTTTATGTACCCTCGAATTAAAACTACTAACGTAGGTAGGGCTTTATTTTAGCGTACTACAATTATTCAAAATATTCAAGCATCACAATGTCAATGATAACACCGAGCGGCGAAGCGTGGAGATGACGTTTAGATAAAAACGAATTCGTTAAATTGCTTTTTAAAAAGTAATTTACTTTGATAAGATGGTATTTATTACTTCCGTATTTGAATTGAATAAGGTAGCGGAAGCTATTTAATTTATAGTGGTGTCGTAAGTTGGCATGAGAAGATCTAAGGCCTATTAACAACACGTTTCACACTTTCCTCAAATTTAAAATATTTAGAGTAAAAACAAGCCATTATACGCACGAGGAAATTTTCGTCAATTACAATATTGATGCAAATAATTGATGATTAAATCTAAACCGTTTATAATCGTATATCTATCTATGTATATTCCTCTTTAGGATTATTTTTCAAAATTCGAACATGGAATTCTATTTGATGAATTTTACTCCAAATTTTGATTTTCGAATTAAGTTTGGGAAAAACCAAGCCTTTTAATGGTAAACAAACCGTAAGTCGGTCTTAAAATATGGATGTGATGACTCGCATTCTGGAGTGAAGTATAGAGCAATCATCAGAATACAATTAACCGACTTGTGGTTTAATTTGCCACTTGTGTTTGCAATTTGTGTTTGCAACACCTACAGGAATACCTTATGTTACTCCTGTATTGCAGTTTTTGAAATAATTTTAACATTTTCATACTTTGCTTGAAGTAATCCGTAGAGCAGACAGATGTTTGCGCCTAATTTGATTGCGTTACTTCGTTTTTATTATTCGTGGTGAAGCATACATCCCATGCACCCAAAATTAGGGAAAGTATGTCGGGCTCAAACCGCACCAGAAGCTCTTCTAGTCAGAGAACTGGATATTACCCACTAAAACCACCAAGGTTATTAAAATGCCTATCTGTGCCATAATAGCGGATTTTCCATTCCAACGTTTCAATTAAAATGTTTACTTACTAAATATTAGAGTTATTTGTTCAAATTGTAATTACTAAACTACAAGTATGTACAATGTATGACGTACATCTGTCTGAAACTAAACTAAATCGATTTAACTCAAATGGTGTTCAGTCAAAGTTCAGGCGGTCTTTGTTGAACTGATGCAAAGCTTTGTCGAGCGCTATACGTTCATACAATTCAGGCATACCTTCTAGTCTCTGGTGTGTTTTAAACAGTATATTAAACTTTATAAAAGGTGCGTTTGTAAATTGCAATTTTGAAAGTTGGTGAATGATGTGTCTATTGATCGTTCACCATAAAAACCTAATAACGTGACGAATTATTTACTGAGGCTGGTAGCATATAGATTAAAGCCGTCAGTTAAAATAAAGCATTTACATTTATTCTTTTAGATTTTACTTGAACATTGAACGGCTCACGAGGTTGTTCCAAATTTGAACAGATGAAGGTACGCGATACACCAAACGCGAGTAGTTTTATGTATGTGTGAATAGGTGTAAGTAGAATTTAAGATGTTGTTTTATAACAATGAATCAGATTTGAATATTGCTATCTCATTCATTTCTCGCTTTCTCTCAAAGTGGCGAAGACTCCATCAAGCCCTTAATTGTCGTGATGAGTAAGCTGTGATAATCTCACCACCTAGAACCTTTCATCCTACACGTAGTGCTCCGTCTGTTACCTTAGTTCTCTTAGTGCAGACATGCTGTACTTATTTATATATTCACTATTGATGTGTTAGGGTACATCTGTAAGGCTTAGGGATCAGTACGGTTGTTAAGTTCTTAGGTCTCACCCTCTCATATTTACTTTTCTAGTGCAGCTTGCTACTACATACACTACACTCTTGAAATATATTACATATAAATTGTACACATTTCGCAGTCCACTTGCTGGCACTAACACTTAATTTGCTGAAGTTTCATCTACTTACAGTAAAATCGAAACCATAGAGTTCACGTCGTCCTATTTTTAGTTTTTTGCCGTCTCCACAGCTTTGTTCCTACCTTCGATACCGTTATCATTTTTTGCTTCTGAATAGTGACAAAGATATGCTGTCTGCTTGCCTTAAAATTTATGAATAGTGACACTATTGTGTTTGTTTTATTGTCTGTCATTGAGAATAATAATAATAATTCTTTACTTTCTCCCATATAACATTTGAAACTAACAGATCAACGATTACGTTTGTCTGGAAAAAAACTTTCAATAGTTTAGACAACAGCTGAGCTTAATAAATTTATATTTAAAATATAATTCAATCAAGATGGTTTAGGAATTCATTTGAGTTGCTTAGATAAGTTCAACAATTAATCTAAGAGCAAATTACGTACCACAGCAGAGCTGGTGTACCGCTAATTCTTCATAAGATCGATAAAGGCCAAGAAATAAGCGAGGGGTGAGCCTAAAAGGATATTATATTTAGGAGATAATATTTTCATTAAAATTTAACTAAATTATTAAGAGCAATTACATTGTCGTGGGTATCTGCTGGGTACCATGTTTCTTTATAAACTGTTCAACACCATTGGGCTCACCCCATTTATTGTTTAAATTGAGCATTTCCTAGAGGTTTGAGACGTTGCAAAAAAGTCAGCGTATTTTGGAGTTCTACGCTCCACTAAATAGAAGATCCGAAAAAAAACAAAAATTGTTCGCCCATTCGATTACAGGAAGAGCATTCTGTTACTATCATAGATCCTTTTGCCATGCTTTTGTAATATATACCCATGTACACTTTTAGCATTACGAGGAGTATATTATAAGCGCATAATTGTGCTTGCCGTATGCAACTATCATGGAGGCTACATATTGGTTTTAATTTGTATAACTTGCTTCTTTCTCTTTCTTATGTTTATTTTTAAATAATAACTTCTGATATTATCTAAAGGATGCTATTGAAGAGTTTGGTTGTTGATTCCAAAAAAGTATCAAACATTAATACGTATAATAAATTACTTGAAACTACACCAGAATCTTTTAAACCACTAACAATCGAATCTTCTACTTTGTTCGATATAAACCTTCAATATTTGTCGCCCTTTAAACCCTCTAGTGTAGTGGCCATAGACTGTTATGTCATAGCAAAGTTTAACACTGTGTTAACGCTGAGGTGACGATAGTTGGGAACTTATGATATTCGTGATTGTATTAGTTTCGCGTTAAGATGGCTGAGTCTTGAAGTAATGTACTTGTATGGAAGTTTATTTTAACATTTTTTTTTCTTGAATGAGACATTCTTCCATTTGAGTTTGGCCTAATTTAAGTCTAATAAGGAGTGTGAGTAAGACTAATTTACTAACTAGAATAATTAACATAAAAACTTACAGTCTCTATTAACGGAAAGACACTGTTTTTGTATTCTTGTTGTTCAAAATATAGAACAAGTAATTCCATAAAAGAAATCGAACTTTCTAAATTTAAGTTATTTTTAAAAGTACACCCAAATCCTGATTGTTTAGCGTTTAAGATGACGTCTGATAAGACTCTTGTTAGACTTTCCTATGCGTCATAATTCTCCACTTATAAAATTGCATTAATTCTGGAATAAATAGGAAAATATCTTAAGTTTAGGTATACAATTTTTTTACGACCGGAAATAATAAAATCATCAAAATAAACAAACCACACTTTAAAAAAAGAAATGAAAGTGTGAATTATGAAAAGCGGCTCCAGGACTATTTGAACAGCTCCCCAAATACCGTCAATTCAACCACTAATGGCATTGTACAGTCTGTAGTGTTGTGATAATATTCAATAGAAATTGTCTTAGAACAGCCACTATTGCACTACGATAACTATTGTAATACATTTATACAATTACATTATTATAATTTCTTGTAGACTACAAGAACTCTTACTTAGGATAAAATTAACCAGTGCGTGGCGCAAACTTTTAGGTCTGGGCCTCAGATTTCTAACTCTGTTGTGGTCTTTTGTTTTTTCTAATAGGCAAGTAAGTGATCAGCCTGTGCTTGATATGGAAAGTCCATTGGTACACAGCTTTTTTTTTTCTTATAGAACAGGGGGCAAACGGGCAGGAGGCTTACCTGATGTTAAGTGATACCGCCGGCCATGGACACTCTCAATGCCAGAGGGCTCGCGAGTGCGTTGCCGGCCTTTCAAGAAGTGGTACGCTGTTTTCTTGAAGGACCCTAAGTCGAATTGGTTCGGAAATACTTCAGTGAGCAGCTGGTTCCACAAAGTGGTGGTGCGCGGCAAAAACTGCCTTGAAAAACGCTCAGTTGTGGAACGGCGGACGTCGAGGTGATACGGGAAAGCTGGGACTCGAATCGTGGTCAGGGATGAGAGTAGCTGAAGGCACTACTACTGGGCCAACACTGCTCTCTCTTTACATAAATAATATTAGAAAATGACTAATAAGAGAGTGTTCGTTAAATTTCAATGATTTTAATATATTTTTATCTGTTACAGGTACGTTCCATCAACACTCTTCTATGAAGTAAGACTAGATAAAATTCAGACTTCGGTAATTACAATACGTTTTTGACATACGGAAGTGAGTTGTCAGTAAGTTTCGTTTCTGAATATAAACCAAAGTTATCATTTGTGTTTATTAGGAATCTACTGAATTAAATGTAAAAACGTGAACCTTGCGATACAAAAATTTATGTTTAAAGAATTTTTGAAAACTAAATCAGTTTTACACTGTTTCAACGTAACTCATGTTCTTTTTATTTATTTATACGTCCTAATACATGCTTGGAATATAAAAGAAACATGACTACAAATTTTACACACATACACATTAATTATATAAGAATATAAAACAATATGTTCTGTTTATTTTAAACGGAAATATTAAGGCATTACAGAAATAAACGAAAATGGCCAAAGAATATTTAAAAAGCCAGCAACGCACTCTCTGCTTTCTTCCTTCTACTTTCTGGCATTTCGGCGGTATCATGCATCACCAGACAAAACTCTTGTATATTCTATGTAAACAATACTCTTTATATTAGACTCAGAAATATTGAAATTTTACTGAACATTACACAGTGATAGTAAACTTGTTATAAATCGATCAAACAGTACCTATCATATAAATTAAAATTGGACACGCGAATGTGAATACAATTAAACGCAAAAGGCGTTATGTATTATCGGTTACATTCCGTAAATAGTCAGGTCAGCGAACGCTGCGGCTCTGGTTACGGAGGGAATCGAACCCGCATACCGCGCCGACCGCTACCGGCATACCAACGTCATATATTGCGTAGTGTTTAAATGTCCTGTTATTTGACCTCATTAAACTATTGATTTTGATAACTATGTTCTTAATTTAAATGTTGAATGATTATGAATATAAAAATAAGGTTTTCATAATAAAATATCGAGGAATTGGCTTCATTAACATTGGTTTTCTAATCTAATAACGTAGACGAGTTTTATATCAACCTTCTCGTAGATGAGTTTCTATAATTCGTCGACGATTTACCGATCGGTATTAGTAATAGTAATGTATCTTTATTAATAATAACAACGTATAATAGTTATAACTAACAATTATATGGCGTCATTATTCTTTCTCTCAATCTAAAAATCAATGAAAGGGCATCTATATCAGCTTCTTTTGGAGAGAAAGTCTTTACTTTTTTCACTCAGTAAACTGACATTTCAGGCTCCCCCTCACCCCTAGATACGCCTATGGCAACTTCACAGGTTATATATATATAATATTATGCTGTTTATTTCCTTTTTCTATGGATAAATAAATGTCATTTTCTCTGTATTTACGTAAGATTTAGATAGAGCACGTCTTTATAAAAGAAAATCTTTATCACATATAAAGTTCAATTTCCTAAAGATAACAACGACGCTCCCAATACGGATAAGTTATATGACACGGATGAAATATTATCGCACGACAAATAAGGCAAAGGGAATGAATAAAAATAACTGTGAATAATGCTAGGGCCATAACTAGAGTGACGTACCGTTTGTTACGCCGCTCCGTCGAAATACCTTCATATTTTTGTCGCCAGCGTCCAGCTGATATATTTTATTACATACGCCTGGTAAGTACTACGAGAAATCTCTAGATTGTTAGGAAATTGCTACATTTGGTATTTGTATTGAATGTGTTTTGTCTACAATATTGTGTATTATATGTACGTACGATGCAATCGCTTAGTTTATTTATTGTGAAAGTAATTTGCATTGTAAGGATAAAGTAAAAAAAAATATTGATTATATAATGAAGCAGTTTTCTTCCAAAATTTTATTTATAATAGCAGTGGCTACTTACACGACATAACACTGAATTGTCTAACTATATAAGTTTATTTATTTACACGTTACCTTAAACATATATGTATATATTAAAACAGATTTCATAAATTATTACGCAACGAGCGGCCTAGCTCTTTAAGCGATTTAAGCTCATATGGAGGAGGAAAAATCGTGATACAAGTACCTCTAAGACACCACAATTTACATCACTAAAATAATAAAGGAAACAGATACAGCTATAGGGTCGGAAATCGAGTGAAGCGGGTTTTTTTTAATCCATACTATTTTGAGTAGTACGTTTTGTCGCCCATCCTACACAGACAGAGTAACATATTCCATTAAATATTTTACATCATTAACGTGTAAATAATTGTAAACGGTTATCAAAATACAACTGTTTGAACTGTCATTCCAACATTTTGAATATATTTGCCATTGTAATTAATACTCTAATCCCTTGTATTAAAGTCCAGAGCATCTTGAATGATAAGAAGCGATTTATCATTGTCGGGGAGTGAATGATGTGTGACAGGCTCGCGTTATTAGCTTATGAAATTTAGAGGGTATGGTTAATAGACTGAAAGTTAGCAAAATGGGACGTTATGAGATGCGATTCTGAATACTTAGAGGTAATAAGGCGTATCTATATTATCTATATTATAATCTTTGTTAACTATGGTTTTCTTAAGTATATAGGATTTTGAGATGCAAAGAATTATCAATTTTGATATATATATCTGATTCATAATAATTTATATTTTTAAGTAAAAGGTGAACTGGCTTTGTATGCCTGACACACGCCATTGATTTATTAATCTTAGAAGTGCCAGTGGCTACAGCGATGTATTTACGCAAGTAATTATCCATAGCGCTGATGTCGAACCCTTGAGATCGCGTTTTTTCTTCGTTCCTTACCTTGGCACGCATCAAAAGTCGTGTACAAGAGATTTTAACTCATGACTTCAGGGTTGAAGGTCCCGCGCCTAGCACGAAGCTTTTCTCAGCTGCTTAGAGTACGACAAATTTTCAACAAAACTTTTAGACTTTTTACAAGGCTGTAATCGGTAGCCTCGTGTAACAAATAACGTAAATAAGGTAATATTTGTTTAGATATCTTTTTTCTAGCCTTTTTCTCACCGCTACACTACTACGACTATAACTATAACTTGAATATAGACTATATCCCATCTAATATATTTTACCGACCCACAACCTTTTTAGATCTGGGCCTCAGATTTCTGTGTGTGTTTCATAATCTTTTGACATGATGATGATGATGGTGATCAGCCTCCTGTGCCTGACACACGCCATCGACTTTTTGGGTCTAAACAAGCCGGTTTCTTCACGATGTTTTTCTTCAACGTTCAGAGAATGTTAAATGCGCACATAGAAAAAAAGTCTATTGGTGCACAGACGGGGATCGAACCTACGATTTCAGAGATGAGATTCGCACGCTGAGGCCCCTAGGCCAACACTGCTCGAATATTAACCCTTATATTTTGCGACGTATTAAGTACCTTTTACCGTTTATGTTAACTCAACCTTTGTATATTATGAATATTTAACGAAATTCTATCACGTCCCTATCAGGACACACACAAATCACTCGACCCCATCAGGACCACAATAAATTCTGATATTGGATATTGAATTATGTCAGCAAGCCATATTGAACTTTAGTACTCGCCTATATGACATATTTTCCTATAACCCACCCTTGCATCTCTAATGAATATGGTATTGATTCTTTGATTAAAAATAAACTGTGCTACATTAAAAATAGAGCTGATATTTCGGTATCGACGTGAAAGATTTTTCATGCTTTTGAAGTAATTGTGTTTCGTACCTTTGACTTCGAATGATGGAAATGATATCGACACCAAATGAGAACGTGTTAAGTTAAATTGAACCTTCTATATATTTTCTGTCTTTAGGTCGAACTCAAAAAGTATTGTCCATTGTCAACTCTTTTTTGTTTTCAATCTTTTGTTTGTATTATCTCAAACTGTTTTTGGTTGTTAACATAACAATATTCCATTGAAATGTTACCTGTGCTGAACATTTGATAGAGGACGCAATTTTATGTATGGGACATGTAGGGGGGGTCAATATAAGCTTAAACCCAAGTTTGTGGGATTGGCGCCCTTGTCCCTTCTTGGAAAAAAGGAGTGAAAACACGTTTTTGGCTATATCTCCTAAACTATCCTTCGTACAAAAAAATTTAAGCTTGTATTGTACATGTCGCAAAAATAAAATTGCGTCCTCTATCAAATGTTCAGTCTGGCCCTAAAATTGTAACATTTCAATGGACTAATATATAGGTAAGAATTTAAAATGAAGGACGAAGCTATGTTTTACTAACGTAAACTATGGTTGTCAAATAAATGGACGGATCATGTCACATTTCTGTATTTCTTGAGCTGCTATAGTCAACGCATCAATTCAGCTACTTAACACTATCACCCTTCCAATCGTTAACATTCCCAACGCGTGCGCTCTCTTCCGCTGTCAATAATGAAATGCCATTACGCTCTAACCTCATAACACCGCCTGTCAACTCGTCATACCCGCAAACCGTCAAACAACAAATAAATATGTCGGTAAAGATTATCCCGTATATCCTCGTAATCCCGACGAGATTAACAATGGCAGACCTCAGGGGATCCAATAACCGGACCGCAGATCATTTGCGGGATTGCGGAGCTCGGGTCCTTCCTGTTAATTTTTGTAATTGCTACCTATATTAGTTTAGGCGAGATTAGGGACAATCTTTAGCGGGGTTGCACGTCCCGGGGGAAATTTGATATTATGATGAACCTACGCGGATGTTATACGTAAAATTGTGGATTTTTATGCACATTACTCAAAATGATTTTTCGAAAAAACTAAAACTGAGATTAATTTCGTAGTCCGCAAAGATCCCGGCCGTTATGTTTGGCTTCCTCTCCACTGAAAGAAAAACTGGTTGAAAGTAGTATATTAAAAGATATTTTAGTTTAGTGTTATTAAATATAAAGCAAATATAGTGGGGTAGGTATAGCTTTTATATATATTCACCTTATTTCTTTCCGTTGCCTGGAAGAGATAGGCCGAATGCGTAAGGCCGCCACTTATCCTTTCTTTTTAATTAAAATAAAAATAAATCAGTGGCACTACAACCTATTTATGACAATTTTCTTAAATCTAATAGGCAAGTAGGTGATCAGCCTCCAATGCCTGAGTTCTTTTTATTTAATTATTTTAATTGTACTGTATCATTGCAACGAAGTGTAAATAATAAATATATTTAAAAAGGCATGATCTGATGCAGATTCTGGGAATTTAAGGAACGTATTAGAACTATATAGGCACAAATGGAACAATTTAGGTACTTTAGTGTAGTAGTGCACACAATTTAATGAAAAACTTTTGAATTAGTTTTAAAATCTAATCAATCTCACATAAATTTTTACATTCATTTTTTATGTAAACCTAATTCAGAACTGTAATTACGAGACGTTACATACTGTTGTTTATTTCAAAATCAAGATCAAATTGAAAAATGAAACATAACTTTTTTGTTTGAAAGTAAACAAAAAACAAGGTTGACTTAATATCGTAACAGCTGGAGCTCAAAATGAAGAGATTGTAAACAATAAATTGCTTCAACGATGTAATATTAAAAGCCAGGCTGAGCTCGATTTTATTAAACACCCTCCAGTATTAATAACTCCTATTAATTGAAACAGTTTCGAAATACATTATATGTATATTGTATATGTTTTTTGTTTATACTACCATCAAATGAGCATGCTCAAAAAAGGGTTAATAAATGATAAGTTACTACAAAATTTAGAGAAAGAATTCTAGTTAGCTATAGTTATTAGGTATAAAACATGTATTATAGTGTGCATCAGTTTTATTGTTATTTCCCCAGATGAAAGCTTTTATGGTTATGCCCGTAAAGGCTTTTTTTGACAAGTTCTTGCTTAAAACTGGAGTAGTAAAAAGGCATTAGTTACGCTTAAAGGAGTTAAGTAATAAATAATTAAGCCTTTTAAAATAGTTAGAACGTTCCCGTATAAACTAGCTGCCCGTTGAGGTTTTACTACCAATGCCACTTCGAGAGTACCAAATCTTAAATATTAAGTTAATCCGTCGTTCCGCAACTGAAACTTTTTTTAGACAGTTTTTACCGTGCTCCACCACTATGTGTTTCCAAACCAATTTGACTTAGGGTCTTTCTTAAAGACGGCAACGCACTTGCGAGCCTTTTGGCAATGTGAGTGTCCACGGGCGGCGGTATCACTTAACATCAGGTGAGCCTCCTGCCCGTTTGCCTCCTATTACATAAAAAAAAATCTTAAGCAGCAACTTCGGGCCTCAGTATCGATTTTACTTGCTGATCGTTTGTCGTTTATTCTATAAAAACCATAAACCAAGTGAATTATAAGTAATAAATGTATTCAGAATTTAGGGTAATCATTAATATACATACAATTGCACTATAAAGAGTTTTCCATGAATGACCGGAAACAGCGTTCCACTTTCTTGAACATGAAAATGACTTCGTGAAGCCCACGTGAAGTGACCTGACCGCACCAGAGCTTTCTCTAACAAATTCTTTACGTAATTTATAGAATTACGTTAATCATTTTCTATTTCTTAGTATTTTTATTTTTTGTAACCCTCAATCAAAATACAGCCTGCCATACAGTATAAGTAACATCTAAGGTACAGAAAATACGTTTTATAAATCAGTTTACACAATAAAAATTAATGCAATCGAATTTCACATATTATTTTTCGTTACGGCGCGTTCCGCATTCCTTAACTACTTAAGTGAGCGCTAATGAATCTTAAGTGCTAAGCCGATTTGATTAAATTACTCTACGGTTGTGTTTACAACGGTTAGTTACGGTCATGCGTGGTCCAAGTTATAATGAGATTTAATTATTTTAACTCATGCTTAACCAATCACGCAAACATTTAATACATTTATATGGAGGCAAATGAATCTAAATACAGACGATATCTCATCTGAAACTGAATTTCATATAAGATTTATGAAGTTTGAGTGTCATATAAATTTCTAAAGTACTAAAATTCTGAGATAAATTCAGACGCGTTCGTGTCTCTATATTAAGATCATTCAATTTTAGAACGTTTATCCATACAAGTTCCTTGGATCGTGAGTCGTTTCGAATCGAAGATGTTTTCACATCTCACATAGTCGGCAGAAACTCTCCAATTAATAGGTTATGTCGTGAATAATGACATTGCACAGAGTTTTTTTTGTTTTGAGTTTTTCGTGTCCGCCTGTTATAGGGTCGGTACCACTTTTCACATGTCTGTATGTACGTCAATTTGTATCATGTTTGTCAAAAAATAATAGATACGTAAGTTAAATTTTACCATTTCCATAAATTCATCCATAACTTACCTAACACAATAAAATCATGGGAAATATATTGGTTCGACTCTCTTGAAACGATTAACTTATTGGAAGTATATCATCTAACTCAAAATATATTTATTCATATAGGTAAACAAGTACACTTATGAATGTCAAAAAATAAGTTAAATTAATTATAAATTTACATTTACTACCAGTTCGCAAGTCAAGGGCGTAGAGCGGGCAAGAAGAATTGGCAAGAAACTTTCCACCACTCTTTTTAAACGCTAGGTTTTGAGTCATACAAATTGTTTGAAATGGAGCAAATTCTCTGATCATTCACCTTATGTACTATTCAAATCTCTCTAACCTTATACCACAGATGAAGGTATCCGCCGAACTAATCCTTCGCTTATTACAATGGGCCACCATTTAACCGTGAACGTTTCGCGCTACCTTTCACCCAACCTTTACCTTTTATTAAAGTTGTTAACTAAAAAGATCTAGTTTCCCCGTAAAAATGCTTGAGAATAACAAAGATCTGTGTTATAACACAGATCTTTGATTCAATAAATAAAAAAGTGCGTGCGTACAAATTACACATGTCATTCTTTGGCAAACTAATTTTTAAGCCTTGTTCATATTTATACAAATCTAAAACTTTAGATTTCCGAGTCTTAAAGGGAAATATAATATAATAAAGGAAGATATGTTAGGAATTCAATGAATTTAATTGTCATTAAAATATTAAAAGTGTCGAAATTTATAAAAAATTCAAAAACTTTAAATACAATACCATTTTTAAGTCAACCTTTGTGACAAATGACGAGCGCGAGAGAACAATATGAATGACAGCGAAACAATGTCCAACAAATACGTTAACAATAGAATTAATCGACGTTTAAACCACTGTTTAAAATTAATTACAGAGCAACAATTAAACGGCTTTCCATTGATTCGCACAAACATCGCGTCCCCGCAAAATGGTTTACAATTCAGTGGCGGCTTCAGATAAACCCAATATTGCTTTAACAAAATAAAGCGAATTTTCACTTTTATACTGCAATCATATATTTGAATGGTGAGCTTATATCGCACATATTAATAGGTTTTTGGGCGTTTTAATTTTTAAAAACCCTGTTCATTAGGAATTTGTTTTTTATTTTTATTTTTCAGTTGTAGGGAGTGGTTTTACGTATGTCCATCAAAATTCAGAAGATTCCAAACGAACTTATGGTTGGTGAACTTTGCTTTGTTGTTTGTTTGTTTGGTATTGGCGTAGCTAAAAATATATAAAATTTTATATAACAGCACCAAATAGGATTAATAATATATATAACTTCGCAAAATGACCGCAGTCATTAATTTAATCACTATTAAAATAGGGACTTCGGAAGAACACATGTTAAAATGATACATTTTAAATGCAAATTGTATTTTAAATAAAATGGAATATGCTACGCAAGTTTTTTACTTTTTGATTTAAATTTTTAATAAATTACACTGTTATCAAATATTATATACATTTTTAGATTTGTGTCTATTTTAAGTAAATTTCTACTTAGTAAATAATCAAAGATTTTTTTTTATTAAAATCAAAACTAATTGGCTGGATTTGAAAATTGTATAAATGTCTTACATATCTCCTTATATTCATCTGGTGCGCCTCTTCACTACCAGAAGTTGACTGTCAGTGTGCATCGTATCTTCTGTGACGGTAATACTTCGCTATGCAACTGCAACTAGCTTTCTTTCTGCACCCAAGACCTCCTATCATTAACATATATGTATTGAACAACTCACACACAATGGTGGTATATATATATATGGTGGTAGGTCTTGACCCCACACATATACATAACTACGTTTGTGAGCTATTTAGTTATTCTTGTGAACGCCTGGATAGAGGATACGGAGGGTTATCATCAACCTACTTAATTAGGAAACCTGCGGCCAACGGATTCAACTTAAAAAGGAATACCTTAAAATATCTTTAATGAGTTACATATCAAAGCAAAGACACTTTAAGTTGTCATAACTTAAGCCAAGATGTCAATATGACGTTTGACATTGACAGTTATTAATCACATTGACAAAGTAAATGGGGGAGCAAAATTTTCGTATATATTTAAGATCGATAGGAATCTATAAAATAGGTACAATTACAATGTCTGCAATCGATCTGGTGCCAACGCGGTAATCGGAGCTTAACCGTCATCAAATTACTCTTGTTACCGGACGGTAATGAATGGCGCGATCGCCGATAGCACAATCAGCACTTCTTGCTTGCTTTAATCTCGGAGATCGGGAGTAATTACGCAAAATACTTACTATATCTTTTATTTCAAAGCCTTTCAGTGTGGAATAATATCTTAAAATTAGTCACTATCTTATTGATAAAAATGAATCAGCGACTTAATTCTCACTATTGCATTTCAATTTTAATGGATCCGTTAGCTGTAAATAAAAATAAAAACTGACCTAGTCAATACGCTAATCATAAATATATTTTAATCCACAATAGACACAATGTTTATTTAAAATTATACGAAATTTTGTAGAAAATCAATTGGACACAGAGGTAATCGGCTCAGAAAGGTCTCAGAATTACAAAGGACGTTCGTCCACTTAAATCGTTTACATTAAACCGTTAACGATACACTAGTAGGGGCAATCCGGGCATCCGGGTATCCGGGTAGCCGGGTAGCCGACGTCAAAGCGAAATAATCCCGCCTGTGGACAGGTTAATCCGCCCGATGTTGTGCAAACTTGCCCCATCTACCGCTTGTGTTTGGCTTATTTTATCGTATTTTGTGGCCTTTTTTACCGTTCCACTCATGTTGCGATTAAATTATAAGCCTTAGGGTATGATGATAATTTTAATTGTATTTATTACGTATATATTTACAGCTGTCCTGGCGTTACAGCCTGTATGAACACAGGATTAAAACAAGTAAATAAACAACTAAAGATGGCATTTTGTTTATTTATCTGTGGACTAGAAAGTTTTTATACTGCAAATAATGACTGTATATTGCGTTGTACCTGTTAAAAGAAACATTAAATTCTGTATCATCATCTTTAATTAATAATAACCTTTTCTTCATTTTTATAGACAAGTAGCTGAACAGATTTCTATTACGGATGTCGCAATATTTGCCTTCTTTTTATCTCTTCTTCTTCTTCTGTGTCTTCTTTCTCCTCCGTAGAAGATTGATTCAAATGCACGACATCAACGCACGCTTAAACAACTAGGCTAAAATTATTCCTCCTCCTTTATAAATTAAAAAAAAATAGATTTAATGATGAAATTGATACTTCCAGTGCAGAAACTGAATGCACGTTACTACTACTACCTACTAGTAATGTTCTCTTAATTCGACGCAAACAAAAACTGTTCTTCGAGCAATGCAAGCAATTTAGAGCAAAGAGGATTACAAGAAAAAGTTGAGAAATAGTTTGCCGTCGCCAGTAGATCTTGTTAAAAACAGTTTTTGTATCCGAAGACATTATTAAAAAGCCGCAATCTTGCGACTTGCAATATAATAATGTAAGTTATGACTTGCACTTCAACTTCCAGCGCAAAGTGCTTCCGGCATAGTGAAGCGAATGTGACGCTCACTTATAAATTAACTTAAAAAAATGTGTAAAGCCCCGTAACTCTCTCAGGGTCAGTTTTTTTTAGGCAAGCTAACAATTATCTGTAGGCTTGACTTGAATTTCTATGTAACCGGCATTTGTGTAACCAAGTTTGGATAGCGTAATCATTTTTAGGCGAGAATATATATGGACAATGTCATATTTTTCATTTTTATTAAAAAAAAATATTCGCTGTATTTTATGTTTGATTTATTTTATTTTTGCTCTAACATCACACATGTTAAAATGAGGACAATCAAATACTTATGGAAATATGTTATAGAATGCGAATCCATGCAACTTCCTCATAATCGAGTAGTCCGCAATATCGCTGCACACTCCCAAGGGGACTTTTTGTATCAAACAAGTCGCATATCAATACCCAACAGTTGATTAAACAATTATTATAAATTAATGATAATAAATTCACCTAAGTTATAATTCCTTTTATACCAATATTATATTGTTGGTTGCGTGTTGCGTTTTGTTCTTACGAGAATGTAAGTGCGTGCTCCTATTTCACCATGCCTACTGCTGATAGAGGACAAATCTTTTGAAATTTTTGTATTATTAATAAACTATTAATTACTTAAAGATGTCATGTGTAATGCAGCTCCTTGCGAACATTATATTAAACAAAAAACGTGGCGATTAAAAAGAATGGCGGAGAGTTTATTGCCAGTTCTTCTCGTCCGTTCTACGCCCTTGATTTGAGAACTCGCAGTAAATGTAAAATTAGAAGCATGTAAAATGTATTTCTTTATTGACGTTCATAAGTGTACGTCGTGTTACCTAAATGAATAAATGATTCAATTTGAATATCTAATCTTTCGTCTAGGGCTCGTTCAAGTATTACGTAAGCAGATATACTGCAATTTATCCTCCCCCTTCCTCTTGTCAGCAAAAGTAAGCAAAGCTTTTAAAAATAATAGTACATAAATGTATTAATTTTTTGTAGGAATCTTCGAAAATGCATTTCGTTTTCAAGCATAGAAATGTGTGGGTAATATGTGTAAAAAAGTAAATAAATACTGTTGCCGTAATCACCAAATAATAAAATCAAAGATCCCCCCTCCTCCCTATAGTGCTTACGTAATACTTGAACAGCCCCCTAGTACTAAGCTTAATCTGCTTGTGACTCTATTTTACCTAAACGTACAAAATTACAATACAATTACAGTATGATATAGCGTCAGCTGCAAATGCTCATTCCATGCCTTGTATATTAAACGGATTTATTCCCTCGAAATCGCATTAAACTCAACATAAATAATGCAATACAATATTTTTCAAATATATTGAGTGGTACGTGTTTTCTTTGCTTATTACATCGTATGTAACATTTCCATACATACGAAATTGGCATATAAGTCTAACAAGTATATAAAGTCATAAATAGTACGTGACAAGTGCGAATAGTTTGGTTTGAGATTCAGATGTTAAAAAACTATTTTTCTTATGGAAGAACTATCGCAAACAACATTTTTCGATTAGTTTTGTATAAAAATTAAATTAAATACTTAATAGCTATATTACAGCTATACATATTTATTTATGAGATAAAATCTACGATACTTTTTTGCAGGTAACATTTAGGACTGACTTTTGGCCAATTACTTATTTACTAAGTAATATTATGTACTACATAGGTAGAACATGTTGATTTTAATTTATTACAGTTTTGCCTCCAAATATACTAACTGATACAATCTTAAAAAAATTCGTTAAGTTATAGAAATAATAAAAAAGTCAAAAAGAGTTGGATGTATAAAAAATTTCAGAGGTAAATTCAGCAGTCCATTATAGATATTATTATATGTTATTGTCGAAATTCCTATAGCTTTAGTCAAAGCCAGCAAGTGACGCAAAAAGCACTCAACAGTTCAGTCGATCACGATCTCTAATGTGATTGTGGCTGATTGGATATTCAATTACCAGCTCGGTGTCTGGCCATGCGTTAACTGCAGTAACCGTGTAATATTGGAATGTCACCGCCTCAGTCACGTTATTAAATTCATAGCTATATATAGCGCATATATAGCGCATTCCTTAACCTGGTAACAATTAGATAAAAAAAACCTTACCCATAAACTCTTGTCAACCTTTTAAATAGTATTTTTTAACCAGCGTTGAGGGGAGTTAAGACAAATCTCAAATTTTAAACAAACTCGGAACTTAATGTCACACAGGCGGGTATATACGTATTAATTGTTAAAAAAAGTTTACTCTTATTACTTTTAAATGTACGTAAATATATCTATATATCCGAGAGAACTATTATATGTGTGAATGTTTTTTTATATAATAGGGGAGCAAACGAGCCTGAGGGACGCCCAAAAAGGGCAGTTATCACAGCCCATAGACACCCATTTTTAGTGGGTGAGTTGCCGAGCTTTAAAAGAAAAAGAAAAATTGTCTTAATCAATACTATTTTATCTGCGATAAACATTGTAAAAACATTCAACCTCAGTTGATAGAAATTTACATAACTCGTTAGGAATTTTTATCGGTAATGAGTTTATCATAAACTGTGTATATTATAAACCTGCGCATATAGTTTAACTATTTTGTTAGTGCGTTTGTATCTGTATTTTGAACAATACAATGTTGCAATGTTGGCACTAAAGTCGTTCCTATTGCCTTATTGTCAGATTAAAGTGTTAATTCAATACAACAATTCAAACATGAAACCATATCTACTCCTACCTTTGAGTTAATATGTGATTTATGAAAAAATATGAATACAGAACACCTTCATTAACGACAAAAAAAAATCTCAAACACAATTCCTATTTTCACCTTGGTTTGAAGTACAAATATTAAACCAATCTTAATTCAGTATAGTTTAATTGGAGCGAGGTGATGAGGTGTCGAGGTGGCGTTAATTTAAAATGCCCGACTAATCGCAGCGGACCGCGGAGATAGGGCACGCGTTGAGTTCACACAGCCCGATCTGCCGTTAACCGCAATTTAACGACGGTTAATGTAACGTAAAATGTTACCTTATATCAAACAACCAAGACTTAACGGATAAATAACATTATATATCTATTTTAATAGCAAAGTTTTATCCATAATATTGCAACTCGGCCGATCGCCACACTTGATTCGCTTGGGTTATGTTAGACGCACTTGAGTTTGATTAAATTTTTTAATTACGCCCACAATTTTATATTTTTTAGTAAGTGTTTTGTGCGTATCGTGAAAAAAAAAGCAAAGTATTAGTAATTATAATCAGTCTAACCTATACTCTCATACTAATTTTATCCTTGCGACTGACAATTTTGTGCCTTTCTCAAGATATATCGAGGCGATATTTGTCCTTAGGGCGTATAATTCTAAGATAAAATTGTGTCACACGGCCATCGAACTGTTCTTTCTGAACAAATTCAAATATCGACATTTCGCGGGCGGAAGCTAATGGGCGATAAATTTCGTAGCTTAAGTTACATAGAGTAAAATTATCAATCAAGCATTAGATTTTATTTAATAATACTTTTTCAGAAAAACAATCTATTTATTTTTGCAATAAGCGATGAAGTTATTTGGGGCATAGTTTTTTTATTAAGGATACTTAGGTGGGTCATATTATATATGTGAACCAGAAAATATGTAATTTTTGTTGTTTGTTTTACTAAATATTAATAAAAAGAAGTACCAAGTTATGCTAATTACATACTTTCTTGCATTCATAAAATTGAATGAGCAATAAATAGATTAAGGTAAATGGTATTTATTCATGAATGGTAATTTGTCGAGTTTTTATTGAGTGATCTGTTTGTACAGCGTGATTGATGAGATTCTGATGATGAGTGCGTGTCAGCGGATTTTAAATGATTAATTTCTCTTTCTGCGGTATAATCGTACTTAAAATCTTTAACGAGAATTACAATCGTAAACACTTGTTTGTTGATAACATCTGGTAGAATCGTGCGTACTCGGATCTATTCAGCACTCTGATTTTAAATAGTTTAAGGGTGTTTTGTGATAAAAAGAATAAAATAATATATCTTTATTATGGAATATAAGATACAGGTATCACTTATTCCACATCATTACATTTGTATCGGTAGACATCCCTACAAATCGGCAAAGAAGACAAAGGGCCGTAGGCCGAGAGAAAAAGCCAACGTAAAAACTCTCGGTATGTGTCGGACTACTTTAAGCTAAGTAATTGTGAATACAATAAATTTCTTTATAGCAATACCAGTGAAAAATATCTTTGTTCCACAAATTTAACCAAAACATATGTTTGAAAGAAATTGAAAGTTTTTATGAAATATGTTATTAACTACTTAATTTCTGTTTGAGGCGTGAATTTTTTAAGCGAAATGTGTATTTGTATGACACATTTCTGCATCTATGTCATGTATTTTAAATAGACCTCTGCTTTATACTTCGTCGAGTTTCGGGTCATATTCGGTTTGCCTTACCATGCTTGCTTCACCGTAATAGTGTTTATGAAACATTTAAGTCATTGGTTTTAATGCCCTTTCGGCCTAGCTACGGGCGAAATTTATCCCGGACGGAACGCCTTCTTAATTGATTTCACTGAAAATAACTATATATACATATTTATTTTAATATATTTAATCGAACTTTGTTAGAGTCTTAAGCTGCTTACGTAAGCTACAATTTCTTACAATCGAAGATATTTCATTTACTTGAAAATCTTGAAACTTTCGGTCGCCGTTCATGATAAATACATTCGTAGCACGGCTTACACGGGTCAGAATCTCATAAATTCCGAATCAATGGCACAGTAAATAAATCCCATCAAACGTATTAGAATGGAATTGACAAATCGTCACGTCAGTGTGGGGGGAGACGTGATTGATAGTGCCGTGTTTGCCCCGTGTTATTCGGGAATCGAACCCGCGCATCTAATAGATGACCGCTCGCATTTCATCGTCCCCTTTGATTTATATTGTCGGGATAACCGTTTCGTTATACTCCTTAAGCGTACTTAGGAGTGTGTTCTTTAGTAGAGATATGCTTTTAATATTTCTTTGTAAATCTCGCCTTTTGCCTGCAGGGCCAACCAACCAATAACCAGCGTTTATTGTGAATATTCTAATTAAGAGATATGTATAGAGGTGAGGACCGTAGCATCTCATCCTTTCGGGAAACAGGTGTGACTTAAATAAATAAATTAATTAATAATATTGCCTTTGCTTCACGCGACTGTTACACATTTTAATATACTACTACTCCTTTAAAATAAATAAAACCTTATAGGCTAGTAGGTGATCAGCCTACTGTGCCTACATGCTTTCGGCTTTTTGGGTCTATGGCATGCCGGTTTCCTCACGATGTTTTTCATCTCCGTACGACCGAGTATTAAATACGCGCATAGGCAAAAAGTCCATTGGTGCACAGCCGGGGATAGAACCTACGACTCGAGGGATTAGACTCGCACGCCCTTTCTATGGAACTTAGAAATCCCTTTGTACAATTTTATAACCAATTCAAAGCTAGGGCCTGTAACGAATATACTTTTCCTCAGGTGCGACAAAATATTAGGTTATTAAGTATTCAAAAGATACATTGAAATTAATACGAGTCTTTTTTAATTGAGAAATCGTTACTCCGATTGACGTATTGTTCCCTATGAAATCATCTGAAACGATAAAAATATTTTTTTTACTGGTAACACCTGCTTTATTTAGTATAACGAAAAATGTGCCCCAGAAACAATAATACACGGGTTGTTGGGTCTGGGGATTCAAACAAAAGAGTTAGAGAAAGATGCGCAAACGCATTTCCATCTTGCATAGATAAATTTTAAAGAGGGAATACATTACTTTAACTGTTATTTAAATGTTGCACTAATTTAGGTATAATCTTTTTACCAGTAATAAGTGATTCCGCCTATTGCGCTATGCCGTTTGAAGCCTGCAACTAATTTGATACAATAGGTTGCATTGTCGACTAGAGGCTGTGTCAAACGGTCATCGTCCACTGGCCGCCGCTAACGTATGTGCCAATTTTGCCCGTACTAAATCACCAATGGACGGCGCGTCCGAACAAATTGCCCGTAAATTTCGTTATAATCTCGTCGAAATACGAAATGGTGGAAATTCAGTTTGCACTCACTCACTGTATTTGTGTTCGACTGATATTTCACTGGTTTATGTTTTTTTGCAATGTTGTTGTAAGGCTTTAAATGATTACTATAGGGGCCAGAACAAACCATTATTCATTACACACTAAACATTACTTCATAAATGCTGTAGCCCCGACTGTAAGGGGCAGATATATTTGCCAATTCATTGATATTTTTTTCTTAATAGGCAAGTAAGTATTTTGTACCTGGCACGTTGATGTTTAAGTATGAGACACGGTTTCTTCACGATTTCTTGACCGTATAAGCATATGATTATCTATACAATTGTGCATAGTATAAGAACAGACGGCCTCAGGGCTGTATAAGCAACAAGCTGAAGGTTAAAAAGTAGAAATATGACAAATACAAAAATGAAATAATCTAAATTAAAATGTCCATTGCACTTTTAATCAAAGAGAATCCTTATAGACGGGCAAAGTCTTCTTCATATTAATCTTATATTTTTCAAATATGTAGTCTAAGAAAATAAATTGTTTTTAAAAAATTGCGTGCGTACAAAGTATACATGTCTAATAATGTAAACTAATTTTTAAGTCTTGTTCATATTTATACAAATCTATACCTTTAGATTTCCGAAACTTAGAGGGAGGGAAAAGGAAGATATGTTAGGAATTCAATTAATTTAATTGTCATTAAAATATTAAAAGTGTCGAAAATTTAAAATATTATGAATTTAATTTTAAAAATAGAATTTTTATAAGGTAATTGTGAGAAGGCTCACTCTCTCTCAATCGGTCTCAATCACTCCCTCCCTTTTCTTCGACAAAAACGCTGCACATCTTCGAAACGTCACTTCCATTCCTTCAAAAGTAAGTTTATATGTATTAAAATGAATAATTCTTACTGAACGGAGTATTCCGCAACGTTTACCCAGACTTTTATTTTTAATTGCAAATGGTATTTTGAAAGCGTTTCCATAAATTTCGGACGAGAAATATCAGAAACTGTATCCGTAAAATCGTTGAACACATTCCACCGCCACTAAGTGCTGCGTGGCTAACATCTTAATGCCACTCTAGTGCTGTTACCATATCGATATTTTTTTAATGCATATTTTGCGACAAGAATAGGCAATAATCGGATACTACTACTACCTATTTGGATATTATAAACATCTCAATCCTCTAATCCCAAATCTAAATATTAAAAAAATAAAGCATCTATGAATCAATCAAAAATTTAGAATAATATATTTAAGCGTCTTTTGGAGTTCTTTAGGCACATTTCTTGTATTAGATTATTTGGATCAAATAAATGTAATTTTCAGGTGCAAGTGTCGATCAACCTCAATCTATAGTTGAGGGTCGTCACTAGTGAGGTGCACAGCTGGTAGTTGCGATCAATTAGTCGATAAGCGTTGTGCGAAGCGGCGATGTGCAGGGAATGCATATCGCTCGCATGGCTGACTTTGCCGCTTGGATTTAGACGTAATAGCTTGCTTTGTCTCGCTTCCTTGTCGGCAACTTTTGGCGATATTACGTGCTACGCTGCTTAGTACAAAAACACTTTCATCAGTCCTTAAACCAACTAAATATAACTATAGTCAATGTTATCTTAATATATGTATATATAAATTACGTGTTACGTTGTTTGTCCGCTATGGTCTCCTAAACTACCGAACCCATATCAATCAAATTTGTACACCGCGTGCAGTTCTAACTTAAAATATAGGATATCTAACATCTCAATTTATACCCGCAATATTATTTTATTGCAAAATATTTGTTTATAGGTACACACAATACAATTCTAACAGATGGCGCTGTGTTGAAACCAAAAAAGCATGGTGGTCCCCATTACTGGTGTTCTCCTACCGTTTTCTTTGAATGTAATATAACTAAAACCTTAGCCACAGCAACGCTTGGCCGGTCTGCTAGTATACTATATAGCTTACGAAATATTTCGAATTAAATTTTTCAGACTCCTTAGATAGATTTTACGATAGTATGAGGCAATAGGATTATTTCAGTTCAAATGCTTCGATTTCCCAATTACAAAAGGTTACTACACAAACTCTTTTCGAATGATATATTTGTATGACTCAAAACTTGGCGATTAAAAAGAGTGGTGGAAAGTTTCCTGCTAGTTATTCTTGCCCGCACTACGCTTTTGACTTGCGAAGTGGTAGTTAATGGAAATTTAGAATCAATTTGACGAAGTGTACTTGGTTACCTATATGAATAAAGTTATTTTGAGTTTGTGCTTCCGTTTAGTTCTAAATACCTCGTTTAAGTTTTCTATACAAAATCTCGACTGTTTTATCTTAAATATTTATTCTATTACGTTCGTTTATAAACACTTAATTTATCTCAATAATAAATAAATCTCTGTTCGTTTCTTTAAATCGTTCCCAAATAAATTGATTCAGGGATTATACTATCGATTGATAATCTTTCTTTCGTAGAGAAGCACACGTACGTACGATGTAAAAAATCTCAAAAGATACGGGATTAGCTGCGAACAGTTGCGGCATTACTGGGATTAGCTATCCCGACGTTTCCACTCACTTTTATAAGGAATAAAACCCCCAAATACCTAGAGGGCTGGAAATTTATTCATGGTGACATTATAGCGATTATTAAAACGGGAATTTAATGAAATCGCAATTATTTTTCGCTATAATCTCGGAACGAAATTAGGTTGGGCGGTTCTCCTTCGCCATCTCGGCCGTAATTACGATAGACATTTTAAATCATTTTTAAATTTCAGAAACTTTACTTAAATCGCTTTAATGAAATTCTATTAAACTTAGTTTTAAGTGATTCTTCAAAACTTAGTAACACTAATTACTTAAGATTATCGATCTAAGTATGTCGATATATATAGTGCATCACTAAAGCCGTTCCCCACCTACAATTTAACAAATACGATTTATACAAATTTGAATATCCGCAACTCCACGAACATGATAAGGAAAAAACAGTTTTTATGAATGCAGATAAACGGGGGCTTACTCGGATAGAGTCGTAAAGTTATTGGAGTGAATACGGATACGGGATTATACGGAGCATTTCTAGATAACTGATATCCGATGTTACAAATGTTATATTGTTCTGATGGCTTGTATGTTATGTTAAGAATTTTATATAGAATTCTTAATCAACCTTTAATATCACATAATTCAAACGACGATGTGACGGGTATATATGTAATGGAGTATATTATAAATTTATCAATTAAACAATAAAGTACCTATATAAAGAGATTAAAGTTAGATTTCAGTAGCGATAACATTTCTGACAGTAAAAGAACGAATTTTTTCCACTGAAGTAATTTAAGATTTTGGTTTTGTCAGTCCTCTATTCCTATATCATAATACAATTTCTTACTATCTATTTGAATATGTATATCGATAGTACACTACTAGGATAGTGTTTATAATTTAAAGTTTTAGCTGGGATCTTGTAAATATTTACTCTTTTGATTTATGAGCACCATCACTCATTGCAGCGACGCGACGATGCGCGATAAAAGGCTTGGTAATTACATAACGCCTGGTAGAATTCATCGAGCAATTGTGGGTGAATGAGTATGACATCAACAAATACCCATCTTGCTAAAACTATACTAAAACTAGCGGACCCCAAAGACGTTGTCCTGCATGATATTTCAAGCGATTAGGATATTAAACAAAGTATGACAGTACCGATTGCAGCGCTTTCTTACGGGCTCATTTGTGAATCTAAACCATCCAGGGCTCGACCGAAACGCATACAAAAAATCTTCAAATCGGTCCAGCCGTTTAAGAGGAGTTCAGTGACATGACACACGTACAGTAGAATTATATATATGCTATCCTATCTATTAAGTTAGATCAAACTGCACACGGTGTCCAAATTTGATTGAAATCGGTTAAGTAGTTTAGGAATCCATAGCGGACAAACAACGTGACGCGTAATTTATGTACGTACTAGGAATTATTACAAGAATTTATTTAACGAGATAGTTACAGTAAAAATTCTATAGATTGTATACTTACTGCCAGAATAAAGGCGTATATTATTTGTTAGGTTTTTTTATATATAAAACAGTAATAAGAGAGACTATACCAAATCATAATAAAAGACACGAAAATTAAATATGGAACTTTAAAAAATATTTTTGAAATAAAAAAGGAATTGTATATAACAAATTTGCTTCAGTATTCTTATAAAATCTACACTTTTCTCTAAAAGTTTGTACTGATCGATATTGTAGGAAAAACTAAGAAATAAGGAAAACCGAGAACTGTTGATAATGATCCCGACGTAAATGTCAGTCAGAGGGATGAGGGTTGCACGTCAAGAAGCCTTGTTCTAGATTGGTTTACAAATTGAGCGAAAACATTCGGAAATGTCCTGCACGTTATTAGGTGTCGTTAGAAAAAGTTTTTTGGTAAAAGGGTCTCGGGTATTGCTGTTTAATGGGGCACATTATACTACCTAAATAAATTAAAACATAATCTGAGCCAGAACATATGGTATTAAATTGTTTGCTTATTTTTCTTCCTTTACATGAGAAAATTTAGGGTTATTTTAGTGTTCGTAATTTATCGATGTGAAAGATTCACCTGGGTTTTAATATAAATTTTATGACATACATTGACTAACCAAATCTAACATGGCGCTTTAATAAAATGTTTATAAAAACGCAATCCTGGGGTCATATGTTTGAGCCCCGGCGTGTCACAATATGTCTTTGGCCCGAAAATCTATGTCGTGTGTTAGGCACAGGAAGCTGATCTCCTAAATGTTTTATTTATTTATTATTCACACCTTTTATATGCTAGGCAGAGACCAAAGATATCCACTTGCTACGGTCCTGACATTTCACTTCATCCACTTTCATTAGACCATGCATGCTCTTCGATTGTGGGTACTTCTAACTTGTCCCTTCTCTATTACCTCCTGGATATGGACAAGACCTACCAAATCTGATTTCACCATCCACGGTTGCCTTGTAAATCAAATTAATAAGAAAATAAAAAGTTGACTCCACAAGTAAAAACCGCCTCCAAGGCATTCCACAATTTAAAATGTTTTGCTATATCCATCTCTCTTCATCAACATTTGGTACATCACACAGAATATTGTAACCTAAATAATCATGAATTTAAGCATTATATAACAAATTGAATTTTCTACGTATCGCTGTCTAAACAAAACTGATTCAAACAATCCAATTCAATATTGCATCATTATTGTAATGAGTTATGCGTATTGAAACCAAATTTATCAAAATTTGATAAATATCAGGATTAGCTTAATTTGCTAATATGTATTAATTATCGTGGGATGAAACTGACGCGTATTGCATTGTTGTCGGAATTGTGTATCAATTTTAAAAATATAGCCGCCCTTTAAATTCACGGATAATATCCATTTAAATAATATAGCCGCTCTTCACTTTACGTATTATATCGATTTAAAAATATAGCCGGCTTCGCACGGGCAACCGTACCCCGTAAACCTTTAAAAATATATTTTATATACCTACCTTCCTCATGAATCATTCTAGATATAGGTGAAAAATGAAATAAATTCTGTGTATGAGTTTATCGTTTTATTTAACGTTAGACATATGCTGTCTATTTTATTGTAGGCGTTATCAAGCCCTACAGTTTTTTAAACTAAATTTTATATCTCTCATCGCTAAGGCAGTGTTTGTAAGACTTGCTTTGCAATTCCAACCAACACGAAAAAAGTTTTTTTTTTCAGCTTTATATATAGGTATAACATTCTCAAATAACATGGCTATCTATTGTAAACGACTTTTAGTAGATCCAGAGATTACCCCTTACAACCTCACAAACTTTACCTGTTTATAATATAAGTATAGATACATAGAAAAATATTATTATACAGAAAGTTTTAAGGAAAATACTTAGCATTTTTTTAGTATAGACCGATTAGACTTGGGTTATTTTATCAGTCCAAGAGAGTACGATTTCAAAAGACAACATAAATCCGTTAAGCCTGAGGCACAGAATACCAATTTACCTCAGGCAAAAAATATCTGCCACAGAGCATTAAAGGTAGTTCAGTGATCATATATAGTCTATATGAGAATTTATCTCTGAACTTAATGGTTTTTTTAATAAACTATTTTTCTTTCTTTTCTAATTTGCTAGACAGTTTCATAGGATTTAACGTAATACATTTGGCGAAGAAACACATTACGTGAAACAGATAAACCTTCACTTCTGCAACATTCTAAGATGAGCAGGACTGAACCGGATGTAAAAGCTAGTTGAAAGAATGTGAGAAGCGAATAGTTGGCGATGTTGTTGAGTCGAAATAGCGCCGATGTAATAGCGCTGCAGCCGTGCATGTTACAGTCTCTCGCGTTTAAGCAAGCTTTAAGCTTACCTTTTGACGTGATAACGTCTTTAAAATCGTTTTAGTCGGGTGTCATGTTCAGAAACTTGTGTCACACCAAAACCTCACGAGCGCGATCGCTTAGTCGGGTGACATGTTCAGAAACTTGTGTCACACCAAAACCTCACGAGCGCGATCGCAGGTATAACGAGAGAGAGACGGACCGATCTCCCGTCTCTCTCACTCTAGCGGCATACAAACGAATGGAGATTTGTATGAATGTATGTATGAAGAAAAATGTATATCATAGTCGAATAAGTAAACTTGTCATTTTACACCCGAAATTTATCATCAAAAGTGTGAATAAAACGATAGATGTAATTTAAAATTTGAAAAAATTGTTATCTTCATTAATTCCTTACTTCCCAAAAACTTATATCACCAATAAGACGTTATCACGTAAACATCTCGATCGTAAACCTACTTTACAAACAACCAATAATTTTTTTTGATACAGAAAAGACATCGTTATGAAAATTCATTGTTGTGGTGTTTTTTTTGTTTACGACAAAATAGTTTTTAACTCCAAAAAGTAGGTACTTTGGAGATAAAAACTGTTTTGTTTTGTTCGTGGGACCTAAAAGTTTTTATCTCCAAGCGCGCAATTAGACTGGCCAATCTTTAACATAATGAAGTAAAATTATTGCATTCTTGTTTCATTAACTGATTTATCGCAGTTTAATCGAGATTTCGCTTTAAAATTGCAAATAATTGTTTTTGTGTAAATTTGCAATATATTGCAGACAGGACATTTGCGTGAATACAAACAACAGATTGGAAATTATTTTTCACAAATGCTGAATAAATAATTACTTAGTAATTAAATAATTAACTCGCTGCCGCCTGTATATTGACCCGGCCGATAAACAGGAAATAGCAGGGAAGTAGATGGAAATAAGAGCTAAACGCTACGAAGACAGATTTGTTTTATTCACATTTAGGATACGTTCAGTATATAAACAGAGGAGCATTCCGAGCGGAAAGCCTTCGGAATTGGTTGAGAGTGTTTCGGATTTTTCCGAGTTATACCATTAAGGAAATCGATATTGAATGTTTGCGGATTAGAATCGCTTATCCGGTATTATTTGGAATCGCGACGATGATGGCCACATTTCAATTTTCACACTTGAAAGCTTCGGATTATATCTTTACTGAATATACGTGTATTTATTGAAATACAATTTTCTACAACATTTGCATACTAAATTTTAATGCCGAAATTGATTCACCAGTTTAAAATCGTGCCTTAACAATTTCGCTGTAATTTGTCACGTAATTCAAGATGCGAATTAATTTCCGTGGCAGTTGTTGGAGGGAAGAAGTGTCAACTGTCTTTAATGGTTCAGAACAAGAGCTTATACCTAACATAAAATTAGTCGTAGTAGGGTTGCGACTCTGGACTAACAAAAACCGTAACTTATGCTTATCTAATTAAATAACTTACCTTATGTATATTTATATTAATTTATGTTTATCGGTTATTACAACTGTACAGTAATACAGATATAAGTTGTTGACATATTTTAAATACCTCGGAACGGGAAAATTATCTTTTAATTTATGGATGAATTAATAATAAGAGGTTATTTATTACAACCAAAACTGACATTGTAGTTTTTGTTAACATTTGTTATGAATCGCTCTTTGTTTTACTAAAATATATACATATGTAATATTTGTTTATTTCTTTAACTAAAATATTTATGCATTATTTACTTATTTTTTACTAAAGTATATATGTACTAACTACGGTTAGGTTATATAACCATTAAATAAAGGTTCAAAAATATACCTTCTTTGAAGCTTGTAAAGCTTTTAAAAAACGAAAACAAATGCTTTTCAATCTCTCTATGTACAATTCTAATACGCTCCCTATAGTATTTAAATATTCCGCTTGACAATTGATTAATTATTATATATAAAACTAGGTGACCCGGCAAACGTTGTTTTGCCATGTATATTATTTCTAGGAAACACTATTTTAGTTTAATAAAAATAACTATCTACAATAATAAAAAATAGGGTTTGATCGTTGAGGGGTGAAAATTAGGGTTTTTTTATGTATTTTTGTATGTCATAAAAAAATAAAAACAAAAACAAATTGAGATAGATAGTACCCGTTTCTCAGACTTCCTGAAAATGCATAAAAAATTTCATAAGAATCGGTCGAGCCGTATAGGAGGAGTATGAAAAGGAACATTGTGACACAATAATTTTATATGTGTTTAATTTATTAAATTAGCTTAGAATCACTTCTTAATATGCAGCTGAACGAGCAATCTTGGACCCAAGCTTCCCTACCCATCCGTTATGGTGGTTTAGGGATTCGCAAAATTTCCATTGTCGCTTTGCCTGCTTTTCTATCTTCTGTCCATAGTTCAGCAAATCTCATAAGTAAAATTTTAAGGGCTTCCCCTTCAAACTTTGAGATTGCTGGCTTGGAAGAAGCTAGAAACGCTTTCTTGATTGCATGCCCAGGTCAAAATTTTCCATTATCTCTAAATTCACAGAGGAGCTGGGATGACATACACTGCAAACTGACTTTTGACGATCTTTTGAGTTGTAGTACAGGTTCGGCGCGTGCTAGGCTTTTGGCCGTGGGTACGCATGAGGCCGGCTACTGGCTTCACGCTTACCCATCGTCAAATACAGGAACTTTTCTTGAGCCTGACACGCTTCGAATCGCAACCTGTCTACGGCTTGGGGTTCCGGTCTGCGCTCCTCATATATGTCCCTGTGGCAGTGATGTCGACAAGTTAGGACATCACGGCCTGTCATGCCAAAAAAGTGCAGGCCGCTTCTCGAGACATGCCGCACTTAACGATATCATACGCCGTTCCCTTGCCACCGTCAACGTGCCAAGTCTACTTGAGCCGAGTGGTATTGCAAGGGACGATGGCAAGAGACCGGACGGTATGAGCTTGATTCCATGGAAGATGGGTCGGGTACTGGTATGGGATGCAACCTGTTCAGACACGCTGGCCCCTTCCCATCTACATGGAACCAACTACAGAGCTGGTGCGGCTTGTGAAGCGGCTGAAAAAATAAAGCATGCAAATACAGGGGTCTGGGCTCAGAATATGATTTTGTCCCATTCGGTGTCGAGACCCTTGGTCCGTGGGGTCCTAGCGCTTTAAGGCTTTTTAAAGAAATTTCAAAAAGGTTAGTCGACATCACAGGAGACCGAAGATCTGGCAGCTACCTCGGACAAAGAATTAGTCTAGCAATTCAAAGGGGGAACGCTGCCAGTATCTTCGGAACCTTGCCTAAAGGGACTCCTTTTAATGATATATTTTAGTTTATGTTAAGTTTAGTTATTTATTTCAATGTATATTATTTTATTATCAGTTTTAGTGATAATTATATGTTATATATAGTATGTTAATATTATAATAGGGAAACGTTTTTGGAATATTCCATGTATGAACTGAGTATAAGTTATGATGTATACATATTTTATGTAGTTTTTATCGCACGAATAAATTTTAATATATGTCATATGAAGTGACATTTGATATAGCGAAGATGTCAAAGCTGAAAGATGAAATGAGCAATCCTAATTCCTAAATCCATTTTATATATTAGATGTTTAAAGAACTACTGTTTATAAAAAAGCTTCATCACACTCATTGGAAGAAAGCAAATGACACCAAACCCCTTTAATGTATTTGAATCTTCACCTAAGTAACTGTTAATTTTACTATGAGTTCAATTTAAATTTATATAGTAACAACATGTGCTTATGAATTAACATTTTATAATAAGTTTCACAAAATTTCCCAACTACACCGAGTGTAATCCGTGTGGAAGCCGTATTAGTTCAGTTCAGGGCGTTTAATATTAAGATCTAGGAGATTTAGCGTTGAAGGGGAGTGTTTGCAACTGGAATTGCATAGTTGTACCACTGTTATTACTGTACATCGTGTTTATATGTTGATTTCGAATGCTTTATTTATTAGTTTCGCCATTTTGGATAGCAAACGGCGGAATATAAAAGTTTTGCGTTAAGATATTTCATATTGCATTTGAAAATAGTCATAATGATAATAATTTATGTTTTCTGCTCTTTTAATTACCATTTCACACTTTAGAGTATTGAACGTGCGACTCTCAGAGGTCGTAGCTTCGAATCCTAGCTGTGTACTAATGAATTTTATAAATGCGCCTAAGACCTGTGTTGATGGCATGTGTTGGGCACAGAAGAATGACTTATAATAAAAACAAATGACCCCGAAACAGCTATAGAAATCTCAGACCAGTCACTGCTTTTTTTTCATCCTTGATACAGCAACAGATTTATTGTCATATTTGAGTGATTCACGTCATATATCGTCTTAATATATGTCTGTTCTCCTATTACAGTAATAACCGGCCATAACATAACGGACAAAGAGGCCGCTTGAACGGGTGCTTAAAGATATTGCTAATTACAAACGCTTTTATAAGATTGCTATTGTCAATACGAGATTTGATGAGAGTAAAAGTAGAATAATATGCTTTTTGTATTACGAATTTAGAAATACATTATCGTCACTTATACTGATATGATCGTAATAGTATATTTTTTATGTGGTATTAAATATAAAGATAAAAAAATAATTAAAGAAATAAGTTGGCGCCTGGTAGATAGTGCCGGTGACACGAGAGCTGGTGCTATCCTCGCTCAACCAATAAGTATCGCAATACAGCGAGGTACTGGTGACAATACAGGAAACACTGCCACAGGGTCTAAACTTTTTAAATTTGTTTAAATTTTATTTTTATTAATTTTTAATTATTTTAAGCCTGCCACTATAAGCCCACAGCTTGAGTGTGACTTGAGCACAAATGAACTTAGTGCTAAGGTGCTCTCTTTTTAGCCGACTTCAAAAGACACCGAAGGATGTTATATGTAATGTGTAATGTTTCTTCAAAATTTACTGTAGTTTAAATTACAAATAAAATTTTCTTGATTACGACTAAAATTCTCTTTATAATTTTTATTTATTAACACTTACATACAGTGGACATAATTAAATGACAAGGAGGGCAACTGGCGGCCTTATCACTTTCGAGCGATCTCTTACAGGCCAATAAAATTGAATCGATATCTAATGAAATTAACTTTTCGGTAATCGTAACGCCCAGGAGTTGAATTTCGACCTGAATTGAATTGATTCGATAAAAATTCAAATACTAGATATTGAGCTGGCTTTGATCATGCTTGTGTCTTTGTCTAAAAATACTGATAAAACCGTATGACTACTATTCTACTTGATTTATGAATGAATCTTCAATAATCCTTACTCATAATCGTTTATTAGGACTTAACGGCTATTTTTAACCGACTTCAATAAAGCTTAAGATTATAACTAAACGTGACTTTGAGGAAGATATTACTAGGAGATTATTAACGTTTCAGAAGTAAAACATATAAAGAAAAACTTAAATTCTCATTTCAAATAATTTTAATAAATTTGGGAATTGCACCTATGGGCGTGGGCCCCACGTTGGAAAACACTGCCTTAGACCCTAAAATCCACAGTGAATGTCAGAAGATCACCTACTTAACATTAAGATAAATCACGATGCACAAGCAGTAATCTAGGGCCCAGATCTAGAAGGTTGTAGCGCCACTGGTTATTTTTGTATTTTACAACTAATTATTACCAATTAATATTTCATACCGGAAAATGAATTGATTACAATAATTTCTTAACGCTTTTCTACTCCCAAAAGAAGTCATTGATATTTCATAAATGTTGCAATGAATAAATATCTAATAAACTAATTTATTTGTTACAGGTACATTACAAATTCAGGAAGCGCGTTTTTTGTATGAACACGAATCGTACGTATTCTTAAATGCGGTAACAGGAAAATAGCGGTAAATTTAAATCAGGCCTGCTGATTATGAAAGTAAATTGCTACTGTGGTAAATTTGCGTATAATTATATTGCTTAGATTGTTAATTATCTATTTTGTGTTGTGACGTTTTATTTAATGTGTTTGTTAGTCTGTGGAGAAGACGCTAGTTTTGGCTTGTCTTTTAAATTTTTATTCGAAGATTTTTTGTTGGAAACTTATGGATTTTAAAGGAATTATATTAAAGTTTACAAGTAAAATTACAAACTATAAATGTTGTTTCTATAAATACATATTTCAGCAACATATTTGAGTTTCATTCTTCATAAAAAAAATCTTGGATTAAAAATTTAAAAGACAAGTAAAATCTAGCGTCTTATTCAGAGACTAACAAACAAATTAAATGAAACGTCAGTTAACACGTTATAGATAATTAATAATCTAAAGAATCTAATGTAAGAATTATAGTTATTTCTTTACGTATAGAATTCTTAACACGGATTGACATAAAATATCTCTTTTTTTATAATAAAAGTATGGTACTCAGGGATAATGTAGGATGCTAATGGGGAAGACATTGCATTACAAATATATATATGTATGTCCTCAATAACAATGTCAGTTATAGTGTGGTATATTGTTGGTTCATAAATCATAAGTAAAAAGGGGGGACACAAAACAGTTGTCAAATATTCGTGGCTTGTAGTAAGATTAGTAATCAAGAGATAACTTGTTTATTATTATACCAAACAACTTTATAGCATTATTTTAAAGGCTAAATTTAGCGATAGAAATCATTGAGAGAATAGAGTCCAGTTATTAAGCTTTATCGAGTTTCCTTTGTATCTGTCCATCCTTTCCGTACCGCACTCCAACTGTCCAAAACTTTTGTTTTGCGTCAATCGGTTTTATTTATCTAAATGAAATCTTACCATTTGAGATACGATTTCTATATTTCAGTTATTACTAAGTTTATTTATTTATTTCTTAAGGTTTTTGATGGCAGTATTTTAAAGCAAAATCTTTGTTGAAATTACCTGAGATATTTACTGTTATTTATGGGAAATTAGCGTAGGTTTCTTTTGTATTTTATTTAAGACACAGACATTAAATAATGACATTATTTAGACTCATTTATCAGATGACAAGAGTGTTTTAGGCATGGTGATTTAGGGCTGAAAAAGGGCTCAAAATATACAATTAACAGTTTTTTCAACACAGTCCTAATTTTCAAACGTATAGAAAGCTTTTATTAAGCTAAAAGTACAATTAAACTGTATAATAAAAAATACGATTGTATAAATTTTATGATACAAATTTGAGGCTGGAATCGTAAACTGGAAAGTTCACCGCGTCACTTGAGCTAAAGTTTGTTGAATTTTATTCTTACCATTGATGAACGTTGAAATTACAAGATATTAGTTTGAGTCTTACTCTTATTACTCTTAGATGCCTACAAAGTATTTCAACTTTTATCCCTCTGTATCTTTCGAAACTGTTAGTAATAAATTGATTTTAACTTGCCCATGTCTATTTCGTTATATATCTGATATTATCCAAAAAGAATTATTAGTGGTGGCCCATAAAATATATATCTGAAGCGTTTGTAAATGTTACTCAAATACATATAGACCGGGAGATAGTGACACAAAATATTGGGTCATTTGTACCAGTATGGCGGTTCTTCAGGGGTCTTATTACGCAATAAAAAAAAGAATAATGATGCTCATAGCGCTGGTACCGCCAGTCCAATCGTGTGACGTAAGTCGAACTCGATGGATTAATTACGAGTATCAAAAGATTTGTCCACAAAAATTCTAGTATTTTCCGATAGTCCATAAAGAAGTAAGAGGCGGTAGTATCATGCCATACTTCTCCAGTGTGACTTACAGCCCGCCATACCGACGCGAATGCGTTAATTAAAAAAAAATTCAACCAATAATAATGGTAATAATAGTGGTCCAACGAGAAAATACAAGTATGAAGTGCGGACACTAGTAACACACATGCTATTTTACTAAATAAAGTCGAAATATTTTATTTTCCAGAACCCGAGTTATACGTAAACTAATCCATGACTGCAGGTTAGGTGAATAGGCATTTAAAATATCAGCTATCTTTAACTTAATAATAAACTGAGGTCCTGGAGTCGGGTCACTGTTTGACTCCTAATTATTGCCTCTTCTTGACGGAACTCGAACAGTATTGTAAAAATAAAGAAATTTTTAATTTTCGCTTTTAACCATACCATTGTTTATCTCCGTTGAAATCAGTATTAATTAATTATAAAACGGTTCGAAGATTGTAATTAAACAAAAGCAAAATTGGAGTTCGAAATCACTGTATCATCGTGGGGGTTCTTTCTTGGCAACGCCATCGGAGACCTATTAATCAAATACTCTAGTGATTAATTAGAATCAGTAATTAGTCGTCACTCGGCAACATTTTCTTTGATGTAGCGATGTTTAGTGCTTAACTACGTAATTTGATTTATAAAAAAATGTTGCCAAAACCAAAAATTTATTTTCATGTTTTTTTTGTCTTTATGTATCTTTACGAGCTCTGAACATACAAAAGCATATCAGTAGGCGAAAACTCCGCAATTATAATCGTAAAAAGCTTATTCTCTTTTTTGAACTTGAATACCCCGGTTTATATCCGTTATTATATAGATTAAAAACATATTTTTTTTATATATGACCAATTTATAAATGCATTTTACATGACCCTATATTAGTAATCATGTCTCAAGTAAGAAAAGTATCGAGTTTTCCCTTGTTAAGTTGTATGCTTGTGTTAAGTGGGCTCGTAACAGCCGGGGTCAGACTAGAGATGTTTTGAGATCACTTCAACTTTTATTGAAGTTTTTTTCATGATTTAAATTGAGTGAATTTACAAGTTCAAAGTTACTATAAGAAAGATTATTATCGTTTGATTTTTTTGTGCGTTATTATAGACTGTCTTTGACTTTGAGTTCTTTTGTTATATTTTATGGCGTACCTAATTTCCAATGTCTTGGGAATATCACCTCAAACTCTTTCGTTCCACAACTAAGGCAGTTTTTGCCGCGCACCACCACTATGTGTGTATTTCCGAACCAAGTCCACTTAAGGTCTTTCAAGAAAAGAGCGAATCAATTCTTAAAAGGCCGGCAACGCATATGAGACCTCTAGCAAGGTTAGTGTCTATGGGCGGCGGTATCACTTAAAATCAGATGAGCCTCCTGCCCTTTTGCCCCAATCTTAAATAAAAGTTAATCAAGGTGATTTCGTAGATACATTTAAATATATCCGAGCAACTGGATATTCAACCATAGTTGCATGTTTAACACATACAAGTCGAAGGTCCTAACTTCGAGTTATCTAAGCAATCTTTGTTATATACGGGTAGACCCATAGAGCCGATCAAAGTGGAAAAACCATTTCATTTTCCATTTTAATTAAACCCATATGAATATAAAAACGGATACAAAATATTAAATTAAACCGAATACGAAAAAATAGCGAATATGAGCGTAATATTAAACATTTGCGCATCCAAACGAGAAAGCTTTTACGCTTCGTTGACGAGGAGCGGGGAAGAGCGGTCAGAGCAAATGAATTCTGTGGATTCATTTCTTAAGACGTAATTTTATAATGATTGAACTTATTTCTATTGTTCACTGGTACTTGAGAGATTGTTTTGTTGGCTTAAGGTCGGGATTACAAAAAAAAATAAAAAGTTTGCAAATACTTATTAATGATATAAATTCTTTACATAGGCACATATACATGGGGACTATAAATAAACTTCTAAATCGATTTCGATGACACTTGCACTGTTCCATTTTCCATACATATATGTAAATTAAATGAATAATCATCTCAATATGACTTTAGCTTTGCAAAAGTTTTTCGACTAACATATATACAATAAATTATGTTACTGTATATGCTTAGAATCCTACAGGGGATTCTACTCAAACATTATTAATTTCCAACTATGGAGACAAATATAGGTATATTTCAGTGACTTCTTTACAGTCAACGAGAGAATGACTAACAGTTTAATTTTAACTGCTGTATCGTAACAAAACATGTAGTCATTCAATTGTTTTTTGGTGACGTTGGCGTCTAATAGTTTGTGAAACAAAATGACGTCGCTGTCAAATATATGGCCTGTGTAATCTGTGGTCTTATTGATTTATCTCTAGAATTAAACCCACCTAATAACGAATACCAAGTTAGGAAGACGGTAGAACATTTTTGCTTGTCAGCTTGAATATTTGAATTGAAACCCAGAAACTGTATGCTCTAGTCTAATAATGCTAACGAGACAAGACGACGCTATAAAATTCAAGTAGCTCTGGTTGAACAAAAATAGAATTAAATCTTTGCCACGGGACGAGGCGTTCCGAATGCTAAAGTGTATGGCGCGGGGCCAGCGAACGACAATTAGGCTTCCACTGTCAAACTGGAAAGCATGAAGGAAGTGTGGCTAGAGAAACAGCGGGAAACTAAACCTTCTTACCCACTAGCTTTCTCTATTAGCGTAGCGTAGTATTTGATCTATTTTAAATGCGTTTAAAATAAGAAATTAAGCTGTACTAAAATTATTGAATGTATTGAAGAATTTTTTTTTTCTTGTTGTTTGTTTGATTTTGTAAAATTTTTAACCTTTTTGTAGTATTATGTATTCCATCTCTGGCTATATTTTCAGTGTATCTGTTTGTAATTATATATAATTTATGTTAGCTGTAGGATTACGAAATAAATAAATTATTAAATAAATATCGTATTAAAACTACGGTTTTCGAAATCGGAAAACATCGTATCATGCATTAGTGATTAGACCCAAAAAGTCGATAGCGTGTACCCAAAGAACAAATGATCGCGAATCAGATACGCAAATCTGAAGTATAGGTCAAAAACGTTTTACCACCTCTGGTTTTTACAGTATTTTTAACATTTTTACAAGGAGGTTCACTTACTGTACATAATAATCTGTAACGATTTCATCGCAAATGTAGTGGCCCCGTCGCTCCTCGATCTGTATGCTCAAGTGCAACTCTTAATTAAGTATCACTGAATACGTTTTTGTTTCATTCCTCATTGTTTCACTTGCAGCACTCTCCTCTTTTATTTTGTTGCTCCCACTTTTTGCTGCTTCCCTAATTATTATTTCACTGCTGATGTCTTTTCCTTATCATGAAATTTGTCATTATGACTATCATGGTTATTTATTTATACGGTATATTACAGAGCAGTTTTGGCCAAGTGGCTTCACCGTCAATAGAATTCTTCAGGTTGTAGGTTCGATCGCCGGCAGTGCACTAATGGGCTTTCTGTTTAGGTGCGCATTGACTTGCTCGTAAGGAGGGAAAAAATTGGGACCCAAAAAGTCGATAGCGTATGTCAAGAACAGAAGGCTGATCACCCACTTGCAAATTAGAAAATGATAATGAAACTGATACAGAAATCTGATGCCCAGATCCAAAAAGTTATAGAGCTCCTATAATGCCCGAGGCAATCACTCATTAGCCGTCTGTGCGTCAGAACCCGAAACAGTCTCACTGGGAATCAATTCGCTTAGGATTAATTTTATTATTATTTATCTTTTATATTCTGTAGGTATATATTTCTGCATATTTCCGTTCTGAATCTGCTAAGGCCTATTGATATTTTTTAACGAAATACTTGATTAATCATCGCCCGGGGACATATTATTTGAATTATAGCTGTCTATTTTCTTATAGACTCCTCGGAAAAAACAACATTTTCCCTTGAATTTACACACGTTTCATCACTTGTTGGGTCAATCAATTTGGCCAATCGAATTTTGCTTTTTATTATATTTGCCGACAGCTTGGATGTTTTCATTTTGACGTGATAACGTCTTTAAAATCGTTTTAGTCGGGTGACATGTTCAGAAACTTGTGTCACACCAAAACCTCACGAGCGCGATCGCTTAGTCGGGTGACATGTTCAGAAACTTGTGTCACACCAAAACCTCACGAGCGCGATCGCAGGTATAACGAGAGAGAGACGGACCGTCTCTCTCACTCTAGCGGCATACAAACGAATGGAGATTTGTATGAATGTATGTATGAAGAAAAATGTATATCATAGTCGAATAAGTAAACTTGTCATTTTACACCCGAAATTTATCATCAAAAGTGTGAATAAAACGATAGATGTAATTTAAAATTTGAAAAAATTGTTATCTTCATTAATTCCTTACTTCCGACGTGATAACGTCTTTAAAATCGTTTTAGTCGTGTGACATGTTCAGAAACTTGTGTCACACCAAAACCTCACGAGCGCAATCGCTTAGTCGGGCGACATGTTCAGAAACTTGTGTCACACCAAAACCTCACGAGCGCGATCGCAGGTATAACGAGAGAGAGACGGACCGATCTCCCGTCTCTCTCACTCTAGCGGCATACGAACGAATGGAGATTTGTATGAATGTATGTATGAAGAAAAATGTATATCATAGTCGAATAAGTAAACTTGTCATTTTACACCCGAAATTTATCATCAAAAGTGTGAATAAAACGATAGATGTAATTTAAAATTTGAAAAAATTGTTATCTTCATTAATTCCTTACTTCCCAAAAACTTATATCACCAATAAGACGTTATCACCTAAACATCTCGATCGTAAACCTACTTTACAAACAACCAATATTTTTTTTTTATTCACTGGCGCTGCACTTTCAAAACCATCGTCGTTATAAAACAATTTCAATTTAGTTAATTTTTCCTTATTTTGAGAGACTTCCACTTTCATTAAATTTCGCTTTAAAAATAATCAAGTATCATTTGAAGATTTCATCATAACACTTGAGATCTCAATCTGGTTTGCAATCTAGACCGATTCTCGGCTTATTTGCCGCGAGATTTACTTCAAAACGTCGACATTTTTCATCTCTGTTGGGATTCCATTAGGATGAGTCCGCTCCGGACTTCTTAATTTCCGTCCGCTTGTTGAATGTATACTCTATTAGTGCTTGAGGTTTTGGACTAGATCCTATTTAGATGTCTTGAAATTTAAGAACTAAAATACTATTTACAAAGATGCTGGTTCAATGAATCATCTAATACATTAAGATACCACGATTTGTTGTTTCTTCTTTGTGTTTTCTATAATTTTTAATTTATAATAGTTTAGTCAAGCCACATTTCATATATCTAATTGAAATATGCAATAACAAAATTTCTAACATACAAACACTACAAAATAAATTAATAAAAGCAGTATTTAGATAAAAAAAATTAACACAGACCTTCCATCTTCCAAGAAACCAAATTTATGACGATAAAACAATTATATGTGTATTTCACTGGTATCCTTATTAAAAAAATTTTAATAACTTTCTCCATAAGAGCTTATCATTAAAAAAAATCAAACATACCACTACTCGCAATACTAATCGAGCGAGTTTGCTTATCTTGCCGAAGGCGCATACAAATTATTTGAAGAAGTCTATGAAGTATAAGGGTGTGCAATTATTTAATAATTACCGTCTAAAATTTGTAATATCAGCGTGTTTAACCAATACAAAAGGGCATTAAAGATACATATCAGAATGAGCCTAGTAGACTAGAATTAGGACGGCTGTCTGATGGCAAAGTGTATCTAGTTCGTAAAAACTAAGATTCTCATGTAAAAAAAAACATTTTTTCTAATGATAATTAAATTTCTTTAAACAAAACATAATTATCGCCTTATCAATATTATTAATATCGTTTTAAAAGATTTAAACGCCTGTAACGCAATGTCATATATTAAATTGAGAGACTAGCTTTAAATTTCATATTAACCCGAAATTGTTGAGTAGTTCTCTTCTAACCTGATATTATCCCCACCCAAATACAGATAAAAACTTGCAAAAAGTTCTAGAAGTCGTAATCGTTTTCCCATTTGGTTAAGCGATTGATTGGTTACTGTAACTACGCTACTGGTTAGGTTAGCGCACTCAACCGCTTCAAGATTAACTGACCACATTTTTATCTGTTCTCGGTAACACTAATGCTATTGATTACGGACTTGACGAAGATTCATTTACAGGATGCTTCGAAGTTTTTTCTAACCCTAAATTTATTTTATGAGATATTGGAACAACCTATCTCCTTGTTTTGCTTTATAGTTAAAAGAAAAGTAATTTTAATTCTCTATTCAATTTAATTGTAGTGCAAACAACCGTCCGTTTTTTTTTTATATAACGCGGGAATACGACATGATGTTAAGTCATGGTCACTCACATTACCAGAACGATCGCAAATGCGTTGCCGACCCTTTAAGAAAGCACACCGTTTTTCTTGAAGGGCGAAATACTTCAAAAATGCGTCTCACTCATTTTCAATGTCGATTCGATTAACACTTTTAATATAAATGTATTTAAGTTCCTAACATACAATTGTAGAAAATTACCACTTTAAAGCAGAATTTGTCAACTAAATGGAATGCTTTTCTAAAGTCTAAACGTATCGAAGCGTGGCTTACAGGGAGCAATTGATTGCGCTGAGTTATCGTGACCGAGGTTAACGTCTCAATGAACCGATCGAAGATTTACCGCTTACAACTATTGGCCACAGGACATCAGCTAGTAGTTGAAATGCAAATGTTAGGAGAAAATTATATTAGCTTTTCATAATTCCAGTTACATATCTAAACATATAAAACAAAGTGTTAGTTACACCACTTATAACTGAAGTTCGGCTGGACCGATGTTAGTTATTTCTTTTTTGGTGGATTCTTCTCCGCTCCGAATAGCAGAATAAGTAATAAAATATCGGATGAGTTATCAAATAACAATATATTAATTAATTAATTTTACGAATGCAAACACCATGTGGTTTCATCTGTTGACAAAATTACGCACCATTTTACATCGAATTCGTGTCAGTTCGAGAAATTCCAATCTTGAAGTGCATGAGGAGATGCATAACCAAGCTTTGATCTTGATCGAAGTCATGTGTTACCTCATCAAAAATGTTGTATATCAGAAAGTGCTTTAACATGTATCGCAAGAGAGAAGAGGCCTAATTTGTAAAACTGTAATTCTTCTTTCGCAATGGCAAGCAACAAAACATTTCTGTATTTGCAAAAAAAGTTTTATTAATGTTATTACCTTAATGAAATCCTAAATTAAATTTAAATAAAATTAACACACAATTAGACTGTTAGGCGGAACGAAGTTAGCCGGGTCAGCTAGTATAAGATAATCCTACTTATTAAAAAGTTCATCTCTGCACACGATATGAAAAAACCTGGCTTTATTGATGATTTCGGTACAGTTGGTAGTACTGATTTTTTTAATGGAGCAACTGTTCCCCGTTATCTGCAGTTAAGCCCTCGTTTTTACTTCGCTCGGGTAAATTAGCTGGCAACTTTGATCTTTACTTTAAGCTTGAATATTTAAGGTTTTAAATTTTAAAAACTTTTCCAAGCCTTTATTTTACTGGGTCAGTTCTTTAAAGGAAATAATTTGTTAACATTTTATTTCGCTTTAACAGAAAGCAACTTTACCTGCTGAGCTTTAACAGAAATATTAAATTATTTAAAAATGTTTTAGACCGGACTTTTCAGTTAGCGGATAGCGTTTAGAGTATTAGCTTTTTAGTAAAGCCTTTCTTTATAAAAACATCATATATTATACGTACAATTCATTGACACATCTTCGAAAGGACAATTCGTGAAATGCCAAAAGGAAATAAAATAAATATATACGCAGTTAAGTATGTATTAAATATTTAGCCAAATTTCAAGAATCAGAATCAGTGATCTCAAAATGGAAATGGAAACCAACAGCTGATAGAAACAGCGAAGAGTGGAAGCTGCATAGGACCCCACGAGGGCTAAGACCCGGAAAGAACTTAGGAACATGGCCAGGCCGCCCCCGGTCTTCGGGGGCGGCCAAGCGAAACTGGGAAAAGTTCATCACCAAAGGACTTTGTTACGGCTGTGGTGGTGACTACCAGTTCCAAGGGGGATTGAAGGTTCATGTAGATAGTTCGGAGTATACGGGTTATAGATATTACTACACCAAACCAGGATACAGGCTGAAAGCCAGGTCTTGTGAAGACGCCAGATATATTCACATTAATTTTGTGCTTCTTGCCGAGTTGAGGCATTTTGAGAGGGTAAGTCTTTTTGAATATTTATGCCATCAGATCTAAATTGAACTAATGTCTCTTTTCCTTTTCATATCAATCAATCAAAATACGTTTATTCAGTTTAGATGCGTCTTAGGGCATGCTTATGAATGTCAAAAACGTTTACAAAATTCGCAAAGAGCAAGACTACGGCATCCGTTCCCAAAACTACTAGGAGGCCTTGTTCTGAGAAGAACGGGCAAGAAACTCAGCAGGTTTTACCCTCCCTCTACTCACATTAAAGTTAAGGTAACTGTTAGGTATATTTTCAATAGCAAAGTGAACGAAAACATAATTTTCGACTCAAACGGAAACATATTTCGTTAACTGAAATCGTTTAATTAACTTCAGTGACTTTGTCAAAGCAGACTTGACCTTAATCGCTTTCGATACTTCACGCTGCATATCGAAATAAACTTCGACAGCTTTATAATGCAGCTTTTCTCAATTTTAACATGAATTATCGTTAATTTACTAATGGAATTGTTTAGATCAGACTCTTTTTATAAAAAAAACACTTAGTGACTTAAGAGGTAGATTTATTAAAGGCTGCAATAATTTCATTAGATAGGAAGTCGCCAACTCACCCTCTGGAGACCGCATCTAAATTTTGTCTAAAAGTTATTAGTTTTCTTACTCTAACTTATTAAGAAGGAGCAGAAGAAAATAAACAGCAATACTGAAACTTAAATTACTGTTTTGTTGGCCGATGACATTTCTCTCTGCATGTTCTGATCGCAGTATTTACAAACCATTTTCAGTTGGGGTGTACATCAATGCTTAAACTAAGGCGTTAATAAGAAAACTCAAAGATATTGTAAGGCGAGAGATAATCACCCATCAGTCAAGCTGACGTAACGTAGAACGTCTAGACTTAGATGGATGAGGCAGAACTATCCACTCGAGTGGAAAGCGACAAATTCACAAATATCAGCTTTTTATTCGAACAAGTGAAGATTGATTTTGTCGGAATTCAAGTGTTATTAGCTAGCTTAGTTAGCTACTAGAATTGACAAATCATTTAGATTTCCACTGTTTGCTATTATTCTAGTCCTAAGATCTTCTTTTGTTTTGTAATACATCCATCGGTATAAGGCAGGATTAGACAACTGATATAAGCCAGAATGAAACTGTTGTCAATGCGTAGTATATAACTAAGATATTTGTTTCAATAGCTATACTTAAACGCAAATCTCTCATCTCTTTTATGTTCGCAGTCAAACGATATCAATACTCTTATCTACGGCGGTAATACTATCGCCTTGTATAGACCAAAACTTAAGCATAAATTTTGGCCAAGTTACCACTAAGCCAGCTTATCGAAACAAGACGAACACGCTACGGGGCAGGTCGTTATCGCAGGTGGCCGGCCGGTTGTATCCGGTTAAATCCAGTTACAACCGGTAACCAGACTGGGGATTACTGCCCCCATCCAGTTCTGGTAGATTTATTAGTTTTTTAAGACTTGTTTAGCTTTGATTTGTGGTCATTTTATCGACTACGAATTCACACTTTTTCAGACTTCCTCACCCACTTTGCATTTGCATATATACAAGTTAACAAGTGACAGTTTATATCGTAATATCTAAGGAAAATATTATTCTCTACATTTCATAATGAAGTTAAATACACGCGGTGGAATTATGTAAATCCGAATCCTATGACGGACGAATTTAAGGAGTTGAAAATTAACCGTGCATTTGTCAAACGTGAAGTGTGCCACGCGGAGGGAATGCCTAATGAACCGGTTCTGAGCGGATTAAACCAGATTCAACTGGATTAGCGTCGGTTTCGACCGGACCGAGCAAGATGGCCGTCGAATTGTCATTTCTTTAATATGGTTGGACGTGAGTCGGATGAAAATGGGAGTCATAATAATGATTATTTTATCTGCCATATTAAAATTATGCTTTCGGATAATCTGTCTAATTTATGAGGGTTAGATAATTCAAAATGTTATTAAATTTATATTTCATTAATGCCTAACCGGGGCTTTCCCGTACAGCCGCAACAAAACAAATTACAAAGTGTACAGTGAACCGTTTAAGATTTTACGCAAAGTTTAGAGCCTATGGGATTACTTCTGGAGCGGAGACAAGTTTTTAATTAAATCTTATAAATTGTATCCTTTACGCCTATTTTATCCCGGAGGCGAAAACACTCACTAATATTTTAACCAAGATTTATTACAGTCCCACCACCAAATTATTCAATTTAAAACTTACGAAAATACTACAAATATTTACGCAATTTTACAGAATATGAAATTTAAAACCTACGTTAAAACTAGCCGCAGTAATCAGAGGGCAAACAGAGCAGCCGAACTGTGATCGCGGACAAATTGTATTTTTAATTAATTTCCATTGTTTTCGTTTATGCGACCGATTGCGTTGTTGCGCGACCGGTTGATGAATTATGTTCCAAATTGAATTATTATATTTACGGATGATGATGTTGAATTTTTAGGAATTACTCTTAGAAAAATGTTATTTTAATAGATGCGCTTGCTTCTTCAACCACGTGATACACGAATATTTTGTGAAATTTTTGACGATTTCTTCTTTAATAATCAGTTTTATTTCAGTCAATTTATACAAAAATCTTATGAATTATGCACCTTCCTCAAAGATCACATCTATTTCTGAAAAGTAGTTTATTTTACTAGTATCACAGTGGTATCACTAGAAACCACCTCTATGGCTTAGTTATAAAGTATAGTGTCCTAGCTAGGCTATGATTCTGCAAGAATTATTAATTTGGAAGGTACAGTGGTCTTATCTGAGGGCGTTTCCGAATGAATGAAACAGATACAGTTTTTCTGAACAGGTTAACAGAGATTCATACACCAATTATTTTCAAATTTATTTCTGAAATGTCGACTGAAATTTAAGTAAATCATAATTAGCTTTTTTCTCTGAAATAAAATGACATTTAATAGTACATAGATTTTCATTATGTAAGAGCTTGCATTCATATAAATAAAACCGTTTAAAGGCATATTCGTTGTGATTCGCTAAAATCGTAAAATTTGCCGTTAGGCCTATGCTTACCCGTGTTATTAGATTTACAGCTGGATTTAGGAAAACCCCTGTAATACTTAAGAGAGTTTGTTTTCGGTATTATTAAAATAAAGTGTTAAGGAAAATTTTGGACTAATTCAAAAAGTAAACATTGCTTTTCAAATATTTCTTTACTATTTTTAATCTTTTAAATATATAAAACAAAGTCGTGCTAATTACACTCAAACTCAAAATATCTTAATTCATGTAGGTAAACAAGTACACCTATGAAAGAAGTTAAATTAATTGTAAATTTACATTTACTACCAGTTCGCAAGTCAAGGGCGTAGAGCGGGTAAGACTACTTTTAATTCGATTGGCTGGACCGATGTTAGTTTTTTTTTTTTGTGGATTTTTCTCTACTCCGAATAGCATAATAAGTATGCAAATATCGGATAACTTATCGAATAACAATAAATTAATTAATTCTTTGAATGCAAACAGCATGTGGTGCCATCTGTTGATTTAATTAGTAAATCAAAGTCCGTCAAATATGTCACGAAAGGGAGCGATATGACGGTTTTGGCATCGAAACCCCTAATACCAACGAAAAAAATTCATGTAAAAATTTCTGTATTTGCAAATAAGTTGCATTAATGTTATTACCTTAATGAAATCTTTAATTAAGGTTAACTAAAGTTAACACGATATTATTAGACTGTAAGGCGGAACGAAGTCCGCCGGGTCAGCTAGTTATAAATAAATAGGAAATCAAACTTACCCTTAGACAGTCTAAGCGGTATTGGCCTAGGGGCCTCTGCGGCTCTCATCTCTGAAGTCGTAGGTTCAAGTCCCGGACTTTTTTATCCCGCCATTAACACACGTTCGTTCGTAAAAGAAAACATCGTGAGGCCGGCATGCCGTAGACCAAAAAACCGTGACAGAGTGCGCCGGCACAGAAGCGTGATACTTGCCTATTAGAAAATAAATTATCACGAAACACATACAACTACGTGAGGGCCAGACTAAGGGTTTAGCTCCACTGGTTTTTTAGCCTTAGATATAATAATTTACGACGCAGGCACAGAGACCTAATCTACTATAAACAAACAAAAAAATCAATCAAACAAATTCTTCATGTGATGCCAAAAACCTCTTAAGGCCTGATCACCTAAACTCATAAAATACATAATATATTTATTTATTAACACTTCATTCCATACAGAAATATATTACAGTTGACATAATTAAAAGAATAGGAGGGCAACTGGCGGCCTTATCGCTTTCGAGCGATCTCTTTCGGGCCTGGAAGTGATCGATTAATGTGTGAAATAAAAGCCAAAATAAAAATTACAAAAATACATAGAGATAATAGTTGTTTAGACAAAAATAATGGAACAAAAACATATGTAAACAGTGAACAGAAAAAGATATAAAAGAACTATAATAAATGAATTTCTGAAAAGAAAATAAACGCAAGAAGACGGATCGGCGATAATGGGGTGGTTTAATTATGTTATCCCTCATTGTTTTCATAAATCTGTGCGTAAGACAAAGTATAATACAACGCAGAACCGACACCCCATTCGTCTCAGTCCGAGAGCTGCCTTACAGAGATTTATGAGCTACCTGTTCACTTTTATCCTTTTAATACAAAGACTAAGTTAGTGCAGATGTGACAATGTGGAAAATTTTTAATTGTTTTTTTTATCTGCTACAACTTTGTGAAATGTTTGCACAATTTATTATCAAATCAAAACTTATTGAGTAAAAATCTACTTTCTCTATACGTAAATAAAAATTGAATAAAATAACTATTTAAAAGTATAGTATTTCATTGTAATTTAATTGCGGTACGTGGTTGGATATAGATATCACATAATCATTAGAAAATATATCAATAATGGCTGGTTTTAAAAAAAATATTTCTATTGTCGATTCACTCTTACTCATTCGGACTTTCTAAATTCGAAAATTCAGTGTACAGTAGTATGAGGGACCATTTTTTTAAATTTCGAACTATCTCTAGTTACTGTATTTGGAAACAAAATCACAGACAATAATTCTATACCTACTGTATATTGTCTAATCTATGTCGGGTCCCAGGTGCGGTGAATCAGGTCGGTATCGTTTACTTAATAACTTGGTACCGCAGCTTACCAACACCGCACTTTACAACCGCTTTAATGGTCTTACTTACTTCCCTCTAACTTAATAATGCATCTGCGATACTCTGCTTTGACATAGAGTTGACTTCGATAGTCGTATTATTAAGTTCATTCCTTTTCCGAAAATGCTGAGAGGAGGGGCCTCATAGCCTAGCGGTCTTATTAAGTGGCAGCTAGGTGAGGGGTACCGGGTTCGATTCCCGGTTCGAGGGCAAGTTTTAATTTAATTTAAAAAAAATTCTCGGCCTTTGGGAGGGTTGTGCGGTACCGGGCGAGTGCCTAAAGCGTACATTGAAGACATGGTCTAATTTCTAAGGCAAAAAAGCACGAATTATAAAAATCTTATAAGTACTTAATGCTGGCTAATGCACAAACCGTGCCAGAGCCATAAAAAAATAATAATAATAATAAATGCTGAGAGCACCATATTGATTTCTATTTATCGCTTGAGAAGTCTTTATGTAAAAACTATTTATGTAAATTAAATAGAACCTAAGAACAGAGTATTTTCTCCTCATAAGTGGTGTTGGCCACTTTCTTATGTTAAATATCCTTTTTAGTTAATTAGGTTATTTTAAATTCCTTATTAGTATTAAATTACACTAGATCGTAATGTTAAATTGTCTCTTTATGCAGAGGCAATTAAAAACAACTTTTGGTAGACAACTTATAAGAACTGCAATCAAATAATAATTAGTTTATTCGTGTGTAACTGTGTACACTTTTCAACGATATTAAACAAAATTGGAAAGTTCTAAAATTAAATTTACTACCAGTTTCAAAATCAAACTGTAATAAATTATTCTAACTATATATTTCTTGTTATAGGATCTACAATCAGAAATCGAGACTCACCGCGATGTGTACGCATCGCTCACCGGAACCGGAAGACGACTGCTGGGATCCTTATCTTCCCAGGAGGATGCTGTCATGCTGCAGAGAAGGCTGGATGAGATGAACCAGCGATGGCATCACTTAAAAGCGAAGAGTATGGCTATCAGGTAAGCAATTAATGTTTTTTATGAGTTAAAGATTAATTCATCAATTAATAATTTCATATTTACATAAGTATAAGAAAATCTGGACTATACAATCGTGACATGAAAAATAATTTGCATTCAATATTAAATTAGTGTAATAATAACAATTGTTCTTGCACATGATACATCATTAGAAACTCCCAAGAGTTTGGAGCAAGATGTATCACTTCCAATAATATATAAATATTACTAGCTGATCCGGCAAACGTCGTTTTTCCATGTATATTATTCCTAAAAAACATTTTTTTAGTTCAATAAAAATAACTATGTACGATAATAAAAAATAGTTGTTGATCGTAGAAGGGTGACAACTGACAATACAGGGTTTTATGTATTTCTGTATGTTGTATCATTAAAAAATTAAACAATTTTTTTCTAAAGAATCAAAATTTTGGGGTGGGACCACCCTAAACATTTAGGGGGATGAAAAATAAATGATTCTCAAACTTAATGAATATGCATAAAAAATTTCATAAGAATCTGTCGAGCCGTTTCGGAGGAGTATGGGAACGAACATTGTGAAACTAGAATAATTGTATATATTAGAATATTACTCTTTTTACGTTACTTACGCCTTTGTCGTTTGTTTTTGTTAATACAGGACAAAATTTATTTTTGTTCACCATAGTTGAGGCATTCCTTTGAGAATATTCTGTCCTAAATGCTAAAGCTAAAGCCGGTACCAGGAATTAAATCACCGGTATAGTCGATAGCGACTCTAATCCCGGCCTCGTCCGCGCAGTAGCTGTCAATTATACCTAACACGGTTAGTTGTGGAGTACCCTACAGCGCGCTGATTGCATTACACTCATAACGACGCCATCTTTCTATTAATATTCTAACTAGAAAGTGTTTTGTGCCAATTAGTACTACAGTAGATATGTACTTTCCAAGTATTAGATCAATAAAATGTTATTTTTCATATAAATAGGTTTAAATTGTGATTGTGTGAGTTACATCTGCAACAATACCGCTAAAAAATCTTCCAGCTGTTAAAAGCCATGTATTGAGAAGTGACACTTGTTTCTCTATATAACGTTTTTATTTTATTTTTTTCATTTTTATCCTTGTAAGTTAAAAAGTATAGGTAGTTTTTATATAATGTGACCAGTAAGTCTAGAGACGCGTGATTCTCAGCCCTGGAATCGACCCCAGTCAACCAATGATATATTTCATCTATATTTATGGTAACTGGTCATATGATACCAGAAAGAATGCTGACGCAACCCCCAAGTCCAGTACCTACAACTCGACAGCGTTTGTCAGACATAGATCTACTAACTTTCCTATAAAATTCCTATTTCCGCGACTGGTCTTATAAAAAAATAAAACGGTGGCGCTACAACCTCTTTACGTCTGGGCCTCAGATTTCTGAATCTGTTTCATGATAATTTTTCAATCTAACAGTCAAGTAGATGATCAGCCTCCTGTGCCTGACACTTGCTGTCGACTTTTTGGGTCTAAGACATGTCGGTTTCCTCACGATGTTTTCCTTCACCGTTCGAGCGAATGTTAAATGCACACATAGAAAGTGCATTGGTGCACAGCCGGGGATCGATCCTACGACCTCAGGGATGAGAGTCGCACGCTGAAGCCACTAGGCCAACACCGCTCACTGGTCTTATACAGTACATAAGTTAAAGTTAATACATATCCAACAAGAACTAATCGTATTATATAACTCGTCAATGTTCTATGCATTGGTGCATAATATTATGATAAATTTGAACAGTAGTGTTATGCAAATGAAGATTGATTGACGGATCTGTTGCAATTCATTAAGATTAGGCAGTGTACACAGTCGGCACATAATAGATTCAATTACTGTCTCACCTTGTCTGTGAGGAGATTTTAGGAATGCTTTCAAGCAATTTAGTACATTTTCTTGTACATAAATGTATCGTTAACTTAATAGTTTCACCCGCTATTATTTCGGTTTTAGCGTGATGCTTAAAGCGTAGACCATTCGATACAAATATTTTTAAATTGAACTTTTATAAGGTATGGTAATTATAATGGGTGACATGTGGCCTGTTTTGTTTGTAATAACAGGGCAAGTCTCTTCTGATGTTAAGTAATGCCGCAGCTCATGGACACTCTCAATGCCAGAGGGCTGGTGAGTGCGTTGCCGGCCTTTTAAGAATTGGTACGCTCTTTTCTTGAAGGACCCTAAGTCAAATCGGTTCCAAAATAGTTCAGTTCAGCGCAAAACTGCATTTAGAAATGCTCGGTAGTGGAACGACGGACGTCGAGGGTGATATTTTCGTAATTTCGTATTCTGCCTCGACGTCCGATCATGAAACGCAGCTGCAGGTATTAATTCGAACAACTTCTCTGACATCTCATTGATACCAACAAACAATATAATTTTTTTTCATTACTTACACTCTTTTAAATTAGTTCTTTTTACTTTTATTTAATTGATACCTTTTAATTATATGAACTCAATAAGTGTCTTATTAGAAATGTGTTTACCACGTCCCTCGTTAGCAGGAACTTAAGCTTTGACAGTTTTGTTGCCAAGCACTACTGGTATTCACCAAATCATTTCACCAATATACATCAATATATATAATAATGCTCCTGGTAACAAAATAACGACGAAAAGCCACGTAACGTTGTTTCCGTGAAACTGAAAAGGTTATGAAAATGGGCGACCTAGTTGTAGCAGTTTAAAGGATACCTTTTGTTCTACACTTCTTACAAAGGCACTTCGCGTTTTAAATGTTTAGTATATAGGTTTAATAAGTTTGTCCAATTACAGTCAATCTGTTTGAATACTAATAGGAATCAATCGTTTTTGCGTCGAAATATTCAATAAGAAACGTCTAATGTTCTGTAAACTAACGCTTATCACCGTGTGTATATACTTTTGTGTGGGCAAACTGTCCCTGTGGTTTAAATGAGTGTTAAATAGTTTTGGAGGCAACCCTATATTGTAACCACTTGGCTATACATTTAAAACAATGTTCCTGCAGTCAGGGAACAGTTACAGACCGCTAACCGCAACGGAGCGTTACTTAGATTTCTATTGATTAACACTTTTTGCGCACAATTAAATACTATAATAAACTTTAAAAACATGGTGCAACGGGTGGTCTTACCGTTATTAAGCAATCTCTTCCAGGCAACCTTAGATTACGTAATATCTTTGTATTGCACTCAACTCGTAACTAAAAATTCAAAACTCATTTATTCATATAGGTAGCAAAATGTACACTTATGAACGTCAAAAAATAAATATATATGAAATGCTTCAAATTTTACATTTACTGCCAGTTCTCAAATCAAGGGCGTAGAACGAAAGAAAATAACTGGCAATAAACTCTCCGCCACTCTTTTTATAGAATATAATAAATCTGTTTCGTGATTCTAATAGTCAATTGCTGATCAGCCTTCAGCTCTTCTTCTTCATGCTGGTTTTCTTCACCATAGAAGCGAGTGCTATATCCGCAAATACAGAAAGTATACTATGCTAACTAAGAGAGTCGCTTTAGGAACATTATGTAGTAATCAATTATGATATATGTACATTTATGTCTGGAAAAATATTTAAAATACACATGCAAAAGTTCACCTATAGTTACATTAAAATGACAAATGGCGCAAGTCGCTGGGAATAAATCGTCCAATTTGAGTCTTGATTAAAAAACTTTACAAATTGGTCGCCGGACCTTTTCTTTCGTAATATTTATTATCACTATTAATTCATTTATATTTCTGTTCCAATAAAGATAAATATTTTGTTAGAACGACTAGGGTAAAACCTTTTTTATATAAAAAATGGGGTAAACGAATCTACTTGACAGAATTAAAGCGGAAGGAAAACATCGTGAGGAAACCGGCTTGCTTTAGGCAAAAAGTTAACGTGTGACACAGAAGGCACCTACTTGCCTATTAGAAAAAACAAATGATGACGAAATAGATACAGAAATCTGACACCAGGACTGAGGGTTGAACCGCCACTGGTTTTCCGGAATATTTTATTTAAAATAACAATTCTATATTATAATCATTTAACTTTGAATCATATAAGTCATTTTTTACAAGTAAACTGATAATTTAATTACTTTGCCTATTAACAGTTTTTTTAACTATAGACCAGTGGAACCGAAAGACGTCCTGTACGTGTCTAAACAACAAAAAAAAAAATAAGGAGGATTTTAAAAACACGCACATTTTTTCACATAGTTTTATCGATATTGTTTGATACAATAGTAGGCTATTATTTATACTAACGAAATCTAATAAATAGTTTGTATTTATTTTCTTTACCAAAGCTTGCCAACGCTCGGCACACATTGGTACTTTAAAAAAATACAAGTTTTAATATGACAAGCACTTATGAGCAAACATAACAAAAATGATAAAAAAAATAATTTCAAAGTGTAAGGGGCAACTATGGATATCCAGACCTAGCTCGTTAATTTGGAATGCCTGATCTGGATTCAGGTTTTGGCTAAAACGTGTTCTTCTGGGTCAAATGGGGTGACGGGATGCTTTGTGTATCTAGAGGGAACACGGAATTAAAATTTAGTCAACGCTAATCAACCTTCTCAATTAATCAATTAATTGTATACGGTTTTCCATTGAGAATATCCTATTTAAACGCATACACTTCTCCGGTGCGACTGCCTTATGTTGGAGGGTTAGCCTCGATACTGTGCATACCCCCTAAAACCCCACGGCACCACCAGCAATCGCCCAAAGCAGGCCACGGTAATGACGTAGCCTTGTCGGCATCCCCCCACGCGATCAGCCGTTGAAATCACGGCCTATGGCCATGAATGCTGTAGAATGGACCTTGGTCATACTCACATCGACCAATTCGCACCGGTTTGTAGAGCTGCGGGAAGAAAGGAGCAATGCTTGCAACGATGTGTCAGCATTCCTTCTTAACATCTTAAAGTGCTCTAAGCTAGTTTTGTATGTTGGAAACTTTTTTCGAATTTCAACTGGAAATAGATGTCAGATGGAGTATTTGTAATTTAAGTTGAAATAGCAACATCATAAACATTTTTACAGCCACTTATCTGTGGCAGACACATTTCGCAGTGATATATGTATCTATTATCGCGCTATTACGTGTTTTATTCGTTTTATATTGCGTATAAAATTGTGTAGCGTGGTCGTACTGAAGGCGATTTGCTACGACACGTTCTTTACGTATATACGTATTTATGAATCATTGCCAATGAATTATTTTTCATCCCTGAAAGTATGTTAGCTAAATACTATTAACATTCCATCGAAAACACCACTAAACACACGAAATTTGGCACTGCATTTTATTAATAAAATAGTTTTACAAAAATATATTAAAACAACCGACGAAATGCTGCCTTTTTCAGACTCTTGCAGAGTTTGCTTAGGGTTAAATAAGTAAGGTAAACCCTGCCTTATAGTATATGAGGGCACGGCTGTGTGCATGGCCATCCTTTCTCGAAGCCGCTTGGGTCATTTTAACCCCTATAACTTCATTATGGATAAAGATAGAAGTCCGAATTTTGTCACTATAAGACCTTGTTAGGTTAGCTTATTACGTAATAACTAAGACAGACGGTGCCTTAAGTAGGAATTTAATTAATTAACCGACTTATTAGATGGAAATCACAACTTTTTACGTTAGAAAAATTGGGTTGCGAGACTTGATTTTTTTTGACAAGTTTAAACAGACAGGGTAACAAATAATTCAAATTTAATAAGTTGCTATCACTGCGACCACACATTATCCGATGTATGCAAACTTCGTCGTAAAATATTTACTGATTTGATAGTGGAATAAAAGTGTCATTATCACTTTATTGTCACTTTTATAGGCGCGAGAACATGTTTATATGGTAGAATATTACTTGCAAATACTATTTTTATATCTTTGCAATATTTACCCGATATAGTTATTTTGATAAATAATTTTCATTTAATTTATTTTTATATATTATGTTGTACATGCTTGGAGTATCCCATGGAAAATCAGTATTGATGGTGAAAGCAACTTAACCCTGAGTTGGGCTCATAATTGATTAAAGAAATTGTGTTCTAAATATAAATCTTCTATAATATAAAAATGAATCGCAAAAATATTGCGGAGAAATAAATAAAAAAAAATGAGTGAAAAAGTCTAAAAACAACACTTTTCTACATTCCCATACAAAATATTCGTAATAATACTTAACAGTCAATTTGAACTTTAATACCATATTATAAAGTTCAAGTGTTAGTGGAGGGGTTCCGGGTAGGTACATTTTTATTTTTTGACATATTGTATTTGTTGTCTTATCAACTTCCTTTTTTATCTTACTAGCTAGACCGGTGTCCCGGATAGCAGAATAAGTATTTAAAAAAATAAAGAATCGACTGTTATGCGGTACGATGTTCGCCAGGCCAACTAGTTAATAATAAAAATTATTTAATTACATATTATTTTTTTCCCTTTCAATCAAATAAACGTTTTACTAAGCCAATAGTCTTTTTTAAGTGGGTAGTTATATTATTTTTGAACTCAACTTGAATTTACTCGTACATATTTCAGATACTTATGTGAGATCTTTAAATAATTTATAACATATATACGGAGATACACTTTTCGCTGACCTCTTGGTCACAGTCTTCTGTGTAAATAATATAAAAAAATCACAGAATAAAGCAACATTAAAATTAGCAAATATGTATAATATGTAAATTAAACATGTGTAATGGTTGATAATCTGGTGTAGGACGAATATTGTCGGCGTGCGTGTTTGCTGCGGTCGACTAAGGCCTTTTTGCTTCTAGGGTTGTCACATTAAAGTATCACTCATAAAGGTAGATTAGTCCTACTACTCCGCTGACTGACTCCGAAACTAAATTATAATAAGGGGGCAAACGAACCTACGGGACTCCCAAAGAGGGCTGTCACCACAGCCCATGGACACATTTTAGTGGGTTCTTAGTCAGCCTTTGAGGGAGAAGTACACTCTAACTTTGAATACACTAATTAATTTAAATTGTACATCAATAATGTAATGCGTTTAAAATATGTATTTTCAAGGATTGTAGTAACAATATATATATTTCATTAGAAATTGTTTGTGACAACCCTATCGTCACCCCTGTTGACGGTACTCAGCGGTGGACCTTTGATGGATTCCCGTACGCGGAGTGAAATAACTTAAACGGAATTTTCACTTTTAAATTTTTCCTTTGTGCCAGCAAAACCTCGCAGCGATACGAACAATATGAGGTAAATTTGTGGTTAACCTCATACATTGAGTAATACGCGGGAAATTATTATACAATGCGTTTAACATATTTATTTAGAATTAAAAAAAAAAAACGTCTTGCACTCGGGGTCTGCCGCGGTAAAGCATAGGATTTTTAATCAAAGTTATGTAATTATAATTATTTATTTATCCAGTTTTTTTTTCTCTGATATTAATTCAATATACCACTCTACCAGACTCAGACTAACGTATTTAACTGCTAATCAAGTCTCAAAATCGTTTTATCGCACTATATCCAAGAATTAGACAATAGACAGAAGTCGACAATGACAATCAGTAATGGCAGCTTAAAAATGGTGGCCATTTAAAGAAGTTAATTGAAATAGTTTATTAATTATTGCATTGTACATGACAACGGATTTTTTATTGATCATGCTACAATAAATTCAAAAGAAAGAAACATTTTCATCGTAACTCTCCAATAACGTTTTATTTCAATCCGTTCCTAGGTTTTCCCGGCTGGCTCTTAATTTCCCTAATTTCCTCGTCGCGAGCTGCACTTAATTCCATAATTAAGAAGAGAAATCCATTGTAATAAGATACATTCCACTTTACGTCTTCAAAGTTTAAAGTGTAAGAATAAAATTCTTAGCAAATGTTGAGATTAATTGTCCAGTGTGGTGCTGTGTTGTCGATGTTTTTGTCGTACAAATATTAAAAAAAGTTATGGTTACATAGCTTTTTATATGTTACCTCTGGACAGGCAGTGGCATCACACTAAAGAATAATTGATACCAGATCAATTATCAAATACTGTCACATATTAAGGCGTTATAACATCAATCAGTTCGATTTTAGTTCTCAGAGCTATCAAACCGTTTTTCCTATATGAAGTTTGACATATTTGACAGTTCACAAGATGAGATGCTTACTTAAAGTATACGTACATTTCTTTAAATTTATTAACAATTAATAATAGATCAATTATTATTATGTAAACTCACATATTGAGGCTTAAGAACGTTAATCAGTCATAACTTTAGTTTTAAGAGCTGTCAAACCACTTTTTATATAGTTTGACATATTGTCAGTTCACAAAACGAGATTAAATATAGAATTAGGAAATAATGGCTGTACCATTTCTTAAAATTATTATCAATAAGTATTAAATTACAAATCAAACTTACCGTTTAATACAACTACGACTATCGTGTATATAAATATAAAATAAGTATAAAAACGTCTGAAATAATATCGATAAACGACCAACACTAACTTTATCTTAAGTCTCAGGCTTACCATACAAAGTAGGCGAGCGTTGGCCAAATTTCCACAATTGTAGTCATCTTGGCTTTATATTGTAGCCAACTTTCTGAATTATAGTTGTTCGGGGTGCCCCGTCGTAGTAATGGAATGTATCTTTCGGATTTAACATGCAAGTTACGGGTAAAAAATTATTGAAAATAATTGCGACATTTGTTCAAAAAATTATTTACCATGTATATAAACGCTTGCTTTGATGCTAAGGGTTTGTTACTATATGTCAAGTGATGATGTAAAAAACATGTTGTTGATTTGGCAACTGGCAGAAAATGTAACTTTAGATCTTTTTTTAAAAATATTATTCATACTTACACACCTATGTATACTTGTTTATTACCAATTCATAAGATCCTCTTTTACTCCTTATAATAGCTAGAACAATATTGAAACCCCCGTATTACAGATGTGTGTTAAGCTTTTGTGATAACAAACGTTCAATTGTCTCCAGAAACCGCCTCGAGAGCAACGCAGAACACTGGTCAGCACTTCTGTTATCGCTGCGGGAGTTGACCGAGTGGGTGATAAGGAAGGAGACAGAACTTAACGCTCTAGCTCCACCGAGGGGTGATCTTACAGCACTTATAAAACAACAAGTGAGTTACCTGTATTGTTTCTGTTTAAATTTTCTATTTAACTATTTCTAATTATTATTATTATTACTAATAAGTAGGTTAGGTTAGGTTTGGTGTAGGTGGCACGGATTAAGGGAAACTGTTACCGTGCCTACCGTCCATAGTGAACAGATGGGGCTGTTGGGTCTTAGTGGGTAGTGTCCATTGCACCATACGGACTGACTCCCACACTCCCTGCGTCACTTTTAAATCGTTGCCCCGGCGCGGGGGTCAGTAAATTGATTTCCCAACAATAAAAAATAAAAAAAAGGTTTGGTGTAGGTAATATTGTAAATACTGTAATAACCACCTAATATTTGTGTATTGGGAATAAAAAAATAAAATAAAAATCATTTCATTCAGATCATTAAGATCATATTATATTGTCAGCACTCAGCAGAGAGTAATACTTATAACTATGTTAGTAAAAGTAAAATTAAAATTAGCAAAATTATTAAAACATTAATAATTTTCTAATAGCAATATTAAATAAATTTGAAATAGCAAATTGGCTTTTGTTTTACTAAATATTCTATATTATTTATAAATTTAGTTTATTAAGTCTGTTTTTAATAAATATATTATCTATATATATAATAGCCAAAGAATAAATAAACTCTACCTAATATAAAAATATTGTGACATTAGTGATTAATTAACGAAATTATTTTTATATTAAACAAACGTGTGTGTATAAGTTATGCAAAAAGAGTAACACTAATGAAAAGTGTTATAGAAATGTATGAGTGAGACGATGTGGCGTATAATCGCGTTAAATCAGCTGACCAAATAGCCACCATTTTGGTCAAGAGTTCACCACAAAATGGCCGTGTCAGCTTAATTGTCCCACGGAAATGTGCATTTAGATTTATTGTAATTATTCATACATTCATGAAATTCTATTCGTAGTTTTAAATTATGAAAATGTGTGAATAGATCTCATTGCAAAGTCCATTCGATTCAATAGCTAACTCTTTTATTTATTCTGAATTACCAAGTTTTAAAATAATAACTAATTTATGCCTCGCATTTAATATACTAAAATATCTCATACGAAGCAGTTTGTGTCGATATAGATCATAATTTATCATCATTGCCACAATTTATAGCGTTCGCGCCATTCAGCCAACTAATAACGCGTTCTTTATCGACATTTTTGAGATAGTTGCATCACTAGTAGCTGCCAACTATGAGGAAATGATCGATTAATTATAAATATTTCATTTGCTGTTTAGCAATCAAATTGTATATCTCAGTAATGTCATGCTAGAAAGAAATTAGCCTATAATTGAGACTTTTGGCACCCACTTTTTTTCCCTTTTGGGTGAAAAAGCCTCAAAGGCAAGGTACTGTCGACTAGGCCTGATTGTTATAATTAAATCTTATTTCAGGACGATCACCGTGCATTCAGGCGACAGTTAGAAGACAAACGACCTGTGGTGGAGAGTAATCTCCTCAGCGGAAGGCAGTATGTGGCTAACGAACCACCATTGTCAGACACAAGTGACACCGAAGGTGAGCCTTTTAGAATGCTTTCCACACGTAGAATCTTTTTTCATTTGTTTTTTCAGCGAGTAGGTATTTAAACAGAGCATGACCTAGTAGCTTCAGCATGCAACTCTCATCCCTGAGGTCGTAGGTTCGATCCTCAGCTGTGCACTAATGGACTTTCTATGAGCGCATTTAACATTCGCCCGCACGGTGAAGGAAAACATCGTGAGGAAACCGGCTTGCCTTAGACCCGAACCGTTGACGGCGTGTCAGGCACAGGAGGCTGATCACCTAGTTGATACCTAATTAGATTAACAAATGATCATGAAACATATACAGACATCTGAGTCCCAGACCCAAAAAAGTTACAGCGCCACTGATTTATTTTTTATTTATTTATTAAAACAAATATACTTTAAAAAACGTCCAATATTTAAATTCAGGCAACGCTCTTGCGAGCCTTTTTGCCAGTGTGGGCGTCACGTCACTCCACTCCTGTTCTATTCATGAAGAAACACGCGACACAATCCGTCATTAAAATAAACAACCGGATGAAACGCCATGGTATCGTCTTTTGTTTTACCTATTTTTGTGGTAAAAATTAATCTACTAGGTCAAGTCGTATTTACCAATATGCGTGGACACGAAACGATTCAATTACGGACCGTGATTGGTTCTCCGTCACACGGAATTCACAATCACCGCTCAACTTGTTAATGGCTGTATTTTGTTTAAATTTGTTTTACGATTTACATACTACCATTTATTTGGTTCTATTTGATAGAACCAAATAAATGGTAGTATGTAAATCGTTTTTAATAATTTATTCTAAGCATGTATAGAAAATATACTATCTGATATATTGCCATATTTAATATTGGTACTTCTCATTTTCTGATTTATTCTTATTCTTTTATCTACTATATTCTTTTATAAATTTTTCCAAGACTTCTTTACACTGTTAAATTTTACTATCATTATTTCTACTATTATTATAATTACATTATTTTTCTTTTTTTGCGTCTGAGGTGCAAACTAACTGTTGTGGTCTCTGGCAGAATGACCAGCGCTGTGGAACACGTCTGCTCCACAGCATAATGCTAAGCCAGTGCCAGTTACAACCACAACACACACACATTACACACTTAAAATTTATCTTATTTCTTTTTTTCTTTCCATTATTTTTTTGTTATTTTTCTTTTTTGATTATTATTATTTTGTGCATTTCTGTGTGTTAGTAATAAACGTTAGTAATAAACGTTTTGTCTGTTTGTCTCTTGCATAGGCAAAATATTCGCCTGTAGGTACTGTAACAGCTAACAAATTCGGTAGATATAATGATGGTAAAAATCCCATAAAAAAATAACTCGTAATGAATTTTACCTCAACCTACATTTAAGGGTTCATCTGTTTAATGAAGGAGGCCTTTTCAGCGGGATTTCAAAATTCTTCAGAAACACGTTGAATGAAATCCTTGTATGCGGTGGTTATTTGAAAAGCTAAGATACTATAGGTTAATGAACTTGGTTATAAATAGAATTTTTAAATTTCGAATATGACCGTGTGGAAGGTCAATTACCAAATAAAATATGTAATTAGAATGCGACAATAATTGTAATGTAATTTTCTAATTTTATTTTAACACAATAATTTTTTTTTTTTTAATAAAAGATGAGAACCCCCTTTTGAGATGAATGCCCCCTCCAATTAAAGGACCAGTAGAAAGGGTTTTGACATTATAAGTACTAGAACTGCTTTCGTAAGTGAGCAAGCTTTAAATATTATTTCAACGGATTAATTAAAATTTTGTAACTGTTCTAAATTCAAACGAGTTATATGTATTTTCCTCTTCACAGCGAGCCGTGAGAGTGAAGGTGACTCTCGCGGATACCGATCTGCAGAAGAACAGGCTCGGGAGCTGGCCAGGTCCATCCGGCGTGAGGTCGCCAAGTTAGCTGACAAGTGGAACTCTCTTGTTGACCGAAGTGACGCCTGGGGCCACCGTCTTGATGATGCTGTACAGGTAATTTGATTTTTTGTATTAAATCCGACCTTTCCTTAAAATATAGTTGTATCTGTGTGAAATAATGTGTTTGTCAACTTCGTAAAGAAAAAAAAAAGATTTTGTGGTTTGATGTTCACGTTTCAGATCAAGGATTTGCTTTGAACTGAATTGAATTGTTTTTAAAAAATAATTTCAGCGCCATCTACCGGTGTTGTTTGTAATCATTAAAAACATCGATATCGATACTTAAAGCTTCTTTCAGAGTATCATAGATGTCAGTCTTAAGCATTTAATTATTGTAAATTGTTTTATTTAAATAACAACGGTATAGAATGTACTGTATTGGAGAGTATTTAAATATTATTTTGTTGTAAAAATTTGACGTTTGGTGGCGCTTTCAAGAAATATAAAGACTCATTTATCGGTATTCTTAAAAACTCTTTTGTAATACTTATTTAGATCTTTGGACCGGATATCCTCTATTGATTGAAATTATTCATCTAAAATCTTCGTGGATATGCATGGCCATGCACAAAGTTTAAGCTTCAAAGATTAAGTACACAGATGTTAACACTATTTGTCTTTTCTCCAATCACTGTTAATAAAATATTAATTTACGATACTAACACTTATATCACGTAAACTATATGAATCTACTTAAAGTTAGGTACTTATAAATTTAAGTGCTAAAAGCTGTCATAGACATAATTTTATAAACATTAAAACAAAATCTTTATTACAATTAATATATGTATATATTAATTCCGGACCAATTCGACTTAGGGTCTTTTAAGATAAGAGCGTACCAATTCTTAAATGGCCGGCATCGCACTTGCGAGCCTTCTGGCAATGTATCCATATGTGTCCATTGGCGGTGGTATCACTTAACATCAAGTGAGCTTCCTGCCCGTTTGCCCCCTGTCATATCAAAAATAATATAACTTATTTCATTTGCGTATCACTCAGATTATAATTTTCTAAAATTGTACTAGTATTGTTATTTTTGGCTGCCTGTGTCTCAATATGAAATTCACACACATACGCATTCCACTTCATTTATAACTTTCCTTTACCAGCCTTCGTCGTCTTACCCAAAACTATCAGCCCCAAAATCTCAGGCATATTAGAAATGTGAGCTACCAATAGTATGGAGGCGCCTCCATGAGTCACAAGGCATAAACTAATTTCCCATAGGTGACTTATTCTATGACATGAAGTATTCACGATTAATATCTATAGCCGAGATGTGATCACGCCCGACCCGACCTGAATATCTCGTGCTCAATAAGCCTGATCTATCCTTTATACTAACTGGAAGTGCTTTATTAATAATTATTTTAGTTATAATTATTTGTTTAAAGACAAATTTAATTCTAATAAATTACTGTTCAAATTTGTTTACAACATCGTGAGGAAACGGGCATGCCTTAGCTCCAAAATCTTGATGCCGTGTGTCAGGCACAGAAGGTAGATCATCTACTTGCCTATTAGAAAAAAACAAATGATTACGAAATTTCACTGCTAAAAAGCACTGCTGTTTTTGATGTTAATTGAGATTGTATGCAATTGGTAAGACATAACGAAACTTAGCACGAACTGTACCGTATGTCAAAATACATATTTGATGAATGAGAGTGTTACCCTAAGTGTAAATTTCAGAATATCCTCTATATTCTGAAATTCCATTGACAAAGAGAAATGAAAGGGTTACCATAAAGGGGACCTTTGACTCTTAGAGCTGTCATAATACATCAGCTTCAAGACAGAATATATTAAAAAATATAGAAATTAGGTACAACATTTCTGCATTCGTTACATTGTTTTATTTTACACGCAGATGTCGGCCTTGTCTGCTTGATACCATATAGGGCTTAAGATCCCATTTTTACGATGTTTTTGCTAAATTGCATACATAGAAAATCCTTAGTTTTTTAAATGTAAATAGTCTAAATATATAAAATTGATAAATAGTATTTTGTTCCGTCTATATTGTTTATATCTGAGTTAATTGTTGAATATCAAACAAGATTAATTGCTTGACTATTGTTCGATATGCAACGAGGGCATTGCAAGGGGTATGACGCTCCCAAGTTCCGATGCGATTATACAATCTTGCTTATTTTAATATTTTTCCATAAATTGTTGTCTTAAAAATATAAACGTTAAAGGTTTTCATACATATTCCGTGGTGCAGTAGTTGTGGAGCAGTGTTGTAAATTCGATCTCCGGCTGTTCACCAATGGACTTTCTGTCTATGTGCGCATTTAACATTCGTTCGTAGGGTGAAGGAAAACATCGTGAAAAAACCGGCTTGACTTAGACCCAAAAAATAGACGGCGTGTGTCAGGCACAGGCGGCTGATCACCTACTTGCCTATTAACTCAAATTCAAACTCAAAATATTACAAATATAAACTCAATTCTCACCACAGATTTTTTATACATATTAATGTTAGTCTATACTATAATGATAATAAAAATAATTAAACCTCATATATTCTTTGAAACATTCATCTATCTATACAAAAGATACTCCCACTTAAAATGTTATACATATATATATATATTTTAAGGACCTCTTACAGAGTGTAGGCATTTTTCTCCCAATCTTCTCTTAAGAGGGCAACCTTTCATTCCAAGAACTATTATAATCAAATAAACATTAATTATTATTAAACAATCCAAAAGATATTTCTATCGTACTTATTTGAGAAATTTCAATTAATTAAAATCTTAAATACGCTTATCGATAACTTGACCAGTGATAAAACCGGAAATTGGACTGAAACCGGACTTTGGCATAGTATTATTGGACACCCTACTTTGTAAATACAAACCGTTTACGACGACATCGTTTAGAACAACATACCGGTTATATTGACCAAAATCAAAGCCCAAAGGTCCCGGCTAAATTCCTGTTACGACTATCGATTTTTAAGACTGAATATGTGTAGTCCCTTCGATGTAGCTAAAACAGATTCTGACTGTAATTTTATCCTCATTTTTGTAACAAATTAAACGCAAATTTATATTACTGACAGCTCGATTATGCATATAATATTGCGTAGTACACGACATTTGTTCTATTTAAAATACTTTTTTTTGTTTAAAAGTTTTTCAGACAAAAAAAACATCTTTGGTTATCTATTACGGTAGCTATTTGATGCTTCTTTATACAAACAGTTCTTAGACTGAACAATATAACAGGATTGATTTCTATGGAAGGGGTAGCTTTCTGAATAGGATACCTCCCGTTGTTAGTTCGTTGGTCAAACGTGCGCAAACGAACATGCGACCGCATGAACTTTGAAATGAACATAGTTTGATTTCCGACTACCGCCTCGACCGCACAGTTGCAGGCGTATTGATTTAATAACATTTGTAATTTGAATAGGTATGATTGAAACATTGGTACAAATATTAGAGTATTACGAATAAACGTAGTGTTTAAGAAAAAATAATTAATTTAGATCTCCCTTCCGGTTAGCAGAGTTTTCACAGATAATATTGTGTTTGCTATGTATAGGTTTTGCTTTAGAGTTCTTTACAAGAATCTTTTATATTCTAATTTTATTAGATAGATTTCACTTCTTGTGCAGTTTTCGCAAATAATGTGTTTGATGCGTGTTGCTTATGAGTTCTTTAAAAAAAATCTAATACGTTAATAAGTGTATAAGTCCCAAGCGCACATTTTATATATACTAGCCGACTCGGCAAATATTATATAAATATTATTAAAAGGCCGGCAACGCACTCGCGAGCCCTCTGGCATTGAGTGTAAACATCAGATGAGCCTCCTGCCAGTTTTCCTCCTGTTCCATAATAACAAGACCGATTCGATACACAATTAAAATCGTTAAAGCCGTTACGTAGTACGCTACATTACGTACACAGACACGAGAATTTTATATTTTATTCTCAGTGAAATCTGAACTATTCAAAATCGTACAAGAAATAATGAGAAACTTGTAGTGTTCTTTAAAATATAAAATAATCGCAAATGAGTTGCGAATCGATTCGTTTGTCGATAACAATGCCGCGAGTTCGTTATCGAAGTCGTTATGCGACCACTTGCGACGAGCACTAGTGATGTCAATTTATCGATGTACAACTAATTGGCTGTATTTCGAATGTAATTGATTCCATTGTAACGTTGTAGTACTATTGTAACGGGTAAATGTTATACATAGGTTTTTGTTTTGTCCCTAATTCAGTTTTTATCAAGTAGACCATTTGATAACAGAATGTTACACGTTTATTTTTTCAACAATAAGTTTTTAAATTAATTTTTTTTTTTTTTTATAAGACCCCCAAAAAGGGCAATCATCGCAGGCCGTGGACATCCATTTTAGTGGGTGCGTTGCCGGCCTTTAAAATCGTTTAGTAGCGATATAGCTAATACCATTAAGTAATTAAATGTATCGATAATATATGTATAATATGGTAAAAATATCGATCAATCCAAGTCACATCATTAGTAACATGAATGGCGGTTTACATCGAGCTGGAGCTCGTTAGCATCACTGAAATGATTGAATCAGATCCTCTTAAGACTCTTTCCGAAACTTCATCAAATTTGACCATACACTGTGAAATTCTGTCTCACCGAACGTGGAAGTATGCTAGAGTGTAACTCGTCTGTTTAGGCTCCGCATGAAACGAAATACTGTCTTGTGTTGGAGTACAGAATAAATTAACTCGATTCCTTTATTACAGACTGTATGGCGTCTATAGGTAATAATGTAGCCAACATTCGGATTTGTTCGGAATAATACCAGCTACCTAATATTTTTTTACATAATTATGTTGGGTGTGTATGTGAATAAATAAAATATAAAAAAAAATAATCATATGATTTTGTCCCATTACCATGGGGCATTGGACATTTTAATGCGGAATGACCCAAGACAACGCTGATCGTGTAAAATATTTATAAAAATGCAGAAAAGTTAAAGGTTGTATTAAAATTATAAACATTAATACATAAAAACTAAATTATTCTAACGCCTCTAATATATAGCCATCTGTTTTTATCACAGCGCATCTAATATGTAAAATTCTCGTGTCACAATGTTCGTTCCCATACTCCTCCGAAACGGCTCGACCCATTCTTGTGAAATTTTTTATGAATATTCAGTAAGTCTGAGAATCGGACAACATATATTTTTCACCCCCTAAATGTTAAGGGTGGTTTTGTTTTTAAAATACATGTTATATGTATTTTAAAAACAATACAACAACCTTAATTGTCACCCCTCTACGATCAACTTCTATTTTGTAGATAGTTATTTTTATTGAACTAAAAAATGTTTCCTAGAAATAATATACATGGCAAAACGACCTTTGCCGGGTCAGCTAGTATTCTTATAATTCTACAGTATCGGGGTAGCAAGACTATTTTACATAAGTTTTTGGGTTTTCGTGGGTTGCGACATGAAAATGGTTGAAAAACGATGCCCTAAGGCCTAACCTAACGTTATAAAGCCATGATTTTTTTTCTACCAACACGCCGTTTACCCCGGATTTTACCCATTATAATTAATTGAAAGAGGTGGTAGCGGTCATGCTTCAGTAATTTTCAACTGAAGTTAACCCTCGTGTATACATTGTGCCAATCACCAGTAATCAAGTGTACCAGAGGTCGTTGGTCTCGCAATACTGTCGAGCCATCACCGTTTAATATATTCATGCGCACGCCCCACTGTTTACTCTCATAATGTACGGAGGTTTTTTATAAAGGTATCTTTTTACGTTTAATCTACTCTACTAAATTCGTAGCATTTTACTCTATATTTCTTAAATAAATAACTTAAATTATTTGTATAGCTGTATTCCAATCAAAGTATCATCATAACACAATGTTCACTGCACGTCAGTATAATTTTTTTCTGCGGCTTAGTGGCTTCAGCGTCCGTCTCTTATCCCCGAGGTCGTGGGTTCCATCCCCGGCTGTGCACCAATGGACTTTATTTCTATGTGCGTATTAAACAGTCGCTCGAAAGGTGAAGGAAAACATCATGAGGAAACCGGCTTGCCTTAGACCCAGTCGACAGCATATGCCACGCACGGCTGATCACCTACTTGCTTATTATCACAAATGATCATAAAACAGATACAGAAATTGAGGCCCAGACCTAAAAAGGTTGTAGCACCACTGATTTATCTTTATATTTATGGCATTTCTCAAATCAAGGGCGGAAAACGATAAGAACAGATCACTTGAAAAAATTTGCGTATTCGTTTATGAGTAAAAAAAATATTTTTAAACTAGAAAGGGTTTTAAAGTAAAAGATACCAGTGTCAGTGTTCCTGCATAAACATATGGTTACTGAAATTAATACCGAACCCCTTCTTAATATAGGATTTCACTAAAACAAGTAAATCAAGTAATAATATCAAATTTCAATATATTCCCGGTTTAATTTGCACTTGCGGTCAGCTGTATCCGTGCATGCTAATAAACGTAACAAAAATGGCGGGCAACACAACCGCGGCTATATACGCTTAACAATGCCGGGCGATATCTCACATAGGTTCCAGCTTTTATGGTTAACTTTCTCGAAATCATATGCTTAAAAGGCATATTTATTTATTTTGTAATCCTACAGCTAACATAAATTATATATAACAATAAATAATTATACTAAAGATATAGCCAAAGATGGAATACATGTTATACATAAAGATTCAAACATTTACGAAAGGAAAAAATCATAATAAAAACAATTAACTAAGTAATACCTAAAAAAAAAGTAATACTTGACGGTGACGGTGTGAAATTGAGGGTATGGATGTGTATGTTGGGTGTGCTTATGATGCAGGTTACCGCTATGGATATTCTTAATATTCCTTAAGCACAAGCAAAAAAGCTGGGGCGGCCGCAGAGCAGGTTGAAAATATTAAAGGGCTCAAATAGTCTTTCCTCCAGTTTCGATTTTGTTCCCTTTGGAGTAGAGACTCTTTGGCCGTGGGGTTCAAGTGCACAGGCGCTTATTAAAGATTTAAGTTGGCGCCTGGTAGATAGTACCGGTGACCCCAGAGCTGGTGCTTTCCGCGCTCAACGAATACGTATCCCAATACAGCGAAAAATATTTGTTTTTATTTTCTTTTTATACATTTTTAATTATTTATATTACTTCTATAGTAGTAGTAGGTTAATAAAGTTGTAAATACTGTATATTGATTGTTATAATTACTAATAAAATAAACAAATAATAATAAATATAACTAATTTTAGCACGATTTTTTTTCTAATATAATCTTTTAATACACTACAATAAGAATAAAAATAATCAATCGATGCCACTTGTACCTAAACATAATTTGTTTTATAACGTAAAATATTATCGCATTTAATATCTTTAAGTAAATTCAATTCACATTGTCTGGCTCTTTTTAACAGAGCTTAAACACAATTTGACGGAAAGAGATAAGTTATAGTACGTGTGCAGTGATCGCAAACACATTGCTATGTACGCTAATTTATACTAGCACATATTGAACAGTATTGGCGGCTAGTAATTATTATTTATTGCTCTCTAATTACAAACTATCAATCCTCTTACAATTAAATGGCACTGAAATTGCAATGAATACGTCTATATACTATATAGAGATAGTTGGTGAGGCTTTTGATTGATATATAACAAAATTTTATTGATGCTTCCACTATCAACATTCGCAATATTATTCCCAATGCTTTTGAACTTTCAAGAGCCTTTGTTTTTTTTATAACTGAACAGAAGCAATGGACTCTCAATGCCAGAGGGCTCGCGAGTGTGTTGCCGACATTTTAAATAATATCGGCGGCCGGTCGATGTACGCTTTAACACTCCGATCTGCTCCCATTCTCTCAAGATGACCAACGAAATTTCCCTTTTGTTTGAGGGAGAAATTTTAAGAACACAGGTTATTTTTGAAAAAAAAAAGAAGTAGGTACCAGTCGTGTTAATAATACTATGACTAAATTTTTGTATATAGGTGGCCACGTGGCTTCAGTGTGCGACTCTCATCCCTGAGATCGTAGGTTCGATCCCCGGCTGTGCGCCAATGGAATTTCTGTCTATATCTGCATTTAACATTCGCCCGAACGGTGAAGCAAAACATCGTGAGGAAACCGGCTTGCCTTAGGCCCAAAAAGTCGACGTGTGTCAGGCATTACTTGGCTAGTAGATTGACAAATGATCATGAAACAGATACAGAAAGCTGAAGCCCAAATCTAAAAAGGTTACAGCTATAATATATTTGTATTTGTGTAATAAACAAAATTTATCTACGTGTATAAGTTGGTTACCATATAATAGTCTGGAGATTCTAGTTTTGAATTCCATAGGTTTTTTGTTCCACGTCCCACTGAGGGAATAGTGATATGGTTTCCGAGGTAATATTGCAAAATTTACCAAAAATAAATTCAGCAAATAAAAACAAATCTAAGGATACATATCAGACAGGCGCCGATCCACTTTGTGCTTTTTTGTCAATCCTTTGTACACTGCATCGCGCTAAATATAAACTGCTCGCTTTAATTGAAAGATGTAACCGGCGCGAGCGCAACACACACAACGCACATTGTTTGCACAATTGTATATTGTGTTTTCTGAGCTTCTAAATTTATTTTATGTTTTTGTTACAGGTAAGAAACAAATCAAAGTTTCATATTTCGGTCAACTTTACAAAGTCAGGTAAGAAAAAAATCTAAAATCAATACATGAGAGAAACAGTTTTTTCATAAGTATTATAATAAATTTTTAAGACCATTTGAGGTTTTAAAATAAAATAGGCATCTTAATTCCTTATTTTCTTTAGCATTAAACTATTTTATTTACATAAGGGCATTAGGATATCAGTCCGCTAACCGTGAACACCAGTCGTCTAGCGGTTACTGCTAATTGAATGAGAGAGCTGAATCGTCGCGATAAAAATTTATCCTTCTCTCACTGAATTTAATATTTTATTTGATATGAGGTTAAATGTCTTCTTAGATATCAAAATAGTTTCGTGTAGTAGAGACTATTTTTATGTACAAAAATCGTTATATACCAACTAATTTACACGAAACCTTAACCAACCTAAACCTACCTCGTGAAACACTCTATCTATTAATTAAAACCGCATGAAAATCCGTGCATTTTTGAGTAATTCGCGCGCGGAGTTTGTTTTTGTTAGTTATTGATTTGTTTCCTAATTGAACGTTGGTTGAGACGCAAATGAATTATGCGGCAAATGGTTACTGGTGTAGTTAAATATATTGGATAGTAGTAAAATTTTATCTGTACATGCTAAATTATATGTATAAAGTCTTTAACAAGGACCTTTAATTTGCATTTATAAAAGCACTTGATGAGACACATGAGCTTTTTACTAAATTAATTATACATAATATATATTATGTATATTATAATATACAATTTATATTACAAAACAAAATAAAGCACATCCTGGATTACCCAAGTATGTCAATTAAAGCTATGTCCGATGGAGCGTGTCTTTCCGGTGAGTTTATGGCTTAATAAATTGTCTCTAATACTGCAGCTGTAATACAATAGCACAGCTCAAATTACAATAGAAGTACATTTTAACATATAACTGGTAACTGTGCGTATTAATTCAGTGCTCCAATTTTTCTATATGTTCATATCAGTTTTCTATATATGCAATAATGGGTTTGAGGACATATACATTAACACGTTGTGTATAAGTAGCGGCACGAAACTCTAGCGCTGACCGTTATTGCGCAGAAGTAAAAAATAAGGTACCTGAGGGGGGCTAGCGGAATGAAGAGCGTCGATTGGCTCTCCAGTCGCATTTTGTCCCCCGCGCGACAGTACACATGCGCAGCAATCCCCTCCACGTATCGGCCAGCGCTAGACTTACGTGCCGCTGGTTATAAGGCTTTGTAAGGCACACAGGTGAACTTACAGAAAATATTATAATCAAACCAACACCTGTCTGTCGCAATCCCTATTGGAAGATTAAAGGATTTTGCACAATTCTGAACCAGTTATTTATATGAATAAAAGTGAAGGCCTTTTATTATTTACCAATATTTCATTCTTTGTAATCTTAATTACTGATAAGACGAAAAGTATTATATATTACTATTTCTCGCATTTTGCCGACATGAATACAGCTTTAATTAAGCTTAATTCAAAATATGAATATTCACTAATCCAACTAATTATTTCCATTCACGACGTTTATTCCGGAAACAAAGCCTCCAGAGTCCATAACGGGATTATGATGAAATATAACATTAAATATGTCCAAATACGGTGTCGGAGTAGGTCCATTATTTATTTAGCTCGCTGTAAGTGGCACTTGAAACACTGTCTTAATTAACCAGAAACTACGCTGAGAGGGCTCGTACACAAAACCAATGGTACGTTCATGAGCGAAGCGTTTAGCGTCCACTTTTGGTATATAAATGACAAGATAAGATAAGATAAGATACAAGATACTGTAGGTACTGTACTTAAGGAAAACTAAACAATTTGTTCATAGATACTAAGTAATTGAATGTTTCCTTTGTTAATGTCAGCCTTTGACTTAGAAGCTATTACTTAAAAACATACTAATTTAAGCTTTTAGTACATTTTTGTTTACTGCTATGATAGCCTCATATGATAGGGTCATATGAATAATAATACATTACTTATTTTAGAGCTTAATTCTACGTTTAAATAGAAAAAACTCTACACAATCATAACATCTTCTATCGACGTGAGTCAATAACAGACAACATATTGCTATAGCTTATAGTACTTTACTGTTTAACGCAAGGGTAGCCTGTGTCATATGAATAATAATTGCTACAGAGCTAAATTTATTAAATGGAAAACTCTCTGAAAATAAAACACTCTTTAACGACGTAAGTCAATGAGAGACAAATTATATAATCGCTACATCGTCCTCTTGTGGTTGTGCGCAACCTAAAGCTGAGTTTGAATTTTCCACGATGCTCATAAATCCATAATTAAATAGCGAACTAGCTCTGGTTCGTTATGAAGGACTTTATTTAATTTTTCCCATCTCACTTAGAAAGGCTTAGGCGTAATTCGAAAATACCTAAAGAACTATAGCTCTATTTGTAAGAACTTTTCTTACTTATCTTAGTAGTAAAAATAAAATATATCAGTGACGCTACAACCTTTTTAAGTTTGGGCCTCGGATTTCTGTATATGTTTCATGATCATTTATAAGGCAAGTAGGTGATCTGTCTCCTGTGTTTGACACACGACTTTTTGGGTCTAAGGCAAGCCGGTTTCCTCACGATGTTTTCCTTCACGGAAAATCGGGAATCAAGCCCACGACCAAACTGTACACAAGTAGAACGTCGGGAGAGTTTTGTAGTTTTGTCTTTGGTAAAATAAACTCCCGGCAGTTGGTTGCTCATGTCTGGGCGTCGTGGTCAGCAAGGAAACATCTGGAGAGGACTATCGGTATCCACCGGTTTCTGTTCAGCGCCTCTCTTCTACAATGTACAGTTTTGAGGACGATGAGTCAATTGATCGGTAAATCTAGTTGGTGAACGGCCACGTGATCTTCCGCTTTCTGTGTTACCAACCACGATCAGTTTCTACAAGTTCTCATCGCCTCTTCGCATTAGTTTATATAACTTAACAGTATTAAATTATTTTAAATTGCGTCTTGTAATAGCGTGTATGTAGGGCGGTTCGATTTTGTAATATAATTAATTGTTTTGTTCCATACCCGTTTGGTAGTAGTGCGACTTGAGACGAATTTTTAATCTTTAAGTAGAAGTTAATTCAACTTTAAAATTCATACTTTGAATAACAAACTTTAAGTTTTTTCTAGCGTCTCAAGTAAGTCTTAAACTTCACCACTCTGAGTTAAAATTTAATTAAACTGCAGTTAGAACATAGTAATAATTGAGAACGTCGTTACAACAAACTTTGGAGTTGAAATGTTTTAATTCTTTACAAAGTTTTTGATCCAGGAAAATGTATACTTACGAACACATTTATATTAGGTCCCTTAATAATTAATAATTCAATGTTAAATCTCTACTAGTAAATAATTCATTTACGTTTAGTATCAGGCGCCAAAGGGCCTACGAATTGATTTAAAAAAATAGCCCAAAAGGCAAGAAGCCACTTCAAAAAGAAAAGTCAAAAAGGCAAGAAGTCTCTTCAAAAAAAAAATCTAAGCGTACTTTTCGCCACCATTACGCGACAATAATCAATCTAATAATCTGTATATTACTTTGTTTGTTAGGGTATTTTTTGTTTTATCATCCTGTTTATTAAACCGCTCCCCATAAAGAATAATGGCCCCCCATTGCGAAGTTTTATAACCCTCTTTATTGTATTGTAGTTGCCACAATGGCACTTGTAATTTTATGACACAGAGAAGAATCGCTGATTGAAGGATTTCAATTGATGTGTTTTCAAAGCAGAGGTTTTATGAACATAAATTATAATTGGTAACGTGAATTTTATCAGAAACTACTAATTTATATATACATATATATAACTGGGGGCAAACGGGCAGGAGGATAAGTGGTACCGTCGCCTATGGACACGCTCAATGCCAGAGGGCTCGCGAGTGCGTTGTCGGTCTTTTAAATATTGGTACACTCTTTTAATAAAGTTCAATCTTTTTTTACGAAGATTACCTACTTTTGTGAAGATTATCGAGCCTAGATATGATCGAATAACAGGGATAACAAAATAAATATGATTTTCCAAGGAAAAGGAATTTAGAAATATCGCAGTATACTAAGTTCGTTAAAAAATATAACGTTTGGTTTATTTGTGTCTCACTCGCAGAATCACTGCTTCTGTCTTTAACGGGTATTAAAAAGTGTTGTGACTTGTTGTCGATGATTTGTGATGGAGCAAAGTCGATACTTATCGTGTTTTTCTTATTTGTAGATACTATTGCATATAACTTTCTTACTTGAAACTAAACTCTTTTAACAAAAAAACGGGTACCTTCTCCCGCTATAATTTTACCGGCCCATATCACTTTATCAGAAAGTGGTATTTATGCCAAAAAGATATATCCCTCACTCGTTTTATATTTTACATTTGTAACTTTATTTAAAAAAATCTTTATTGCTGATTTCTTATTGTTTGGCATTCAAAGGTTTTAAAGAATTCGTCAAAAATTATAGTAAAAACTTCAAGCATATTAATTTATACTATTATAAGTATAAGTATACAAACTACTTCAGATAATTTTATTTTATTAAATGAAGTCAACTTTAGAATGTAACATTTTCTTAGGATTTCCTTGAAAAGTTTTTATTAATGAAAATTTTCACAAAATTACATTTCATAATCACATTTTGCAAGTTATGAAATCTTATTACTAAAAGTTATATAACGAAGGATTATTATTTAATACGTTAAATATTGTTGGGAAGACGCCATCAGCTAAATAGATACTAATCATTCTTGTATGGTCTGCTAAACGTCTGTAATACTGGTTCAACGTTGCATCCTTACTATAACTTCCGGAATATGGAGATACGTCCTTGTTATTCTTTTCAATTGCTGTAATAATCAGTATAAATAAATCTGTATCATAGTTTGATGGTACACCCTGTAGTAGTGCAACAATCATTTCCAATCCCATTCCTGTATCAACATGATGTAGCCAAAGACTAGTTACTTTGCCATTTGTCTCTCTCTAAATTACATTTCACAATCATATTTTGTAAGTTATTAAATCAGTATCGCCTTACTTAATTTTATATATAACGAAAGATTATTAATTTAAAACGTTCAATTTAACAAAGAAATTTAATACTATACATCTTTATTTGCAAAAGTTATATTACATTTAAGCAATTAGCAAATTGATGAATTACACCGTAATTATGTCAATATAAACATGTTTAATTATACCTAATAACTGCAACTGCAATAACTATTATCACATAATTAATTATTTTTTATTACTATTAACATTTTAACAACTTCGACTTTTTACTAATTTATTGCCAAATCGCAATCCACGTATTTATCGACAATAGCGCGTCACTAATGCGCAGGACGACAGGACCAAGCACAATAATGATTATGTAAATACAGCGCCGGCGCAGCGCTAGCTTTTGCATTTTACGGCCAGTGTAATGGCCGACCGGCGTAGAGCGCACGCGCGCGGCTTTCACGCAAATTTGAATTTAGAATAAATTAAATACCGCGTTTAAAAATCGAACTTTGACGATTTATTTTTACGAAATAAAGTATAGACTATAGTGCTGTGATCTGTGATGTGTTTGATAAAAGGCTATGTTTGCAATTTCTAAATCGCGGTTTCACGTTACAATTCTGCACTTGCAATGGACATGTTTGATGTGGTTTTAAGTTCATGGTTAGATATGGATATCACATTCTCTTATTATGTATTATATTATATAGCTAGTAAACCAACATGTATGCTTTAAAAATGCAAGAAAACACATTTCATAAATTTTACAAGTATACGTATCAATAATATGAAGAAATACAATTGGTTATAATAATAACTGATATTACTACTGTTACCTTAAAATACTTCAATAATTACGGTCTTAAATTAAATTCAGCATTAGCTAATACTTATAAGGTTATTCAAGGGAAGCATAAAAAAACTGTACTTTTTAATATATAGCTTTTATATAGAGTTATATAGTGCGGTTTTACTGAGACAATTTACTCTATGAAAAAAAATTGCTCAGACTTATGTTTCATTTACATCTTAAAAAATCAGGTAAAACAGAAAATTGATAACATTCGTACCCATTAGAATAATATTTGTACTTTAATATGTGTAAATATCATTGAAAAAACTCTACCTCTTATAAATATTTAAATTTAACAGCTCATGTAAAACACATCAAAATGCGTTGAACTCAATACAATAGGCCTCTGACTCAGTGAGCAACTACTTCCGGAGTATATACAGGCTTATCCCGACTTTATCTCCTAACGAATATTTATTTAGCCACCGCTGTATAGTAGGTAAATTATTACTACAGCTTCAGGCGGCCTTAACAGGGTTTTTTACAACTTTCATTGTAGACTACGGCAGTAAGAAAAAAAATGAAGAGTTAAAGAAATGTAGTATTATATTTTCTTCCCTTGACAGTATAATATGGGTACATTTAATCGGAGGTTAAAAAGGCATCTCTTGGATAGGTGTGCCCTCCGATAGGCCTCATCTCATACATAACATCTCACCTCTTAACATCAGGTGGGATTGTGACCAAACGTCTGACCAGTTCTGTATAAAAAAAATGTAGAAAAAATATAAATCATTTACTATCCATCGACAGTGGACACTTATGAACGTCAATATTCCAAAAAGTTTCTAAAGTTACATTTACTACCAGTTAGAAGGTCAAGCAAGAAATTTTATAAGTTAAACGTTTTTCGTCAATGTTATATATTTATTATATGTCCCCGCGAACTTAATGTACCCTTTTTCCAATTTTTCTCTCCATAAAAACCTTCCCAGAAATAAATGCAAATTACTCGATATGGTCCAGCCGTGTTCGAGTTTTGCGCTTAGCAACATATTTTGCGATTCATTTGTATTTAAAATACCTGTTTTCCCAAAATATCTCCAATTAAGTTATTTAAGATTAAGATACAGTAACCAAAAACAAATTACTTGTGAGAATTATTTCCTCATAAAATTCAGAATTTTAGAGTCAACATAACTTTCTTAGATTACAGGTAAAAACACTTTACACACCTGTCATTGATATTATAAGAATACATACTTATTGCAACCGATGTTTCTAGTACTAAAATTAAACCAATTAAATATAAAGAACTGTAGTAATAGCAAGGCAGGTTGAAAGCCACCTGAGACTTTCCCTGGCTCTGTCAGTTACATAATGTGCGCGTGGGCACTTACAGGTCCTGTTCAGATATGCTTTAATCTCAGGCTAAATAATGAGCATTAATGAAACTTGTTTTAAACATTTTTATTTAAAATATATATGTTAGGGATAAATGTTTATATGAAAACTAGCTGATCCGGCAAACGTCGTTTTGCCATGTTTATCATGTATAATAAAAAATAGGGGTTGATCGTAGAGGGGTGAAAATTAGGGGTTGTATGTATTTTTTAATGCTGTATCATAAAAAAATATAAAAAATTTTTATCTAAAAATTTAAAAAAAAATTGGGGTGGACTACCCTTAACATTTAGGGGGATGAAAAATAGATGTTGTCCGATTCTCAGTTATACCCTATATGCACACAAAATTTCATGAGAATCGGTCAAGCCGTTTCGGAGGAGTTTAACCACAAACACCGCGACACGAGAATTTTATATATTAGATAATGAGACGCATCTCGTAATATCAACTCCTGTAGTGAAAAAATTTATTTCCCAGATACATTTCAGTATTATAATAAGATGATACGAAATATAGTTTATTCCAAAAACTATAAAACTATTACTATAGAATATTGTATACATAAGAAATCATTTTAATATATTTTCGAAATCTTCTTCGAAACTAATTTGAAAAAATAATTGTCAAAGTGCAATCCGTAAAAACGACGTTTTTTATCTATTATTTTCGTTTTCGTCCAAGAAAACAGATTGTTTTAGAAATAAACGAGATGAAAGTGAAATTCACTTGGAAAACCGGTGAAAATAAATCGAGTAACATTAGAGCCTGCTTGGAATAAAGATTGGCCCTATTAGTATGCGGCGGGTGGCAGCACTGGGCACTCGCGCGGGAAAAATGACAGCTCATCCGCGTTTTATCTGTCATGTGTCATTTGTTGGGACCGTGCTTTTGATGTGTTGAGGGTTTGCATACGAAAGTTATGTTGTTAATAAGATTAAATTTCCGGATGAATATTTATCTTTATATTTAAGCATATCTACGTGAGTCGCAATATATTGAATTCTTGATATCGACATGAGTCCCGTAACTAACCAATGGATCATGGAATACTCACATTCTTGTGTTAATTGTGATTGTATTACTTAATAGGTAAATGTAAACAGGTAATTTGTAGGAAAAGATTTCTTGCAAACCTATACGAAAATCCAACCTCATTAAGCTAATAAACTGTTCCAGTGCTTGAGACAAGATCGCTTGGCGACGGGCGTGACTCACTAACTAATATGTATTGCAATGACATTAGCTCACCCTCGGTCACGTGACCATTATCCATATCCCACAGACCTTTTCTCAAGACCATAGACTTGCAAGTGAAACCCAGTATATTATATTTAGCGGCTCATGTATGAAAAGAACCAATTGTGCTCCGTCAAAAACTTAGATTTTGAAGTTAGGCGTTCTTGTTAAATGTTTGCTGGCGAATTTCAAACATAAATACAGAAAATATCATTTGATTTCGAAAGCTTTTACAAATTACAATGAACGAATAAAATCACTCCCGATCGTGTTATATATTTTGCTTTAATTTGCATAACGATGCAGTCGCATTAATAAAGTTGTTAATATCACATGGATCTTCCTTAAAGTGACACTACAGTGTTGCTGTATTATAATTTATATTAATGACTGTTCTGCAAGTTAATTGTGAATCTCTTATAAAATTGTTCCCCACTGCTTCCAGTGCAGGAAAGGTTCAAATTTTGGCAAATTATTTATTTTCTATATCAAACGAGTAAAGTTCTATTAAGTTTAACTGTTGGTTTCGCCATACTTTCATTTTATATCTGTCGTCAGAATTTAACATGTTTGGAATATTAAAATACTTTCCATGAATTTTTTTTTGCAATTGTTTCTTGTAATGCGTGGACTGACTAAATTCAACAGGTTCTTTTTATATATACATATATCGTATACGGGTTTGTAATTAATTTCTACACAAAAATAAATACTACAATTGATTTTATTTCTAAAAAATGTTCTCTGGCTTAACGTGAACGATACAGTGCGAAATATTTATTTACACAGAAGATAATAAGAAAAAAATGTGTTCATATTAAAGAAAGAAGACGACCATAATCATAATGGTTTTTTTTTTAAATTTGACTGTTTTCAGCCTGACCGTAGCCGTAAATGGAAAGGTATGATAGGTTTTACGTACATAATTAAATACAGAAATAAATCGTATGCATTTTTGATTCATTTACCACATAACTAAGAATTAATTTTAAGCGGCTTCAAACGCAAATATTATATTAGGCTTAGTATGCACTATGAGAGATTGGAGCCATAAAGCAGAATTTATAGACAGAGATTCGCATACAAATAAATAGTGAAATGCTTTCTGCGGCGGCGTGCCGATCCCAGAATAACTTAGTTTAGGAGCTTTAATACGAACTAAATAAATCGTTATAAAATTTTTAAGTGATTTGTATTTTTGTGCATTTATTTAGTAGTTTAAGTATATGAATGAATTCACTGGGGTTTATCAATATTGTTTACTTAATAACACCAAATTAATGAAAAATCTGTTACACTTTTGTTTTATGAATATTATTACATAGCTAGCGGACGAACGTTGAAGGAAACGTCTTAAATACGATAAAAACATCATCTGTTTTCAGTCTGCAGTTTCGTTGTTAGCCGAACCCAATTTCGATATAATATATGTAGTTTAAAGGGCTGGCTTATTAAAAGACCTTACGCAGAGTTGGAGATGCTCCTAAGACCTAACATGTTACACATTGCACCCACACACTAAAAAAATGAAAATTGTATTTTAAAAAAATATGAAACTATTACTAAGTTTGTTATAGTAGAGCTGGGAACCCTGAAACGGATTTTTTTACTTAAAAGAGTTCCCAAATCGTACACATTGTAATGAATTGTTTTCAATGAATAAACACATTTTTATTAATTTATTTTAAAACTTTCTCAATAGAAAAATTCTGATAATTGAGCTTGAGAATCGAAGCTATGTTTCAAAAATGTTACCCATTTTTTTTACGCAGATAAAACAAATATTTGTATCTTATACTAGGGCCACCCTCTGTGGTAAATGGTGATAGCTAATGCTTTTTATTGCGAACATTGACCTTAATGTAATGGATAACCAGGGGCACTAAACTGTTGGTTACTCGCGAATAGATGATGTACTTTTATCATTATCTATGGAACTATCTCAGATTTTTTAAATATAGAATTATGATCAGTTTAACTTTAGGGGTTTATACGAATAATTTTCGGTCCTATTAAACGTGGACTAAACATATTTGTCATTTATTACATATATTATTGCCATGGTTACCACTTTTTTTTAAATTTGTTATTGTTAACTATTTTTGCACATTTAGAAAGAATGAAAAGCATTAGACTTTCTCAGTATCTTCTTGATGTATGCGTTGAACATAAAACAAACCCTCCGCCTAAAATCTATTGAATTATGAGTCTAGAGTAAAGCCACGGACCAGGAGTACCTAAGAGATGCAGACGCATAAATTTACATTGTTATTAGTTGCATATAAATCAAATATGAAGTCCGACTGTGTGGAATTTAGATCTGTCCTAATTAGCAAGTTTCCATGAGTTTAGGAAAGGTGAATGAATCACTCCGTGATTCGTTATTGTATACTCCATTGGTGTAATAGATAGTCAGGTCTCTGTAAGGTCCTTAAAGAAAAGAGCGTACCAATTCATAAAAGGCCGCCAACGCACTTGCGAGAATTCAGTTATCTTTTGTATAGGTCCCATACTCTATAACTAGCTTTCAAACAAATGTTATTGAGATAACAAATACATTTCATACTTTAATCATGTATTTTCCAACGATTTTTTATAATAATTATGCAATAATCATAAATCTAGATCATGGGTAGGACGGAATATAGAACTTTCTGTTGGCGTTTAATAAATTCGATTTAGCTTCAGCTCACTCATATAACGCTTATAACACTTCACTGTAATACTGATATTCCTATATATTTCTGTTCCGTAAATTTTATCATTTTATAAGTAAAAAATTTAAATGGAGGCAGAAAAATTACACGCAATAAATACATGCATACAAACCTCTCAAAACAAATGAACAAACCGCAACAGTGCGATATTTTGTCACTAATAACTCAAAACAATACCGACAAATTGGCTCGGAGCGCGAATAGTCTGAAACAAATGAAGTGACATTTGGTTTGTTTGCACTTCAAGCGCTGAAACTTGGTCGCAGCTGCAGTGGTTAACTCGAGCGCTGGATTCGCTTAATGCGTCAGTTTTGGACTTTTGAATGTGTTTTGCATTTATAAGCACTTGCCGCTTTTGTTTTAATATTTCATTACGAATTTGAATATTATATCAAGAATGAATGAATTTACGTTTTGGAGATTATATAAATGGTTTGTGTTTTATTAGCACCGAACATGCATGTTAATAAATATGTCAACATGAATTTTGTTTTTCTATGTTCCATTTTCAAATATGCACAGACTACTATTTCCATGCATTAATAGACAAGTCAAAATAAAAATTAGTTACATGTAACCGTCAATTGAGTCCTAAAACGATTAAAATAATAGCGAAACGGGGTTGAATAACCCTTAAAAATGCGGATATAAATAATTCAAAGAGCTTAATTTATCTGTTGTAGCGGGCGCACACATAAATCAGATTTGCGCCGTCCCGCTAATGAAGCAATCCTTTTGGCTATTTGCAGAATGTCCTAACTTCTAGGTTTAAATGCAACGATTATTCTACAAGTTTAAAACTTAATACTTTCTATATGAGAATTGGGTATATGCAAGTATGACTATATATATAGGATCTAAAGTTAGAATTACAGTCGCCGAATTAGATACTAGATTGTAGGCTAAAGTACAAATAATTTGTGCGTTATAAAAAAATTAGTCCGCGAACACAACTTGGTCTTTCGAATATTTATAATCTGTACCTTATTCTTCGCTTTCCGGCCGTACTAGTCCATAGACCGTCTAACCATACGTACCATTTTTCACTAAAATCAAAATATTTAGTAATAAGCTAAAACAATAGACGAGCGACACAGCTTGCCAGTTTTTTCTTTTTGTATTATTGAATTTATATATTTTAAATTGTCTAATATTTAACGGTTGTCAAATGCGCTTGATAATAGACGAAATAATTATATTCAAATTATTTTAAGACATTTAGTAACTTAAAATCACCTGTCCATAAAAGTTTGACAGTTCATTTCAGAGCACAGACCAAAAGAAACCACAAAGAAAATTTTATCTTTGGTCTTACGACAATATAAAAACTACTCACTCAATAAAGAAAACTCTCCTACATTATAGTTACGTTTTAAAATTATTATCCGTACTTACAAATCTATATACATCGAGTAATGTTAACCACAGAGTATCCATAGGTTATTTACTAAGTAAGAAATAACTCACGTAGCGGAAGTGGTTTAATTTCAATGTTTGCGGCCAACGCGAAAATAGCTTGACAGTTAGCGTTGTAACGCTTTAGTGTTATTTTTAACGTTAATTTTTATTAATTAAATGAAGAAACAAACAAACTAGCCATTGTTTAACTATGTGACTAAATACCTTACATATTCTTCTTCTGTAGTTATTTTCTCAGGCAGAAGCAGACCATTTAATGTTTCTTTGTTTTTGAGATGTATTCCCCGGACTCCATGATTGATCGCGTATAAGCAACAGGCGGCCATGTTGTATCTGTGACCTTTTTATAATTCTTTTGTCATGGAATTAATTTTTTTATGTAACAGGAGTTTAAATAGGCGATTAAAAAGAGTGGCGGAGAGTTTATGGCCAGTTCTTCCCGACCGTTCTACGCCCTTGATTTGAGAACTGGCAGTAAATGTATTAGAAGCATTTAATATGTATTTCTTTATTGACGTTCATAAGTGTACATTGTGTTACCTAAATGAATAAATGATTTTGAATTTAAATTGAAACGGGCAGTAGGCTCACCTGATGATACCGCCTATGGAAACTGGCAAGTGCGTTGGCGACCTTTAAAAAGTTAATAGTTATTTTTACCTTTAATTAAAGGCTTATTTCATAATAGACCTCGTATTTTTTTTGCAATGTAAGACAAAATTATTTTGTAAAGTTTTAAGTGGTTAAATGGTACGTAATAATATGTAATTTGCACATTAATGAAACAAAATATCACGAAATAAGTATCGATAAAGACAATACATATTTCAAGTTAAAATATCACCTCCCCTTATACGGTAATTTAATTATTGAATTACACAAGCATTTCACAAGCGTGGCGACACTAATGGTTAAAAATTGTGTTGCGTAAAAATATAAATTTTCAATCTTTATTCATATGTTCTGTTATGACATTTATTTACGTGTGTTGATAATAACCTATATTACAATGGATTTCCAATACGTGCTGGCCTGCCGCATACACACTCAAAGGCATTCAATAATTTTAGGTACACAAATTCACTTAGATTTAACAAATAAAGACGCCGGTGATGCACTTTCAAGACTGCTGGCGTTGCAGTGGAGCAAGGGTTGCACTTGATATTTAGTAGTATTCTATAGAGTGTTTCATAAAAAACAGTCTTGCCATTCAGAGCAATTATGACACATCAAACATGTCCTTACAATCTCTCTTTTCAACAGCCCAAAACTAGTACAAATGTAAAGTGTAAAACAATGAGCAAGTGTAAAGTGTAAGTGTTGACGATGCACCTCCAAACAGACTTGTCGTGTGACATCCGCCGTAAGAGTTGCGATGGCGAGAAGATACAGATATCGGCGGAGGCTGAGATGCTCTACTATGAGCTGATCAGGGCCTTAGAAGAGGAAGAAACGGTAGGTAATGGAAAACCGTCGTCAAATGTTGGGGTTAAAAACAAAGACGAAACGATCGGGTTTGATTGTGATTGGTCAACATGTCCTTTTGATCAATCATCGTCGAACGTTACGCCCTTAAGTGAACTCTTTGTTCTCTTACACCTAATATCAGTGATCAGATGTAGTTTTCGACTCAGAAAGACTCTCAAAAAAGACTTTGAGTGTTTAAGTTTCTATTGTAACAATTCTCGTTTCATTATGTTTTATTTATAACTGATTGTGATTAACAAATATTTGAACATTGTAATGTTAGATTCAACTGTTTCAGCATTATAGAAATACTGTATTATTTTAATACAACGGACAAAAACAAAACGTCTAAATGCTAAGATAATATTATTCTAAATAAGGGTTTTGCTAAATCCAAGAGTGCCGAAGTAAACAAAACTAAGACATGTCGTCTGAGTATGCAGACATCTTAAAATTATTTTCCCTTCATTCGTGTGCTAATACAGAAATGGGCCGGCGATACGGCGTTAACTGATTTGACATTTGCGATTTTTCCTCTAAATTGTAAATAACTATATATTTCATAACTCTAATCGAAATGAAGCATGTATTACAATTAATTAAGAACTATCTTCGTCTACGATCTATTAATTGATATAAAGTTCACTTTTCAACTTTATCGCGCATTGTCTGGCTAGATGTCTTAGGACAGGAGATAGTGACACAAAATAGTGGGTCATTTGTACCAGTATGGCGGTTCTTCAGGGGTCTTATTACGAAATGAAAAGAAGAAAAATGATGGTCATAGTGCTGGTAGCGGCGGCCCAATCCCGTGGGCGTTAGTCGAACTCGTCGGATTAATTACGACTTACAAACGATTTGTTCCACAAACATTCTAGTATTTCCGAATAGTTCATAAAAAAAATAAAAGGCGGCAGTGTCATGCCATACTCTCCGGTGTGAGTCAGCCCGCCATACCGACGCGAACGCGTTGATTAAATAAAAAAAAATCAACCATTTGTACCAGGCTAAATTTTGCACAGTTAATCATCGTCGTGCAGCCATTTACGAAAATCACCATGCCATACTTTTCGGACGGTTCCAAATGGCGGCCATACCGCCGAAAATCAACAAAAATTTTTTTTGCCAAACGATTTGTACCAACCTAAAGTTTTTTTTCAACGTAGTTACCGACGTTTATACTAGTCTTTGACCTAAAAGTGACCACATACAGACATATATATATTCTAAGCAAATACCTTAGCAATATAATAATGTTCCTATTGTATGAAGGCGTGAAAATAAAACCATTATCTTTAAAAATGGTTTTTGTTCGTGGTTCGTGTCGAATTACTTAAATGGTTCCCACGGCGTTGTGGTTAAGACATGAGTGCTCTCATATATCGGCACACATTGATTGCTTCCTTTAATAACTAAACACTATAGCGTTTAGGCAATTTTTTTTATAAACACTTGGTCTTCGAAGGGGCGCTTACCACACTAAAAATAACGTTCAAGTATTACGTAACGCAATTTTTGGAGGTTATTCATCCCCCCTCCCCCATGTAACTCGCCGTAACGTTTTTCAGTAGGTACCCAAGCACAGTACTGTACCCAAGTATAGTAAAACGTTTCGTGACCACCTAGTGACTCTTCAGTTACTATTATGAGGTGTAAGTCGAAAATAATATTAACAAAAACGTGTTCAAATTCAATCCCCGCCCCGCATCGTAACGTTTTACAAAATGACCCCCCCCCCCCAAATTCGTTACTTAAGGCTAAGTTCAGATGACCGCGCGTAGTCCGTAGGTTGGAGCATTCACATGACGGTATATGTACGCGCGGCATTGTGGCTTCAACATTGATTGACAATGGACGTGGAGGAGGCAATTTGCTAATGGATTTTATATAGAAGACTGAGACGTCGCAGAAGAAGACAAAGACGATACTGGGTGCATCCAATTTTAAGTGGCAGACTTTCTTCCAGCCTGTTTGTCACTTTGTATCCCGACTTGAGGTTACACGAAGATAATTTTTTTAACTATTTCCGGATGTCAGTTGCATCCTTTGATTTTTTATACGATTCTATTGAGAATGATTTAAAATCCAGTGAAGATGCTATAAGATATTGCATATCACCAAATACTTAATACCATATATTCGGTACTAATTTTGCATCGATCTATGTGTCTTTCCGTCTCAAGCCGCGCGGATCAACTGAACAGGTCGATACAGGTTTGCAAAACTTGTGCCGCGCGCGGCCGCGCGAAAGCGCGCGGGTCAGAGCGCGCCGCGAGTTGGCGTGCGGTAATGTAGACGATAATTACCGTTTATATTGATCTTGTACCGCGCGGTTCGTAGTTCCGCTATCATAATATATTCATCTGAACTTAGCCTAATACTTGAACGCTCCCTAACGACATGATTTCAGCGTATTATTATCATCATGTGCACTTTGTTAAACACAGCTGTCAAAACTTCCACAGAATTTAAATTGTTGTAAATAAATTTTCAACTCGTAACTCTTTAATGATGTAATACTTCTCAGTAGAAATCTATTTTTAATTTCTATTAACCTAATTTAGCATAACAGTTCATTTATTTTATTTCCGTAAGCTGTCTGAAACGAAACACGATGCAGACATACAAAGCAACCCAATGTAGAGCTTGGAATAGTTCCTAAATATTTATGCCAGGTTTTTAATAGTAGTTTCTTAACGCTACACTCAGAGTGTTTAATTAAATTAATTGATGGTAAATATCTGATAATTGACGACTTTGCTCACTTAAATCAACCTATTTTAATCTTTACTTGAATGATTAGTGACTGAAATGTTTTAATTAACGATTCAGAGTACGAAAAAAGTATTTTTATTAAGAGTTCTATACTCCAAATAAATCTACCTATAATGAAGCTTAGGATTCTTTTCTTAAATTCGTTTTCACCAACAGAGTTATTTTCTGGTATAGAGTCTTAGAAATAGTCGTCCAGTTCGAATTGAATTTCTTCGAAAACTAATCGTACAATTCTTTAACTTCTAATATGTCCATAACATTACATACATAAGAAGTATTCGAATTTTAAATATCACCTCAGGCACTTGTTTCGCTCTGGTTTTCGCGCAATTTGAACTAATTATCTCAGAGTGAGAACTGAGAACCGATCAGCAAAAAAAACTAAAACTACAGTTAATTTATTCACAAACCACTTCCCAACGCAGGATAATGAACTGGTTGGGTTTTTGCCTTTTTTATCGCGAAATAAGTTCAAAACTCGATCGTGCTCCCCTTGCTAACAGGTTTTGAATATTTTTGGTATCTGTACGAGAGTGGGTATAGGTTGACAAATGTTTTGATCGGCACTTGTTTTTCATTATTCTTAACTGGGTGTAATATATTCGATGTCCGAACTACGAACAGTTTTGTTAATAATCTATATCTATATAAAATTCTCGTGTCACAATGTTCCTTCCCATACTCCTCCGAAACGGCTCGACCGATTCTTATGAATTTTTTATGCATATTCAGTAAGTCTGAGAATCGGCTACTATTTATCTTTCAAACCCCTTAGTGATAAGGGGTGTCCACCCAAAGAAAAATTGTTTTTATTTTTTTATGATACACCATACAAAAAACATACAAATTTACCACCTCTCTACGATCAATCCCTATTTTTTATTATTGTAGATATATGTATATATAATATCCTTCAGAAACCTAATTCTTGCTTTGTCATAATATGACTGTAGCCGTCTATAAATTTACAGATTCAACCTATTATAGAGGCAATAGTATTTTAAATTATTATTGTGACACTAACGATATTTTATCAAGAAAGTTACTGAAATATAATTGCAAGGTGCATCTTTGTATCTTTCACTTTTGAAATTCTCTCGTTATCTCGTAAAAATGTGTTTATTGCACAATTTTAATGCTCCACAGGCTTACTGTGCTATGTTTGAGTTGTAATTGCGTTTTATTTTATTTGTTTTGTATGAAAGAAAGCTTTTCTGCGCAAATTACGAACGGGGGCGAATTTTCTTTGGCCTAAATGGAAACTAGACCAAAGAGAGTCATGCACATTGGTGCATCTTACCAAAAAGGAATATGCAGAAATTTGATAGCCGGGATCCCGAAAGAGGCATCTTTTAATTGTTATATATATATTTTAAATAATTTGTTTCTAAAATATTAAATTATATCGAACATACTCTGTAGCAAATGTTTTGAGTTTGGAAAGGAATTTTGCTAGAATTGAGCGTAAAAAAGAATAGAGCGTACTAATTCTTAAAAAGCCGGCAACGGACTTGCGAGCCTCTAAAGTGTCTTTGGGCGGCAGTATCACTTAACATCAGATTAATTTAAAAGGCAATTAGGTGATCAGCCTTCTGTGCCTGACGCACACCTTCGACTTTTTGGGTCTAAGGCAAGCTGGTTTCCTCAACGATGTTTTCCTTCACCATTCGAGCAAATGTTAAATGCGCACATAGAAAGAAAGTCCATTGGTGCACAGCCGGGGATCGAATCTACGACCTCAGGGATGAGAGTCGCACGTTGAAGCCACTATGCCAACACTGCTCTGTTGTCCCCTTTTAATTAAAAAAATAAAACGAGTATTGTCGATTTTACTCTTTATGGTTTGATTTAACCATACATTATTGCTTCAAATTCAAACGAAATACTGTAGGCCTAGTCGTAAAACCTAAGTTCTTATTTTATTAAAATAAATGACTTTAATGTTTCAACTCCAACATTCTACAACGAAGTAAGCTTGTCACTCAGACCGCAGCTGACGTAGTCCTGTGAAAGCAATTTGAAGCAATTTTCTGAATCGTTGCAGCGTTGCGGTGAGTGCAACAAGGTGCTACATGCTTTCATGTTTCAGTACAGGCACATACTTACTCTTCTCTTTTAGGGCCCTGTTGTGTTATTGCTAAGAGAAAAAAACTTTGTAAGATTTTTAGAACGTGTCTGTTTCTTTCCCTTAAATAAAGATAGTACGACCTATTTACTACAATTATCTATTAGCTAATATGTGTAATAGAAATGCATAAACGTTTATTAAATCTCAATTAATACAACAATAGAAATATAAATTCTATAAATTCTAAAACAAAGAAAGCCCAAATGAGCAAATGTACAGCCTTGCCTTGTACATAAGCAGACATCACAACAATCATACGTCCATATTCTGTTAGTTACAGTATTGACCTAAATGTTATATTAGTAGCTTAGCTTTAAAGCAATCTTAAAATTTATATTTTTTAATTAACTTTGCCGATATTTTGCGACGCATCAAAATTTATTAATTTATCAATTATTCTATAATCTATATATATAAAAATGAAACCCGTTTTCCGTTGTCACGACATAACATGAAAACGGTTTGACCGATTTGTCTGGATTTTTTTTGTTGTGTTTGTAATTGTCAGGAGAAGGTTCTTATAAAAGAAGAAAAGAAAAAAATTGCACGGAAAATTAGAAAATTTAAGAATACTTAAGCACCATACAATTCGAACTTTTTGATGTAACCTTATGGCGTTTGACATAACATTGACAGAATGCGTGCAGCAAATATCGTCAAAGAGGATGTAAGAAAAATGAATATCGTTTAAAATAAATGCTTCGATCGGTGTTATTATATTGATAATATAATAATATGCGAGCCAGAAAAACAAACAAAGAATGTTGTATAACATAAAGCATTAGAATAATAAACACTTTGTTTCTGAAATAGTTTTTAATTAATTATACCAATTTGAAATCAATATTCATAGTTAAAACAGGACAACGTCTGTCGGGTCCGCTAGTACTTAATACATACATAATTGCTAATGCCAGGTATTAGGATTAGAAATAGTAAGTTTGGATTTCTGGGGCCTCTATCATGTACCTTCGAGTTGCCACTGGTTTTAGAACTATTTTAGTTCAGTTCGCACGTACAAGATTTCCATTACCCACTTGTATACAACGTGAAAGAAAATCTTTTTAGATCTTACTGAAGGTATAACGAATATACAGAATTTCGTATGCTTTAACTGTTCAGTTCTATATTAAATGTGTCTAATATTTTTATTTGGTTGAACTTTTAACGTAGTGATACTGCGATTCACATTTAGGTACCAGGAATCACAATAAAAAATATATTGCACTTACACAAAAATCAAACTGTTTTGTACATTATGTACTCCTATTAAAAGTATTTTATTTTTCAATAATTATTTTACTTCCCTTCCTAATTAAAACTATGTATTATATATGCTGACCCCCTAATTGATAGGAAAGAAAGAAGTCTACAAATTTAAAGTATATATACTTTTGCGAACTGGCTATCTGTGGAATCGATTTCCAGTGGATTTCTTTCCTGGGACAAACGATTTAAAAAAAGGTCATAACCTCTCTTAAGGCCGGCAGCGCAACCACTAACATGGGCTGCCTTTTACGGCCTTTGCTACGAGCCTACTTATCATATAAAAAAAACAAACTGATTTAGTTTTTATGAATAAGGAAAGATAATATACAAGATCAAAGAAAGAATAAGAATGTTCGGTGACAAATGAAGTGCTCTGACAGGCCGAGTGACACATCACTAGACGTGACGCGCATTTTTAAACATTATCGTCCTGACGCCATAGAGCGCCATCTCCACAGTCTTATCGCATTCATCAATAGACAATTATTGAAAAGGAAGAATTATATGAATAACACGATATAGGGGCATCCTCTATTAACTAGGACATACTTATTTTCTTGAAAGTTTATATTATATATAAATTGGATTTTAGTGATGTTTTTTTATACTAAATGCTAAAATGACAACGTAAGTATAAGATACGTAACGTAACATAAAGATCAATTTGTTTTCTGAAATTAAGGTAGACAATAAGAACAATGAATTGACACTGTATGTTAATTGTTTGCATATTTAAAAATACACAGTGTTTAGACACGATTATTTACGAAAATTTTACTGTCTTTATTTTTATAATTTCTTAAACAATATAAACTACGAGAACCTTGGTTTCTGAAGGGCTACACCACAGTACAAATACCTTACAAATTAAACAGTTAAAAAATACATTTAATACAAAAACTAAACATTAAATTTAATATATAAAATCTTTAATATATAAATTAATATATAAAATCTATCTTAAATTAATGGAGCCAAGCACAACACAATCACATCCTAAGTTGAACAAAAAATACCTGTTATTCATTTTAAAATTGAAAGTGTTCAAGAAAAAGTATACTAGAAGGATATGCCTTTATGTATAGTGTTATACATGTGTGGTACTTATCATCAGATGAGCCTCCTGCCTGTTTGGTTCTTCCTTTTATTAATAGAACTAGGGATTCTACTCCTAGTAAAAAATATTTGTTTAGACAAATATCAAACTGATTTTTGCAAAGTAGACGAAGTCACATAATGAGCTTCTAGTAAGGATGATTATATTAATATTCATTGACCTCAGAGTTTGTTGTTCCAAACCGTTTTTTTATATCTGACAGGTGACGAATTATGTCGACGGTTAAGAATGTTAAGCCGATTTTAATTTATTCAGTTTGACACAGTGTACTAACCCAATACAGAGGCGAAATTTGAAACCTAATTTAAACCAGTATTTTAAGGTACATTTAATATATCATCCATTCTAATAATATAATGTTATCTCGAATACTCGATATCTTGTCCAAAAATTCTCTCACCCTAGAATATTATAATAGGCTATATTTATTTCTGAAATATATAAAAAAAGAATAAAGGACAGGCCACTAGTTAATAAAGTGATAGTTTGCTTAACCGAAATTGACTAACCCCATTGAGACAGGGAGTGACCAACATTCCTGTGTTAGAATTTAATCTTGTGCTCAGCCTTTGTGCTTTTCAACTCGAAACAATAATTTCAACAAATTCAGAAGAACATCAAATTTTACAAAAAAGGGTCCATCTTCTACATTGTATCTAATGTCACTAACTCGTCTTGAACGCTATCATATGCCAAAAAAATCACAGCTCTTCAAATCTTGAAAGATAGATTAAACCTAATTATTTAATTTACGTTCTGGGATGTCATAGAATGTGTTGCATATTTTTCTGAGCCATGGTTTAATTTTTTTAATCACTGTAGCATAAGTACGCTATGGATTGAATAATATTCAATAACGGGTCATTGTTTAATGAACTTATTTGAATCTAACACAACCGTTACTTTACTTCCTCACACCTTGTTAAACAGTTGAGCATAAAAATATATTATAATTTGTTTTATATATTAGTTGTTTATAGTCCGGCACAATTAAGAATCGCTAGATGCGCAGAACAATTGTTTTATATTGAAACAAAATTTTGCAGGAATAAAAATAAAGTATAATATGCCTTGTACTAGGACACCTACTCGCAAACAGATGACATGGGACCTTTTTTGAAATACGAAATACTGAAAAATCACTGTAATTAGGCTTTGCGAGGCCTAGAGCGCTTTTCTTGTATAGCGATAGCATTAACAGCGAGAAAATGCTTCCATAATTAACGTAACCATTTAATTTATTTAAAAAAAAACAGTGGCGCTACAACCTCTAAATCTGGCCTCAATTTCTGAATCAGTGATATTTTTTTTTCTTAATAGACGAGAAGGAACAGCCTTCTTTGACGCATGCCGTCCATTTTTGATTCACAGTCGATCTTACCAGGCCATAACTTTTTAAATTTATTATATGCAGTAATTAACTTTAAAATCTGGAAATCAATAATATATTTTCAAAAAAGCTTAGCACTTTAAACTTTTAAATACTTTTGTTTTTTTTCTATTCGTAACTTGATTACTTATTCCTTATTTTTACGTAATAAGTGGCTAACGGGCAGGAGGCTTATTGTCCTAATTAAATTATTTTTATGTTACAGGTAATGATCATTTCAGTTACTCGTATATGTGTAAAAGGAGTTTGGTAAAGTATGGCAAAAATATATACTTTTAAAATTTGGCAACGTTTAATCACATACTTATAAGTAGCGGCACGAAACTCTAGCGCTGACCGTTATTGCGCAGAAGTAAAAAATAAGGTACCTGAGGGGGGCTAGCGGAATGAAGAGCGTCGATTGGCTCTCAGTCGCATTTTGTCCCCCGCGCGACAGTACACATGCGCAGCAATCCCCTCCACGTATCGGCCAGCGCTAGACTTACGTGCCGCTGGTTATACCTATACAGAAATATATCGGGTTGTAAGTCGATTAAAGCTACAAAAAGGGACAGTCACTAATAATACCTTCCTTAAATATTTATAAATATTTTGTTGTATTTTGAAACTATAGAATGAAATAAGGATTCAAGTTTACGTATATATATATATATCCTCAACCTTTATGATAAAAACAATTGTTCCTTTAAAAAAATATAGCATGTTTTATGGCACTTCCAAAAACACTTTATATACACAAATAAATTCTATTTTAATTAATTTAATCATTAATTACAATCAATATAAATAAAAAAATATTGTTATTTTATGCATTTGAAGCCGTTCGGAGAATTTGTTACGGATTAAGAAGGTATCACTAGATACAGTAAGACTAGATCCAAATAGCTTTTATATTTATTCTCATCATTCAAGCATTCAATATATTTAAGAACAGTAGTTATGTCTTTAGGTGGCAGTTACGTTAAACAAAAAATTTAAGAACTTGTATCTATTAAACTGATTGCCTGGTCGTGCAAGATAGCGTCGCAGTTATAGTAAATAACATTATCATAATGGCGTGTAACTCCAAGGTATGGAGTTCGATAACTGTACATTGTACGCAACTTTATCAATAAATTACATTTCAATCGATTTACACTGCGGTTTAAGGATTAATCTCAGAGCGGGAGACTTAACCTATTAATTATATAATAAAATTAATTTGTACTGCGGTGAACTCTTAGTTATTTTTGGGTGTTCTCCGTACTTTTAGTTTATTTATAATGTTTGAGCAGTGTTGGCTTAGGGACTCTTAACCCTGTTGTGCTAGGTGCGATCCCCAGCTTGCACCAATGGACTTCCTTTCTATGTGCGCATTTAACATTCGAGCGAATTACTGTGGTAACAACCCGCAAACTATTATTACATTATTTTTATTTTTTGCGTCTGAGGCGCAATCTAACTGTTGCGGTCTCTGGAAGAATGACTAGCGCTGTGGAACAGCCTGCTCCTCAGCATAATGCTGAGCCAGGGTCAGTTACAACCACAACACACACACATTAGTCACTTAAAATGTACCTTAATCCATAAGAAATAAAATTTGATTTATATTATTATTTTGTGTGTAACTGTGCGTGTGTTTCGTTAGTAATAAATGTTATGTCTATGTATATGTCAACCGTAGAATCAAGGTGAGGCAAGGCAGAAAACAATTAATACATAGCCATATATACACCGATCCACCGACCAATCCCCACAAGTGGCACCCGTTCACGGGTACGACGCATGGCCACCCATCGGGCTCTTACCACATCATAGACAACCCGACGCATGGACGCCACCAGTTAGAAAATATTGTTTATCAGAATATTTATTAATTCGTAAGCTACTTCTAAAACAAGTTAATCGCCTACTTATTTGTTCGCTAACGCTTATACTGCGCACCATCACTATGCAATGTGTTATTTAGATAGGATAGCTTGAACAAGCTTGTTGGATTATATCCTAAACTTAATAAATTAACATTTACATTGACAACAGCGTCTGTAACATTGTATTTTTATAGTAGTGGCTTTTTTATAATAAATAGGAAAAATTACTAATTTTTTTATAATACAAAAGTTCTTAAGAACCACCATCGACGTGGGCATGGTCAGTAGACTTACACCATGCCTAAAAATTTGCGAGATCATTATTTATTTAACGATAGCGATGGGGCTAGAATAACCTTAATATAGCCCCCCAGTAAAAATATTAAAATTTAACCTTTTAAAAACATGTTCCACAATGTAGTTTTACATACAATTGCTTGCAACACTGAATGTGCACAGATTAAATTCATGTGTGCGTGACGATTTTGACATTTTTGAAATGTCAACGAAGACTCAGCGTTGGGCGTGATTACAATTTGAATATTTTACTTCGTGATATTAAATTGTTACGCTCAGTGGTGTAGTAACGAAGTATCTCGTATAATTGCATTTTTCATTCAAAATATGCATTAAAACGAAATAGGGTAATTTGCGTAAACAATAATTGTTTCGGATACAGGATGCTATCACCTGCAGGCAATATAATATATACATATAAAATGCAAACAATAAAAAAGACAAAACAATATACATATTATGTATAGTTTTATATACAGATAGTTATTAATATAATATAACTGCTATGTATAAGTATTGATACTTAAAGAAGGACCGACATGGCTATGGACAGATATGATTTCACTATTTCACTATGTAGATCTAGATATTTCTTAGCAGAGTTATCAGCCTTCTGTGTCACCGAGTTTCCTCATATCTAGGAAAAAGAAACAGTAAACATCGGATGTGAAGTTTTTTTTTGCACATGTAAATTTACTTCGATCGTTCATAGATCAATAGAAAACTTGACTAAAACTTATAAATAAATACTCAATTTTGAGTGGTAGTAAATGTAGGAACCAAAAACGAATTATTTAGGTGCAAAAAATCTCGCATCGCTCCATAAAAAACTACAAACGATCTGAGTCACCCTCCACATATGGCATCAATGTTATGCAAACAAAAACATACCTTATCTTCGAGTCATAAAGTTTAAAAACTGATAAATCGGAGAACAATAAAAGGGGTTACTGTTCCCGAGAAATCTAAACTTCAATGTAGTTTTACGAGTGACTAAAGATTTAAAATTACCCATAAACCTAATACCGACAAGTCCATATATATTATAGTATATACGACAATTTGAATATATTATAAGAGAAATATTTTTTAATAATAATAACCTCTAACCAAAATAATTCTCTGTCTTGGCCGCTGTTTGCTCTTAGATAAAACATTAACGAATAGAAGGATAGAATAGTATAATAAAAAGACTTACAAAGGTATTGTATATGTCTTGTGTCGCTATATTTTTAATTTTAACTGTACTGGGGGACTACTTTTCATGGTAAGAGCTCATGCTCTTATTGCGAGCTTAATGACGACCTATAACTGAATTGCATACGTTTTATTATAGGTGGTACAAAACAAATGCGATTCAATTTAGGAACCTAAACTGAACCTCCACTGGAAAGTTTTAAAAGACCGCATGGTAGGATTTGCGTCCCTGAAATCGCTTAAAATCGCAATTCTTATTACATTTTGCAGCGCATAATATTCAGATAGATAGTAATAAATTTAAAATTTCCATATATTTTGTACTTCTCGTGCTCCCGCGTGCAATCAACCTATTATTACAAAGCGTTCTTTAACAAAAGAAACACAAGTTTTAATTAATTTACACCCCTTTGTGTTTGAAAGAAACTATTTTCTTTATTTTTTTTCTAGAAGTAGCCCGCAGCATCGCTTGCATTGGTAATTATTTGCTCGAATAAAAAGTACACTCTGCTATGCATTTTTACGTTTTATACATAGAAGATAATTTAAGCACAACTAAACAGTATCTTATATGGGATATCTTTGAATTGCTTGGGTCATCCAAAACCTAAGAATTGTCTCATGTAAATTTAATAATGATAAAAGTCTCCCGTTTAATTTCCATTCACTACTGTTGTAGTGTACTGAATGGAAATTAACAAGTACAGAGCTTGGATTTGTTATATACACTTTATACATTTTTTCTTGTTATCCTTAATATCCTAGCTTCCTTCAGTACCGTGGTAAAGAAGAAACCTCTTCACGGCTTTTTCCAAATATCTCTGTCCATGGCTATCTTTCTCCATTCACTTCCTTCACTAGCGCTTCTATTGCTATCTATTTTTTCGGGTGCCTTCTTCTTCTTCCCTTTGGTCTTGGTACATTTATAATACTTAAATGTTTACCTAAGTTTCTCCAGATTCCCATAGCTTTCTCGGTGAACTCGTAAATATAGTATCGGCTTATACTTAACCGCCCACTCTTGCATTCCTTTCTGAATCATCGGACGTGGTGTTCCTTTCCAGTATCTAGCAATAATTTGCGAATATTTAGATTCACAAGGAATCAAATTTAAAACTAAATAGAACCTTCTTTCAACGAAATAAAGTGCATTTTACCAGTTTACTTATATCCAATTTTTCATCAGTTCCGTAAAATATTTTATATTCTAGCCAAGTAATTCTTATTGTTTTATATTTTATTACGACTGTCTTATTGGTTGTAATGTTCGTCTTCAGCTCATGAGGTCCCGGAATGCCAGCTCGAATAATCAAAACACGCCATTGCCATTTAATTTTGTAGGAAAATCGTACCTACTTGTGTCGTCGTTTTCTTTTGTTATTATTGAGATTTGTTATGATTGAATGCGTACACAGTTTGTTAACCTCATCGTGTTCAAAGACTAATAAACGCAAGGTCGTTCCAATATGGGTAATCCCGGTCCCCATAAGGGTATCACTAGTTTGCCAACCGTTATTGCATACTCGAAGTACTTACTTATATGGTAATGATCGCCAACTTGTTTACAGGAATCTCATGAGCTAAAACTAGAATATCTTGAAATTTTTATGTTGATGTATTAACAATAATCAGTACTAAAACAATTGTAAAGTAGTTTGGAAGATTTTTTTTCAAATTAGGAGTTAGTTTGAATGTACAGAACACTCAATATTTAATTAAATAATAGAAGTCCAAGTTGTTTTTATTGAAAAATTCGAAATTTATATTTTAATAAATTATAATATAGAGGCAAAATAAACAATTGCTTATATATATATATATATATATATATATATACATAAACGCCTTATTCTTAAGCGTTACTTTGTCACGTTTATGTGCCTACATTCAAAGTATATAATATTAATAAACCTAATAGTAATATTGATAAACCTAAATATTATTCTTCTAGTTTATTGAAGCGTTATTACCGTTGGTGAAATTAATAATTTCCATACAGTATAATATTCCTGCCAGATGAAACATATCACCAATCACCATAGATACAAATGAAATTGGAAGCTAAAAAGGTCTTTAATCTTTGCACCATTCTCAGAGATATACAACCTTATTAATAGAAGTATAATTGGTGATTTTGAATACAGCTGTAAGATAATCCATAATAAATAACTAAACAGCAAATGTAAACAAATATATCAGCCTTAACCGAGGCAATAAGGCAATGATAAGCTATCAGGAAGTAATTATGGCAATCAGCCACGCACATTGCTTGAACACATGTGCCGATATACTACACTCGTAATGTCACCTGGCTTTATCCCATTTTAATCCCGGTAAAATTTAAGTAACGGTTTTAACTAAAGTATTTCTACGTGAAAAACTTTACGAATACTTGAGGCAGATATTTAAAGAGCGATCAATCATAACTAAAATCACCGAAGTTTTATATAATGCATTTTCTTCAAGTATTAAAAGGTTCCTAATTAATATTGGAAAGGCAAAATATCTCTGAAGAAATACCATGTCTCAAAAATTTGGTACTCAGTAAACGGTACTTTTTTCAAGAATTCTCAAACAATTTTTTAGAATAAATCTTTAGAACATTTAAAGAAGCTAAATCATTATTTTTGAAATTGTTATTACAATGCAATTCATTAGTTCTGAAATAATACACAGTTAGACTGATTTTGTTGTATTGACACGATGGCCTTACGCAATCACTTGCTATAAGCATAACCATCAAATTAGGGCATTTCACAGATATCGATAACACCTACAGGTCACTGACCGTAGTAATAACCAATGTAATGAGCAGAACATGTTTACAATTCATTAATAATTCCAGAAAAGAGGTTTTATTCTAATGTGTCCTTTTTCTATTTAATATAAAAAATATGGATACTGCTAATTGTGTAAATTGTATTAATTATTTCTAATTTTGAAAATTTGAATTATTGTCACTGACCTATTAATTTTTTTCAAATGTCCTTGGTTTTTTTTTTGTCAATTTGAAAGAGTTAATGTGATGTAACTACAGTAGAACCTCGATAAGATAAAGTCCAAGGGAAGCACAAAATATTTTATGTTATAGAGGTTTTAAGTTATCAAGGTTCTATGTCAGGTAAAGGTTAATATAGAGGTATGTACATGTTTCTATGTACCCTTCCTCCCATTTTTACTTGAATGCATCAGAAGGATGGAAAATTAAATATGTAATCATATTTATTCACATTACTTACATTACATAAAAATAAAACAACAACTAAAGGTTTAGTCTACTTAAAAAATCTGTGATTTTCTTTTGTTTTAAAAAATTCACTGTTTCTAAATCGATTTGATTTTCAATGACAAATAGAGAGGTGAATACATTAACACATTAACTTATGATGCAAGTAAGTCGTTGTCACAAAGCTAACCGCCGCAAAGCTTTGAAGAATTTAGATAAAGCAAACAATAGGTAATATTGTATTGTTTACGTTAACAATACATTAGTAAACACGTGCAAGCAATAAATACCGAAACCATTTGTTTTGACACTCTTATAAAATGACTAATTCACAAACAATTTTATGATATAGAGGTTGTGGAAACATTTCTTTTAGTTACTGAGGGCCTATACAGGGATTATTTATTTACGTTATAGAGGTTGCGTATTTTAAGTTATAGAGGTTTTGGGCTCTGATGGGAAGGGAACATAGTATTTTTTGAAGTAACAGAGGTTTTTATGTTACCGAGGTTTACGTTATCGAGGTTCTACTGTATTTTAGTTCGAATTTTAAAAATTTGAATTTTGGTCACAGACCGATTTTTATGTTTTATTAATAAAAAATATAGTTATTTTTTTTTAAAAGAGCTACCAAGTCACTAAATAATTAATACATTGCGAATTATCGAAATTTTCGATAATAACTTTATTCAATTGTAATCTTGACAAATTTACAAAATATAGTTTTAATATATATGGAGGTGTCTATGACCTAAATAGGCTCGATGTCGTAGTAGGTATTTGTTAGTCTGTAAACACACCCGTATGACTCAATGCAACAATAATTTCAGTATGGACACGTGCTGAATCGATGCAGAATAAACATAATACCCCCTGTTGTGTCAAACTCAGGGCTGTCACAAACCATTAAGGTTTACATACTATGTTAAATTACGATTAATTTCAACTAAATAATTTTTAAAATTGAAAATATATTCACGGTCTGAAATCCATATTTGTTACCATAGTAACCATTTTATACATGACACACCGTTACCGTTAACTGTACTGTATTTAAAACACGTTTTATAATTAGTAACATTGTTTCTTTATTTAAATACTGAAATATTTTTCAAATATTTTTTATTAGTAGTAGACTAGGAATATATGTTGCGTGGTTACAAAATAAGTGCTGTTAGCCCTGAACACAAACTATTATGCAATATTACCTACAAACCTACCAGTTATCGCGCTCTGATTAATAATTAAAATATTTATACTTAAAACACGCGACTATTAAAACAATAAGTGTTATAATTGTGAGTAAAACTCGTATTAAATACTACACTTACATATTATGTAATAATTGCGTAAATAATTTTTCTTTTGTTTCAATAATTTATTATATTAATTGTTCATACAAATTTGAACCAACTTATGTATTTTTATCCTTCAAGGATTATGTTTGCTTGTTTATTATGTTTACCTGTCACATTAAAACTAGTATTTTCTTGTATGTACTTGTACCAATGCCAAACGTTGGCAAGTGTTGGTGAGTTTAAAAAAATCCTAATTTTGCTGACGGTTCATTTAATACCAGATCAACAAATCTTCTTTGATGTATTCTAATTCGTATTGTCACAATGTCGTTGAGCAGTGTCAAATATGTCAAACTTCATATGGAAGAAAATTATTTGACAGCTCTTAAAACTAGTGTTTTGTAGTTATTTAATTAGTAACTTCAATTATAACTGACGAAAATGATGAGATGCAACAACATAACTATTCATTTTTTTCAACTTTACGCAAGAAATTCCTGCTTTATACATAAATTTCGTGATAGAGTGTAGGAATACACATGGGTATTCTAAAGATGGAACAATGGCAGATAAAAAGACATAATGTAATCAGAAAATAAAATAACATGTCCCCAAAGACAGGGGCGAAAAATCTTTATTCTTCATCTTCAAATATTCCAAAATAGGATTCGCTGATAAATAGACTGATTCAAATACGTTTCTACAACTTTACATTTTACATTATGTTTATATTGCTCTTGAAATAAATATTTCATAAACTATCTGTTTGTTGTAAAAAAACATATATTTATATTTTAAATGGTACGAAGTCACCAAAACACATCGTTCTAATAGTCAAAAGTGTATCATGCTAGATAATCTGTGACTATTCGATATTTAAAATCTGTGCAACAAGGGGGTTAAACAGTAAAAATTTACCTTAAAATAATATTATTGAATGCTTTGTATTTAAAATCAGTTCAACAAAGGTGTCCTTAATCAGTCAAAAGTTGACTTTAATAACTATATTTTAATGCTCTGTACGTTTCACATTAAATTTACATTCAACTTAGCAAATGAATAACCGTCATTTAATTATTTAAAAGATTTGTAAGACGTCTACAACTAGGCATCTCTACAATCGTTAGGTACTCAAGCCGAAGGAATTTTTAAGTTATATTAAGAAAAGATCGTATGGAAAAATTGATTTACGAATAAATCCTATTTCCCATTGCTTGTCTCCACTTGGTTGTCAGGAGTCGTGACCGACGCCGTGTGGTCTATGTATCTGTGTCGTGCATCAATTAGAGGCTGTAAAGACAATAGGGCTGTCCAGAACTGCCTTCATAGACTACTAATGAAAATGATTTCATATATTAATAACCCAAAATCACAGTATTACGTTTGAGAGGTACAACGAATTGAATGACCACGTGGTACGCGTTCTATTAGATAAGCAAAAATTACCTGTAACTTGTAAGGAATGAGTAGGTTTAATGTTTTATTATTTTCTAGTTAATCAGTAGGCCAGATACGTAAAGTACAGTTTAATTCAGTTTTTAGCGGACGGAAAATCATGCTTTTTAGAATCAGGATCGTTTCTCAAATAACTAATGAGAGAGGTCACAGTTTATTTTGATTAAATAATTCTTGATTAAATCTTTAGACATTTGAGAAATAATGCAAAGAAAATGCGTTGTCGCGATTGTACTTTCCTTTTAGATATAAATGGTAGGTTGGAGTTTCAAAGGTAAACCGAGAGGCATTATTTAATTGAGAGAACTTTCTCTTAACTCTAAAAGCCTTCATTAAAGGGTGCCATTTAATGAGAGAAAGTCTGTTAGAAGCGGGAATTCTGTGTCGATTTATACAACTATGCTAGAGAATTGCCTTGGATTTGTTTGTTCAGTGAAACACGTTTGCAAATACCAATAAGTTTGTAATTAAAATCATCTTAGTAAGGTTAGGTGTGTGGTTTGCTTTTAGTGAACTACATCTATTGCTGCTTAAAAGACATAGGTAATAAAATAACACTTGTAGTAGCAAATTATGTTATTAGAATTTCTACAATTTTATTTAAAAATACACTCATTGGCAATAAAGGGAATTGTTTAAGTACATTTTATTGTTAACATGTTGTTATATAAAGTGACACAAAATAAGTGCTTTTTTTTTAAAACCAGTAGTGCCGTAACCTTTGGCCCTGGCCACGGATTTCTCAGCAGTGATGAGCTTTCTGCCTGAGCTACGCTGTCGACTTTTAGGGTCTCAGGCATTCCGGTTTCCTCACGATGTTTCCTTGACCGTACGAGCGAGTGTTAAATGCCATTGGTACACAGCCGGGGTTCAAACCTATAACCTCAGGGATGAGAGTCGCACGCTGACACGAGGCGAATTATACGCTCACTTTTCAAAATTCTATTTTAATTAAAAGTATACTAGAATCACTGAGGGCCTGTCTTTTAGGTGAATTTTCTGGTTTTATTCAATAAGATTGAATAGCATATAAATAAGCTTCTACCTATTGGCTACAGCTTCGATCACAGGTCACGTCACTGAGAACTAAGTTCTAAACAAGAGGCGCCCACGCATATCAACGTCTTCGGAATACTAAAGAAGCTCGGATATTCCAGTCATGCATTCACTGTGTCGATTACCGCTTTAATAGTTACGAGGAAAACATATAAAAGAGCGTATTGGTAAAATATGGTTACCAATATGATTCTGGGTAATTTTTATAATAATTTTGTAAAAGTGTTTATCATTAAATAAGAGCAGTGTTAGCCTAGTGGCTTCAGAGTGCGACTCTAATCCCTGAGGTCGTAGGTTCGATCCCCAACTGTGTACCAATGGACTTTCTTTCGATGTGCACATTTAATATATAAAAACTCTAGTATCCTATATTAGATAGCTTTGTTATTCCTCATGAACTATGAATCTTAGAATTTAGAATTTATTATAAATACATATATTCTTTATATTTTTTTTAATTTATTGTATTTAAATAAATATAATAAATATTCGCTCGAACAGTGAAGGAACACATCGTGAGGAAATCGACTTGCCTACCCACAAAGTGGACAGCGAGTGTCAGGCACTTGAGTTTGATCACCTACATGCCTATTAAATTGACAAATGATCATGAAACGGATAAAGAAAACGTGAAGCACAGACCTAAAAAGGTTGTCGGTTGTGATAATACTGTCATTTGAAAGTTCAGAGGTATATGCATTACGGACAAGAGTGCTTGGCCAAGAGGTGCTTACAATTACTAAGTGAGTAATTGTAATATGTCTTTACAATGTAGACGACCTAGGCAATACTAGACGCCAAGGCCAGCGTCATCTGCCTTGACATACAAGGTCTACTATCTCTGCTATGTTACACCTCTAATGTGTCTTTATACCTCATTTATAATACATATTTAATTTCTTTTATTAAAACGGATTGTTTGTGGGATATGCTATTAAAATTCGATTCCATTTTCAAATCTGTTTTATATAACTACACTCGCGAGCAAACAAATCGACTCAAGCGCTACCTCTGCATTCAAAGATTGTTTTAAGTGCAAGTATACAACATTTTAATAAAAATGATATGTCATTTGAAAGCTTGAAGCCTAAGCTTTCAAAAAAACATCAACACGATTAAATGAAACGACTACCAACATGTTAATTTGCGCAATGAGGGCGTATGGGACAAATTACTCACTACGCTACCAGCCAGTTGCGCTACCCTCTACCCCTATATAACCCCTCGTTACCCTTCAACCTTTATCAGTGGCTTATCCACCGTTGACCGATACACATCTTCGCAACCTGCATTCATTGTTTTCAAGAAACTATGGATGCCACACCTCAAAAAGCCGCTCAAGTTTTTGCCTTTTTGCAACAAGGACTTAGTCAGCGAGTAGTCGCTTCCCAGCTTCACTTGAGTCAATCTGCCGTATCCCGAGTATACAGATGATAGACAAGAGACTGGAGCATCCACTCGGAGACCAACAACCAGCCGCCACCGTTGAACTTCTGAACGAGACGACCGTATCAGTGTCTCAACGTCCCTGCGAAATCGGTACCTTACTGGTGTCTACGTGCAGGGCGAGCTGAGACGTGTTCGAGGTATAGCTGTCAGCGAGTGAATAGCAAGAAGACGTCTGAAAGAAGCCAACCTGACTCCAAAAAGGCCTGCAACGGGCCCCAAATTGACTGCAGGCCACCGGCAAGCTCGGCTACAGTTTGCTCGAGAGCATCTTAACTGGAGCATTGGGCAATGGCGCTCGATCCTGTTGACTGATGAGTGCAGAATGTGTATGCATGGCAGTGACAGGAGAGGCCGGGTCTACAGGCGTTCAGGAGAGTGATTTTCCTAATGCTGATTCGCAGAAATCGTTGCCTATGGTGGCGGTTCTTGCATGATGTGGGCTGGTATCTCGTTGGAGAGTAAAACCCAGCTCGTTTTTGTGCCTGGAGTAGGCCGAAGAGCAGGACTGACAGCTGATGGGTACATCACAAATATTCTCCTGGAACATGTTGTGCCCTACGCAGGATTTGTTGACGAAGACTTCATCCTAATGCATGACAATGCTCGATGCCACACAGCGCGCGTTACTCAGCAGTTTCTTCGAGAAGTCGATTTGCGCACAATGGACTGGCCTGCGCTCAGTCCAGACATAAATCTCGTCGAGCATTTATGGGATGAGCTCAAACAAAGGGTACGAGCAAGAAATCCAGCCCATTCGAGCCTTGAAGAATTGAAAGCAGCTTTCTTAGAGGAGGGGGAAGGTATTCCTCAAGACACCGTCAAAAAATGAATAAGGCCGATGAAGAACCGAATACGGGCTGTAATTAGGGCTAGGGGGGCAGTACCAATTAGTGAACCAATAAATGTTATACTGTTTAAGAAAAAAAAAACGTGTTTTATTTGTCAATTCTGAACACAACTCTTTTACCCAAAATCCCATTTTTCCCCCATTTAAGTTCAGACACCAATATTAAAAAAAAGGATACATGGATATTAATAATGATGACATCTCATAAAAGCTGAAGTTGTAAGCTTTCAAATGACATATCATTTTTATTAAAATATTGTATACCTTCACTTAAAACAATCTTTGAATGCAGAGGTAGGTAGCGCTTGAGTCGATTTGTTTGCTCGCGAGTGTATATCGGCTATACAAATCTTTTCTTTACACACGTAGATACAATAATATCTCCGAAACTGATATTCCCGCGGTTTTCACCAAAGATAAAGCTTAGTTCGGAGCTTATATTTTATGTTAATTGTTAAAGTTCTAATTTTAAATTTGTGAGGTTAAGATTTTTTTATTATAATAAAAAATGACATTAAAATTTCTTGCTTATTTAAATCGATTTAATCTCCATTTCAGCGTGTACGTCAGTTCACGACATCACTAGACGAGCTCGCATCCCGGGTTCAAGCGGCGGAGGCTGCTCGGGCAACATGGCGGGCACCTGGCGACGCCAGAGACGCTCGGACACAACTGGATGCAGTGACCAGGGCGCGCGCGCAGATTCCACCATTGCGAAGGCAGGTGGACGAGCTCCGTGCGCAGGCACAGCAGATGGGCAGGGACAATGTGCAATTGCCTGAGCATCTTGTTGCTAGGCTAGAGGATTTAAACTCTAGGTAAATAGCAGTCAAAGGAAGATAGTAAGCAAAGGCTTGTAGTATTTAAATTATATTTATTATATACTAATCATCACTTATGTTTCCAGGGTATCAGCTCTAAGCTCGGGTGGCGAAGAGCGGGCCCGGCAGCTGGCAGGAGTAGCACGGGATGGTGGCGCGGGTGCAGCTCAGGGCTTCCTTGCGGGCTCTGTTCGCCCGCCTTGGGAGAGAGCTGTCACGCCCGCCAATGTACCATATTATATCAAGTAAGTGGAAAGAAAAACCTTAAACTAATGTAGCACACAGAAAAAAATCATTTATATATATATATATATATATCCACCTAACAATCGAAGATTGAAATAGTTGCTAGTATTTGAATAAGGGGCGATGATAATACGTAAATGTCAAGAGTATACGAAAATTTTTAATCAATTTCCTACATTTAAACCATTTTGACCATGACATAGGTATATTATATAGGGGTCATACGAGATCAGATTAAGATGTATTGTGTTATATTTCCAGTCATGAACTAGAGACGACCCACTGGGACCATCCCAAGATGATAGAACTAATGAACTCGTTGGCCGATCTCAACGAAGTGAGATTCTCGGCGTATCGCACTGCGCTTAAGCTGAGAACCGTGCAGAAGGCTTTATGTAGTAAGTACTAACGCTGCATATATATAAATAATAATAATAAAAAAAATCATAATAGTAAAATAAATGATAATTATTTTGTATAATGCAGACATTAAACATTTACTACATATAATTAATTTAAAACCCGGACGCAAAATATGCTTAAAACAAGTATTAAAAAGATCCATACCGCTAACCTGCATCATGAGCACACACTCACACACTTATGTACATACACGCACTTACACACCATCACACAACACAGGCGTGTTAGGTATTATTTAGTTATATGGATTTTTTCCTTTCGTAAATGTTTGAAACTTTTAGTGTAGTTTATTATATATTCCATCTTTAGCTTTAGTGTAATTGTTTTTGTTATATAATTTATGTTAGCCGTAGGATTACGAAATAAATTAAGATATAAGAGACATTTTTGGTATTTGTAATATATTTGCAGTAAGCAGTTTGAAGTTCTTAGAATTAGTAATAGCTGTTATGTGACTTCAATAAGATTACTATTTCCCAAACGATACGTAATACTAGATTTGACCTGTGTTTTGACTTAAATAATGCCATTAAACAAAGACCACTCAGTAGGTATACGTACATACGTATGACGACTCATTGGTCTAGTGGTTAGTACCCGTAGAATCCATGTGTCCCGGGTTCGATCCCCGACTGAGACAAACATCGATGTGATGAGCATTTAGTGTTAAACCTTTATGTATCTCAAGGTGTTAAATTTAAAAATGTAATTATATTTTCAGTGCACATGCTACAATTGCCAGCGGCGCTAGAAGCCTTCGACTCACACGGGCTGCGAGCGCAGAACGACCGCCTGATTGATATACCTGATATGATCACCGTACTTACATCACTCTATGAGGTATTTACTTCAAACAACCAGCATAGTTGTTGCTGTTATAAGAAACAACGATTATTCCGACTAAAGTTGACTGTGATTGGACAGTATTGTCACGCATGACAAACATACGTCATCACGTAGAAATGTCATGACATGACAATTGACTTTTTGTGAAGTGTCTTGACATTACGTCCGCAAGTTCAAACAGAATCAATCGCATGATTTCGCCTATAGTTTTACATTCATCTCACTGCTCGATTATTAATTAATAATTTAAAAAATCTTTAATTTAGTTGACAATTACTTCCGAATTAAAAAAGTTTAAGTTTCATTTAGTTAAATTTAAAAATAATAATAAAACGCGGCTATTTCTTTATTATAGTCTCGAATGACGTTTGTTACACTACACTGTTTGTTAAATATGTCACTTAAATAAATATTTGCTTTCTTAAATATATTCTTTACATAAACTCTGCTTTTAATATGAATACTTATGTTAGCAGAGTAATACAAGAACTATAGGGACACAACGTTAATTATTAAACTATTGAAATTTGTTTAGACGATTGCTGGCGAAAACCCAAGCGCTGTGAATGTGCCGCTTTGTCTGGATCTGTCGATCAACTGGTTGCTCAACGTGTATGACAGCCAGCGGACCGGGCAGATCCGCGTGCTCAGCTTTAAAGTGGGTCTGGTATTACTGTGCAAGGGGCACCTGGAGGAGAAATATAGGTAAGTTTTCAACCACATAGAATTCTTGCCGTAAGTACCTACATTACCGTAAGGTGCAACTTTTTGACATTTTTAACAACTAAAGACACTATTCATTCACTCATAAACGCATCAACAAAGTAAAAATTCAGTAGAGCTGAGAGCTTAAAATAAATATTTATGTGTTTACAGGTATTTGTTCCGGTTAATAGCTGACCCATCGTGTCGCGCGGATCAAAGGAAACTAGGACTCCTATTACACGATTGTATACAGGTACCATTATAATTACCTATTACCCTCAGTTTTCCATAATTCAATATATCAAATTCAATAAACATTTTTATCTACCGCCGATAACGCACCTGCGAGCCCTCTGGCAATGTGAGATGGGCTGCGGTATCACTTAACATCAGTTCAGCCTTCTGCTTGTTTGCGCCCTGTATAAAAAAGAAATAAATCTAGCTATCAGTAGTATATTTTACTAATATCAAATGATGTATTACCACAATAAATCTTTTGTATTTACAAAAATATATTAATTGCAAGAGGAATAGAAGCTAAAAATATTACGTAACACATTCAACAATTACATGCTTCTGAAGACATGGCATTTCACCAAAAACTGCAATTCGGACGTCAACCATAGTGAATAAAGTGTTTGAAGTTACCATATTTCTAAATAAATCCGCTACACCACAGGACTAATTAACCATAGACATAGTAAATAGAAAAAAAATTAATACGGACGTGTCTTTTTTGTTGAGGGTCTCAAATCACGATTCATCGGCTGTATACCGTGCAGGTTTTAATAAATCTTCAGATGTTGTAATTATAACCAATAATAAATTTTAAAATGCTCTTCAGGTGCCTCGTCAGTTGGGCGAGGTAGCAGCATTTGGAGGTTCCAATATAGAACCATCTGTTAGAAGCTGCTTTGAACAGGCCTCGACTGCTGCTAAAGAAGGTGGCAAGGGAAGCACTCTTGACAGGAAGACCGGTAAGATACACTATTAATGATATATATCAATCAATTCGAGTTTTTTTTTAAATAAAATCATAATTTTTAAATTTCAAAAAAGATTACAATTGTATATATGAGATTATATTTTAACTTTAAATATATGCGAGGAGCATACATATCTGTGTGCACCATAAGAAATACAGTAGTGTGTGTAAAAACAATATTTGTAATGGTTATGTTAACAATAATTACTGCTCTTTTCTAGTGGGTGAAAAAGAGAAAGAAAAGGAAGATAAGGAGAAGATCGTGGAGCGAGACGCAGAAGGTCAAGTGGCGTACATCGAGGCAGTTCACTTCCTGCAATGGTTGCAAAGGGAGCCACAGTCCATGGTGTGGCTGCCAGTTCTGCACCGCCTGGCTGCGGCTGAAGGGGCGAAACACCAGGCCAAGTGTAATATATGCAAGGACTATCCCATTGTGGGCTTTAGGTTCGTATTATAATGGCATCTAAATGTAATTAACATTTATAACTGCTGGCACAATCAGCTATTTTATTTAAATGAGAGGAAATAAGCTATTACGTAAGACAGAAGATTCTAGATAGAAACGTTTCAATTTATTCAATAAAACCTGTACATAATCGTAATAATCCTTTCTACGCCTTAAAATATTAAAATAAATTAACATCTGATATCTTAGAACGAAAGCAATAAAATAGATTCATAAGTTAATTCCATTTTCAAATATTAAAATAAATATTACATTCCAGATACCGTTGCCTAAAGTGCTTCAACTTTGACATGTGTCAAAAGTGCTTCTTCAGCGGCAAGAAGGCGAAAAACCACAAACTCACGCATCCTATGCAAGAGTACTGCACTGCTGTATGTATTGCGTTAATATATTTGTTTTATTATGGCTAAAAGCTGCATAATATTTTATGTACCTACTTATTTATAATAATATAAAAGGCCGTTTATTTCCATTCTTTACAAATGTTGAATAGAAATACAGTTTTGATTTGTTATTCGATATCCTTCTATTGATCGGAACCCTTTCACGGGCAAAGGCCTCCAGCTTTCTCCTCTCAAAATATCTCTATCCATGGCTTTATTTCTCCATTCGTTTTCTGCTAACGCTTCTATATCTTCTATCCACCTTTTTTTAGGGCGCCCTTTTCTTCCCCTTGGTCCTTTTCATATAGTCTTTAAAGTCCATCTTTATCTGTCATCTTGCTATATGCCTCGCCTTTTGCCTTTGCTGTTTTATGAAGGTACCTACATAAAACATGAAATTTTAACGTATCATTTACAAAAACACGCCTATATAGTATATATATACATAATATCCAGACAAAAAAGTCACGTTAGTTCTGGCAAAAATATTATGTCGAAATAAATGCACTAAGCAGAACCATTTAAGATCCCATCTTTTTTAGTAAACTTGATGTCACTTCTGAGTGTCTAGAATTCAAATATAGAATACAATCTACGTGTCTAACTGACGTTTACAGTTTACTATATAATAATGGTATTAATAAAACTTAAATTTCAGACGACATCTGGCGAGGACGTGCGTGACTTCACCCGAGCATTGCGAAACAAATTCAAGTCGGCACGGTACTTCAAGAAACATCCGCGAGTTGGTTATCTTCCCGTACAAACTGTATTGGAAGGTTAGTTTATATAAAGATAGACTTTATAGAGATAGGGTTAAAAAAAATAATAATATGTGTTTCATATCCTTATTACAGTTGAAATTATGATATGATAAAATAAATGGTGTGTAGGTGACGCCTTGGAGTCCCCAGCGCCGTCTCCGCAGCACGGAGCTGGTGGCGCGACGGGAGGTGACGACATGCATTCTCGCCTGGAACTATACGCCTCGCGGCTAGCACAGGTTGAGCTCGGCGCACGCGCAGCCGACACGCCTGACAGGTAAAACTTACTTTAGTATATTTTATATACCTACCTTTTTCATATCGATATTCAACTACTTTTGACCAAATAATAATTGTCTTTAATAATTCTGAGCGTATAAATTTTCTTTGTTAGGCGTTAGGAAATAAATATAACAAACCATAATTCATAAAATTGAAGGCCAAAAACTTCCGAAAACAAGGTTAATTCTTCTGAGCTCGGATTAATACTAAAGTGTCTATATAGTGATGAAGAACATCAGCTGATAGCGCAGTACTGTGCATCACTTAATGGAGGAGCAGAGGGTGAAGAAGCACCACGTTCACCAGTCCACGTCGTCTCCGTAATACACCGGGAACAGAGACACGAGCTGGAAGCTATGATCAGGTAACTATTGCAATTTTACTCTAGATAGAATTAATCATTCGTTTTTTATATATGTCAAAGATTACGTTGTAAAGATCACGATGTCATTTGTTTTATTAGAATGGCGGCACCACGTCTTACAATCTGTAAGATGTCAAAGTGTCAAACTCAATTTGTCAGTAGTGCCGCCTGCACCGGACGTGCGCACTGACCGTGTTTAAATATAACTAAAAATGTCGGAAGACGGTAGTGACACCAATTTTGCAATCATAAATCGCGTTGAATCTGCGACATATGGTATAGTTGCTTAACGTTTTTATCGGAAAATATAAATTATTAACCGAATGCCTACTTAATTTTCAGGGAGCTGGAAGAAGAGAACGCCAGCCTACAAGCGGAGTACGAACGATTGAAGGCCAAGCAGACTCCTGGCTCTACGCCCGAAGACCAACTCGCTCTGAATGAGAACAGGAACGCGCCTGTGGACCAGGTAACAACTTTGAGATTAGAAAATATTTATGCTTAAAGTCTTATTATTAAATACTTACTACTACTATTACATTCCCCTTGATAGAATGTTCCCCTTTTAATAAATAATCAAATTGAACCTGAAAAAAAACCCAGTACAATAGTTCTGTAATGTGATTTTCCATTTGCAGGACATGATGGCAGAGGCTCGCTTGCTTCGACAACATAAGGGACGGCTGGAGGCGCGCATGCAAATCCTCGAGGAACACAACCGACAGCTGGAAGCTCAATTGCAAAGACTTAGGAGACTGCTGGACGAGGTATACTTCATAGATTCATAAAATTTTCTCGTCTATAATTCACCTACTGCCGGGATGCCTTCAAAGGTATATCCACCACGGTTTATATGATGATTTTAGGCTGCCAAGATAAGTATTAAGGTCTACGCAAGCAAAGCATACTAAAAATTATCGTGAACTTTGCCATACATCAACATGCATGCAGAATTTTATTGGAAAAACTTCCGGCCATTTTTTGTATAAAATGCATACTTCGAACTAAATATTTTTCTTTGATACTGCAACGTATCAAGCCAACTTCGTAGTATAAAACTTTGGATACAATTGTTCTCTTACCTCTTAATCTGTTCTGAGTTACCTTTTAATAAGTCGTACAGACTTGACAGCTTTTTTAGATTTCAATTGTTTTGTTGGTCAAGATGGCACCTATTGTAAATGCGTTTTGTTTAATTTTATGTATATTTATATTCCAGCCATCTTCGGGCTCGCCAGCGGGTCGTACAGGGACTTTGCAGACCCGCTCCGTGACCGCTTCACAGCTCGCTACAGACTCACCTGCCAAGATGCACAACGGACTCTACCACGACGCACACACCAGTAAGTAACTCATAGTCGACGTCGACTCCATTGTTGAGTTTTTGTGGCGCGTGATCACTAAGCGATATCAGCGCTCCACGGATATGGAGAGATCGACATCAAACTCCTATTCTATTGGAAGTTACAGAGTACGGGTGTAGCTCTATTCATTATCGATACATACAGTTGCATTCTACAGGTTTTTGCGAGTAGCCTCCATTTCAATGATAGCTTGGTGCCACACACACGGTTAGCGTGCTTTAGGCATAATGCACATCTGGAAGAGCCTTTTAAAACGTACATATACCATGTGTAGTATTGAAAATTCGAATAAACTATAAAGAGTTACTTTAATATTGTTATTCATTTGTATTACATTGGATTTATTACGTGAAGTAACAATATAATTGTGTTGAAAGACGGCGTTTCTGCGGGCGAGCGTGAGTCCGGCGATCGCCCCCCTCCGCCACCTCACGCCCTTCACTCGCTCATGCATTGCGCAGGTTCGGGACTGACATAATTTGCTCGGCATATAATATATAACCTGTTGAAAATTGATATAGCGTATGTTTCGATATACACTGCGAGTACTGTATAGTGCTCCCTCTGTTCAAAAATTCGTTCCGCTATGGACTGCCAGTATACAGCCGCAGCGTCCTAGGGAAATATATGACGTCACAAATCCCCGCTATACTTCTACTGCGAGCACTGGCGTTTTCGAGGTAAGGTACTCGCAGTGCTTTGATCACGTGATCAATCAAAACCACTTGAATGCTTAACGGCTGATATAACTTACAGTTTAATAACAAACATTTAAAATTCTAACTTACTTTCTTTGTAGTATTAATTCAATTGACAGTTAATATTAATATAGATTTTTTTAATGCGATAATACTCCAATAATAGTTTTTCTTGTTGAATTGAAAAACTTTGATGCACTCATTTGAAAACTGTGTCGAAAAACGAAGCTGACTAGTATACTGGACTGCGTTCCGTTTTAAATTGTAACCAGTATAGCTGGCTATAGAGAAACGGTTTACAGTATACTAAATTGACGGTACTCTGTACAGTGGTCGCAGTGTATATCGGAACATACCCATAATAAAAATAGCAATATTTTGTCCTTATCATTCGTGACTGTCTAATGCATTAACGTGACAAACACTGTCAGTTTCAGACTGACTGTTTGTAAACCACTTTCATTATTTATCATCTTTAAATAACTTTTGACAGTTAAAATTCTGGAATTACTGTCATATCTTTACTTTCTTCATCTTGTTTTCTTACTATAATGTGACCAGCTATTTTTATTAAGTCTGAAGAAATATTAAAAGAAACGAGAATTTCTGTACAGAACAAATTGATAATACTTCTATATATAAAACTATAATTACGCGACATGCCGAGCAAATTATTTTTGATTAGTTGTTGTGAATTAATAGAAGTTGTTTTTTTTTTGCTTTTATAGATAGCATTGCTTTATTTTGATCACATCGTCGTTTATTTTGCGGAATTTTTATTTTAATTTCAATAGTATTTTTGATTGCATGAATAACACGTTTTTTACCTGTGTTTGAGAATCTATAATAATACAGAATTTTGTTTCTGCTGCTAAACAGGACGCATACCTTGAGGTAATAATAGAGTGTGTACTTCGCATAATTTATAATGTGCAAAATATAAATAACTGCAATTATTCTGTCTAAAAGGGATAGAGCAAGTATTAAAAAAGTATTACAGTAGGTAGATCTAACAATATATTCAAGATACCATTCTTATATCTATCTAATTTCACTGGTATCTTATGTATCTCATATATCTGGTATATATCTTGATAAATCTTGATTGTAAAGTTCACTTGTGATCTGGTTTTAGACGCATTGTTTGTTTCTCTCGTATTCGAGGTATTTAATAGTAAACTTAAATCATAACATTGTCTTTATTTTCAGATGACCTTGGCAAAGCAGTCGAAGAGTTAGTATCGGTGATGGCGGAGGATCAACAAAATCTGAACTCCCACGCGCCTCCCCGGTACACCAACGGAAAACCAGAGGAAAAAGAATAATTTCATCAAAACGCGCCAAGGTGCTTAACAATCGCTCTGGCATCTCAACTGAATCTTGGACCAAAGACACTAGAACTAAATTTGACTTACATTATTCCTACTAATTTTCGACTCATCACTAACCTGCACAAGCTAAATCTTTACACCTTATTATACAAAAGCTTTATCATTTCACTAATCGAACCAAGCTTTAACGCAGTTTTACTGGTGATTCTGTACAATGTTTTTTTCTGTTTTATTATTCAATGGAAAGAGACACACTGTATAGAGCTATCAGACGAGCCTCTAGGTTATGGTCGTGGGCACAGCCTTAACAGGATAGTCACGAAGTAATCAGATATACTGATTATTTGCTGGTAGCTAGGGTTCACAGACGATAGTTGTATGCAACGCTTATTGTATAAATAAGGGCATTCCTTTGTTGCAGTACGTATCGTGATTGAGTCATATTACTTTCCATTTTACCCTTCAGTTTTCCCCAAGTACCTATGCTGTTATCGGTCGCGCTGCCAGAGCGATTGCTATTCTATCTAAAAAGACATTTGTAATGAGCATTTATACTTTTAAAATTATACCAAATTTTTCACTTGGTAAAAAATATATTTATCGTTTAAGTACATATCTATTAGTACAATATCCATTGTATAATCATATCACTTCTTGTAAATTGCCATATCAATTTGCTGTATTTAGCGCGTTTATAAAATATCGCGTAAAACGGCACGTCACGTTGTTGACACTTGACATCGACTTTGGCGCGAAGTTTGACGTCGTTTACATGAGAGCTGAGCTTTAATATAATCACAATTTTAGCTTTAACCAATTTTGAGACATTTTAACCGCAATTCGGTGAAGGTAACTTTGCCAGTCGAGAGGGCCTACGTTTTAGTGGAAAGTGTATTGTTAAAGTTAGTAAAGAACAGTTTCAACGTACAATATTATGCCAACGAACGCGTGGCTGTAGTTAATGAATTCGTTAAAAGTTTTTGCAGTAGTTTTAGAGGTAGCCAAATGAATATGGAGCATGTTGTTTATGCGCATATTGTATGTTATCATATATCGAGTTATCGAAAAAATATGTATCGTTAGATGATGAAATATTAATAATCCAGCTTCTATAAATTAGTGGATTTCTTTCGCCTTTCGCGGTCTGACATAGTAGAACTCTTCGTAGAGACAAAGGAACCGTGTACAAATACTTCACTATAACAAAGGCACGATCTTCCTTCGTACTTCCTAGTGTTACTGAATGTGGCCACTTTGACATTTTATAACGTGTGTCTATATTTAAGATGACGCCTACCTTTTTAGATAAGATTATATTGGAGAGATGACTTTTATACGAATGTTAAGTGACTGTTAAAACTAATTTACAATAAGGACTTCCGATTTAACCATATCCTTTTGATTTTATTAATATTTGTTCTATAATTTTAATGGCATTAATGTAAACATTAATTTGAGCTCAACCTCAAGAACATTAATAACATGAATATTGAATATTTTGTCTCTTCATCTATATAAAGAGAAAAAATATCTCTTATTTTCTAATTATTAACATGTTACCTTCAGGTATTCATTAAGACTTGAGCTTCTTTAATGTCATTAAAGATGATGCCTAATATGGCAGTTTATTATTTTAAACACCAACTATGAAATTTCCGCTCCATTTTAGGAAAGTGTAATAATTTTTGGCTAATATAGATTTTAAGAAAACGAAAAGCACAATTATTATTATTACTTAACAAACGAAAAATATTTTAACTATTAATATATTGTTAATAATTTTATTATATTTGTTTAACATAGGACGATTAGTTTCCTCTTGCGTTATAAATTATGTTTATCTCTTTGGCAACTATATTATGAAGTAACTTTGGCATTTATTTGTATGTTTTACTGTGTTTATAATGTTTTAGATGTTAAATCCAAATAAACATTCTGCATAGTGATATTCGTTTTAATTTCAGACCTAAAAGTGTACTCACCGTCAGTGTGTAACAAAAAAATAGCTATTCATAAACAATGTATGTACAAAAAAATATATTGTAACACACTGTTGCAGAGGCTGGTGAACCTTGAATTGATCTGTTTACTCTGTATTATACACTGCTTCATTGGCCTTATTAATTACTAATTCGTACCTGAAACATAATAATTACTAATATTCATAATGGATTATTGTAGAAAGAGAGGTAATTGATTTCTTTTCTATTGTTAAAACAATAGCAGACACATTATTTCTGTCACTCTTTCCAGAGTGGCATATAAGTTTTCTCTTTATAATTAGTATTATATGCAATGTAACGGAAAAGTAAAAAAAAACATTTTATAAATAATTTTATTACAACTATGTTTACAGCACTTTATCAGTCATGTGTTACCAGCTCATTTTATCAAACAAAACGATGTTCCATTTATGATGGTGATAATACTTTATGCAATTAACACAAAAGCCCCCAGGAACTTCTTTTGTAACAGGTTATAAAAACTTTACAAATTCTCGTTACATATCTTATAACATTATCAAACAAGCAACATGAGATATATAAATATGTTTTCTATTAGATTTGTTAGCTACAATTATTTTTTCGCATTAAGTAATATATAACAGCTATTAGCTAATTTTTACTGAGAGTAATAAATTTTACATTGTTTTAAAATATTTGGCTATAGCTTAAAAGATTTTTTACTGTGATATTTTTGATGATGATTATATTATATTACAACCAATCTAAACAGAAAATTAAAGCCATATTTTAAAATAAAGCTCTGCTTATTTTATTTTATAATTATTGTTATTATTAATATTGTTTGCACTTTGAGGTTTATAAACGATGCCCTTTCCTGTCTATTAAGCTAGACTAATATAACATAAATCATAATGAAATCCCTGAGAATAATCAGACAATATTTTTTTATTATTGTATTGTGGCATAATTAACTAAAGGCGATATCTTATCACACCTTAACAGTTGAGTTTGAACTAGATTCTAAATTGTTCACTGGGGTAGGAACATCAGTTCTTGGTCGTCTAAACAATAAAACGTGGGGTTCTGGACTGTGTACCATGAAATGAAGCCAACCAGGACTTTGCTGTACACCAAGGTTTCTCCATTCAGTCTCTGTCATCAAATGAGATTTAGGAACCAGACGAGCAATATCTTGTGGTAAGATGACATGTCTGAAAATATTTGTTACATAATGATGGCTATATTTTTTGTATAATTGTTTTTGAGTTATGTATATAACTAAGGTAAGCTGTAGCAGTACGATATAAATAATTAAACTATAGAAGATTTTCTAAAATTACCATATTGCTTGCACTTTATATGCAATACCATTATCACACAACTATTATATTGTCCTGGGGTGCTGAATATAGTAGTGATAAAAATAAGGATCATAAGGAAGTAAACCTATAAAATCGTTGAATTTCTATTTAAACTCAAAGATAAAATATGTTATGCATGCTTACCTATATTCATAGACGTCATCGCTATACCTTTCTGAATATTGTATTTGATCCGCAGGCATCTTAAATCAATTCGTTAATAGACAAAATTAGTCTAGTATTACTTAACCCTCAGGTTTTGCGTATGTAATTAAATTAGGTGATTCAGTAAAATTATTTCGCTGAGGTGCGTAGACCGTAGAGAAAACAAGTAATAAAGTAACAGCTGGGAGCTGACACGGGCTGACAAATGGCAACTGATTACTGACACTTGTGACAGATTACTGCAGTAGGCACTAGGCAGCTACACGACAACGACGCAATCACCTATGGCTGTGCTGGTGTGTCAACTGTCAAATCCGTTCATGGATTTTTCCTGGCTGTATGGACCAAAGTACTTTGCCTTTCCCATTAGGGATAAATAATTAATATTATCATGGATTTGTCTAATTAAAGATTGATTTAGTTATTTAAATAATAATTAAAAAAATAAATTTATAAATTTAGAATTATCTGATTCACATGGAACCATAGCATGGAAGAATATTTTATTTGTTCGTTTATGGAACAACGTACCGTGCTCATATGATACTTAATGTAATAATAAATTGTTCTCACTCGCTCACGCCGCTGGCTCTGCGACCCAAAAAATGTCTTGGCCTCCGAAATGACAAATTTCCAGCACTCTCTATCCTGTGCCACCTCCCGTCAATCAGCCCTTTCAGCTGCAGCAGTTCCTCCTCCACTCGGAATAATATTTTAGAAAATTAAACTATTTTAGCCAAGTTGGTTCTATACAGGAGATACTACTTATAAAACATGGTGGTGTTGTTATAACAAACAGGCGCTTAACTAACACTTTTAAATACGTAACTAATTGTGTTTGGCCGTGATAATTAGTGATTTAAGCAATTTTTTTTAATTTTTGTTTTCTCATTGACAATGGTCACCTACAATTACCTATCCTTTGTAGGTATGTACCTAATGTACCTAATAAAGTAGGTAAACTTTATGGTGGCTGTACACACTCGTCGAGACACCACGAGACAGGCCGAGTGCGAGAGTGAACAATAGAGCTTTCGTCTCGTCTCGCTTCCTCGCAGTTGTTCTCGCCTCTCTCGGTCGCCTGTCGGTTTTTTGCACACGAGTCAAAGGGTCTCGCGAGTAAAACGAGAACGACCTGTACACACTCGTTCAATCACTCAATTTTGGATAATATTAAAACTTTATGATCCTAATTACCAATTTCTGTTGCGGTGAATAGTCACCATCTTCTTCGCCATGGCTTCGTATTTTTTTTTAATGGTAAACGTGAATAAGATTATAATAACTTATTGCACAAAGACAAACAGCAGCAGCGGTTTCCACGTCCATTATTAACGGTGTTTTAAATACAATTAACGTAACGAGTGTGTACAGGCTGCGCTCTTCTCTCGGTCCTCTCGGTCGAGACTCTCGTCGAGAGGCTCTCGCCGAGTGTGTACACTGTACAGTCACCATAAGATTTAGAAACGAGGCTTAGCGCGAACATTGTCTGGTATGTCAAAATCCAATACATTTATGACGTATGAAACTCAGACTCAGCGCTAATTCTCGTTTATTTATTTTTTTATTTGTGTTAATAATATTTAGATATTATATTGTATAGTTTGGTTTAAACAGATCCGAGAACGTCAAACTTATTATTCAATATACCGACCCTACTGCCTGTAATCCATGTTGCAATTCAATATCACTTCCCCCAACAGTAGAGTGTCCATATTTCTTACTAAAAACGAACAATCGGTATAAAAATATTAATGTTGGTTTCCTTAATACCTCAAGATAACTTGAAGTAAAAAATTAATTACGTTTATTCGTAAAGACGTACTAAAAACACTAACCTAACTAAATCTAGATCCAAAAGCTGTCAAATATTGATTTTTGTATCATGTTTGTTATTAATGCTCAATAATAGGTTATAACTTGGGATACTAGAGTTTATTTATACACATTTAAAAACTAAAATACGGTAGCAACACGCAGTCTTTTTAAGTTATTACTGATAGTTTCTTTAAATCAGGATAAAAAAATACTTCGTGGCTTCTAAAGCGATATTTACTGCTCTTCTTTTATAAACAGTAAAACTTTAATAATATGAAACTGGTCTCCCTAATGCCATTGCACAACGAGCCGATGATTGCTTCAATAAAGTTATCGTAGTCTTGTTTTGATTCCCTCGGGATTAGTTTGGTGTTTAAATTCATTTGATATAGTCCAAAAAATGACAGCCATTACATTAGAATTTTTACAGGAGTTATTGAAACAAGATTGTCCAGATGTTACTATTGAAGAATATGAGGTTAGTAATTGCTTGGTCAAAAAGATGATTGATGTAAGAGAGATCTTAAATATGATTTATGAACTATAATATTTTCAACAGGGCGCCCCGGGGTCGAAACGTGGAGACAACTATACATCTATGGTGTACCGTATAACACTTAAAGGTTACAAAAAACTCTCGAATGAAAGCGAGCCATGGTCAGGTTCTATAATTTACAAATGCCTTCCTGAAAGTATGTTGCGCCGAAACACATTTAAAAGCGACGAACTATTTTGTAATGAAGTTGCATTTTATACAAAAATCTGGCCAGCTCTCTCTTCTTTTCAAGACCAGTGGAACTTGCCTCAACCTTTCAAAAGTATCCCTAAATGTTACCTTGCGCAGAATGATCTGGTTATTCTAAAAGATTTAAAGGAGATGGATTTCGTGATGCCCGATAGGAAGCAAGGTTTGACGGTGGAACAGTGTTACTATGTTTTAAAAAATTTAGCACAATTTCATTCTCTTTCATTGGCTATGAAATGTTACAATCCAGAAGGATTTTACGATTTGCTAAATATACAGGACGGAATAACTGAAGGTATTTCCGAAATTTGGAATTCTTTATTGAAGGTTCAATATTATAATAACTCAAACTTTTTCTAGTGTTTTTTGTTACGGAAAATGAGGAATATTACAGAAGTTATTACACTGAAGCTACGAAAAATGCAATTTTCATGGTAGAGCAGGAGTTGAGAGACTCTTCTGATAGAGATAAATACTTGACAAAGCTCAAGGACTTCTGCAATGAGGATACCTTTTTTCAAACAATGGTTGATATGGTATCTCCGAAGGAACCGTTAGCTGTAATATGCCATGGTGACTGCTGGACTAATAACTTGCTGTTTCGTTACAAAGATGGGCAAATCGCTGATGTAAGCGCGTATAACTTTTTACTAATTTATTAAAACCTAAGTGTTATTAAAGCTAGTTCAGATGACTCTCAAAACTCACTTATATCTAAGTAAGTTTAGCAATTGGATAAATAACAATCATTAAGTCAGTGAAGGTACAATATTTAAAAATGATTATATACGTCGTATGTCGCGACTCAACACGATCGAGGATTGCGTTAGTTTTTCTTTAATCAGATATAGGTCAGAATGGGCTGATGTTTTATGACATATGTCATATAGGCAATATGAAAAATAGTGCTATTGAGAAAAATTTGCAAAACATTATCACTTAATATTTGAAAAAACAAACTTGTAAATAATGATGAATTTACTAAAAATATTGATTTTATACGTCAGTCAGATTGCACAATGCGACTACAGATTATTTAAATCGACAGTGACGCAGCATGTAAATAATTTAATTATTACAACTTACAAGTATGGTCATACGGACTGTTGCGACGCCATCTTGCATCGAGAAGCGTTTTGGCGGCTTCTTTAAATTATGAACTAAGTCTAAGTTGAATTTTTAAATCCAGTGCTAAACAGAATTCAAAACAACTATTTGTGTAGATTTTATAGTCACTAATAATCTAAAATATTTTTGAAACCCTGTCAAGCCCGTTTTTCCTTAGATATACTGAAATTACTCCTTTACAGATGTACATAGTGGACTTTCAACTGGCCCGCTATGCATCGCCAGCCTTAGACTTGTGTTATTTAATTTATCTATGCCTCGATCGCCAACAACGAGCTGATCATCTGACGTCATTACTAGAATACTACACAGATGAACTGTATGAACGAGTGGTGTCAATGAGTGGCGCTGCTGCATTTGACAGAGATACCCTATCAACCATGTAAGATACATTATTAAATTGAATTTATTTTATTGAATGATTGGTCCTTAGTATTCTCGTAACGTTGCCTAGTGGCTGCAGCGAACGTCTCTCAGTCCTGAGTTCGTAGATTTGATATTACCGTGAACCAATGAACTTCTGTGTCTATGTGCGCATCTAACACTTGCTCGTACGGTGAAGGAAAACATTGTGACGAAACCAGCCCTGCGATTCTGTAACTCACTTTCGAACTCACACAGCGGTTTTCGCATCGGCGATAAAACAATAAACTACAAGCTCCCACCTTTTCAGAATGCCAAATCATAAAATGACAGCTTCACGACTGATTTGAGAGCGACCGCCGATGCGAAAACCGCTGTGTGAATTCGAAAAGTGAGTTACAGAATCGCTGGGCAGTATGTCTCAAATCAAAAAAATTACACGTGTCAAACCAAATTCACAACACACAAGTATTTCGATGTAGTTGTTCAGCAAGCACCAATAAAACCGTTTTATGATAATTTTAAAATTATAACCAATCATTATATAAGCAACTTTCCTTAATATGTAGAGGATTGTGACGAGAAATCTTTTTTGTAGGATTCAAGAAGAGTTTCGTCTTAGTAGTCGCTTTGGCCTTGGGACAGCCTTAGACATGTACCCAATCATGACGTGTGATAGTAATGAAGCACCTAATGTGTATCAAGCAAAGGTAAAATTATCCTTAGAAATTTGAGAATTTTTTAATAACTTCTTTGATCACCTGTAATTTTTAGGAAAGTGAAGCAACTCAATCTCAAGAAAGTGTTAAGCCCGTTCATACCTCCAACGAAGTATGCCGAAAGAAAATGACAGACTTAGTCATAGAATTGGTTGACCAGGGATTGTTATGAAATATTTATTCTATTAATGCTGGCTGTACATACCGCACGCCTTTCGCTCAGTCTCAACCTCTTGTGGAGAACATCATGTATCGTTGTATCAGTTTATATGCAAACACTACAAATAGGACCCAAATACAAAAACAGTCGCCTAAGATCAATAAAGGCGAGATCAAACAAGAGCCACGTACACTCGCTCTTGGCGGATATTGTGGTGTCTCGAGGAAAATGTATAGCCGCCATTAGATATTATTTTGAATAGTAAAGGAGATTTAATACAACATAAATCGTGGTATATAACTTTATTGTACAGTTTAGTAAACATAAACGCATACAATAAAATATTGTGTTAATCTTAAAGTAGCTTTCATTTATAGATATTAGAACCTTCTTTGTCGTCGCTGATGCTTCGAGATTAATACTTTTTTATAATCCGGCGGGAAATTTATTGACTTATTTCCAAATTTAAAAATTTTGTTGTGACGTTAAAAATTTACTAATAATACAATTAACTAAAAAGCAGATCATGATATTGTCTGTCGTTTGTTCATTATTACACAAAATTGTAACTTGGACGGATAATTGAAAAATCTAACAGTGAAGGCACCATATTTATTTCAATATCAACGTATTTTTTAATACTTTCAGGTTAACAATATGTCTGACCCAAAATTATATTTTGGACTGAGTACCAAGTCACTGGTTCGTTAACTGGTCTATGCATAAAATACCCGTACTTATATCGTGGCACAATAAATCAATAAACATTGTTCTTTTTGGATTTTTCCTTACAAAACATATAAATGTAAATAATACGTACGGGCCCGATAATAAATTAAACATAATTTTAAACAGATCTAACGTTAACTTAACTTAAAATATCAGTCATTGAAACCTTCAGATTTGTTGAGATTCAAGCACCATTAAATACATCTGAAGCTTCCAATAATAATGGTTAACATTTAATAATTACTAATAATGCCTTTTATGGCCGCAGATGACATTCGATGTACGACTTAACATATTTTTTATCTGTTCTTTATGAACTTCAAAAAATATCTGTGTAACATCAGTTATGAATCGCGTTATTTGACATTTTTCACGACGGTCGGCTGAAGGGATCCTCGCCCTTTGGACGCCTGCGTTGGTCTCATGAAGTTCGATGACCGATTTGGGGTTTTCACCGGCGGTTTGGAAGCTATGGAACTACCGCTCGATGACGATCTCGATGCTGGCATCCTTGATATTTGCTTTGGGATCGGTTTTGGAACTGGTTTGGGTGCTACAGGCGCCCTCTTTACGGTCGCAACTGAGGCTGAACTGTTTAGAGAGCTCCTCGAACTTCTCAACGATGCTCTAGACGCGGACCGTTCGACTCGCAACGAACTCGCTCTATTCGAGAAAGTTCGATTCAAAGGAGTTCTCGGTGGAATTTTAAGATCTTTGGCGGGAGTTTTCTTTGGAATATCTGGCGATTTCTTGGGGATGGGTGAATCACATTCAATGTTGCAACCGGATGATGCACCTTGTGATGCGCTTTCAGAATTCAAACTTTGCGTCTCTTCAAAACCTTCATCGTTTAATTCATGTTCGCTTTTCACTTTCGGTATTCGTGGAGATGTCGTTCTTTCTGATTCTTTTTTAGTGTCAACCTTAGCACTCATCGATCGTCTGTAGGCACTCCTAGACCAAACACCAGTGGGGTTCTCTGTGGGTGATTTCAATTCTCGTATCGCTTTCTGGACGTCCTCTTGGTTGATAGACGTTTGCCGTCGCATTCTCGAATAGGGCAATTTTTCTTTGGTCGGAGTTTTGTCTGTGCTTTGGTTTTTTAATCTGTCCTGCCATCTTTTTAGTCTACTTTCTTTTTCATCTTTCACGGTCTCGACGGGTTTCACTGTTTCTTTTGGAACCTCGATAGGGTATGAAACTTGGACCTCTAGTTTCGATGGTCGTAGGACTTGTGTTTCTGCAACTAGCTCGGCTACTTCTTTCTTTTCTTCTTCAGGTGGCGTCGATTCTGTGCTTTTCTTGTATCTCCTCGTTCTTCTTGCGGCTGAAAATCTGTCGAATTGTCCATCTCCCAATATTTCCTGGCATAGATCTTTCATTTCAGTTGACACTTTTTCGGTGTTAGATGAGTGAAGGGATGGCTGCAGGCGTCTACAAGGCTCTTTTTCGGGGGGTGGATTGAAGAGTTTTCTTTGTACGGGAGGCGTTTCGATATTATCCGAGTCGATAGTGACTCTATCGTTTTTCTCGACCTTAGCGTCAGTCACAGTGATGTCAGGTAACTTACGCTTCTCCTCTTCACTGATTGCAACGAGAGATTGAGATGACTCGATCTGCTGTCTCGATCTTTGTCTTCTTAGCCGTCTCATCTCTTCATTTTCCTCGGTCTTCCTCCAAGGAACTCTGTCCTTTACTGGAGGTTGTACATCTGAAAAAGGAAGTTAATTGTACTCCAAGAAAAAAAATCACTAGTATCATTTGAATGTTGGCAAAGAGGAGTCAATCCGCTGGACAAAAACGTCACTTGAATAATGTTTAACATGGAAAAATATTTAATGAGTAAATATATTATTTGATGCTAACTTGCAAATTGGATGAAGCAATCATAAGAAACACCATAATTATATATTTCCCAAACGTCCTATAGGAACTCTAAATCATATTCATTAATATTTGACGATTACCTTCAACAGCTTCAATGGTTCGCACAACATCGGTATCTCGAAGCACTGCAGGTCGCCAATCGCCGCGACTTTCAGGTAAGGTGTCTAGGGCTGTACTGCGCTCGCTCTCTGAGAATTAAAATATTATTGTAAATTATTAAAAAATAGTAAGTACTTTCATGGTAAATTACTTTTATTATATTGCTAAGAAAAATAAATACATATTATGTATACAGAAAGCCTAAATCAAAAATAATTATAGTTAAAGGAGTGTTCCCTAATTTAAATTAAGTCTTTTTTATATGATAGGGTGGTAAACGGACACCTATTTTAGTCGGTGCGTTGCCGGCTTTTGAAAGAGGAGTAGCTCTTTTTTTAAACAATTGGAGGTCGTATCTTTCCCCCACCGGGAGTCAATTCCACAGTTCGCTAGTTCGCAAAAGAAAATGTCTAGTGAAAAAGACCATGGAAGACTTCCAGCCAGGTAATGCGGATGAAATGTTGAGTTAATGCTGCTCTTACCGGACTCGTTTTCCAAGGAGCGTCTATTGAGCAGACGTCTGGTGCGCTCGCGCAGTTCAGCATCGCGCTTTTCCTCCTGACTATTTGCGCGCAGCCACGACTCAATCTTTTGACGCCATTCCCTGCAACACACACAATTTGAATTAATTATTATTATTACCTTAACATGTTTTGCATAATCTTAGTAGCAATTATTTGAAAAATATTAAAATTTATGTTTTAATAAGTACAACTCCCTTTAAAAACTAAATAACTTTGATTAATAGTCCACGTTTAATTATTTATCTTTTGCAACAAATATATACAAAGCGTTGTGATTACTGGTTTTTTACACCCATTAATTATTAAGTTATATCAATTATTATTCCCCACTGAGCATCATTTAAATTATTTTTCCTTACCGTGGTTTAGTAGTGGTATTATCCTGTGGTGCAGGTGAAGCTGGAGACGCGGGAGCACGGGGCGAAGCGGGACGCTCTCTTTCTCTTTCTCTCTCGGGAATTTCCAGCTTCGCGCGTACGGGACCGCGTCGGGACCATGAACGATCTAATAATAATAAAAAATCCTAAAATTTTGTAAATGTTTATACAATATTTGTGTAGTATTTAATTTAGTAAGAAAAAAATAACTATATCTCTAAGTAAAAGTTAATCAATGCGAGTTTTTTTTTTATCTCATATCATAATGTTAATTGTCTTTAATAATAGTATAAAAAGTAGTAGCTATTTAATAAACATCGAAAAGAACATTCTGCTCATTCAGAAAAAAATTGTTCTCACGAAGCAAACATATTATTCAAAAATTATTAATAAATGTTATATGTATAATCATTCTTTTTATAACACATTTCTACTCTTAATTCTAGAACTGGGGGCAATTCCAATTACCAATTTAAGAGATTTTCATAAAAATACAGTGTTACCTATATGAATAAATGATGTGAAAAAAATAAAATATATAAATTGTAATTTATATTATAATAATTACATTATTGTACAGTCTGTCAAAAACTTACCAAGACTACCCCAAGCGCTGCGTTCACGTAGGTCAGGCGCAGCGGGCGATGCGTGTCGCAAGAATTCTAGCAAACCTTCTTCATCCTCGCCAGGACTTGCGCGGCTGCGTCTGCGCAGACTGCCTGTCGGTGTCACGTCTGGAACAGGATTTTAATAAGGCATTAATACCGAGAAAAATTAAAACAGAAAAACAGAGACTTGGTGAACGACTACAATGTGTGCTAATTATTTTATAATGTACTAGCAAACTCGGCGAACTCCGTTTTGCCACCAGATGGCTGCGTTTTATGTAACATTTCGTTTGGTGATCCCGCTTTTCTGTTGAATTTTTTCCTGAATTTTCTTTGCTATAAACCTCACGGAGCCCGAGACCTTTCCAACGAATGCAAAACCGTGGAAATCGGTTAGTGCGTTCTGGAGTTATAGCGTCAGGAAGGAAAACCTGACTTATTTTTATATAGTAGATAAAAAATATAAAACCTGGTGAAGGTGAAGGATCCCTGGACTGCTTCCTAAGTGACCTTCGCCCCAGACCGTTCCTGATATCCAACAGGAGTGACTCCATCAACGACTCGCATTCCGATACAGGCGTACTGCACATGCTACCACCTGTAAGACAATTTAGTTTGCCAAGTTAGTTTTTTGAATGTATAAATAAATAAACTCAGATCAAAATTGTATTTTCCAATTGTGCGACATTCTGTAAGGTCTCATATTAAATTAAATGCTTCAGCTTCACTTCTATATGGCAGAGTATTTCTAGTTGTAGAAACGAGTTGCTTTAGTAGCGTAAACGTTCGTCTTTCACTCAAACAGTGTGTTCGAATACTTTCTTAAAGGATTTTAAAATCCCAAAGGCGAATGCTACACGCTCGATATATATCGTGATATTTATCGTGATATTTATCTTGTATTTTTTTAGTATACTACACACTCGATACGAATCGCGTCAGTACGACGGTAAATTTCATTGAGTACACTCGTACGTTTTGTGTTACAATATGAGTAACAATATTAAGAAAGCTTGCGTTGCCATTATTATTATTATCAGTATATACTGATATATATCAATATCCAAGACTTTGAATTGTAAACATTTTCCGCTGCAGCACCAGATCGTTTCAAATCTGTTATTTTTTAAATTATTTTCTGTAGTTTGCCTAGTTTGCATTTGAGGTGTCCCATATGGCCGATTTACACGTATTAAGTTGACTAAAAATTTATTAAATATTTACTTAATTTTAAGTAACTTAACCCGTGTAAACAGTGAATTTAGTAAGAAATTGCAAGTTAAAATTTAGTTGCAACTAAACAAGGTAGAATAGAATTTTGTCTATTTTTCGGTTAAGTTGGTGGGCGTGGCTAATCACTTGACACGTTTGGACAGGCAAAATTTAGTTAAATTTAAGTGAAAAGCATAAGCTGGCGGAGTCATTGCAAAGCTATGCTTTTGCTTTCGGCGCTGGAAGCTCAAAAACATATCCAAAACTATTTGTCCGATATGCGTATACAACAATTAATGAACAGTAGTAGAACCCCTTTCCCAAATGAATAATAGTAGCCGTTTTACTCCTTCGCCTTCTTCAAATACGTATTACGTTGAGTCCCCAGAATGCGTAGTAGCAGAATGCCAGTATTTGAGCATACAATACAGTAAATCCCCAATCAGGAAGAGAAAATCCTATAATATTTTGCGAATAAATGAGTTTAACTAATTATTTAGTATTTTTACGTGTAAACGGTTCGTTAAAATTAAGTCACTTGAAATTTAGTTAAAATTTAGTTAAGACTTGGCAACTTAATACGTGTAAATCAGCCTATACTTGTAGGTAATGTTTCTAATACAAGTATGAATTCTCTATATTATTCCGCCTCCATATATGCGCGTCCTCTTCCATCGCTGGCAGAATAAATACTGACGCGATAAATATCGACCAGACACTAGACGCTCGATATTTATCGACGATAATTGATACGGATCGTGGATTTTTAGATTTCTAGAAATCCAGCGATCCGTATCACGTATCGTGATACGCTTGTACTACACATCATGATTCTGGATCACGATCCAAATATCACGATAAATATCGAGCGTGTAGCATTCGCCAAAAAATCGACATATGTCAGGCGGATTACCGTATTGTCTATAAACGAAAATGACCCGAAAACCGATGCATAACCTAGTTCTAGCGTCGCTGGATATTTAAAAGCTTTAGAAATGAGAATTCAAAAATACCAGTTTTATTTCGTGCTGCAGTCGCTGCGTCCCTTGCTTTTCGGCGTTGCGCAGCTTGCTCTTCATTGGCGCGCCGACGCTCGTTTTCTTGCACTGCTGAACGAAACTTGCTGCAGAACGACGAGAATGTCTGAAACAAATAAAAATATTAGAACAAGATTTTAGGAATTTGAAGTATCCTGAATTGAAATAACGCTTTTAAGGCTTGGTAAGGTCTAACTTACAATGAACAAAATGTTTAATTCAAATCAATTCTATTTAGACCATGTTTTTCAACTTATTATATGTCTCGACCCATAAAAAGGCCACAAAGATAAGTAAACAGTTAAACAGTCTTGCGACCCCGTCACTGTAAAATTATAATAATGTACATAGCGCACTATTTTTACCGAATCTTTTTTACCTATATGTACTTTGTTTTTATTTTTAACAGACTAAAGCCCCCTTTTAAAACCAACTCGACCCCCAAAGGTCGCGACTCCCCGCTTGAGAAACGATGGCTTAGATTTATAGAGAAAGCTGAAACATCGTAACTAACAAGTTTTATTGTACACGTCTTTGTCCTGAATATAAAAGAATTTGTCCTAAATATAAAAAATGGTTAAGCTATTATGTCACTAATCTTTTCAGATTCTACGGAATAGAGTAGACAATTTTAAAAACGAGTGGTCTTAGATCTATAACATTAATTTAGACAATCTTTAAAAGAAATTTAGCAAATACTACCTTGAAGCATTCCTCCAGTTTGAAGGAGACCGAATCCTCACAGAAGAACTCTGCCAGTTGTTTCCTCAAGCTCTCTACTTCCTCCATATCTTTGTTCAGGGCTGATATTTCTCTTTCTGCCACCTTCAACATAAAACACATATAAATCATACAAACTTATTGCAATGCTATGAAACTAATGTTACGAAAGAAGAAGATTCAGATTATTCGGCTCGTAGGACCAAAAATATATTTTCTTTAGATAGCCTTTAACATACATGTTTTGTTTTTACAAAGATTAGTATATGTGTGTATCTGTCAACAAGATAATTTACACTTTAAAATACCTGTAAAAAGTCCCCCATCTGATCTCTAATGTCTTGTTGGGCAGTGGTATTTATATCTCTTTTTAATGCAGTGACTCGGCTAGACAACGTGTTGATCTCGTTGTGAAGTTGTTCCACACTTGCTTTAGCGGCTTCTTCAAGAACTCTAATGTCATCAGCAAAGTGTATCAGCTCTTTATTCTTCCGTTCAGCTTGCTGGAATCAGGTTTTATTTAAGATTCATACTGAACAAACCAAACTTAGAGTCCTTCAATTATCGTTAATGTTGATGATACATATATGAAAGAATTGAGAATTAATAACCTGTGACCTCTGACTTTCATTACATCATGTTAAGTTCGAAAGGGGAAGCCATCCTAAGTAAATAAACGTTGTCAATATATTCAATATCTTTCACAATTTTCTGTCTCAGATATTTCTATTAAAAACTGTGTTTTTAATTTTCTTTAAAACCTTGTAGACAATTGACCTGAGTACGCGTTATATCGCGTATATCTATATCAAGTTAGCCAAATTCATCATACAATAGTTCCTAATTCCTGCTACGATTTCAATAATTGAAGGATGAAAAACAAAATTTATTATTAGTCAGAGAAATTAACACACATTTACTAGTACCACCCATACAAATAAGACAGCTTACCATAGCAACGTAGTGCATGAGATTCATGCCTGGCTTATTAGCGCGAATATCAGACAGCTTTTGAAGCGAAGATAACTTCACACCCGCTGCACCGCCAGCGTAACCACCCGCGTTTAAGAAGTTACCAGCTATTAGGGCGATGTATAGCACTTCCTAAAACCAAATATTAATAATAAAAATTACAAATGTTAAAAGGTGAAAATAAATAAAAAATCTTGAATAAGGTATGATGTAGCAGACACCCTATTTGATATAGATACTATCTTCCGCGATAACTCATGCTTAGGGCCTAAGGATTTTAATGGAATTACTGTTAAACCCGCTATTGTTTCTAGTAAAAACTAGCCGGTCGTATTAAAACCAATTTCGACGTAGTTCTTTTGATAACTGTTGAGCTGATGTCGGAAATAGTACATAAACTTAACATTAATATCTCAATCGAAATTTATTTTTCAGCAAATTTTGTTATAATCTGTTTACTTTCTTTATACATAGTTATTCTTTTTAAATTACACGTACGTAGGTATTTTTAGGAACTGCGTTTGATATTAAATTTTACGGCTAGTGAAAAATGACATTTAAGATCTGTACCTGAATAGCTCTAGAAGACATAAGATCATCTCCAGCTACTAGGATTGCATTAATAGCACTCTCCAAGTAGCCAGCAGTGGAGGCCCATTCCTCTTTCAGCAGCATACACTCAATACGGAGCTTATAACTGAAATATAAGGTAAAGTTAAATATTTTGTAGTAAAATTGTTATAGCGAGCAGATAAGGGCGTTAGGTGCATTGAACCTTTCAGAGCGAACCCTAGAACACCCCGCGTGACTTAAATGATTTGCCCCAGCGTAGTGGACATTAAAAATTTTAATGTCCGGGGACTTTAAGAAACATCAGACACAAGCATACATGTTCTATTCTAAGGGATAAGATAAAACAAAAATTGTTTTCTGAGGATTTTGACTGTCCAATTACATTATTTTGTATAAAACATCTTACAAATGAATCTTTCAGAATAAACATTATTCTATGCGATTAAAGCTAAATATCATTTAAATTTGTAAGCCAGCAATTTTAAGCGAGTAATAAAAGAACAAGATTACTTTAATATATCTGTTATCTGCATATTTTATAGATTATCGCTTTATTACTTAGTTTTCCTATATCTATTTATTTTAGGGAAACTTGACAAACACATCAAAAATACAATTGTAGTTATAATAATTATATATCTTCTGTATTATTTATATCCTTGAATTGTTTCACAGATAACATTTTATTTTAGTTTTATATAAATATGACTTAAATAACAAGAAATACAATTATAGGCACAATAATGTAAACACATCAATGTATAGTTCACACATAAGATAAAACATTACAACAATTACAACAACTAAATAGTCTATGATTTTCCATTTCTGTTATTAGTGAGTTTGATATAAATACTTACTTGGGCAACTGTATGAGCTGTAATAGGAACTTCTCAGCATTCCCAAGCTTGGTAGAATCACCCGTGTACGCCTTAAGCATTTCACATTCGTCTATTTCAGGCAGAATCTTTAGTAGACCACGTAACTTCTCAGTACCGATATCATCGTGGGCACCTTCTCGTATTAGTTGGATTATATCTTCGTTCGAACTGAAAATAAATGTATGAAATAAACAAGACGAAATAATTTTATCTGTTTTTGGTATGTTAGATACCAGTCGTAATTGCTACTAATCTTGAATGAAGAGCGTATTCGATGACCGTACTCCATAATTACGAGCGAGTGTTAAATGCGCATTTATTTCATTGATACATAGCCCGGGTTCGAACCACTCTGCTCTGGTAAAGGGAAACATCGATAGTTAACCGAAATGCCTTAGACCCAAAAAATCTACGGAGTGTGTCAAGTACAGTCATCTGATCACCTACTTGCCTAATAGATTGACAAGTTATCATGACAACACACACAGAAATCTTAAAAGGGTTGTAGCTACTGTTTTTTTTGTTTAGTAAAGAAACCTTCAAATTCTGAGTATTGTTGTGTAATGTGCGTTCTAGTCGTATCATTTCCATTTTTTTTAATTACGGGTATATTACTAAAGAGTCTCAAATGGCAGATGAGAGAATAAGTGAGCGAAGAAAGGCGTTATAACATAAATCCAAGATCATAACAAGAATCACATGAAAGCGAAATCGAACAAGACATACCTTCGAAATTGCTTTAGGAAGATATTGACATTCAAACTCCTCTTCCCATCAAGGAGTGTGATCTCAGAGGGCTCTTTCCTCTGTTTTCTCTCACCAGAACTGTCGCAAATTGGGCTTCTTCCCAACCTTGGAGACGAGCCTGCTGAACCTGGTGGCTGTATCTAAAATATAGCATTTTCTAGTAGTTATGGCTTTAAAATAATTCAAGATGTAAAATGATTGTATTTCTCTACTAGCTGCGCCCTGCAGACGCCCTCGTTTGTTTCAAGAATGAAATATACTTTACGGTCTATTCTCTGACGTATCAATCAAAAGTTATACAAATCGGACGAGCCGTTTCGAACTACTACTAGGATGAACAGTTCCCAGTACTTGTAATTAATTTTAGCCACTTAAAAAAACATAAAAAGCCCTTCAGAAAAAAAGGCTCAGCTATGGTGGTGGTGTGCACAACGCAGACCTTTTTTTGCCTCAGATGATATAAAACTTGTCAAGAATTATGGATTAAAGGAGAAACCTAAAAATATGGTAATTTTACAATTTTTTAGAATCAAAAAATTATCTTTCTATTCTTGGCGATGCAGAATATGAGAAATTGTTCAACTTACTTGTTGACAGAAGAGACCCTCAATTTCACTCCAGTCAAGCTCCGCTTTAGGTGAATGTTGATGACTCGATGCGACCAGAGACCAGATATTGTTTTGGCCAATTACCTAAACACAGATTCTTTATGTATTAAGATTAAAAACTACATTAAAATTATAGCTAGCTTTTTCCCGCGTATATTTCCGGCCCATGCATGAACGCTCTTGTTTGCTCCGGGGTTATTTTAAATCTGCTATAATATTAATATGAGCAGTGTTGACCTAGTGGCTTGCGACTCTCATCCCTGAGGTCGTATGTTCGATCCCTGCCTGTGCACCAATGGACTTTGTTTCGAACATTCGCTCAAACAGAGAAGGAAAACATCGTGAGGAAACCGGCGTGCCTTAGACCCAAAAGTCAACGTCGTGTGCTAGGCAACTAATGTGCTGATCACTTACTAGGCTATTAGATTGACAAATCATCATGAAACAGATACAGATCTGAAGCTATCTAAAAAGGTTGTAGCGCCACTGTTTTTTACAATGATTATATATCCTAAGATATTCATTGAAATCAAATGATGTCAAAGGTAGATATTCAAAGTTATTGTCATGAATACCTACCGTATCTATTTGGATAAGGATGAATATAACGTTAATAAAAATATTGGACTAATGTATTTTTGCAAAATCAGTAAACTGGTTGAGTTTACTGAATAGATAAACCGCCTAGTGTCTTGACGCTTGTTAGTACTTTTTAAAAGTAAAAAAGCTTCATACTTGATATATAACTTTAACATTTTCTCATCGATGTTCTGCTCATATTAGCACCGTGATGTTATATAACCTTGCCGAGATTAGCACGTTAAATCTCTTCAGCTTTAAAATAGTATAAGGCAAGCACTTACTTTATTATTGGGTATCTTGTTCCAATTGATAGTCTTCATCTTGGTCTTCGGCAGGGGCGTTTCCTGCTGCGGCAGTTTTATGTTGACGGGTGGTGGGGGAGGCGGACCCAATGGTGGGGGTGCAGGGCCTGACAGTGGAGGTGGCGGTGGGGGTAGTGGCCCTCGTGGAGGCGCGGGCGGTGGCGCTGGAGGAGCAGGTGGTAAGGGGGCCGCTGAAATATTGTATAAAGTTTAGTAACACGATGGCTACCATTGTCCATTTTTCATTATTTGATTGTCATCTATTCGGATAACTCATATGAACCAATGTATTAATCATTAATAAAAACCATTTTCAGTGTTTGTTAAAAGAAGACAAATTTTGTTTCCAAAAAAATCATGCCAAGAGTTCATAAACGTTAGACAAACTATATTGGCTATAAATATTTTTTGCTTTGCATTTAATAACCGTTTAATAATTAATTATTACGTTTGCTGATGGATACAGTTGAATAATTTTATTTAAAAGTCAAACCATTTTTAGCCTTAAAACATAAATACGAGTAAATAAATAATTTCATTATAATAAATATAAAACCTATAAAAAGCCACTCCGCCGATAATTTTGACAAAACTCATATATTGAGACTATTGTTAAGAGATTTAATAAACCGTTGCTTACCAGGTGGAGGAACTGGAGCTGGTGGAGGTGGTGGTGGCGGAGATAGGGCCCTTTGCAGACTTTGCTTGCGAGCTGACCCTGCATCACGATGCTGGCACATACATCCTACTTTAGCCTGAAAATTATTCTTAAATTATATTTCAGTGTTACTGCAGGGCCTTTTTATTATGTACATAAATAGTACGTATAGTTATATTATTATTAGTATTTTATAGAATAGGGGGCAAACGGGCAGGAAGCTCATCTGATGTTTAATGATTCCATGGACACTCAATTCCAGAGTACTTGCGAGTACTTTGCCGGTCTTTTTAGAATTGGTACGCTCTTTTCAACTCTTTTCAGCTCAACGCACTCGCGAGTCCTCAACCATTGATTGACCATGGGCATTGGTATCACTAAACACCAGGTGAGTCTCCTGCCCGTTTGCACTCTTTTCTATAAAAAAGGTAGACAAAAAATACTGCAAGGTTCGCGGTTTACTTCAAAACCTTCTCAAATAATTGTTCATACAAAACTTCCAGTGCTCAACGCATTTAGCTTTCTAGTACTATTTATCCAATTTTTCTTGGTAATCAGTACCTGGACACTTGGAGCTCTCAGCAACTTAGCGGCATCTTCTCTGCTTTCCAACAGCGTAGCTCGATGTACTAAGGTCTCTGCCGTGTCCCATACGATGTCACTCACGGGCTCTTTGGGGTCTATCCGAAGAAGATGTTGAAGTATGCTAAGGAACGGAATTTCTTGTGGCGTGTCGGAAACCTGAAATTAATAATTACTCTAATTCGTATAGTGATGGCAAGGAATTAAGTGCTCCTATTTCACCATGCCTCCTGCTGATAGAGGACAAATCTTTGTTTTTAATTTATTTTATTATTATTTAGTACTTAAGATGTCATGTGGAACATGGTGTTATGGTTATAGCTCCTTACAAGCGTTGTGTAAAACAAAAAACTTGGCGATTAAAAAGAGTGGCGGAGAGTTTATTGGTAGTTCTTCTCTTCCGTTCTACGCCCTTGATTTGGGAACTGGCAGTAAATATTAAATTAGAAGCATTTAATGTATTTTTTTTTTGACGTTCATAAGTGTACATTGAATACCTATATGAATAAATGATTTTTGACTTGACTTAAGCAAAAAGTACGAAGTTCTCCATTCGTCATAATATTTTATGATTCTCTCCCAGTACTTAAATACGCCTGGTACCATTAAAAAACTAGGTTATATCAAGCGCTATAACTATATAGCTGCGAAACGGCTTGTTGTTGTTGCTGTCAAATGTGGCTTAGTAACGATACAACAAAACAGCTAAGTAATAGGTAAAAATTCAAAGCACAAGCATTTTTAGTTGGTCTTAACAGATAATATTGTGAATTCTTAAGGAAGAGCTGGAAACCCTGTCACATATATTTTCTTTAAAAGAGTAATTGTAATACATATAATAATAAAACAGTTATTTATTTCTAAAAATGTTACAATATAAATAATTATAGTACAAACTCCTTAGGGAGCGTTCAAGTATAACGTCACGCAGTATTAGATTATTGACCCCCCCCCCATGTAACGCGCCGTAACGTTTTTCTGTACTCAAGTATAGTAAAACGTTTTGTGACCACCTAGTGATTCTTTATACCTAAATGTTACCATTATGTGGTGTAAAGTACTGGAAAGTCGAAAATAATATTAACAATAACGCGTAATTCAATCCCCGACCCGCATCGTAACGTTTTATAAAAGGACCCCCACTCCGTAATACTTGAACGCTCACTTACTCTAGTTCTTAGAACCCCATGAAGGGCCTCCTCCAACCTCTTCCTATCAATGCAACGAATAAACACAAGAAATAAATAATAAATTTAAGAAGAGACTTAACATACATCTTACAACAACAAAGGTTTTATTCAAGCTTAGTCATGACATCTAGAGGTCTTACTTGTTTGAGTATAGCATAGAAGACATCGAGATGGGAGTTGAGATTGATGCCTCCAGGGCCCTGAGCCTCATCACTCTCCCGTTGCTCCTCAAACACGTCCAACTGAACACCCAGTTCTGGGTTACTTGCTGCGTCATGTCTGTAAGAATATTATGTATTTCAGGTTAAATAATTCAAATATTTTTAACAAAAAAAAGTTTGGGTTTGCCTAAAGGTTCATAAAGGTGCATAAAGCGAATTTGTCGAATCAAAACGATATAAAAATTTGATTCTAATAAATATATGTATGCAAGATAACTTTTAGTTATGTATTAACTTATTTTCATCGATAATTAAATTCAGTTGATTTGTGATAAGCACGTTCAAAAAAACAATTTGTCCAATTTTGTAAGTAGCGATTTAATTTTTGAACTTAAAAATCCGATTTACATTTGTTTTGAACATAACGATTCTATTAAGTTATAACTTAACTGTCCCGGGTTTATGACCGCAGAATAACGATTAGTATAAAATGAAAACGGACGTTGTTTACGTATTAATCATAATCGAGTCTGTCCATTCTCGGTGCGCAGGCGCCTACGCATTGCCTTTTTGGTCGTTTTCTAACTCACTGACGTGCCATGAATAATTCTAGTCTTTGTTCTTTTTTTATGTGAAATAACGATATTATTATAATATTAATATGGAGACGTGCGTTCCTCGAATGTTTATCTATAATATAATAATCTAGTGATTTTTAATAATTAATAAATCTGTTTAATATTTGCCCAAGCCAATGAATCAGTATAGTTATTTTACATACGTATAAAATATTGCTCTTAAATCTGTATATATAGAGAATAAAGTGCGTTTCGTAATTTAAAAGCCAGAGAAACTTCGTGTCACCTACATAATATACAACCAAGTGACAATAAAAATACTAATGACATTACATATTTAATAATTATCGTTATTATTATTTTTCTTTAATTATTATGTTTAAACCTTTCCTGAACTTCCACAAATATTTCAAGATGTATTCTTGTCGTGTCCACATGTAATAGGGACGGCACCGCTTTTGATATTTATGTTAATGTTTTATGTCAATTTATATCATGTGTTTGTCCTAATTTTGTGGTCCAAATAAAAAAAAAAAAAAAAAGATCATAATTTGCCAAATCGGTTCAGCCATTCTCGATATATAGACGTATCGCGAATACCATAGATACAACATCCAAGAAGATTATTCCTAATTCAAAACATCTGATTAAAAAACATATAACCTTTTTGATTACAAAACCGTTGGAACTGGTTAGTGACAAATTAGCTTTTTAAGCGATTTGTAGTGTTTTAATTAAAATGTGAATACTGTTGACAAGTTGTTTGACCACATTAATGGAAATAACAACTGGAGTTTTAAGATTGTGGGCGGACTCGTAAATAGTGGTTCCGACTACCAATTATTGTAATAGGCTACTTTTTGCTCACCTTACGTTACTCAATGTTGGTAGTAAGCCCAGACCTGTAAAGAATATTATAATAAAATTATCAAAATTTGTATTTTTAATTCCAACACACAAATAAACTCGGCATTTCGCTTGGTTGACTGACTAGGTTTTTTATGTCTACCCACATTTTTGGTGCTTCTCTGTTTTCTTATTTTATATACTTACCTACATCTGTGCGCTCTAATTTTTAATCTTAGTTTTAAATATGTGTTTCTCAGTAAGTGAATTTTAATTCTTATGAGAAATAAAGTTATTCTTAAACCTAACGCGGCATTTCCTCACTGTATTGCGATACATATTCGTTGAGCGAGGAATTCACCAGCTCTGTGGTCATCGGAGCAGTATTTAGTTAGGATATAATGTGATCATTGTGTGAACGTCACTCCTAATTAATAATGCATAATATATGCACCTATTTCAACCCGCCTCGTGTACATTTTATTCTTTATCCGGGAATTTAATCCGTTACCAAAATACCATGGAGGCTCCTACTAAAACTGAATGCTTAAATAATTTTATCAATATTTGTTACTTTTAATATAAAACAATGAGGATTAATGTATATTACACATTGTAAAAAATATATATGAATATTCGTTTTAACTTGACCTTAAACAGAGAGCTAGTAATGAAATTATGAGGATCAACTCAAAGGCCACTTGACAACCCTGTACAGCAGAATTCTTATCTTTTAAGTATTTTGCCTTTACGCATTGTAATAATTGAAATACATTTTTGATCTCATCTAAAGACAGTTTTGTGTATATTTAATGTATACGTCATTTAATAGTTATACAAAACTGGTATTAATATACAAATTCTTATTATCCAAAAAAAGAAACAAATGAGTAAAGCCTAGTATGGAGCATGGATGAAATGTATGTATTTTGGTTTCATCAATAATTATAATGAAATCCTTTTCTTGGCTTTTGACCTTTTGACTTTAAACTCTACCCATATTATTACGCATGAACGCGCTCACAAAGTTCTAGCTGAACTTTAAGGGTGTGGTTGCTTCTAGAGTGTTGTTTAGGATACATATATAGAATGATAATACCTCTTGATCCTTCTAAACTGAAAAAGTTATTGACTTTTTTTTATTTAACTGAGGGCAAACGGGCATGATGCTCACCTGTTGAAGGCACGCAAGTGCGTTGCCGGCCTTTGAATAATTGGTACGCTCTTTTCTTGAAGGACTTTAAGGCAAATTGATTCGAAAATGCTTCAGTGGGCAACACAGCCTTAAGAAACGCTCAGTTGTGGACTACTGAGGCGAACTACAGAACCAATAGTTATATTTGTCAGTTTAGACAGAAAACCGAATAATTATCTAAGTATGTTTGATCCGATTTCTTACCAATAAATTCGTTTCTCACTCGAATCCTATCAGGCAGCCGTGGTGCGGAAATGATGAGACAGTTGATGAACGCGAGCAATGCTGTTTTGTAGTCTATGGTGGCAGCATTTCGTAGTTCATCCACAACTATGCTCAGACGGTACCTGTCGCCTTTCAATACCTGGAAATGGATTAAGAATATATGTATTAAACAATTATCTAAAAGTACTTTAATGTAAACTGTGTTAATGTGTCTTTATATTATTTAAGTAGCTTGTTGCAATCTTTAATTGTTCATTAAAAAGGCTTACATAAGATTTTTAATGTTCCATAAACATGCAATAATATAGTTCTACCTTCGTACCTTTAACAAATTTTTTCCACTGGGCAGAGTATTTTTATACACGTGTTTTAATCAGAGGTTTAGTTAGGCCAATTTGATGGTTGTGGCAGTTATTCACGTATCAAGTAATATTCATTGAAAATGTTACACTATGTATAAGATTTGTATGAATACAGCTACCTTATATCGATCCAACGTGTCGACCGCTCTGGCATACCCGTCTGCATTGTACACGCAAAGAGCAGATAGCAGCTCAAACACCTGCAATGTAATAGTACATACATATACATAACTACATATTTCAAAATTTATCATTATTAGTACAGCTCAGGATTCATTGTTTAATATTTTTAAAAAAGCAGTGGCGCTACAACCTTTTTAGGTTAGTTTAGTTGGTAGGGCCTTATATTTCTGAATCTGTTTCATTATCATTTTTCAATCGAACACACGCCTTCGACTTTTTGGGTTGAAGGCAAGCCGGTGTCCTCACATGTTATCCTACACCGTTCAAGCGAATGTTTAATGCGCATATAGAAAGAAAGTCCATTAGTGCACAGCCGGGGATCGAACCTACGACCTCAGGGATGAGAGTCGCACGCTGAAGCCTCTAGTCGTCAACACTGCTAATAAAATATATTAATTTTTATTTTTGAAAATATCGTGAAGTACGAAAACACTCCATAAATAAAATCTAAGAAGTATGTCCAATTCCATTACAAAAATATCGTCAATCCTATCCAGAACTCCGATTTGGTTCTTAAAACAAATCAAAATGTGAAATAATTTCTTCCACCACTGGTGGCTCAGTCTTTAGGTACATAAAGGAGCCGAAAGATACCAGTACTACCCACAATGTAAAGTAATAATAAATAAATCTCCCTATGGTAGTTTGGCCCTTGACTTGGAGCGAAATGATTTAGTTGATCACGTTTGCTTATATATCTATCGTTGCTCGAAACTCGGAACAATTATTGCGCCGTTACTCGAACCCGTAACCATATGGCTATTTTGTGATAGAATCCATAGAACCTACTTGTTTCTTAACGGCGGAAGTTGGAGACGTAAGTGCTGCAGCAAGTTTGCTGGCGTACTCAGCGTGCTCCACGATATAATCCAGGCCTACGCGACTCTCCATTGTGACTCTGTAAAACATATTTATGGTTAGACTATAAAAATATTTTAAACAAGCGTAAAATTTATAGAATGTTGTCACGTTAATTTATCTTAGAACTGACAAGGACAAAACACATTTATATTTTTTGCCTGCTAAACGTTTGTTACTTATATATTAGAACATTTTGGTTCAAAATGGAGCAATGGTTAAAGATCTTTACAATTTTCTTGTAAACCAAAAACTTGGCGATAACAAATATTGATGGACGGTTTCTTGCAAGTTCTTCTCACCCGCAGGGTGATTTGGGAATTTGTAGTGAATTTGCATTTAATATTGACTTTCATAGTTACCAATATTAATTAATAAATGTTGTCTATATTCGATTTTTTTGAATAAGGGCCAGAAGGTCCAGCCTATATACGTATACACTATGAACATACATTTTGTCGACTCACTGGTCTAGTGGTTAGTACCCCTGACTGCGAATCCATGGGCCCCGGGTTCGATCCCCGGCTGAGACGAACATCGATGTGATGAGCATTTGGTGTTGTGCTTAGGTTTTGGGTGTTTCAATATGTATTTATATGTCTATCTATCTATAATATGTATGTATATCCGTTTCCTAGTACCCATAACACAAGCTTCACCAGCTTAGCATGGGACTAGGTCAATTGGTGTGAATTGTCTTTAAAAAAAAAAAAAAAAACATGATTACATGTTTACCTGGCTAAATTTTGAAAGAGTATTGTTTCTGTGATAACCAAACGCCAATCCATTTTGAGCAATGTGTTTATAATAAAGTAATATAAACCCTATATCATTATTTAATCCCACATCTCGACACTTTCTTACACAATTACATCACCATAATGATTGCAATTGTTGTTCATGACATTGAACAAAAACTGGCTGATCAATTGATCATTGCTTATTATTACATAAATATTAACTACGTGCTTTAATATATTCTTCTATTATAACGTTTAAAATATAAAATAAAATAACATTTCGAACAAAAATATTATTATTTTGGTATTAAATTAACAAGTTTGTTACACAAATAATTTCAAAGATTAGACGAAAATTCTATGTAGAAGTATTATTCAATTTTTTTTTCATATACCTATGGAATCAGCCAACCACTTTGCACTACATGTTTTGTGGGGAAAGACTTCATGGGCCATCTGCCAGCAGTCTGAGTGGATCTCACGAACTCACCTCTGCCAGCAGTCAATCATTCCGTATATCTACGACTACGTAATTTCGCTACTTATGGGTTTCTTCAATTCAAAATATATATGTTAAAAGTTGCGTAAATTTTTATTGCGATACAATTGTTATAACAAAATGATTCATTACTATACTTCATTTAGACATTTCAAAGAAGTATTGTACAAAATACATAATGATTTGAACACCAATAACAACAATATGTAAGAACTATTAATAATGTACGTTGATAAATCTGATAGATTACTATCATGTAACAAAACAAATTGTTCAAATACCATTCAAATTTCTCGTTACCAAATGGTAACATGAGTCAAGTACCGAGACATACTTCTGTGAATTGTCTGATTATAAATGTCTTAATGTTAAGTGAGTATCAATTGTCAACCGCTCACTGGAACGGTGGATGCTGATCGGTGATTCTTGGAATCATTTGGATGCAATTTGCAAATTTGCGACACTCCGCCAGTTACATCGACTGTTCATATAAATATTATAAGGAAATGTTTCATATAAAATTGTACGTTTGTTTGCATAAATACTGATTTACAATTTACAAGGACTATTTTATTTTAGAAAATTTAGACAATCATGCCTAAATTATTAAGGTTTAAGAATAACTTTATTTCTCATAAGAATTGCATACATACATAGTTGACTTACTGAGAAACAATATTTAAAACTAAGATTAAAAATTAGAGCGCACAGATGTAGGTACAAATATAAAAATAACAAAACAAAACAGCACTAAAAATGTGGGTAGACGTAATAAACTTGATCAGTCAACCAAGCAAAACACAGATGTTCGAATTTGATTTTTTACTAGATGTGGCATTGATGGCATAGTCTGATATAGCAAGTTTATAGTGATTATTTTATTATTTTTCATAACACTATTTTATTTTTATTTTATTGTTATATAAAAGTATTATTAAAGATAGATAAAACGTTTATAATACTATTATACAATTTTCACTCCCTGTTGTAGTATATACTATATGAATGATCTTTTAAGATTAAAAATCATAACTTTCATCATCATTTTGTCTATCTATTTCGTATTATCGTTTATAATACAGCCCGAGGGTTAAATGATTAAATTTTACGATATGCAGATTCGCAAGCTGTTTGCTATAAATTCTTTTGGTTTAAAAGTAACTAAAGTCCACACCAAACAAATATTGTATTAATAAAAAGACTATCAATAAATACAACTGTAGACTTATTTGTATAAAACAAAGGCGCTATTAGATTATTCATACAAATGTTTTACGCCGTCGTCACCGGTTTATATTTGTCAAATACTGTGTACAATACAAGCACTAGCTAATATATATATTTAATAATATTAACATATAATATTAATGCCTCTCCAAAATTCCCTAGATGTAGGCTGGCGCTTTTAAAAGTTCAACAAACAGACGAAATGGTTCGAAATGACAGTCTTTTTTAGAAGCACAATCAAAAGTCTAACAAAGAAACCTTTGTAAACGAAGGTTGCGATTAACAATACATAGATGCACATATCGATATAACGATATTCTTTGAAGGTTGTCCTTGTAAGCTAATGCTCACGTGTTGATAAAAAACTGGCTCACAGCTGACACAGACCTTGGTTATGCAACTGACCGGTTCTGACGTGATCGAACTGTATTTGATTTATTTTACTAATGTGAATTTAGCGCTTTAGATGTTGGACACTTGTATAGAATATACGAAGGAAAACTTTTGTCTAATACGAAAAGGCCAGAGTGCATTTAAATTATATTTATATGCAGTTTCATATAATTAAGTAATATATGTAACCTTCATGAATTCAAATTGTAATACTAGTTAATATGTAATGTACTTTTTGAAATGAATTCCTTTTTTTTACCATAATTCCTCGCGGCTTGGTTTGTCGTGTCCGTCGTCACAGAAAAATTTCAAAAGCTTCCAATTAAAATATATTTCACTATGGACACATCACATTGTTATTTATGAAAAAAAAAACGAAAGAGTTCATACGACATTCATTGCAGCACCGTGTAAATGCCGCCAAAAAACGACAAAACGCGCATGCGCTAAAGTTGTCAGCACAAAATTGTTTAGGTCATAGAGATGACGCCGGTGCTCCATAACAATTAATTCAATCTCTTAATATCTGCGTAGGTTAAAAAATATCATTATTTTGTTATAGAAGAGATGTTTTTTTAAAGTTTAGTAGTATTAGTAACCAAAAATTTACCAATTTTGAGGCATTATTACAGTGCAGGTAAGCTAAAAGTTAATTTAATTTTTTAGTTGAAAAGGACCGAGCTATGCTACTTTAATTTGAAATACCAATTAGAAGTGTTTGATTAATGACCCTTTATCGTCCTTAGAAGGTGGTAAAAATCATTGTTAGAAATATGGCTTAAGAATGGGTATCGAATGATTCATTACGAAGCTGATTATAAAGTATGTAGTCAATTGGGCCGGGGTGTAACGGTTCTGGGACAGAGGCGCATTGTTCAACACACGTACTGAAAACTAGGGTTGTCTATCGATAAAAGGCAACTATTTTTAAGTAATAACATAAATTAAAAATATTTTTAATATTAAAATCATAATAAACCCACAAAATTTCATAGAATATATAGATAGGCAAGCGTGTCGCAAGTATAAAGCAAACCGTGTTAAATCAATAAACTTCATAGATTTATTGACGTCTAAAGCACATGGTCCTAAGATTGATTATTAGGGACAAATTAGTTTTTCTTATTTGGTATTATTTTATTGAATTTTTCAGTAATTCGGTAATTTCTGAAAAAAAATAATTAACGAAACGCAGGAATTTACCTTAATATTTTTTTTGTATTCCGTTATGCCTTTTTTAAATAAATTATATTTTAGGCTAGTCTTTTATATAATACATCGCAAACCCTACATAAGACCGGAAGTTCGTACTTGTAAGTAAGACGCGCGATGCGTTCCTATTGGCCGGATGTGACCCTTTGGGTAAGTACAACCACACGCTGACGTATTCTAGATGGGTAACAATCTTATATTTTCTAAGACATTAGTCATGGTACGCTGTATGTATTAGCATAGGTTACATAAACACGATATATAATTTTAAAATAACATTAAAAAAAATTACGTCAAAATTTACTTTTTATATTAAATTAAGACTTATATTTACCAATAATATTACGCTACGACCTACAGAATTGTTTGAGTCTAGTTTTGAGTAATACATTCATAACACGGTTTAACATTAAAATCTTAATAAACCAACAAGAGCGTAAGAGCGTTCCAAGTCTTAAAAGGCCGGCAACGCACTTGCGAGCCTTCCAGCGATGTGTGTCCATGGGCGGCGGTATCACTTTTCATCAGATGAGCCTCCTGTCCATTTGCCTCCTATTACATAAAAAAAATAAATGATAGAATAGATAAATAGGCAAGGCAAGCGTGTCGCAAGTATAAAGCAAACTTCATAGATTTTAATGGTCAAAATTAAGTCTTATATTTAGCAAAAATAAACGCTTAAATATTACTCGTTTATTTTTAAAATAAGAAAGTTTTGATGCGTTCAAAGAAATTGCACCAGCATCCATTAACCGCGTGGAGAGATATCTCATCTCATAACTATATAATTATAAAGAATGTTAATACTTGCCGACAAGCACAATCAGGAAAGCCGACTTCCTACCCGTTTCCTCACCTTGCCGATAGAATTCAAAGTGCTCGTAAAAGGGCAGGACTTGTCCCGGTGACCTGACCAAATCGGGCAAACCTTGCTCTGAGGCCGCCGGGCAAAAATATGTATTAACGGAAGGTGAGAATTTTAACGCTTGCTTTTTCTTATGTAATTACTGCATCGCTTAAGATACTGTGTGATATTAAACTAAAGCCGACAAAAAATATATCTGACAATATTATACAATTGTAATATACCTATTAATTCGTCAACGTTAAAATAATGTTGATTTGCTTTATTCGTTCAAAGCTATATCTTTTTTGCAGATTAAAGCTATTACTATACGGACTTGGGGCTATTATTATAAGTAAAAGTCCCAAATAAAATTGTTATTTCTTAGAATATAAACATTGAAACAATTGAACGGGGTGTAGTTAAATTGCAAAGCTATCAAAATATAATGGCTGAATTTTATATTATATATAATTTTATAGATATTGAATTTTATAGATCCGTCTCTTAATATTTTTTCAAAATCGCTCTTCAGTCCTAAAACAGTCTATGCGTAGATTTTACTTATTACCGAATTCATATATTCCCTTTGACTCAAATAAAAAAGTAAAATAACTCAAATAATATTCGACAAAAAGTCTTCTTATTATAACCTGTAAAGACCATTATCCGACTACGCAATTTTAAGCCTTTTGGCAGTGTGTTTCCATGGACGGCGGTATTACTTAACATCAAATGACCGTTTGCCCTCTGTTTAAAAAATATTAGTGCCTACATTTTACATATTCATAACAGAACGGCATGACAATACTGAACAAAAAAATTAATTGACACAGTATGACAATGTGAATATGGCATATACATTAGACTCGTGATCTTTATGGCTACCATTGTGGCCTTTGATAGACCATTTTATTACCACGCAGTATTATTCATGTAATATTAAAACTCTTGATTATAAATCCTAATGAGAATAAACGCTACACGATGAAACGTAAGTTGTATTTAAACAAAACAAGATGAAATAACAATTTTTTGGTTTCTCTGGTGTTAAAGTAATAATCAATAGACTAAATATTTCGCGAACTTTTTTTCGCCGTAATTTTTACTTAGACTTTTTAGTAGCTACATACCGACATATGAAACAATTTGCTATGCTACCCCATAGAGACTGTTCGCTTTTGCGGAATAAGAATCTTAGTACTAAATAAAACAATGTTTTTTTCCAATTTTTCTCTCCATAAAATCCTTCCTCGGAGTTCAAGGAATAAATAAACATATTTTGCGATTCAGTTTCATATAAATTATATATTGATTAAATAATAGGATCTATGTCTGTTTATAATTTCAAAGGTTATGTGTGAAAAGGGTTTCGGTGTCTCGCTGAATAAATATCACTCGGCGAGGCGAGATATATAACTAATAAATACGCGTGTATATTAAGAAGTACATAGTATTCGAGTAAACATAATAGTTTCACTTGGTAATATGAGGTATCACAATTTTGTTGGTATTGCGTGAATAAGTCCACAGGCTTTACGGGACCTCCCACTCACAACCTTGGTCTTTGAACACTTGATTGATCGGAAACTTGAAGACATTAGGGTCAGTTTTGAGTACCTATTGTTATAATTTAAAATGAATTGAATAGTACAGATCAGCATATGTACATGTAAGTAAAGCCGAATTTCGTATAGCACCAATACTAGGAGAAACCCACTTTTAGTAGAATCAACCTTTTTCTAAGAACATAATTAGGCTTATGATATTATACCAAACATTCTTTTGTGATTTTTAAAAAAAAAACATTTTTATTTCTTTTTAATTATTACTCTATGTTATATTGATGACAGATGGGTCAAAAAAAAGAGAGACGCCCAGAATAAAAGAAATAGCGGGAAAAGATTGGAAAATAGTAGCGAAGACGAGAGACAAATGGAAGAATTTGGAATAAATACAATAATAACATAAATTTAATGTAGTCCTAATTTATTTATGTGTAATATTATTGTGGCAAAGAGGGGGGGTGTGTAAAGGTACCATTTGGTAGAATTTTTTTGCTCTCATTATGAAACACTGTGTCAGCTCTGGGGTACCGGGTTCTATCTACTCCGAGCTTTTAAATCGATTTTGTAGTGCAGATTCTTGTATTATAGTCTTGAAATGATTATTTTCACTTCAGTCAGAGTATTGAGCCCAATATTTTTCTTACAAAAAATCATGAAAGTCGGAAAAAATCAAAAACACACCGTACCGCGTATAAAATAAACTTATACCTTTTATACAGACGCTATAATAACAGTAAACTATTCCAATGAGTTCCAATTACGTTGCATAAATTTAAAATGCATTCATATCTTAATTTATCTAATATTTCTATTTTATCTTGACAAACGCAAATGACAAGGAAAACAAAACCAGATCATTAAATCAATTCGATAAAAACCATATATGGCCTAGAGCTAATACTGAGAATCAGCATTCCTGCATCCCATTAGTAGACCTGGCTGGAATATTAACTGGTTTGTTAAGCAGCTGTTTTGTCAACGTTGGCAGAATGTTAGACGCTAATATTCGTTCTAAGGTAGGCCTTTTGTAATGTAAAGCATTACTTCATATCATGCTTTAAATAAACTGCGCCAAGCTTCATTGGGAATATAATTAAGTATATTTTTTTTAAACACTTTTTTGAGACATTACTTAAGGCTAAGTAATTTAAGCTCATTAATTATTAATGCCTGTTTACATATGAAAGTATCTACAAACACTTACTTATAGTCTCTTTGAAGGGGAAGTCACTCTGTTTTATTTTTTGCACTTACTACTGTTTAGCACTTAACACTAATTTACACTAACACTAATTCACTTATTCAAATGGTTTTTTCCTCTTGTTTACAAGAAATTATACCCTCGACATTTATCTGATGGTGGAGCCTTCATTCATGAGCTCTAGGAACGAAGTTCCACGTTCTTTGCAATTGTACTGGTACGTCATTAGGGTCCAGATTGAAGTAGTTATTGCGTATATCCAGTATATTGTATGCCTTGACTGTTCCTAGAGCACTTTGTTTTGACATCGTCAAAGAACAACAACAAAAAATTAAACTGGGTATAGCTTTTTGGGTTCCTCTGATTTGCAACAAATGACAAAAACTAAGATTTTATACAAATAATTGACGCACATCTACAATCAGGTATACGGTTAATGCAACTACTTTGTTTTCAGATCATAAACTTGTTGAAATCCTCAACATATATTGCTCGGTTATTTATTTTCACGTAAAGGAAGCAGAGATTACCCTATGGCTCATTACAGGTAACGGAATTATTTATACTAGCACCTATCTGTCTGTCTGCTAAGCTGCTCTCTTACCCACAGAGTCAAGACTTTATACTAAGTACGTAAGTAATCCTATATGTAAGAAACGTATTAGACTTTTAACGGGAGACATCTCCAAGTCTCGACTCTGTAAGCTCTGAAAATGTGATGAACCTTCTTACCAGTTCCTTGATGAAACTTCTTTTCAGATTGAATCTATCTGAGTAACCGTATTATTTTTCTTCCATATACCAAAGCATGTAGTTACTTTGCGTTAAGTAAACATGTCTTCGCGGAACTTAGTACGATTTTCAGTGATTATATAAACATTACCAGCCCACAATAGTTAATGCACAGTCAGACATATCGGATAGCATTAATATATCGGGCATTACACTAAGGAAATGCCTTGTTGAAGCGAAAATTGTAACAAAAGGCAATTTGTAAGACAAATTACCGAAGATGACTCAAAAATGTTAACTAATTTAAACATTGAATATGTGATTCAGAAGGGTGTCAGCTAATTGTCAGCAACTGAAAAGGTTTTTTTAGATTCTCTAGAGCTGGGTCCCAACCATTTTTGTGCCATACGTATGCCCCTATATGCATAATTTGCTTTATAATTAAAATTGAATTGTTCACTTAAGAAACTGAAATAGGTTTTAGTAAGAAATCACTAGAAAATTGTTAAATAAACAAAAGTACTATTTCCGAACCAATTCGACTTAGGGTCCTTCAAGAAAAGAGCGTACCAATTCTTAAAAGGCCGGCAACGCACTCACGAGCCTTCTGGCATTGAGAGTGTCCATGGGCGGCGGTATCACTTAACATCAGGTGAGCCTCCTGCCCGTTTGCCCCCTGTTCTATTAAAAAAAAAGTCAATTTACGAATTGCCCCCTTAACAGTTAAATGTACCCCACGTTAGGATACATTGCTCTAGAGAGAAGGGCAGTTGGCCCTCCTTGACCCCCAACGCGACGGACTTGGTGATTCACAACTTATTTGTATATAGGAGATTTTAACTTTCTAATTGATTGATTTCTTTTTCCATTATAGGTTTAATCGAGCTTAGCAATTATTGCTATCAAAGTGTTTTAAAGCTCTTTTCACTAGATATAGATTTTTTTAATAATCTAAAATTGATAATTATTTATTCATATCGCACAATAAATCTGCTTAACGGCTGTTCACTGAATCATGCGCCGGCGCCACTTAATTATAACGATACTTCATGGTCAAGTGTTTTTGTACTTGCGTAATGTATGTTTGTCTGCGATATGCCAATCTCAATAACTTAAAACAATACAAACTATTAGCTTTAGATAAGTAAATGTTGAAGCATATTCATTATAGTTATTACAGCCTTTGAATGGATTTTGAACTAGAAATATTACCAATTAGACCTTTCTATTTTAAACATGAAATATATGAAGTGTTATTAATTGATCACGTGACTCAGCGGCACGCTTTCGGTGCCCTAATCCCCTTTCCAGAGTTCTATCGACATTTGATATGTCGTTTTAACATATATATATTTTTTAATACACGTTATTTTTTATTAGTCTTGTTCTTATTATTCGTTACATTAGTTAAATAATGGTTTGAGCTGTTGGAAGACTTGTTATCTCTCTTATAAATCTGCCAGGCGTCTTGCCATATTTGATTATAACTATAAAGCTTCTTAAATAAACTTGGTTCGTTATTTCCCTCATTAAGATCCATTTGGTGCGCTTATTATAATATTACATTACCATTAATTACGAGTATAAAACATTGAAGTAAAAATACACTTTCACAGTCTTTCTGTTCTGCCTTTTAAAATTGTAAATTAAATTAACTCTGAAAACCAAATTTTGACCCCGTAGAACTCTTTTAATGATCTACACTAATATTATAAAGAGGAAAGATTTCATTGGTTTGAATTGAATAGGCTCATAAACTACAGGACTAATTTGGTAAATTATTTTACCATTAGAACCCTACATTACCCCTGGTGAACATAAGCTGTAGAATAATTTAAAAAAGTAAGGATACAACATGAAATACGATACTGTAACAAGATGTTAAAAAGACGAATAAATCGCGTACAGATACCGGCAAACTTCTTGACCATTAAAGGAGGGAGTGGGGCAAAGTTTGCGCATCGTATCGCAGCGCGGGACACAAACGTCAACTGATTTATTAATCACGCGATTGACACGTCACTCTCCCGCCGCCCAAGTGATACCTAAAAATCGCTTCTGCGCAGGCCAGGACATTTGTTCAAGATGTTTGCCGGTATCTGTACCCTGCGGAAACTATTGACAATAGAGCAAAAGGGATGTACTACAGTTTTATAGAAGACATCTCTAAAAAGTCCGCGATACCGAGTGATATGACTAAAAAATAGGGAAATTCTTTTTGCATTTAAAAGTCTATTTACCGAATAAAGCTTTAGACTATGGAACATCGTGCTACGACCGCATTAATGCGAGAACCACAGAGCTAGTGACCCTCTCTCAAATACCAATGTTTTTTGACACTTTATTATTCTCTGTAATTTAGTATGAACTTTGTAATTAAAATCAGCGTCTACAATCTATGTAGGAAGGGTGACCATTTAAGGAGATAGCTTCCTTATACCGAGTTATGCGCAAATTGCCGTTTAAGTCAAGATATTATTTTTTACTTTATAACAAAAATGGTAGGATCAACTTACATTTATAGCTTTTACAGGATGCGGCTTCTGAAACAAAGAAAATAATATTTAATAAAATGAACGTAATCAGAGCATAACGAATATAATTTTGACATAAATGTAATTAAAATAATATATAATAAAGTATACATATACATAAATGCCTTTAAAGATCCTCCTAGTCTACATATACAAAAAGAAAGATATATAATTTTTTTTCAGCAACTTATTTTTATCTATATAAATGACACTAAATCATCTGCATAACGTAGATTGTTGAAAAATCTGGAGTATTTAAATTACTTTATTACTTATTGGTCGGATAAACAGTATTATTGCGTTTCACGACTGTTAGATAGCGCTATTCGTCACATAAAGTCCATCATAAGTTATGACTTCGATGAATGTCAAATAGCACAATTTATATTCCAAATAATTTATGTGTTGCATAGCTATTTGGTACTTTATCCATACATTGTGAAACAGACCCTTAGTCAAGTAAAGTATATATTTTGTTAGGGAGACCTAGCAAAGTATGTGAAAATCCAATCTCTTTAAATACTTTGAATCTGACCCTTTTTTATCTGAGTCCGTTTATTATTAAATTCTCGTTTCCGTGTCTTTACTGCTTGTATTAAGGTGTATACACAATGTTTAATCTCAGACGTACAATGACAGTTGTGGTAACGATGCTAATAGAACCTTCCGGAAGACAGCTAGTTCCATATTATGTTAAATATCGTGTTCTTAAGTTTAACGATGAATTTAATTAATTGGTTAGTTTTAAGTAATACATACAAAAATATGTACTTAATAAAAATCATAGATGATTCTTTTATTAATAATAAACTAATAGAATAACTTATTGTATTCGTTTATTATTAGTGTATATGTGATATGAAATCGTGTATAAAGCATATAATAATGCATCTTATGTTGAAGTACTTATTATCTTATGGTTAATTTTATCTCATGGTACTTATATTTCCACTTCAGGTAGAAATCGAATTTATCCTCAGATAACTAACTCGCAAATATTCACGTAAAATCAAAAGATTTCAAGTTTTTATAAACTATATATGGAATAATAAATTTGTCATAATAATGGCATGTCAAAATACTAGGTTTGTTTTTCAATGTGTTTTAAACGAAAATTTCGTTGCAATACTAAAAATCGATTTGACTTTTTCATGTTTCGTGCTGTTAAGAAGGAAAGAGGTGAAGTGCCTAAGGATAAAATTAGTTTAACGAGTCTCACGTACAAAAGGTTAGCTGTCCCAAACTTGGTGATAACAATACCTTTCACTTATTGCCTTATCTGTAACTCTATTATCTATTTGGACTAGAATTATACACCGTTTCAACCTTTTTGGAACATTTGTTTCGAAAGTTTTTGTGGCGCCATTTTAAAACTTTTGCTAGAGAAATCGTAGTACTCGTACGAAACGTTAATTAATTTGATTCTGTTATTGAAAAAAATTAAATTTTGCAAGTATTCACAGAAGTATTTCGGAACCAATTCGACTTGGGGTCCTTCAAGAAAAGAGCGTAGGTACCAATTCTTGAAAGGCCGGCAACGCACTTGCGAGCCTTCTGGCATTGTGAGTGTCCATGGGCGGCGGTATCACTTAACATCAGGTGAGCCTCCTGCCCGTTTGCCTCCTATTACTTTTAAAAAAAAAACTACTTTTTCTATATTCCAAACTATCTACATACTTTTCTGAGTACCTAAAGTCATTTTTGTCATAGGTTTTAGCGGGAATGGAACCCAAGACCACAGATCATGAATTTTCCTTAACATAGGCATGAAGGTGAATGAAACCTTTTTAAATGTGTGATATCTAAACACATATAATCATATACAGTCAAGGAATGCTCGGATTATCAGGAAATGTTATGACCGAGTCAATTGACGGTTGATTCTATTACTTTTAAGACTCATAATTTTATTTGATTTAGTTTGATTTATTATTATTTTATTGTTTCATAATTTGGAATCATTACTTACGAATAAACAAATATTTAACGACCAATCAGACTGAAGTGGAGTGGTGAAATAATAGCAAAAGTATAAATTCTGAAGTGTTAATAATCAATTAAGAAGAGTACAAATTGTATCTATTGATTTTTTTTTTCCGGTGGAATTAAACCTAAAAAGCACACTAAAAAGCTAATGTAATGAAAATTGAATAGCGACAAGTGACAAATATTCGTACAATGGTACGGAAATATGTTTGTACAGTTTGACCTCATCACTGGAGGTCGTTATTTTGCATATCTTCAATACTATTTGTATCAGAAGACATTTTTTCTTGTTGGCCTTTTGCTAAAATGTTATGTAATTATTTATTTCTAGTATTCTTATTTATAATTTAAAAAAAGGGTGCGTGTACCTACTTATGTACGCGCGTAAGAAGTTATACTTCTTTGGCATTATTAAAAATAGTTTTTGATTGCATGCAAATAATTAATTACAATTAAATAATTAAAGACTGGAAAAGGAGTCATTGTAGTCAATAAAGTTCAGTTTACATTTGAAAAATTAAATAAATAAATATTTAATATTATTCTATTAAGTGTAACATAAATTCTATTATGTATTGGGTTGGGGAAAAAGTCTTTTCGCATTACAGTATGTATGAACTTGTAATAAAATCTCTTTGGCTATACTATATGGATCTGGCTGGTTTTGTTATCAAGGAATGTTGAGATATTAAAGAAGATAATTCCAAAATCAAATTAGGATAATGTTTGTTTTTTATTTATTTTTCGTACCGTCAAGATGAGTGAACCGAATGAAGAAATTCGATACATTTATAATTTTCCTCCAAAAAAGGTCGAAATATAACACAAGCCGCGAAAGAAATTTGTGATGTTAATATGGCCCTAGCACAGTGTCTGTGACAGTAGCACAAATTTGATTTAAGCGTTTTCAATCCGGAAATTTTGATGTCAAAGATCCAAGTCGCTCTGGTCGCCCTGTAACGGATACAATGGATGCCATGTTTGAAAAAGTGGAGCAAGATCGGCATATCAGTAGTTAAGACGTAGCTGAAGAACGGGGAATTGACCACAAAAAAGTTTTGGTGCATTTGGAAAAAACTTGGTACACAAAAAAGCTCAATATTTGGGTACCTCACGAGCTCACTGTAAGAAACCTAATGAACCGTGTACTCATTTTTGATTCTTTATTACGACTTAATGGAACCGAACCATTTTTGAAGAAGCTGACAACTGATGATGAAAAGTGGATCTCGTATGACAAGAACGTGCGAAAAAGGTCGTGGTCAAAGGTCGGTCAGGCTTCCCAGACTGTGGCGAAACCCGGGATAACTCGCAACAAGGTGATGCTGTGTGTGTGGTGGGATTGGAAGGGCATTATTCATTATGAGCTGTTACCACCAGACAGGACCATCGATTTTGAACTCTACTGCGAACAACTGATGAGATTAAAGCAAGAAGTTGAGAGAAAGCGGCCGGAATTAATCACCAGAAGGGGTGTGGTTTTTCATCATGATAACGCTAGACCTCACACATCTTTAGCCTCTCAACAAAAACTAAGTGAGCTTGGCTAGGAGGTGATAATGCATCCGACGTAAAGTCCTGATCTTGCACCTTCAGATTTCCACCTGTTTCAGTCTCTTCAGAATTCTTTAGGCAGTGTCAGGTTAACATCACGAGAGGACTGCCAAAACCAATTGTCGCGGTATTTTGATCAGAAGTCCCAAAATTTCTGTAGCAACGGGATCATGTCCCTACCTAAATGATGGCAAAAAAAGATCGAACAAAATGGTACCTACATACTTTAGTTAAATGTAAATAAACTATTTTAAAAAATGTTTTGAATTTTCTTAAAAAATGCGAAGAAACTTTTTCCCCAACCTATTATTATTCGAATGTTGTTTTTAAATTATGTCCAATGCCTCACGGTAGCATCTTCCGTGGGCAACTTCATTCTGTTAATGTTGTGTCACGGTGCGCGCGCATCGTAAAATTTCACTCTCATCAATTTTTCATAACGCGCCTAAAGAAGTAAATAAATTATTATTAAAAAAAATCAAACATTGCAATCGCAACAAAACTTTAGGTGCTATTGATTTAGTAACTTAATTATAAATCTAAATTAAAATAAAACTTAATATTAATAAGCCTACCTTAATCATTTATTAATAGTGTACGTACCAAAAGTCGCTAAATTTACCTTATTTATTTATTTACACTTCGTTACCTTATACAAAAACATACGTATAAAAAAAACTTTATTAAGTTATTAGGCAAATGCCCTTATCGTATGTATACAAGAGATTTCTTCCAGACAATAAAAAAACACCTACAGAGGATAAAGTACAAGTACATAAATAATTAACATTAAATAAAATAAAGTAAATATATATATTATATACAAAATATATACATATTTTAAAACAATTCATGCGAGTGCCTGTTTGGTCATGTTTAACATCCGATAACACGATTTTGGTAATTATAATCAAATCTCTACATCCACTTAGTTTCTTGACTTTGAGGCCATGTCCTGCCATGTATTCAAATTTAGTACAAAAGTTACAAATACATTCTTGACAAATCAGCTTCAGTTTGCTGAACAATAATGTAACACAGTGTCAGTATGTACAAACAGACATTATGTCCTTTAATCGTTTGCAATCAATAACTAGTGGCTAAGTGTTAACGCAAATGTGTAAACAATGTAAAGTCCGTGTATACTAGATAATACGCTATAGAACGCTTCACTGAAACGTCAAAGAAACAGTCGTATAATTTGACGTTTAACAGCTTTTGCGGCAAACTGTCAAATGTAAATGAAAGTATAAAATACCATCTGACTTCGTAAGACTATAGCTTTTTTTCTTTCAGTAAATTACTAATATAAAAATATGCATTATTGATATTCTCTATGATTACCTTATTCTCTGGACGATAGATTATATCCTATATATATACACATATATATATATATATCTTGTTATTTATGACGTAAATGAGGATTCATAACATCTGTAAGGCACAGACACAGAAACAGAACAGATTTATATATCTCAAAGTCAGTCAAAATAACTTTACTCATATAGGTAAACAAGTATACTTATGCACGTCAGAAAAGAAGTTAATTCTAAATTAACATTTACTACCAGTTCGCAAGTCAGGGGCGTAGTCTCTAGATCTGTTTTGTGATCATTCGTTTTTTAATTAGGTAATCAGCCTTTTAACACCGCTGTCGACCTTAAAATATATTTTAAGGCACGCAGGTTTCCTCGTGATATTTTCCATCACCTTACGAATAAATGTATTTAATACTCGCATATAGATAGGTGCACAGCCAGGGTTCGAAACTAAAGTCACCAGACCAGTACTGGCTATCTACCATAAAATATCACGATTTTTTTTCATATACGTAGTAATGAGTACAGTACAGCGACGTATTTTCTTCCTCGTTCGGTCCAACGAAATAAACCAAATAAACATAGTAAAGCAATATAGCATTCATTTCTGCTTAAGCTGGAGAGCAAGCCTATTGACGCGTTCGTAAGCAAACAGATGTGTTAAAGTGGGTCAAAAACAGCGTCTCAGGGCCACTGTCCTGCGATTTATTTAAAGGATTATTTTCTATCTTATCTAGTGGAACATACAAACTTGATGATAAGAAAAACTGATACAAAAACTTTAAAGAATGCTTTTGTTTTTTAATTGCTATCGTATCATTAAAATTTCTTAGCTTGCTCTAGGCCCTGCGCGCATTCTTAAACATTCCTATAACCATGGTTTTTTTCAAGTGACGATCACAAACGATCACGTAAATGACGTTTTGTTGTTTTTTTTTCAAATACTATTCAATATTTCATCACTACATAGCACAGAATTGGAAATTAATTAAAAGTTAATTTTAAATTAATGTTAAAATATACGTTCAAAAATCATTCATTTATCTGTTTGAAAAACTAATTCTATTTAAAATGGGAATATAAAAAAAATGATTTTAGTTTAATGTCTGCAGTTCTTTAGCTAATAAAATAAATCTTAAATTTTGTAACTATCTATATAAATATATTTTTTGACTTACTCAGATTCTAAACATAACAAAATACTGTTGTAATTGACCATAATTTTTCCAAAAGCTCCTATTCACTTTTAAATGTTTATATCAGAAGGTTACGTGAAACAAAAAGCACAAATATTTAACAAGTGTCCGAAACAACCCTTGAGTTGCGTGTAAAATAGTAATTTAGTGCGTTATATAAAAAATTCAGTATCACCTTGTCACGAAGACCTAAAACGTTTTCTTTGTGTAGATTATCTTAATTGGCGAACACGCAAGGTCATTTCCACAACCTTCACTTTAATTTTCCGTAATCGATACACTTTCTTCGTAAAACTAAACAAAACGAAGTATTTAGTTCCTGGGTTAATAACATAATAATTTATCCCTATTTTCTACAGAATATAATGTTAATGAAAATACTAATACCGAAATGCTAATTTTAGCTTAGTACATCATTTCTCAAGCGGAGGGTCGAGTTTGTTTTAAAAGAGGGTTGAGTCTGTTCAAAAATAATAAATACAAACTATATATAAGGACAAAAGATTCGTTTATTAAAGGAATTAATAATTATAGTGTAGTGTTATAAAACTAAATTACAGTGACAGGGTCGCAAGACCGTTTTACTTAACTTTTTGGCTTTTTCGTGGGTCGCGACATAAAAATGGTTGAGAAACGCTGGCTTAGTAGTTAGGTTAGTAGCGTTCTACGGCCTTGAATTGAACTGGCATTTAATTATTTTTTTGACGTTCATAAATAAATAATATTTGATTTTAAGACAAATTATCCGAAGATTATAAGACAGGAAAAGCATTTAGTTGCCAAATATTATATTTTTATAATCAATATTATATTTACAATATAAAAGGATACCTGTTACAACTTTGAATTATATCATAAAACCCTAAAACGCAGTAATAAATAATTAAAGTTGCTCTTATCAACGAGATATCAGTGTTCATAGATACTGTATCTCGGACAACGAACTCTTATGCAATATTGTGGAAGATATACGCCGTCTAAAACTATAATAGAGCATAAAAATACAGCGTTTAAAGGCTCAACATAATTAGCTAGATACATTCCTGCATCTGTTTAAGTGGACATTTTTCATAAGGCAAAAGCAGCCTTCTGTCTAATAAATGCCAGCTTCCTAAGCATATTTACTTTTCCATTACCTTACGAGTTCCCACACATATAAAGAAAAATTCCATTGGTGCACAGTCGCAGACTCCTTGAATCGAGACCTCGGCAGAACACAAGACCGCGCGGCCGCCCATCGACTAAGTGGACTGACGATATCGTCAAGGAGGTTGACTCCCAATGGATGCAGAGACCCCAGTGCAGGGAGTATTGAGATGGAGGACGCCTACATCCAGAAATGAACTAAAAAGAGGTTGATTATGACGCACAGTCGATGCTCACAGCCTCAACGTTGAAGATCGTAGATTTAGTTCTTAGGGTTAAACCAGACGAAAGCCATAAAACCCAGGCGAGTTAAACATTGATGAACTCTTTTTAAGGTCTTGGCCTCAGATTTCTGAATCTGTTTCATGATCCTTTTTAAATCTAATAGGCAAGTAGGTGATCATCCTCCAGTGCCTGACACACGCCGTCGACTTTTTGGGTCTAAGACATGTCGGTTTCCTCGCGATGTTTTCCTTCACCATTCGAGCAAAATGTTAAATGCGCACATAGAAAGAAAGCCCATTGGTGTACAGCCGGGGATCGAACCTACGACCTCAGGTATCAGCGTCGCACGCTGAAGCCACTAGGCCAACACTGCTCGTTAAACATTGATTATGTTAAAATATATAATTTATTATAAATATATAGTTCTATTATGAAATAAGTAATACAGGCGGAACGAGGTTCTATTATCCATATTAAAATTGCTGTGTTAAGTTGTTACGTTCTATTTTATGGTATAAATTCCTAATAATATGTCGGCAAATTATGGCAAAATACCTCATGAAATATCGTGAGAGATCGGCCTCTGGACCGGTTGTCGAAAGATCACTAGTTCACAAATGTCACTCAATATCAGCCGATAATTATCACGTTTAAAATCAATATTTAGTATGCGCCCACGCACTCTCACCTTGCATGCTATACGAATGGACCTTTTTAAATTTCTCTTTGGCAAACAAAAGTGACTTCCGTCACTATTTCTATTTACTAATTTAAGATTTCATTGATATTAGAACAATAGTTAAAATTTATCTCTAATCATTTGTTAGTTCGATAGTAGTTAATAAAATGTAAAATTGTGTATTAAATTATTAAAGTATTAATAACTATAAATCGAATGGAAAAGTATACCACAAGTCATATGAGATATATCTACTGTCCGCTAGTTTAAATGCTGCCGGACAGCAAAGCCTAGAAAGCTTGAATTTGAGCTTTTAATTTCAAGAAGTCACTATATGAACACACTGTCAATTCTCTTGATCTTGAAGGTGATTTCTTAGTACAATTGTAATTATACAAATTTAAATAATTAGTTTCTAAACGCAAACAAAGGGCCATAAATATTCAAGATACGTCGATCGGCCGGAAGAAGATTTAATTAAGCGTTTTGTCCTCACAAGCCTTTAGAACCAAGCCGTCTATGGAGCACGTCTTAATTGATTCAAGTGTATGAACAAGGGCGGATCCAGCCTGGTTCTGGGGTCATGACCGGGGGCTAATTAATATGTACCGAGTTCGTGTTTTAGTGAAACAAAATATTGAAAAGGAATACATACCCTAAGAAAATGTATCCCCATACCCTTCTTTTTTTATAGAAATTGGGGGCAAACGGGCAGGAGGCTCACCTGATGTTAAGTGATACCGCTCATGGACACTCCTGATGCCAGACGGCTCGCTAGTGCGTTGCCGGCCTTTTAAAACCCTTTGGTGTATCAAAGTTATTTTATTTTATTTTATTTTATTTTAAAAGGCACACTAACGAAACACATACAAACACTTACAGAGAACACATAACACAGAAAACAAGATACATGCATGTGCATCAATCACAAATGTGCACAACATTTAAAGGGAAACATTACAATGAAGAAAAGAAAATAACTTAACATTAAGAGTAAAAAAAAAACAATCTAGATTAAAAAAAAACATGCAATTTACAATTATGTATATATATATAAAAAAAAACAATAATTTTTTTTTTCTCTTTGCAATAATCACTATTGGTCACGGTTCAACAGTGGCTGCAGCATCTTACGCCTGAACACATGGAGACTGTCATTAAATGGATTTGCTTGGCATGTACTCAGAGCGTCGTTTAATGTTGATAGAGATCTGTGTAGAGGAGCATTACAACCGACGTTGGTCCTCACTGCCCGAACGTAAAAAAGGGTTGAAGTGTTTCTTGTGTTCCTCTTTAAGAGGAAGTTTACTTGATTTAAAACATTAGGTAAATCTACCAAGTTATTTAACATTTTGTACACAAATACAAATATAATGTATATGTGTTATATTACTATCAAATTGATATAAAAAATAATGTAAATACTTCGAGTACCAAATATTTCTAGAATTGTTTAAAGTAAGATCTCAAATAATAAACAAAACTCTGACTAAGCAAAAGCTCAGACTTTAATTTACGAACATGACCTACGTCATAACAAATTTGCACACAATAACAAAAGAGACAAACATACAAATTAGCCGAGACAATAAAGAATAACTTAGTTTTATTTACGTTTGTTTTGGTACAATTTTGGCAAAACAATAAAGGCTTTCTCATACGGATTCGCAATGATTCAATGTTATAATTTACCAATATTTTTATACACTTGAAAGATTAAAAGAAAACTTTATAACACATAATAAAAAAGCATCAACAGTAAAATTTGAAAGTGCACTAGGATTCAGTGTGTAGTAGATTCATATATTTGACTTTGACATTTCATTCTAGGTACTCAACGTAATAAATTCTACATAACTCTTGAGATGTTTCTTAAGACTGTTAGATTGTTAGTAATAGGTATATGTTAAAGAGTTTGTGGTTTCGAAGGCCAAGACACATTTTAAGCCGCAGTGCCACCGTAGTGAGTCAATGATTAAACACAGATAAAACAGAATTAAAATTGGTGATGGCTACGCTAAGGGTTCTATGCTAAGGGGTTTATTAGTAGATTGAACTATCCCGAGAGTCTTTCTAATGATACGGACCTCGTGATCAAAGCTGCTGAGGTAATATTGCTCACTGACTCTGTATAGGAAAGAACAGGCTAGCCCTACACTTCCTTTCTTTCAACAATTTTATTAAAAGAGCAAACGATGCATAAACGTTTTTCTATATTCTATAAATAGTCGACTGCGGGTCTATTATATATCCTGCGACGTGTTTAGAAGACCCTTAAATGTGAATCACTTTTATTTGGTTTTATTTATGGTCATAAAATCCAAGCAAAGAGTATCATGTTTTCAGCATAATCCTTATATATCTTAATAACTGTATAGCTTTATTATACCTCCATTGTTCCAAACTCCAATGAAGCATGGAGCATATTTTATATCTTGTCTAAAACCAAAACATAGTAATAATTAAACTAATAACTACATAATGTTTTGTGTGAATTCTAAAACAGTTTTCTGAGAATAAAGCTGCATAGGTATCCCTTAACGTAAACAACTGTAAATATCTAGTTTGCTAGATATTAAACTATAATAAGCATATCTTTTAGTGGGACATAGAACCATTAATATTGTAAGGATATCATTGAATGATGAGTTACACTCCATTAGTGAACGACTCACTGAACGGTGACGTGTTTTGTTTAATTGATACCACTCCACCAGCTTTCTATTCAATTGATGTTTACATGGCGAAAACTGGGGACACAAATGATGTTCTTAAAAATATATGTATTATCTATACGATAAATATATTAATAATAATTAATATATATTAATATGTATTACTTAGGCTGACAATCTGATTGTGTCCTATGAATTGATATTGTGCTTGGCTCCTCGACGCAGTGGCGTAACTATACCATCTGGGGCCCGTCGCAATTCTTGTGATAGGCCCTTCAGTAAAAATCGTCCCTACTCAGTTTAATTTCAATAAACTTGAGATTTTCAGCGTACTCAATTACACGTTGTATATGTCCCACTAATGGCCTTCTCTCTTGGGCGAGAGGGAATGGTCTGAAGTCCCCACGCTAGCGTATTGGAGACTTCACATTCATCCATAGAACACAATATCTCTTGGGCAGGGGCACTCTTGGGTAGAGGCCCGTGGTATTTTGCCAGCCCTGCCACCCTATTGTTACGTCACGGCCTCGACGCGATTTTAGTATATCTAAGTAGGTACTATTTTAGTAATTTATCATGTATGAAGTATTAAGTACAATAACAGGATCGTAGCGCTCCACTTAACATGTGTAAAGTGACCATCCCAATCGTAACCCTACACCAGGTCGACGACTTATTAAAGTAACCCATTCATAGTTTTTGTATGTGATACCATGCCATATAAAATTTAAATATATGTATAGTTAATAGACACATCTCATGATAGAAATATTATATTCCCTACGGTAATATAACGATTTTATTGTATATAAATAAATTCTTCTTGGAGTAGAGACTCTTGGGCCGTGAGGTTCAAGTGCACAGACGCCAATTAAAGATTTAAGTTGATAGATAGTACCGGTGGCCCCAGCTGGTGCTTTCCTCGCTCAACGAATAAGTATCGCAATACAGCGACTAAATGCTGCCAGCGTTAAAGGTACTCTGCCAGAGGGACCATACTTTTTTTTTTTAATACACGTTCCTAGAATTTGATCGGATTAAAAGTCCTCGTGGCAAATATCGATTAGTGTCACGTTGATTAACTATAGCGTAGTTATGACTATTATAATTCTATAGAGGTTAAAGTTAGGTAGCATACAATCGTTTAATTTCACTTTTATTATACATAAATTCTTACATCAATCAGACACCTACGTAAATGAAAACTGGCGTTTCTATGAGCTCTTGAAATACTCAAATTGGAAGTGATACTGAAGTGGCATTGTAATGTGTGTTTGTAATGTCAAGGGCCCGATTTGCGTGAAAGTTCGACCTCAATGACCTGCGAACTATTTCTGCTAGACTTTCATATTATAGCTTATGATTGGAAAAGCTTGCTCGTATATCATTTTTAAATCGAAAAAAACGTTGACTCTTACGTAATTTTTTTTTTTTTAAAAAGCCTGACAAGTGGTTAATAAACTATAACAGTATTTTTTTGTAAAAAAAACAAATTATTTTTTTTAATAAAATACTAAGATTCTGAATTTTAAGTAAATTGAATTACCTCTTACTTTGTTAGCAAACAGTTTTGAATTTTATTTAAAAATTTTGAATGTTTCTATCTTGAATAATCGGTTTCTTACTTGAACCGCTTTGAATGAATCGAACCAAAAATTATTGTTACAAAATTTATTTTATGTATATGTATGAAGTGGTTATATATATATAATCTTGTATTGCCAAAAACCGTTTTCACACGACCTTCTGTGCTCACCATAACTAATATTTTCTTTAGAAAACGAACCAACGACCTCCTAGCGCCATGTGCGTCACTTATCCACATAGGTAGTATCATTTTATTTAATAATGTATTTATTTCCAACACAAACTTAAATAGTAATAATAATAATTAAAAATAGAAAATTTAAACATATTTTAAAAGTTTTATTCCTGTGACAGTGTACCCTTATTAGTTATTGTAATAAAAAAATAAATCTAAATATATGTATATTATGTTCAAAACAGAAAACAAGATTGCGAAGCGCTGCAGTCTTCGAACAAAAGATATTAGCATTTGTGAAACATGTATTTCCATACTTTCGCTTTCAAAATATTTCAAAAACATACATGATTTAAAATCGACGTTTAAGGCCTTTGCATACGGACTACAAACCATACACTCTTTGTACAATCGCTGTTATTATATAAATATTTTTAAAAGAATGGTCCAAATATACTGACTTTAAATTATTTAGTATCACATTATATATAATTTAAATGATAGTTCGTTTGACATGGCTGTTTGTGCGGTTCTTTGTTATTTGCAATTTCTAGTTCATCATTTCTTTTTCATGTATCTTTTTTTATTATTGTCCTTTTCACTTTTTACAATGTTTTCATATGTGTTAAATGCTTTGCTTTGTACTATTAGTTTTCATTCATAGTTTTATTTTATCTCAATAACTATATGTCTTTTGCACTTCTTGCTCTAACCTTATCTAAATTGTTTTATCGCTTAATTTAATTAAAGATCGCTCGAAAGCGATAAGGCCGCCAGTTGCCATCCTATTTTTAATAGTTTTAATTGAACTATATTTCTGGATACTTTAAACGAAGTGTTAATTAATAAATAATTTATCAATCTTATGTATTAATTAAGCATTTAAATATATATTTGTGTATCTGTAGATCACGTTCTTGTTAAGTAAATGCTTTTTATACGTATACATAGTTTTAACTTTACATCTGTTTATGCATACTGTTTATTGCAGTTCTGGAGGTGCACTGTATAGGTGAACAGGTTGGGCTTGCGACTAAAATACGGTAAGAAAAAATACAACCTTTCAAACAATTTGAAATAATTCCGAAGGCAGACCTTAAAGAAGGCTGGTTTGATGTCATATCACAGTATACATAAAATTAGTGCAGGAAGGCATGAGACAGGAAAGAATTAGTAAAGATTTTTAGAAATGCAGACTTTATGAAGTTATACTTCTTTAGGCGCGTTATGAAAAATTGATGAGAGTGAAATTTTAAAATGCGCGCGCACCTGAGACACAAAGTTGTCAGTGTGATTATAGCGTGCGCGAGCGAGATGGGAATAAGACAATCTACAAGTAAAGAGAAATAAAATATGCGTGAAGTTAGCAGCTATGCCAAGAATTTTGAATGAACATAATGACATTTACCTTTTAAACAAATAAAGGAGTTTTTTTTATTTTTTCCAAGAAATTTAGCAATGCTTTTTCACAAATACCTATTGTTACTTAGTTAAAAGGTTATGAAACATACGTAGTTATTAAATTGAATGAATAATATAATAAAATAATAAATCACAATTATTATTATTAATAATATTAATTAATAATTGAATAATATACTAAATATTAAATATTATTAAATTATTAACGTTAAATATTAGTTATTAATTATTTAATATTTTATAAAAATAAAGAAAGCCAAAGAAGTATAACTTCTTACGCGCGTACATAGGTACACGCACCCTTTTTTTATTAGATATTTATTAAATTTAATTTATTACAGAAGTTTAATTTTTATTATAAATATGGTATTGTTAGATTATACAAAATTCTTGGTACGGCATTTACACCTAACATTAATCAAATTTAAGAACTATTTTCTATAAGATATTTCACATTTCTGGCAGTAAATTTAGATTCTATCGTAGCGTAGTCAGTAGTGAATAAATACCCTAAATCAATAATTACAATAAAAGAACGCCTACTCGCGAAACCGTGGGAAATGTAAAATTTCGTCAATATTTACAACATAATTGACAAGTCTTTTGTACCAATAAAGCGTTTTGAAATTTTTTTACGACTATTTAACAAGGAACGTAGTGAAATTCCTACTTTCTAAAATCAATTAAAATTAAAAGCCAAACACCACCAAGTCTTTGACTAGTATTTAAATAGAATTAATATCCTTTCATATAAAACTGGCTGACAAAAGTCGTACTGGCCACTTTGACCTCAAATATCTCCTCTTCGGTTAGGAATTCAAAATCTAATTTTTTACACCTATTTACTCGTGTTCTATGCGTCAGTTCATTTAAAAAGTAGAAAGCATAAAAATAATAGAATGAATAATAATATTATGTAACTCATCGACGACACATTATTTTATTGCGCTCGTTAGAAGTTAGTTAAATTAATGGTAAAAAAGTTCTTAAATTTAAATTTTCTTGCATAGTCTACACTAATATAAGATACTAGCAAACTCGGCGAACTCCGTTTCGCCACCAGATGGCTTCGTTTTATGTAACATTTCGTTTGGTGATCCCGCTTTTCTGTTGAAATTTTTCCTGAATTTTCTTTGCTATAAACCTCCCGGAGCCCGAGACCTTTCCAACGAATGTAAAACCGTGGAAATCGGTTTGTGCGTTCTGGAGTTATAGCGTCAGGAAGGAAAACCCGACTTATTTTTATATAGTAGATTACTTCTACTTACTTAAGTACTAATTGTTATTACTATTATTATTCTACGTAATCCTTTTATATGTTAAATATATTTCACATTGTAATCTATGCATATAAATAATTAAAATTTAATAAAAGTTTGGTCCAAGTGGTGCAGCAAGACTGTGATATTTCAATTCAATTTTTTTTGTTCTCTACCAGTAGTAAACCGATTTTAAAAATTCTTTAACAGATATCAGCATCACACGTTATAAAACGCTACGATCAATAAGCGCGTAGCATCAGAGAAAAAATTTGCAGAAACGGGAAAATTATTTCCTTTTAAGAACTTCCCTCAGTCTATTTAGTTGAGCTTGCCATCTAAAGATTAAAGGAACTACAAAATTTAAAAATCATTATTTTCATAATCCATTTATTCAGGAAGGCTATATATTAAAAACCATCAGCATGTTACTAGCAAACGCAGGTGAAACCGCTTTCTATGTGGTCTAAAACTTGTTCCACCTTGGGTTTGATACCAATATCATGACCACGATAAAAGGGCAATATTAGTAAATAAGGTTCCAAAACTTAACCTTCAGGTGTTAAAACATCCCACCCTCTAATCAAACAACTCTCAACCTTGGCTACTCCTTGCGCTTAAGCCTTAGATCCTGTCCAGTTATCGTGTTACCAGTCAGCCACTGTTACAAAACGTTTGAAAGTGAGGACATTTGATGGTATTCCAAGGTTGTATTACAATTAGTTGACTTGTTCATGCGCACGATTCGATTTCAATTAAGCTTTATGTTCACACTCTTATTCGGTTTTGTCTCTGGTAGATAGTATGCATCTCGGGATGAAGTAAGCATTACTTTAAATGTGTATTGTATACACAAAATAATAAATATGGTAGGTACAGTCAAAACCGTTTATAACGACATCGTTTACAACGACCTATCGCTTATTACAACCAGATTGTATGGTCCCGTCCGAATCCCTAGTAAACTGTTCAGTAAAGAAACCGCTTACAACAACATCGGATACAGCGACATATCGCTTATAACGACGAAAGTTTATCGATATTCATCGGCTATAACGACCAACCGCTTCTTGTCTCAGCAAAACAAAACAATACAAACGATTTTAAATCCTATTTATAAGCATTGAATGAATATTTAAGCATATTATTACCTACGCACTTTCTCCCAACGAACAGTTTCAGCCAACAACGATTTCCGAGGCTTTCAACGCTGTAATGATTTTGCAAAAATTTGTTGCCTTTAACGAACAGTTTGATACTGGTGATACTCATACCTTGAGACTGATTACTTTTGTACCTAATTATTTCGTAATAAATATTTTTGTTTCTTTTTTGACTCGTTTACATATTATAATATTAACATACCATATTATAACCCTTACCTACCTATTCTAGATCGATAACTACGTACATACATATGTACTGTACTTGTGTATATGACATTGCTTATAACGACTATCGGATATAACGTCGGCAACTATACGGTCCCTTCAATGTCGTTATAACCGGTTTTGACTGTATTACTAATGACGAGAATTTTAATGTAATAAAAATTAAAAATGGTTGTCATGTAAGTTCTTAAACAGTGTGTACGCATAAAATTATACAAGAAAATATGACATCACAAATTTTACACACATACACATCAATTATATTAGAATATATGCAAATTAGCAAGGGAAAAAAATAAACAAGCAACCTCAAAATAAAAAGAATAACTTAAAAAGTAATAATTACTAAATTCTAACTCTTTAAGAGCATTCATAAACAAAGTTATGGTAAGTTGGAAGACTGTCTAGAAATATAACAAACCAAGAACGCAGAATTCTCTACATATCTTTACCGTATAGGAGAGGACCTTAACGTTGAGAAGTTATTTAACGCATAATGATAATTTAAATATGTACTGAATTCAATGACAAAACGCGCGGATAGTATTATAATTTTAAATTAAATTTATGATAAATTTACTCAATCTACGGCGAAGTGATCTTGTAAAAAAATAGTGGCGCTACAACTTTGTTATTTATCAATCTTATAGGCAAGTAGGTGATGAGCCTTCTGTGCCTGACACATCGACTGTTTGGGTCTAAGGAAAGTCGGTTTCCTTACGATGTTTTCCTTCACCTTTCGAACGAATGTTAAATGAGCCCATAGACAAATAATCCATGGGTACACAGCCGTGGATGGAACCAGCGACCTCAGGGATGAGAGTAGCACGCTAAAGCCAGTAACATTGGTCTTGAAAATACTGGTCTATAAAGACAATACGTATATTAACGAATATTGCATTTTCTCTTAATCGAGGCTGTAATCAAAAGATATGACGTCATTAATTTACGTCATTTCTGTATGTGATTAATCGCAAGCGATTTATAATCGATAACTTAAGATTACATGTTACTCATCGGCGATTGTTTAATTTTCATTGTGATAATATTTAAATACAAACTTTTATTTTAAAAAAGTTAACTATTGTTAACTAAATGTAAAACAGGAAAAGATCTTTGTTTCATTAGTTTAAAAGGTTTTAGTTATACTTTAGTTTTTATATAGAAAGGGTGAATGAGAAGCGTAGGAAAGGAAGAAAGAGTCGGATATACAACCGTGGATGTTTGAGTCAGGTACCTAGGCCTTGTCACACATATCAGCCTTGCGATTCTGTAACTCACTTTTCGAACTCACACAGCGGCTTTCACAGCGGCGGTCGCGCTCAAATCAGTCGTAAAGCAGTAATTTTACATCCTTATCAGAATGCCAAATCATAAAATGACTGCTTGTGTGAGTTCGAAAAGTGAGTTACAGAATCGCAAATAAATCCAGGACGTACTAGAGAAGGGACAAAAGTACCCATAACCAAGGAGCAGACATGTTAAGAAAGTGGATAAAGCGAGAGACCTCAGCTATGTCAGGACCGTACCCAGTAGAGATCCATGGCCTCCGGGATGAAGGCGTATATGTATGAATAAATATATATGTGTGTATGCATTTTATGAGTAACTTATACATTAAACGACATACATTTGACGACTCATTGGTCTAGTGGTTAGTACCCCTGACTGCGAATCCATGTGTCCCGGGTTCGATCCCCGGCTGAGACGAACATCGATGGGATGAGCATTTGATGTTGTGCTTAGGTCTTGGGTGTTTAAATATGTATTTATATGTCTATCTATCTATGTATGTATATCCGTTGCCTAGTACCCATAACACAAGCTTCACCAGCTTAGCATGGGACTCGGTCAACTGGTGTGAATTGTCTTTTAAAAAAAAAAACGAATTTGCTGAACATTGAATGTGTGTGCTCACTTTTGTCAGGAATCGAACTCGGGGCTTATGTCACGTGAGTGTATGTGTATTTTAAATATTGCTAGTGTAGTGCTTAATGTTACTCGGTTTTGTTTTTAATTGTAGACGCGCTTTAATTAGAAATGCATATTTACTTCAAATATATACTATTAAATATAGTAAACATAACAAAACATTAGTGTTACATTCTGAGTTACATATTTACATAACCAGTTTAAGTTGATCGTAATATAGAAAGAAATTTCAATAAATTACTGAATATACTGAGTTCAAGATAAACTGGACTGTAAAGGGAACAGAATTATGGAAATTTCGTCTTTATTTAATGAAACAATAATAATACACACAATTTTCATTATAATAACATACCATCTCTATAATGTGTAATATATTGCTTCCTAACTGCGCAATTTGCCTACAAATTTTCATACAATTATTTTTAATTTTAAAACTTGTGTTTCATTTGAACTGAAGTGGCCAATATGTCTGCGCCCATATCAATATTACTTCTATACCGTGACGTTAACAAGATTATACTCTGTATTGTCGTGATTAATACTATAAATTTTAATCTATGTTAAATATATAAAACATCAAATTAAGTCTTCCATTAACAATAAACGGTAATTTTAATTACGTTCTCCGTTTGCAAGTGATCGACCTAATTTCATGTCTTCAAGTAAAAATACCCACGACATTTATCATAATGAGACCCTTCAAAGCTAGCAAACAGCTGTACGCCCTTTACAAGTATCAAGGTACATATTTATCAAAAAGAACGCCAATGTCTTACAGCACGATTTTGCCATTTTCAAATATCGAACGTTTAAAGCCCGGAAGTTGTCCGGTCAGTTGCTTGGATACACTTGCAGTCAACACTATATTTCATATAGGTGTTAATTTCATTTTGTTTTTGTATCACTATAACTGTTGAGCTACTTTAACTCGTGACCAGACCACCACCTTGGCCACGATTTTAGTCGCTGTAAATGAAAATGTTTCATGTATCAACAAAAAGTATTTGCCTGGACATAGTTGGCCTAAGACCTGACTGAAGCCATGGATTTATATCGTTAGATATGCCCTTACCGCAGTGAGACCGCGCCGTGTTGTCGCACAGTCGAAGTGAGTCAGCTCGCTAACCTAGGATCAGTGCAATGGACGCCATGTTGACGCACACATTCAAACGTTTTCGATTTCAACCTATTACAAGGGCAGAAACACGATTTTTAAACTACTCGTTAGTGTGCGTGTGTCGGCATTTTGTTAACGCACTCATTCAAAAACAATGCCACAGTTTTTGGTGTCGGGGCCTATCTAACGATATAAATCCATGACTGAAGCTTACTCTGAGTACCACCGAAAGTTGTTCGTAACAATTTTTCACAATTACTTTGTCATATTCACAGCAATATCTGTTATTTACCTGTTTTCACTGAATGAAAATAATAAAACATTATCAGGTGAAGGTGGAATGTGTAAGGTCGTTTGTTATCAATATTGATAACTGATAGCCGTTATCACAGTAGTACATTAGTGCATTAATTATATGAATTAAGGAATTATGTGTAACGATACAGATTTGCTAAGATTACAAGTAAAAAGGCTGAATTACTATGTGTGCGAAATATAGTCATCAAAAATTATTTACATTAATACAATTTAAACCTTTTTTACATATTATAAAACATATATATATGTTTGATATAAGTAAACGGTCAGGAGGCTATTCTAATGTTAAGTGATACTGCCGCCTGCAGTGTCCAACACTTACATTGCCAGAAGGCTCGAAATCGCGTTGCCGATCTTTTGAGAATTGGTACCCTCTTTTCTTGAAGGACCCTAAATCAAATTGGTTCGGAAATACTTCAGTGGGCAGCTGGTTCCACATAGTGGTGGTGCATAGTCAAATTCATTATCATCCCAATATTTAGTTCCATATATGTACCAAACGTACTAATTTTTGATCTAAAAAGTTATAAGAATTCACTCCGGCACACCTATTGAAATCACATTGTTACACTACCACATAATCGCTGGTCATTGAACCTGTAACATTGGTTCAATTTATTTTAGTGCTTGCATTCAGGTCAGGTTCTAGCCGATGTTACAGCCACTTCAGTAAATGTGGCGAAACTTTAACTCTCCCGTTTACTTGTAAACAATAAAGTTCCGTAAGTTTATCAGTTGTTATAAAACCTTTTAATTAAAAACATTACAAATTTCATATAGATTTATTCAAGTTATGTCTCTCTTCTTATTAACTGGATTTTTTAATAAGAAGAGATAGTAATAAGAGACATTTATTGAGAGCTAATTCTAATTAACCGTAGTAAACCGAAACCAATTTTTTTACGATAACAAAATATTGTAAATATATCGTAATTTATAGGTAAAAATGTAAGAGCCTATCGTAGAAAACACAAGTTTTACAAGGAAAAAACTGTGAAATTATTAAATTTATGACTTTGTAATCGATGGAAAAGCTTTCTTAAACGGGAATTTATTAATCAATGAGTTTTTATGTTACACTACGACGTATAGATAACACAAGTGCGCCAATTTTTCGCTCAACTGGTTCCCAAGTTTCACGGTTCAATGCTACTCGGTCATGTCATGTAAGATATTATTTCACGTGAAATTAGGTTTTCTGCATTATAAGCAGCATATCTAGGACACTTGGATCGTGGATATCAAAGTATCCATGTGGCCTTCGAAAACCTTAGCCCTCGTACTAAAACAGACACATTAACAGTTGTAGTTGCGAACGGTCCTAGCCTATAGGAAGGTCAGAACTTCGCCTAATAGATTTCTTTCTTTGTGCGGAATTCAACGCACAGCAGAAGTGACGAGGTATCTGAGTTCACAATCGCAAATAAGATGCAAAAATGTGTCAGGCCCATTGTGTGTTTACGGGACTTCAGTTTTATTTTTGTTTAAACCAGGGGGGCTTACTCAAGATGCATTAACATTAGGGAAAATGACAGTTCGATTCGACAAATTTTCATACAAATTTAGTTTTTGACTTTCTACATAGACTACTGTTAAGGCATCTTGACTAAGCCCCCAGTGCCACTACCATTATATAAGTACAAAATGTAATTGTTTTTACGTCAAACAACGAGATTTTATTGTTTTTTTTTTATCCCGACTATTCAGAAACAAGACAGTGCAAAAAGTCTATTGATTTTCGACATCTCTCAATTCTGTATCTGATCCTAAATGAACTCAAACTCAAAATAACTGTATTCATATAAGTAAACAAGTACACTATGAACGTCAGAAAAGAAGTTAATTCTAAATTTACATTTACTACCAGTTCGCAAGTCAAGGGCGTAGAGCGGGCAAGAAGAACTGGCAAGAAACTCTCCGCCACTCTTTTTAATCGCTTAATTTGAGTCATACACAATTGTTTGAACTGGAGCAATCCCAAGGTTTAGGATCATTTAAATAATCGTTAAAAGCTTTATTGATTATTTTACGTAAATTTGTTTTAAATAGTCTGATAAATGCAGAAACATACATCGTTGACAATTTTATATCCGTTTTATATCGAAAATTATATTTGTCCTATCTGAATTTCGATGACGGATAAAGACATTATGCAAGTCAGTGCGGGCGTGCTCACTTTAATAACCGAAGGATTATCAGTCTGAATACAATTCGTCATAGTATTATTAGTAACAGACATACATTAAATTTATATTTAGACATAGATTAACATGAACGCAGGTGTGGCAAAGGCAAATAGTTTTTTTTAAATCACATGCTTTATATGATTATATATAACATTCTTTCGCTTTGTTTATAAAACTTTCAAAATCAAAGTCAAAATCATATTTCAATAAGAAATACATATTAAATGGTTCTAATTTTACATTTACTGCCAGTTCTCAAATCAAGGGCATAGAACGGACGATAAAATACCGGCAATGAAGTCTCCGCCAAGCTTTGGAACAATAACAAATGTTATTAACATTGTTCATTAATATAGTATAGTCTATGTCACCGAAACACTTTCTTTTGCTGATTACATTTATGTTAAACGCATAAAATTTTTATTAAAAGGGATTGCCTTGCGAAAATTGGTAAACTTATTAAAATTTCCTCGTCGGAACTGCTGTCTGGTTCGCTATTGGGTGTTACATAAGCTGATCTGTTATAGTTTTTTTTTAAATTGCTGTATCTATAAAATCATATTCTGTGTCCGCGTGTGTAATACAATAAGTGATTTAAATACACTCGGTCGAATCGATTAGTGGCGAGTCGACCTTAATTGCGTGCACTTCGGAACAATTCACCATGGACGCAAACCACTTCCTTAATACTGCATCTGTTTTAATTAAATTGGCTTTTATTAAATATTTTAAATTCCTTTATATAAATGTACCCTGATATTATTAAAAAGGTAAATGCTTGTACTGGAGAAATTTTAATGATGAAATCTTTATTGCCATTAATGCATTTCTACTTTTAGTACATAATATATTGTATACGTATGTTACTGCGGGACTACGCCGGTTTCTTACGCCTCTCTTATTACAGTATACAGTTTTCAGAATGATGAGTCTTTTACTCGATCGGTCTATCTGATTGGTGAACGGCCACGTGATCTTTTACCTTCTGTGTCAGTCACGATCAGTTTCTCCAAGTTCTCATAGCCTCTGCACATTTTATGGCCGAAATATGATATAATTTGTTGGCATATGGTAGACAGGATCGATATATGGGCGCGTCGCCGTCCACGGTATTCTAATCATTCGCCAGCATCTTATGTCAAGGGGCATCAATCCCTTTCTCGAGCCTTGATAGACCACGTTTCTACTCTATACAGGAAGATAGGGAATACTAGAGAGTAGAGCCTCGTATGAATCTGATTTTGGATTTGATACCAATTCCTCTATTCTATCAGATTTTGCTTAAACGTATCATGGCATTTTAGCCATGCCTATTCGCATTTTTATCTCGAAGACAATGCTGCCGTCGTTAGACAAATCGGTCCACGATATTGATGCCAGGAATGTTGCAGGAACCCATGAGAGGTTCAGGACAAAAGTAATAATTATTAACTCGATTTAAATTTGCTGGGCAAATGTGTATTTTAAAACGACGTTGGATGTTTTCAAATTATCGTGTATTTTGTATTGATTCCTATTGACTCTAGTCAATTAATTAAGATGAGAAAGTGCTCGTATCAACGATCATTGAGATTTATTTGACAGACGAGTGTTTGTACAATTGGATAATAGGCCGCCGGACATCGTAAACTATTAGAGTGTTTTGCAATAATATAGCTTTGTACTTTATAAATCGAATACTTGAGAGAAAAAATGCATTTAACAAATGCATATCTGTGAAACTATTCTAGGATACATAAAACTTTATCTTAATATTTATGTTTCTATAAATATCATGTACGTTTGTTTGTTAATAAATATATATATTTTAATCATCAAATTGGTTGCTTGCAGGATAGATGCTGTAAAATGAAACGTTAGAACCTCCTTTTTTCTAAGTGATTACGTAATTAGCAGCCATAACACCATCTTGTAACCATATCGATATAACAAATCTTTTATGTTTTAAATTAATACATCAACTTAAAGGAATTATAGATAAAATTATAGGTGGGTCGAAAATTGACTGAACTGCTTAGAGAAAAAGAGGATACGGTCGACTTGGCGGCCGCACTGCGCCGTGCCCCCAGACATTGCAAATTGATGACTACCTGCACTAAACTCCGTCGTAGCCATCTTGATTTATAGCAAATAATAATCACATTTGTGGAAGCTAACTGAAAAAACCGGTCAGTTACATTTTGATTATAAGTGTTGTTGAAGTTATACTTCTTCTGGCGCGTTAGGGAAAAAGGATCAGAGTAAATTTTGTGCACAAGGGCACACCGTCACAAAAACCGACATCTTGAATATCTGTTCAAACGTCGGTAAAACAGTCTGGGCCGTTAGTTGGCGCTTGCTCTGTTATATCGACAAGTTGCATTGTCTGTCATGGCGTACTGTTTTTCAGAGTCGTGTTAATTTAAACCAAAATAATGGATTCTATACGAGAAAACCCGTTCCAAAGTGATAAAAACATAGTGTTTATTGTAAAATATCATGATTAGTACATATTATATAGTTTCGATTGACAGATACGCGAATGCATTGTCGGTCTTTTAAGAATTATAATTGGCTCTTTTCTTGATATATAGAGAACTGATTTTACGACATGCACTCTAATCGAATTTGACAGCACGCCCAGTTGTATAAATTAACAAAATGTTAATTTTACACTTTGGTAAATTAAGAAGTGATAAAAATTAACCGGTTTTTACACGAGTATGTTAAGGCTCTAATATACAATTATAGAGCTTCAATTTCTATAAATGAGCTGATCAATTAAAAAAAAACATTGTTAAGCGTCTATCTGTTACCTAATCTGCTATTTTACTAGTAACTTTTTGCTTATAGTTAAAAATCTGAATTGGAACTGTAATATTTTTATTATTTTTACTTTTTAAGTTTTTGTAACATTTATGTTTACCAAAATTGCCATATAATATAGAATAGATAGCTTGCAACATATACTATAGAATATAGATATAGCATTATATATGATGTGGTGAACTTTTATAGATAAATAAACAAAATATAGTTCAGTTCATTTTTGTTCGGCATGAGATATTTAACATCCCCAATTTTTCGTCTAGACATTCTAGTTATGCTGTCAGATAGTTCTATCGATTTGAGCATTATTGAAGTACCTACCAGACAGTATCGCAAAGAAGTATTGTACTAGTGTGTTAAGATACATGCTATACACGGAAACATTAGTTCTTATGTCAATTAAAAATTTATATTAATTAAATGTCAATGGGTATATTATAGGTTTATCTAAAGAATTGCATAGAAATTTGGCACTATTAAGATATTTTATTTGCATTTGGTTATTATTAGTGGTGATTTATTGGCAATAAACCGTAATCTATTATTATATTATATATTGAAATTAACCGTCCTTTGTTATCGACGGAATGTAACCATAGATAGAATAAAGTCAACCATAGATATTGTACCTGTTGGTTTCTTAAAGCCTTAAAAACGGTTTGTAAAAAAAAACTCAAGTCGATAAGTGGTAAACATGAATTTTGATATAAATACAGGTTTTAACAACGGACGTATGCCCCATTAGTTATGCAATGTTACCCATAAATTACAACTAAAAATACACACAAATTTGCTTTTGTCCTTTTTGTACATTGAAGTTCAACAGATGACTCGGTGTTATTTGACAGGGTTAACAGTTAACTTTCCTATTTAAAGTAAGCATCGTGTAATCGCTCGTGTAATTTAATAGATAAACAATACTTTGTGTATATCATAAAAACCTCGATAAAACTCTAATTATAGAATTAAAGATAATACGTTTCACGGAAAATACTGAGTAACCGATATTGTAATAAATGAAAAAAGAACAAGAATTAATCACGCACGTAGCCATTACTGATTATTTGTTAATTTTGTAGAAAAAAACTCCCGCCAAAAAAAAAGTGACAGCAAAAATGGCGCGACATTTGACAGGTGCGCCACCGTCGCATCGCGCGGCACGCGAGTTATTTCCGATCTTCTTATTTTGGACAGATATAACATTACCACCCATTCAGCGTTGACACTTGCCACATCAAATTGTTGCGGCAAGAATGTAGATAGACAAATGTTTTAATTATCTGTGACACAGACCACACGAGTTGATTTGTTAATTATTTACAAATAACTTAAATGCTTTACGCATTTAACTGTTTTTGAGGATTCCTTGGATGTTTGTACTGCCAATTTCTATACTATTTAACCGCGTGACTTCTACTAAGTACACGTAGTGATTCAATGCTAACTCTACTTAACCTATGGAATTAAGTTACAAATGATTACAAAATTCAAACTACTTGAAAGCATAAAATCGTTATAAAAGTATAATGTTTCACAGTAGATCGAGTCGCCAAACCGTTAAGTGTTGATGACCCCTCGTAAAAATATCATTTGAATATATTTAAATTTTATTTATATACCCATAAACGTTAAAGGCGAATTAGAGAAATGACATAATTTTTTGAATAAAAATTATATATAAACTGGATAAAACTACAAATTTGTAATAAGGTTTATTACCTAAAATTACTTAAAATTCGTAACTTATTTATAATTAAACAGTAATAAATTATATTTTATGAAATCGCTCCACAAATAGAATCACTAGCTTCCCAGCCAAGAGAAACATGTGTTAGGTCAGTCAGTTCTTCAATTAATATTCGGCTGAATAAGAGCATCACATTCCGTGATTGCATGCTATTTCTTCCTCTATGGTTTAACAATACCGGCCTTTAAATTAGTTGAATTCATATCAAATTTATTATCTATGTTCTTATATTTTCCACGGTTTAAGAACGCAACGATAATATAACACGATTTATTAAACAAAATAAATTATTCCGTCCGCGTGTCTTGTACTCATTGTTATGTCTTCGTCAGACTACCGGCTCTATATTTGCATTCAAGTCGAACATGTATGTATTACGTTCATATAATATGCATTTTGAAGCGAATGTAGAAACATTTTCATCTCATACCACACAATATAAGAAAAATAACTTTTACTTGCAATTTATATTTATGACATTTATTTTCAGAAGTTTTAACGAAAATAAATTTACATCCCTCTTCATTAATTAAAAAATATGATTCTAATTCTTATTACTATCGCTTACACAAGTGATTTTAAAAGTAACAGGCATTTTCTTCCATACATCAAAGCCGTATGCGACATTCAAATCGCACTTAGTTAGATAAATACCTAAACTATTGTTCGCTCGAGGAATTGAATCAAGGACGACCGGTCTGCGACATATTGACTCCTGCATCTGTTTTACTAAAACCCTCGCTTATTTATGTGCACAAATATTATTCACTTTAGGCACCTCAGATATTCGATTGATAGACAATTGTAAATATTCCTCCCTCAGACATAGATACATATTGAAATGGTAGAACCATTATTCTTTCGCATCGTTAATGGGCGTTAAAAATATTTCTGAATAAGGTTTTTTTAATGAAGTTTTGATCCTCCTTATAGTACTATATTCATAAGTTATAATATATTGTAACTGGTAAAAGACAGGTAAAAATACAGTATTATGATGTAATGAAATCAATTAAGTTCTTTTTATATATTATACAGTCAAAACCGTTTGCAATCGTTTAGAATAACATACCGGTTATATTGACCAAAATCAAAGGTCCCGGCTGAATTCTATTGTATCAGGTTCTCAATAACAACGTCATCGGCTGTTACGACTATCGGTTTTTACGACCAAATATTAGTAGTCCCTTCGTCGTCGTTATAACAGATTTTGACTGTATTTATATCGTTAAACTGGTTTATAAATACGAGTAGATAAAATATACGTAATTTTATTAGTAAATTACATACATTTTACTTTGAGTCAAACAAATTCTACAGCTCATATGAATGGAATTCATAACACTGTTGTTCTCAGAAGCATGTGAGGCACCATTGACTAAGTATGCTAATACAAGCATTAACTTTTAAATATTTCTCTGATAGATGTTTTTGATTTGTCTATGGAAAAGGTGTACGCCTCGTTTCTATTTTATTTGATGTTTACAAAGCAAAATTCCTATTTTCTCTATACTATCTCTTCTTCCAAGGGTAATTAAATCCGAAAACCTTGTATTTGGGTGGAATCTTTTGCTCGTCACTCTGGAAGCGATCCAGGTTTATTAAAAACTTATTTCTTATCCTGCGCAATATTTCGGTATACACTATAAATATTGACCGAAATAAAAATCACTAGTGTTCCCCATTTTCATATACGAAGCTGAACCTTGGACTGAGTATCCGAAAAGAAGAAGATAGATAACCTCGAAATGTGGTGTCCGAGGCTCAGGATTCCCTGGACAGCGAAAAGGACGAATTTGTAAATTCTCAGGCGACCATTCTTCAGTGTGTAACCAAAGAAAACGAAAGGTGTATTTTAACATATAGCATGCAGAGGTCCCGATTTAGACAAATCAGTATCTAAGGGATTATAGGATTTGAGACAATAAACCTGCCCTGTCTCAATGAGGAAACAGTATTTATACATTACTATTGAATGGTAAAGCGTGATATTTTGATAGATCTTTTACGATCTACGTACAACGGAGATTAAGTGATCAACTTATTTATAAATCCCGACCTATCCCAACTTCTGTTCTCAATAAAACAGGCTTACCGGATTATCCATACTTTTATGGCTGTGAAAGAGAGAGGTATACAATCGATATGTGATTGAAAAGAGATAGGTTACATGCAATTTTATTGTGTATTTTTGGCTATGTCATTGAACTTTAGCGGAATGTTTAAAATGCTTCAAGCTCGTTTGGTAAAAGTTCCAAACTCTGACTCAAAATTTCGCAAAGGAGAGTATATATTATTAACAGGATAACTCATTTTTGATATATCCATATTGCTATTGAAATACATGTGAAAAACATAAGAAAACATACCGGGACACACTACTAAGATGATTTTTATGTAGACTTTGTACCTACTTAATAATTACCATGCTTTTGGTTTATCTTCATCTTAACTTAAACCCAATGTTACAGAGAAAATATTTTCTCCACACGGCGATAAAATTGACAAAAGAATCAGGTCCGAGGAGTGGAAACTTATTCGCTAAAACGGCTCCGTTTTTGAAACATGAATATTGAATATGTTCATATAGAAGAATCCAGATCTTTCGGTCAACCATCGGTTAACGGGATGACTCAAGTACCCGCGAAAATAAACAATGCTCTTAAACCTTTTATAAACCAGTTCGCAAGAGGTCAATGTCAGTTAATTTCACATTAACTCACTGATAATTCATTGTTTTCCTTCAACATGAACTTGACCCCGTTCTTATTAAATCATTACACATTGCAAATTCTTCAAATAAAGCTTTCGAAGAATTTGGTGTGCAAATAGTACCAATAATAAAGGGTTTTATTCGAAAATAGTAGGAAAATTGTTAATCTGTGTAATTACGAGGGGGCCGATGGCTGGCCATGCGTCATACTCGTGAACGGGTGCTACTTTTGGTGACTGGTCGTACTTGAATTCGTGTATGCGGTGATGTTAGTTATAACTTATTTCGACTATGTATTTTCGTGTTGTTCCCACGAGAATGTAAGTGCGTGCTCCTATTTCACCATGCCTCCTGCTGATAGAGGACAAATTTTGTTTTAAATTTATTTAATTATTATTTATCACTTAAGATGTCATGTGGATCATGGTGTAATGGTTACAGCTCCTTACAAGCGTTATGTAAATCAAAAAACTTGGCGATTAAAATGAGTTTATTCCCAGTTCTTCTCTTCGCAATTTGAAGCAGCTTTTTTGAAGTTCATAAGTGTACATTGAGTTACCTATTGAATAAATGATTTTTGACTTTTGATTAAAAAGAATGTCTACCTATGTCATTATCTTTAAAACCTAGTTAAGCTTTCTTCGGTGTGATGTTTTTTTAGATGTGATTTAAAACATTATATTTAGTATAATAAAATATCGCTCAGTGCCTCATAATATTCCGTATGTATTAAGGAAACTAACATCTCTTAATTTATGCAATTATTAAAATAATTTAAGTGTTAATTACTGTGTGACGTATCTTGTTAAATGTAATCTGACGCCCACCGCAGGCATTGATGTGTTAAATTGTTACAACTACTGTAACCACAATGAAACCACACAAAAAATACTACTCCAAATACGAAATATCAACGGAAGATAGGTGTATATCCCCCTGTCAGTAAATTAACTTGTAAATATACCTACACAATATTCTGGATTCCTTCAAATACCGATTACTTCTTAGTTTCATTACCCTACACGCATTAGCTTCTTGTGACTAGTAATATTGCTTTAAAACCCCCACAGCGCATACCTAATGACCCAGTTAAATATCGGGCAGTGAGACCCGCAAACATAAATATTGGTTTAGGCTCCGGATGTTTGCACTTACTGACCGCTACAGTTTCCGCTTACACATACTTATTAGAAGGATGTCGTGATCTTCTCACAGATGTATATCGTTAAAACAAATTAAGTCTAATTCTATCGAATAACACAAGTATTAAAATATATTTTTTTACTAATTTCATAAATCCCATTTGAAGTAAATTTGTTTAATTTTGATAAGTTTTTTGTTTATACTATAAAGATATTAATGTATTCCATGTGAACTCTGAACTCTTTGAAACTACAAGATTGGTCCCTCTCGTAGTGTACCTTTAATGCTGGCAGTATGTCCTCACTGTATAGCGATGCATACAGATACATACATACATGAACGGGGAAAGCTCTTGGTATTATATACCAGGATCCAACTTCAATCAACTGCTACAAAGCGATTATCAGAACATTATCTATGGAAGAAGCCATTTAATTATCTGTTCTTTTTATTTAATTGTCCATTTAATGTAATATGATTGTTTGGATGGTCACACATGATGCGTATAACTTGTCACCAAATCCTCGATCCTATACAAATAACTCATGGACAAATGAGTCTTATTACACTGTTTTAAGTGCTAAACAAAAGTGAAAAAATAGATTCCCTTTAATAGTAACTGTAAGTAATTTTATTGGACACTTATGTTAAAAATCATTATTAACAAATAAGGATAGACTTAAATTACTTATTACATAGTCTTAAGTTAAGGCTAGATCGTAATGTTCCACGACGTCACCGTAAAGACACGTGTATAAAAAATGCACTGTTTTAAAGTACATTCTCTTTTTTTTTCAGCGTAAGATTATCACAGTGATATACTATTTATTGGTAAAGGTCTGTGGCAGTGAGCCAGTAAAGCAGCGATAACTCTATGACGCTGAATTTTATATTTTAGTGCACTTTTTGATAAATTAATACGAAGTTCTAAGGCATAACCTTGCAAACAGATGTTCGCGGGAATGTTAAGGTGCAGTTTCGCAACCGCCCGATATGGTGAAACAGGTCATTGCTAGCCGCCCGACCTTACGTACGCGGATATTTATCATACACTCATTAACTGACACTTATCAAGATATTTTTGGGTAAAATTGGCATTTACCTAGTGAGGAAGTGGTGAGATCATTGTTTATAAATATTCGCGGAATCTGTAACGCTATAAGGGGAGGGTAGCTGACCGCTGTCGAAATGTCTGAGGGTAAAATCGATTCTATTTACCCATATACCGTGGCACGTCACTTGGCTTGTATTGGAAAAAGTGCGCCCCTACACTTCTAGTAAACTGCAAATCTCAAGTGGAGCAGAAGAGCGGCACGGCCAGGCTTTTCTCGAAACATTTGAGGCTATATTCGACCCCCTATAACTTTAGTATATTACAGGAACAAAGCAAGTAATCGCTTTATAATGTTTACTGACATAAACATATTAACAATAGTAGTACTATGGAAATAAAATGTGTATAAGAAAGATGATTTAAAAAGAAAAATATAACTATTAATTCATTATTTGAAAAACAGAATCATCCCTACTAATATTATAAATGCGAAAGTAACTCTGTCTGTCTGTTACCTTTTCACGCCTAAACCGCTGAACCGATTTTGATGAATTTTGGTATAGAGATAGATGGAACCTTGGGAAAGGACATAGGATACTTTTTATCCAGATCCCGATCCCGATCCCGGAATTATACGGGTGAAAACGCGGGGTGCAGTTATGTATCGCATAATTCAAATACTCCTAGCCAGCTTTTAGAATACTTTCTGCCTGACATGTCCATCAGGCCCATCGGCCTATACACTATGAATGTGTGAGTGTGACGATGCATGGTGTGGTGTGGCGGGGCTGGCGGGCGCGCTGCGCGGCGCGGCGGCAAAGACGTGCGGGGGACGCGGATGGCTCGGTGGGAGGAGTGTAGATCACAAAGTATGCTTACCCGAACGGGCAGACACGTGAGGGCAGACGTCGTTGGCGGACGCATGCGATATCTACAATTTTGAGCTGCAACGTATTCGCTTTCTTTACGTTTTCATTGGTGTTTAGGGTTTCTTGGATAAGCATTTTGTGTTATTTACTTAGTTGTTTTGGTTGTTATTATTAGTTTAGCATAAGTTAGTAGTAGGTAAAATTATAGTTAATAGGTAAAATAAATACTTTAATTCATTTTTTAGGATAGGTATAAAATTGTAGTAGATTAGTAGGCAGGTTTTTTTAAGTTTTTTCACATTTAGTAAGTAGTTACGGTACCTAAGAAGGTCAGCATAGTTTTTATTGAGTATTAATAGGTAAGTAATGTTGTTTTGTGAATAAAATAGTTCCAGTAGTTTCGCATATAATTTTATCGATTCATTTTGTTTTTATTCCATGTAGATAGTATATTTTTTTTAACATTTAGTTTTAGTTTTGTTTTTGTTTTATTTCATGTGTATAAGTACCTACCTTAAGTATAGTTTCGTACTCAGTACCTTTAACTAAATTATTTGTCAGCTAAAGAATTTTTTTTTGCATAAGTACTTACCTGTTTTTATTACTTTAGGTAGGTAACTGGTTAAGTAATATGCCTCGCAAGCGTAAATCTAATTTAGCGCGTAGCTCTAAAAGAGCTCGAACTGCGCAAGTAGATAGATCCCAAGAATCTGAGGAGCAGACTCAGGCCCGGCAGATTTTAGATGCTGAGCGACACGCAACGCAAAGAGCTGCCGAGACCTATGAACAAACTCAGGCCCGGCAGATTTTAGATGCTGAGCGACACGCAACGCAAAGAGCTGCCGAGACCTATGAACAAACTCAGGCCCGGCAGATTTTAGATGCTGAGCGACACGCAACGCAAAGAGCTGCCGAGACCTATGAACAGACTCAGGCCCGGCAGATTATAGATGCTGAGCGACACGCAACGCAAAGAGCTGCCGAAACCTATGAACAGACTCAGGCCCGGCAGATTTTAGATGCTGAGCGACACACGCAAAGACTGCCGAAACCTATGAACAGACTCAGGCCCGGCAGATTTTAGATGCTGAGCGACACGCAACGCAAAGAGCTGCCGAGACCTATGAACAGACTCAGGCCCGGCAGATTTTAGATGCTGAGCGACACGCAACGCAAAGAGCTGCCGAGACCTATGAACAAACTCAGGCCCGGCAGATTTTAGATGCTGAGCGACACGCAACGCAAAGAGCTGCCGAGACCTATGAACAGACTCAGGCCCGGCAGATTTTAGATGCTGAGCGACACGCAACGCAAAGAGCTGCCGAAACCTATGAACAGACTCAGGCCCGGCAGATTTTAGATGCTGAGCGACACGCAACGCAAAGAGCTGCCGAAACCTATGAACAGACTCAGGCCCGGCAGATTTTAGATGCTGAGCGACACGCAACGCAAAGAGCTGCCGAGACCTATGAACAGACTCAGGCCCGGCAGATTTTAGATGCTGAGCGACACGCAACGCAAAGAGCTGCCGAGACCTATGAACAGACTCAGGCCCGGCAGATTTTAGATGCTGAGCGACACGCAACGCAAAGAGCTGCCGAGACCTATGAACAGACTCAGGCCCGGCAGATTTTAGATGCTGAGCGACACGCATCATTGATAGCTGCAGAGATGCCAGAAGAATCCCAAAGACGACGTGTGTTAAATGCTGAACGGCAGTCAGAAAGGAGAAATGCGTTTACAATGTATACATGGGGAGCATTCCACAATGCTGCTTTTGATTATGACCCATCGATTGAGTATAATAACCATCGATTACTTCTCATAGGTGGAATGGATAAAAAATGTATACATTGTGAAGCACTCAAGTGGAAAGAAGAAACTCCGGGTATGTGTTGTTCTGGTGGCAAGGTTTCAATTCCAATACTTGGAGAACCAGAGGAATCATTGAAGTCTTTACTTTTAGGTGATAACAACGAATCGCGGCGTTTTTTAATCAAAATAAGGAAATATAATTCATGCTTTCAAATGACGTCATTTGGTGTAGAAAATGAGGTGGTTATGCCTGGGTTTTCATCTACTTTTACAATCCAAGGTCAAATCTATCATAGGATTGGTTCTTTGCTTCCTACAAATAATGAGCAACCAAAATTTTTACAGATTTATTTTATGGGAAATGAAAACGACGAGGTTGACCGCAGGTGTCAAAACATTCAATTAGTAGAAAAGGATATTGTCTTAAAGATTCAGAGAATGTTGCATGAACATAACCGCCTAATAAACACTTTCACAACAGCCTTAGAAAGAATGCCGGGAGATGATTATAAGTTGGTGATTCACCTAGATCGTACACCAAGTGGGGAACACGAAAGACGATATAATGCACCTTTAATAAATGAAGTCGCAGCCATGGTTTGTGGTGAACAGTTTTCTTCCCGTGATATAGTTTTACATGCCCGTGATAACACACTAACTAGGGTGCCGGATACACATAAATTTTACGATGCGTTACAATATCCGCTAATATTTAGCAAAGGGCAAGAAGGGTATCACTTTCAAATTCCACAAGTCGATCCTGTAACTGGCCTGCCCTTGCCTAACAAAAAGGTATCATGTATGGACTTTTATGCCTTTCATATCATGATTAGAGAAAATGATTTTAATATTATATCACGATGCAGGCAACTGGCCAATCAGTTTTATGTTGATATGTAGGTTAAGGTAGAAAGTGAACGATTACGATACATAACATTAAATCAAACTAAATTAAGAGCAGAAAATTATATCCACCTTCAAGACGCAGTAGCGAATGACGCTAATCTAAATCCAAATGATATTGGTAGAATGATAATTTTACCGTCTTCATTTGTAAATAGTCCGAGGTACTTACACGAATATACTCAGGATGCGTTTGCTTATGTACGTACATATGGTCGCCCTGACTTATTCGTTACGTTTACTTGCAACCCAGCATGGCCGGAAATAGTAAATGAATTAATGCCGGGTCAAAGCGCGATTGATAGGCATGATGTAGTCGCAAGAGTTTTTAGGTTGAAAGTTAAAAAACTTATGTCTGTTATTTCCAAAGGCAGAATATTTGGAGAAGTGATCTGCTTTATGTATTCCATAGAGTGGCAGAAGCGTGGCCTACCACATGTCCACATATTATTGTGGTTAAAAGACAAGTTGAGACCCGATCAAATTGATAATATTATCAGCGCAGAAATACCCGATCCAAGCACTGACAAGACACTTCATGATATTATAGTTAAAAACATGATTCATGGTCCATGTGGACCTGAAAATCCTCAGTGCCCTTGCATGAAAGATGGAAAATGCACAAAGAAATTTCCTCGCAAATTACACAAAGACACTGTCCACAGTGAAAACGGATACCCACTCTATCGTAGAAGAGCACCAGCAGACGGAGGTCGAACGGCATCTGTGAAACCACGAAATGGGAGTTACGTCACTATTGATAATAGTTGGGTGGTCCCTTATTCCGCTATTCTATTAAAAATATTTAACGCCCATATAAATGTTGAGGCTTGCAGTTCAGTGCGCGCTATCAAATATATCTGCAAATATATTAACAAAGGCAGTGACCAAGCTATTTTCAATTTTAGGAGCACAGAGCTTGCAAATCGCGTAAATGAAGTACATACATATCAATCTGGTCGTTATGTTAGCAGCAACGAAGCCGTGTGGCGGTTATTAGGGTTCCCGTTGCACGAAAGGCACCCCACCGTTACACATCTAAGTGTACACTTAGAGAACGGTGAACGAGTTTATTTTACAGAAGATAATTTCCACGAGCGACTATCTACTCGACCAAAAACCACCCTTACAGCTTTTTTTGAACTTTGCATAAGAGATGAGTTTGCAAGAACTAGAATAATCCCTACCGATTTGCCATTCCAATTCAAAAGAGTACAATTTCCCCTGAAAGCAGCATTCGCTATGACGATAAACAAAGCTCAAGGACAGACACTCAAAGTAGCTGGTGTTCATTTAGAAAAAAACTGTTTCTCCCATGGGCAACTGTATGTGGCGTGCTCACGAGTATCGAGTCCACAAAACCTACATGTTTTGACCAAAGAAGGAAAAACAAAAAATGTCGTATACAAAAACGTATTAAACTAAGTTAAGTCAGGGATCAGGGTCAGGAAAAGTCTACCTATGTTAATCTCAATAATTCAATGTGCCGGCTTCATTAGAATCGTTTCATTATAGTTTCAGAGCCTATTCAGTCCAAACAAATTTACACGAAGTAGTAGTTCTACGCAGACGAAGTCGCGGGTAACAGCTAGTAATTATATAAGTTTAACTATTTATTCAGAATTTGCGCGACTCGAGCGCGTTAGAAAATCATATAGGGTAGGTATATAACCTTGCACCACGTACCCCATATATGAACCCTTAATATAGTGTGGGTGTGGGTGCATTAAGGGCGACCCGTCACACGCTAATAACGGGCCTCATGACGCTTAAATTACTACAAAATACTATCCCGGGCTTAAAAATTATAATAAATAACTTCAGACTATGATTTCCGAATTTTCCGAATTCCGAATTGTTACAGCCTCATACTTTTTTAATATTTATACCTAGAGAAACATTAGAAACCATTTTAAGTTTAGTTCATTAATTCACGTGTCGATAAAATTGCACATACATTTTTCTAGGATAGGGGGAAACTAGCTGAAGAGCAGTTCTCCTTAATTGGTGCGCCTTTGATGGAGGAGTATGCTCTTTTTATAAACCATTGGAGGTTGTATCTCCCCAAAACCGGAAATCCCCCACCGAGAGTCGATCCCACAGTTCGCTACGCCTTGATTAACTTCTAGAACACAATAATGATTCGTATTATATTTTTCATGCTTTAATACCAAAAATGATTTAAACATTCCACGATAATAATAATTTTACAGTTGGTGAAACAATTCACAAAATATATATAGTGGAAACTGCAAGTTTGTTTCGTTAAAATGTGTAATTATCGTACATTATCTCAAAGAAATATCTACAAACATTGCATCTGACATTGACCTATCATCATTAGCACATACAGTTTGTTTAGAATACTAAATAGTTACTCCCGCGAATCGAACCCGCGTACGATTGATAGAAATTACACAATTGCCATCACTTAGCACTTGTTGACCAATTTTACGTGTGGTGTAAGTGATTAGCGGATGTTTTGTTCAAAATTTTGGAAACTCAGTTTTATTATGTTTTTTTAAATTTGTAATTTTGAAGTCTCCTTTTATAATACGTTAAATAAATTTTAAAAGATCTAAGCATGCCATAAGATCTTTATGGTGTTTGATTAATTTCCAGTTTTAGTTAGAATCCTGTGCAATTAATCACGGACTACATATATAATAAATATATTACCAACATATATTGAAATCTATTTAATAACAGGACATACCGCAGAAATCGATAATTACAGTTATAAAAAGTTTCTTAGAAGTTAATCTATAAATATATTTATTGATTGATAAGGGAATATGACAGACTCATCACAAATAGAATTGTAGTAAACATAGAAGTGTCCTTGTATTTATTCACAGATAAGATTTTATTTTTGTTTTATAAAAGTATGAGCAACACAGCTAAAATAAAAAGAAATACAATAACATGCACGAAAATCTAAACAGAAATTTTTAGTACATATACAAAACAATCCTAAAAACTAACAGTATTTGAGTGAATTGCAAATATATAATTCAACATTACACAGTTTGGATATACTTGTGACAGGTTTGAGAAGACTGAGAGATGAACATAGTTTTTTGAGTAGAAATAAAATTTGTTCGTAGTTTCTTAGCATGGAAGTTAGACTATATATTGTAATTATTGTTTGGCTTTGGTTTTAAATGAAAAATTAAATAAAAAATTGTTATTGTTTTAACAATTGTTATTGTTTTTTCTCTTTAGAGAATAGTGAAGTTTTATTACGCTTTATAACGATACGCGTGTGATAAGGACTTAACTATTCTTCAGAGTTTTTGAACGTTCATTAATGATTTCTTTGGCTAAAGTATCACGCTGATCGCTCTTCACATATCCCACACATAAATAATCACTGATGAAACAAGCTGTCACATACAAATTGAGTTATTGCTTGACGTTTCGCGATCTCAATTGAAACTCTAGCTTTGTTTTTAGTCTAGGCTAGTTAGATATACCAAAATGATTACATTTTAGATGTAATTGACTACAGTAATGATAGTGAATATGCAACGAATAAGTATCAAAGAAATACAGCGAGGAAATGCCAAGGGACCAAACTTTTAAAATATATTTTAGTTTTATATTTATCAATTTTTAATTATTATTACTATGTAGATAAATAATATTGCAATATTGCAAATGTAGAGTAGAAAATTTAAACAAATTTAAAAATTTGGTCCCTTTGGCAGTACCCTTAACGCTGGCAGTATTTCCTCGCTATATTGCGATACTTATTTGTTCAAGGAAAAAACCACCTCTGAGTACTTTGAACAAAATTGCATTACATTTTTTACATATTAGTTTCTTTAATATTACAATAATTAACGAAAACAAATTTAAGAAAATTATATACTTGACTTACCTAAGTTCGCAAAAGTCCTCTAAAATCCTTCATTGTCACTATCACTAACACTATTCGTCGGTTTTCATCACTCACTTCACTGTCTTTAAGTTAATTACACTTAGAAACCTGAAACAAGAAAATGTTAAGTTAAATTTGCTGCAATATATCAAATCATATTATATGTAATTACTCTAAAACTGTCGAAGCCACCTGCTGCATAAGGAATTTCAGTATATGTCCTCAAAAATATTAACACATAGAAAATTATGAAAAAACTAAAATGTTGACTATAGCTAACTTCAGGGTGTCGGCTTCTTGTGACGGTGTGCGCGCTCATCGTAAAAATGTACTCTCATAATTTTTCCCTAACGCGCCAAAAGAAGTATAACTTCAAAAGTCCTTTAAAAAAATGTGTACAAAACGTGTGTGTCTTTTGTAAAGATGGATGAATGTTACAAGGAATAAATGAGGCTTATTTATTATATCAGTAAGGAAATAGTTTTCAAATCTAAATTTAAATAATAAAATATACATAATCATTAGCCGTGATCAAGTTTTCCCTTTGTACTACCGCGGTATTTATAGTTTGTACTTTATGGCAGTTGAAATGAAAGGTCGTGAGATCGATACTAGGGTAGAGTATTTTAATTGGAATGCATTTCTCTTTGAACGAGAATAAATTATGAGGATTAATATAATATGTACATTGTAATTAGATTACGTTGTAAACAATAAATAAATTTAAAAAAATCACCAATCTTGAAAGGAAATAAAATTCCAGAAAGTAACAAGTTATTAAAAAGGAAATAAATATTAAAAACTCTGAATTTTTAATTAATGACCAAAGATAATAACTATTTCTGTTATTATCTTTGGTTATAACTAATGAAACTAACTATATAGTCTCTTTTATTTTTTTTATCTAAATCAAAGACAAAATAATTCATGGTTTTCGAATTTAATATAAAATATTTTGATCCAAAACCTCGCAACGATATTTAGAAGAAACCTATCACGGCCTATTTCCCAGTCATTTCATTACAATATTGAAATTTCCCCGAATTCAATTAATATTCTATAAACTGGTCACACTAGTTCACATAAATACTGTCTCGCAAGGTGCGCCAGCGCCTCCACGTTGCCTTCACAACGCCGACGCGATTCTAATACTGATTAAGATTTAACTTGGTAAATACGAGATTTACAACAGTTCTTTGACTTTGAGAGAAATTCTTTAGTGATTGAGAGAAACACAAGCTTTCATGTAAAAAGTACAGTCTATGAAAAGACATTTATTTATATTTAACGAGTTGAGTTGTAAATAGAAATTGGATATAAGTTTCGAACGTTTATTTAGTTTTCACGTTTGTTCTGTAATGTTTATGACCATATAAATATGATTAGTTAGTTAATTTCGATACTATTAAAATATAGTTAAGACATAAGGACGGCTAGAATCATTTCTTATTCACCACTTTACTGTCTACATCTGTCTCTCTAGTAAATACTAAATGAAATAAATGACTAAAATTAGTATAATTAGTAAATAAGACGGTCTCTTACATGTTTAATAAACTTTTCAATGAAAATATTATTACGGTAAGCGATGCATCCATACCACTTCTTATTTATTTTATTTATAAGTTCTAAAACAACGTATGCATAAAATTATACAAAGGGAAAAAATTAAACAAGCAACCACAAAGTAAAAAAATACAATAGTAACTAAAATTAACGTAAACCTCATTACGAACAAACTTAATATATAAAGAAGGTTATGGTAAGTTGGAAGATTGCTGTAAAATATATCAATATTTTCACCAATAATATATTATTTGTTATTTCATAGAAATCTTAAAGGATTGCATTCATAAAAAACCCTGATTAGCATATTTGAGGCATAGTATTAGTGTGTAAGTCCTGAGTTCGATTACCGGTAAAGTAATACATCAGTACGCACAAAAGGTTGATCCTACCTACAATTATTGATAAACGCAGCCTGAACTATGAGATTTCAAACAATAATTAATTCCATAAAATTTAAATATGTAATTGTTAATAGCAAAGAATTCTTAAAGATTTATAATGACCCTTGATGCGGCCATTGACATTACAAAACATACTAATTGGAACAGAGATTACATTGATAACGACGACCAATATATCACTCGGATTTTGTAATTCATTTTAAACCAACATAATTTAATTACCATTTAAATTCATATAATTATGTGACGATGTGAGAGTTTTATGAAAATGCTTCTGATTTCAAAGAAAAAAGTAAATTATGTTACTTCTACTTTGTACAATATGTTTTATTTTCCCTATAATTTTGTAGATTCCCACGCACACTCTATACTCTACACATTCTATATAAAATGAAATGATAGAAAATCATTTCATTTCATATAGAATGTTTACTCAAAATACTTGTTGTTAATCAAAACGTTACAAAAGAAAGTTATTTATAAAAATTAAACATGTCAAATTTATTTTTCTAATTACCTATATAAAACATTGTCCCTGGAGAAATACTTAGATTTCTATATCACAAAAGCTGAACATTGATGAAACTTGGATAAAGAAGAATTTTGATTTATTTATTTAGTAACTTATTTAACTAAGTACTTGAAACAAAATAATCAGTGGCGCTACAACATCTTTAGGTCTGGGCCTTCGATTTCTGAATCTGTTTCGTGATCATTTTTCAATCTAATAGGCAAGTAGGTGATCAGCCTCCAGTGCCTGACACACGCCGTCGACTTTTTGGGTCTAAGACATGTCGGTTTCCTAATGATGATTTTCCTTCACCGATCGAGCGAATGTTATATGCGCACATAGAAATAAAGTCCATTGGTGCACAGCCGGGGATCGAACCTACGACCTCAGGGGTGAGAATCGCACGCTGAAGCCATTAGGCTAACACTGCTCTAAACTAAGTACTTATTAAATACATTTTTTCGAAGACTAAATAGATAGATACTTAAATTTTATCCAATTCCAACACACATAACATACAGACTAAAGAAGCAAAACATACGAAATATTTTACTATTCCAAGTTAATGACTAGTAGTTTCGTAGTTATTTACGAGGCTGACAGCTTGTAAGGACAGGATTATTGGCATATATGCTCAGTAGTGTGTTATTGCTTTTACAAAGAGTTAAAAAGAGTACAAATTTATCACAATCAATTATTATGTAAAATGACGGCAATCGATTATACTATAGACGTGAAACATATATAAACATACACCCTTAAGTCACACCGGACTATTATTCAACAGTACTAGTATATATACACAGTTCAGTGTCCGATAGATTGTTTAAAAAACATAGCTCATATTATCTTAAGATATACAAATATCGCATTGATACTATAAAGATACTGTTTAGTATAGTGGGAAATAAAATTAATTACGTAAAATCAATTATGCTAGGTATAATGTGACAAACTAACTAACAACACAAATCTCATAATATTAAAGAAAATTCTATGGAAAAGCTTTATCACCCTTTTTTTTTTAGAACAGAGTGCAAACGGTCACGTCGCCATGGACACGTTAAATGCTATGGGGCTCACGAGTGCGTTGCCGGACTTACTTTAGGAATATAACTCTAAAAGGATAATAAATAGGAACTAGTAAATAGTAATTCACTTTTGACAAGTTTAAGTGTATAAGAAAAATTGTTTAGTGGTTGTGTTGCCATTATTGAAAAGTATCAAGCAAAAAAGCTTTGTATAAACTTTCTAAAGTATTATGTTTTTAGTTTTTACGCTTTCACAATTAAGTACGGATTTAATAATAGATAAACTACGTTAAAACGCTCTCACGATTTGTGACTACAATCATCGGGGGGTCTGCAAGTAAAGCTATGTGCAAAAGTAATATTATGAGCCGCAGGCACCAGCAAAGGTTATGTATCATACATGGAGTGTGGCCGTGAGTCAAAATGCGAAGTGTGACTAATTGCGAGGCTCCGACCTTACTCTACGCCTGTTCTTAGCATTACCCGATTATCAGGAAATGAGGATTTTATTTGGAGTTTATAGAACAACATCACCGTCGATTAGAAGGCTAACGGCTTGGGGGTAATAATAATTTGTTTCACGAAAGTCTGAAAGAAGACAGAGGGTGTAGGCCGAGAGAAAAAGCCGGCGTAAAAAAACTCTCGGCAAATCATCAAAAAACACTTATTTTAAAACAAATATCGCAAATCAATTAGATGTATTAGTAAGTAGTATTAAAAGTATTAGTAAGCCGGGTTATGGGGCAGACCCATTAGACGTCTAAGTTAGAAGTTACAAGGTAACAATTGAATGTTTCAAAATGTCAATCACCGCTAAGTACAAGACATGTCCAAAACGTATGTCAAGTGACAAACAAGTCTTGAACACTGAAAAAAACAAATGAAAACATGTACAATTTTGTTCAATTGTTTTACAAAGAATATATCTATGTAGCTTTCTCACATATACCATTGAGTATGTTGCACGACACGCTTTATACTTGCGGTTACTTCCTCAGCAACGATATACATGTATCGAAACTAATTGCACAGCAATACTAATTCTTCTGTTTTTATTAACTTCTCAAACGAAAGTTGCTTCCATTTGAATTTATTAAAATCCCAAAAATTAGGATACGCGCATTTCCGTACTGCATTACTATAATTCACTCTGAATGTACTTTTATGATTTATATAAGTTGTATCGATGATCAGGAACATCCGTTCTTGAAACACGCAAATAAATCATCTAAAAATTGATCGTATTACTAAACACATAAGATAGATAATTGCGTATATCTAATTTATTAGGAAATATAATTTTCGTCGTGCCGTTGCAGGTAGTGAAAAATGAGTCTTATTGACTTTAAGTCAAACACTGGTAATTTGAAGTTAGTTTTGACGAGTTTGAAGAAGAATAAAGCAATACATATATTGTGTGCATCATATTAAGTAAACAAATTAATCCACACATTTCTTGTATCTTTGTAACATGGGAACAACATACATAGGTATTTAGTTTTAGTATAATAATAATATAGCCTTTAATTTCTGCAAACAAAAAATAATTATGACAGAAATTCTTAACTGTAGTTTTTAGAACCTCATGATAGGGCATGAGCATAGTACTTAGGTCTTGATTACCTAGGTCTATAGACCTACTTACCTATAGGTCGAGGAAAGTACTTATAACTTATAAAAACATATTAAAAAATTCAATTACTTAGATTTTAATTGTAATGCATTTTTGGCTTTGTAAGGGTATAATAATTACCTGTTTCTATTATCACATCTTATTTCACACCTCTTAGTTCAAATCAAGATAGTTAAAAATAATGTAATAAATCATTGAAAATACTTTCTTGTCGCCCTAATTTCTTCTCGCACCAAATGAAACTTTAATAGCCATAATAAAATTTACCATTGGGAGCAATAAAATTGTATACAAACATCTAGATAACCTCAAAACAAACAATATTAAGAGCGATCATGGTAAAAATTGATATTCGTGCGCTCGTCATGTGTTTGATCTATTTCTGACTAGGAAGTTATAGATCTTTGTGCCCATGCACACAGCCCTTAATATTTAAAAATACCAGCTTGGCCCGGCTATGAACAGCCATCTTCGAAAAAGGAGTAAATTCTAAGTGCGTTAAATATTTGTGCGAAATATTTTATCTCTGGTATTGTCACTGTCGCCGAAAATTTCCACGCATATATTTTACCGAGCAGTGTTAGCCTAGTGGCTTCAGTGTGAGACTCTCATCCCTGAGGTCGTAGATTCGATTCCCGGCAGTGCACCAATTACTTTATTTCTCTGTGCGCATTTAACATTCGCTCGAACGGTGAAGGAAAACATCGTGTGGAAACCAGCTTGTCTTAGACTCAAAGAGTCGACGGCGTGTGTCAGGCACAGGAGGCTGATATACAGAAATCTGAGGCCCAACCCTAAAAAGGTTGTAGCGCCATTGATTTATTTATTTTTATAGGTAACCGAGGCATTGCGTACACGCAAACATATATACAAATACCTAACACACATATATATCTATGGATGAATAAAGATAGGAATACATACTACCGTAGAATATTTGACGGAGACAAATTTTAATAAATCATGTGGATATATCGCGTCACATGCATTGAAAAGTTCAATACCTATCATAATATAAAGTGCCTTTAAATTAAGCAGCAGTATTTAATAAAACAGTTAAAATAGTGAAGATGTTACAGTTTCAAATGTCAACTATTTTAAATTCGGTCGCGAAACAGTTCGACAGTGGCTTCCGTCATTTCGACACATTTCCCGCGATTCCTGAGGAATTTTAACAAATTTGTATAAATATCTTGGCTACTATTAATCACAGCCTCACAATCTTTTGTTGCACAATGTTTTTTGTTTACAAATCTATCTCGTAACTGATCCTACGTAAGTATATTAATTTTTATAATATATTATAATATTATTAAAGGTACTACAAATGTCTTTATGGTCATTCAAAATTCTTGGCATAGCTGCTAACGTCACGCAATATGCGTGACTATTGACTATGACTATTTCTTTTTACTTGTAGATTGTCTTATTCCCATCTCGCTCGCGCACGCATACTGATAATTTTGTGTCACGGTGCGCGCGCATCGTAAAATTTCACTCTCATAAATTTTCCATAACGCGCCTAAAGAAGTATAACTTCAAAAATAGTTTATTATGAATAAGATCCATTAATTTCATGTAAAATACGGGACTAGATTAACTTTTCGTTAGTCCTACAATTGAATTCACGAGTAAATATAGCATGCTGAAGAACGCAATGTCAGGGTAGGTGCAAAACCTATAATCTACGAATTTAAATTTAATAAATTGTACTTCCTTTGTGTGACGTAAATATGGTAGAGTGAAAAAGTATTTTTTTCTAGTATTACCGACGGTTTTAAAATAAACTTAGAAAATGATTAAATTGGAAATTGAACCCAAAACACCATTACAGACCCACTGACACACTTTGGACCGATCTATAGAAACAAAACCTATTTAATGAATTATTCATGAATTCATAAGGGACAGATTGCATCTCATTCTACTTAAGGTTTTCTATACACGATCGAAAAACTTATATGTAGCTAAGTTTCCCGGAATCCGAATAAGAAATATATAAGGACATTTCTGCAACATTAATAACTTTAGTAGTAATCAGCCTTCTGCACACGCCGCATAGTAAATATTTTATAGAGACCGAGCCTAGTGGTTACGGGCGATGAAAGTGTATCGATCGACGGTGTATATTTCATAAAATTTGAAGCAATAAAAATGTATTTTCTTTCATATATCATTAAATGCTAACAATTATTATATAGACTGCAATATTTCCGAACAAGAGTCGTATCAAGAGTATATTATAATCTAAAATCGTACTAATTACATTGACGTAGTTAAAACTATGTAATTGTAATTACACTATTTTAACACAAGTACTTTTTCTTCTCTTTCTGTTAAATTGTGTCTATGATGTGGTGAATAGAGACGGAGTACTTCATTCCAAACGGTGCTTAGACTGATTTATTTATTAAACGGACTATTATTTGGAACATTAATTTTAAATAAGAATCAAATCACGCGATTTTTGTTCATAAATATTTATCAAATTGTGTACGCATGAATAATCATTAATAAACAACCAAGGTCGTGATAGAAGCATAAACCATGATCATAGCGATAGGACAGAACCGAGAACAAGTTTGTTTCCAAGGGCTTTATGACCTGCTCAAAAGACCACATGTTCCATAAATCATTATTGACCTTAAACTATTCTTGTTAGACAGTTTATTGCTGTTTTCAAATGACTTTCTTTTCTTTAAACTAGAATGAGCGAAGCCTGCATATTTTTCAAGACCTAAACTCAAAATACTTAAAAAAATTTAAATCTTAGAGCTTTTCGACGCTTGTGAACATGAGATGAAATGTTATAAACAAAAGAACATCATCACCAAGGTCTAGATAACATTAAAGGTTTAGGTTCAAATCCAATTCTAGATTGGTAGAAGATTTATAACAAAAAAACAAACAAACAATAAATTCTTATTCCTTGCTGCGAAACTAAGCTTCATCCATATATATTATCAAATGAAGTCCCCCGGCCGCGTCTTGTATGAACGGGATAAGCTACAAAATTAACGAATAGATTGTACTGTTTTCACCTATATATGTGATTCTTATGTTTTAGTTATGGTGTTATGTAAATTGCCTGAAATACAATGATTATTGTAAGAGGTAAATATAGTTTATTTGTTGTAGTTTCCATTCTTTTAAAATTTTTGTAAAAATTTCAACCGCCGAGAAGCATATATCCGTGAAAATATAAATGTTTTAACAAAGATAATTTACGAGCGACTAAACTGCAATGTAGACATGTATTATGTTTTACATTCCACAAACTATTTATAAATTGATTCATTTAAATTTTAAACCAACAATGCCTGTCATGTACACAAAAAGTAACAAATTAATTACGTTACCTGTGGGTGGTTTAGTTAAAGTACAAAGTAGCCGGCATTGACTGTGTTATAAGCTAGTCATTACATCCTACGACCAACCTTTAATTTTAACTTAATTTGCTGATTTCCTTGAAAAATTGATTGTAACGTGATCATATACCCAATGCTTATTTAACGTGAATCATATAAAAGAAAGAAATTGAACATATTAGTTGGCAATGTTCAATAAAACGAAAATGTTTTAGTCAAAAGAAGGTTGTATAAGTTTTATAGAAAATAAAAAGTTTGAATAACTCCGACCGTGATTGTTCTAAAGCGTCTCAAGAGAATCTATAAATGTATTTAAAACTTATTAATATTGATAATTGCGTTAATACAAGACAAGAATCTTGTTTCATCAAGAGAGAAGCTAAGGCAGCAGGGCATAAGGCTCATCTGACGCCATAAGACATCAAATACAGACAAAAACCGAAATAAAAGGGTCACCAACAAGTCATAGATGGCAGCCCCGACAAGTGTCTCATCAGCCTAATCACCTATGTAGTTAAATCATCAAATAATCAGCATCCAGATTGATACTTCATAAAGAGTCGCCTTAAAAATAAACTTAAATACTACTTAAGGTTACTTATCAAAACTGAGCAACCTTAATTTGTATTACGATTGGAAATAAAAATGGTAATTTTCGTACTCATAAAAGTAAATGTCAAAATATAAAAATTTTTCATTCGTAGTTTTCGTAATCTCTATAATTGTTTATCCTTGAATTTATTATAATAAAATAAATACTTAAATTCAAAACTAAAGCAAAATTGTTTATTAATAGGCCTCGGACTAAACAATAAAGAAACTGAATTGGACCTCACATTGTGGATTTTTAGTTTGTCTTTTTATATTTTTTTTTTACTTTTATACCAAATATCAAAGAGTCAAGGAGTCACTATCAAATACAGTAGCATTTATCAAAATCGGTGATGCATTAGAGTAGTTTAGACATAATATAAGAACGGACCGACATATAATCCTTTTTGGTACCTATTAGTTAAAATCTTATTGAATTTTAATATTTTACTAAATCAAGAATATATTGATTAATACTCATTTAAGGATAATGTAGGCACCGGTCTCTCGTATCGGATATCAAGGGTCCGATAACAGTACCAGAGAGTGTGAGGGTGAACGCTACATGATTCTATACAATATGTCTAAACGCTAAACAATAATTTTTCATAGATATGGCATGTGTGAGACGGCGACACCGGTTCTAATACAAAATTAGTCTTTCTAGCCTTATACATTATGGTGAGTTAGATAATGCAAACTCAAAGATATATTTCTTTAACATTCCGCCCATTCCATTTAACTCAACGCAATTATTTAATCAATCGATTTAAAGAATAATTGATTTGATTAAGTTCATCAATGTTTCTCAGTTAGTTAAGCGAATAATATGTTTCCATTCATGTGAATAAAACATTTTCGATTGGAAATATGTTCAACTAATAATTCATTTTCCACATAATTCAACTGAAAAGATTGACTTTTATAGGGCTTTTTAACCTAGTAAAAAATCAAAATATGAATATTCTAGATGTAATTCTCTTCTCGTCATCTCCTCCTTCTCAAGCTTATTAAAATAGTTTGACAGCTCTAGAATCTAGATTTAAGCTTTGAAGCCAGAACTAAGAACAGTGTTATCTGATCCTAAATCAAATACGCCTGTATCAACCAGATAAAACAATTGCGTAGATTACCGCGTACCAAAACACGACCTAAATATAATTAATGATAGCACTAATGTATATAAATATCTGAAATCAAAGAAATATATATTTGATAGTAAGATAGATTATATATAAATTTACAGATGTATAATACTAATACAATTTAAACAATAAAAGTCGTTAATGGTAACTGCTTAAAATTTTTGTATGAAATTACTTAGTTCTGATAATAATCACCAGGAGCGCTGAAAGGTTTTTCTATATATTTTAGTATACGTTAGATATCTTCAAATGTCATAAGAAACTGTCAATGTCAAACTCATGTGTGGATTACTAGCACTTTTCTCGTGAAGCTTATCATAAATATGATTTCTTAAATTGTAATATCTTAATTATTTTGTTGTATGTTACATTTGTATGTACAATTTAGTACATTTTCACTTTTTTCTACTTTTTTGTAACGATAACTATATACAATTTCAAACATTGACTACTTTATTTATATATACTATTTATATGTTACATAATAACCAGCTCCTTGGCGCAATGGTTAAAGCAAGCGTTAAAAATATAATTTCAAATAAATCAGTTGTCTATACTCATTTCAAAATTTTAGCCTAAGAACCCAATCTCAAGTCAAAAAATTAGCCATCTTAGAATTTCTATTTCTAATAAGTTTTAAAATAATGAAAATATATTTTAATAACTATTTAAACAATTATTCAATATTCATAAACATACTCACCCAAACTCGTACTACCACGCGAACAACAACGATTATACGATTATCTTATAGATAATATTTATTGAAATACCTACCTAAAATTATTGATTAACTTTCTCACGTACGCCAAAAAGGTGGGAATCGATATTTTATTCCAGTTTTACCAGAGACGACTATGTTTAAAACGGAACTAAACAAGACAATGCGAAACCAAATGTCTGTGACCATGAAAACTAAAGTTTTAACATTTTAAACGCAAAATAGTTGTTAAATTATTATAATAAATTAAACACGCTTTTTTACTGTAAAGTTTATCTATTCTACGTAGATAAAAGGCTAAGTAGGCTTTAGTATAAGTACCGCTAGTATATTATTAATTACGAATGTAATGAGAACAATGAAAATTTAAGTTTCAGGTAAACAACCCGAAGTTAGATTTTTTTGTAGAGTCCAAAGAGTATTTAGTCAAGGTTTATAACAAAAACCGTATAATTTATTCACACGCGTGAAAAAACAACAAATTCGCGACGGTTATTTAAGAATCTCCAACTTCCGTTAATTATAGCGTGAAAATTATGTAATATACAAACAAAACGTGGCATACTTAAATCAGAGCTTGTTTTCATACGGATTCACATTTACGAATTTTCACTGGCGCGACGCGACGCGAAGTTGACAATGCATCCTCTCATGCGGAGAGTCGCTAGCACACTAGCGGCGCGTACGGCGATTTCAGCTTAACTCGGAATAAAACAGCGGCTACAGCGTGCGATGTCCTTCTAGCTTCTGCTTTACTTTCACAAGCGCTTAATCCACAGTACGTTAATAATTTAGTTTATTGATAATCCACAGATTTTGAAATAATAAATACAATTTTTAAATAAAAAAAAATAGCTGAACGTATTATTTACACCATGTATACAAAAAAACATTATGTAGTAGCCAAAACAATTTACTTAACTTATTGGTTGAGATGTGTGTGAGAATATTTAATGTGTGAAAATGTGTGAGCTTTTAATATTTTTTAATAATAATAACACAAAACAGGAGAAATTAAAATAAAAGAAGTCAAAGGATGAGTTGTCTTGGTGCTAAAAGCAGTATAATAAATTCTTCGCCCGTTTTATGGAAAAATATCACAAATTTGTCACACAATTTTTTTTTTCTTATCTACACTTGCATAAAGTTTTCAAAAGGAACATGAATATAAGGGAATGCGATGATGACGGTATTATTGAACGTGTCTAAATGTGTGTATGTTATTGTTTCATATGTGATTTTTTTCATTTTACTTCCTATTTCCTAAGGAGACTCATCAATGACTCTTATTTAATTATGAATTATATCGCGAGGGCGAGGACCAGTCAGTAAAAATAGGTAAGGAATGGTAATTATAAATAAAATATGAGTTGTTTGAAACTTAAACATGTGAACATAGTAACTAATACATAAAAAAAGTCTTGTTATTCATTTGAAAACAATTAATTATAACGTGTAAGATTTGGAAACCCTTTTAGGTAAAAAAATACCTGTGTTAGGATATCCAGCTCTTCCATAAAAAAACTTAATAGTAAATTCCAGTAAAAAAAAAAATATATATAATATAATTTAATTTTTTTTATTAGTGTTTACATGTTTTATATAAAGTCAAAATCACTTACTAATACAGACAAACTATTTAAAAAAAAAAATTCTATTCTCTCAGCTACTCCTACCTACCCCGTGTTGGCGACGCCCTTAATAGCATGGACAATATGGGCATGACATAACGTAAATAACCAATTTCGACACCAATATTGTTACTGCAGGTGTCCACACTGTGGTATGCTGGCTTGAGTCAGATATCAACACGCTGCGTTTAGCGCTGTAAGCAGTCCTTTAGTAACAAAGTATGGGTCAAAGATTTTTCTTCTTTCAAAGCTTTCATTCAACTATCAAATTGCTACATTTATTTTACAAATCTTATTATTAATAGGACCTTTATTCACTCATGTAGTGTTAACGATGACACTAGTTTGTTATCACCGTATATAGTAGAAGAATGGGGGGAATGTGGTGATTCACACATCATGTAACATTGGGGATATTCTGTATATTTTTTTCCTAATAGCATTAAAAAATTACATAAAAATTGTGATAAAAGGAAAACCTGTTCCCCAAAACCCAAACCCAGGAAGGTGCCTCCCCCTTGATTCCGCCAAAATCTCCGCTGATTTTGTATTGTAGGGGCAGAACTGGCTTAGTGGCAAGAAACTGGTCCTGCTCCATAGGACAATCATAGAGCCTGGACAAAATCAAATTGGTTGCTGACTTTTTGCTGTAACATATTTTTGTTATTATTTTTTTTTTAATTTATAAATGCTACAAATGTAATTATATTTTTTTTTTGTATCTCACACACTGTTTTGTTGTGTTTTTTTAATATTTTTATTACACTTTAATGTTAATATTCTACGGTTTCGATATTTGTAAATATGTGAGGAACATGTATACTAACTTTTTTTAGTATAGTAGTTTATTCTAAGAGTACATTGTCTTCACATATAATTATTTAACAAATGTAACAAATATTGTAAACCTATTTTAAAAGAGTAAGTGTGGAGTTTCTTGCCCATTCTTCTCCACACGAAACTACCTTTTGGAAGGGGCAACCAGAATCTTCTATATATATATATAAATTTTTTTTTTGACGTTCAAAAGTGCCATTTTAGATGGTCTAATTGAAATAAATGCTTTGACTTTGACTTTGAACCCTCTGAATCATTGAATCAATCGTTTCGACTGAAAAAACTGATGAAACCTTTTCGACTTGTATTTCGATTTTTTTTAATATAACTGCCAGAGCATTTTTATAAATTTTCTCAAAATAATTAAACTTTCACACATAATAGCTAACTCCCTTCCACTTTTACTTACTTCTATGATCACTCGCAAAACACCGTTATTAGTAAAAACTTTAAATCACACAAGTATGCTACGTAAGTATTAACCATATTCCTCTCACGTATGGTTCCGCAACATGTTTACGAAGATGCGTCTATGTTGCCTTAACAAGGCTGTCTGATTTGCATGCCTTTTATCCGCCGATCTAAGAAAATGTTTATCTTGGCAATTGACACGAATAAGGACTGCAGGTGTACTTAGACGTAGTTCATCCTTGGAAATAACCATGGACTGGCTGTGTCATTCGTAACCCTGGCCATAGACGGACCGCATTTTGCAGCTGAGACCGACTGCTCTAGAGCGGTCGCCGCACAGCGATCTGCAGTTTCCATACTATTCATATCCGCAATACACGGACAGCTCCAGCAGTTCCTGAGCGGTCAGAGCAGTCGCTCTGCGGTCGAGTTTCGCCGTGCGGTCGAATGCTTAAAGCTGCCAGACCCACCATACACGGACCGCTACAAGCTGTTGCTGCCGGCCGCGTGCCACTTCCTCCCCGCTCCCCGCTGAGTACCAATCCCTTCCTCTCTTGATTGTAGTATTGGACGCACCTACATACTACGATGTCTTCTACGCCTACGCTTGAGTAATAGTAGTACAAGAAGCAGTGTTACAATATTAAGGCAGGTTCTACCGCGCATAACCACTATGTGGAACCAGCTGCCCACTAAAGTATTTCTGAAACTGATCGACTTAGGACCCTTCAAGAAAAGAGCGTACCAATTCTTAAAAGGCCGGCAACGCTCCCTCGAGCCCTCTGGCATTAAGAGTCTCCATGCAAAGTATAAATTAACTTTAGGTTTTCTCCCTGTTCTATATAAATTCATACTCAAAAAATGTACATTTCTTAAATAATTTTTATTTGTCTATAATATAATTTAGGCGTTAAATGAAAATTAAAATGGAAGTGGGCGGGACACGTGCCTAGACTTCACGATGTACTAAATGGGTCACGTCATGGAAAGGACCTGAAGGTAAAGCGCAAACGACGATCCCAAATGCGATGGGAGGACAAACATTCTAAAACTGCTGACCGAGACTGGCACCAGGTCGCTTGTGTAAGGGGAAAACATTCCTTGAAGAAGGGCTGTGCCTGTGAAGTAGGTTCCTACTAGAATTGTAATGTTTATATTTGATTTTTTTTTCACAGTTTTTCACAGACATCGAGGTGATTCGAGTGGTATTTCGTATTCTGCCTTGACGTCCGATGATGAAACTCAGCTGATCATTAAACCGAACAACTTCTCTGAACACTCTCCATGGTAAAGAAGCAGAAGATGCAGAGAAACCCCAGATATCTATGCAACGCCAAGAATTGCGCTGTGGTTTATGGTAGTAGGAAATTAAAGGCTTTTTTATTTAAATATAATATAATTTACACTTAAGTAACGACGTTAATCAAATAAACTACCTCTAATAAAATATAAAAGTATAATAAAGAAAGTTTATTTTATAGAGTTTTAAACAAACCAATATAATCAGATTTATATACATTTGTATAATTATTTGGTACTTTCAGCTCAGAACGCCAAATCATTTATTAGTTAACTAATGATTAAGGTACTCTAGCTTGTGAAGTATCTTCCTTAGATTCGGAATTAAATAAGCATTAACTGTTAATGAACGACTCTAAGATGCAGTAACAGCAATAAAATATAATCAGTTAAATTTTATGATACAAAAATTATAGATTATGAAATTTTTACCAAATTTACATTCATGGTTTGCTAGCTAATAGCTATTAGCAGACTTCAGTGACTATGTATTTGTATATTTCCCACTGGCTCTTATATTTTGCAATAACTGTAATAACATTTTGTTCTATATAAACTATTTATTGATTAAATAAATTAAATGCTTATAGCGCCAATATTTATATATTAATAACTTTTAAAACTATAAAGATTGTCCTGGTCTCAATTTAACAATTTCTGGTTTGTTCGGATCTCCATTACCCCTGACAACGTACACAGTTACAAAATCATTATATTTATCATTATTGTCATAGTTAACTTTATAATCATTATACTTTCTGTACAATTCATCATTATTATAATTAATATACTCAACACCTCTGTTAGTATTTGGGAACGTGAAGCTTGTTTCATGATTTTCCGTCGAAACATAATTTGAATTTTCAGGAAACTTTAATTCCTTTCCTCGTCTAATATCATTTTCTACATTTTCGTTATCAATATCATCAATATTGTCTGGAAATATCCATTTGGAGTAGATATCAGTATTATAAGCATTATTAGTGTTTGGATTATTCTGAATACGTTTCTGTATTTTGAAATTCTCTCCGTAAGGGAACGCTAATCCATAGTTTTGTTGGTACTGTTCGTATGGTCTTTGAAAACCATAGCCTTGATTTTGAGGACCAATATTCTGCTGATGTGGATTAAATCCAGTTTGTGGATGATTTGGTTGATAAAGCCCATAATTACCACTTTGAGGATTCCCTTGCAAATGATTGTAGAATTGTTGAATGTTTTGTCCCTTTTGGGGTGCATTGAAGAATCGAAAAAAACCCCCATTATGGTTGTTCAGATAATGGACCAGTTGTTCAGGATCCGTGGGGCAAAGAGGATACCCATACCGGCAGGATGCAGGATTTTCCTTTGAGGACATCCCTAAGAGGACCGCTCTACCGAAAACGAACAGAGGGTTTGAACTAATACCACTGTAGGCTGAGAGTAATCTGAAAATAATACAAAATATCAGACCTTGTTTATTTTATAGAACTGAAGCTGGAGTTAGACCGGCATTACCACTTATTAAACTGTATTATATTAATTTATTAATAGTTTTTAACATAATAATAATATATAATATATAAAATTTAGATGGTTTGGCCAGAACGGATAATTGAGAAGGGGTTAAGAAGTAGGATATACAAGGCAACCCGGGATGGTGATGTCAGGTTGGGTAGGCCATGTATGTACATACATGGACCAAATCCAGGTGGTACTAGAGAAGGGACAAGTTAAAATTACCCATAACCGACAATTAGGATGGGGAAAGTCATGAAAGTGGACGAAGCAAGTGAGGTAAGTGGAGATCCGTGGTCTCTGCCTACCCCTTAGGCAAAAACGCGTAATAATATAAAACAATAAAAAACTAATTTATAAACGTAAATTATAAACGCAAAAAATCATTAAAATCGGTCCAGTCGTTTAGGAGTTCATGTCAGTAAGCTGCCATGACTATACCGTGATAACTAACGTCATAAGTGGCTGTAATCCAGTCACAGATTGCAGAACATTGGAACTGCCTAAGCCGCCTCCAGCCGCTTCACATAACAGCCGCGGCACACATTGGAAGTCGTCGTACAGCGCTATCGATGTTAGGGCTTCGGTCACCCGTGATAGGGCTTCTGTAGCAAATGATGGTCGTTCTGAAATTTAATAAATACTTTCAATACACTGATTGTTGAATAAATATAGAGGTGTTGTATATTATAATTAGCATTTATTTATTTGACTATACCGATGATTATGGTATTAAATTATTAATTTTCAGACTTATAATTATGGTTTTAAATTATATTTACAAACATAACACATAATTTAAAGGTTAATAAAGGTTGTAGTTCTGTTATGAAATTAAAAGCGCCTTTAGAATTATTATAGCAATGACTTTGACAGTCAATTTTGCTTAAATATAAGGCTATAAAAGATAATGCCGCTATTAGTAACGTTTTCTTAAAGAAATACTTTTGTTCAATGTTTTTATTATGATTAATCTATACATTCTTAATTAGACAGGTCATAATTATTTTAAATGCTAAGACGGTTTTTTCTTATTATATTTGTAATCAAATAAAACTTACCATAAAAATGTCCTGTGTTATAGTTCTGAATATTATTGTTTTGATAAGGGTTTCCGTAAAATCCATTTGGATTTAGTCTTCGAGGTATTTTTCTATAATTTTTTTTAAATTTGTTACTAGAAGGGAGAGCCATGGAACCTTCGTGGGTTTTGGTGAAATTGTTTTGATCAAAATACTGCATATTCCTTGAGATTGCGTCAGTTTGTTCCAGATTAAATATTTGTCTATAAAACATAATAATTTTGCTATACACTTAGGACCAGCTCTTCAGGGCTTTTTTGATCGGTAGTTAAAAATGGTAGTGATATAAATAATCAGCGGCCATCTTGTTAAGCCTCAGATACTGAGTAGTTAATTTTTTTGACTAATGGTTTGATATTTGACCATTAGTTACTCCAACCACGAGTCAAAAAATGCATTTTTCTGATATTTAACTAATACTTAGGATATTTAACCAATAGTTGAGTTGACTACGGATAAAAAAACCGGCCCTTAGAGGCAAGTATTTTTTTTAATAGCTAGTGTAATTCATAAAAATATTATAGACTTAAAAAAAGGGTTTTACCCTCCTTTGTACTACAACTATAATATGTAGTTATGGTGAACGCACTTAGCGTGTGATGTGGAGTTGTATGTTATATATTGTATAAAAAAAATATTATTAATATAATTATGAACAATAATGATCGTCTTACTAATCTATTAATTAATTCTAATTCCCCAAATATTAATGGAGGAGCTGCTATTCTTCCAATTTTAAATAAAAATTATCAAAGGCTAATGGACAGTATTTTTTTTATAAACAAGGGGATACCAACCAACCAACCATACATTCCTCAATAATTTGAACTTACAATCCCCAATTACTATTTCTATATAAGCTACTGAACAGTAAGCCATTAAAGTTTTTATATAAACCTGTAAGTAATCTAATTTTAATTAATATTCTCCCAATCTTATTAGCTATTTCCTGATAAATAATTATACTCTTAAGATACATTGTTTGTATAATATTTATCTCTTCTGCCAAGGCTGTCTTGCGATTCTGTAACTCACTTTTCGAACTTTCGGTTTTATTCAATCGTAAATGACTGCTTTACGACTGATTTGAGCGCGACCACCGCTGCAAAAACCGCTATGAGAGTTCGAACAGTGAATTACAGAATCGCAAGGCTGTACTAAATATCTTATCGGATGATTCAATAATGAATAAAGTACTTACGACAAAAGTTTAGATGGATCATAGCTTTGTGTCTCATTATTTTCTTGGCCAAACACATTTAAAACTAGTGCCAAGCACAGCAGTAAGACCAGCATTGCAAATAAAAATTTCTCTGTAAAAATTAAAAAAAAAATAAGTATCAAAATTAAAAAAAAAATAGAAAACCGCATGGTTTTCTCTCCACATTTATATTGCACATTACCTGATGTAAAAACTTCATAATTTTGTAGTTATATTAACTACAAAAACACGATTTCGAAATGATTTTCTCATGGTCTCTGAATGTTACAGTTCTTTAGGTTTTTATTATCACTCTTTAAAAAATATATTGGAAACCTTCGAGTGGCTAATAGTTATTCTGAAGTAGTTATAGAATAAAAATAAAAATTATAAGTTAAATGAGCTGTATTAGTGAGAATTTGTATGTTTAAGGGTTAATTTGTTTTAGTTTATAACCGACGAAGATTTGGCGTGTATTTCTTCGGTGTAAATCACTAATATGTTATATATTTTAGTCATTTAAATAAGAATAAGAATAAATGATTACTACTTCTGTTGAAGTTACTATTGCTCATGATTTAGCTCGACAATGAAAGGTAGAGTAAGAGAATGAACCCTGGTAGTAGCACTTATAGATTTTTATTTTTTACATACCCAATTAACACCTGCTCGTGTCGAGTAAATAAAATGTCTGCTTTAGAATGATTTTGGAATGTTTTTTATTGTGTTATTTTACACTAAGTAATTTCAATAGAACTTTTTAATAGCGAGTGTAATTTATACAAATAATTAAAAATTACACCCAATTTGTATACAAAAAAATGGGTTTTACTCTCCTTTTTATTGTATGTACTACAATAATGGTTAAAAGACTTAGCGTGTAACCTGAAGGTCCCGGATTACTTTGAAAAATAATAATATAACTTGTATGTATGTAGGTATGTGAGTAGGGACTTGAGACCTTTAACTTTTTAGGATAACTTACCGAAGTGGTCTATTCACAGAAAGCTCAAACACACAAATAAAGATTTTGGCGTAAACATGATATCATCTTTCTTCTCTATATGGTAGCTTGCCGCACCAGGAGATGGTGAAAGCGTTTGCATAATGTGTTTCCTACTCAAATAGTATTATGTCATATCCTGATAAAGGGCGATAATTAGAACACTAAACTTTTTGTGTTAGCAAAACTGTAAGTTTTCAACTTAAATTATTAATCTTATTTTAAATATTAGGATTTCATCATTCAATTATAAGCAGGCGACATCAGAACATATTGAGAGAGCTACATCAAAATTGAGTAAGGTTCTTGATAAGTTGAGATGTAGTCATTTGTATTTGCAGAAGGTTCCAACGCCAACCAATTGTTATAGTATAAGATCCCGAAATACAACGACCTTCACCGAGATGCTTATTTAATGAAACGTATTTTATATTTAATTTAATACGTCAATAAATATAATCCACTAGCAAACTCCTCGAACTCCGTTTCGCCACCAAATGGCTTCGTTTTATGTAACATTTCGATTGGTATTCCCGCTTTTCTGAAGAAATTTTTCCTGAATTTTCTTTACTATAAACCTCACGGAGCCCGAGACCTTTCCAACGAATGCAAAACCGTGGAAATCGGTTCGTGCGTTCTGGAGTTATAGCGTCAGGAAGGAAAACCCGACTTATTTTTATATAGTAGATATGGGTTGCCGTTGCCTAGCAAATTTCAGTCCAGAGTATGTTTAATTAATATTTATGTATGTTTAATTATATTTGTTACAAATACATAGTTAGTTTTTTATATTTTTTAAATGTATGAGTGCTTTTCTCTATGTGTATGTATTCTCTATATGTTTGTAAGTAATATAAATGTAAATAGTTACCTCGTTTGAGTAATGTGTAGTGGTAGCTTATTCTGTTAAATAAATAAATGTCCATTCGTGGACTTAAATTGAACGCACAACGAAAGGGGAGTTTCGTCAAGAGTAGAGCGGGAAAGGGCAGAATGGAGGTGTCTGGAGGGAGTTGGAATCGGCATACAGAGTTAATTTGATTTTCTAAATTTATTGTGTAAGAAAAGGAACTTGTAAAGGCTATTTAATTTTATATGATTTTCAATTCCCAATATATAAGAGGTCTCCCGTCTCAGTCTTGGCCAAACCCTATCTAATATATAAAATTCTCGTGTCACAGTTTTCGTTGCCATACTCCTCCGAAACGGCTTGACCGATTTTGATGAAATTTTTTGTGCTTATCCGGTATCTATAAGAATCGGCCAAAATCTATTTTTCATCCCCCTAAATGTTAGGGGTAGTCCACCCCTAAAAAATTTTTTTATTTTTTAAACAAAATTTTAAATTTTTATTTTTTTATGATACAGCATTAAAAAATACATACAACCCCTAATTTTCACCCCTCTACGATCAACTCCTATTTTTTATTATAAATGATAAACATGGCAAAACGACGTTTGCCGGATCAGCTAGTAATCCTATAACTTTCCGAAAAGTCTTTATTACGTAAATAACAAAGTTAAAAGCAGACGTTATTTTCGTAATATATATAAGTATTGGTCCACATACAGTGAACATATTTACTATTGCAGTAACAATATTTTCTCCTCAATCCATAGTACCCGAGAAATAACTTTAATTGACCTTGCAAACTAGCAAAGTTTCGTCATGTACAAGTTTATCTCCATGATTACCGATGCATTGGGCAATCTTTATAAAAAAGGTTATTTAGGGTTGTCAATAATTTAATTTAAGAGAAATAAGTTCGCAAGAACCGGCAGGACCCGGTTGTTGACGGATCCTTGCTACATAATAGGTCTAACAAGCACACAATGGGTGTGAGTCTAGCTGTTCTAAGGTCTATTTGACACCATTGAGGAGGGCCCATGGAGAGCCGTGCCTTGAGTAGCTTACCGCGGGATACGGGCCACGGCCTCGGGCGATTGCTGGCGATGCCGTGGGGTTTTAGGGGATGTGCACAGTGGATAGTTTCTCATGAGCCTCCACCACATAGCAGTCAATAAAGAAAAGTTATAAAAGTAGCCAACCATTGTAGATAAAATAAAATACAGTAAGTCATTACGATGAACATATACAACATGTTTCTCATGTCGTGATCAGCACATCACATTATTTTGACTCACAGTAATATAGTTATTATTTAGTCTTCTAAACAAAACGACAACCCTATTGATGTCATTGTCAAAATAACTTGTCGTATTGTAGTTTCTTTATGAGATTAACATACTAACTGGTTTATTTGTTCAATGAATAAAATACTCATGCTTAATTTCAATTCTATGCTGCTCCCGTTGTCAGACTGGCCGTATTCTTGAACGTCGATGATGTTGATTCGTTTGGGCAAATTTTCGGCAAGTGAGCGCTGCGTAGAGCTGGAACTTTTTTATTTGAGGACTTTGGTTTATTAAAGAGAAAGAACATAATTTAGAGGAATTGTGTGTACAATCACAACATCTAAGTAATGATGTTATAAATCAAATTAAAAAGTGACTGCAACTATTTTCATTATTAATCACAAAGACACGTTTATTCTTAATTTTTTTGCTATTCTGTGTTACTTGGTTGACATTGCAAGAGCTCGCTAGCACTTCAGAAAATCAGCTGATCACTTTAGAAGAGAAAGGTTCGGAAAGAAGCAAAAAGTTAAAATTACACTTAGCTAAGCTAAGTCAGGATATTGTATTCTATCTTCTCTATTCTTTTTAAAACATCGTCATAAGGATCCGTTTGTTTCTCTTGTCCATGCGTAATAACGTAGAATACTGTGATCTCCATGAAACTACGTTCGAACAAAATAAATATTATCCTGCATATAAAATAAGAATTCAATTATAATAAATTACAATAACATTTCCATTTAACAGTAGTACCAATATGACAGCAATAAGTAGTATCGCTGCACAACTTAGGGTCAAACAAATCATAATTTATAAAAATGATATCACAAAAGTTCCTTTATATTTATTTAAAGACCATCCTTAGACAGTGAACTTTATGAGTGAAATACTTTCTTCTGAGATACTTCGTTATCTACTATTTGTCAGGATTTTAATGTTATTAGAATAAATCAATAAATATATCAGCGATTTAATAGTAAAAATCGTAGTACGTAGTAAAAGCTACCTACGTGTTTAAAAAATCGCTAATCTTAAGGTTTTAAAAATTTACGTACGCAATTGATCTAAGCTGTGAACAGATAATGAAATATCAAAGAATAAGCTTACTATTTATTTAAAAATCGATATGTTTATGTTTAAGCTAAATGGATATTTCTGTGTTTGTTGATAATTTTAGTCAAGTAAATCCTAGTACCTGACACATATGTTTTGGGTAAGCATAATAAAACTAATAAGGCATGTCTTTTCTCGAAATCGGGGATTGAACGCTAACGTTCCTTATTAAATACTGTGGCTCAATAGTGCTTTGTTGTCGTAATTTAAAAAAAAGTGCGTGCGTACAAAGTCAGAAGTGAAACTTCTTTGGCAAACTAATTTTTAAATCTTGTTCATATTTATACAAATCTAAAACTCGAGATTTCCGAGACTTAGAGGGAGGGGAAAAGGTAGATATGTTAGAAATTTAATGAATTTAATTGTCATTAAAATATTAAAAGTGTCGAAAATTAAAACAAATTATAATTTTATTTAATTCATTACCTCAATAATGAAAGCACGTGGCAATTTAATTTACAATTTGTTATTTGAGATTTAAATTTCTCGGCAGCGCTCACAAAGATGCTCCTTACGGCTCATGCCCACGAGCCGGTTTTTCGCCGGGCTGTCCGGTCGACAGTCGTGTATGGGACACTATGATGCCATGCACACGACGCCGGCGGTAGCGCCGGCTCTCCGCGCAGCCGGGCACGGTGCTCGCCGTGTCTACGCCCGGCGCGCAGTGGAGTATGGCAATGTATGAGCGCATGCACACGAGACCGGGCCTACACCCGGCGCGTGCCGACTACCAACGCAGTACGCACAACGCAATATTATATTTTATAATTATTGAAGTCGACCAGGAATTATTAATTGGAGATATACTACTGCGCATATTTGTATCTTCATGTTTAAGTTTGGGTTCCAAAATATGTAACATTTTTATAATGTTTCTTTTTTCATTCGAAAGTACTTCTCAAATTTCTCGTCATAGTTGCTTCTGAATGAGCGTATTTAATGCACCATGATCTTCTCTTTCTGTTACATGGGAGGTACTCAATGTCGTCTATGTATTTTTTCTTGTCTTTTTTTAGCTTTTTATACATGTACCACGCAATAATACATTTCCTCTTTTTAACACTCAACATTTTATACGTCCACAATTCATTGAATGAAAAGAGCGTATAAAGGTGGCACCTCGATGAAACCGGGTCGTGTACAAACCGTCTTGTGTGCAAGCTCGGACGGTTTCTACCCGGCGCCGGCCAAAAACCGGGCCGTGTTCAAACCGGCTCGTGGGCATGAGCCCTTACACGTTAGAGATCTTTTTGAGGCAGTAGATGCCCAGAATACGGCGAAGACAGCGTTTGACGAAGACTTGGAGTCGGTGCGAGATGTCTTTGGTGGCCTTCCACGTTTCACACCCATAGAGAAGCAAATATTTTGGGTCCCAATATTTTAACCTTGATTTGACGCGTGACTATGTTTTCCGTGACTGCCATACAGGCCGAAGTTGTGCGAAGGTCGCTCGGGCCTTGGCAATGCATGAAGTAATGTCCTCTTTTTTACTTATAAGTGTTCCCAAATCTTTCAAATTGTAATGCATATCTACTGATAATGAATTTTGTGAGTCAATAGTCTAGCCTGCTGATTCGTACAATCAAGATGCGCTATCTAATCATGAATAGGTAAATTTTAATTTTCGAACGTTGATCTACTAACCCGAGAGAGCTTATCATTCTATTCTAGGTGATCTAAATACTCTTAGTTCATATGCCCTAAATATATGACAACTATTAACCGCTTTCAGGACCATATATCATATTAATCAATTGCAGTTTTACATATCTTGTCCATTCAATTCATGGATTTTAATGATTCTATAAATCAAATCAAAATCATTTATTCATTTAGGTATGTTCACTTATGAACGTCAAAAAAGAAATACATATTGTTAAAAGCTTCTAATTTTACATTTACTGCCAGTTCTCAAATCAAGAGCGTAGAACGGAAGAGAAGAACTGGCAATAAACTCTCCGCCACACTTTTGAATCGCCAAGTTTTTTGTTTTACACAATGTTTGTAGGGAGCTGCAACCATTACACCATGTTCCACGTGACATCTTAAGCAATCAATAATTAATTAATCATAATAAAATAAATTAAAAACAAAGATTAGTCCTCTATCAGCAGAGGCATGGTTTTTTTTTTTTTTATATGATAGGGGGGCAAACGAGCTTGCGGGACCTAAAAGGGCAGTCTACGCAGCCCATAGACACCCATTTTTAGTGGGTGCGTTGCCGGCCTTTGAGGGAGGAGTAGGCTCGCTTTTTGAACATTTGGAGGTCGTATCTCTGAGGGAAGACCCCCCCCGGGAGCCGATTCCACAGTTCGCTAGTTCGCAAAAGAAAATGCCTTGTGAAGCGGACTGTGGAGGACCTCCATCCATCAAGATGATGCTGGTGAAATTTAGAGGTCGTTCGGCTCGTACGGTGATGAAAAGAGACAGGAGGGATCAACCCAAACAATTTTTCCGAACACTCTCCGTAATATACTTTGTAAAAAACGCAAAGAGACGCAATGTCTCTGCGTAGCGAGAGAGAATCAAGCCGATCAGTAAGACATTGGAGATTGACAATATGACTATATGGTGAAATAGGAGCATGAAGTTAATAGTTGGCAAAATTCAATATTACAAACACTGTGATGACCCTTTATTACTTATCATAAAACATTAATTAAAATGCACACTGACACACTCACACACCCTAACACATTACACGTTCCCACACACACCTCGACCAGTAATTCCATTAGTAAATGGTCTTGGTTGGAAGAGCAATGTTGGCCTAGTGGCGTCACCGTGCGATCTCATCCCTGAGGTCATAGGTTCGATCCCCGGCTGTGCACCAATAGCTTTTCGTTCTATGTGCGCATTTAACATTCGATCGAACGGTGAAGGATAACATCGTGAGGAAACCGACATGTCTAAAACCCAAAAAGTCGACGGAATGTGTCAGGCACTGGAGGCTGATCACCTACTTGCCTATTAGATTGAAAAATGATCATGAAACAGATTCAGAAATCTGAGGCCCAGAGCTTAAAGAGGTTGTAGCGGCACTTAATTATTATTATTATTTTTTATTGGTCTTGGTTAGTATATAATGTTTTAGTTGTAATTCATTATATGTATAGTGTAATCCGTTGTATTTCTTCATTTAATTTTTTTAAATATTATCTTTAAAATAAACGCAGTGGATCAATAACTGTTTAATAAATAAATAAAATATATCTATTTTGGTTCTAAACCAACGCGTGTCCTGTAGACACGCTGTCCTCCAGCTTCTTCCACTCCGATCTGTCCCTGGCTACCAGCCTAAGTGGACATGCTTCCCTTCTTATAATATCCTACCATCTTTTTAACTGTCATACACGTTAACAATAAGCCTTCGGCCTGGGAATCCATTCGGTCCATTCGTTAGTTATAAATAACATTAAATAATTATGAATATTATTATAACACATTAATTTATTATGCAAATTGCGCCATCTATGCTCAGCATTAGAAAACTTGACAAATGTCGGCTTCGTCCGCTTACATTTATTGTAAAAAATTGAAATTATACTGTCTATATTTAATTCTGCCTAATATTAAAACTAAAATATTAAATTTTATTATTCATTTCCTATAGTAATAAAAATAATAGAGTAGCACTTCTTGAAAGACTGGCAACGCACTCGCGAGTCCTCTAGCATTGAGAGTGACCTTGAGGGGCGTATCATTTAATATCAGGTGAGATTCCTGCCGGTTGCATCTTTAAAAAAATATTATCATTGAAACGCTATTAAGAGTTTAAGAGTAAGGGCACTGATACGGATGAGAAGAACTGGAACTCTTCGCCACTCTAGTAGTAGATAACAATTCTTAAAGAAGACTTATTAGAACAAAAAACTGCTATCAAGACTTGTACTTTTTGTGTATATAACCTTTATTTACTTTTTATTGACAAACATGAGTACAAAATAAATAATAGTTAAAAAAAACTAAAAAACACGCTTTTAAAGCACATCAAACTAAAAAGTGAAAAATAATTCCTAATTTAGGCTGAAAATGGTAATGAACAAAAAATACTGGTATTATTGTGAAAAAGCGTGGGGCGCTCTGTGCCATATTTTTCGTCTATCGAGATTAGTGTTAAGTTTGTTGTGGAAGAGCTGGAAACTCTGACACGAATATTATAATACTTGTACTAAGGGTACTCAAATCTAAAATAAAATATATACGCCAGGAATCAAATCCAGGAAATTCGGACTACATATCAATTGCGTTAAGCATTATACCTCGTATCGGCAATGTAAGTACTGTATTCATAGTAATACTTAAGAAACATTGAACAATCTAATCGTCAAAAAACGAAATCTGTATATGAACGATAACACGGCAGGAATTGAATTTCGTTACAATTTCCTCTCAAGTGAGCACAGTCAGTGTTTACTTTACCGTCTAGAGACACACACATCTTGAATTATCTCATATTTATATTGTGTTATATTGTTGCGATGTGATAGTTAACTTAACACGTGAGTTGTTATTATAATACATTTATTTATTGTTAGATACTTTATTGCATGAAATATAATTTTAAAAATTTGGTAATATTTCGGCAAAAAGTAATTATATTGTTCAATTAGTTTAATCTTGTTATAAAAAATCGATTTCGGGAGAAACAATAGTTGTTGGCGTCAATGTTAGACCCATGCCCATTGGCTAAAATATGATCTTATAAAACGTAAAGGTGAAAGGATTTGATTAGCTATGTTTCGGTCCTCTTGAAGCATAACCAGTTTCAGAATAGAGAGAAAAAAAATAAGCGTCTTGGAGACGTTATGTTGCGGTTTTTTAAAGTCAGTTATTTATTAAGAAGTTAACACATAGTTCACATGACTGTCTTGCTGCAAATTATGATATCGTTGTGGTTTTCAAAGTGGTTTCTGTTTTTTGAAATATTTTTTATAACTGCTAGAAGTCTGGTCAAGTCTCTGTGGGGAATTGTGGCATAAGTCTTTGTGTCTGTATCTTGTTTAACATAAGGAATAAGGATGTTTATTTTTTTTTAACCGCGATCCGCGCTGGCTAATCCCGCTTTTTGACCCGAAAATAATTAATTGTTTCTCAGGGAACTGAACCCAACTTGTGCGTTAACATAGCCATGAAGGCTGTTTAAAAAATAGTTTGAACCTTGGATCATTGGACAACTTATTCTTATGCTAATCATACTAAGCGCTATTGTGTCTTTGGAAACATTTATGTTCTTCCGGTATTTGCAACCAATATATCCGCCCTTATTAAGCCATTCATTAGAAATCAGTTTTGGTTTTACAGAATAATAAAGTGATGTCTAAGAAAACGAGCACAAAACTGCGTTAAAGCTTAAGGTTGGTGGACTCAGTTTCCGCACTCAGACACATAATTGGTCCGTTGTGCCTTAAGTCCTGGCTAATTTAGCCAGCCCAGCTCCTTCCAGAAGCACAAAAGTCTCCTGGGCACTTCACAGGCTTCACGGAGCGACCTCACTGCTCCGAGGAGCACAAAACTGCGGTTCACAGCTATTTTTAATAGAAATCATCGCTACGCTAATTCGATTGCATACAATAATTATCAATTGCACAATTTTATACATGTATATATGAAGAAATATGTATTTCGTTATGAACGTGTATTCATGGCGGTTCAAATAGGGTGAAGGTAAAAAGATTATTAAAATTTATTGTATTGCCTTTATTTTTGTATTTCTCTTATTAAAATATATATAATTATTATAATAATGTAATGAAAGTTTTCTTTTTTTGTTGTATATGTTTCTGTGTAAATAAAATTGTAGCGTAAATAAAGATTCTAGAACTCAAAAAGTAAAAATAATTGTTTTTCCGTCGTACGGGAATGGAGCAATACAATGTTTGCATCAAATTAAAATTCTCTAAAATTCTGTGGACGTAGGTTTTGCTTTTTTATCTATACGCTGCAAGAATATATTATCTGTGGAAGATAAAATATCAAGAGTAAAGTCCATACAATTTATAAAAGGCTTAAGTGATGTCCTCATTTTTAAATTTTTCGTGTTTGTTTTTCGCAATAACATGCATTTCAAGTGTCGAGAGATAATATGTAAAGATATTTTTTTTAATCATAAAGCAGTTTACCTGCACCTAACCTAAGGTTGTGGAAGAAGAATGGTGCTGCTCTTACTAAAGGAGGGATCCTGGTCCAGTCTAACCACTGACTGGCCGACCCGAAGGCCCTGGGGGTGAAGGTCGAGATGTTGTATAACGCGGTCTGAATAACGTCGTTAACTTGTTAGCACGTTTTAGGGTGCCATCGTACTGATTTGTAGCCGAAGATTGTAAGTGTGATGGATCAATCATACCTGGCTAATAAATGCCCGTTTGCGTTTTTGGATGATCGCCAAGTAAATCAAGCCGCTTTTAACGCCACATACACTCTACACGCATTCTCTCTGTTTATTATATTATTGTTATTCCGATAAAACAGAACAGACAGGGAGTTCCATTTCCTGTGCGGACGTAATTACTTACTTTCCATTCTCCAGATTTGGCCCCCAGCGACTTTTTTCTATTCTCAGACCTTAAGAGAAAGCTCGCTGGGCAGAAATTATGCGTTAATGAAGAGGTAATCGCCGTAACGCCTATCTTAAGGCTAAAGATCGTACTATAAAAATGGTATCGAAAAATAGTATGACCGTTATAATCGTTGTATCGCTCTCGAAGGCGATACAACGATTATAACTATGTTAGCCTACGAACTTTTCAGTCTACCTGATAATTGGCCGAGGTCGCAACTCCATAACAAATACTTCTAATGACGCTTCATGTAGTTTTTTAATAGCCGTAAGCGCTGATGTTTATATTCTATATAAAACTTTTCAATCAGTTTAGTAGATTATAAACACATACAAACTTGTGTTTATAGTATTAATCATAAAACATAACATTGCCAGTGTGTTCTTGACGCTACTTGATAGGTACTTACGATAAATGAATATAACAGCATTAAAGTTACATGGCAAGCCTTCAATGCCGATAGTATAATGTTCATGATATCGGAACTTGTTAACTGCGCAATACTTTCCCTTTCCTAAGTAAATCTTTAATAACCTTTAATTTGTATAATGAAAATCACCTAAGGTAATATAACAATAGGAATTATCTTTATATGAGCCTTGGAACATTGACATGGTTCTAAAGTATGCAATAATTATTAACGTCGTTAATAACTATGATTATGTCGCATTTAGACAATTAGCTTTAAGATATCTAACTTTGGGAGTTAAATAGCTCCCTCGTTAATTATAAAGTTCAACAATTCCTGTTCTTATAGATATTGTTAATCGGTTCGGATCCCGTTGTAAGACCATTATTAAACATTTCCTCTGTTTAATGATTCCAGGCCTAGGGCCTTTATGTACCGGATACTCAAATAAGTAGTCTTAAAACCGGTTTGTATATAATTTCTGCAACTTAATTTACATAACTTTCGCTTTGCATCCTAATTTGAAATATACATTTTATAAATTATGAAATCATAAACATAAAGAAGAATTGTCGATGCCTAAATTTTCTTTGTGATACAAATCCTGCTGTCACTCCACATTTTAACCGACCGAATAAAAAAACGAAGGAAGACGACGTGTATTTTCATTATTTGTGCTGTGCGCCGTCGTGTCGTGATTAGTCGTTTATAAGTCGATTAACCTATTAATGTAACGTTTTTAGATTCAAGATGAATGCAGGTGTATAATTGTATAAATATAGTAAGCATGTTAATAGGGTTAGCGATGTAGAGAACTGACAAAAAAGTTAAAAAAAAACAATGAATATTATATGAATATTAATATTAACTACGTCACCGACCCTGTGGTCTTTTCCAAAATCGGATCTTTAAACTCTGTATATAACTAAATATATTTTCATTAACTTCTTAGTAATTAAGACCAATCAATAGAATAATTAATGGTGTTATTTGATAATTTTGGAGTAGGGTCTATTTTTTAAACAAATGTGTATATTAATAATAACTATACCACAATGCTGTCATAAAGAATGCCTCGTTTTTTATTAAAACAAAAATTTACTCAGTAGGTGAATGTTAGTAAATTAAGTAACGGTTTTGGCCAATCAAAATTATACAACGTGGTTATTGTACCAGATACATAACTGGCAAAAAGTTTTCATATGTTACGTAAGACATGCCGAAAGAGGATTCATTTAGCGGCGATATTTTGTGGCCTAAATTGTACGGAATATATAATTTATTTACTTTTGTGTCAACGAATCATCAATATAAATTAATCGTTGCTTCATAATCGTTTATTTACTAAGCTATTTAATTCTGAAGGTTTCTTTCATGTTCTTCAACATTTTTTCTTTCCAGAATCCAAAATGGTGCAACGTTCAGCAACGCAGGTCACAGCACCGGACAAAGAAGATAGTATAGCAAATTTAATCGGACAATTTGGGAGATGGCAGTTCTTGGTGTTTGCAACTGTCTCCCTTGTGAAACTATCCTCGGGATGGGTTCAAATGGCAATACTATTTCTTACCCCAAAGCTAACTTTTTGGTGTGTGGAATTCAGGAATAGTACAGCAACTTCAGCTCCTGTCGTGGAGAACTCCACTTGCTACGCCGATTGCTTGAAGTACGATTATGATGCGTCTCCTTTTGATAATACAATTGTGTCGGAATGGGATCTTGTTTGTGAGAGAAGCTGGTTAGCTAGTTTCACGCAAATGGTCTTGCAACTGGGAATCCTTCTTGGAAGTATTGTCTTTGGATTTCTTTCTGACCGGTAAATATAATAATTAGTTTTTGTACTGAGCCACGACAGTCATGAAAATATGTACAAGTTATTCTAATCTCTTCTGTTTATTCTGTTATAAAAATGTATCCATCCTTTGCAGTTTGCAAGTCATATAAAAAATATGGAAGGGACTAGGTATCACACTATCTTAATACATGCATAGGTTTATATATACATAGGATTGAGTTCATTGCAATCTAGTCTAGGCTGCGCTCAATTTGGCCAATAATTAACATACTTTGTAGGTATGAAACCGAATCGAGGTTCCATATAGCATTTAAATTTGTGTCACAATGCAAAAGTTACCATAAAATCTAAAGCGGGATCATAAGAATAATTAATAATTAATTGGGTTTAAATATTACTTTATTTCTTGGTCACAACAAATAAGTATAACACATTATTTATCTACATAATATATGGACGTTAAAAATAATCCTACTATGGGTCATTGTTACCAGGAAAATTCACCTATTTAACATTCACGTCAAACATAACCTTAAATAATTTTCCTCTTCAGGTATGGCAGAAAGATTACCTTCCTTGTGTCCATCACGTTTCTAGTCCTGCTGGGATTTGCTATCCCTTTCGCACCAAATTATGCCACCTTCACTGTAATTCGTTTCTTCTGGGGAGTCGCAACGTCTGGAACTATGGTGGTCTCTTTCGTCATCGTAATGGAGACCATTGGATCAAATTACAGGGAGATGCTCGGATGCCTGTTCCAAATTCCGTTTATCATTGGTCATATGACTGTACCGCTCTTCGCGTATTACTTTAGAAGCTGGGATTCTTATAGTTTGGCTATGGCTGTACCACCACTGATCTATTTGATGTATTTCTTCTCTTTGACGGAATCTCCGAGATGGTTACTCAGCGTGGGAAGAGTAGATGAAGCAGCCAAAATTGTGAAGAAAGCAGCTGAATTGTAAGTACCTAGACAAGAATTCGACACGGGCACTTTTTATTTATTAAATACCAAACACAATTTCAAATATATTATTTGAAACTTGAATTGAAAAGAAAATTCAATCCATTTTGTTACTTTACTATTTATTGATTCTTGTTGTCGTGATGTGTTAGCATTGCTGCTAAATTTTCGTTCCAACTTAACCTAAAAAAAACAGTATTCAATAATTTCATTAAACTATTTCAGCAACGGTCTACCAACAACTAAAATTGATGAGACCCTGAAGCAACTATCAGACGATATCCGTTCTAAATCACAGGAAGGCCGTGCCAACTATACAGATCTTTTGGGACCAGCTCTCCTAGTGAAGACCGTCTGCTGCTGCGTTATGTGGACTATTGTGGGTTTAACCTTTTATGGATTTAACCAGTACATCAGTCAGACGAGCCCGGATCCTTTTGTGACTGTGGCAGCGGCGGGGGCCATACAGGTACGATCAAACTATATACCCGAACCATTTAATTCTCGATATTGTTTTTATATATCTATATATATACAATTTGTGTATACATATAACTAGGAAGTCACATGCTCGTGACATTCAAATCTCACTACATGAGCAGCCTGGGATACGTGTTTGTTTGAAATTTGAATGAAACATTTTTGTCCATGGTCGGTCAGTCCATGCTCTTAGCAAATAGCATTCATTAATCTGATTAAATTGTAATCAAGTATCTGATATTGTTTGTTTATATCTACGTAACCAAAATAGTACATAAACATACTTCCACTTTCGATAAAAAAATAATTTGTTTGCACGATTTTAACTAAGTATATTATTTATGTTTCTTTTCATCATAGGGTAAACTGAAAGATATGATAGAGTGCTCTATCAAGTCTACTCTTCTATAAAAAAATATATACGCTTATCTATTTATAAACATTATATGCGCATAATAATTAATAATGCCTATGAAGATAATACCTCTCAAATTCAACACAAACTCGTTTGGCGCCTTGAACGTTACAGGAAAACAAGTTCAATTACCGAAACTCACTATGCAATTATGAGATCATTAAAAATAATTTTGTTAATTGTGCATAATCGTAATAATTATATTGAAACTTATTGGATAAATTAAGTTATCTTCTTGAGTAAGATTCTAAGTCGTGACTTAACGCTAAGTACGTCAGAAACATTTGAATTTGACATACGGGAGTCATCCTAAGTGCTAAGTCTAGATTCCGAATCTTATACCTACATATTGCCATGCCTATACATCTTCAGCACATAAGTATTGTAAAAACCTATATAACAATGCGACCTCAAAAAAGTCTTTGGCTGCCTTTTGAATAGTATTCGTATATTAAACTAAACAAAACGTATTCCTGTTGGGAACATCTACGGATTTTACGTTTGACGTTTCGTCAGTTTCAGTTCGTAGTCAACAAAATCTCCTAGTAATTATTATATACTATCATATCATAATTATTTTTAATGTTTTCAGATTCCATCCAATATTATATCTATATGGCTGATCAAGCGCTTTGGGAGGAAACTAACTATCGCCATAACATTTATCCTCGGCGGCATATGTGTTTTACTCTTGGGCGTAGTTCCTAAAACCTACGCGATTACACTCACCCTTGGCACTTTAGGAGTCAGCTGCACAGCTATAGTGGCCGCCTCTATCTATATCTACACCTCAGAATTGTTCCCTACAGTCGTACGAAATATGTCAATGGGAGCATGTTCTATGTGCATGAGAATAGGGTCCATGATTGCTCCGTTTATTTCTAATTTGGCGTTGACAGTTCCTTGGTTACCGACTGTGGTGTTTGGCTTTGCGGCTATAGCTGCTAGCGTTATGTGCTTGTTCTTGCCAGAGACAAAAGGTACTACGTTACCGGATAGTTTAGAAGATGTTAGCAAATAGTCGAATATAATGCTAATATGTTTGTGTTAAACAAAGGTCCTGCTGTGACTGTTAGTATTGTTTCGGTTCGGTTGTTTACACGAAGAGAATAACAAAGTTATGGATAAAAAATGTCTCACCAATATAGGAAATTAAACTAAAAAATAAAATTTGTTTCGAAAGATACGAGGAAAAGCCAATATGTTAATGATTTTAACATATTTTAATAGGTTTGTGAATTGTGATATTATTATTAAGATTAAACCATGAACGATTATTTTTTGTAGTATTCTTACTGCCTTTCTTTACTTTCGATATGAGCCATCTTTGCACCGTTGAAAATAATAAAAACAAGGATGCATACATACACAATGTATTACACTTAACGACAGATGTCGCTGACCTAAGTAAATCGTATGTTCATTGTGCATTTACGAAAGTTTTTTGTATTAGACTAAATATCTTAAAATTTAATGCACAAAGTTGTGGCTTAGCCATCCAGTAAACACATATATGCCCTATGGGACTGTATGGGTATAGCCAAGGCATTTAAGGCATCTATATTGTATAAAAAATTATACACATTTAAAACAAACACTTTATTGGAATGTAATACACATATCATTTACAACAATTTTATATTAGTTTAAATAGAAGGAATTAAATACAAAAAAGCCCTATAATTAATAATCTATTAAATATATTATTCACTCTTATACTTGTTATTAATTAATAAAAAAAATGGGTTGTAGTAAAGAAGTTTACAGAAAACGTCATTTTTATTACACCATTTTCAAATGTATTGCATTTACATTGTGTTTGAATATGTATACCGAATGGAAAGCTATATTTTTTTTACAATGAAATCTATATAGTATCATTAGGCAAAACATTAATTAGGTACCTAAAATAATAACATAAATATTTTTGTACAAAAGAAATAAAACAAATATAATTGGTAGTTAAATGTAATTATTATATTTTTTTTATTATAAGAATGGTGAAATGCATTTTAAGTATTATTAATACGTTTAATACTATAAAAAGTAGATATAGGAAATATCAATGTAATCCGATTGGAATCCAAAACCCATTATGATTTGTTTACAAAAGCTATATTAATGTCAGATAATTATTTAAAAAATTGAAAGTAAGCCCCGCCCCGTAAGCGTGCCGCAAGTGTGAACCGCCACATAGTTTTTTTTTTTAAATAGATTTTGCAGGTGAGGGCGACACTTTAGAAACCGAATAATGGCTCTAGTAGCTGTGTCTATTCCACAGTTGAAATCATTGGCTGTCCGAAAGCTAGTCTTACTCTATCAGCATTTATATTCTACATTTCTTGGCAAAATTTTATTCAAGCACTCCCCTGTTCCAGGAACCCGTTCATCAACTATTTGAATATTAAATTGAAAACTAACTCAAAGCACGTATTAACGTTTTCAGTAAATAATCCATTATTAAATTCAATTGACTTTTCAAAGATTTTAGCCAAATAATCTCTCCTACTTAAGATCCATCTCTTCCCCGAGAAGATCTTCGCACTCTTTCTCCCACTTATCATCGCCAGACTTTTCAGCAACAACCTCATATTCCTTCAATTCAGCCTCCAATTCCTTTTCCCACTGCTCTGAAATGCCACAAAAAATGTATATACGAAAAACACAATTAAAAAATAAAATTGATTTTTACTACCTTTTAAGAGTTACTTTGTCTTCTTCTCCCAAAAATGTCAAGAAATAATACGACCAATTATTTTAGAATAATATAATTATTTCAATTCATAATAAATAACTATAAATGCCGTTAACTATAATATTATATTTCACTAAACATTTTTCAAGTATTGACAATAGAAAGTGTAACATCTATACTGTCGCTATGTAGACAACGGAATGAACATATAAAATAGTTTAATAATACTGATAAAGGACGAAATATTAGCTAAAGTATCAAGACTTGTCGATTAAAACATTTACAAAAATCAATTTATAGTAGCGACAGAAAAGAATCTAGGCCTGTACGTTATCACCTGTCCACACTTCGACCAACTACTCTACGAAACATTTTAAGTACAGGGTCTCGCTAACAGAGGGTCAATGTTGTCAGCTCTCAAAGTACTAAGAAACGGCAGTTAGTGTGAATTTAATTGACTGTCACACATAAGTGATATGTCGCGGCTATATTAAGAACCACTAGCTCAAAATGTTTATTGATTTGACAAGTTTGAAAACCCTTAATAGAATATAAATCTGACAACATTAAGTTTCAACATTGCTACGAACCAACTTTGAGACTCGAAGCGTGTAAATAAACCGGGACCAAGCGCTATGCAACGGTAGCAATGTTAAAACCGGAGTACAATAAGTGACGTCACTATACTTATACACATATATAACATTCAGTTTACAAGTTCCATCATATCGATAATGCCTCTAACAAATTACCTCAATAGAGACGAAGACTACCAAGTTAACTATTAAGATTTAACTTTAGTACGTCTTAAGCCGGTGATGAAAGCTAAAATTTGAAACAGTGAATTTATATGAACACTTATATACATTCATATAAGGACAAGAAGCTATATTGTCATATATTAACATCAACACACGATACGTCAACAAGGATGAGACATGATATACTTTGAATTCGTTAAATTATAGAACAGCGATATAATTTTAATACAAATAACGTTAACATAATGAGATCCAACAGCATTAATGTGATAAAGCCAAAAATATTGCATTGAGCAGATTTCTTCACTAGCTTCGTCTACTACTGGCAAATTTAAAGGAAAATATGGATCTCTTGAATGGATGACTAGACAGACTAGATTTTGTCTATCAAATATTATATATAATAGTTAGGAAAGTATTTTTTTTTATTAAAAAGTTCCACCACACAAATTTAGGTTTTAATTTTTAATATTACACAGATTCGGCATTATCACATTAATATGAAAACACAGAAGAGAAGTACACACTCCATACACCGCGATGCTACAAACATAACTACATGAACTCTTATGAATAAAGTATTGTATCGGCCGGGGTATGGGCCATGGGAAAGTAGGTCTACCATGGTATTTTAACAATCCGCTGTCCGTCGTTTAAGCTGCATTCCGAAAACGAAAAAAGACATTAAAATCAATGCGATTATTCTCAAAGTTGGTTGTAGTCAATGAATTTTCAAAAACTATTAAAAAATGAAGACAAAATAACTCTAGCGAAAATTACTAAAATAAAATAAAGATAAATGTGAAATAAAATTGTAATTTAAAAACAAATATATTACTGTACAAAAGTGCACACTAACTCTCAAACTGCTGAACAGATTTTAGTGAATTTTGGCCTTAGAGATTTTTAAGGAACAAATTGTTAGTGACTCTTTCAAGTAATCGTTTTTATTTGTAAGGATTTTATATCTAATATACCAGTACTTCGAAATCGTAATTTTCTAAAGATAATTATTTGCCATACAAAATCAATGACTCGTAACTAGTATATTGTATATAAAAACCGGTTAGCCGTTCAAAATCTTACCATCATCTCTATCGACTTTCAAAGATTTAATTCTTTTCTTGACGTCATCAATCGATTGACTCTCTTTCTCTATTAGATCCTCGCTTGCCAGTTTACTGTCTAATGGTGAAATAAAAACAAAAGAACATAAAAAAAATCTAGCAAATGGTGAAATAAAAAATGCTCTAAATACAATAAATCCAAGCAATTGAAAATAAGATCAGAACTAAAAGGCAGACACATATTTTATATTAAATCTTTTCTAATGAAAATACATTTTTCAACTTAAACAATTTATCAGGAATTAACACATTAAGCATTAAATTAATTGAAGTTATGTATATATTAGTTATATGTAAATTTACAATTATTTTACATAATTTTAATTTTTTTTCGGAAAAACATACACATAACATAACTTCAATCCGGTAAAAAAGTGTTTTCTTTAAATGTGTAAAAGTTATGACAATAAAACACAATAAAATATAAATTATCACCCATTTAGTATAGACATTTCAAAAGATTAGAGAAACAGACAGAAATGTGCTGACTCACTTTAAGGTTTTATAATTACTGTTATGGATCTATTACGAATCTGGGAATTACCAGACGTAATTAATACGAATTCTTTAAACTTGGTCTTTTTGTCAAATTTAATATTTAGTTATATATTTTAGTAGACAAAGTATTTTAAGAATAATATTCTATACGTTCCATATGTATTTTTCTTAATCAACGCCTCGTAGCAATTACGATTGGTAGATTGATAAGAAGATTGTGAAATCTAATATATAAAAATAAGTCGGGTTTTCCTTCCTGACGCTATAACTCCAGAACGCACGAACCGATTTCCACGGTTTTGCATTCGTTGGAAAGGTCTCGGGCTCCGTGAGGTTTATAGCAAAGAAAATTCAGGAAAAAATTCAACAGAAAAGCGGGATCACCAAACGAAATGTTACATAAAACGAAGCCATCTGGTGGCGAAACGGAGTTCGCCGAGTTTGCTAGTTAGATAATAAAATACTCACCCTGCGAGTCGTCAGCGCTAGACTGGCGAGCGATTGCGTCAGCCTCGTTGGCCTGACAGATGAGGGACACGCGGTAGAAATAGTTCCGCCAGAAGTTCTCCTCTGTTATACTGGAATGTTATGTACTTCTTTAGAAGTAATCTATTTAATATATGTTGAAAAATTCATAAGACTCTTGACGGCACTCGAATCTCCTACTCTAAGTGAATATTTTCAAGATTTTTGTTCCGTTTTTAACTATTATTTATTCATATTTACCAATCGTTTGAATAATTTCACTTAAATCCTTAAAGCTTGTGAGACGCGTGTGTTCTTACTTCTTAGTGATATCATAATTATTATACATTTTGACAAAGATGTAATCAAATATACTTAATATAATTATTTTTTTCCTAAATATTTAAAAAAAACATAATTTTTCAGATTTGTTACAAACTTACACTTTAGGAACGAGGTCGAAACGCATTTTCTCAAGGTTGGGATCCTCCGCCATGATAGCTACGGCCACTGGGTACATTTTGTCGTAGTCAAAGTCGAACTCTACACCCGCCGGTGGGGCGCGCACGAAGTTCCGTCGGTCCTGCATTAATTTAATTTAATTATTAATTCGTAAATCCAATAACTCCTCTACAAGTCCTTTGGTAAAGCTCTTGAGAATTTCGGTTTGAAAATTATATTACTTTAACCATACGACCCATATATTACTTTTCTACAATTCACAACTCAATTTAGCACTATTCGATGGGCACAAAATATCGCCCAAGATTATATTTTACATTATGCAAACAGTTGATCAGCTAAGCAAAAATCAAAGTAAAAAGACTCTGTTTGGAGTTCAGAACACGTAGAAATGGATTTGCATCTTTCTTGATAAAAGTAAAGTTCAAATAGAGCTTAGAGTTTCGTTTTAAAAAGACAAAAGAGAAAATCAGTGAGCCATTTTTTAGCCCATTATAGCCGCTTTTTCTGCTTGAATTTTCCGGTAGCAGAGTTGGTTATTATCAGAAGAAACAAATATAGAAATGTGTTGCTTATTTGGTGGAATACTTACAGTTGAAAGCGACACGCACTCCTCTTTCAGCGAAGCCTCATTGGGAGCGCCAACCCATGGAGCAGTTGCAGCACCCCCTTCCTTTTCTTGGCCTTTGATGAACGCGTCCTGTTCGCGGTTGAACTCGCCAAGGATGCTCTGAAAATTGTTTATGATATATGAGCAAAGAACAGAACCATCTACCAATAGCGATTTTTAACGATTGTGTAGTAGACTCCAAACAAGTGGAGAATTTCCACGACCTCAATCCGTAATTCCATTTGACCAATAACAATTATGTTCTCTTTCGAAAAGTTTTGGAATATACCTTTTCAAAGATACATTCTCTGTGATCTATAATAAATGCTTGTCTATGATACCGTAAATCAATGACACGAAAACATCAACGTAAATTGTCATAACACAATCTTAATTAATTATACCTTAATTATACAAAGTTACGCAAAGTAATTATCGCGTTTTGCACCAGACACTTCAACATTTGCTACGTTAAATGGTACAGACGACTTTAACGACGCAACTTTCTTTTTGAGGTAAATTATTTATGTTTTACTTAAACAAATTATGGAAATATTGGCGAAATAGACATTTCAGTTTAGTACTGCATCTGCAAATTGAGGAAGTTAATAAGTTTATCTTTGAAGTAATTACTATTTTGATAAAGCTTAGTTTTTATTATTCAGGTCGAAATTCACAGAACCAGTGCTGGCCAAGTAGCTAGACTAAATGTGCCTCTCAAACCTAAGGTAGCGTGAGTTCAAATTCCCGCTGTGCGCCTAAAATTGCGCGAAGAAGTAGCAGCGACTTTTTTTCGTGTTTATGTCACTATTAACTGATATAACCAACAGTAGTTGAAAGTTTGTTTTGAGCTACGGGAATCCCCAACCTTGATGCCCGCCTTCCTCGGCGGTTCATACATGACGTGCTTCCACAAAAGCGGAGACGAGCGCAGCGGAGAGAACGAGTTGAAAGAGTCACATATGAGGTTAGCGAGTTGACCGAGTTTCCCACGGAAATGAAATTAAAAATGTATGAAAATCATCGTTACAATTATAGCGGAGTCCGTAATGGGTCCGTTCCGCTCGCAGTGGAAGGCGGGCATTAGCCACAGGCCAGCCTACCGTTATTTCCAGACCTCGGGAACAGAAGGAAACCATCGCTCTTCAGATCACCTGTTTACCGAACAAAAATACCCGGGAAGGGTTAGTCGACCCCAACGAAAGTAGTATAAAAGCTGTTCATACATTTAAAATTAAGGATAGTTAAATAAACTGAAAGACCTGACACCACATTAAAGTTTATTCGTAGGCGTCGGTCAATATACTTTGTCGCTTTCTGAACGAGTTTCTTCATTACGCTTTCTGAATAAATAATTACCTTACAGTTAGCATTTAAATTGACCCTTGTTAAATTCTAATTCAGTTCGTTTGTTTAAATACTTTGTACCACCTTTGGTCTATAAATAAATAATTAAAATTGCGGACGTAGTACTAAAATTAAAGTCAGTGACGCATGACAAACTTTCTTTGCTTCTAAATAAATTCGAACTTTTTTTTCCCGTAAAATGAAACCTACGTACCGTCTAAAAAGTAAGATCGTAAGATTAAATGACTGACGCAATCGCTTTATACTGCAATAAAACAAACGCATACTTTAAAGTAAAAAAAAAAATTTCTTTATCCTTTGTTAACATAAATTATTTCCGCTGGCCCTTAGCGCCATTACAACGCTCGCTAATGAATAAAACGCTATAATTCATATTAATGTCTTAATATTTCATAGCTGTGCTAATGAAAAGATATTGCAGCTTCTATGGCTCTCATTTTGCGATAAAATTAATTAATAGTGGCAAACTAGAATGGCTTAAAGATAATATTATCATAAATTCTTCCTGTCACTTATACCACAAGTTGCGAAATCCATGAGTTCGCATTCCTGCAAAAGAATTGTTCCCCTTTACCATTCGGATTCAAATGAGTGTCTATCTCATTATTTTGGGGAATCGTAAAGGGATTCCAAATAAGGACTAATATTTACACATAAACAACGTAGATAAACGGGCGATTATTTATAAAATGAGTCTAGTATTAATAACCACACAATGATTCGTATATTTTAATTATAATTCGTAAATGTTAAATGAGAAAAAAGCTATTTTACAGGTAAAGCTAACATTATCAAACAGGGAATTCAGAGTGTAATCAAAGGTAATAATAACATCAATTAGATTGGAAGGGACCCTGAGGAAGCATTGATTTCCTAATCTTATTTACTCCGAAAGGTTAATCATTAGATGGCTTTGCCGACTTTGTCGCAATCGAAGCGTAACAAATATTACAAATTTAATCTTACAGATAAAACTATAATATAATAACTATATTTATTAAAACTGACAATCATAAATCATGATTATTATTTAGTTACAACATTGTGATAAATAGCTTAGCTTTAAGGTATTCAATCATAAAAATAAAAATTAATTATAAGATAGCCTCCCCCACAGTTATTTTTACAAGCATACTATTGCCTTTTGTTTAAAACGGCACGTATGATTATTACTACATACTATTGTTATAGCAAGAATGTATGTAATTTGTCTCTTGAATGTACTCATCGATAGTTTTGTATAGACCAGGGGAAATTGGGGAAAACAGGATATATGATGTTAAGTGAGACACGACCTGGACACTGAGTGTGTTTGCGAGTACTACGTTAGCCGAAACTGCTATTTTGTTAATGATACTCCAGACCGATAAGACAACGCTATTACGTCTCTTTAAGACAGAGCATCCACGCGAGGTACGCAGGCACAAGTGTCTGACAGGCATCCGACATGGAGCAGGGCGGAGAGCTTTACGAGCTCGCTACAAGAAATCGCAAAGGCTATTCAAAATATTGGGCTTTTGGCAAGCGGAATACGTACTAAACCCTTCAGGTCAAAATACAAAATACGAGATACAACTAAATAGCTGATATCCTTAGAGGATAAATAAATAAGAAAATGATACAAATATTCGTCGAATTTTTCACTTGAGATCCCCAGCGGTTTGTATGTTAGGTCAACCGTGCAATTCAAGAGACAGCAAATTGCTCTGTACGGGAAAACGTTTGTGAAACACTAAACATGATTTTCAAAGAGAATCGCAAATTTTATATTATTTTTAGCTTATGTATGCTAAATGTGCTGAATATTTCAACGAGAAAATATAAGACGGTGCAAAATGTTGTCGTGATTTAAATTCTCATTATAATAATTTCTAAGACATTTATATACGAAAAAGTATTTTTATTTTGGCCGACTCCACAGTAATTTAAATATATTGTATTTTGACATAAAGTAAACGTACGTACCTTTACCAGTGTATTAACGCCTATACATAATTAAGTTAATAATGTCCCTTTTTAAGTAAGGGGAGATTTCGACACTCCCCAGCTGATTAGCTACTCGGTCACATATCTTATTAAAAAAAACACCTATACAAAGTATACAGTATTCAAACTTATTAGTAAAGAAATAATAACTATATTAGTAAAGAAATTATTCAAACTGTAACATCGGTAACACATTTATAGCACTAGTCGTACAAATACTGCCCTATAAATTAGCGAAAGCCGCTCAACCTTTATCGATATCGCCATAATCCGGTGATAGATGCTGACACGGACCCTTAGGCCAAAGGTCATTACAAACATGTCACCTAATCCATCACACATTACCTAAGCTTATTTTGATGGCCAATTACATAAGGATTATTCACACTCAAATTACGTTAATATCCGTTTAGCTGTTATTTAAATGCACTCACGTAAACCATAGACAAAATCTGATCAGTTTAAAAAAAAACATCACACTTATTCATAAATCTTTATACAAATGTTCAATTATTTGTACACATTTCAAGAACTCTTTTGTTTCTTTCTGTCAAATCATATTTACGCTGTGATGAAAAGAGACGAGTACTGTAGTTTAAACAGTGCAATCAGACTGTTTTAATTTTAAATAAGGAGGTACATCTGTACATATTCCAAGTATCTCATTTCACTATGGCGTAAACACAATTTGAAAGAAATAGACGAACAACTTTAATCAGTTTGATTACTAATATGACCTGTCCTCTTAGTAAGGACCTCTTTCACGTTTCGTAGCTTAACACCGATATTAAAGTAATTTACTAATTTAATAATCCACATCCACGGTGGATGTGGCGTGTGAAGTAGCCGTGGAAAATCTACTAAGTCGGACTATAGATATATTTTTGTTAAAGTATTTTTTTTTAATTTGACTTAGTTTTTAATAACTTCTTTTTAGATTTGTTCTATCATCATATATATATATAGTTTCTTGAGTTATATAATTGCATTTTTACTAAGAATTCCAATTTTTTGAAAATGTAATGTAGCCTTTGTTAGTCAGAGAACTTGCTTTTAAATGGTAAAAGAATTTTTGAAATCGGTCCAGCAGTTTTTTTGTGAAAACATTACAAACATAAATACGAAAACACAAATGTTTCCTCTTTAGTATAGTAGTATACATAGCATACACAGAAAAGCTTACCTCTTAACGAGAAAAATCCTTATAAAAGCATTCCACAAACAATGTCTCTACAATGAAACAAATCTCTTAACGTGCCAAGCGAAACACATTAGTTACCAACATTTCTGTGAATTAAATTTCCCGTCTATTGTTACTACTTCCTGACGCTGAAGCTACTATCACCCTTTTCACATCGTATTCAGCTTTCATTCCGTTTATTTTTCCACTTAGCACGCTTTTTATTGCAGCACTTTAGTTCTTTTATAATCCTCTTTTGCTTAATAAAAAATTGCTTAAAGAGCGTACCAATTCTTAAAAGGACGGCATCACACTAGCGTGCCTTCTGTAATAATAAAATGAAGCTCTCTTATAAATTTATTTAACTCATTATATATAATATGATTATGATAATAGGAATAATGTGGGACGGAATGAAGCTACTTCGGTAGTTCATATAAACCGTGTATATTTGTAGCCATAAAATCAGTGTATTACCATCTCTTTCATATAGTATAGCAAAGGTAAAAACATTTATATATGACAAATTATATCCGTTACTTATATGGAAAATAATTCTAATAAAGGCGCTACAACCTTTTAGGCGTGACCTCAGATTTCTGTAGGTCTGTTCCGTGATCGTTTCTAATCACACGCCGTCGACTTTTTGGATCTAAGGCATGCCCGGTTTCCTCACGATGTTTTCCTTCACCGTACGAGCCAATGCATGCGCACATAGACAAAGTCCACTAGTGCACAGCCGGGGATCGAAACTACGACCACAGGGATGGGAGTCGTACGCTGAAGTCACTAGGCCAATAACGGTCAAAAAAGCAAAAAATAAAAGAATTCTACTTTGCAAATAATCACCTACTGCAAAAGATAATCCGACGTTTTAACAAGATTATGTTTGAATCGAATTATAGAAATCCAAATCCTTTCCATTTTTCACTTAGTTTTCTCGGTCTGTCTCTATACATTGTAAATGAGTATCGGCATTATTTACTAAAGCTAGTTTAGTTTAATCTTCACGTAATTCATCAGAGGTCACATGGCATGAAAGTGTCCGAACGTTTTGGACATTCGGAATTCGCTAAATTTCGAATCTGAAGCGTACCTTAGGCTGCGGCCTCGAATTTCGCGGGCAGCGGGGCGGCAGCGGCTGCGGCGCGGGAGCGAGGCGGCCAACGCATACCTGTTCTCGAAACCAGCGGGCAGATCGCGCGGCACTATAGCAGTGTAGTGTTGTGTTCGTGGTTGTGTAGTCGAGATATTTGTTTTTATTCGCGAACGAAATGTCTAAAAAACGGCGACAACATCTTTTTGATTCAAATTTATTCCTAACGCTCGATTTATTGTGGGCAAAAATATGTTATATGCAAAAATATAGTTCCATATGGGTCTCCTTTCAAAGATTTCTGAAATAATTTGCTCTTGCACGTCCGAGGTCATTTTGATACGTCACAAAAAATATGTACAGCACTATACTACAATGCATACGCGCAACGCGGGCGGTCACCGCTTGACTGGATTGCGCCGCTCGTTACCCGCGCCCGCGCCGCTGCCGCGCCGCTGTTTTCGAGAACCGGTCCATTTGATTGTACGCATAATATCCTGCCGCTCCCGCGCCGCGGCCGCCGCCGCCCCGCTGCCCGCGAAATTCGAGGCCGCAGCCTAAAGGCCCTTTCTGCACTGCTCCGGTCCGGCGTCGGAAGCCGGAATGAGTCATTAAAAAAATATCGGAAAGCCGGTTTGCGCTTCTCCACTATATCCGATCCGACAATAACCGATACTTGTATATTTATCATGCAACACTGATATTAACTAAAACCCATATACTTTATTTTATTAATAAAACGTTCTAAATTCTGAATATTTTATTGCCTGGCTAGTTTATTACCTTTTTTATATTGTCTATCTTGAAATATTATAATCTATTTAATAAATAGTTCACTAATACTTAATGATATAATATAACTATAAATAAATAAACCTATGAATAATAATTTATAACCTCTTGGATATACTTGGACCGATAAAACACCGCGTTCCGATCTAGCAAGTTATCGGATCGTTAAAAACCGGATGCCGGAGTAGTGGAGAAGCACGTTAGTACTGTTGTGAGTTTCTAAATCGGATCGGTAATTAACGTTTGCCGGACCGGAGCAGTGGAGAAACGGCCTAACGGCTAATTGCTCCAAATGTGACAGACATTTTCAAGTAAAGGAATTTTCAAGACTACGTCTACGGGCTCATAAAAATTAGAATAGTCTTAAGAAGAAACTTACCAAGCACCAAGCAAAGCAATTTACCCCAAAGATGCCTAAATTACATCAAGCATCAATTTAAGAAATTCTTATAGCTCGGTGCAAATAGCGGTCTCTCAGACTTAAGCAATATTGAAATTTAAAAGCAAATATAGTATCTCAATAACAACATCAACAAGAAAACATATTAGCTGTTAAACATAATATCTTTTTTACAAGTAAGGCCCTTCTCCCATTACGATACGCCCGCGCGACTCTAGTCTCGGAGACTAGTCGCCGCGAAGTATCTCACATACATTTATATGGACACTCTCACATTACGATACTGGTATTCTACGCGTTCGCGACTAGTCTCGCGATACCCGCCGTGTTGGTCGCTTGTGCGTCGCGTCTCGCGCGTTTCGACAAGATGGCGGCGGAGCAAGAAACAAATATTAAGTTTGTACAAGAAATTGAAAAACATGCTTGTTTATATAACTACAAATTACCTGAATACATGCGAAAAAATATAATAGACAAGACTTGGGCAGAAATTGGGAACAAATTTCAAATAACAGGTTGGTTTTTTTTGTACACATACATAGTTTATTATTATCAATGTTACATTGTATTCTGCAAACAGGATTGGTATTGCCAAGGCAATGAACCTTGCTCAGATATAAAGTAGTTTGCTAAATAATTTCGTTGATTATGTGGTGACATATTTGCCGTTATTTCTATATTATGAGGTTGTATTGTCGTTGTAACGGGAATAGTGACCGATCTGTTTTGTTTAAACTCCCTTGGACTATATAGAATACCCTCACGTTTTCGAACATAGTTGTGTAAAATACACACTGCTTTTATTATATTTGATACTTTTTCTATTGTATGACATCTTATAGCAGTACTTAATACTTGAAATTTTTCAGCCATCATCCCAAAAGCACATTCAATTGTATTCCTCCCTCGGCTTAGTCTGTAGTTAAATACCCTTCTCAAGTCATTCAAGGTTCTTTGGGGATATGGTCTCATCAAGTAAGATAGAAGGGGAAATGCCTCATCCCCAATAAAATAGTATGGAAATTCATAGTTAGATTGGTCATTAGGAAGTTTGGAAGGTAAAGGAATATTAAGACGTCCATGTTCTATCCAACGTTTGATCCTGGAAGCACTGAAAATTCCACCGTCGCTGTTCCTACCCGCATAGCCAGTCTCGATAACAGTAAATAATCCATCGGAATCACAACATGCCATTAATACTATCGAATGGTAGGATTTGTAATTAAAATTACTTGATCCTGAATCAGGTAATTTTTCTATTCTGATGTGTTTACCATCACATGCCCCTAAGCAGTTGGGTAAATTCCAGAGGCGATCAAAACGAGCAGCAATGTCTTTCCAATGTTGTATATCTGGTAATGGCATATAGTCTCCATTTAATATCTCCCATATTATAACTGTCATTTCAGCTATGACCTAGCAAATTGTATTATCTCCTCTTGCAAAATACAATCCTAGGCTTACAAACGTACAACCTGACCCCAAATATCTGAAAAACAATTAATATTAAGGTTATTTTCAGGATCAGAAGCTAAAGAAAAGTGGAAAAATCTACGTAGTGTTTTTGTTCGCCACTTGAAACCGGCCAAAAGTGGAGCAGGTACTGCACAAAAAAAACCATACTACTTAGCAGACTATATGCAATTTACTGTACCCTTCATAAAAACAGCAGGAAAACCATCAGGAAATTTGAAAGAGACGATAGAACCACAGACACCTGATCTTGAACTATGTGAACAAACACAGTTCACAGAAAATGTACCTACAAGCACTCAACCAATCTCGCAACAGCAATCATCTCTTCCTTCTACTAGTACAAGCACTCAACCAATCTCGCAACAGCAATCATCTCTTCCTTCTACTAGTACAAGCACTCAACCAATCTCGCAACAGCAATCATCTCTTCCTTCTACTAGTACAAGCACTCAACCAATCTCGCAACAGCAATTACCACCACCACCACCATCAACAAATAATAAAAAAAAACGGAAGAAGCTGGAAGAAACTCAAGCCGAGCAAGACATTTCAGCTTATTTTAAATTTAAACAATCTAGAATTCTAGAAAACTGTGACAGTACTGAAAATTCAAACAAAATGTTCTTACTGAGTTTACTATCGGACGTGAACAAAATGACTGATAGTCAAAGAAGACTGTTTAAGAGAAGAGTGCTTGCATTGATAGACGATATAATGGACCAAAGTAGTGAAAATATGAATAGTCCCATCACACTTTATTCTACTCCTTCACCGATGAGTGCTGCCGAGGTAATAAGTACGCCAATTACCATAAACGAAAGTCTGAATGTAGTACAATCAAATACTGCCAGTCTTTATTATGAATCAACACCTATGTTATTATCACAGGAAGATGAAGAATAAGTAATAATTATAAAGTACTTACATATTAAAATTTAATAAACATTTAATTACCTACATATGTCACAATGAAGTATTATTTACCTTAGGGTTATCAGAATCCTTTCTTCCGAACTGACACATTCTCTAAATTTAGTATTTCGTTGATGTATAGCTGGTTTTAATAATGTAACAAGATGCAAGTAGGTCTCTTTAGACATTCGGTAGAAAGATAAAAATTTCTTATCATCATGTTGTAGTTCTTGAACGGCTACAAAAACTCTACAATTTATGTTTCTTTCAATATATGGATGAATCCAGTATTTTCTACTCTTGCGATGACGTCTTCTATTCCTATAAAACAGAAAAACTGCAAGAGCTTCTTCGTCACTGGAGTCGCTCGACATAACGTCCGTCTACAAAAAACAAGTTTGCACAAATGATGAATTTAGTAATTTTTCAGTAGCATAATATGCGAGCGTCGCGTAGCGAACATGTATCCAACTAGTATTATACTCGAGTATCGTACCCTGCAAGTATCGTAATGGGAGAAGGGCCTTAATCAGGACATTTCCAGTCGATATCCAGTGACCACAGTGGCTTGTTACGTGTCGAGAGCTCTTTGTTTACGAGCACTCCACGATTCAGTGTCCATTAATGTTTTATTGTCCTCACAGACCCGATGTCATAACGCACATTTATCTTCCTTTATATTGTTCTCTTTTATAATGTCAATTCCGCTGACTTCACAACTTGTCGATTTAAAAAGGTCGTTTCGTTGCAAAGCGACAAATTTTAAATTTCCTCAATTACGACGAGTTTTACGTGAAATTTAACAAAGCCGTACATACTAGAGTTCACGTAAAAGACCCTGGACGCAACAAAAGAAATCGTTAGCGTCGGAGAATGGATGTCCTTCATGGACATGACTTCGTTTTATGCAAACACGATGGAATTTATTAGTATTCCAAGATGTTGCTAAATTAAATACAATTATTTATTACAAACTAGTCTGAGATAAAAAATGCAATATACTATCGACAAAAAGGCTGTTGGACCGTCATATTGGAATGAGTCTAACAACGACGTCCAGTAAATTCATTTGGCATTTTGCCTATTCCTCTTGCACGTCGCCAAGCCGTCTACAGTTTTCTCATTCTACCTTTCCAACTAAATTCTACGCTTATTATCCACAGGATAAAACATTTATCCATAGCTTCATAAATAGAAAGGCTTACTATTTATGAAAAAGTATTTTATAAAAAATTCAAAGAAACCAACACCTAACAAAGGAGTAATATATTGAATGTGGTCCGCAAAACCTTCGCGGAAGTAAATAAAAAGATAAACGACGTTATTCCGGATAACGCTGCTCCCCATGTAATATTTCCAGAAAAACGCCGAGGAGTGAACCTTTCTTATTCGCCCAAATGTCTGTTCTCGTGTTAAATTGTAAATATGGCGGAAAGCATCAAATATATCACACGAACCCCTTATCATACTCACACAGTGAAGACCTATTCTAAAAATAAAGTTGCCAGCAATCTTTTTTGATCAAGTTTTATATTACCACTTTCAAATATACTCGAAAATTGTCTTGAAGAATTCTAAGATATCTAGACATCTTTAATAATAGATTTAGACAGATACGGTATTTACAGGAAGCTTTGGACGACCATATAAACCAGATAAAAGAGTAAAAAAAACAATTGGAAAAACTAGGTTACAGCCGCCATAATTAAAGTTCCAAAAATAAAATACGACTCACGACTTCTAAACCCCCAAATTAAGCCACAGATTATAAACAAAGTGCTATAATTCGTGTAAGTTGTTTCTAGTCGTTTACACCCATTTACGATACATTCGTGCGTGAGAGGCTCTAAGGCGCCGTCTACTTACGTAACCCGATGGTATTGATCGGGCAGGCGACACCGCGCGCACTCTCCGTATCGACCTATCAGGGGCGTCGGTTTAATTTTAATTTGATAACCGTTAGTAGCGCGCGCCACCGATTCGTCAGAATTTTATGTGGTAGTGCAAAAACGATTGCATGTATGTGTCTTTGTTCATAAGTCAGTGTCTGTGATGACTTTTCCAACTCAATGATTACGGCTTTTCAATTCGTTAAACACTCGCGTTATGACTTATGACTGACTAGTTTCCTCATAGTTGCGGTGAGGTTTATTCAGGAGAATTAATGTCATACATGAAAATATTAGAATTAAATTACCTGTCCCTAATGTAACTAAGTATATTATTTATAATGACTGATGCTATGTATGTATTTTTTGTATGCATTATCATTTCTCTTCCGATAGGTTCAATTGAGTCAAAGCCACCTCATATAACATTAAATAACTTCCAGAGCGGAAGTCGATGTTAAAGGATAACATCCGCTGCTGAGGTCGAACTGAATTATCGGAAATTATTGCAAATAGGATGGCGTATACTTAACCACACAATATATTATTCAGCACTTTTGTAACACTAGACAAAAGAGCATCGTCGACTTTTCACGAGGTTATAAAAGGGTCAAATATGCGAACGCTCCATAACTATTTAATGTATTTTCTACCCTAAAGACTAATTTTGAAATCCTCATAAGGGGTTAAGGCTTAAGCCTTTGAGCATGTCCTTTAACGTCTTAACTTAATATCCATTATTTGCCGAATCCGTTATCTTGCAAGCGGATTTGAAACAATATTTACTTGGTCCTCTCATGAATAACAGATGAAGCAATTTGGTTGAAGGACTGCTAAAGGCTGCTATTAACGGCGATGAGCGACCTAAAGCTTTGCTAAGTTGATTATACAAGACACGACTGAAAATAAAGCAATTAAGATAGCTCTTTGTTGGAGTGACTGTAAAATCTTTAAAGGCCTCCAATGTTATTGACAGCAGTTATACTTATGAAAAAAGTAATAAATTGTGTAATATAAATACAGTAAGTCAAACTTGAACCGCGAATGAAAATTGAAAATTAAATTACTATAAGCGAAGCTGCACACAAAAATCTCGTAGCTCATTCTAAACAGAATTACAATCAGAATGTATTACAGCGTGGCAATCGATTTCCCGAGAAAGGCGCTTCGGGAAAATCTCGCTACGTACTTAAGTAATTTAATATATTTTCCTTTACGGTTTTAGTGCCAGGAATTCTTGCTCTTAAAAGTCTCGTTATGTAGAATAACAGTACTAGAAACTACATTTTTAACGAAATAAAAACACAGTATAAAAATAATATTGGAAGTGGAATTGTTACTTTGGCCGTAGTCACATTTTTTTTATAAACAGTTGCTACGTCCCAAGCTATCGTAATAATTGACCTCATCTTAAATGAGCCCGACTCATACCACAAACGGGGTTAAGATGTTTTCGGTTTTTCTAACGCGTTCATTATATTTTTTATACTCTTCTCGCCACTTAAATTCAGAATATTTCGAAAATTATGTTCCAACTCCATTTTACTACTTTAATAACAATGTATGTATTCTCTTATAACCATGCGTTTGTAATTTCTAAAATGAATTAAAGTTAACAAAAGTCTTTTTTTTTCCAAGCTCTAATTAATTAATTAATTTATAGTGATATGTAGGATGATTTACTGCGCGATAGAGACAGACAATTTCGTTAGAAGACGATTTTATTTGTATTACGAGTAATGTAAGACCATATCACAATTCCGATAAAGCTAAATTATGCTAATTAGGATTTAAGAATCATTTAGGCTACTTAGAAAGGGTCATTACGAGACGGGTCTGTAAATGTATTTACAAATGAATTACACCTAAATAAGGACTTTCCTCTAATGGAAGGGGAACGCCGCCCATCATAGCTCCAGGGCTCTGAAGCGCCGCGGGGTGGTAGACTATCAAGATTTTGCTAAATTTATAACGTCACTGCTTCTAAAATGTGACTTCTATATTTTATATAAAAAATAAAGTGATCTCATCTGTTTCATACGCTTAAGCTGGTGTTTCGGGATTGAAGAAGAGAAAGAGAATGATACGCAGACAGATTTGGGCAACTAGTCGCCATGTAAATTCTATGTGAAGCTTTCCTTAAGGCTTATAAAGTGCCTAGTCAAGGTGGGTCTAATTCTATGAAATAATTTTAATACACATTAAAAATCCAACAATAAACATGGAACCGAGCAGCGCCAACTACTACGTAATAAAAACTCGATATTCTAATGACCTGCAAAATCATCTCGATACGAAACGTTATTTCACAGTTGAATAGCAAATGTCAAAGTGCTACCGTTTTAGCTCATGCCGCTAAACCGATAGAAATGTACATCAAAAGATCCATTATGTCGCGATCTTTATAAGATCGCGTATTGTAGGAAGAGTAATAACTAAGATATTTTTTTCCTTTTCAAAAATAATATTCGTTATAATTCCTAATTAAATAGTGGGCAACGCAACATAAACAGTTATGATTATATAGTTATTATACGTGTAGAAGCAATGTATTCCTCTAATAAATATATAAATAGGATTCAGCCATGCCCGTTCTTTTCGATTTCAAAGTATGAACCAGGTGAGCATTTGATATTTCAAATTTCAACTTGTCTCTGCACACACACTTGATACATAAGTTCAGCGTACATGACCAGTACGTTATATCCATAGAGGTTATCTGATAGCTGAGAAGGCCTGGAGACCAGAATTACTTTGCAAGAGTATGCGAAATGCATATTTCCGAAATTTTGAAAATGTGTTATGTAACTAATAACCCATAAAAGTCAACAATGAAACGTTTTACATTAAAACGCCGGCGTCAGGAATTGGGTCAATGCGATTCCAATATACGAGGAGCACCGCAGAATAATAATTGAAATGGTAATTTTTGATTTTCATAGATGCCTTTCTAGAAATTTTTCGTCATTGTTTCGGAAACACTACTTTAGTAGAAACAAAGAATGTCACATTGACAAGTTGAGATATATCCTAAAACAGTTTCACACAAACAAAAATACACATGACAGCAGGAAGTTGAGATAAGTAGACAATTTAATATTTAGGTGATATAACTTACTTATAAATAACTAGCTGATCCGGTAAACGTAGTTTTGGCATGTTTATCATTTATAATAAAAAATTGGGGTTGATCGTAGAGGGGTGAAAATAAGGGGTTGTATGTATTTTTTAATGCTGTATCATACAAAAATTAAAATTAAAATTTTTGTCTAAAAAATAAAAAAAAATTAGGGGTGGATTACCCCTAACATTTAGGGGGATGAAAAATACATGTTGGCCGATTCTCATAGATACCGGATAAGCACAAAAAAATTCATCAAAATCGGTCGAGCCGTTTCGGAGGAGTACCTATGGCAACGAAAACTGTGACACGAGAATTTTATATATTAGATAATAACAATAAAAAAAACACAAGGTTAAAGGAAAGGATTACACTTTAATCAAGGTAAAGGTGTAAACGATAAATTAAAGAACACATTATCTGAGGCGCTCAATCCATTTCAATATAATAAAGAATTAAGATTTCCTAAACAAATAAATTTGTATGAGTTTGAAAGCTCACATCAATTTTGTAGCTCACAATGGACAATCTACTTGCACACTATTCAACGTTGTACTTTAACAACTTGAATTCTCTCAGAATTTCTTGAAGAAAGGATTGAGCTTACGTCTTCTATACAACAGCCGCACTTAAGGGTCTCCCGCAAAGATCCAATCAGCCAGAGCACCAGATTACTTTGATTGTCCTCCAATCGAGTTTCCGATAGGTATTTACTTCCGTCCGCTACTCGAAATTTCAAAAACTGTATGGAGTTTTTTATACTTATATCGGTGATTTAAGGCGCCGAGGTGTATGTAGTATATAATTCTATTCGTTTTTACAACATACTCCCAAGCAAAATTAGAGAATTATCACTGAATAAATTCATAACTCTCGTCAAACGTAAATTAATCAATAAAGCTTTTTATAAATTTAACGACTATTTAAATGATCCAAACCCTTGGGATTGATTTGCTCCAGTTCAAATATTTATTACTGCTCTGCCTTACGAACAATTTGTATGAGTCAAAACTTGGCGATTAAAAAGAGTGGCGGAGAATTTCTCGCCACTCTTTTTAATTTCTTAAAATTTCAGTTCTTCTTGTCCGCTCTACGCTCTTGACTTGCGAACTGGTAAATGTAAAGTTAGAATTTAACATCTTTTCTGTTGACGTTCATAAGTGTACTTGGTTACCTATATGAATAAAGTTATTTTGAGTTAGAGTTTGATTATATGGTTAAATTTGTCAACGACAGAGACAGAGACATTCGTATGTATAGACGATCCATCAGCCAACTCTCTTTAACCTATCAAGGCTTACTTCGATAATGTAGAGGATCTAAGGGAGCATTCAAGTATTACGTCACGCAATTTTTATTTACCCCCCTCACCCCCATGTAACGCACCGTAACGTTTTTCTGTACCCAAGTATAGTAAAACGTTTCGTGACCACCTAGTAACTCTTTATACCTAAGTTACTATTATGTGTTATAAAGTACTGGAAAGTCGAAAATAATATTAACAATAACGCGTAATTCTATCCCTGCCCCGCATCGTAACGTTTTACAAAAGGAAAAAATTCGTTACGTAATACTTGAAAGCTCCCTAAATAAAATTCTTGAATTACTCGAGTAATAAAGTCTAATCACTACACATATCTTTGTGAAAGCTTCACCATTACCAAAACTGATAAGAAAAATCTCAATCAATGCGAATGAACGACTAAGTAGAACCGTCATATCGAATAAAAGTTATTAATATCTCGGTAGCGATAGTTTTGATGAGTTTTCCACGCGGTTAAAAGCATTTGCTCTTTTATTTATTTTTCTATAAGCGTTAAAACCACCTTCATTTTCAGAGCTGGCAACTCGCCAGACTAGTATAAAATGGCGAAAACCTGCCTTCAGCGCTTTCCCATCCTTGAAGAAAATCTTGAGAAATTGAAAATATATTAATCTCGTACAGCAACATGAGCACTAAAAATAATTTGAAATATTTCCGAGTTTACGTCATAGAATAAGAATTTATCGATATAAGGAATTGGAAAATAAGAATAACACAAATATATGTTTAAGTCGTCACGAGGAAACTTACATTTAAAAGTACTGTCTTGTGTCTAGCACAGAAGGCAGATCACCTATTTACCTATTAGGAAAATACAAATTATCACGAAACAGATTCAGACATCTGAGACCCAGACCTAAAAAGTACAACGTTCCGCAACGTTACTTTTTTATTTCCAACAATTTTCATAGTTCCGGTATAGTTGTTCTAAGGTAAAAATCAAGTATAAAAAATATTTAGGTTTCCCGAAACTATTAGAAATGGATAATATTTTTGTTATGAAATGTTAATGTTACGTATTTAGTACAAGAAATACATAAAAACAAAGCTTATCTACCATAATTTCGTAGTATAGAATACCAAACTGTCTAACAACTGTCTGATGTCTTATCAGAACCGTCAATGAAGATACGTAACGATACCAAGTTGGCAACGTCATTACTGTACCTACTCATAAACAAACGGCATGATTGTAACTTAACTCGAATATTGTGACAAATCTAACAATGTTTTTTTTAATAGGAGGCAAACGGGCAGGAGGCTCAGCTGATGTTTAGTGATACCGCCGCCCATGGACACTCACATTGCCAGAAGGCTCGCAAGTGTGTTGCCGGCCTATCAACGCGAATTGGTTCGAAAATACTTCAGTGGGCAGTTGGTTCCACATAGTGGTCGCGGCAAAAACTGCCTTAATAAACGCTCAGTTGTGGAACGACGGACGTCGAGGTGATACGGATGGTATTTTGTATTCTGCCTTGACGTCCGATAATAAAACTCAGCTTCAATACATTATGCCAATTAATAAATCAATATTTTACCAATAATAAATAAAGCTAGTCAAATTCTAGGATGAACTCATAAATCGACTCTATAATTTGTACCCAAAAATCAGCATGTGTCAGGCTGACGTGCTAATTCTCTTCAAAAGAACAGATGTAGAGCTGTAACGCTACAGTATTATTTTTAAAATAGCATTCTCTCTGTTCGGTTAGAATTGACTGTAATTGATAAACTAAGATGGATTGCCCATCTGTCATTGGACTAACGTCCATTTCATTTTTCATTTTATTTCTCACCGTTACATTGATGGATTTAGCCATCAAAGTGTTACACAAAATAAAGATATCCCCGTTTCGACTTCTATCAAGTTATCGGGAGTTTGTGAACAAAATATTAGATCCTTTGGCCAACTTGCCCAAACTCGTTGACGATCCGAAGTTGTTCCAAGTTTATCGTCCATTTTCCTTTATCAAAGTTATCGACTTCGCGTCTAATTGGCACGTTTACTCTTACAGTTCACAAAGTCATTACTTTACCTACACTAACATAGGTATAAAATAAATACCAGTTAACAATAAACGTTATCTCTCTCTATAACACTATAAATAAATAAAAAATAATCAGTGGCGCTACAACCCTTTTAGGTCTGGGCCTCAGATTTCTGTCTGTTTCATGGTCATTTGTCTTATAAGTAAGTAGGTAATCAGCATCTTGTGACTGACACAAGCCGTCGACTTTTAGCGTCTAAAGGAAGCCGGTTTCCTCACGAGTTCTCCTTCACCATTCGAGCGAATGTTACATGCGCATACACGCAGAAGTCCATTGGTGCACGGACGGGGATCGAACCTACGACCTCAGGGATGAGAGTTGTACGCTGAATACAAGGCCAACGCTGCTCTTCTCTATTATCTCTAACACCATATAACAGACAAATCGAATTGAATTTTGATTCTCTAATTTGTATAGGATCTAGTTTAATCAAATCATAATATGAGATTTTAGTCACTTATACAGCTCTCCATAATAATGTCAGGAATATAAACGCCATTAATGTTAACATAAATGACAACTGAATTGGAATGTCGCAAATCCTAAAACCTATACATAAAAATGTCGCGTATACCCGAGGTCGGTTACAGAAGGGTATCGATCACTCTCCTCTCCGTAAGCAGAGGGTCTTGTGGTACCAAAATGGAATCATTGCCATTGTACATTTCCCTCCTACACAATGCCTATGGAGTTAAAGTTAATAACGCACTAACATCTATGATGAGAAATATTATACGTGTTATTTAAAATGTCAAAATATTCTTAATGATATCTTTACTCAAGCTGATTTCTCTTTACGAAAATATGTGTTATAAAATAAGGACAATAAGCAAACCTTATAATAACGTATATATAATCTAAAATTTCTAAAGTCAATATTTTTAATACTCACTGAAGCTTTGGTCGATACCTCGCAAAACTCAAATCAAATACCATAAATATAGAGTCGAAAATAACTTTTCAATTGCAAACTTTTAAACAGATTAAAGTAAAAGCGCTGGTCCCAAAGGCATAAAACTAATTTCGTTGAAACCATTACCTATTGCGGGTCAAATTGTTATTTATACCCGGGTACGCTGGGTAAACCGTTTTCTGATTGAATTTCGATCCTCCTATCATCCATTAATGTCCTAGGTTTTACATTTATACTGTTTTAGTAAAAAAAATACGTTAGAGATATATTTATGTTTTAATTATTCATACCATAAAGTAGAAATGGTTTCAGTGAATTAATACAATAATACTTATCTAGCAGTATATATAACGATTTTTCTAGTGAAACTTCTTTATCGGGGTTGGAAAAAAATTTAGTGTAACATTTTTTCGTTACGCGACACCATTTTTCCGTTACGCGCCATGTTGCTTTTTGAAGTCTAACTTCTTTATCGGCGTTGGAATGAAAGTTCTTTATCGGCGTATGGGAGAAATTTTGTAGCAAATCGTCACGTTTTTCGGTTACGTGCCATGTTGCTTTTTGAAGTCAAATTTCTTTATCGGCGTAAGAATGAATTTTTTATCGACGTATGGGAGAAATTTTGTAGCAAATCGTCACGTTTTTCGGTTACGCGCCATCTTTTTCTTGTACCTACCACGGTTGATCCGAAGAAATTCGAAGCCATTAATAACAAAAATATATAATAACGATAACAATGATAGTAATAATTCTATTACAAATAATGAAATTCTGTAATAATCTAAATAGTAATAAGGTAAAATGAAATAATTGTATTTGTATTCATGTCTATGATAGTAAAAGCCTTTTGTTAAACTTTATTTAACCAATTTCGTTAAGTTGCATATAGTAGATCATTTTTCGAAAATCTATCAATTTAGGTCGAAACTGTTTATGTATTTTAAAGATACCACAAATTAAGATACACAACAAATCTTCACTTTTGACAGATGACAACTGTAATCTATTTTGTACTTACGTTTTCTTCAACAGTCTTCTTTATTTTGGCACTCGCCTCGCTGACTTTAGCGCCTGCCTTGTTCACGGCTGAATAGAGGAAGTTCCCAAGGGACTTCGCTCCAGCGACCGCCTTCGTAGTAACTGTAAGTATATAGAAGTATCTCTGTTTAGTATCTATTCGTCTTACACTACTTGATTCCGGGGTTTGTGTAGATAATTATTGCTATTGTAGAATACTATGTAAAGATTTATTTTCTGTAACATATGTATACTATTCAACAAATTATTGTCTACCGCTGAGTCATTTCTAAGATCGCTAGAATGTTAAAGAGCCTTTTCCATTAATGAACCCGAGATACTTGAGAAAGAAATATATGTACTTGTTAAGTATTTTCTTTAACTTAATACCAAGCAGGTATATCAAAGTTACAAGTACTCTTAAAGTTATTCAAAGAAGGTATGGGCTTTTAGCCAAGTTTTTTGTAAGCGAAAAGAAAAAGTATGAATTTATAAGTCGAGTTTCATATGATGTATATAAAATTTATTAAATTTACTAGACAAGTTTGTTTTTGGCTAGTTCTATGTTTTCTCATCTCATTAATTATACATATATAAATACATATTATTATATTATACTAGCTGATCCGGCAAACGTCATTTTTCCATGTATATCATTTATATTAAACAATAGGGGTTGATCGTAGAGGGGTAAAAATTAGGGGTTGTATGTATTTTATAATAAAAAATAAATAATCTAAAAATCAAATTTTAGGTGTGGACTACCCTTAAAATTTAGGGGGATGAAAAATAGATGTTGACCGATTCTCAGACATACCCGATATGCACACAAAATTTAATGAGAATCGGTCAAGCCGTTTCGGAGGAGTTTAACTACAAACACCGCGACACGAGAATTTTATATATTAGATTAGATTATTTACAAAAAAATAACGAGTCATTTTGGTATTTTATGATAACTCTACAACAATTTGTATAGTTTTCTACCTACTTCTCTACCCCCCCCTACTGTATCTGAACTTCTATGGAATAAATAAGAAATTATTGCTAGGACGTCTCCGGAGGGGGGAGGTAGGAGCACGTACTTACTTCTACCTCTAGGTTCTTACGAGATTGAAACCCAAAGAAAATGTACTATTCAGCAAACAAATAACAGCATGCATCATTACTTGGCAAACTTATCGACTAGGCCAACATTGGCAGACTAATGAACCCATGTTAGCCAACATTTTGATACAATAGAAATCTTGGCAAACTCGTTAGACTGATTACAAACTACGTTATTTGCCAAATACTTGGCTATGACAAAGCTAACTGTACAAAATCAATAAATGACACAAGATGAGTGACGAGTCTAGAAGTCTATGGTATTTTGTCAAACATTACATAATATTAGTTTAGTCATATAAAACCTAAATATGACATTGCCTATGTATGCCCGTTAAAGATATTTTCATTAATTATCATGAAAGAACCAAGTATTTAACTAATTTTTTTGCTTAAAACATCTTAGCTTTACTAATGCTATCAGATAGTACACTGTAAACAAGTAGGTACACTTAAATTATGGTCACAAAAATTTACGACACGCCGAAATAAATAAGGTATTTTTGGAAATGGCCGAAAGACATGGAAAAATAGACTTCAGCACATAGTTCATAGTTTGTCGAATAGGTTTCTTGTGAATACACACAAAAAATTAAAACATACAAGCTTAAACCATGGGTTACGAATATACGCGCGAATAATAGTAAAGTAAAATTGAAATGTATTCATTTTCGCTCGGCTGCTTATTTCATTTCGAAACTTTATTATTTCCATATTAATACTGGCAACTTTAATTATGCACGATTTTATATATGCTTATTAAATCGCGGAATGGTAGGTACTTTTTAAAGTTATTCTGTATTCGCAACACAAAGTATTAATAAGCTTCGAATATATTTCCATTGCTAAAACAATCTATATTTTGTTACTGAATCTGGCTTTCAAGGGATTTTACGTTGTTAATTATTGAACTAAAAGTAATTTCGACTGTATAGACTATAGATAGAGACAACAAACTCCATTTTTTATTATTACACACATTGTTCTCTTACAAATCTAAATCTTGATTTTTTCAAAACAGTGTTAATCTATTACTTATTTTTAAAATCAAAAAAATACTTAAAATAATAATTTGTTAAATAAAGAGCACATATACGACTGTGAATCACTAAAAACGTATCGTACCATGATTTTTACATTTCGGTAAGGCCAAGAAATCAGGGGCGTCAAATATGTTCTTAGATGTATAAAGGATGATGAAATGAAAATACTAACATTCCTGCATATTTGATACTTCGATCGCGTCAACTGTGAATATCTTTCTACTGTGCGGACCTGAAACTGTGCACAAACAAACAATACTACAAAAAGCGACTAAAAAAGTAAATTAAAAATACAAAAACATATAGCACTAATTTAAAGACGAAAATCTATAAAGGATTTGGCTTAGCCTTCAAAGAAAAAAAAATTGTGGCGCTACAACCTTTTAGAACCTCATATTTCTGTATCTGTTCTATTATTTGGTTTTTTTGATAGGCAAGTAGGTGATTAGACTTCTATGCCTGACACACGCCATTGTTTTCTCACGATGTTTTCCTTCACCGTACGAGCGAGGGTTAAATGCGCACATAGAAAAGAGTCCATTGCTTCACCCGGATTCGAACCTACGACCTTAGAGATGAGAGTCGCACGCTGAAGCCACTAGGCCAACAGAAACATCTACAAATTGGACACATATACTAAACTGGCAATATTTTTTTTGTTATTGAACAAGACCAGTCGTTCCAGTTATTTAACTGTTTACCTAGAAAAATAATTAAAGACAGTACAAAACAGATACATAAAAAGGGTATAGGGATATACAACGAAAAATTAAGGTATCTATTACGTAAAATTGTCAGAAGCTATCTTTTACTACGCGTTTTTGGCTTACCATTCCCGACACCCGCTGGTTGTTCTTCAGTGGGTGTCCCACCAGTAGAGCCTGGTCTACTATCCGCACCACCGGTGGCACTGTATAATAAAAAGACAGTTATTTTACAGTTATATGCTTAGGTAGACGTAGGACTATGCTATAATGATAGTGTTTTAGTTAAAACAGTTATCTTATTCATTTATATAAACTAAAGACTTGATAACCGAGTCTTGGTATCTCTTTACTATAGCTTCGTGTGTTTTTCTGTATTAATTCTTCTTTCGTGTGTTTATTCTTTTTCTTTAGATAGATAACGATAATATATTTAAAATGCTTTTCTTCAATTAAACTTGAATTGTTCATAATAAGCAAACATTAAAAGCTCAAGTTGATCACGGTCGGACTGTGGCTAATAATATCCCGCTGGTATAATTAGCGTAAAGTGCACATAATGAACAGTAGCCAGTAGGAGATGAAGGAAGCTCAGCTTTGTGTATACATAAATATTATTTTTAAACTAGAAGGTATCCTTATATTTTACTGCATTATATAAAGGGTGTCAATCCCTAGTTGAGTACAATTTTCAAAAGCTCTCAGTGGCATTAAGAGATGGGCAAAGATTCAATATATTTGATTTACTTACATCTCAGATTAAAGGAAAATTTCATCTTTCTTACAGGATAGCCATGTATTTTTATTGAGTAAATAAGTTAATTTAAAACGTATATATTTATTAAATGGCAAGACGTGACAGTGTAAAAGCCAATTTCGAAAATTGAAGGTATAAAAACTGTGATCATTACGTCACAGAACAATGCGTCAAATTGTCTACTTGGCATCTGCATCCACAAATGGCTATGCCAAAAGTATCATATCTAGGTTGAGCATTCATACACTCAAAAGGTTATTCCCTTTTCTGACTCGTAGGTCAGTGACATATCGTATGATTACGATATTATATGCGTCTTCTTCCTTATGAATACGAGTTTTTATAAAGACCCTACATTTTAGGGTAAGATTCAGTCGCCTTTCTGATTTATTTTATTTATAGCGAAATATGATTGCCATTTGCCGTTTGTATCTAATACATATTTGACGCACGGGAACTAGACTTAGCGCTAGCGGCTAGTCCCATTTATGAATGTTCCCCTTAGACTTGCATAGATAACAGAAGAGAAGTCAAACAATTTTTTTCAGATTTTTATCCTGTACCTTACATAATCCCTTAACTGTTTCCTAAGATTCCAGACATACTGTTAAAACTATATGAATATATAAAAAAGATGATATTCTTTGAACAAATCAACAATTTCATAGATTTCTATACTCACTCTACAATGTTTAAAAATCTACTATGTTAACAGTTTAAGATCAAGTAAAAAATGAAGTCATAAATGGGGTTTAGGCAGAATAAATGAGTTTACAAGAAGCATAGATTATAATTTTAATTAATGTATCTTAATTGTATCTCTATAATTTCTATAGATAAAGTAATCAAAGTTCAAATATTGAACAACTTCTGAGCCCAATTTATGTTAGTTGTATTCATGCATTTATAGTGATGTGATATTCAATTTTTTAAAGTGCAAAAACCTATACTGTCTAAAGTCTATATGAGTGCTTACATAAGCTTAGTGAATGACTTGAGATTTAGACATGCATTCCAATAATGATAAGACTTTCCATGATTAATAACTTTTATTTCGAGCATCCCATCAGTTTTTTACTATGATTGAATAAATTTTAATGCTCGAACTAAAATCATTGAAATGATTCGGTTTTTAGAAAGTAACACCAATAAGCTTCATTGACAGCGAAACTCATTCTATCTGCAACCCCTCATACCTAATGTACCTAGAATTGTCATCATCTTCTTTCCCCTCTGGCTTGGGTTCTGCCAATTCAGCAGGTTCTACTGGAGCTGCCTCTGGAGCATCAGCTGAGGGTGCTTCATTCTTTTTTAAACCAGGAATTCCAGGGATTCCAGACCCAAGCCACCCTGTCATCTGTGACTTTACATTTGTGATGAGGTCCAGTTTGCTTCCACCCTTTGTTGGGCTATAAAAAAAATATTAAATGTTCTATAAAAAGTATTCTGTCAAATAATACAAATGGGTTGAAATTTTTAATTCATTCCATGCTGATAATGTTGTGACAAATGTAGTTTGAAATAATGACACAATCTTCCTATTATATTCAATCCAATGTATTTATTCGTTGTAACAGATTCTCATAAGAAATTATAGGAAAATAATTATTGTACTCCAAGAACAAAATTGTTAATTATTGTCCTAACAAGGGTATTAAATAGGTACTTAAAGCACCCTAAGACTATTAGATGTGTCCAAATTCATTGACCCCATTACATGGATCAATATTAAACGTATTATGCAACAATGGGAATATCATACACGGAATTTTCAATTACAGGAGGTAATTCCGTTATTTTAATGTACTGCGCAGATAGCCACCTGAAACGTTTTTTTCGGTGCTGCAATTTCCCCCTGAATAATTCATCACTTATAAATTTCCGAAACAATAATTTAAAAATTGAGAAATCAGGATCAGTCTAATAAAAATATAAACAAAAGAACGTATACCTTTGTTTGTCCCCCTCTGCAGCTGCCTCCCCTGTCGCTTCTTTCGTTGGGGTGGGAACCTCTTCATCTTGAGGGTCGCCCTTAGCTGCTCCCATCCACGAACTGACCTGATTTGTAAGACCTGAAAACATTTTCACTGCCACTAGCTAGCTACACGACACAAGCACTCGATTTTACTACGCTGCAAGAGATTCGCTCATGACACACGCGTCGTCTGCGGAGCGCCCAATGAAAGCGTGATCAGCTGAAAAACTAAATGGAACACCGTAATCGACCAGCTAAAATGAGGAAGTTTTCATTGCGCATGAAAACTTGCGCACCTTCAGCTTATTTTGTTTGCAAATTTTTACGCAGAAAATATCTGTGGGTAAGTTACAGAATATATTGATTGGTAGACACAGTTGACAGTTTGACTTAAATTATACGAAAGAGAGCAGCTATACGATTTAACATTATAATCTATGAGTTCCATACGTCCAACTTCTGACAATTTGACACTGTCAGTCGTCACTTTGTGTTTTTCTGATAAATATTTCTTATTCGTAGATTTTTGTTTTCCTATTCCACTATTCCTAGATAAAAAGGCATTATTTTATGTATATTCTAGTACAAAAAGCCAATGTAAAACTAAAAAACACTAGCGCCTCTTTATTTACTTATTTATTGATATTGTGCTCGTTTTTGTAAAAACTGAATTATGACCGAGACGCGTCGTATACAGCTCCATTTGGGCAAATGTATAGAAGATTTGGATAAATTGTACAATGTACCCGACCTAAAATCGAAGAGAGCAACCTTGTGAGTATCTTCATATACTTAATTCTTTATTTGTGTGGCGACATTACTTGACAATGTATTCTCCCTTCTCTAGGTTATGCAAGACAGCTCAAAAACTCTTTGAAAGTGCTGAAGAAGCTCGTGCAAAAGGTGATGAAGAGTACTCGTATGTGTACTATATGAAATACCTTCGGGTAATTGCATTTATCAGTAAAGACAAAGAGTATCTGAAGGATAAAAATTACTTTAATAATATGCTTGGGCCTAAGAATCCAAACAAAGCTCTTGATGCGGCTGAGAAATTGAAAATAAGTCTGATTGAAAGGTAACCTTAACAATTCTTTTCTATCTATTATTACCGATTCATTAAGTAACTGAAATAAGTAATTCTGTCTAAAGCTAGAAAATTTTGGCTGGAAATTAACACATAATTATATTAGAATATATAATGTGATGTTTTTCTAATTAGAATTTATTTAACTTTTTATTAATCTCTATAATTTGGTCCAATAACTACTTATGAATGGGAGTCAACATTATTTGAATAAATTAAAATATATTGCTTTAGTTTTCTATCAATATTGTTACAATATGATATTATTATAGATATGCTAAAGAGCAGAAAGCCAAACGACTAATGGATATACAAGAAAATGAGTTAATCAAACAGAAAATAGATGAAAACCGTAAAAAGGCTATGGACACTATTGCTGCTGAACCACCACCTCCAACTGGTCTACCAGGTCTGTATTAGACTATTTTGTAATATATAATATGCTTTAATTTTAATAATTACAATAAAATTATTTGGTTCAGTCAAAGAAAGACTAAGTTCTGAATAATAATTGGCCTTGTTTCAGACCTGGGTGTAATATCAATAGGCTAAAGTATATTATTATTGGTCATGTTACATCCATTCTAACTTTTTTAATCAACATTTGTTGCTGTAGGTCCTGATGAAGTTACAATCAAAAGTGATCAACTGTATACTATATTAAAAAATGGCAAACTTAAAGTAATGATATTAGATGCTCGACCTGGTAAAGATTATATTAACTCACACATCAACCATCCTGCTTGTATCAGTGTGCCAGAAGAATGTATATCACCTGGGTAAGTATATTTTTTAAACTGTTCCTTTTTTGTTCCTTAAACTTTATTAATATATTTTTTGTTCCAATAAAACAGTATAAACATATTTTGTATCTTAGATTACTCTTTGTAACAGATTTTTATGCCCCATAAATTAAAGGAATCTGTTTGAATTGGTTTATTTTTAATTAAGATAAAAAAATAAGTAATTCTATTTTTCTTAATATTTTTTCAGGCAATCAGCAAACGTTTTAGAACAGAATCTACCATCTGCATCTCGTCCTGTTTGGGCAGAGCGGGCCAGCTCTGAGCTGATAGTGATGCTGGACTGGAGTAGCACTACAGTCATTCCAGGGAAACCGCTGCACCTACTCAAGACTATATTACTGAAGGTAAATTACTGTTTTGAATTGTGTTTGATTGAATTTTAGCTACATTTTGTTTATGTACAGTCAGTCTCTAGGGCTAGTACTCTGTCTTAACATAATTTATTTACAGTTTTAATTAGAATTAGATTTAGAATAATAATATTGTTACATTCATATTCAATAAGGATTAATACATGCTGCTGTGTATCAACAGCAAAAAACATGTAACATGTTTAAATTAAATTAATTTAAATTTGTAACATTAACATGTGTGTTGTTTTTTCTGAGGTGTATAGAGTTAGCTGACCTATAGAAATTACCAAACATAAAATGTATTCACATAAAAAAAATAACAAATTCAATATCATTCCAGTGGGACATAAAAGTACAATACTCTCGTCAACCAGTTGCACTATGGGGTGGTTATGAAGACTGGCTACTGAAATATCCGGCCTTCACAACTAATCCACAGGCTATACCACCCTCACAGGATATCATGTTGGATGACATGCTTGGTGAGATCCCGTTTTATATTTGACTCTTATGATAATTAGTAGAATTTTGAGTTTTGAGCCCAAATAATTATTTAATTTATACAAAGAATTTCTGCTATATCTTATTACATTTACAATATGTTATAAGATATAGCAGAAATTCTTTGAACCTCTGAATCAGCTTTAGTTTATTCATTGTAATATGCAATTTATTTTGGTATTTTCCGTTTGAAACCAGTTTGAAAATCACGGTTTATGACAATCGAGATATATGTATTTTTCATTTGACTACAACACCAATCTTAAATCTTTAAATTTATGATTTTAGGTGAAATAGACTATCCAAATTGGTCAGATTTGAACCCGACACCTGCTGATAGCCGACCCAAATCATCAGAACCAGTCATAGATCGAGCGAGCAAGGTAATTTATATTCGGTAATAATAGTCAAGGCAGTAAATGTCAATTAAAAAAAAATTATTCGTTGTATAATGTATGTAAATAAATGTTTTTATTAAAACTAAAGTACTGTGTCATCTCTTTGTTACAAATGGCATTCACGTTATGGGGCCGTTAAATAACCTTTTTTACACATATTACCCACATTGTCTATGCTTGAAATCGAAATGCATTTTTGAGGTTTCCTATTATGTACTATTATTTTTGAGAGCTTCGTAATGCTTGAACGGCCCCTATAATTGTAGTGTATGAGTGAAGCGCGTGTGTGCGTGCGCACACATTGAGATACCTAAATGTACCATTGTAGTGTGCTGTGCGTCAGTCACCAATAAACCTTGATTCGTATTACACGTCGTGTATTATTTATCTCAATAATAAAAAGAGACTATATTTTCTGTAAAACGGTGCTATTGGACTGATTTATTTTTAAAATAAAGAAGATTTTTATTTTACATACCATTCCATATCTGATGTCATGGACGTATGCCGTATTTAATAAAATAACCAACTAAAATTAACCATTTTATCGATGGATGTTAATGTAATCTTTTTTTATTCACTGATTTGGTTCTGTTACTTAAATAATGAAAACAATGTTTGGTCGGGAGCTGTCAATTTCTGGAGTGGATGTAATCTGTGCTGCCAAAAAAAGGTACAGCGGTGCCTCTTAGCGCTTAAATTTCGAATAAATTATGTTATTCACGATTTAACTAATAGCTCATCTAATATTCAGTGAAGAACGTAATGTATCGTAAAATTTTACTGCAAAGTATGGAGTCAGAAGAAACTGGGGTATTTCACTATACCATCAATTACTGAGGGAATAAAAAAGCTAATAATAAAATCGGACGCTTATTAATCATGAGCCATTGTTTCTTTGTCCTTCTTCTTTTAAACCCCCTTTTCATTTCTCAACCATGACATGATATGAGGTGACGTCTTTATTTCCTTAGTATCTTAGTAGTATGGGGTATTTTATAAGACGCGATTAATTATTTAAAAAAAAATCCTTTTTATAATTATTATCTTTGGACATTATTGACAACCCCCTCCCCTGTAACGCGCCGTAACATTTTTCTGTACTCAAGTATAGTAAAACGTAACGTGACCACCTAGTGACTCTTTATGCTTAAAAGTTACCGTTAACGTTTTACAAAAGGAACAAACCCCCCCCCCCCTTCATCACCGCAGTATGCATATGTGTATATGCCACAAATGAATATACTCGTTGCCGAAACGAAAAAAAAGTAAACCTCTTGAAATATTAAATTCACATTTTCAGTCAGCTGCAGTAGAGCTATATGCAGAACGCTCTCGTAACATGCAACATATATTGGAACAGCAGGAACTCATCGCTGATACTTCGCTTACTCTTGAGATGCAAAGGATTGAGGCTGAACAGGTATTTGTTATATTATTAATATTAAAGCCTAATATCAGGTTGCCGTTGAGAATTTGATTTAAAAATACTAATAATGACTGACAAATCACCTAAAGTCTGGCTAATCAAAGAAGATAATTGATTTATTTGTAAACTTTCGGTTAGTATACTATATTAATAATAATAATAAAAACTTTATTAATGACAGAAGGGTTTGTGACAGAAATCATAAATCGCTAGTCCCCACACTAGGGAGGCCCTGTGTTGTGGGTAACTAGAAAACAATTATTTCGTGGTATATGTTAAAATTAGTTTAAAAAAATATTGGTTGTTTGTAAAGTAGGTTTACGATCGAGATGTTTACGTGATAACGTCTTATTGGTGATATAAGTTTTTGGGAAGTAAGGAATTAATGAAGATAACAATTTTTTCAAATTTTAAATTACATCTATCGTTTTATTCACACTTTTGATGATAAATTTCGGGTGTAAAATGACAAGTTTACTTATTCGACTATGATATACATTTTTCTTCATACATACAGTCATACAAATCTCCATTCGTTTGTATGCCGCTAGTGTGAGAGAGACGGGAGATCGGTCCGTCTCTCTCTCGTTATACCTGCGATCGCGCTCGTGAGGTTTTGGTGTGACACAAGTTTCTGAAAATGTCACCCGACTAAAACGATTTTAAAGACGTTATCACGTCAAAAAAAGATGATAATAAAAAATACTAATAATAGTTATAAATTTAGTGTTACAAATGAAGTGAATATTGTCTTGATACTTTATGAAATTACTCATTTTTATTTCTAATATATATTTCTCCGAATAGTTAACATGTATAATAGCCTAAACTTTGTTTTATTTAATAGAATATTTCGTTTCTTTCGCAGGATTTGATTATTCCGTATAAAGTTGTGTTTTATAATAAATATAGTTTTAGTTTTCCATGCAAAGCTAGTAATTTTAAGTTGCAATAGTAAAAGACTAAATACGTATAGTATTTATTTTCATAGAAATACAATTACTATCAATGTAAAATGAAATAAAATCAAGTATAAAGTAAGAGTTTAATCCACAAAGTATATGAAACTTTAAGGGATACCATACTAAAAAAAATTGAATTTGCCGCGCTTTTTCGTTATCTTCTTTCATTACCCAGACTCTACTTGGTTTATTCTTTACCGAAACAATTATTTATTTGACAAGAATCAAAACCAGACTAAACAAATATTAACTCTGTAAACGTATTAATCGCTACTGGCAATAAAAAATTATTGCAAAATGGCCAGCTCCACACAATAATCTATAGAAAACTATGACAAATTATTATAGTACCTCCGAAGTATCTGCGCAATTCGAATTTTTTTTTTTAGATTATACCTACTATAATTTTTCGCATAAAATTAACACTTTCTCCCGAATAATAAATTAGCCGCGGAACAAATTTTTCTTCTAAAGCGCATATTTTTTTCAGGACTGGGAAAAAATACGTCAACAAGGGGAAACAGAACACCGGGATGAGTTGCGAGCCATGTACCAGCTTCGGGAACAAGAAATTATCTCACAGCTTATGCAGCTCGAGAACAAGCAATTTGATATGGTATATAATTTTTAATTGTTTACATTTTTTTAACGTATTGCGTCTCTTTCTATCGAATTGTGTTTAAGCTATAATGAAAAGAGATAGATGAGTAGCTTGTGGTGAAACGGTCTAATCGAACTGTCTTGGATTTTCATGTATAGGGTAGTAATTACTATTCGGTAAACTTCCTAAAATAAATGAATTGTGCCATCTATGCTTAGCTTACTAAATCATAATGTTAAACATTTTCAATTATTGTAAATACTTAAGGAAGTATTTATTTCTTCTGATTATTTACTTCATTTTTAGAATCTGTATAAAGATCTTGATAATTTTTTTCTTGATCAGTAAGTGTTCCCTCCCCAACAGCAAATAGAAAAATCAATTAGTGCACAACTGGAGTTCGAACGACCGTTGAGGAATAAAAAAGAATGTGTTTATTCATTATGTACGCATTACAATCTGTAAGATTTGGGAACCCGGAATGGAAACTAATCTGAAAAAAAAGCAAATGTATTAAAATTATATAAACGTAGCTAACGCTACAAGACCAAATACAATTTGTTATTGTAACTTCAGTTTTGATCTCAGGAACAAGAGAACCAATCTCTGCGTGAGAAGCTGGAAGATTATCAGAGAAGGGAAAGAGAAGAGGCAGCCAAACTCGCTGAGAGCATCGCCCGGTCACAGCTAACGCCATCTGCTGATAATGAAGGTGAATAATTCGTTCCAGATCATCTATATGTAGTCAATTAATTTAATAAAAAATACCATTTATTTGTTTACACTTACATAGAAGAATTTAAAGTAATATATAGATATAGATGATCGTTGGACTTATGTTTGCCTATAAGTGCGTGTCTTAAATCTTTGATTTTATTTTTCTTATATATATACATATATATGTATCAGTGTGCCGAGCTCTGGCCTTTTGTAAATAAAATAACGCGATCTCGTCCAGGCATTATAAGTATATTAAGAAAGTAAAGTAGAGTTTAATTTTTCGATATACCTTAAGTAATGTCTGTCATTATCGTGTGTGGTGTGTGTTTAAAACAACCAAAACTGACCACTGACTTAAAACAATAACAATATATTAAACATCCTAAATTAAAAACTTTAATGTATAAAGGTCCGAATAATGCACAAAGCGGCCATAAGAGATAAAGGAAAACTATGACACTTTGAATTTCGTTTTATTTTTATCACGTGACGTCCAAAATTCTAACATATCGTGTTATAAAATACAAATATTCGCGATTATTAAAATTTTTTTTATAGCTGTAGCAACAGCCCGTGAGCGGGAAGCTGCGGCTCGCGATGTGGAAGCAAAGCGTGCTCGTATCGCAGCTGTCACCGCACAGAGGGTATCACTTGACAGGCAAAGGGAGGCGCTTGAAACTGAGCGGAAGCGGAAACTGGCTGAGGCTAGGGAGAAACAGAAACCGAATTATAAGGTAAGGTCATATATTCAGGTAAGGTAAGGTCAGCATTCAAGTATTACGTAACGAATTTTGGGAGGGGGGGGGTCCTTTTGCAAAACGTTACGATGCGAGGCGGGGATTGAATTACGCGTTATTGTTAATATTATTTTCGACTCCTTACACCACATAATGGTAACTTTTAGTTATAAACAGTCACTGGGTGGTCATTAAACGTTTTACTATTGGGTACAGAAAACCGTTACGGCGCGTTACATGGGAAGGGGGTCAATAATCTCCAAAAATTGCGTGACGTAATGCTTGAACGCTCATTTATAACAAATTTAAAAGTAGATGATGGAGATGTTCTCTCAAATATTACAGTATATAATAGGTTCATATTAATATTGGCAATTTTTTAATATCTAAATCTAGGAAGAAGATGCAGACTCGTACGGCTCCAGTACTGAGAGTGCAAGTGCAGCACTTAATCGATCGCAATCTTCGCCAAACATCGCAAAAGTAAGAAGTTATTTTTTATAATACTTTTACATATTTAAATACCTCATTCAAGCCTTAATTCGTTTTTTTTTTGTTTATTTGAAAATGTTCAGTAGAGTGAAAAAGACTAAATATTAAATAAGCTATATTGTATGTTTATTAATAAGAAAAATTGTATTTTTTTTTTTTATGTAATAGGAGGCAAACGGGCAGGAGGCTCACCTGATGTTAAGTGATACCGCCGCCCATGGACACTCACAATGCCAGAAGGCTCGCAAGTGCGTTGCCGGCCTTTCAGGAATTGGTACGCTCTTTTCTTGAAGGACCCTAAGTCGAATTGGTTCGGAAATACTTCTGTGAAATATTGCATCTAATAAAAGTTCATGTTAAATAATTTTGATTTAATCTAATGATATAGGTATCATCTGATGAAGAGGAACCAGTGGTACCAAGCTTCGACCGCAGTACAAAACCAGCCAAAGTGGCGCCATCTAGTGAACTACGACAAAGGGACTTTCAACCTGTTTGGGCAGATGTCGTGAGTATTTGCTTAGTACGTAAAATATATAAGTTTAAGTCTCTCTACCTTTAAATATACTAAATATGTACTACAAGCTACGAATAACAATATCTTTACAAAAAACTATATTATATACTATATTTATAATTTACTGATTTAAAAGTGTATAGTTATCAAATTTTAACAATTTTCTTTGTTATTAATAACTTATACGGAACTTATTATTATCCGGATATTTCTTTTAATTAGGTATAATCCTAAATAAATTACAGATTAACATTTATCCATGTCTAAACGAAACAGAGTACCATTTTTAACTATGGATTAATTTTGCTTGTCCAATTTTGACTGACACTGACATTGACACATCGGGATAGTATGAATTAATTTGAAATATTCTATTGCTGTCTTGTACTTTTAATTTTTTTATAAAATTCTATGATATTGTTCTTCGTAGATTTTAATTATGAAAATGGTTAATAAGTTAAAAAAAAGATTTACCTGTATATTTGTAATTAATTTTGCGCACGTATTGTATTAGGTTAAACATCAAATTGATCAATGTGTTGTTGATATGATGGTTTTGCATGTAACAAGGATTAACCGCCAAAATGAATTATAAATGTCACGTGTATGTCAACTGTCAAACCTGTCGAATATTTCGCAAATGTAATCTTATTAATCTTCACGTGTTTTGCACAGCAGCTTACTCCACAATTCATGCCTTCATTACGATTATTTAATTACAATCGTCAAGTATAAGTTTGCATAAAAGGAAATAATTTTTACAAATTGAAAATAGCAAAGTTTGGTATTAGTTCTCAGAGTTTTTATTAACACACAATATATAATAAAGAAAAACATTGTGTTAAAAAACTTGAAAAAAAATGTTTTAACATTTATTATTTTATTGTCTTTGATTGACATAACCTTTACACATTTAAAGAAAAAACTTTTTGACCGGATTGAAGTTATGTATTATTATAAAATTAGAACTATTTAACATAATTTTAAATTTATCCGACAATACATAACTTCAATCCGGTCAAAAAGTTTTTTCTTTAAATTTATTATTTTACAAAATATTACAAAAATCATAATAAATTTATAGTAGGCTCGTAAGATATTATTATTATATTATAGTCTTATTTTTTTACTATTCGAGAAATTAAATATGTATGATAATAAAATCGCTAAAGGCTATTTTGGCGCTAAATTTAATTACTGTTGGAATTGTAAGCAATGTTAAAAACAGAGTTATAGCAAAAACAACAATATAGTAATACTAATACAAGTTATTGGATTATGTATCACGTTTAAAGGGCACATGCTTATTTGATTGAGCACATTTGCTGCTTCGGGAGAAATTTAGACTACCCACGCGTTGACTTATCACCTTTCCGAATTTTCTTAGACATTTTCTGTAATAAAAGTTATAATTTTTCGTGCTCTATGACTTATTATGGTCACAATCTTGAGCTGTCAAAAATGACAAACTTCGTTATAGAAGGTTTGACAGATCTTTATATGATTAGTCTTTTCAAAAATAATGGTTGAAATTATTATCATGAAATACGAAAAATGGTTATAAATGCGTAGAATATTTAAATAAATAAATAAAACTTTATTTATGGCAAAAGGGTTGTGACAATTCAAATATCGCTAGTCCTCACACTAGGGCCCTGTGTTGTGGATAACTAGAAAACAAGTATTTCATGGTACATGTTTAAAACAGTTTATAAAATAAATAAATTTAGTGTTACGAATTAAGAATGAGTGAGTGTGTGAATGGGTGTGTATGCGCATGTGTAGCTTTTGAGAGTGTAGCTGAAAGTTGTATATGTGGTAGTGCACGATCACTGTGTCTGTGTTAGTTTTTGAAACCTCAAAGTCATACCATTTTACCATTTGTTAGCATTATTGATTGATTTTGTTATTACTACTGAAAATTGTACCTTTTACCGTGAAAGTGTAAATAAACAGCTTCAATAGGGTATTAAAAATATGACAGTTTATGATTTTTTAATGCAAATATTGATTTTCGACTTAGGTTAAAACCATAGATAACAAAAGGACGCCGATATTTTGTTGCTTATCTTTTATAACGACATTTCAGACGAAAAAATGTTTGAATATACACACAATAGCACCCGCGATTCAATTTATAATAATTAGTATCTACAAAATGCCCGATTCCGAACACGCTCTTTTAATATATTTGAGGGGAGCCTTTTTAAATTTCAAGTTCTTAAGCTTTTAATTCATAAAATCTTAGTTCAATGTACACACGATGCGACTCAGAAAACATGTCGCAAACAAAACGCAACACGCGGCACTAATGCAATTAATATCAACAAACATTTATTGGATTAAATGATTTTCGGCCACTTCCGCAATTTGTTGATGTTCCAATGCGACATATTCTCAAATCAAATTGATTTTGGCACAGAAAGCCTGTTGGCCGTTAATAGAAATTACCAGAAAAGAAATGTGTCAAATTCGGTTTAACGTTAAACGTTATTTTACGATTTTTACTAAAAGACCGTCTACTATCTAAAAACATGAAACAGTATTTGCCTGAGTATAAAACATATATGAAAACTTCTCTTCTATCTTCTAATTGGGACACTGAAAGATTTCATGCTCTATTGAACTCTATAGTCTATGGGCAACGCACTCTCGAAACCGTTGAGTGTAGGCTGTATCACTAAACATCCTCTGCCCTCTGCTCGTTTGTCGTGCTTTGTTCTATAAAAAAATAAAAAAAGTGTTACAAATATTCCGTGCTCTTCGTAGATTATAGAAAAAAATCTCTACCTTTTCTCAATTAAATGCTATACAAGTGTGAATTAAAATGATTCAATTATGACAGAGTATTGCCTGGAGCTCTGTTGATCAATTATCAGATAAATGATAACATTATTACACCTGATCAATAGCGATCATAATTCTATACGCCAATGGCGCGGATCAGCAAGTCTGAAAGTACGAACAATATGATCACTTGATCACGTATATTCTGTCGAGTCGGTACGTGCCTTTGTACTGCCCACGACAAAAGCCTTACAATGTTTATAGAGATATTAAGTATTCCAATTTTATGTAACTGTTTTTGTAGAATAATCCAAAAATCGTACTCACTGTACAATCGTAATCACTAAGCTTGTGGTAACGTGACTAAAGCAGCAGTCTTGTGTACAACATATGCATATTTTTTTAACTTGTTTTATTGTTGGTTAGTTTTAATAATATAATTGACCTGACAGTCCATTTATTAGCCTTGGTTGTAAATACTTCACCATTGACGTAACTAAGCAGGACTAGAAGACATCTGCCTCTTTTCATCACAGCTAAACACGATTTGACAGAAAGAGACAAAGCTACTTTAGCAAAAATAGTGCTGCAATAACTTTTACGATTTTAGGGAAATAATATAATAATAGCTGATTTAAATGTCTGGGTTGGGGCGTTGTGATGGATAGCCTAGGCAGCATTTATACCTAGATTTAGATAAGAAATTTTGCACCTTGACCTTTTGCGATCCATGATGGCTTTAATTGGACTATTAATAGGTTTACACCGGATACTACAAACACAGTTTACAAACGCATAGTAACGAAAACTTATAGCTTAATAGTTAAAGCGATTGGGTTCGATTGTCGGAACAAGTTGCAAGCTGGAAAGCGATTAGATGGATCACAAAAAGATATCTGTTATACTGCTTGAGGCACATTCCCAGGAGTCCAGTATCTTTTTAGATATTATTTTGTGTTTTAATCCAGTTAAAACACAAACTATTTTTTTTAATTTAGAAATGACAAAATTTATGTGGAATGTAATCATACAGACTACAAGCTAAACAATGGATTGATTTGATTTAAAAAATATCTTTATTTTTTTACATGAGGAAGGTTTTGGATGTTTTTTCGTATCCATATTACTTCTCGCAATTATATAGTCTGGTATTAAAACTACAAAATGCGTACACTACAGTTGCGTGCAAGCTGGTATTAAGTGCGGTTTTTTTATTAGAGCATTTTCTTTTAAAGGAAACGTGCGAATTGATGCAAGCGCTATCATCAAAACGACCACTGACAAACTATATTTGACTTTACGATTCTTGATATTTCTATTAATCTTTTGGAAAAGGTTCAATCAAACCATAATTAAAGCGTGCCCCGTGTTTAGGAGACTACAAAAGTTGTCAGTATAAAAAAATTGTTAATAAAACCTACTTGGTCAATTGGATATTTTACGATACTTGTCTTTGAATTTTTGAATTTGGAATGTCAATGTTATAAGGCTCCTTGTACGGTACTAAGAATTTTTAATCTGTTTTTAATTATTCGTACTGTTAGCGTTGACTAACAAAAGTACACGAGTAAATATTGTTGTTTACTGGACGGGTGCGTCTATGAGTATGTAAACACGAAGGCGAATACTGTATTTCTAGTCTTATGAGTGGGGTGACCATTTTTGAATAAAATAAAGGTGAAATTAAGTTAAAGTTATCCTTATCCTTTAGTTTTGTTTAATGATTTTTAGCTTAAGGTTGGAATACGTAAAGGAGCGCCACGTGGTACTCCCGTATATCAAAAACATCGTTTTTTACATAAAGGAATCAAACTTCACGCTCTCGTTTCTTAATCTTACCCTAAGAAATAGTCGTAGTCACATAAATCAAAGACAATATTTTGATTTCACCTAAAACATGGTAACCCCACTCCCCCTTGTCCACCCCTAGACGCAAATCATCCCCAGTCCAGTCACAACTATGCTAACGACACAACGTCTAACTAATAATAACAACAACCAACGCGTTCGGAGAAAAATTAATTTTTGGCCACTCAAAATTCTATGAAAGATACTTAGAATAAAAACTTTATAATCTGTGCTAGATACGTTATCGGTGCAATAGTGAAAAATTACTCAAATTTTAGTAAGTTATAGTGTAAATGATAAATAGATTATAGTCTCTATGTGAATTATGTGCAAAACATTACTGGCTCTTTGAAATTAAAAAGTTATAAGTGTAGTTTTTTTTTTAAATAAATGTTTGTAAGTGTAGTTGCGACCATATTCATGCTGTATTTGATAGTTCTTCTCGTGCTAATTTTTCCTCTATCAAAATATAGAACCGTATTTTGAATTTTCAATGGCAACGTGTAAGTACTAAATAATATGTTTGTTCATCAATTATTTTTTGAATAAATTTCTTATTAAAATTGAATAAGTACAGTCTGCAAATTTAATATTCCTGTATTGTAACAATGAAATTATCAAAGCAGCTATGAATGCGGCTGGAGACAGTTAGCATGGTGTTCAAAGTGAAGGTCAGACTCAAGGTCACACATGGAATCATATGGCTTTTCAAACGTGTAAGTAAAATAGCCGATACTAAGGTTTATAATTTTTATGTTGACCCTACGTATTGACTATATATAAGCAGTATAAAGAAATGTAGGGTACGATTAGTTGTTTTATTTATGTATGGTAAACAAGGAACTCTTTCACAAAATTGTGTAGTCAAAGTACTTTGAGATTTTAACTAATTTTAAATTTCGTGTACCCTCTACATAGTCAAGGCATCCCGTCACTCCTTAATTCCCTACAGAAAAACGATATCCAGATTGAGCATTCTGATTAACAAGCTAAGTCTGAATGTCCATAGTTACTTCACACTTTGTTTTTTTTTTTAATAATTTTTAAATAGCCGTTTGACTATAAGTACTTGTACACATTGAAACTTCTATTTGTTTTATCAATGTTTGCAAGCTTATTAAAAATAATATATTCTATGTAAACCTTACATAAGCATTATGCTTTAACCCTGGCAGTATATTAGAAGCTATAACGAAACTAGACGTAAATCAGTTTACGAAAGGTTAAGGTCGAGCTGAACGTCGTGTAATCTCACGTAAGGTTTTTCCTATGTGCTATAAACAAAATTATATTTTCAATTACCATCCTTTGGTGACGTTGACAGATGACACCCAAATACCCTGTCACTTTGGGTGCGGGGGATGCGTAGATTCGCATAAAAAAGATTAACTTATTAGTGTTTTAGATTTTCGTTCGCTGCAAATGACAATGTGTTAAAATTAGTCATTAGTTCGCGTCTTGACTATTGTCAAACGTGTCATATTGTGTATCCTGTATGCAAATATGACTAAATAGGGATTCTGAAAAGGTATTATCTATGGCCATGAGTCGCTCTAATATCTTCTTAGCTTAGAGACCTCCCGTAGAACAATTTTTTGCAGCTGATGACCTCATCTATCCCCTATTTGCATTTCATCCACGACTTTTTGGCCAACCTGTATATGTAACCTGGGTTTACAGGGGCCCAGATTAGATTTGAGTTTAATACCCTTTTTCATGTTTTAATCTCGTTGCAATAATTGTCGTTACAATAATTCTTATTTTTTGTTATGAAGTTTGCCAATATGCAGTAAGTTATCGGAAGGATTACCGAAATATTCGAAAGGTTTCAAAGTTTAAGTTTTTAACCAACAAATGTGCGCAAAATTACATATATATATATATATATATATATATACATACGTATATAGAATACACGTATTTTAGTTTTAATTGCCACGACAAAGATTTATATATTTATTAAAATGATTAAGTCCACGGTAGCTGGTATGCAGGTCCAGAAACTCATGTACAAAAAGAATAATAATAAAGGGACAAATATTAACTAAATAAATATATATTATGTTACGACAATTACAGGATAGACATAAAATTATACTATTTGGTTTATAATACGTTTATATATTACTATGTTTTATCATATTATGATTTCAAATCAATGTATTTCATAGGGTCGAGGTCTGACTGGCCTGAAAAACCTGGGTAATACCTGTTATATGAATTCCATTATTCAATGCCTCAACAATACCGCCATTTTGGTCACCTACTTCTGCAATGGACAGTATCTTGAACATGTAAATAGGTGAGAATTATTTTTTAAATAAAAATATTTTTAAATATACTTAAGAACACAATATATAATTTTGCACCGTTTTAAGTACACTGTAAGTACTCTGTCTCTTTTCACCACAGTGTAAAAATAATGTGATAGAAAAAAACTAAATTTGGTTTTTCTGAATAACGTTACTGCCTTTAATATGGCCAAATATATTAGAAAATAAAATAAATAAACGACTCGATCGACTGAAACAGCGTTCGATGGAATGGTAAATGCGCACATAGAAATAAATTCCATTGGTGCACAGCCGGGAATCGAACCTACGACCTCAATTTTGAGAGTCGCGCGCTAGTGCTGCACAAAAAATATTAAGTATTTAAATGTTTATTGTTAAAATACACTGGTCTGCTATTAGTAGAGTCTTAGTTAAGGATAGTTCAATGAGAAGTCTACTGTCTACTAGACATAGGGCAACATAGTTCGCGGTAGGTCTATTGAAACCTACCTTGAAATCTGTGGCAAGTGTCTTATGACTTGCAAGATATATTGTTTTATAATCAGAGAATGGTTGTAATATGATTAAAATTAAATTTATTTCAGATCACACAGCACTCGCGGTGCGATAGCGGAAGAATTGGCTGCGGTTGTGCGAGGGTTATGGTCCGGACAGTATAGGTTTATCGCTACTAAAGATCTAAGGGTAAGACAAATTTAATATGAAATGTTATTGTAATGAGTTATAGATTCAATTAATAATAATTATAAACAGTTTGATTTAGTTCTTCATCTCATTTGATAAATTGGGATTTATAATAAAAATTAAGAAAGCTATCAAAATTAGAATGTGGAACTTGCTCGCCTATACAAAATAAAATACACCCTCTGATTTCTGTATCTATTTCATGAGCATTTGCCAATGTAATATGCAAGCAGGTGATCAGCCTCTTGTGCCTGACACACGCCGTTGACTTTTTGGGTCTAAGGCACGTTTCCTCACGATGTTTTCGTTCACCGTTCAAGCTAATGTTAAATGCCCGCATAGAAAGTCCATTGGTGCACAGACAGGGATCAAACCTATGACCTCAGGTATGAGATTCGCACGCTGAAGCCACTATGCCAACACTGCTTGCTGAAGCAGCTTGCATTTTAAACATGCATACAGTTACATCTTTTCCCGCAGCTCTATTCCTAATCCTTGGGATTGAATTGCTCCAGTTCAAACAATTTGTATGACAATACTTAGCGATTAAAAAGAGTGGCGGAAAGTTTCTTGCCAGTTCTTCTTACCCGCTCTACGCCCTTGACTTGCGAACTGGCAGTAAATGTAAATTTACGATTTATTTAACTTGACGATTCAAAAGTGTACTTGGTTACCCACTTGAATAAAGATATTTTGAGTTTGAGTTATTGGTATTCTAATATCAATTGTTATCTGTATACTCCCGACAAAAAAGTAGGACCCGCAATAGGCCCCGACACATAGTAACGGATCTGAATGATAAGCTTATCACAAATTAATAGCCTATTCAGTCTAAGGTAACAAAAATCGCCTGCACTGGTGAAGAAGAGGTTCCGTTTCGTCCTTCAGGCGATTTTCCTCCCATGAGGCCGCAAACCGAGGTTTGCACCAAGTCTAGCAGGAGACACCCTTGTACTAGTCGAGCGAAAAGCCCATTTCCGGTAGTGCTAGCCCTAAACAGCCCCAGCTGAACTAACAGGGCCCTTCAAACCAACAGCGAGATCCCATAAAAAGCTGGATGGCAGTTTCTCGCTGACTATGATAATAAGCTAAAGTCTAATGTAATTCGCATTTATATCCGTTTAAAAAGTTAATTTAAATGTGTAAGTCAAGATTTTCAGTCTTTTAGTATTAAAATGTATTTTTTTAGAACGAAGTAGGGAAACACCAGCGTACATTTCGTGGCAGCGAACAACAGGACTCGCACGAGTTTCTCACCATCCTCATGGACTGGTTACACTTAGACCTCCAGTTCTCAATTAAACCACCACTGAAGGTAAGTTTGTGAACCTATAAAAAGTTCCGTATCTAGCGGCAAGCTTACTACACATCTTCAAAAGCTATTTTAATCATTTGTGTCGAAAAACATTCCCGACTTTTTTTTATATTCGTAGGCTGATGTTAGACGTGCGTGGTCAATGTTATCGTGTTCGGTGTTATGTGGTAAGCTTACTGCTGTGACGTAGTTATGTATGTTTTTCTCATTACTGAAGTTTTACGTCTGAATCATATTTCTGACTACACAAATAACAATAATAGTGAACTAGCTGAATTAAGGAGTAAGCCAAAAATCCGTGTTATGCTATAAACAATATATTATTGCTGAAATAAAAATAAATTAAGAGTACAAAGATACCAAAAAACTTCTAAGGGGTTTAAGCTTGGTGCTTATAGTGAACAGCTTAAACTCGACACTTAAAAACTAAAGAGTTATATTTGAAATATAATAAATAGAGAAGAAAACAAATTTCTACCATATTACATACAACATCTAACTAAAGAAATATATTTAAGATATTTCTTTAGTTATATTTATTATTATTATTAGATTATACAGTTGTCCCAAAAAAGAGTGTTACTCGGTGGTCCAGAGATAAAGCACCCTTAGGAACCCGAATATAAGTTTAATTAATTCTTTAGTTTTTAAGATACAACAAAAAAAAAAGTTTTTAAGTGTCTATCTATAATATATTTCTTTAGTTAGATGTGTATGTAATTTGGTAGAAATAAGTTTTCTTCTCTGTTTATTGTTATTTATATAACTCTATTTTGGGGCAGCCTGTAGATATTGTTTCCATTATTGAAGCGTTCATACGCACTAAACAACCGAAATATATTTATCACATCTTCTATATATATATATATATATATATAAGAAAAATGGTCTTCGTTTGAGGCTCCTTTACGCCTAAACCACTGATCGTATCGACATGAAACTACTGCCAGTCTATGCGAATTTTTTCTCGATTTTCTCGATTTTCAATTTTCTTAACGGGATTTTTAATTCGCCCAGCAAAGCGAGCGGGAAACGGCTAGTTAATTTTATATAGAGAAATTCTGTTAGAAACACATCAAACACATTCTTCAATATTAAAATAAATTTTCAATTCATAGGAGAACTTAGGCGCATCAGAACGCGCCTGGCACGAATACACGAAATCCAAGGAAAGTCTGGTGCTACGACTATTCTATGGGCAGATAAAATCAACAGTGCGCTGCTGCGTATGCGCAACGCATAGTGCTACGTATGACTCATTCTCCAATCTGTCACTGGAATTACCGCCGCATGCTTCACGATGTACGCTTAGTGTAAGTTTGAGATTATTTTACTTCCAAAACCACATTATTTTTATTATTAAAAATTAATTACACACTCTGTATCGGCTGCCTTATGTATCGATATTGATGCGTAAAGATACGAATGAATATCTTTGCATATAACTGAACATAAGTGATATGTTTTAAGCACTAGTGAGTAGTCCACTTAATTAAGTAAAAGCCACTATTTTATGAATACTATAACTGTTTATTAACTTACTTATAAGCTAGATTACATAATAATTAAGTTAAGCGTAAGTTGAAAATCGTTCGTTTTGGTAAATACATTACACATTTAAAAGGCCGACAACGGACATGCGAGTCCTCTGGCAATGTGAGTCTCTTTGCCATTACATGAGAAAAAAATGTTTAAGTCTAAAAACTATTCTTACCATTATTGAGATTATCTAAAAGGAAGGAAGGAATGAATAAATACTTTTTCGTAAAATAGCAATAAAAAATCGTAAATATTTTTTTTATATATTCCAGGATTGCCTAAAACTCTACTTAAACGGCGAAACGATACCCGGTTGGAATTGTCCGAATTGTAAGGAAAAACGGGACGCTGTCAAAAAACTAGATATATCCCGGTTGCCCCCGGTCTTAGTCATACATTTCAAGAGGTTCTACCTTGACCCCAAGGAGTATTGCAACGCGTTTAGGAAGAGACAGACATACATAGATTTCCCACTTGAAAACTTGGATATGCGGCAATTTTCTTTGAATTGCCCTGGCAACCCCGTTTATAATTTATACGCCGTGTCCAATCATTATGGCTCTATGGAAGGTGGACACTATACCGCGTATTGCAAGAGCAGTGTTTATGGAAAGTAAGTTAACAATTTTCTAATAATTCCAGCGATTTCCCTAGTTCCAAACTATGAATCAATCTAAGCAAATAAAACTTTTTCATTTTTAATCCATCTAATTAGTAATAAGTAATAGTTTTTGTAGTGAAAACTACTTTAGAATCGTTGTGATTTGAAAGTCGATGAATTTCGCTTCAGCGACAATAAAAAGACAAAGACACATAAATTCATAAGAAAACGTGGGAGAAAATGAGATAGGAAAATGCTTTATATCTCATTTTCTCCCAGTGTATTAAGTTTAAATTAGTGTGTATTTGACCATTTTCTGAATTTAAAAAAAAACATAGATGTGCAAAAAAGTTAAAAAGGAGATTAATTTAATTCAATTATAAAACTTTTTGAATTGAAAACTTCTTACTACAGTAATTTAAAGTGAACTGTATTCAATACTGTTAAATATTTCAAAATATATTATTATATAGTATATTTCAAACTTTAATTATTTTAGTTATTTTATTTTTTTATTAAACTTAAAAAATTAAATTTAAAGAAAAGTCTAATACTGCATTTAGATTGTGAAAAAAGTCTAATGTACATATTAACTTTTTTAATCATCATAATTGTTCACTTTCAAGTTATGTTATAATACATAAACTGCAATATCATCAGTCTTGAATTAAAAATATAATAAATGTTTTTTTTTTATATCAAAGTTCTAAACGTAGGATTAAGACATTCAACCTGATCTCCGAAACGTCAAAATGTATTTGCTTCAAAAATTGCGTGACGTAATACTTGAACCGCTCCCTTATCATATAAACAGGAAATTTCGTGGTATTTTTAAAAATTTTGGTCCGCGAAAATCTTGCTAAAGTTGCTAAAAACTTTTTTCAGATGGTACAAATACGACGATCACCTAGTGACTGAGATTTCCCCAAGCGAAGTCAAGTCTAGCGCCGCCTACATTCTCTTCTATACGTCTTGCGAACGATAGTGATGTGTATTAATGATTTATATGTGTAATCGCCCTAACGTATGTGTACTTATGCATTCGCATGTGTAGTAAAAAGATTTAGTATGTTATGTTTTATTACGTTTAAAAATAATAGTATAAAATTTTTTTACTCACGGCAATACCAGTATTAGCCAGATGGTTTCATTATTACTTTGAACGTTTCATAAAGTTATAGTATAGTTAAAGTGTTAGTAGTTTTCAAAACTTTTCATTTTACACATTTTCTGAACACTAAAAATTACCTGCAAAGTCGATAGGATAACGGATACGTTTCCGGCCTTTTAATATTTTATGTATGGCGTTTGAGATCTAACGTAGTAACGATTTGATTTCACATTTTTGACACTTTACAACTGGCTTTTATCATTTCGGTATGCCGCGAATACGAAATAAATCTCGTCATGTTATTAAACAATCATATTTGATATATATATAAGTTCGTATAAAACGTGGTATTACACAATAAACCCATAGTTAATTTTATCAATTCTAGTTAAAAGTAATGGTAAAATTTATCAACCATTTAAAGTTTCTGCATCCTTAGGTTCTTCGTTTAATTACCATAACGTATCCACAGACATTTTAACATCGCCGTAACGAAAATAACATCTTGACAACTGGTTCTTAAATCAATGTATTCATTATAACCCTTAAAAGTACAAACTGTAAATAAAAATTTTGATTTAAAACCGCGTTAGACGGCCGAGTCAGTCCTTAGTTGATTATGTAGAAACAAATCTACCGAAATACCTTTTAAGTAAACCGTCTCAGCGACGAAGTTTAAGTTTCGTCTAGTATGCCCATAATAATGACATGTGTCCATACATTCATGCATCGTTCTATTTTTTTTTTATATATTTAGACCAACTCACATTCAAAACTTGTCATTTTTACACCAGTTACATTCTTCTACAGTCTTTGGCCTGCATACATTCTGAAATAAATATTTTCACCTTGTTTTGTTAGTCACGTGACCGCTGACCAAAGAGGTACATTTATTTTTACATTGCTTCTAATTCATGGTACAAAATAGCAAGATAGTTTTACTCTGCTTTTATTCACGGCTAAGCGGCCTTGAAAGGCCCACACATTTGCTGTCATCTGTCATCTTTTACGGATTTTTGACGTTGACTTGTGTATGTGACTACTCAAATCACCAGTGAAAGTTGATTCAATGAATGTTTGACAGAAAATTTTGGTTCCGAAGAAGATAGAAGAGATTGACTTAGAGGAAAGTACAATTTTTGTTGTATACAAGTTTTATTTTCTCTACCATTATTTTAAAAGGCGTCTTCCTACCAGCCAAATTATTTTCAAAATTATGAAATACATTCGAATTGTATGAATTATATATTCGCTTACGGACGTGAAGGGTTTGGGCAAAATGGTTTAAAATATTGATTTTATTTTTATTGAAAAAAATGAGAAAAGATAGTTTGTTAATAAACTATTTATAAATTTAACCCTCCAAATAAGAACATCAAAATAGACGAAGAAACGTCACCTGACATCTTAGACAATTTTGCTCTAAACTGGATTTGTAAATATCGCTGTAAAATGCTTAATCTCACTAAAGATGTAAAAAATATTTATTTTGGATATTTGAATGGTTTATGGAAAGACTGAATGGTACCTATATGTCATTAGAAAATGTTTTAATTATTTGTCTTTTAAAGCTTCCTTAGAGTAATACATTTTTCTTTATTCTATGGTTATTCATGTCTTGTATACTGGACATAGGTACATATTGTCTAAAAAAGGAATATTAATACCAAAACTCAAATTTAACTCGATTGTGTCTAGCGGTGAACGAAATATATAGCTCTATTCCGTATAGACGAAAGTCTACAAGTGCCATCGATTAAACGAAAACTATCAGGTATATCGACCACCTTTAGGTACATTAATAAAAATCTTTCAATTATAAACTTTAGTTGTAATTCGATTAGATATTACGAGAAAGTATAAAATCGAAAATTCCTTATTTAAATCGAAAAAAGTTTAATTTTCCACAATATTTTTAACGCGTACAAACACTAGACAGTTTTCGTCAATTCTATGAATCTTGACCTAGCTTGGAGCATAAATTTATGTACACCATGTTTTCTACTTTTTCCCAGTAACATTCACCGTTAGAATTCCCCAGCGAACTATATGTATTATTGCACTGAATGGATTGACGAATATAGTGTGTAAAATTTGTCGTTTATCTGCACTATATGATACAAATTAAGTTGTATGTTACTTTGTTAGGAATATCTAAAAGTAATGGACGTTGCTTTCCGGCAAAGTAGACTATCGAAGTTGGCTACGATACATAATAAAAATTTGTAACATTAATGTTCAAGTAAAGAAAATATTGTAATATTTCTTTCATGCAAGTTTTGTATTCTTTTCGCTGGTCATAGACGGACCGCATGTTATAGCATACCGACTGCTCTAAGCGGTCGCCGCACGGCGAACTGCAGTTTCCATACTAAATTCTTTTCCGCCATACACGGACTGCACGATCAGTTTTTGAGCGGTCGGAGCAGTCGCTCTGCGGTCGAGTTTCGCCGTGCGGTCGACTGCTTAGAGCTGCCGGACCCACCATATACGGACCGCTACAAGCGGTTGCTGCCGACCGCGCGCCACTCCCTCAAATAAAATACTAACTAATTCATCAAATGAAACCACGGACATTCTAAAGTAGTTGAAAAACTTTTTAGTGTCTTCTCTTATTTGGGGATACAAAGTATGATATATTCCATGCTGTTCTCTTGATTGTAGTATTGGACGCATCCACATGCACAAGGTGTCTTCTACGTCTACGGTTGCGTAATAGTAGTACAAGAAACAGTGTTTCTTCATCGAATTCCATCTTGTTATTGAACTCGCATCAGTTTTATTTTGCGGTCGAACACAACTGCTTCAAGCAGTCGTAGCCGACTGCATTATGCGGTCGTGATGCAGTCGTGTACGACTTCCACGCGACCGCTCTAGAGCAGTCGGTTTCGACTGCAACATGCGGTCCGTCTATGGCCAGCGTTTATCGCGCCGATTTGTGTCCTAGTTGTAGTGTAGTGAGGGGACTTATTGTTTTTGACTAATCCCAATTGTATATAAACATTACTAAATACATAAAGTGTATACTTAAGACAGAATTTATTAAATTCTTTGTTAATATGTTATCGTTTTTTATTAAGACTAAGCTAGTTAGTTTACCCTTTTTGTTTTTTAGTTTTGGATGGTAAGTGCAGCGATGTTGATGTATTTACTAAAAAAAAGGGTGCGTGTGCTTATGTACGCGCGTAAGAAGTTATACTTCTTTGGCTTTCCTTATTTTTTTTTAATATTAAATAATTAATAACAAATATTTAACGTTAATAATTTAATAATATTTTATATTTAGTATATTATTCAATTATTAATTAATATTAATAATAATTATTATTATTTATTATATCTTATTCAATTTAATTACTACGTATGTTTCATAACCTTTTAACTAAGTAACAATAGGTCTTTATGAAAAAGCATTGCTAAATTTCTTTGAAAAAATAATTTAACTGCTTTATTTGTTTAAAAGGTAAATGTCATTATGTTCATTCAAAATTCTTGGCATAGCTGCTAACTTCACGCATATTCTATTTCTTTTTACTTGTATATTGTCTTATTCCCATCTCGCTCGCGCACGCTATAATCACACTGACAACTTTGTGTCTCAGGTGCGCGCGTAAAATTTCACTCTCGTACATTTTTCATAACGCGCCTAAAGAAGTATAACTTCAAAAATACATTTGTCAGCACGATACTTAATCCATTGCTTTATAATATATATGAATTTAGGCAGAGGCGGATTTTCAGACCTAGCCGCTCTAGGCCCCAGGCCATGTACCGCCCCTTTCTCTAGACGAAATACATAATTAATTAATTTTATTGCCCACCTTTTTTGATTCAGAAAATTTGATAACGTTAACTTAAAGCTGCTAGTTTATAATTTGTATTTTCCGAAGTTTAAGGGATGATTGGACATTGAAATAAAACATTTAAAACGGTTTTAGGCTTTGTTTATTAATAAATGTTTTATAAAACTCATCTGCACTTAGGTAAGTGCAGCAAAATCATTTATTAAATTTCGCAATCCAATTTGCTTAAAAAACCACTTCTGAGTTGCTAGATTAGTAAAAAAACACAGAGGGCAAAACATTATTGGATACAATTTTACAAATAATGGGTGTCCCAACTAGAACGCAATTTTTAAATTTTAAATGAAACACAGATATTTAAAAAAAAAATCGTGAAACTTTACTATATCGTAAAGAAGACAGAATGAGGTTATGTATGGAACAAGATATCGTGCAGATGGCCACCACGGCTTTGCTGGCACACACGGGATCTTTTAATGAAATTTTCAATGACCTTTTTGCATAAATGCTGCGGTATTTCATTAATGTAGCGTTCAATTTCCTCTTTTAAGGCTTGAGTCGTCGTTGGCTTATTCGCGTAAACCATCGACTTCAAAAAACCCGAAAGAAAAAAATCTAAAGGTGTTAAATCGCACGATCTAGGCGGCCAATTCTGGTCTCCAAAACGCGAAATAACACGACCGGGAAATGACTGATGCAGCAATTGAATTGTTTCTCTGGCTGTATGACATGTGGCGTCGTCTTGTTGAAACCACATGCCCTCCACATTCATTTCTTCAATTCTGGGCAAGAAAAAACTGGTTATCATTTCACGATACCGAACACCATTGACTGTTTGTGCTTGACCTGCCTCATTTTCATAAAAAAAAGGTCCAATGATTCCTCCAGCCCAAAAACCACACCACACAGTGACACGTTGAGGATGCATTTGCTTGTCGTCGTTTTATTGACGAAGCCATCAAGATGGAAATGGGCCTCGTCACTGAAGATGATGTTATCGGCAAAATCAGCATTTTCATGTTGTCTCTCCAATACCCAATTAACGAAGTCCCTTCGCTGTCCATGGTCAGCTGGCTGGTAACTGGACTGTGGTCGATATGTCAAGCTATACTTATGTTCATGAATGCTATTTTTATCCCTTTCTTGGCCTGCACGGTTGTGAAATGTGAATGCTATTTACAAATTAGTCATTTACATGTTTTTAGATGCACATTGCACTGTGCACATAACAAGACTCGAGTAGAAGTAAACTTACCACTTAATCCATTTCTAATTCGTGCCTCAAGTCACAATCTCGTTTTGAGACTTGAGGCTTGACGCTGTCAAATAGTTCAAACAGAAAAAAATGTTTGACAGCTTTTGAAACTAGATTTACGTTGAACTAACGTTTGATTGAGTAGGTACGGGCTGTTAGCTGTAATACGTAAGCACTAAGCCCGTAAATGATTAGAAATAAAACAAACAATCTATTAACGAGCAAATATAACCACACGGTTGACATTATATAAAACAAATAACAATGTCCAAATTACAGTGGCAAATTGCCCAAGAAACTCAACTCTTAGCTGAAGAGAGATGGATTATTAAAGCTCTACAGTTAGTTAAAAAGGAAAGAAACTCTCTCCAGGTAGGTTACAAATAAAGTGCGTAAGAACAAAGTAAGAACTTACTTTCATGTTTAATTACCGCAGTTACTGTTTATTTACATTCCAGATTGAAAGATTGAGTTTAGAAAGCATGAAAATGCAGCGCACTCAAGGGTCACAAAAGACTAATAAATCCACCTCAAATGAGCCTTCCACATCATTAATTGACATAATGAAAAATTTAAAACAATCAAACAGTGGGGATATGATTGTATATGAGGAAACCTTGACAACTACTTGTAATGAAGAAGAACTTAATTTAACTTGCTCAAATTCAATATTTGGTAAGACCTAATTTGCTTCTTTCTTAGCCAGACCAATAATTAAATCTGATATATTATATTAGGGATGTATGTGGCCTGTCAACATCCAGAATATCAGGATTTTTTCTGCCAAACCCTAGTAAACATCCTAGTATATTCTTGCTCCAATTAAAAACTTACTTTATAGTCTATAAATTATAAAGTTAAGCATTCTTATTCCAATATTATGTGTTATTTTAGGGCCAATGTATGAAGAAGAGGATATGGAAGAAGAGGAAGACCTTGATTTCTTGATCGAAAATATGAATACAATAATAAATACTGAACCGGACAAACCAGATTTATCTATACTGGGATGAATTATGTTTAACCATTAATATAGAAGTATGAATAATAAAGTCCTAAAGCAGGAATAATAAACAGTGTGTAACAACTTGTATACATAGAAGCCTAAAGAAATTTATGCAATATAGGTGCTATATAATGGAAAATTAGAATAAAGAAATAAAACACTAAGTTTAAATATCAAAACACATTTTATTTCATTATAATATTTATTTCACAATAATCTTAACTCTATTACAATTTAATTTAAATGTCTCTATTTTAATTATTATAAAAATCAAATAAAGTTAATAATAAATCAGAAATAATTAACAATTTTTAAAAATTTAACAGTAAACAACAGAAAGAAGAAAAGACAGATCTAGAAATATTCAATAGAAAAAACAACAGTCAATTATTAAATTTAAAATACTCAAATACAAAAAAACCTATTCTAATTTTTTTTGTATGTCATGGTCTTTCATCTAAAAAATACTTATGTTAGATTCTTAACTTCAATTATATTGTAGCATTAACAATCATAATTTATCAATAACACAAAATCCTTGGTTGTAAACTATCAAAGCTAACATGTAATACTAAACAGCTGTTAAGCTAGAAATAATCTTTTTACCTAAAGTATCAGAAGTGATCTGCAATATGAGCATACCTAATTGAGTAGTAGCACCACTATGCTGAAAAACAAACTTAATTGCTCTGTGGTAATCATCAAAACCTAGACCAGCTAGGTAGTCATAGACCATTTCATATAGTTCAGGCAGTTTTCCCTTTATCTCTTGCCAGATTTCTCTCATGGTGACTGCTGTAAGTGTAAAACAAAAGCGTTTTTTAAGAGAGTTAACTGATATCTGTTTTCTAGAAAGTCAATGTCTTAATTTTAAGTATTATAGAGCTCATCTCAGGGACGACCGTCGAAATCTCAGGCTACCACTAAAATAACGCGCGTAAAACGCGGGGTAGTTTGTCCTATAAAAATTAAAATTGCAAAGCAGCCTTAAAAGGTACGCATATCAGGACGATTGTGCTACATGCATTCTTTATTTTCTTAACTTTTGTCTGTCTTAATTTTAAAAACTTTAAAGGTTTAATTTTACCACATACCAACAACTCCAAGCCCGCACGCACCACCGACGGCACCCCCAACAACAGCACCTGTCTTCCCACCATAATATTTTCCAATCAACGCTCCAGCGACTGATAGACCAGTGGTCACCAGCACCGCGTTCTTTACTCTTCTATCGCTCATCACCACGCGAAAATTAAACTTATCTGTGATCGATAGAATAAGGTCTTCGATCATACTCGGATTAAACGGTAATCCTGGACCACTCGAGTAAACATCTAGGTCCGTTTCATACTCGGAATCTGAAGACTCAAAGTCAGACATTCTTCTTTTTTTAATACTTAGTAATGGATTAAGAAGAGATAACTAGTAATGTGCCTCGCTGAATTCAAGTCGCTGAATGAAGCACTAAAAGGTTAAATTAGTTTCAAAAATTTATTACTACCTTCATTTCTCGAATATATATTCAAAATAAAACGGCCTACCCTCATTTTCTAACGATTTTTCTTGTAGTTTTTTTATGACATTTTGTTCGCGTGGCATACTATTTCATTATCAGTAAGTACTCTAATAACGGTCGCATTATAGTAAAATCATTATCGCACCATTTCTAACAGGTGGCATTTATTTATAAATTGTGTTTAAATACCTGCAACCTTCTTCCTGGTCCAGGTTTCAACTTTCAATGAAACAAAATCTATTACATATTTATATGCTGCAAGTTAAATAATATTACATAATTTTTTTGATAAATGTATATTATATGTTCGTTTGTAAGTGGTTTCAACAGAGTTATTTGATCAGGCATAGATTTTTTATCATTACCTGAGTACTTATGTAGTTAAGATAGAAACTGTATTTTATCTAATAGTAAATTGCTTCTAGTTTCTATAGAAGTTTTCTGGTGCTTTTCGAGAGGCCTGCTAAGCAGACCCCTAAAATTAAAATAAATTGTGCAACATATGCAATTTGAAATGTGCTAGAACGCCGAAATGAATGTGTTTTACATGTGGCAATATCGTTATGTCGAGGTGATAGATGCGCTTCGTTGGTTTACAGCTTGCATGGCAGCGCTGTGAGCCAATTATTAGTAAATTCACTTTAGCAAGATTATACCCGTTGGTAATTCTAGAGCAAGTGCAACTTTCCACAATATACCTGATGGTAGGTTCACACGCACGCGTTCAACTCTACATTCAACGTGCACATTCCCATTCACGAGCGTGTAAACGGTACGCCCGAGCCTGTGAACGTGAATGCCGAGAATCGGGCAAGTGTCGGCGTATGACGGCGTACGTGTGACCGTAGCATGAGAAATATCATTTCGCGTTAGGCAAAATCCTCAAATCATATCAAAGTATCAAGAAACTTGTTCTAAAGGACATAAACATAAACGCGCGACAAGTAAATATCTTAGGAGACCTGGGACATATTTGAGGCCCGGAGATAAATACATATAAATTTACTGGAGTCTTAATTACCTATTCAGATGAAACGTAAAAATAGAAATTTGAGAGTAGTATAGGCAAGTTCGCAGACGCATCTACCGTAGCACCAGGAGAGACTTAAAGCAACGTGGTGTTAATGGGAGTGGCTGCCCAGCTTAATGACGTTGACTATGCAAGTAAAGTAGTCACTGGCAGATAGATATACAAGCAATAATGGATTGCAAGATAATTCAATGGAATTGCAGGAGTGTTGTTCCGAAACATGATTTAATATATTTGATAAATGATTCTCCCGTTGTTGTAGCGTTATCTATCTATTTAATTTATATTTCACACGAGGTTGTCGTTTTTGATAAGAAGAGCGTCTAATAGGTGACTGGTGAGGATATGATAATCGGGAAATGATCACTGCCAAAAGTAGATGATGAAGTGTACCACGAGAAGAAGCAAGATCTGGAGTACAAATTGATAAGTCAACCGCGCTAAGCTTTTCATTAGGCTTTGTACGTCTGGTTAGTGAGCTAGTATTATTAGTAGGTAAACACAAATCATGTTAATCTAATATTTCAACTAAACGTACACCATTGGAGTCAGTAGTGCCACAACCAAACATTTGGTGATGAGTGTGAAAGCACACCTTTCAATTCATGTAATGAAAAAGGAGACTTTAAAGAGGAAGAGTCATCTGTCAAAGACGATTTCAAAGGAAAGTAGATCGGATTCAGCAGCTGATAGAGGAGCTAATCTGTCTAAAAAGGCATTTTAAAAAAGGGGGGAGTGAAGACGATTAATACTTCTGCAAGCTTCTGAAGGGCACGTAGAAGGAGATAAAGAAGTACAAAAAAAATTCCAGCCTTCCTGCTTTTTATCTCTGAGGAATTTACGTGTGCGGTGTAGTAGGTACTAATAACTTCATTGGGAATATCTACATTTTTTTAAATTCATTGGCTGCATAAAATAATTCAAAAGATTAAACTTTCTCCTGAATCCTCGGTGAGAGAGATAAGAGTGTTTTATTCTTTTAAAAGCTTTAGAACTAGTTATTTTATTAAAATCTAAAAGAACAATCATATTTTCAGACTCAAAAAGTGCAGTACAATCTCTTGAAAAATTTCCTTTCCAAATGAAACTTTGTTATCCTATTATTTGCGAAATACGTGATAAGGTTTTAATATGTTCTCAAAGAAATTACACCGTTATCTCTGCATGGATTCCAAATCACAGTGGGATTAAAGGAAACGAGAAAGCCGATGAGCTTGCTAAAGAAGCTATAATGGATGGAGACAATGTCTCCATCCGCGGTCTGCACACAAGTATGGAAAACTGCGTCAGCTATGCGAGCTAAGCTAAACTAACTTAGCTTAGCTCGTGGTCTGCAACCCGTATTAAAATTCTAATACTGTCTGTCACTTCTATCATTTCCAGAATGCGTTTAGGACATGTTTGTACACCTCATCATTTAGCAAGGCTTCGTATTGTTGATAGTAATATTTGTAACTGTGGAGAAGATATTGGTGACCTCGACCATATTTTCTTTTCTTGTTCCCAATATGACCGTACCTCCTTTCTGAATTCCTTACAATCACTTCATGTTCAGTTTCCGACTAAAATCTCCTGCCTTTTGCTTTATCCTTTATTGTATTATAATGTATTATCTTCTTTCATAATCTATAATAATATTATGATGTAATATGTTCATGTACACATATTGTTTTTAACTAGCTTATCCCTTTATTTCCTTTTGATGTCTTTGTTTATTTTTTCTCGCGTGTAGTTTCCCAACCTTTTACTTGAAACTGGCATAAAGTTAAAACTATTGCCATAATATAAAAAAAAAGATACCTGAGCCAGGGCCGCCAGATGCACGATTTAAATCGTACTCCTTCGATTTTTTGTCAATTTTACTCATGTACGATCGCTAGACCAAGATCGTACAGAAAATGTACGATTTTTCTGTACCTGGCAACATTTCGTAATGAAACGAATATATTCCACCGGCAAGAATTATGTTCGGGGAATTCACCAACAACCAAACGTATGCCTAGATATTTTATTGAATGAACAATGAAGACCCTTAACGCTGAAAGACCCTTTTTTCATAAAAAGTCTGTATTTGTGTGCATTGTTACAAAACTTATACTATTTTAAAGATTTGTATTTTAATAGTCAAAAACCTGTTTTTCTCATCAGTCTCGATCTCTAAGTGATTATATCCTCTTATGATCTTCAAATTGTCTTACGCGCGCCTTCGTAAAGAGAGGACACACGTTTTCGAAAATAATAGAGAAAGATCATTTTGATACGGATTTCTTTATCTTAAAGGTTTAAGTAAACGTAATTCTAACGCTCGTTGAGCGCCTGCAAAGCGCAATGTAATAATTATGTATGTATGCTACCAAACGCGCGTCAAACGTTACGTGTATACTCGCTATTTAAGACAGTTAAGTCATTATTTTCATGTAACATGTATTATCTATAACGTTAATAATATATACTATATACTGATATCCACTGTGAATATATATTTTATTTTTATATTATGTAAAATCGACCAAAGCGAAATTTTATTAAGAATTAAGATTAAAATCTTGACAGCAGTGGATTATTATTTAATAATAATAATTAAATACCTAGTTATTTTACACTGCACGTCATAATCGACATTAAAAAAGGATTTTCAGTCTAAATTGCTAGGAAGATGGATCCCGTAAGAACCGAAGTTAGGTTTAATCAAAATGTAATCGAAAGAGTTATATTAGAACTTGGTAAGTTTAAAGTTTGAATAGATATTATTCATAATTTGTTTCTCACTTCATCAACAGAAGAGTTCCAGTGTCGACAAATTATTAAAAATTAATGTGATTTACATAATATGTGTTTGACAACTAGACGTAATTTTACGATAATTGTCCTGAAATTGTAAGTGTATATAATTAGGGCTTACATTTAATACCAAAATAAATAAACACGATTTAGTTTTCATTGCAATAACTTGATTTAATATTCATAATCGAACAATGTTTCTGTTAAACAGCTGATGCATTTGATATCAAAATAGTATGGGATGGTGAGACAGCACTCTTAAGTGGAGTAATGGCCTTGGCAGGTGGTCTGCTTGGTGGTTATGCAGGAGGCAGGATGGGAGCAGCTCTGGGAGTTGGTATAGGAGGTGCAGTAGGTGTTGGAGCCTCAAGTAAATAAATACTTTTGTTTAGTCCTGAAATTGTAGTTATCAAATTATTGTTTTTACTTTTTTCTTGTATAATCACCATGCAGTATGCAATAATAATGCAAATGCTGCTTTTGGTTCCAATAGTTATACTTACAATTCTTCATCTAGATAATACTTGAATTTTTGTATAAATCTTTCAACTTAACCATGTTGTTTCAGCTGTTGTGCACCTGCGTGAAATTTGGTCAATAGTTAAAGAAAAGCTGAAAGAGCTACTATTCATTGTATTCAACTACTTGCGGAGACTAGATCCTGTTGACTATGAACGAGGTATTGCAATACTAATGGCCTGTACATCAAGTCGGAGGGAACTTGTTTTTACACTTTTAGATTTTATTTCTCACAAACTGGGAAAGGAAGTAATATCTAGTATAACAGTAGCTTGATTTGAGGTAGTTATAATATATCTATAATATGAGTTTTATTGTCAAGATTTAATAATGGGTTGTGTTCTTAGAAATTAATCTAGTTATTATATATTATAAAAATTGCTGTGATTTTAAATAAGATGATTGTAACTAATGATATTTGTAGACCAGTATTGACCTAGTGGTTAAATTAATCTTAGCCATAACTTTGTGTGTAATTAACTGCTGACACTTGCTCGTATGGTGAAGAAACCAGCATGTTTTGACTTAAAACTTATGACAGACAAGTCTGGCTCAGAAAGCTGATGCACACATACTTGCCTATAAAAGTAAAATGATAAAAGAATCTCATGAAGTCTGATCTGTAGAAAAAGAAAAAGGTTGTTACTTGTAGGACTACTGGATTTTATTTAATAATTTGCATACAATGCAATGTTAATTAATTTGTGTTCTTATCCATCTATTTATTGTGAAATTATTATCTTGTTTTTTAATTTAGATGCCATTTTCTATTCTATTTACTCTATTACCTGGACCTACATAAACTCTTTGTTTTGTATAACTTATCAGCTTTATTTATCTATTTTTATATTATAAATATAAAATAAAGTATTTCAAGGCAGGGCATTATTAATGTAATTTTTTATGGAATAAAACAATCAAACAGTATGATGTATTTATTATGTATTACCTAAAAAAATAATAACTACACAAAAATAAAATATTTGATAGGTGTACATAGGAATCTGTTCTCACTAACCGTTACATTACAGCTAATAGGAATGACTAATTTCTAACATGTTAAAGCCAATCCAAAGATTTTCACTTCCACTCTGGATGTCTCTAGTAGTTGTATAAGTACAGTTTTAATTAGATTATCACTACATATATGTATTAAATAGAATGTAATACTAGACATCATGAAAACTGTGATTTCTAAGGGTATTTGGAATGAAGATCTAAAATATTCAACTGGTTTTTCTACACTAAGCCCATATATGTCGCAGTAAAGAAGATAAATCAGAGTGTTAATTGAATCTCTAGACAGTTAAAGATCAATATTCAATGAAGTCGCTAGCATTTTGATTTAAATACAGCAGCATCGAAAACGTAGAACTATCTGTCTGACCGAAAGTCAGCGTGTTGATTAATAATGTAAAACAAGTAAATGTACCAAATATCTGTAGCAAAGCAGGTTTTATTTTTCTAATTAAAGAAATATAAATAATATATATATATTTTTAACCACCAAAGTTGAAATGCGTCTTGTTGTCTAGGAACGTTCGTTCGTTCGTTTACTCACTTGTCTGACGGAACTTTAGCGATCTTTAATTAAATGTCTAGAGATTCATTTAACTCTCTGATTCAACTACTTTACTGTGACATGTACACTAATCAGAAGTGACTAAGTCACTAAGTGCATTACAACACTAAACATTTGGTACTCTGTTAAATTATTCAAAAATTTTAAGTTAAATAAATTACTTACAACTAAAATATATATGTATATCATTGACAAATAATAATAAATAATTACCCCTTTATTCAAAATAAATTAGACCCATTTGAACTATTCTAGTAGCAAAACATGATTTGTGACGGCTACAAATATATTTTGACCGTCAATTCGCATTAGTTTCTACTAATATTGAGACTGTGTACTGTGCATATTATTGGTTCGATTATCACACAAAATTAAGCGTTTATTAAATATAAATCCTATAACCAAGTATTTATTTAAATATTCGAGAAATAAATTATTCATGGACTACCGTCTCTGATTATAACTTAAATTATCATTGTCATGGTTTCAATTGTGGTTTTGAAAATGTAAGTCATTTTCAAAACCGGCACTTCTAAAATAGGAATGATTAGAACCATTTCATGAAGCAAAAAAGAGCGGGAGAATATACAACGAAGTACGAACGACAGCGACATGGCGTTCCGTTCTATTGTGATTTGACAGATCCATTTGACATAATAATATAAAGCACGATGTCGCGTGTCAGCGCGTATTGGACTATATATGCTGTAGACCAATCAGAATCGAAAGGAAAGATAATCGTTTTGTCCTTAGTTTTACATTCTCACTCCCCAAATAGTATTTTTACCCAAAGATATGTAACACGGAAACGGATTGCAGTCGAGTGGTATCGTCTTTTAAGTACCATTTGTAATGGGTTTAAAAATTAGCCCCATTTTCAATGTCTTTAATACTGTCGAGGCACTGATAATAAATAGATATAAGAAATGAGCTTTTAACTTATTATATCTTATTTTTATTATTTGGTGATATATCCTACGGACCTTAACCTTCAATGGAAGCCGATTTCTCAGCTTGTTAGTTTCCAAAAGCAAATTGAAGACATTATGGACAGACGGATAGAATACACTTAAAATTCTATTATCTATGCTAAAACACATATTTTGACTTATGTGGCATAAATTTGATTAAAGACGATATTAAGTGCTACTCACAATGACAATAATGCGTTAAAGAGAAAAGTACTTCTAGTATTGTCTATACTATATGTCCTGCCAAATTTATCAACATGAAACTAAAGGTTGCTCGATTAGCTTCTTACATTAGGTTGGCAATCTTTTAACTATTTCACCACTAAGGGGATACGAGTTGTATCTCATACTAATAAATAAAGCATCAACTTACAACAAACTAGCAACAGCTAGTCAATATTTCATCAGAACATAACCTAAAATTCGAATATTTTAAAGATCTCGGATTACCTTTGGTTATTTGTGCTTATTACAATTTACCTAATAAATGGCTAAAAGAAGCAATACTGGTATAAACGTAAAATATTTAAGATTAAGTGCATTATTCTTCGTCCATAGCATTCTTCAGTTCCATGGCGAGTTTATATCCCAATTCAGGTCTTCGATCACGGCCTTCCACCATTGCTAGGACCTTTAAAAATACAGTTAGGTAATATAATAATAATCTTTATTTTTTCTCTTACATATACAAGGTTATTATGATTAAACTAAGATGATAATAGAAAGTGTATGTAAGAGACTGGTCTCTGTAACAGGAGACCTGAGTGACAGATAGCCAGCCTCCACCACCGGACCGGAACACGTACAATCAGGTCATTGTCATAAGATAAGTAAGAAATAAGTGGCGATGAGTTAAGATTGTCGGTCTTGACAGTTTATACAGTAAAGGAAGACATCGCTAGGAACACCTTAGACCTAAAAATCGACATCGTGTGTCAGGCAGAGAAAAAATGATTACAAAAAAGAAATCTGAGGCCAAATGGTAAAGGCTAGAATCATAAGATGCGTAGTTTTAGAGTTTTTTCGTAATAAAGGTACCTCCCCAAAAAAACAAGTTACCGGTATTAATTATACTTTAGGAAGTTATGAAATTAGTAGACATTTGATATGATTAATATGACATTATCATAGTTATTTTGTAAACTTTTCATTTCTATAATATTATATAATACAGTATTGGTTTCGATATTATAGTTTGATTATGTTGCCAAAGTAAAAATGACCGGCCTAAACTCTTAATTGATACTTGTTCATACGCTGGAGGATTCAGTACTTCAAGAAAAAATAATCAAATAAACAAACAGAAGTTGTAAAAAAAAAAAATCGTTAAGGTTACTGTCTTTTTAAACCAAAAAGTTTTCATCTCTCAGTGCACAAATACTGTCCATAAAAAAAGTAAAAAAAGAGCACTTCCAAATATTTTCTTAACTAGACTGAACTTTTGAATGTTAGCTAAATATTACGTTCTATAAAGTTATATTAACTAGTATATAAATCTTAATTATATGCAAATTTCATACATACATCCTCAGAATTAATAATAAGTCCATTATTATTAATAATGGTACTCTTAGTCCGTTGCATGTCAGCCAAATCCACACCACGACAGGCATTTTCTATCAACACTGAACGGTAGCCTATGGCGAGTGCGTCTGCTATTGTTGCACCTGAAAAAAAAAATTGACTACCTTAGTATTATTAATATATGTATAAAAATAAATTACTAGTCTATGTAGAGAGAACTGTCATGGTGTTTGAGTACCGTGCGATTGTTTTTTCTTCACTTTCCGCAAAGACTATACCCGCATAAAAACGCAATTTTTTACAAAGCCAATAATTTATATGAAATAATACAACTATTACCACGAATTTTGGTACCACAAAATCGTTATTCTAAAGTATGTCATTTTGTATGACAGTTCTATAATTATGATATCCATTGATATACAAAAAACCCAAGATGCACACTCAACGTCTAAAAAACGTCCTCAAAAAATGAGCGCAACATTCTAAATTGTGCGCTCATTTCAAATAGTCTCGCGTCTAATAAGTGGAGTCGATGTTATTTATTTGTGTTTTTTTTTATAAATAAATTTATGTACTTTTGAACTTTTTTGTGTGTAGTTTTTGACATATATATTTACTAACAAATTATTTTTTAATTTAAAGAAAAAACTTTTTAACCGGATTAAAGTTATGTATTATTATAAATTTACAACTATTTAACATCCAACACCTTTTGTCTTCAGTCACCGTGACCACGCACGCTGTAAAGCACCCGAAAAGTCGGATAAATTTAAAATTATGTTAAATAGTTGTAAATAAAAAAGTCATGTTCGACTCCACTCAATACCTTGTCCTACCGACCACGATCGGTCGTAAAATTTTATTGCTTTAAGTACGCATACACTGCGTTGTAATGACAACTTTAAGCAATTCGCGTAAGGTTGATTTTGCAATAATATATGCTTGTAACATATACTGTTATAGACATACTGTTATAGAAAGGGACAGAAATAGTGTTTCGGGACACTTTCGAGCGTTACTTTTATTCGAGACTGTGCATCTTGGGTTTTTTGTATATCAATGGTTTATTCAGACAAAATGTTTTTTACTATTTTGATAGATATTTTTTAAAGATACAGTAAGTTTTATATGTGGAAAATGTATCAGTTTCGTTATTAAAGTAAAGGTAATAAAAATTATTATTAAAAAGAAAAATTATAATTGAGGGTTAAAATTGTAGCGACACAATCTGCGCTTACGAATGACTGCGATGACGTCATAACCTGAAATGCGCTAACGAAGTTATTTCTTGACCTTAGCCACTGAGACCTTTGGGCAGTGGTTGGACCGTCCTTCACAAAACTATGAGTTTAATCAAAGAGAAATTTTACAGAACTTTTATTTTTGAAGTTATACTTCTTTAGGCGCGGTATGAAAAATTTATGAGAGTGAAATTTTACGATGCGCGCGCACCGTGACACAAAATTCAGTATGGGCGTCGAGCGTGCGCGAGCGAGATGGGAATAAGACAATCTACAAGTAAAAAGAAATAGAATATGCGTGACGTATGACCATAATGACATTTGTTGTACCTTTTAAACAAATAAAGCAGTTTTAATTATTTTGTCAAAGAAATTTAGCAATGCTTTTTCACAAAGACCTATTGTTACTTAGTTAAAAGGTTATGAAACATACCTAGTTATTAAATTAAATATATTAATTAATAATATAATAAAATAATAATTGTTATTAATATTAGTTAATAATTGAATAATATACTTAATATTAAATATTGTTAAATTATTAACGCTAAATATCTATTATTAATTATTTAATATTTAAAAAAATACACGTACCATTTTTTTTTATTAATTTACATACTTAGAACTGGCTGGCTTATATTGAAAAATCTTGTGCACATAGATTTAATATATCATAAAGACAAATTGATATACATACCGACACAAACATCATACGCGATGCCACAGATGTAAATATCAGTGACCGCGCGCATGCGCAGCTGAGTGCTGAGACTTGTTTCGGTGAGCTTCTTGTTATCCCAGAACACTGAATACGAGTCCACGTCCGGATTTGTACCCTTGTACACTTTTATCGCGCCGTCTACTACCTGAGCGAAAACAAATATCTACGTTATTTTTTTATAAAGTATATTAAACAAACTGAGACGAACTGACTGATAGTAGACGAATTATTTATATAGTGGAGTTGGTAACGGATATCAAAAATATACAGGCTTATAGTAGTTTTTTTTTCTAAAGTGTGCGTAATGTATTTAATTAATTTAAAAATATATTAAAGCTAAAAGTCTAAATTTAACAATACTCCATAAATTCCATACCTATTGACGTGTTGATACGATTACTCAAGTTCCTGCTTTGATAAATTTTGAACAGATTTTCTATAATCATTTATTATCATTAATTCAAGGTCATCTGATCTTTAATGTTTTAGACTTAGTGACCTTTCGTAAAATATATAAATTGTAACATCAACACGTCAATTTATTACTATGAACTTCTGTATCTAAACTCCGACACTTGATCACGTTTGCTAACCTTGAGGTCCTTATGAATTTCTGCGCCCCATGAGTCCTGTACGCAGTGCCGTGGCCATAAACGCTGTTTCATTGGAGGAGGGCCCGCAAAGACGACTGTGTCGTAGGCTTGTGCCTTATCAGCTGAAACCTGAAACGAATCATTATAAACCAATGCTTTTTTCTTATAAAACTGACTAAACGGAGATTCCTTGAAAACGAATAGGACTTTGTAGAAAACTCTTCGCGACGTAAAAACGCGTACTATATTAGCCACGAGTACGCTATATACGCTACGCTACTGCGTATACGCGCTAAGTATTCGTATACGAATACGAGGGCTGCACTGAAAATTTCGGGAATCAAGGAAGTGACACAACATTACTATTTAAAAATGTATTTATTCCTTTTTGAAGTATTCTCCGCGAAACTGACACATTTTTCATACGATGGAACCAATCATTGAAGCAACCATTCCATTCGGATGTTGGGGTCTCCAAAATGGCCGTTTTGTAGGCCACAGCTTCTTCACGTGATGAAAATCTCTGACCACGCAATTTATTCTTTATTTTAGAGTAAGTATAGAAAGCATTAGGGCTTAGGTCGAGGCTGTACGGCGGATGGTCTAATAATTCTATGTTTTCTTGCTCTAAAAACTCTTTTGTTCTGTACGCGGTGTGAGAACTCGCATTGTCGTGATGGAGGATGATACGGCGGTTGCAGTTCTCTTTACGGAGTTCAGAAACGACCTGTGGCAAACAAATGCTAGCATACCATTCTGCATTAACCGTTCTTTGTCCCTCAAGAGGAATAGTCGCAACATGGCCGGTTTTGGAGACAAACGTGGCCACCATTTTTTTGCCACACTCCGTGAACGAACAACTTTAACTCATTTTCAAACACCCAAACTCGTGACTGGTTTCTTGTTTCGGGTTCGTACGCGTATATCCAGGATTCGTCACATGATACGATGTTGTATACGGCATTTGAGGATCCTGCGTGGAATCTTTCGAGAGTTCTGACGCACCAAGTAACGCAAACCGCTTTTTGCTCTTCACAGAGCGAATGCGGTATCCATCGGGAAAACAACTTTTTTACACATAATTGTTCATGCAAGATTATTTGTATTTGACTCATGCCAATGTCTAAAGTTGCCTGAATTTCGCGGTATGTCAGCTTACGCACAGCATCAACGTTTTCTTGGGTGACTGCAGTTTTTGGACGACCTTGACGGGGATCATCACTGAGCTTGACACGTCCACGTTGAAATTCAGCAAACCAGCGATAAATTGTGGTTGTGGATGGGGCTTCATCACCAAATGCAGAAATCATCCGGTCAACACACTGTTTTTGTGATAAACCACTTCGAAAGTCATAATAAATCATCGCTCTTAAATTTTCTCGAGTCAATTCCATTTTCTCAACGACTAAACAAGTTTGACAAAACTTTGTGAAAAGACCGAAAATCTTTTTGAAAAAGAAAATGGTATTCGATTTAAAAAAAAAGGAGATGATAGGAACAGTGGTATTATTCCATTCCGGATACTTTTAGTGCAGCCTATGTATATACATATAGTGTTGAAATATGATGATATAAAAACATTAACGGCAACAAAAAAAGGTCTAAGTAGGTACATATCCTATTTATATTTTTTTTTTACAGAACAGAGGGTAAACGGGCAGGAGGCTCACCTGATGTTAAGTGATACCTCCGCCCATGGACACTCTCAATAACAGAGGGCTCGCGAGTGCGTTGCCGGCCTTTTAAGAATTGGTACGCTCTTTTCTTGAAGGACCCTAAGTCAAATTGGTTCGGAAATACTTCATCCAAGACTTATGATGTAGTAAACACTGTTTATACAAACAATACAATTAAATTTTTAATAATTTAAGGATTATTTAGTAATTGGTGAGGCAACTTAATAGAAAAGTATAATAGTCCTTCTTTATTTGCAGAAGATTTTCTACTTCGTCATAAATAAATGGTAGCCAGACCTTTACCTTTTTTATTCCAAAGTTATTAAATTTATTTATTAAAGTTATAAATTTTTATTAAATTCCTAATCTAATTCATTGTTATAAACGATATATTCTTTGTTTTTACAAATAGTCCATAATTTTGTTTTTTTTTTAATAAAGAATAAATTAGAGTAAATAATAATTAAATTAATTTGAAACAACGGTTTTAAGATAAATAAGTTTAAATTATGGGGTATTTTGTTTTATTTGTTTGCTATTCTATATCAAGTATTTTGTTTTGTACAGAACTAATAACCTCTCACCCGTCGAATGGAATTCAATATTATCATTGTATAAATATTCAGAGGACTACCGCCTTATTTAAATACTATGAGAAACTAAACATTATTTGGATCCGGACGTAGGTACTTATTTCAAAAACCTATGGCAAACCCTAAATTGCAATTGACTGGTGTCAAATGATTGTCTTTGTGAAGAGGTTTTTCGTTACACATACTGAATACAAATCTTTCCTTTTCAAATTAGAATAGATTATTTGGTATTGTCATAAAATGTAGAAGATTAAAAAGTTAATTTGTTAAAACGAAAAGTTAATTAACTTCTGTGATGGCGGAGGCGTACGTAGAAGCCAGGATAATTAAAAGAACTTCGATAAGAAATTGTAATTACATTTTAAATAACTATTTCAACTTATCTATAATTTTTGTAATTACAAGTTACTTTAGTAATTTAAAACAGACTTCCTCCACGCAACATTTAGTTTAAACATTACATTAAACAATAGACTATTCTAGATTATTTCACAATAAATAATCTTTAAATGTTAATAATCTTTTCCTGGTATGACTTCAGTAGCTTCTAATTAAGCATCATCTATTCATGACTTAGCGTTGGCCTAGTGGCTTCAGCTTGCGACTGAAGTCATAGATTCGATCCGGCTGTGCACCAATGGAATTTCTTTCAATGTGCGCATTTGACATGCGCTCGAACGGTGAAGGAAAACATCGTGAGGAAACCGCCATACATTAGACCCAAAAAGTCGAGTGCATGCGTAAAGCACAGAAGGCTGATCACCTACTTGCCTGTTAGATTAGCAGTCATGAAGCGCCATTGTTTTATTTTTTATTTTACGTTATACATGAATAGCATACAGAAGTTCTAATCACACACAATCTATCTACTATACTGTGTACAGACTTTAAATATTATTAAGGAGTATCCAGGGAAGTGATTTATTGCGGTGAAATTTCTTCTAACTGGATTCTTAAAATATACATTTTACAGCGTCGACAAGAGTAATTTTCATATCTATGACGTATATGTACTTATTTTAATCAGAATAATAAATAATGCCAAACGTTTCATGTAACGCATATCTAAACTTGCAATTACTTGTTCATGATATTATCTAATTACAGAAGTTAAATTGTCTTGTTACACAAGTATATTTTTAAAACTTTACGAATTTTGTAAATTTTGCTATTTTTATTAATAATTAATAAAAATATAAACCAACGGGCATTATAATAATAACCGATTGAATCTTTTTGTAAACTTTGAGTAAAAGAGATGGAAAACGTAAATTTCAGGGGTAAATTTATTAGCTAAATTACATACCCTAAGAATAGCACATATGAAGTAATCCCTTACACCGGTTACTGTCGATAGTTAGATATTAGAAACCAATATATTTCGCAGCATAAAAAATTATATAACTTTTGTAAACTATTTAAAAATCTTTCCTTAATATTAATAGTTTTTCGATGTATGAATTATTCCAATTATATACCTTTTCATATTTCTTTGAAAAGTATATACTCACAGGACTCGAAGGATCCAGCTCCCGCATATGTACATTGTCAATAAAGGAGACGTGGTCCGGTGGATGCCAATCAAGAGAATAAAAAACGCAGTCGAAAGGCACCGACTCGAGTAACGCATTTATCGGTTCCACTACCTGAAACCAAAAAATATATAAAGCAGGTTTAGTATATAACCATTAACCACTCTATAAAAGTGCTACACATGGGAGTGCTTTATGTATAACCCCGCCGATATTCCTAGTTTTTGTACCCAATTTCGATAGTTTTTTTTTTTTTTTTTTTTATAGAACGGGGGGCAAACGTTCTTTTGATTATCGCAGTGCGGATGCTAGCGACATGGGACCGCGTTGTTTTAAACCTCTAGGTATACGTCGTAATATCGCTATTGCAAGTTAAGAGTACCGCAAGGAATAATAAAAATAACAAAATATTATTGACAAATTTTCAAAAATATGTTAAAAAAACACTTTGTTTGAAGCTGGGTAACAACTAACTTTAATCATTTAAAATATGAGCTAGTTAACTTATGTTATTGGACATTATCAGAAACGAGAATGATATAATAGTTAGTTACATATACTAAAATACATATTATATGTAACTAAACTAATGTTAGGTTACATAATTCACGCGTTTTTTGTTTTTGTTCAAATAAGCACCTTGCGATTAATTCTCCCTCTACTGGACTATCCATTTCATTAAAGAAGTAACGGGTATTATATATATTCATTTTTAAATAGGTATTTAGTCAATTTTACTAACACTATGGCAGCAGAATTACAATGAAACCGAAACATAATTCTATCTCTTTCCTTTATAGCGTAAACTCAAGTAACGAATAGACTGAACTGAGTCAGGTTTAAATTACATTATTAAAGACACTCCTTCCAAAGTGAATACTATACCGAATTATCAGGTGATTGATTTTTCTTCCTCTCAAGACAAATTTAAAACATAGCGTATAGATTTTATCGGAACAAACAAAATCGCAAGTCATCATGATAATTTAACTAAAAACTTCTATGTATGGGTGGAGTCCCTCTATGTTCAATTAATCAATGGTAACAATACACAATAACCATTCACTGTAGCGTAAACACAATAAAGAATTTTACAATTGGCTAGTTAGAAACCCCATTATTTATCAAGGACGTATTTTTGGCCGTGTTGACCTAGTGGCTTCAGCGTGCAATTCTCATCCCTGAGGTCGTAGGTTCAATCCCCGGCTGTACACCAATGGGCTTTCTTTCTATTCATTAAACATTTGCTTCAACGGTAAAGGAAAAATCCTAAGGAAACCGACTTGCCTTAGACCCAAGAATTCGACGGCGTGTGTCAGGAAGCTGTTCACCTACTTGCCTAATAGTTTAATGATCATGAAACAGATACAGAAACCTGACGCCCAGACCTAAAAAGGCTGTAGCGCCACTGATTTATTTATTTAAAAGCATTACTTATTTTTAAAAATCTTTTCAAAGCAATGGAATTCATTTAGACAATTCCAAAAATGGAAACGCTCTGACCTTTCCTCATATACAATTGTGGTACCCTGGACGCGATCCAAAAATACACCTTATTAAGTAGAACGATCGGAATCGGTTGGTAATAACCCCGTACCTGGTACGTTAATTGAGGGTGGTACGTGAACACTTCACACCTTCGCTGTCATCATTTTCGGCAACTTTCAACAGTTTAATTTGGGAAATTAATTTTTTCAATGTTGGTATAACAATGATAATTCACGCGATTAGTTTGTACCTTTGTAACCATGTTTCGTTGTTCAAACCGAAAACATATGCATTGTCTTTATATAAATATATCAAATTGTTTCAGTAATGTAAGGATTATGTTTGTATTTTTTGTGAATAAATAAATATCGATATTCTGACAACACAAAATGTTTTAATATAATTCTAAACGAATGAATATGTTTTAATAGGAATGAAAAAGAACTGGGCTTAGCTATCTGACATTCCCGCTTTTCTAACATAAAAAAAAAGTTATGTGTAGGTAAATTAATGAACCTACGGTAACACTAAGATTCTGTAGATATATTTAAATTAAAAAAAAAATTAACTCAAAATATCTTTAAAAGTATCTCAATGTACATAGTCTGCAAGTGAAACTAAAGGAAAGCTACATTTCAATAAAGTAGGTATCTATATATCTAATGTATGCCAAAATTGACTCGATACGTAAGCACCCTACGCCCTACGTGGTGATTTATCAAAGGACGCATTTGTTTGGTCGATTGATGCTTAGCTATCGTTATCACATACTTGTGGTTGATACTATCTACGTATAGTTCTCGGATACTAGGTATTGTCATATTATTTAGATTTACAACTTACCTGTAACATCGTTTAAGAAGAATTTGTAGGAAAAGATTCAGACTGAGAATGTACATGTCACATTTCCAAGAAAACCAAGCTATCATTCAATTAGTTTAAGTAGCCACATTTCATACACATTTCGGGTATTTATTTATTAAGACTTCGTTTCAAGTACACAGAAATATGATACAGTAAAGACAATTCAATAAAAAGGAGGGCAACTGGCGGCCTTATCGCTTTTGAGCGATCTCTTCCAGGTAACCACTGTAGGAGAAAAAAAAATTAGCGCAAGCAGTGCAAAACTAATGGAAGAAAGCAAACGTGTTAACAGTAAAAGGGAAATTAACAAAAAAAGGACACGTGAAAAACAAAAAGTGCACATAAATAAAGAAAATTTAAAAATAACTTGCGCTTTACCCTTTTCTAAAAAAGCCGTAATTTCAAACGAAAATTGGTTCAAAGTTAGATTGCATGATGACGTTTACCTGCATTATATGGGCGGTAACTCAAGGTACCGATTGAACGAAATATTTTTTTGGGTTGAATCCAAATTCAATTCCAATAGTAAACTGCGTCGATATTTGTTCCAATTATGAACCATCAATAAAATTAAGTTTTAAATCGGTTTTGACGCTTGTAGCGTAAGATTCATTCAGGTACCATATCTGAAGCGACCTCTAAGGAAGACTTGGCTCGTCTTTTTTGGACAACAATACGAATTCTTTATTATGCCGATTTAATAATTTACAAATTATATATTTCAGTAATATTGGATCACATATATTGCTAGCACCTAGGTCGAAGTGAATATTTAGTTACACAATGCAATGCAAAGGTCGTATTGAATTCAATTTGTAAGACGTAGACAAAATAGTTTGCTGACAATAGACATCTTTTCTTTTTTAGACTTTTGTATTTACATTGCAATGTTCATAAAAGTAGGAAGATATAAGGATAGGAAACGTAACGTTCTTTGGTAAAAGCTTTTTGTTATTGTTTTTTACAGGGCCTTGTATGATTTTGTTAAGTGTTGGACATAGACGATTCTGAGATGCAAACAGAGTACCCGACCAGCTTTAAACACCTATGCTAATTGTTCCCTAACTGAATTGTTACTACTATACATTATGCACGTGTAACGAATGACATTCTAATTTACCACGTACTTATTAGCCGTAAAATATTGTTATGTTCTTATTTAATTTAATGTTTAACATAAAAAATAATCAGCACTTATTGCACTTTCAGCTGCATATTTTATAGGTGATTTTTAAACTACAATAAAGTCAGGACATTGGTTCAAATTGCATTTATATCCAAATATAAGGGTAGCATCGATTCAAACTACGCAGCTAAATTTAGGTACTGAGGTACTGCGGTGGATTACGCCTTATGCAAATATCGGACAAATTGACTTCCGACACGACAACTCTAGAGTAATATTATTTTTCTTCCCTGTTTCCTATCTTATTTATTACCTGCAAAACTGCGGTAAAAGTTAGCAGATAATCGATATTATAGACGCAACATTGTACGTGGAACTATTTTTGAAGTTATACTTCTTTAGGCGCATTATGAAAAATTGATGAGAGTGAAATTTTACGATGCGCGCGCATCGTGACACAAAATTAACAGAATGAAGCCCACGGAAGATGCTACGGCATTGGACATAATTTAAAAACAACATTCGAATAATAATAGAATTTATGTTAATAATAAGGTTGAATTAATGTAAGAGAGATACATAATAATATTTATTTATTTAATTTTTCAAATGTAAAGTGAACTTTATTGACTATAATGACTCCTTTTCCAGTCTTTGATTATTTAATTGTAATTAATTATTTGCATGCAATCAAAAACTATTTTTAATAATGCCAAAGAAGTGTAACTTCTTACGCGCGTACATAAGTACACGCACCCTTTTTTTAAACACGTGGACATGACTCGAAACAAAAATACAGTTTTGTATATTCGTGTACCATTTATTTCATAAATCCTTAAGCTGTTAAATGTTTTGTCTTTAACAGAGTAATGTAACTTTAATGGAAAGTAACCCTAACAAAACAACCGTCTTGGAGTAACAAAACGTTCATGAATAAATCAGGCTTATCACACAGTAGCGGAAACACTATGTAACAAAAAGAATTGTAGTTTAGCTAAAACGTGTAAATTAACTTGACTAATAGATTGGTAATTTCTATGTTCACAACATTGAGTCATTTTACAGGAAATTACCATTCTATTATACCATTTCAGTTGACGTTATCTACGACTTCTGGGAAGGAACCATAAACTATTCTAGCTAAGATTCTCGACTATCAACTTTTTTAAATTTAATATTTAAAAAAAATTGTTATGCAATAAATAAGCAGGCATTTATATTCATTCTTACCTCAAAAATAATGTTTGATTTTTTTTAATTTTATTACACTTTCCCCTCAATCTCAGACAATCTTCAGACTTTATTTAGATCATAACACATATTATGCAATTCCCATATACACAACTATGGATATTTAGTGAAATAGATGAAATGTGTCTGCCTAACAACTGAAGGGTTACAATGTCTCCAATACAAAAATAGTGTATTTTAGTAACCGAATAAAGGAAAAACCTATTAATAAAGTACTAGTAGTATTTAATAAATGTTAAATATAATTTAACTCACCTCGTTTCCATCTTGCTGGGCATTGCATTTGCTGATGTTGAGGGTCCCAGAGATGAAGTCATTTTGGACATCTACAACGAGGAATGCACTCACTGGTCGTACTATCTGTAGAACAATCCTTCATCAGACTGAGTAACAAAATGAATAAATAGAAACTATTAAGAAACTAAAAGAATAAAAATGCAACAAGGTCAATTATGAAGTTAGGTAAAAGGTAAAAAAAAGAAAAATTTATTGATGACCTAAAACAACAAGTAGGTATGTGTAATTGAAATTTCAATCTTACTACTTTAATCCAATGGTTCCAGCAGAATGTAAACTCCTCCTTATCAATGTATCCATCTCCATTCTTATCGAATACTTGGAAAATATGCCTAGCTCTCTCTTCACTCAATGGATAGATGTGGCCTTTGTCATTACGGAAGAGAGCCTTACATATCAGGCGGAACTCATCAAGATTCAGCTTCCCATCCCTATCAAAATTGTGATTAATTACAAAATTAATACTAAAGTATAGTTTTTGTAATATTTTTATAAACAATAAGTGTAGCTTTTATATAGTAACACTTATTGTTTATAGATAAATAAAGTTTAAGTTCTCTCCATCATGATTTAAAAATGTATTAAAAGTTAGCTCTACTCTACACAGCTCAGCTAAATATAAGAATAAAAATTTCAATATATGATTATGCAAAGAAGTTTAATGCTTTCCTTCAATATTTAGAAAACTCCAAAACTGATAGTGCAAAGAATATAATAAAGAAGAATATAGTGCATACGTAAAATCAATAAAAAAACTAGTTTCAATTCATTTAGCTAAAGTTTTTAGTCACGAAAAGTCGAACCCATCTTTGTCGAATGTTTCGTAACATGCGTCCATTTCGTCAAGTTGGTCTAGTTCTATTGGAGATTCGTTAGCAACCTCCGACATCGTCGGTTGGATCGAAATGAAGCGTTCATCGCAACCACTGCTGTTTATAAGGCAGGTCAACATCTTGCGTGTTTCACTAACCTCAACAAGTTTGTAACTTTTTAACGCTGAATAGCCTTCGTCGGAACTTATACCAAAATTCCAAAAAACACATTATACAGTCACGCATTTATAGTATTTGCTAATTTTAAAAATTAAATAAAAGCAATATCTCGGCGAATTACATTATAAAAAATACTTATTATTTAAAAATACAGTTTTGACATTAAACGATAGTTTCAACTTTCAAGTATGATTGTGAGTTATGACTTATGACATAAATTTGACTGTTTAGACTTTTGGCGTTGACAATGTTATACCTTACACCATAGAAAAATAATTAAGGTAGACTCCATTGCTTGAAACAATACACGTACAATAAAATGAAAATTGTGTAATAGTTAATACAGTTCCAAGTAAACAACATAATATATAAGTTAACAAATAAGAGCATTAGTATAATAGGTTGACGTGACTAGTCTATGGGATGTTTTATCTTATAATAAATCAACTTTGTTCATTGGTTTATTCACAAAACAAGAGTAATTAATTTATATTCTTATATAACAGCCCATGGAAAAATTATCATATCTCACTCCTCTGAAGTCTGTCTTGAGTGACATTCGTTTTCTTCTTTTTATTAACCGCCGGTATTTGTGTTGCCACATACATCAAAATATGAAAGAAAGTACTACACAAACGCTACACCACCCCCCTACGGAGACAGAAAAACTAAGGCGAAAAATTAAAGTATATAACAATAAAATAAAAAAAACTTAAAATATTTGACATTACAAAGAAAACTTAATATTTACAAATCTAACCTAGTCTTAAATCTAACCGTTCTGCCTGACCTGGTAACAACAGGATTAGGGGCAGAAACTGGAGGAATATTTTCCACAGTAGGCGAGAGTAATGACGGCAAAGCAGGACCAGCGGGTACAAAGCTAGGTGTGCGAGCTGAAGGAAAAACAAACTGCTCGACGAACGCTGGTTTAACGCGATCCACACTAACAGTTACGTCCTTCCCCTTTAAATCGATGTTCAGGGTTTTACCATCAATGGCGTGCTTTAAAACTTTATATGGACCCGTGTATGGTGGCTGCAGAGGACGTCTGACGGTATCGTCACGCAAAAATATGTGCGTCGCCCCAGGTAGCTCTTTAAATACGAAGGGCCGTTTGGTGCCATGTCGCGATGCCGGTGTCGGTTGTACTTCAGCCATTTTCCGTCGAAGTCGTACAACGAAATCAGCTGGGTTTTCCATTGCTGGAGTTGGCTTGTCATCTAGTACGAGTAGTTGTCCTGGTAGACGTAATGGCTCTCCATATATCATTTCTGCAACTGAGCAGTTCAGGTCTTCCTTTAGGGCTGACCGCATACCCAGCAATACCAAGGGCAACGCTCTAGTCCACGTATCATCGTGGCATGTTAGGGCGGCTTTAAGTTGCCGGTGAACTCGCTCAATCATGCCGTTTGCGCAGGGATGGTAAGCAGTAGTTCTTTTACGCCTTGTGGCAAACCTAAGCATCAGACGATGGAAAAGATCTGACTCGAACTGCGTGCCCTGGTCGGTTGTCAGAACGTTTCCGCTACTTCCTCAGCGGTGATAGATTGCATAGGCCAAGCTTCAGGCCACCTGGTCACTCTATCTATAGCTGTGAGGAGGTAACGGTACCCGTTACTGAATGGGAGAGGGCCAACGATGTCAATATGAACATGTAAAAATCGTCCTGATGGCAACTTAAACTCTCCTGTCGGCGCCGATACGTGTCGCGTAATTTTACTGCGCTGACAAGCCAGACATGAACGAGTCCACTCTCTGCAGGCCTTTCTAACTGATGGCCATACGTAACGATCGGTGACTAGCCTAGTCGTTGCTCTAACGCCGGCATGACTCAAATGGTGAAACTTGTCAAAAACCGCACGGCGAAAAGAAGGTGTTAAATAGGGACGCGTTTTTCCAGTTGAGACGTCACAAATAATAGAAATAGCTGTTCCAGGAATATTAACCTTAGAAAGTTGAAGACCTGAGTCAGTTGAACCTAAGATGGTAGAGAGCTCTGGATCAGACTCTTGGGACTTTAAAAGAGCTTCAAAATCTTGTTCCATTGAAATTGCCTCTATTCGCGACATAGCGTCAGCTACCACATTTTCTTTACCAATTACGTGTTTGATATCGGTCGTAAATTGCGAAATGAATGAAAGCTGGTTGAGCTGTGCGGGAGCCAATTTCTCTCGACGCTGTACGAAAGCGTACAGCAATGGTTTGTGGTCTGTAAAAATGGTTGCATGTTGCACCTCGAGAATGTGACGGAAATGCTGTACACTTTCGTACACCGCCAGAAGTTCGCGATGGTAGGCAGGCCACTGCGACTGTTTGGGAGTCAGTTTCTTGCTGAAAAATGACAGAGGGCACCATTGTCCATTGATCAACTGCTGTAAACAGGCGCCGATGTGCATGCTAGAAGCATCTGTAAAAAGACCCAAAGGTGCATCATTTACTGGATGTGTAAGTAGCGTGGCGTCTGATAAACTTTTCTTGCAGTCTTCGAAAACTCTCAACAGCTCGGGCGTCCATGGATACGGTTTGGAGCCTTTGCCATTGATCTCGACTAAAGCGTCTACTAACTGCGCTTGAAACTTGGCGGCATGAGGGATGAAACGGCGATAAAAATTAATCATACCGAGAAAACGCCTCACGCCTTGCACAGTGTCAGGAGGGGGAAAATCTAATAGCTTTTGAACGCGGTCCAGAGGAGGCCGCGTACCATTAGCGTTAATGAGATATCCGAGAAATACAACCTCGCTGGCACCAAGAATGCACTTAGACGGATTGATCACCACCCCGTAATCTTGTAGGCGCTTAAAAAGGACGCGCAGATGCTCTCTGTGGCTGCTCTCGTCCACTGAAAAAACAAGCACGTCATCGATATAAGGAAAGCAGAAATCGAGACCCCGCGTGACCTCGTCGATAAAACGCTGGAAGGTTTGGCCAGCATTGCGCAGCCCAAAGGTCATGAAAGGAAACTCGAAGAGGCCAAACGGGGTAACGATGGCGGTCTTCGCGATATCTTCTTCAAAAACGGGAATTTGATGGTACGCTTTCACTAAGTCAATAGTGCTGAAAATAGTAGCTCCAGCGAGGCTGCAGGCGAAATCATTGATATGACGAACGGGGTATCTATCTGGTATGGTCCTAGCGTTTAATGCGCGATAATCGCCACAAGGACGCCATGTGTTGTCTTTTTGGGTGTCATGTGCAATGGTGACGACCAAGCGCTTTTAGAGGGTCTTGCTGTGCCGCATTGAACCATGTCTTCAAATTCTTTTTTGGCAGCAGTAAGTTTTTGAGGTGCCAGGCGACGGGGACGACACGACACAGGAGGACCATCAATAGTTTTAATATAATGCACGGTGCTGTGCTTGATGATTCTAGGTAGACCAGGTGGACGCGTGACATCAGGAAACTCAGTAAGTATGTGTGTTAAACTAGAGTTATTAGAAATAACGGTCTTGACACTGGATTGACTGGAGGATGCAATGGAAGTGGGGATAGATAACCCAGTGCTACCATCTAAGAGACATTTGCTTCGGCAGTCCGGTAATAAATTATAATGACTTAAAAAATCGGAGCCGATAATCGGTGTGTCAACATCCGCAATAACAAAATTCCAGTGGAAATCCCTGCGTAAACCTAGGTTAAAATGCAAAGATATGTTGCCATAGGTTTTAATAGAACTCCCATTCGCAGCGCTTAGATCAAAATCTGCAGAAGCACGACGGTTTTTTGCAAGACGCTTAGGAAAACAACAGAGATCCGAGCCAGTATCCACTAGATACTGGAGTTTCGAATGTTTATCTGTAACAAAAATACGGCGGCTTTGATGAGAACAATCAGTCGCCGCGTCTACTGACTGTGTTTCCTGTTTTCCAACGGCGAGGCGTCGGGTTGCCAGTTACAGGGTTTGGTACATTTGGTTGCCCTGCTATTGAACCTTCTATGGTACCAACACATATCTGGATTTCTAGGTGAGGCACCGCGAGAACGCTGTCTAGATATTGATTTGCTGCGTGAGCGACCGCGAGGATGCGAGTTGGTAAGAGATGCAACTTGCTTGCTTAAATCTTCCACTGTCTTTACTAAAGAATCCAGTACCGATGGTGCAGGCGCTGGCATCACACAGGAGTACACCTGGTGGCTGGGTCCTGATATCTCTGTGATCTTGTCTGCGAGGTCTGCTATTTTGTCCAGACTCAGTTCAGTTTGCGAAGCTAAAATAGCCTGAATATTTTGAGGAAGACGGCGCATCCAAAGCTGGCGCAAAATATTTTCATCTGTAAGGGTGTTACCCGCTAACGAACGCAGATGACGCAGAAACTGCGATGGTCGCCTGTCTCCAAGCTCCTCTACACTAATAAGCTGGCGTACCCGCTGTTCCTCTGACATTGAAAGACGCCGTACTAACTCATCTTTTACCTTTTTATACCGTTGGCCTATGGGTGGGGGTCTGGTAATGATATCCTCAATCTCCCCAGCTAACTTTTCGTCTAATCTACTTATTACATAATTATATTTGGTATTATCACCAACAATACCCGCTATATCAAACTGAGCTTCTACCTGCCCAAACCATACTGCTGGTTTGTCAGGCCAGAAAGGTGGTAACTTGACAGCTACCTTGCACACCGCTTGCTCTTTAGACTTGAGTGTTGATTCTGATGTAGATCCAATATCAGTCAGTTTCTGCTGAAGAGCTGCATTCTCCAGTGTCAGCTGTTGTAATCGCTGTTCTAATTCCCTATCAGCCATTATACCACACGACCAAGCAAGATGAAATAATAAAAAAAAAATTGTAGCTGTGAGAGAGGTGCAGTGGCAGATCACACGGTTAGTATACAGGTAAGCTAAACTGTAAACATATAAGTTGTCATATCAAATAGATATAAATATAACAATTAACAATATATGCACAATAATATAGTTGAAGCGTTTTGTAAATGCGACAAATGACTCGTGAAAGGAAAAACCATCCAGACGATCGCGCTGCTGGCGCACCTGGCCCTGGAGCAACACGATTGGGGGCCGCACCTCGTCGTTGCGCCCTCGTCACTCGTGCTCAACAGGGAGTGCGAGTCCAAAAAAAAAGTGGTCACGTCACTTCGGAAAATTCACATCACGTCGGAAAATTCACATCACGTCGGAAAATTCACATCACGTCGGAAAATTCACATCACGTCGGGGGTCACCAATTATGGGATGTTTTATCTTATAATAAATCAACTTTGTTCATTGGTTTATTCACAAAACAAGAGTAATTAATTTATATTCTTATATAAAAGCCCATGGAAAAATTATCATATCTCACTCTTCTGAAGTCTGTCTTGAGTGACATTCGTTTTCTTCTTTTTATTAACCGCCGGTATTTGTGTTGCCACATACATCAAAATATGAAAGAAAGTACTACACAAACGCTACAAGTCAATTGCAATCCTGCAACTGAGCAACTAAGATTTTTGAAATTTGATTTTATGGGTAGTGACGACTCGCCAGAATAAATCTTGTAAAATTCAAATAAAAAGGGGTTTCTTAAATAAATTAACATACAAGAACACACCATTACATTGAATTAATCTAAGGAGACTTGTTCAAATTAAAAGTCACTTATAATAATGGAAGTATATCTCTGAAGTACATGCTTGTAATGTATAAGAAACATTACAAGCAACAAAATACAAACATTTTGTTTTTATGAATTTTTCAGATCGTACTTTGTTTGCCATATGAATACATAGTTATATAATATTTTGTTTGAACTATGTACTTTAAAATTTGTTTGTACATTATCGGAAATGTTGAAAGTTGAATCGACCCCTCATACGGATAGAAAATCTATTGGATCAATTAATGCTCAAAGATCGTATCGTCACATAATTTGGTGGTAAAATTGTAAAAAGTATTGTATTTCATATTTGGTGATAGAACCTGGAAAATTCATATGTACATTTTTATAATATATTCTGGCTATTGAATGAATGTCATGAATAGACTACAAGCCTATGAAAAAAAATACCTGTGAACCAACGTGAATAACGCAGAACGCAAAAGGCTGTTACTATATCAGAAAATAACTCTGAGCACTATGCCGTCATTTCTAAGCGGTACATGTGAGTACGTGATTGAATGGAATTTCTCAGGTACAAATAAGTAATTTCGACTAATTATTAATGTACAGCTTTGTAATAGTGTATAGATGATTAAACAAATGTCGAAAACCTAGTGCCGTACTAAAGTGATGGTGCCGGAAGTCATGAAGGACATGGCCAAATACTCATAACTTTTCTTAAGTAACATAGTATTTTAAAAGAAAGGAACAGCGTGAAATTAATAATTTTAATCAAATTTATTGATTGGCATCATTAAAGTAGGGGTGTTTTTTTTACATTTAAGTCGGATCGATTCCCAGACGAGGCAAGTAATTTTTTACAAAATCTTTGAATGCAGAATTACTAACTTTTAAAAATAACATAAAGTCTTCTTTTAAAAAAATACCCCATCCACGATATTTAAGGTCATTCCCTGTATAGGTAGGCGGTGGTATAATCTGCCATTTCACAGACAAGCGGACTATCGAAAGTGTACGGCATTTATCTTTTATTGAAGATTGTCTAAAGTGTTATTGTGTTATTGCCGTACAGATAAAAGTCACCGGAAAATTTCTCTTTTCGGAGGGAAGTAATTTACCCCATACACTTATGTGTTCCACATAAAATGTACGGCATGCTGGAAAATGTTACCTCTTTGTAAAGTACTCTCTAGATCATTTAATTTTACGCACCGTTTTTTTTTAATTAGTTGAAATTCCTCATTTGTACCTGAGAAATTCCATTCACTCACACACTCGCGTGTACCGCTCAGAAATGACGGCATAGTGCTCAGAGTTATTTTCAGATATAGTAACAGCCTTCTAAGCGTTATGCACACGTTGGTTCATTTTTGGCTACTGCCTCGAATTTTGCGGGCAGCGGGGCGGCGGCGGCCGCGGCGCGGGAGCGGCAGGATATTATGCGTACAATCAAATGGACCGGTTCTCGGAAACAGCGGCGTGGCAGCGGCGCGGAGGCGGGTAACGAGCGGTGCAATCCAGTCAAGCGGTGACCGCCCGCGTTGCGCGTATGCATTGTAGTATAGTGCTGTACATATTTTTTGTGACGTATCAAAATGACCTCGGACGTGCAAGAGCAAATTATTTCAGAAATCTTTGAAAGGAGACCCATATGGAACTATATTTTTGCATATAACATATTTTTGCCCACAATAAATCGAGCGTTAGGAATAAATTTGAATCAAAAAGATGTTGTCGCCGTTTTTTAGACATTTCGTTCGCGAATAAAAACAAATATCTCGACTACACAACCACGAACACAACACTACACCGCTATAGTGCCGCGCGATCTGCCCGCTGGTTTGGAGAACAGGTATGCGTTGGCCGCCTCGCTCCCGCGCCGCAGCCGCTGCCGCCCCGCTGCCCGCGAAATTCGAGGCAGCAGCCTTACAGGTATTTTTTTTTCATGGGCTTGTAGTCTAGAAATTTAAAATTTTGTCATGGACATTAGACGTATTCAGTGTCAACTGTCAACTTACAAATGCTCTAGTATGAAGTAGACAGATGAGGTCGGCTCGCGTTAGCTTTGGTTGACGCACGTGTTAGTGAGATTTCCGTGTTTTTCTCGGTGTTTCTGTGATTTTCCTAAGCTGAAATAGTTGTTATTGTGCTATTTAGATAAAACTAACCCTATTGGTGCTGGTAAAGTATAAAATTTAAATTAATATAGTTGCTGCAGTTTTAGTAATATGGATCTAGATCCTGACCCCGAGCCTCCTGACCCGGGAACCTCTTCTACGTCTCGCAAACGACAAGGAGAGGAGAGAAATGAACCATCCTTTAAAAAAACTATTACGGATCCCGCTCAGGCGAACCCGTCTATACAACACCTTTATGTCCACCCCTCCTTCTCCGATGGACCTAGGTCTTACTCTAATGAAGATAAAGGTCCGTTCATTGTCCAAGTCTCCCGTGAAGTAGAAGACCCATCTTCCGGAGCCTCTTTACGTGCTATTACATTCGGCCAGTTTATGCATAAGCACAAAATTAGTTCTATCATACACGATGGTGTAAAAAATATAGGCCGTAATAAAATCACCGTTGAGTTCTCTTCTGCTGAAGCTGCCAACAACTTTCTTGTCAACCCGGTTCTTAGTATGTGCAAGTTTAAAGCTATTATCCCCACTTACAACATTACCAGAATGGGGTTGGTCAGAGGTGTACCGGTGGACTGGTCAATGGACGAATTTGTGATTTCATTAGAGCTTCCTCCTGGATGTGGTGAAGTATTAAAATCAAGGCGACTGAACCGAAAAACAGTCACTGAGGGTGTCACCACCTGGGTGCCCACCCAATCTGTCGTCCTTACCTTCAGGGGGCAAATGCTCCCTGCCAAGGTTTACTCCTACCACACTTCCCTCCCTGTCGAAACCTACCAACTCCCAACCATACAGTGCCTGAACTGCTGCCGTTTTGGACATATCAAATCGATTTGCCGATCTAAGCCAAGATGTTACAGGTGTGCTCAGCCCCATACAGGTGATACGTGTGAAGTCACTTTAGAAAAATCCACATGTTTACATTGCTCAGGCAAACATTTTGCTTCTGACAAGGGCTGTCCAGAATTTACTCGACAGCAATCCATAAAAATGGTGATGTCCCAGGACAACATCTCATACGTTGAAGCAGCAATTAAGTTTCCTCCTGCCCGACGTTCATATGCTGAGATGACAAAAGAAATGTTTACCCCTCCTGCCTATTCTCTAAAATCTACTCAAAAAGCCCAAACTCCTACCAATGCTTCCTATCGCCAAACAATTTATCGCTCCCCTCGTCCCCAAGCTCCTCTAGCAAAGGGGTACGATAGAACAGCTCACCAGACTATTGTTGGTGAGTGCTCCTCATCCCTCCCAAATGGTTGTGCTCTCAACAATAATGTTGACACCCTTCCCTCTCAGGGAAAAATGTTAGAATTTATTTCTGAATTTCTTCTAAGTATTGTCGCTCCATGTAGCGAAATCCCCCTACCGCCCAACGTTGCCAAAAACCTATCCCAACTTTTTAAATTACTACAAAACGGACCCAATAACCCTAATTCAATGGAATAGTAAAAGCTTACGTTCAAAAAAACATGAATTAATTTCCCTCATAAACCTCCATAAACCCACGATTGTTGCCATCTCGGAGACATGGCTGAGACCTGGTTCCCAATTTCGGGTGCCTGGCTTTTCCTGTCTGCGGGATGACAGGAATGATGGGTATGCGGGCAGTGCTGTCTTTGTACGGCATTCCCTCCCATTCTCCCAAATTCCTCTCCCTACCCACAGCGATCAGATTAATGCTGTTGCTGTTCGTACCTTAGACATTTCTTTTGTATCTTTGTATATTCCTCACCCTTCTCCTTCTCTTCTTCCTGAGATACAATCAATTTTATCATCCCTTTCCAGCCCTATCATAGCCATGGGTGACTTTAACACCCATCACACTATGTGGGGGTGCCATGCTAGTGATAGGTTTGCTCCACTGCTGATTGACTTACTCGACGATGTCAATCTCTGCATCCTCAATGATGGCTCTCCAACTCGCAGGGTATACCCTAATCAGAATCCCAAATCTGCAGTGGATCTCACCCTCTGTTCCCCTAACCTAGCCTCGCAACTAACTTGGAACGCCCTTGAGTTCACCTATGGCAGTGATCATTTTCCTGTAATTATTTCATTAAATAACAAATCCTTACCCCCCTCTTACCACAACCCCCTTTTAAAATATAAACTCAAAAAAGCAACTGGAAAGATTATGCCCAATCCGTTGATTGCATGGTAGACACTCTGCCTGATTTGGAATGCGAAGAAAATGTCTTGTCTTGCTATGATCTTTTTTTAAATTCTCTCATATCTTCGGCCGATTCCCAGATCCCCAAAAAGCACTCCTAAAAATCAGCTGCTTTCCTCTCCCTGGTGGGATGATGAATGCAGCGATTTGTTTGGTAAGAGAATGGCTGCAGAGAAATCCTACTCAGCCAGTATGTCACAGGAGAACTTTTTTAATTACCAGAAGCTTGATGCTAAAATTAAAAGGTTGGTATCCAGGAAGAAAAGATGTAGTTGGATACAATTTTGCGAATCCCTTAGCCCTCGTTCTCCATCCTCTATTGTGTGGTCTAATGTGAGGAGATTCCGTCGTTCCCTGAACCATGTTAATCCTTCTTCAAATAACCCTTCTGACTGGCTTAACAACTTTGCGGATAAACTGGCTCCACCTTTCTCTCCCTATGTGGACTCATTTCTAAGTTCTACGCCAGCTCCGGCTAACAATGAAATGGATGCTCCCTTTTCTTTCTCTGAGCTTCAAATCGCTCTTAATGGTCTCAAAGATTCAACTCCAGGGGAAAATGACAAAGCTAAACTTTACTATCTAAAAATAATCAACAAAATTTTTGAAACTGGTATTATACCGACATCTTGGACATCTCAAATAGTCATTCCCATTCTCAAACCTGGAAAAAACCCTTCAGATTCAAATTCTTATCGTCCCATAGCTTTGTCATCTACTTTAGCTAAAGTAACGGAACACCTTCTTAAAAACCGACTGGAATGGTTAATGGAAAGTAGAAATATTCTCCCCTCATCCCAATTTGGGTTCCGGAAGGGTATGAGTACCACAGACAGCCTCAGTATACTGACAACAGACATTCGCCTAGCCTTTACAAAAGGAGAGTACCTTGTGGGTGTGTTTCTTGATATTGCTTCTGCATATGACAGTGTCCTACTTCCAGCGCTCAGGCAGAAACTGCTTAAGCTGAGTGTTTCTTCGAGGATGGTACATCTCATATGTAATCTGCTATTTACCAGATCTATTTTGATAAAGCATCAGAATACCTCTCTTCCCCCCAGACTAGTCTGGAAAGGTCTCCCTCAAGGCTCAGCCCTCTGCTCTATAGCATTTATACCTATGACCTCGAACTGTCTGTTACCAGTTTTTGCAATATTTTACAATATGCTGATGATATTGTCCTCTATCACAGCTCAAGCAGTATAGGGGAAGTATCCTGTCGTATCAATTCTGCTTTGTATTATCTAGGCCAGTGGTTGTCTGACCACGGCTTGTCCCTGTCAGTGGGCAAATCTCAGGCAGTGGTGTTTACAAGGAAGAGATACATTCCCACTCTACTCATTTCATTTGAAAATCAAGCAATCAACCTGACAGATAAAGCAAAATTTTTAGGTATTTATTTAGACAACCGGCTGAACGGAATTGCCCATTCTGAACACATTATCAAAAAATGCGAAAAAGGTATTAACGTACTAAGAGCAGTAGCGGGAGTTTGGTGGGGCGCTCACCCCTATTCTTTAAAGTTATTGTATAATGCCTTAGTACGTAGTCATATGGATTACTGTATGTTTGTTCTGGATCCCTTTAACAAATCAGCTGCTGAGAAACTAAACAAAATTCAATATAGGTGCCTTAGAATCATTCTAGGTGCAATGAAATCCTCCCCTACTAATGCTTTGCAGGTTGAGTGTGTTGATCCTCCTCTACACATCCGCCGGCAGTATTTATGTGACCGCTTTGTTAGCAAGATGTTACAGCTATCATCCCACCCTCTTTGGCATCGATTATCCCAACTATCACATTCTCCTTGTACCCGCAACTCCTCTTCCTATCTGCTAGATAGTTATCTAAAGTTCACCAGCCTCCCTAACCCCCTGATATCTTTTCCAATAAATCCCCTGTATTCTACTTCTTATAAAGCCCTGGTATACAAACCTCCCATCATCACAGACCTTGGTCTGATCAAAGGAGCCCCAGATACCAACATCAAATTACAAAGCTATATTAATCAAAATTGGCCAAATCATCTTCTTATTTACACTGACGCATCAAAGCTGTCTCCAGATGGCTGTGTTGGTGCTGCCTGTTGGGTTCCTCGGTATAGAATTATCCTGAAATTTAAATGTCCTCCCGAATCTTCAGTGTTCACAGGAGAGGCCACTGCTCTATTGGAAGCAATCCTGTTTGCACACTCCCATAACATACAACAGACAGCTATTTTGACAGACTCTTTTAGTTGTTTAATGTCCATTAAAGAAAACCCATTTCGCAGCAAATCACGTTTTCCCATTATTCTAAAAATCAGGGAGACTCTGCTCTCTTGTAATCAAAAAGGATTGTCTATCATACTAGTTTGGATTCCTAGCCACTCAGGTATCCCTGGAAACGAGACTGCTGATTCATGTGCCAAATCAGCTGTTGAGTCAGGTTCTCTAGATCATTTTGAAAATTCAGCACAGGATCTTTGTACTCTTGCAAAGACATATCTGGACAGAACCTGGAAGACATTTTGGAATGACTCCAAATCGGTTAAGGGTAAGTTTTATGCTTCCATCCAACCAAACATACCAAGACAACCCTGGTTTTGTCATTATCGGAATGCAAATCGCTGGATTACATCCACAATCTCACGTCTTCGTCTTGGTCATGCTTGCACCCCTGTTCTTCTAGCCAAGCTCCGGATAAGGGATCACTCTATCTGTGAGTGTGGCTTGGATGAAGGCACTGTATCTCACATTCTATTTAATTGTCCCAAACTAACCTTTCCTCTCTATGACGTTCTTCCCCGTAAAGTCCCCCGTCCTTTAAGTGTTAAATGTTTGTTAATGTTTGTGTTTAGTCCATATTGTAGATTTTTATGTAAATATATAGAAAGCAATAAAATTAAAGTGTAATATATATATAAAAATTATTATAAAGAGGAAACAGTATTTAATAATGGTATTATTACTCACTCATATTTGTGTTGTCTGTGCAGTCTTAAAACTAACAATCGAATTGCAACTATTTTGTTTTTGTTTAGGTGCATATTCAAAATTAACTTAATTATTATTTTCACCGATCAATCTCCATCGTGCCTTCTCCATCTACACGACACTGGCGAAGTACCTTGTGCCCAGTTGGCACATATAAAAGCCATAAAAAAAAAAAATAAAAAAAAATAAATAAATGAAGTAGACAATATACATACTTCTGTCTTCTATTTACAAAGACAGCGCGGTGGCGGCGATTATATTTGCGATTTGCGTTAAACCGTTCTCGGTTTGTTTTTCATTATTTTTCATAGAATAAAAAAATATTTGTTCGGATCGATATTCCATGCCGAATATTGTTGTTTAATATATATATAGTAATTTAATACTGGTACATCAAAAGTTGCGTTTAGTTTTCGAAGATGATTGAAAAAGTGTTTGGTATAAACGCTACGAGCGTAACCCTCAATACCCGGTTTACATTACTGGCAGAAACTCTATCTTCACGTGTTATGAGGCCAAGAAAACGCCTGGTTTCACACCCGGTCCCTAATATAAGCTATAACCTAAGAAGTCAGAAGTTACACCAACAACTAGCTTATCACTTCCAGCAAAGTAGTCGGGTAATTTATTAAATATGTACTAATTACTAAGTTAATTTAGCCAAATTTTATTCAGTTTTATTGTTTACATTATTTGTTCATATTTCACAGCAAAGAGTGAAGCAACGGCTTGGTCTTCGCAGATATAGGAGTGCGAGTAGCTTACCAGGTCTCCGGAGAGCAAATAGCACAGGCAATATAAATCAAGGAGTCAAAACTAGGCTTGCATGGACTAATGCTGATAGTAATCTAAGGTATATTTTTAAACTGTTTTGTATGAGCTGTTGAAATATGTATTATCAATTGTATGAGAATATTGTTTAGATTAACTCTGTCTAGAATTACAATAACGCATTAAAAATATAATGAAGTATATACAGTGTTTACTACAATTTGGCGTTGCATAGAGATGTGGGGTCTCTCTGCATCTTCTACTGCATTTATCATGAAGAGTGTTCAGAGAAGTTGTTCGGTCTAATACCTGCAGCTTAGTTTCATCATCGGACGTCAAGGCAAAATACAAAATACCATCCGTATCACCTCCCGAAGTATTTCCGAACCAATTCCACTTAGGGTCCTTCAAGAAAACAGTGTACCAATTCTTGAAAGGCCGGCAACGCACAGGCGAGCCTTCTGGCATTGTTAGTGTCCATGGGCGGTGGTATAACTAAACATCAGGTGAGCCTCCTGCCCGTTTGCCTCCTATTACATAAAAAAAAATTGGTATTGATATTGCCTCAATAACAAGAAGGTTAACCACCTTACAAACTATCACTTATAATATATAATTATTAGTCTGTATACTTGAACTAAGATTTGGAGATTTCTCTAGTTTGATTTCATAAAGTTATCTTTTTTAATGTTGCATGAACATCCAACACAATGCACACACCATGAAAATGCACTGGTATTTTGGTAAACATTTCAAAATAAAACAGCTTACTAGGTAAACTGTTATATTCTCAAAGTGATTTTATTTCAGATGGGCATCACCATTCAACAATACTTCTGGTATGTGGCGTGGTAGTGGAATTAGATTACGGAATGCACGCATAAGACTTGTTCGTGGAGGTGTGAGGTATATAGATCTTATTTTATACAATTCTATAAATTGAAGAATACCAGTTGTATGTTTATGACTAATTAAGATACATAAATATTTTTATATTCATATTTTGTCTAAATTAACATTCCCTTCTTTATCACTTAGTGACTAAAGTCATTGAAAAGCTTTCCTGTGACCTTCTGTCCCTTAAACACCCACAAATTATAGAGCTTAATTAGCAAGCAGTTATGCTCATCCAACCCAATCAAATTATCAAATAGAAAGTACCCACTTCTTAGTACAATTATTGGAACACTATTATTATAGTAAATATTACTCATACATTTTAAAATACAGGGGTAGAGGTGGTCGTCAACAAATGGGCCAACTTAGAGTGAGTGCACCACCTCAACAAAGAAGGGCGCGAGGGGCTCGAGGAGGTAGGGCGAGAGGGCAGACACGGGGCAGAGGAAGGGGTAGGGGAAGAGGTAAGAAATACTACAAAATGAAACAAAACAACTTTTTAATTAAAAAAAAAACAATACCATACTCATATTCCATCTATAAAGATACAAAATCATATTAAATTTAGAATACATCTCGGGTAGACTAATATAGAAAGATATCCATACAGGTTAAACCTAATTTATGAGGTAACCTAATGACGCGTTTATTGTCATTTCGTCCCATTAAAAAATTTCAATGTGGAAACTATTTTTATATTATGAATGCGTGGTCTTATTATACAAACATAATAATGCGTTTCAATTTCCTTAATTCAATTTATTCATCAGGGGCCACAACTGCCAAGAAAGTACCAACTAAAGAAGAATTGGACACACAACTTGAGCATTACATGGCAAATTCCCAATGGGCACTCGACAAACAACTAGATGATTATATGAAAGATGCAATGAACGAGGAGTGACATTAATAAAATAAAATACAATTTTAAAGTGAATACAGGCATTTTACAAAAGTAACTTTACGGGGATTTCTAAATAATATATTTTTAATAGATCAGGTACATTTTATATATTAATCAAAGCAAATTCATTTTCATCTTCCAACTGTGGTGCAATTGGGTTTAAAATTATTTCTTGCGTTAATTTTATAAAATAAACTCTAAAAAATATAAAACAATGCTGCTAATACACCACAATATACAAAATGCATTTTCTGATAATTTGTGTCCCTGAAAATTCTATGGATCTGAAATTAAAGATTCTTAACTTGTTTCATTAAAAACAAGAATGGGATAGGTTGGAATCTGCATTAATTCAACATTGTTTGATGTATTAATAAAATTTAAATTAACTTAAGTGACAGAAACGCCTAAAAACCGCTTAGAACTAACCTTGATCTATACCAATTACTCCTTTTAAAACTTTTTTTTGAGGATTTAACTAATACATATACGGAAAATACATTTTAGATCCTTCTTTAAACTAAGAAATAGTTAAGATTTTTTTTAATAACAATTATCACCGTTTGCATTTTTCGTGCCTTAAAGCTCTTTTGATCATTAAAACTGCATTATTATTAAGTTGAAAATAGCAATGTATTTGTTTATGTCAATATTTTCCCCATAATATACGTCCATCTCATATTATAATAGTACGAAATGCCTTTAAGAAAGTGATGTAAACAGTCAAAAATCACCTATGAAAAATTATTGCTAAGCTATTTTAACCGAAATGAATGTCTATTTGAATATATTATTGCCAGATCTTTGAAAGAGCAAATACAGCGAAATGGTTGGAACTTAGAAGATATGTAAAAAGGCATCCTACGCTAGAAAAAAAGTTGTTTGAACAGTCATTAGTGTTGAACTGAAATACATTATAAATATTTTACATAGGATCTAGCGATTAATACCTCACTTATGGTTAATACTAAAGCGTTAATTAATGTATATACACTGACGGACTCATAAACTGCATCGAAGTAAAAAACCACTGAAATAAATATTTTAACCAAATATGCATACTTTCTATACAGATTTAAATTGAAACGTCTAGATTGGTTCGTTAACTTTAAAACAGCGTAGGGTCATAATATCCTTAAGTTTAAGTTTGTGCACTGGAAAGGACCTTAAAACTATTTTGAAGAAAAACAGAAATTTAAAGAAAATTGGTTTAATTAAAAATTGGTTTTAACAATAGACACAAGCTTTATGCAAGGGTTTTTTATGTTTTAAAAAGGTGTATTACCTCCACGTGCCCTTATTATGGATTCTAATCGGTTCCTTATAGATTTGATTAGGGTTATTAAAACATCTTGCGGAATATTGTCCCATTCAAAAAACAAACATTATAAATCATTAGCTAAGTTTAAGAATGATTTGATAGTTCCTAAATGCACCTACTGACTACAGCCTTGTCTGTCTATTTTTCAACCATATTAAATAAATCTAAGTTTCATCCATAATTTTTGAGGTATGGGTCGGTCCGACACAATTCTGGACGTGTATATACATAGTAGGTACCTATATACATACACATCCTTATTTTAACATTTATGTATATGTTATTTTACATACTTTCCTTAACCTGTTTATATGTGAATAACATATTTTCAGAGGTTAAAATCAGCCAGCAGTAATTAAGATTAATTTTAATGTGTATATAATTACTTTGTAAGATTGTTGTTGAAATAAATTTCTTTTTTATGACATTACGTTTTATTTATTCATACAAGAAAAACAAATAAATAGGTATATTAACTGTGTTTTAACAATTAGTATGTAGAATTCTAATCAAGGAATTAAAAATGCACGTCATTATTATTGTTTTATTAAGAAAACAGACTAAAGTACATTTTACAATGTGATATAGACTATATCCACTTAGGTTCACACTAAGCCTGAATAACAATTATCTATTTACACATCCTAAAATAAAAACTTGGATGACGTTTCATTCATTAATTTTAAAAAAAAACTGGTTTTGTTACGGCAAAATGTCGACAAAATTTAATTCGTGGTTATTACTATATGATTTATTATGAATTTATTAAAATGCGGTTCACAACTTGGCTTGAGTCAGTTTAACTATACTAAAATATATTTCAAATGGAAAAGTCATCCAAGTCAAATAAATATGGTGTTACTACAAAATGGCTATTTCAATTGTGCGTTATTACATTTTGTAAATTAAACATAAATAAAATTGAGGTTTAAATAATAAATACTTATGGTGGGAGAACTAATTACTTAGATCTAATGACGGGTACCTAATAGATATTTCTTGCAGCCTTAAAAGAGTACCCCACAGAAAATTATTCTAAAATAAATAAATAATTCTATATATATATAAATAAATATTTCACCTATGAAAAATTATTGCTAAGCTATTTTAACCGAAATGAATGTCTATTTGAATATATTATTGCCAGATCTTTGAAAGAGCAAATACAGCGAAATGGTTGGAACTTAGAAGATATGTAAAAAGGCATCCTACGCTAGAAAAAAAGTTGTTTGAACAGTCATTAGTGTTGAACTGAAATACATTATAAATATTTTACATAGGATCTAGCGATTAATACCTCACTTATGGTTAATACTAAAGCGTTAATTAATGTATATACACTGACGGACTCATAAACTGCATCGAAGTAAAAAACCACTGAAATAAATATTTTAACCAAATATGCATACTTTCTATACAGATTTAAATTGAAACGTCTAGATTGGTTCGTTAACTTTAAAACAGCGTAGGGTCATAATATCCTTAAGTTTAAGTTTGTGCACTGGAAAGGACCTTAAAACTATTTTGAAGAAAAACAGAAATTTAAAGAAAATTGGTTTAATTAAAAATTGGTTTTAACAATAGACACAAGCTTTATGCAAGGGTTTTTTATGTTTTAAAAAGGTGTATTACCTCCACGTGCCCTTATTATGGATTCTAATCGGTTCCTTATAGATTTGATTAGGGTTATTAAAACATCTTGCGGAATATTGTCCCATTCAAAAAACAAACATTATAAATCATTAGCTAAGTTTAAGAATGATTTGATAGTTCCTAAATGCACCTACTGACTACAGCCTTGTCTGTCTATTTTTCAACCATATTAAATAAATCTAAGTTTCATCCATAATTTTTGAGGTATGGGTCGGTCCGACACAATTCTGGACGTGTATATAGTAGGTACCTATATACATACACATCCTTATTTTAACATTTATGTATATGTTATTTTACATACTTTCCTTAACCGGTTTATATGTGAATAACATATTTTCAGAGGTTAAAATCAGCCAGCAGTAATTAAGATTAATTTTAATGTGTAAATAATTACTTTGTAAGATTGTTGTTGAAATAAATTTCTTTTTTATGACATTACGTTTTATTTATTCATACAAGAAAAACAAATAAATAGGTATATTAACTTTGTTTTAACAATTAGTAGGTAGAATTCTAATCAAGGAATTAAAAATGCACGTCATTATTATTGTTTTATTAAGAAAACAGACTAAAGTACATTTTACAATGTGATATAGACTATATCCACTTAGGTTCACACTAAGCCTGAATAACAATTATCTATTTACACATCCTAAAATAAAAACTTGGATGACGTTTCATTCATTAATTTTAAAAAAACTGGTTTTGTTACGGCAAAATGTCGACAAAATTTAATTCGTGGTTATTACTATATGATTTATTATGAATTTATTAAAATGCGGTTCACAACTTAGCTTGAGTCAGTTTAACTATACTAAAATATATTTCAAATGGAAAAGTCATCCAAGTCAAATAAATATGGTGTTACTACAAAATGGCTATTTCAATTGTGCGTTATTACATTTTGTAAATTAAACATAAATAAAATTGAGGTTTAAATAATAAATACTTATGGTGGGAGAACTAATTACTTAGATCTAATGACGGGTACCTAATAGATATTTCTTGCAGCCTTAAAAGAGTACCCCACAGAAAATTATTCTAAAATAAATAAATAATTCTATAATTAGGAAATAGTATTTACAGTCTTAAATAGAGGAATAATAAATGCGTTGAGATACTTACAAAATACTTAAACACTTGTATATTTTAAGATTTTTTCTCTCAATAAATATAGCACCGTATTCGATGTTGATAATATTTCTTTAGGTTTATTTGTTTGATTTATGTTTGGTAATGAGACAGCCTGTAACGGCATGGTAGATTTTAAGAATTCCCCATTATAATCTAAGTTTAATAATAGGTCGATATGCCAGAGACGTAAAAAAAGTCAACTGGTATTCGAAGTATCAGTTAAGAATACCAAAAATTTAAAATGGCGTCATGTATTCGAATTTCAAATCGGCGTTTGTCACCAACAGTGACATTTAATAATAATAATTTTTGACACTTCTTATAACAACTTCCGTATTTGGTTCATTATTGAACCTCCGATCTATCAATGGGGAACGAAGTTCTACTAAAGGTTATTAACAGAGATAATCTGGTTGATCCAGCCGATAAACGAGGAGACCTTAACGTAAACTCCTGGTACGTCTTTACGACCACATCCGAATCCCCACGAGACAAGTCCCACTAACTCGTAGAATCCATCATCTTGACATACTAATGGGCCACCGCCATCTCCCTGTGAATTAAAAAGAAATCGTTTAGATTCTGCAAAATATATTTCGACTAGAAAATATCTACAAAACTATATAAAGAATTATTATTATTTTTTTTTTTTTTTGGAGTAGAGACTCTTGGGCCGTGGGGTTCAAGTGCACAGGCGCTTATTAAAGATTTAAGTTGGCGCCTGGTAGATAGTACCGGTGACCGCAGAGCTGGCACTTTCCCGGCTCAAAGAATAAGTCTTGCAATACAGCGAGGAAATGTTGCCAGCATTAAAGGTGCACTGCCACAGGGACCAAACTTTTTATTTTTTTTTAAATTTTCATTTTATTTATTTTTAATTATTTTAATTATTACTTTATAGGTTAAGAAAATTGTAAATACAGTATATAAAGAATTTAAAACATTTATGTTTTTACATAAAACTAAACTTTATTTATTTCGAATTAGGTTATATTATGTATACAAATTATAAATCTCACCTGACAAGCGTCGTTTCCCTCTTCGCCGCCCGCGCAGAAAGAGCTAGCAGGCAGTATGAAGATCTTTTCAGTGACCGCATTAACTTTTCGGATACACTCTGCGTCACTTACTATGGGCAACTCTGCCTCACGCACACGTAATGGTATTGGACCACCTGGAATTAAATAAATTGAAAATTTATTTAAATTAAACTAACTAAAACCTAACATTAAAATTACAAACTTCAAAACGATTCTTTAAAATGCAATAGCTGTTAGTTTAAATATAACTATATTTTTTAATACACTTTCGCCTGGCCGAAAGGCGAATAATAATAAAAAAAAAAAGATATAAAACTTGTGCTTTCAGTACTATCTGTGAAAGTTTGAAAGACATTCACCGTCAATATAATGTATGAATTGTGATTGATTTCGGATAGCGTACTACGTATCACGGGGTTCAAACCCGTTTTACTAGATCAGATAACCATGCTTTATGAAATCCAACATTCTGTGTGTAGCACATTCATATTTTCTTCAACTAAATTTTATTTGGTTCCTGTTGGGACACTATTTTCAGTAGTGTAGGGGGTTAAAAAAATAAAAAACGTAAGAAGTGAAACTTCTTTATGACCTTATTTTTCGAAAAATGATCTACTATATGCAACTTAACGAAATTGGTTAAATAAAGTTTAACAAAAGGCTTTTATTATCATAGACATGAATACAAATACAATTATTTCATATTACCTTATTACTACTAAGATTATTACTGAATTTGATTAATTGTAATAGAATTATTACTATCATTGTTATCGTTATTATATATTTTTGTTATACAGGGACAAGAAAAAGATGGCGCGTAACCGAAAAACGTGACGATTTGCTACAAAATTTCTCCCATACGTCGATAAAAAATGTATTCTAACGCCGATAAAGAAGTTTGACTTCAAAAAGCAACATGGCGCGTAACCGAAAAATGTGACGCGTAACGAAAAAATGTTACACTAAATTTTTTTCCAACCCCGATAAAGAAGTTTCACTTCAAAAATTGTCTCTTCTAAAAGCAAATTCAATTATTAGTTTTCAATACAACAATACTCACTTTCACCCATATATCCGTATCCAGTGACCGTACATCTTTTTCCTGCAGCATGACTCACTCCTCGGGCGGGCAGACACACCAGACACACTCCTGAAAATCACAAAATTGTATTGTTAGATTGTAAAAATTCTAGACTTCTTTTGTCTATGAGTTACTTTGATCTCTTATTTTTCTCATGGATGTCTTTTAAAATAAAATTATATTATTAAGATTTTAGTTCTTTAAACTCTTCGATATAATGGTAGGATAACTGAAGTCACTATTTTTCATTTGCTGGCCACTAACAATTTTCGAAAAAGTCAAAAACAATATAAGTTATAACGAATATTTGTATCTTAAACATAACTAACCTTCTTTGAGCTCTGCTTTGCCATGGAGCTTTAATAATGCGATATCGTTATCAAGGGTCTGGCTGTTGTGATTATGGTGGATGTAAGTTGTAGCCACTCTTAAGGTCTGAGCGCCTGGGGACCCGTATTTTCTTGTGAGGTCATGATCTCCCACCCGCACGTACATTGCGTCACCGGAACGAACGATACTAAAATGATAAAATATATTTATTAATTTTCAAAGATATAGATACAAAAATCAACATAGTGAAATTTCACTATAGAAGTTACTCTTTTAATAATTATTAAAAGAGTAACTTCTAGTGAAACACAGCTGCAGAACTTTGACCGGACGCTTAGGTTACATGAATTTTCCGAACGGATTGAAGCAGGTCATTAATAATATGGAAATTAAAAGGAAGACAGACTTTAATGTCCATTATCAATGGAAAATATACTCCAAAGTATCCCTTAATTATATTAGATTTTTTATATACTGACTTGGTAACACAATGTGCAGCAGTGAGCACCCACTGCGTGCCGACCAACGCTGCTCCACAGATATATTGATTAAGAGAATTAATCAGTGCTGTTTGCCAACACCATTCTCCTCTCTCCCCATCCTCACCTCCCATCACACGTCCCGCCCGTGACGATGTTCCTAAATATTAAAACATGGTTCTTTTACTCTCTATGGGGTTGTACACAATTTTCTTTATAAAAACACGCAATTCCTTCCGTGCAACTTACCCTTCACACCGCAGACATACTTGTTATATTTCTCAGGAGTCCTCAACGATGTTGGGTAATTTGGCTCGTATGCTGAAAATAAAATAATGTTTGTTCAACATTTCTATGAATCTTTAAAACGACCATATCTTATCTAACCATACTGTCTTAAACAATTGGGATGTCAAAGCGATTTTATTTATATTATTTATTTCATGACAAATTTGCACACCATTAAGGGCTAGCAGCTACAAACTTATAATGTAACTAGCAAACTCGGCGAACTCCGTTTCGCCACCAGATGGCTTCGTTTTATGTAACATTTCGTTTGGTGATCCCGGTGATTGCTATAAACCTCACGAAGCCCGAGACCTTTCCAACGAATGCAAAACCATGGAAATCGGTTCGTGCGTTCTGGAGTTATAGCGTCAGGAAGGAAAACCCGACTTATTTTTATATAGTAGATATCATATTGTTGTACCTACCCCTTATTGAGTGATTTACCATTTTCATAAGATTATATCAAGTATTTCTGATATGTATTTGAATGTTAAAATATTGGTAATGTATAAATACACATTCCAAAACTATATTAATATACTTACGCATAGGCGTTGTATGCTGAGGCGTATACGTTTGTGCCGGCGTGTACGTATACGGGGTGACGTACGTGTGCGGTGGATGAGTGACAGCTAACGGATACGTGTCGTTACGACTAACTCCCATTGCCTCTAACACTTTAGATTTGGGCGCGCAACATTGCGTTCCCGCCTTTTTGCATTTGAAGACATCCGTCATTTCTGCGTTTCCTACAGATAGAAAAACATGTAATGGTCTATTTTTGATTCATAAATTCGAGGCTTAAATAGTCTATAATTAAGGAATATTAAAACGTTTGCTTATTGTCTTTTATTAACACCACACATGTAAAAGATACAATTTAGTCAGATTAAAGACGTTTAATTATGTAGGTAAGATGAATTTAACAGACATTTTTTTTTGTTTTATTATTATGTGTTAAAACGACTATCCTAAAATACTTACGGAAGCATGTAAAAGATAGCAGCGACACGATACAAGACCCCGGACAATCTGGTCGCGGGTCTACTGGCGCTGGAGTCGTAGTTGTTGTAGTGGTGGTTGGACGATGAGTAGTCCGGGGAGGCAATCTGGAACCATATTTGATAGGATTAAATATATTCAGTCGGGACAGAATACCGACGAGAAAACTGAGGTAGCTGCAGTGCTAAATAACTTTTCACCGACTACATTTGTTATTTTGACAAAATTGCTCATCATTATAGTTCTACAGTCTTGATACAAAAAGTTTAAAGAAGATGAAATTTTGTGTTAAATACCTAGTGTTATCACAACAAATGGATCCGCTATGCTTGCAGCTGGTGTGAGAGAGTAAGACAGCTGGTCGCTCACAGAAAGCTGCCATGATGTTTAGCAGACAGTAGCCTGGACAACGCGGTAACGGCGCCTGTAAATTGTAAATGAGTGATGTTTAGATAAACTTTGATTGTAACAGTTAGTTAAAAAGAATCGTTGTGAAGCTTTTGACTAACATAAAACATATGCATAAATGCTTGTTTATTGGTAGTTTCAAAAACTTGTTATAGTGACAACAAATGAATAAAACTAAATAATTATTTTCAATAGCATTAATATTTAGTGTAATCCTTTAACGACTATTAAAATGTTATTAAGATATAATATAATATTTTATAACTAAATTTGTTGAACCATAGAACGTTACATGAATGAGAGACTACAATAAAATAGAAACGTTAAAACTTCAGCAAAAGTAAGTTGTTACATGTTTGCTTACCGGAGTAGTTGGTCTAGGCGTGGTAGTGGAATATGGGCGTCTGGTAGTGGAATCACTGCTGTCCGAGATACAGCATGTACCTTCTGAGGGACAAACGGCATCTTCATCCACATGGTCACAGAGTAACGCAAAAAGCCCACTTATGCAGTCACCTCGGCATTTATGACCAGGTTTCCTTGATGGTGGTGTCGTTGTAAGCTGGAATCATATTTATTAATTATTAAGTTTTTAGCACTTCTTCCGTTCAGGATAGTTCTATTTGGAATTACTTTTGGCCATTTTGAATAAAATATGCACCACCGAAATTTTACTTTATATTTTAGAAATAACTAGCTGACCCGGCTCGACACGTTGTGGTTCCATGTATTTTTAGGATTTTTTTTTTAGTTCAATAAAAATAACTATCTACAATAATAAAAAATAGGGGTTGGTCGTAAAGGGGTGAAAATTGGGGTTGTATGTATTTTTGTATGCTGTATCATAAAAAAATAAAAATAAATACAATTTTTATAAAAATAAAAAATAAAATATTTTGGGGTGGATACTCCTTATCACTTAGGGGTTTTAAATTTTTTTTTAAAAGAAATTTCATAAGAATCGGTCGAGCCGTTTCGAAGGAGTTTGGGAACGAACATTGTGAGATAGGAATTTTATATATTAGATTGAAATTGAACAAATCTCACCGCAGTTGTTGGCCGTTTTGTTGAATGTTTCTTTTCGTTAGGCACAACTAGGTCTGGAGGACGTCTGTCGCCATATCCATCTTTAGAAACACAGCAAAGACGCCCAGTCACACAAAGTTCACTTGAAGTGAGATAAGCCTCACAGTATTGTGTCAAACGTGACTCTACACATACTCCGGGACAAGCTATGTTGCCTGAAAAAATACATAATTAGCTTAAAAAGGTCATCTAACTATAATCTCCACCCGGGTTCGAGAAACAGAATAAAACCGAAAGATAATTATTAGCAAAACTATTTTGCGTGTATATTCCTGTGTTTAGAAATTCATGTATTTTGCCTTATTTACTGTTCCTTTTTTATGTTTTTGCACCCTTTGCACAAAAGGTAATGTAAGATGTTTAAAAGTCCAAAGTAAAAGTTTTGAAATAATCAAAATATTAATTAACTAATGAGGAAGGGTGTTGTGTGATTCCTACAATCTAAAGGCAAGGCTACACGGGCGGTTTTCCCTCCGCGGGAAACCGCTCGACAAAGCTGTCGCAGACCATCAAACTACACGGGACGCGGTTAATCGCTGCCTTTTGTTCATTTCAACATGGATCCGCCAATGATAATTGCGCTTGCAGCTCTCATATTAATAGAATTATTACAAAATAAAGTAAAATCAGCCCAATGAGCAACCACTTCCTGTCCTATTTCTATCCATAATTTCGCTTTTAGTTCGCGATTGGCGTAATCCTTCGACTGCACATCATACAAAGCAGGTCGATCTTGTATTTCTACAATAAAACGCTCCGTATCGAACATTTTGACGCGACACTAGCCACGCAAGCGCACGAACGACGAGCGAGCGCCAAGGTCCCGGAATGACGGCGGGATAGCGGGAAACCGTCCGTGTAGTTTTAAGCGTAGGTTATCAGCGGCGGTTTGACGCTGCATGCGGCGGTCGTATTTCTCCCGCCTGTGAGCCGCGACGGGAAACCGCGCAGTGTAGTATGCAGCATACAACTTCATATTAAATTGTGTCCAGTGCGGTTCAGAAGCGGTTTTCCGCGGCGGGAGAACCGCCCGTGTAGCCTTGGCCTAAGAGGTTTCTCGGCTAGTCTAACCATTAACTAGCCCAAAGATCCTAATGGCTGAGGTTGGAATGACTTTGTAGGTACAATTTAGTCTTTGACAGCATCGTATTGATTGTAGTCTATGTTGGTTGCGACAGAACTAAAGTAGTTATTTCCTATTCGTCCAAATTTGTTAGTCAGCAATTTGCTCTCTAATCTTGTACTTTATCCTAATACTAAATAGGGTGTACCTAATAATTACCACTGTCTTTGTATTTGTCTGTCGGCCGAGTTGTTGTGTCTTCGTCGTCATAGCTCTCAGTTGTCGTGTAACGTGTTGTGAATGGACGACGTGTTGTGGCCATTGTTTCGTTACCTGAAAATGTTTAAACGTAAGCGTAAGATAAAGGAGTGTTTTTTCATACAGTTTTATTGAAATAAAACCCTATAGAGGTACATTTTATTATATTATAGCTTACTTCTTTCCAGGAAATATATTAGTTAAATAAAAAATAACTTCTAAGTGGTAAGTTATCGTCCACTGAGCGTTGAAGATTCTGATGCTTGAATGGCGGTTGGTGGTAGACGGGAAAGTTAAGAGTTATGTTTTTATTTATTTCAAAAATTAATAATGTTTTTTCAAAATTAAAACAAAGGATCTCTTAGGCAGTAAACCAAAAATCCGTCAAGCCGTTTCAGAAGAGTTCGGTTACAACCACTGTTACACGGGAATGTTGTACGAACAACAGCCGTGCGATTCTGTTAATCCGGGAGTTCACCTCGCACTAACAACGCTCCCTTCGTCACTCACGTCATTTTTGGAATCTCATGGTATTCTGTTAAGCAATTTCACATTACATCTTGACAAGCGGAGGGAGCTTGTAGTTTATTGTTTATCAGAATACCAAATCGTAAAATGACTGCTTCACGACTGATTTGAGCGCGACTGCCGCACCCGCTGCGAATACCGCTGTGAGAGTTTGAAAAGTGAGTTACAGAATCGCAAGGCTGGTCCAATTAATCATTCATTAATGTTTAATTTGGCATCAATTATTATAATCGTAGTCCATAATCACGCTTGGCTTTGAGTTCGAGCAGATAATTTATTTATTTTACGCCGCGCTAACAAGGCAAAATTGTGTATTACTTCAGTTAAGTCAGTCTAGATTTTAAGTTTTCCCTTAATTATACGAGCCGATCTTATCATCTAGTTAAAAATTGTTTCGCTCTACGAAAATGTTCCATAACTTATCATTTGTATCTCTCGCTTTTTAAATCACATATTTACAGTTTGTACAGAAGAGATATATGAATATAAGGTAGATTTTTCGATCGTATACACTTACCTAGTGGTTCATCAACACAACATTTCATAGACGGCTTGGGGCATTCGACTTCATCAAGAACATTTGAGCAGATAAGTGAAGTGAGCGCGTGCATACATACACCCGGACAATTCTTGGCATCCACTTGAGTGTCTAACGTGTCCAAAAGACCTGGAAATAATTATACATCTTAGAAAAGATTTCTCTCTGAAACGCTTAACTTAGGAACAAACGTAATTAAGTAGATTTCTGAAATAGTTCTTAAATAAGTTATATCCGAACCATTAAAGAATTTAAAGAAATCCTTAAAATTATTTAAATTGAGGTTGCAGCGCCCCAGGTTTCACGAGTAATTAATGAAACTTGAGTATACAACGTAACTAATTTCAGTTTTATTAATAAATGTTTACTATAAAATAACAATTTTCTTCTCTGAGCAACGACAGTGATTTTTGGTTAATTGCCTTACTAATAAAAATACGGTGTCGTAAATTAATGGCTAGGAAGTGAATCGTAAAAAATCCTATATCAATAATCACACTTTTAAAGTAAAATACTAAAAATTTATATTATATAGATGTATTGATCAGTAATTACATTAACTAAACATATAACTGTGTTTGCAACCTGCACACGGTTTTTATACTGGTTTATACCGGTTAAAAATCACTTATGCTACACACGTACCGGCCGGCGTCCGCCTCTTTTCAGTCACTCAGGTAATCAAACATTATTCAAGTTTGATAGCTTTCTCATTCACTATTACAACATTACTTATTATGGTATTGGTTACAATTTGTTTTTGAAAGTTATTTTGACAATTAGTCTGTGAATACAAAAAACGGATCTTTACTATAGAACTCTCGATGGAGACTAAAATGTGTTATTAAGATGAATCAAAAGGAACGTGTCTTTAAAAATAACCAACAAGATAAGAAACAAATAAAGATTATTACTTAATTGAAAGCCTTCTGAACACATTTTATTATATTTATTATGACTTTGTTGTATTAATAGTACATAATATAGTCTATAGAGTCAGGTAACATAGGTATGTATTATAAAGGCAACGGGCGGCCTTATCGTTAACAAGCGATCTCTTCAAGGGAACCCTATTAAAGAAAAATAAATACTAAGGGTAACAAAAATGAAATTACAAGTAACAATGTAGACTTAGACAATTATCAAACTAACATCTAAGATAAAACTAATCTTCTAATCTTCTAATCTAACTAATCGTGAATTAATGGTTCAGGTTCCAAATACAATTACGATTGAGCTTTAGTATTCAGTAGCTTTAGATGTGGTATGTAAATGAAATGAAATCTTTTAAAATTTTATGCTTTCTACTATAATTTGATTTTAATTAACTCCAGTTAACGAAGCCGCAATAATCACTGTATAATCTAGTCGAGTTAACTTGGTCAATTTCAGAAAGATGATCGTAATATGGCATTGGAACGACCTTAACTGTAATCCTAACCCAAAACTGGACACACCGCATTCCCAATACCGTTATATCACCATCAGTTCAAAGGAGTTCGGCCTCTGATATAATTTTAAGTGATGTTTCAATGATAGACAGGACCTGATACATTTGAAAATTTTAAATTTTTGTAAATGAGAACAGATTCTGTTACGCTTTCTGATGTTTCGCGATTTATAATATAAAAATCTATGTTTATTTGAGTACTTTTTTTGGTATGGATATACTCATCCTTATCGTCAATAGTACTTATTACAATCATTTTAGCGTAGAGGACGAAAGTCTGACTCTATTTTCTCATTCAATTTGTTAAACCTTTACCGTAGACATTCGGTTTTTGACATTTGAAAGTTTGTATTGATGTAAGAATCATATTCGGCCAGCAAATTTAGTATTTTAAACACTAAAAGTGAAAAGCTTTCGCGCTTAATGATATCATATCGAAATCAATCAGTCGGCTTAATGACATGATATCGAAATTATGAACAATTGAAACAGTTATGAAAAACTGAAAATGAACAAAGTGACCAACGTTAGAGAGCTAATATTATATGTTAAAGTAGGATAATTACAGTGAGTCATAAAGAATAATTCTACGTTGTAGCGTGACTAGCTCGTGAGTAAACAAACGTGCCGTTAGCCGTTACTCAATGACCTAACGTGCTCGGGGAGAAATCTTGTGCCGAAAATGAAAGTACCAGTGACAATTGACGTCTTGGACATTACCTACGTCTCTAAAATAGTCAGCATTACACCAAGCGTATCTTATATGCGGTAGTATGAAATGTGGTTTTATTTCATATAGTCAAAGACAATTAGCGCTATTAAAGTTTGAATTCAAGTTTGGTGTGAAGAAAGAAAAGCTAATGAAAGTTCAAGACTGTCGTTATAAATTGATAATCTTATCAAAGTTATACGATTCAATGTTACACAAAAGAGATACGCAATGTGTGTTTCCTACATCCACATAGTTAAGCTACTCCATGGAAATGGACAATAGCTAATAACTATAGGTGTGCTCTAAGTGGCCCATGAATTAGTCAAAATGCGTCAATACCCGAGCAGAGTCGGGTTGGCCCAGTGTAATAATGTAACTTTCATAAGAACGTGATTAGACGACTTGTGTCTAGAACACTATGCGTCGGGCACTTTCTACCGGACCAGTTTAGTACTATGTGCTAATTACTTAACTCTACATTTGTTTAATGCACAGATGCAAAAAAGTGACAAAAACATATCGAAACTGTTAGATTAGTGTTTCATAATCTACAAATTATATATGTAATCTATTTAATATCAACTTAAGCGAGTTTAAAACTCGCGGTACTTTTATAAGATGCAATACTATGAAAGGATCTAAATATGAGATAAATTATATAACAACAGTTTAGATGCAAGTATCATGCAATATGAAATGAGACGCCCATCAATTAGTTGAGAGTACATTCACCTCGCGAGAAAGCATTGACTACAGCGCAGCGTTCAAATCATTGTGACCAATATTGTTTCGTGATACTTAATTAGAATATATTTAAAAGCTTACAATAGAATCGTAAGCTATGCTGTATGTAATAAATAAATTATTAACGATACATTTTTAATTTTATAATTATAATATAAATTTAAAACGCCTAGTGTAAATAGAACGACGATTCGTAGAAAACAAACGTTGATAAATAATAAAATAATTAAACATATTTACGAAGTTTATGAGTAATCATTACATACCTTATAAATAATAGAATGTTATAAGGTAAAGGTAGGTATATATTAGTAGATAACTAACACAAGTATCAATTTTTACTTAAATAACGTTACGTTTAATACAATTCACCTTAAAGACATACATAAAGATATACATACTAGTTGTCATTTAACTTTATAATTCCAATAAATTGTCTCAGCAACACGAAGCCGTCCTAATTACATATCAGTTTATTGCACTGGTCACCCTATGGCAAAATTATTTAATTAGGTGTAGAATTTAAATGAAATCCTTAATCGCACTGGTTCAAGATGATGGCTACCTCAATAAAATAAAAGTCATCGCAGCAGTTAGTAATTATAATATATTTTTGAGGCCTTCGAAAAGTTGCGTCACCCCAACCGGCTAGCGAGTGCTGAAGAGGTGACGTCACTGCACTTTCTCCATACCCCTTTCCCTCGAGTCCTTGTCACTTGACATGTATCATACCAATTATACCGGCTTCACTTGAAATATTTTAAATGAGTTACAGTTCGCATAGTAATGATTTTCATGCGCATGAATGATTCGGAGCAGAATTGGAGATATATGGAAACATCTCATCTGCGAGTACCTATTAGAGTCTTAAAAATAGGGCAGACTATAGTGATTCTTAACTTTTTGTAGACACAAATATTTCACATGCACATCTATTCTTTTTCACTTGTTTATTCAAATATTTTTATCAATATTTTCGTAAATGTCATCAAAATACTAAAAAAAAACCATTTTTCTTAATGTTAAAAAGCAGCATGATCATTAGCCGTTTTAGTAGATTACTAAAAATAATGCAGTAGGTATGTGTATTATCGTGCATATATAAAAAAAAAGTTTTTAAATAAAACAAAAGACACCCGTATCTAGATGGTGTTGCTTTATGGCGGAGGCACAAGTCATTTCAAGCACTAGACAAAAGCCACATGATCTGCCTAATTCCCAATTCTGAAGACCACTTAGCTAGCAGATCGCGTGTTCGCTGTGTCCACTTGTATTATGGGAAATTATAACGTTATTTAACTGTTAAGTATTTATATATTACGCTAAATTCATATATCATAAAGTTTCTTAGTTAAAATATATTAAAATCACCGAAAATAAAGCTACGAATGTTTAGTTAAATCACTTTTATTTAATTTTTTATATGTTTACACAAGTTTAGATAATAAGATATTGCAATAAGTTAAGTAAGAATAAGTAAATAAGTATGGAAGACAAGAATATTTTCAATTTCTCATAAAGTAGCGCTACGCGCGTTGATGTCTTTTGCGTTCTAGGCGTTGAACTCTTGCAAACCCTAATTCACATGCCCACATATTTCAGTACTAAATTTAGATTTTAAATAATCGTAATTACATTTAAATATTAGTAAATAAGGTGTAAACAACATAATTCATCAATCAATATTTCAATCTAGAAGTGCTTGAACGCCGCTAATAGATACTAAATGAAAATACAGTAATTTCCCGTCATCATCACACAATGATAGCAAGTGGAATAAATTATCACATAAATAGTAAATCAAGTTTAACGGCGCCCGCGCACCGTTACAGCGACCCATGTCTGTCAGGTATTGTCTAATCCGTATATATATGTGAAAAATAAGTTTTAATTTCCTTTCGTAGTAAAATATTACATTTCGATCCTAGGTTGGAATATCAAATTTGTGCCCAATTTACTAGACAGAGATAAAGACATTATACAATCGGCTGTCTCTAATATTAATTAACAAAATGTAGATGAATTAAAACGATATTTTAGATTTGATTAGACCCTAAATAGTAGGTATTTTTAATAGTTGTACATTTCAGAATTCATTATATTAATTACAGATACATTAATTCATTCCCGAACTCTATATCAATATATATTTCTATCTTTAAATTTATAGATAAAATATAGTTTTGTAAAATTTTTCCATCAAGACGAAAGCATTCGTAAAGAAATTAAGTTAATCACAAAGTCAATTTTGTAATTTATGATTCTGTCAAAAACATCATATTTTGTATATGAATTACGGCGTATTTTGAGTTCTTGATCGTAATGTATTATAGCCATTGCAGTTAACAGAATTTATTTTACAATTACCACCGTGACCATCCGTTACTCTCGAAATTATTGAGAGAAACAATACCGCCAATACGTGGAGCGCTTCTAGAGAGTTACCCCGTTACTAGCCACAGGTGCTAACGGTAAACACTCGCCAAATTAGTTCGGAATTTATTCATTCCGTACGCATCTGACCTTGTTTTACTGGGTCAATTATTTGACCCACTTATTTACCCCATTCAAACAATTTTTAACTTCGGGTAACAACATTTAACTGCCCACCAAGCTTCTGTTGACCAGCAACGGGTGAAAAGTTTTTGTTGTATAGACGTACCTGATAAAAAGGAGCTGGCAAAAGATTCATCCTGGGCGGTGGTGAAAGGCAGCGCCAGCAGGAAAAACACAGTGATCCCTGTCATGGTCACTCGCGTCAGGATATTGGCATGGCGTGCGGCCGCCGCGTCGCGTCCGATAGCACTAGTGAAAGAAAGAAAGGTGCCAGCGTCTGGGCATGACAAAGATTAAGATATGCGTGCGCAGAACTGCTAAGAAATTATTTTGTAGCTTAAGTACCATTATTTGTTGAAAAGTGAACTCTCTAGAGATGAATAATCCTAAAGTTAACTGTTTTTTGTATAAATCTTTTTACAGACAGCAAGGTGATTACCAAGCACTGAACTTTTTTATTAATACGTTTTCCAGAAAATCTTAAAAGATTATAAATATCTCTACTGTTCACTGAACTATGATCGCTAAAAAATAAATGTAAGTTAATAAGATTTATGAAGAAGTGAATGCAAGTTTTAACATTTGTATCGAAAATCCCTAATAGATACATATTCATCTAACTCAGAGAATATCACATATATCGCAACATTCCTTTTTCTATATATGATTCTTAGAATTAAAAAATGCTATTAATACATTACTAATTCCAATTATTTATTTTATTAGCAATTTCTCACCCAGTTACGTGATTGCAATATCTGTTTTAATCGCTTCTATGTTAGTTAGCGTTTATGGGCATCTCACCGCTCACTTACGAATTTGTAATGAATGAATATAGCCATTGATTACTATCTAGATTACGATCAAGCCTTCCCATGGTTTTTTTGTACGATGTACAAGTGTTGATGATATTGTCGTAAAATATAATTCTAGGTCGAACTTTTTTCTTGTATTGCATATATAATATGTAGGTCTTGCGAGGGATATAATTTATATTGTCTATTAAAAACACATTATTTGATTATGTCATTTGTATAAACATATCTGTAATTAATAGGAATATAACAAACATGATTTGAATCGAACCAACGACCGAATAAATCATACATAAGTTGAAACAATGTACAATCCATTGGAAAATCAAATTGATGGTGTAAACAATTCTTACCGGTTTTGTTGTTTTAAGTTTTTCATACTATGACGTATCTGTGCAGTACTCAAGTGTATGTTTAATAGTATTCGTTTAGATTATATAAATATTATTAATTTAATATAAGACGTCTACAGATTATATAAACAATTAAATTCATTAAAATTTCTTGAAAACTAGCTTTTGAATACTTTCTAATAATTCTAAACTTTCCATTAAAATTTTTAATCTTTCGTAGTCTTTTTGTTACACTTCGTGAGTCATAAATTTGCATTTGCTTTATAATTTAAGATATATCTTAGATACTTATATCGTTTAGCTAGGTGCGTAATAATTAATTTTGTTTAGATCTATCAAAGATTTATAAAATTTTAATACAAGTGATAATCCTAGGATTACTTTACCTACTATAATCCAAGTCTAAGATAACAATTTAAGCTGCAGTTGAAACTAGTTTTTGTTTTTACGAGTATAATACTAATACAGTCAAAACCGTTTATAACGACCTATCGGTTATTACAACCAGATTGTTTGGTCCCGTCCGAATCCCTACTAAACTATTTAGTAAACAAACCGCTTATAACAACATCGGATACATCGACATATCGCTAACAACGATGAAATTTTTTAGATATTCATCGGCTATAACGACCAACCGCTTTTTGTCTCAGCAAAACAAAACATTACAAACGATTGACTGCGTGAGTAACAGTTTGATTTAAAAGTGTTGGTGTTGTTTAGACTGTGCAATTGTGCATTTATGTGTTATCATGTCGAAAAAAAAGAGAAAAGTGTTTTCTATTGAATAAACATCTCATGTCATATGGATAAAATGCAAAAAATATTTGAGACTGGGGTTAAAAAAACAGACCAAAATGACTGATTACTTTTGTACCTAATTATTTCGCAATAAATATTTTTGTTTCTTTTTTTACTCCTTTACATATTAGAATATTAACATACCATATTATAACCCATACCTACCTATTCTGGATAGATAACTATGATAATATAACTATATACATACATATGTACCTACTATACTTGTGTATATATGACATTGCTTATGACGACTATCGGATATAACGTCGGCAACTATGCGGTCCCTTCAATGTCGTTATAAACGGTTTTGACTGTATATATTCTGACTTGAAGATTACTATACAACGTTACGACCAGAATTAAATCAGACAAAAAGTTGTTCTCAGAGGTATTAAAAGGCATATATATCATTAGTGCTGAAATTGATGAGTCTAGAAAATTGAAGTAAATGTGAGGCACGGCACATATACTATTTCCAGCCATGTCTAAACATAAAAATTGTTCTGTGTATATGTCGCAGCCAACTAGCTTAATTAGCCGTTCAACAGCCTTGCCTTTTAACTTAACGGCGCCGTTTAACTAGCTTCATGAAAGATGTTCAGCCTGTTGATCAAACAGCTAGGCAAACTTGGATCGATGACGTTTCTCGATAAGATTTATTTAAAATTCTCTTGAATTAAATCTAGATAAGATTGTTATGTTGAGTTGTTATGTTATGAAAACACTAACGTCGTACGTTTTTCATCCATTGGGCCATGGGGCAGACATATGCCTATTTTAGGATTTTTTTTAAAAGTGCCTCTTAAAGCACATCCTGGATTCTTAAGACAAATAAAACTCCAATCAAAGTTTTCATAGTTTATTGGTATGCTAAGATAAATATCGTTATTTGATAATAACATTTTGCCTAAATTAAGTCTACATAAAGCAATTTATCCTCGGTGGATCAAAACAATCATTATTTAAATTTATCTTATTCATTTCATCATATAATTATCAAAAAATATACGGTCGAAATATCCAAAAATATGCCAGACACAAACCACAAAAGTAAAGGACGTAAGCGACATATAGCTTTTTAAGTTTCTGCTAATATAACTGAATGTAAAAATCGTAAAACACTAGCAAATATCAATACAAGTCTGGGTTATTAAATATAGAAGTATATAAATTAATAATATTCTTTTTAAAATTGATAAATTTTTTATGAATCGTGTTTAGTGAAATTATTAAAATCGAATAAAATAAAAGGAATGACAGTCAACTCAAGTGTAAACTTTTGTACGAAAAAAATATTGCGACCAAATAGTTCACATCGTAATAATGATAGTTATACAATTGAAAAAATATTTTTTAGTGTTAATTTTACATGTCTTCATGATTTCCCTTTGAATAGTTAAGGAAAGACGATCTTAGAAATGGTTAAAAAAAGGAACATGGTTTTGGTAAGTTTATTCTTAAAATGGTTAAACTATTGATAAACATGAAATTAAATATTAAAATAATTCGAACGATATTCAGATATAATTTGTTATTTTTTTTTAAACTCTTTATCTGTAGCGCGAACATTACAAAAGTTTTGTCAAGTATTCTAAAGCGTCAATACGATACTGGGATTTGACAACTCAAACGTATCATTTCCCATACAATTTGTATCTATACAAGGCGTAATCGATTTGATATCATACAGGAAAAAATCTGAAAAGTATTGACGTCTCTACATAATATTAATTATAATCTACAGTCTACACTCCTATAAAGTTTTACTGAAATCGATTCAGCCGGTTATATAATAACACCATTTATAAAGTTAAATACAATTGAATTAACAATTAGTTCTTATTTATGAGCGGTGTGGTTTTCTTCACAGTGAGTGAGGGTAGTTTCGAAGGTTTCTTAAACGTCATAGATCGGTTCATGTTTTCCTTTTCTTGTGTTTTTTTCTGGAAATTTTTTTTTTTATCTTTAAACGTATATATATATATAGACAAATACAATTTCACTTCATAAGTACGTAAAAAGTTTTCGTAAAAATAATTATTATTTTTAATTAGGTATCATGCTTGCAAAGTTATAAGAATAAATATAAAATTTAAGAAAAAAAAAAACACTTTTCTATGAAAAATTCAGTCTTGTTGCAGCGCATTAACTAAAGAAGTCAATGTCTTCCAACACAATTAGGCAGAAAGAGACGAAAAAGTAATTTTGTTAAACAGATTCAGTTTTTATAAAAAGTAAATTTTTAAAGTTAGTATAAAAATCTTACTCGATTAGCAAAAATGTCGCTCTCAGACGTGCACTTAACAATAGGAGGCGGCTGAACGATGGGTGGAGATGGCGCTTGTATCGCCAAGGCCGAGTCTTCGGATTCCGTTGACTCCGAATCACTCTGGAATACCAAATTAAATAATAGGTTAATACAAAAATACAAAACAGGAATTCGCATTAAGATTAATTATATTTAGGTTTAGGTTTAAAGACTTTATTTCTCAAAAAGACAAAAAATGTCACTTACATGAGAATAATACTCTAGATTAACATAACAATGTAGTCGTTCTTAAAATAATCACTTATAAAATATAGCCGTACATGCAATAAATTTAAAAATAAAAGTAAACAAAGAAATATGAATTAAAAGTAATTATAAGAAATTAATTTAAAAGTAATTTTGTTTAACATATTCATACACATATATTTTTATCTGTACATGTTTCACAGTTACTGCAGTAAGGATAATCCTTTACTTAACCGATTTATATGGTTTGTCTTCCATATGTCAAAAATGTATTGGATTTTTAGTTCGCTCTGAATCTTACCTTAAGTCTATTGACTGTAATATTACACACAAAGCAAGCTTTAGTCATAAAAATTAAAACATAAGAACCTTTCAGTGTTTCCGTTTTTCAAGAGATTTTATTTAAATCTGGCAATCAAAATTATAAGTTTTTCTTCAATTAACTACTATTTGTACGAATTTATAAGGTAAGAAAATTATAGTAAGTAGAAGTATATATAATTAAAAGTTACGTGTATAAGTGGAAAATACGTCTAAATTTTTAACAATAGCTATTTATAATCATCTCTTAAAAGACAAGAAGAGACAAGAGTTTTGAAGTGCAACTTTAAACTAGTGCTTAAATTAAAATAGAAAAAAAAAATTTGATTAGAGGTGAGTCGTATTGCTCATACATATCTAATTGAAAATATAATTAATTACAGTTTTAAGGAATATAACATACCAGTGTGACGGTATCTGTGTCATCTAAGACCTCAAGTCTTGCAGCGCGGTACCTCGCAATGATTCTCTCGTGGGGCGAAGTCGCTGCTAAGTCACGTGGGTACTTGTATTCTTTACGGGCCGGGGTGTTGCCTAGAATATTTATTGTTTTAAAATATAGGATATACAATAATAGTGAAGATAGTATGCTTATTTTGCATTTGGTAAGCCTAAACTATACAATTATAGTTTCGCTAAGATACCGAATAATTAAAATTAAAAAAAAAAAAAATCACCAATCCATTATTACAGTTAGACCTGCTAATCTTAGATCAAGGCTTTGACCCAAGGTATTTTTATTGAAGTTATACTTCTTTAGGCGCGTTATGAAAAATTTATGAGAGTGAAATTTTACGATGCGCGCGCACCGTGACACAAAATTCAGTATGGGCGCCGAGCGTGCGCGAGCGAGATGGGAATAAGACAATCTACTTGTAGTACTTTTTAAACAAATAAAGCAGTTTTAATTATTTTGTCAAAGAAATTTAGCAATGCTTTTTCACAAAGACCTATTTAAACATAGTTAAAAGGTTATGAAACATACCTAGTTATTAAATTGAATTAATAATATAATATTATAATAATTATTATTAATATTAATTAATAATTGAATAATATACTAAATATTAAATATTGATAAATTATTAACGCTTAATATTGATTATTAATTATTTAATATTTAAAAAATAAAGAAAGCCAAAGAAGTATAACTTCTTACGCGCGTACATAAGTACACGCACCATTTTTTTTTTAGAGCGAATGCTTTAATATCCGTACAAATGAGCGGCCCAAATTGTGCATAATAAATCAAGCCTCAAGAAATAATAAAATTTACAATAATTAAATGTTAAGAGAATAAGTGCTCATTTCATTTAAATCAAAATTGAAGTATGCCAGACTGCCAAAGGTAGAATATAGCTTTCTATTCTTTTTGTATGGTTGAGAATTAAAGACACAAGATTTTTACTTAAAAATCTTGGATGATGAAATAAAATAGATAGCGGGGAAATATGGAAAAATAAGAGACAAGTAGAAAAATTTTGAGATCTTCACTCCGGTCAGAGGTATCTCGGAGGTCGAATTAAATATAAATAAACTTAATGTAACTTAAAATATAGTACTCCGCTACAGGTTATTTTTATTTTTACACTTATGAAAGTCAATATTTAGATAAGATTTGAATTAAATTCACTACTAATTCTCAAATCAAGGGCGTAGATTGGGCGAGAAGAACTGGCAATAAACACTTTTCAATGGCCAAGATTTTGGTTCACATTGAAACCACGCTTCACTATAAAAATGCCAGAATAATAAAAAAGTAATAAAAAGCAACACTGATACTCCAGCTAACCTCAAATTGAAGCAGTTAAATTACATTTGACAGTTTAAGATCAAATTTAAATTTAATAATGCTAATTACAATTAATTTTAACTAACCAGTTGGTGAATAAACAGCATATTGTTCCTGCAGACATCTATTTTCGAGTTGTTGCAGTCCCGACACGTGTTGAGTGACACATTCTGTATAATGTTGTGTTGTCTGTTGTATCGTCATAAGTGCTTCGTCTTGACGGTTCTGTTGTTGTTGTGTTGTTGACAACATATTGTTGTTGTTGGCCACTAGTGTTGATAGTGTTGTTGTTGTGTTTGTTGTCAGGTTCTGAAAATGGCAGAGGTGAAATACTTATTAGTAGTTGTCTGTGACTCTGAATAAGATGCCATGTACGAGTATGTACCACTAAGCCACGAAGACAGGAGATAAATCTCAATTAACAACCGTTTTTAATGTTATTATATAATAGAAAATGAATTATTTTATGTAATATATAGTATTACGAAACAGTAATTTATCATTCAAGAAATTATATTGTCAATTGAAATACTTTGTGATAAGTTTTAGCCAAACTTACTTGCATCTCTTGTGTAAGTGCGCTGACAGACTGTTGACAACACTGCGCATGCGCATCTAACACATTCGTTAAATCTAACGTCGCTTCCGTCGTTTTTTCGTCGCTAATTCGTAATGCCTTTGTCGTTTCCTCCTGAAAATTTATTATTTTAATAATCTACTATATAAAAATAAGTCGGGGTCACGAACCGATTTCCACGGTTTTGCATTCGATGGAAAGGTCTCGGGCTCCGTGAGGTTTATAGCAAAGAAAATTCAGGAAAAAACTCAACAGAAAAGCGGGATCACCAAACGAAATGTTACATAAAACGAAGCCATCTGGTGGCGAAACGGAGTTCGCCGAGTTTGCTAGTAATTTCTAAAAGTATTGATGTAATTATTACTTTCCACTTCACCTACACACAGTAGAGAAGATTAAGATCTGCTTTGGTCCTTTAAGCGTCCGCCCATTTGGCTCATACAATGATCGTGCTATAAATGTGCCAGGCACAAGAACGACCTGGATTACTCCTCTTGAACGTTACAATTCCCAACAAAACATACACGTTAAACCCCAGTGTCATATATAGATATGGTTCTCTAGCAAAGATATGGCAAAATATTTACGCCGGTAACTTTCAACGTTCTATGCGTAACACGATGACGGCGTCGAAACGGCGTATAGTTTTTCGTACAAACAATGTTGTTCTTGTACACAAATCAAGGGAAATTGATTGTCCATGATATAGACATTTTAATTATAATCTTATTATCTCTTATTACAAATGCATAAAAGTATAACAAGTAATTTAGTTAGTTAAGAGTCTGTAAACTTTAGAAATTGTTATAATAATAATAATTGTAAAGATAAGAAGAGACCAAAGGACTTGTATCCAGGTCAACAAATAAAATAAAAAAGTTTCTGAACTTACATTGACATAAGCCTGCGTGTCCTCTATAGAGCTGACAAAGTTGTCCTTAAGTTGTTCCACCAGTTTCAGCGCGTTCACGTTCAAATCATCGCAAGCCATCACTACAGACTCATTACCTGAAAATATTAACTCTATTTGAAAAAATGTTTTAGTAAAAGTTAATGTCATAAAAATTACTGGCAAGTTAGGTCCATATCAATCAAACTTAAATCTAGTTTCATCTTTGTTTTAGGGGAAACCGAAGGATATTATATTATATTATTATGAATCGAGGTGTAATTTTTTTTGTCATATTTCACAGAGTTAATGAGGAGATTGTGTCTGGAGATACGAAGTAGATTATGGCCATGGATGGGCGAGATATAGAATAGAGGCTTAGGGCTACTACCCTCTACTACTACCAACTACCCTCAAAATCCAATAAGATTTTGACGTTCCCGTTCAGACTGCAGCTAGTTTCGTTTCTGAATCTTAACCCTATAGTCGTATTTTTAATTAGACGAAGTCGTCTGACGTTTACAGTGTTGTAAGTTTTTAATGAAATAAAAATAGTGTTGTGACAAAGCGAATGATTGAAAAAACTCTTGAATTAATGATCGGTGATGGCACTAGTCACCACGCCGCGCTTTGTATTAAGCCGTCAGAAAACTGATTGTAGTTAAATACTACTAGTACCTAACTTATATCAGATCACTTTTATACAATCTTAAAATAGAAATAATATTATTTTATAGTGTCAAATGAACAATGAGTGTGAATAGTTCATTCATCCGATTGAACAAGAACTGAACGTATCACTATAACTTTAAATATGGCAACATTATAGACACAACAGAAATGTATCTTCTTAAATTTTCATTCGAACGTAGCTAGATGTCGCGTTCCTACTTACAAAGGTCAACAAAAAATATTATACAAGACTGTATAAAATCATTTTACCTCTCCCACATTCAGTATACATTCGCTCCACGTTATCACGGTGATTCTCTATCTCCTTCTCACTTTCCTGTATTGAGTTTAGAACTCGCTCCATCTCTATCTCATTTTCAGCCTTAGTATCGTTTAGCCATTGTACATAGGTGTCGACTTTATTTGCAAACCTATAAACAATAGTAACAATAAAATACTTTTAAAATTAATATTAAAAAAAAAAAAAACATTTATTACTAATTTTGAATTTATATCTTTAAATATATTAGCACATTTTCTTATATCATATTATATATTAGGCTATGTTCACATGTAACGCGCGATCAAATTTGAAGAGCGTTCAGATGATGAACGCTAACGCGCGTTGCGAGAGTACTCGTCAGTCTAGTTCGGTAGAACGTAGAAAATGGACGTGGAAGAGGCTATTATTTTGTGGTTATATTATAAAGAAAAATATAGAAAAAGAAAACGTACACATTGGGTTCATACAATTTTGAAAAAAAATACAAATTATATTATATTTTTTATAGAAATTTGCTATATTCCAACTTGCTGACCTTTTTTTCTACTTCATCGATTAGTAAGTCCATGTCAATATCTTCAATTTCACTGATTTTAAAAGCGAGAACAAAATATAATTACGAAAATTATCAAAATTACATGCGATCGCGATGAAAGCGCGCGCTCATCTGAACAGCAAACGGACATTACATTAATATCAAAGCGCGCGTCAACGCGCGATCACCTGCGTCTAGAGACTTTTTCTCTGAGCGCCGCGTTGACGCGCGTTAACGCGCGTACATGTGAACAGTTGTATGAAAATACCATAATCTCTAGTCGCGCGATTTGAAAACGCGCGTCAAGTTTTTGCCATCTGAACATAGCCTCAATTTCTGACGACTCATTGGTCTAGTGGTTAGTACCCCTGACTGCGAATCCATGGGTCCCGGGTTCGATCCCTGGCTGAGACGAACATCGATGTGATGAGCATTTGGTGTTGTGCTTGTGTGCTTGGTCTAAAATGGCACTTTTGAACGTCAAAAAAAAAAATATATAAAGATGATTCTAGTTGCCCCTTCCAAAAGGTAGTTTCGTGTGGAGAAGAATGGGCAAGAAACTCCACACTTACTCTTTTAAAATAGGTTTACAATATTTTGTTACATTTGTTAAATAATTATATGTGAAGACAATGTACTCTTAGAATAAACTACTATACTAAAAAAGTTAGTAAGTATACATGTTCCTCACATATTTACAAATATCGAAACCGTAGAATATTAACATTAAAGAGTAATAAAAATATTAAAAAAAAACACAACAAAACAGTGTGTGAGATACAAAAAAAATAAAAATGAAATAATAATTACATTTGTAGCATTATATAGATTAAAAAATAATAATAATAATAAGCAAAAAATCAGCAACCAATTTGATTTTGTCCAGGCTATAGAGCCAATCATAGGATTGTCCTATGGTCCTTTCAATATGTATTTATATGCCTATCTATCTATAATATGAATGTATATCCGTTGCCTAGTATCCATAACACAAGCTTCACCAGCTTAGCATGGGACTAGGTCAATTGGTTTGAATTGTCTTTAAAAAAAAAATATTAAGATGAACTCTATATATACAATCAAAACTATTTAGGTTTTGTCAAATTCGAATTTTTCGACTTTATGATCATACGTATATATTATGATTTTGATTTAATTGTGTATTAGACTGATATATGTTAGTAATTGCTTACCACTTCTGTTCTTCATCAATTTCAGTTATCCTCTCCGCGTGTGTCTGATCGAGGACCTTTCTCCGTGACGTCACATAGCTCTCTATACGTTGTTCTAACTCTCTTCTTTCTTTCTCCGCCCAAGCAGCAAGTTGAGCTTCAAGATCTCTCTTTTCTTTTTCTATGTCAGACAGCCGTTTCGCTATCCGTCTTTCTGTTTCATCTTTATCTTCTTTTATTTGCTAAAGATATTTAACATTCATTAGGATAAATTTCAGGACGAGAAAAAAATATATAATTGAACTATTCAGATAAGTATTATTTAAAATTTGAGGCTGAGTGTTGTTACAGTATTTTTCATTTGTTTACTATAATAAATATAAATTTTTAGCTAAAGACACCACTAAAAAAAACCCGGGGTTAAACCACAGCGACTGTTTCTCATACATATAATTATATGTTCGAGTTGCCCTTGACGTTTAACCATACTTTTTGAAGTGAAACTTCTTTAGGCGCATGAGGGTAAATTTTGACGGAACGTCACGGAGATGTGCAGCGGTTTTGTCGAAGAAAAGGGAGAGAGCGATTGAAACCGATTGAAAGAGAGAGTGAAAAGGGTGAATTACTTTATAGAAATTCTAATTTTAAAATTTCGTAAAGAGAATTCATGAAATATTTATATTTTATAATTAATGCAAAATAATTTATTGAAATCTCAAATGACGAATTGTAAATTAAAATGCCACGAGTTTTTTTATTTGTATAAATTTTCGACACTTAATATTTCAATGATAATTAAATTCATTAAATTCCTAATATTTCTTCCTTTTTCCCTCCCTCTAAGTCTCGATAATCTAAAGTTTTAGATTTGTATAAAATAATATAAAATAATAAACAAGAGTTAAAAATTAGTTTGCCAAAGAGGTTTCTGACATGTGTACTTTGTACGCACGCACTTTTTTTATAAATCATGTGGTTTTTTACGCAACTCTTTAGCAGCGCATTGGGTTAGCAAAATTCATGTGATATTTAACATTAACAAAAAAAAATTGTTCACCGAGATTCGACCGCAAATACACATAACAATACCTAGTTATGTAGGTTAAGTAAGCCGTCCACTTATATAATTTATGAGAAATAATTATTTTAAATCTAACTAATGGCGTTACACCAAGAAATAAAGAAACTTACAGCAAGTTTGTCGTGCACTCTCTGGGCGAACGCGTTGTGTCTGTGTCGCAAAAAGTCAGCCATTTGTCGCGCGACAGTGGCGTGTCGGTCCGTCGTGTCGCGGCAGTTCTGTGCCCATCGACCTGCGCTTGCGTTTAGAGATGACATACGATTGGTCGTATCGCCGTGCTGTAAAATATATTTTTATTATAATCTTTGTATAGTAATAGTAGTATAGTATATATATCATGCATTAAATAAAATAAAATTATCATGCATCACTACATAGTATAAAACAAAGTCGCTTTTTCTGTCCCTATATCCCTATGTATGCTTAAATCTTTAAAACTACTCAACGGATACTGATGCGGTTTTTTTAAATAGATAGAGTGATTGAAGAGGAAGGTTTATATGCATAATAACACCCATTAAATATTGGAGAAATACTGTTATTTTTGAGGTTTCTAATGTGATGTCGTAAATAATTACATTTTTTCCGCTTACAATGCAAACGCAGGCTGAACCCTACGAGATTTATCAAAATAATGTACTGAGTATTGTACACATTAAAAAGGTCTACAGAGAACTCCACGATGGTATATGTCTATCTCTTATGGATATCCCACAATAACATTTTTTTGTCATTTACTTTTTACGACAAATAATGGCTAATTTTCGAAGCGATTTTAACCAATACAGCATTAATCCTTATCCAATTAAAATGTGCGAAGCCGTGGCGGGTCGCTAGTACATAATAAAATGCAATATAAAAGAAACAAAAGTCTGCTATCGGTCTATTGGAACTCGGAACCAGCGCGCTCACCACAGATAATGTGTACTTAAATTGAATTGAAGCCGCCAGCCGACACATTGTACTTTAATAATTAAAAAAATATTTTAAAGCATTGTTTTGTTAGGAGAATAATGCTTTAATTTAATTTTCTTAAAGAAGTATGTAAATAAGTATGCCAACAAAAGTCTGTATTTCATTTCATAATAAGAATATTACCAAATGAGATTATATTATAAAATAAGTTTTTTATAATATTGTATTTGGTTTACTTGTTACAATTTTACCCAAAACTTGTTTAACGCATATAAATTATACTATGTACATATCACGACTTTTTCAGTACGTTTCAGCAATTATGATCCGTGTGAAACTGCCAAATTTTGAATGCTTTAAATAGGTATTTTATTTTTAAATGCCAAGAACGAATTAATACATGCGGCTTTCATCATACTTTAGCTTTCCAATTTGAGGCATATATAAATATACTGTTATCTGGATTATCATGTCTCTAGGCATGATAGTTATTTAATAGATATTATATTCATTCAGAAATATGACTCGATCTGAATATTACAGTAAAACTTAATAAAACAGGCTAGAAAATGCAAATAATCACCCAATACTGCAGAAACGTTACGAGATCTGCGCACATATCCATATCTGTAGCCCGTTGAAGACATACAGACAAACAGCGAGAAAACTCTGAAAACGTTGTATGTACGTTCTCGCGCTGTGACGTCAGCGATGACGTCATGCGTTCTTTGCCTGAAGTCGTCTTATCGGTTAAAGTGGCGAAGAGCTCGCTGGAGAGGGAATTAAGCTGTAAAGAACATTATTATCATTCAAAAAATTAATAAAATACTAGCAGACCGGCCAAGCGTTGCTGTGGCTAAGGTTTTTGTTATATTACATAGTAGTAAACTATTCAAGGGAAACGGTAGGAGAACTTATGTGAAACGTTGGTACTTTTAACACAGCGCCATCTGTTAGAATTGTGACTATCAAATAATAAACAAATATTTTGCAATAAAATAATATTGCGGGTATAAATTGAAATGTAAGCTATCCTATCTTTTAAGTTGGATCAAACTACCCACTGTGTGCAAATTTGATTGAAATCGGTTCGGTAGTTTAGGAGTTCATAGCGGACAAACAACGTGACACGCAATTTATATATATTAAGATTTTTTGTCTTTTTTAATCTAATATTTATGCCAAAAGTAAAGTAATTATTTTACACTATATGAAAGAGTATTTAAAATATTTTTCTTAAGCATATTTAAGAATTTAGTCACAATTCATTACCTTGTCAGTAGTATCATTTTCAGACTTGATTAATTGCTCAATTTGGTTTTGATTTTCCATCAATGTTTGACAATTGTTATTGGTGTATGTGCCTGAAAGATAATAATTTCAATATTAGAAGAATAAATTAGACGAATCTCTTCAATTGGACATGGCAAGGTCTATGTATTATTTTATTTTTATAGGCTAATGCAAGTCCGAGATCTATGTATTTTGGGTCTAAGGATTTTGACTGCTGGTTTGGAACAGTATTATTAACTAATTATTAATTCCATCATATATTTACTGGCTTATTAAAGAACTTAACGCGAAGTATACGATATTATAATTTATTATATGCCTACTATAAATACTACTTCAAGATATTTCGCTACAAATGGCTAACTAGAATTTTTTTATGTAGAAAATATATTTCACATATCTGCTGATTGGTGCATAAAATTTCCCTAGCAGCCAATTCTGATTTTTTAAATTATTGTTTTTCAGGTCGTAGTTCCAACTTTTATTTTTAGGATGTATATGTCACCGTAAAATTGTAAACACCGTTAGATTGTAATCTATCTCGCGAGATTATGAACTGTCGAAAGATTGTGAACCGCAACGCACTGCTTACAATTTAAAGTATTATTATTCGGTAGATTGTAATCTATCGAAGTGATACCGTCAAATTGTGAAACGGATCGCACCTCTCGCGATTGGTTAAACGGAATATGCCACGCGCCACCATATGTGGTATTAACAAACAAATTAAATCGCCTATTACTGCAAATTTATTAAGAAACCTTTGCAAGCAAGAAACTTTTACTTTATTTAATATTTTAGAAATTAATATAGCCTGTTATTATAAATAATCTAAACGTGAAAGATATTTTAAATTAGTTATTTAGTTTTTGAGTTTATTCGTTACAAACATACAAATCTTTTTATAATATTAGTTGTAGATGTGACAATTTCTATAAGAGAATATAATATAAACTTACTTGCAACATTGTGTATTTCCAAAAGTGCCGAGTTGATATCCGCTTGATGTTGCTGCGTGCGACAAGCGATATTGCTCAAATGTTGTGCTGACATCTCGCGGAAGGTTCGGGTAACCTCTAGGTTGGTTGTCTCCACATATCTAGGGATATAAACAGGACACTTTGCTAAACCATACTTTTCAAACTTATATGCTTCACAATATATAAATAAAATATTTTTACTCTCAGACAAGAAAAATTTTTCAGTTTGGATATTCTATAGAGCTTCTTCGGTTTATCATTCCAACAACGCTAATGCGTTGCTTAACCTATTCTAACATTTTATATGTCTATGAGTAAAACTTTGTTTAATGCGTTAAATCTTTATATATACATATATAATTCTACTGTAAATGTGTATGTCAATGAACTCGTCTTAAATGGCTGGATCGATTTGAATGTTTTTTTTGTATGCGTTTGGAATATCTGCTCGAAGTGGGATGGTCCAGTTGGAGTAGAAATATATAAAACAAGCTGTGGCACGGGCATTTTTCGTCTAACTTTGAAGTAATACAGTTTATGTAAAATCAGAGAAGTGAATTATAGTGAAGTTATTATTGAAGTGTTTAATTTCCTACCCTTGATCTAACCTTTATTACATCTAATCATAATCATCAGTTGACAGACATCCGCCGCCATATTGTCTTTCAATGGGTTAAATTTTGACATTTCTTAAATGCCTCGAAACATTAAATTAGCTTTATTGGTAGGATAGTTTATAGAGTTAATAGTAAGCTAAGCCTTACCTTCGTTTATCAACACTATCATGAAGCCAATTAGCATCATTGGTAGCAACATCGGCAACTTGCAACAGTTCCTGCGCTTGCGCACTTAAATTACGCTCCGTGTCTTGTTGCTTCTCCACAACGTGGCGCTGCTCTTCGAAATGCTGACGTGTTTTTTCGAGCATCTGAAATATAAGGTCACAAGAGAATTAATTAAAAATAATAAAATTATTTAAAAAATACAACCCTTTCCCCTTTCCCTTGAAGTTCAACCATACTTCAGCCACTGGTCTTTGATATGATTTTAACTTTTCCAGTTTTTACATTTTACTATAACCGCACTGATTTGAATACATCTAGTACAGTTTATGGTAAATGACACTTAGTTTTTTCAACGAAAATAATAATAAGTTCAAAAGAAAATGAAAACCTTACATTATTTGTATCATCGAGCTTATTCTGCGTCTCACAGAGTTGATTGTAAGTTGCCTCTTTTTGTTGTCTCTCTGCAAAGAGTTGTCCATTTAGATCATTAAACATCTTTTCAGCTCTCTCTCTCTCTTCTTCGATTGCTCTCTTCTTCAGAATCAGTTCCTGGATTTCCTTCCGTTGTTCTTCTTGTTTGAATGTCATTTCCGCATATGTCTCGTTTGCAAGGTACACACCTGAAAATAATGACGATAATTAGTTAGATTTTTCCCCTGTTAGTTCAAAATGTATTTTTTGTTTTTGTATTCATTGTATTAATTAAATTTAGATTTTTTTAAATCTTGAGTTTAAGTACATAATTAAATATGTACTGTGGGGTGTGGCTCATGAGGCACCAATGTTGAGCCCTTTGATGTTATTTTGGAGTATACCTTAAGTCAATTCATATTATTAAAAATCATATTGTAAATGTATTTTTTTAAATTCATTATTATATTTTATGATTAATTATAGAAAAGAAATGTCTTAAACAACAATTTGTCTAAGAGTAGATTGGGAGTTTTCTTCCAATTAAAACTCATATATATTGATAGCCACTGAAATGGCAAAAAATATGTATATAACATATGGAAGAGCAATGAAAACTTACCATTCTTATCCCTTGCAGCCTGCAAGTCCCGTTTCAACCTATCAATCTCCTCTGAATACTCTTTAAGTATTGCCTTTTTAGTCATCTTCTGGTTTATTTCTGGCTTGTTCTGTATGTTTTTAGCGCGGTTGGCATATTCCAACGTACTCATAGTTTCCTCTAGGTCCTTATGTCCAGGCGATATAGTAGCTATGATGGATGTTTTGGTCCGACCGCCAAGGGATTCTTGGAGAATACGCGTCAGTTTTGATTCTCTATGAGACAATATTACTACATTAGAAAATCTATCCGTACTAAGTTATTAAAAACAGCATTTCTTAAATTTAAACAAAATAATTCTTAAAAACCATTATTATAAGCATTTTCCGTATTATGATATCCATTTATGCTGTGTAAAGCTTACTGCTTAACCTTAATTTTTGTGCTATTTTTTTTTCAAATAAATCAAAGTATAACCGTAGAGACGTAATAGAATTTTTTGTAAATTACAGTACTACCTTTATTGGCATGTGTACAAGCATTTCTAAGAATATGTACCTGTATGGTATATGTGGATGTCTCTCTACCAAGGCAGTGATCACACGGCCTAGGGTCAATAAAGACTGGTTTATATTAACACATTCTCGAGCCCGCTCGCGCTTAGCCGGGTTGTCTGAGCCAGCCTTACTAATATTCTCCGAGCCAGCTAAGTCAACAAGATTAAGTTTCCCAATTTTCACTAACTCTTCACCTTCCGGACTATTTTCTTTCATGTGCACTACAATTGTAAATACTGTGTGGGAACGGCTGTGAATAAAAATTGTTTAAATTTTACTGCATAATGATAATTCTTTTAAAAATATATTGCATCAGAAAGTTCAACAGTTTTAGATGTAATAAATAATTGTAGTTCTGAAGTTACATATTGATGTGATTCATACAATTAAATCATATTTTTTAGATTAATAGCAATGTATTTTAATATAAATATGTACATATATAGAATTGAATTTATCTAAATCCTACAACCAACTACTATTGTGAACATCTAAGTGGTGATTAAAAATATATATAATGAATATACAAAATCTTCTAACTAACATTGGTTATGTTCTATTTACAATTTGTTATATACAAAATAAATATTGCAGTAACCTGATCCTACATTACATTTTATCAAATTATGTACTCACAAAGTGTTTGTATTCACTTTACATTGGTTGCTGCAATATTAAATTTTAGTTGAAATAATGTAACAATATTTAAATTTTATTTTTAATAAAAAAATATCTTACCTAGATTGAGAATTCATCAAAGTGGAAGCAACTCTCTTCCTTTCCTGTCCTTGAGCCATAATTTTATATACTTCATTTTTGTTATATACCTAAAATATATAATATTGATCAAGATCTACATATAAACCTGTGTCGTAGTCTGTTTAGACCTTTTCATGATTAACCTGATACAATGTGTTTTCTAATTATTGTTGTCAGAAATCAGGTTCTCAGTTTCACTAGGTTGGTATCTCTGTGTGTTAACCATTAACAAAATATGGTGGTGATATATTACTTACTATTTAGACAATATTTATACAATAGGATTATATAATGGCTGTACTAATTGTGATTTCTCCCTTGTAATCATTGTAAATACTCCTTCCATTGCATAGTAAAATTGATACAATTAATTCGTTTTTAAATATTGTAATAAAAAACTTACAGTTATCTCCTCCAACCCATTAACAATATTGGATCCCTTTCGAGTGACATCCTCATAGATCCTCAGCTTGGAATTATCTTCTGAGGTAGATAGCAGATCAAAGAGTTCTTCATTATAAAGCTCTAAATAAGAAACTCTAACAGTATACTCTGTGTTAGTAAGGCGGAGCTCATCAAATAATTGGCTAAGGGCTCGAGGGATAATGCCAGCCTCTGGGTCCTTGAACAGAAGCAACACATGAATATTCATACCTGTTTTCTTCATACAACATTTTTCCAGTCATCAAGTTACATTGTCACAGGAAACAGCTAATAATATATATCTGGGTTCAATCTCAGCATAGTCTTTTCTCACTACACTACTACTACTACACATACTACTACGGTTGGTATTGCATAATCATAATTGAATTCAAAGCTTCATATAAATGCTGAAAGACTAGTAGCACTGTTTTCAATTAAACCTCTAATATATTGTCAAATAATCTTAACAACTATAATTTTACTATATAAAATGTTGTTGTTGAGTTTAGTTTTGTTTGAGTGACAATCAAACAATACCAATTAATTAAGATACTTTTTGAGTTCAGCAATAAAATCTGATACTTACAGTTTGCCAAGAAGTTTCACATGATGCCGGCTCTCCCACCATAGTGTGGGTCTTGCCTGTTCCAGTCTGTCCATATGCAAACACTGTGCAATTATATCCAGCTAAAACCTCTTCAATCAAAGGGCTTACAACCTCTTGGTATACATCCACCTAGTTAAATATTTAAATTGATTTAATGCACAAAGTATTAAATTTTGAATGCAAGAAAGGGATATTCAATATAGTATAGTAGTAATTAACAGCTATCAGAATAAAAAAGCACTTATAAAACATTTTTTGAGTCAAACAACTTATCAAAAATTAATCCTTATGTCCCAAAGCACAGAAGTAATAATGAAACCATGATTTTATTATAGAAGTCAAAAAACATTTTCAAATAAAATAATCCAAGCTTTTATAAAAATAAGAAAGCATAATATAATACCTGTTTAGTATGTGGTGGAAATGCACGATCAAAAGTGAACTTCTTTGTGTGAGAATTTTGATTAGACTGTCGGATCACCACCTCATGACCATTCACCACTTCCACGACGCCTATTGATCTGATATCCTTCTCTCGCTGATTAAGAGGTCTAAAATTTTTTCAATTTATTTCATTGTTATTACTAAGCTAAGAAAAACTTAAGGCCAGTTAATCTCAATGGCTTTAGCCAGGTTCTAAAATTGTTTTTAGAACCTAGTAATGCTGCCTTAATTACACGTTTGTCTCGTTATATGAATACGTTTTTTTAATATTTTCAAATTTGTTATTTATTAATATTGAGACTAGTCAGTTTAAGGATTGTTTTATATTTAATCGAGCAGGACATGAACCAGAGAGAATAACTTAACGATGCTTTTAATTCCATTAAAATTGAATAAATAATATTGGTTCAGATAAGCTTTAGTAATGTTTTAATAGAGTGACTTCTTTTTAAAGCATATTTTTAATGAATTACAAGATATTAATTGATGCATCTTCCGGAAATACCTTAATCTGAGGAACACTTGAATATTTTGGTTTTTATCTTTTCTGCTTCCCTTTTCCGCCATTGTTTCATTAAACTTAATACACTTTATAATAATCCGTATATTATCTGTCTTATACACCACGAAACAAAACTTAAAAACACAAATTAATATACAATATTACAGATTAGTAAAAGAACACTCACTCGGAGTCGTTAGAAAAGTTTTCGTTACAATTCAAATTTGACAACTGTCGTTTAAATGCGATGCTGTTTGTTGCCATAAAAAAATTCTTAATATATTATTTTAGATCAATATATTTAAAATACAAAGTTTAAGATATAGTGTAATTTAACTGCTACCAATTGATTAACAGTTTTATACCTTACATTTTTTATCACGCTCGTCAAACATTTTACAGTACAGTAATTAGTAAATTCTTTAGTGACATCTAGTTGAATAATGAAGTATACTATTCATGTTTGTAAGTAGGACAAAGGTGCCAATGTAGATGGCGGTGAACACGGTACAACATTTTTAAAATTATTGGTCACTATTTTCTCAACATTGTTTTTCTGACTTTATAATTATCAGCATAACCAAAAGCAAAAATATAATTTTTAGTATAACATGTTATCTTCGATCTTTATTTATTCCATTATTTTCAAATACTGTTTTACATATTATTCAATGTTCAAAGAATGAAAACTTATAAACCATTCTAAAAGTTAATATTATGACGGAATAAGGATACATTGTTAACTTCCTTCAAAAAGATTCACTTCTACACGTATGGTCCTTTTTTCTCCATTGATAAAGTATAATATCGTAGTTAATTTTACGTTTTTCAGGCCGATTCGGCTAATCTCTCCAATGAGGAGATTTTATAGTGCAGTTGGTACATTCAACGTACCAACGTACTAAGGGGCCCTTGGTACGTTCAAAGTACATAAGTAGACATTTTATTGATAAAAAGTGACTGGATTACGGACGAATTATTTTTGAAATATTACAATGACGTATTTCATAGGCCCTACCCGAGATTTGTGCCTAATAGCCGTCAAACGAACATGTAAACCAGGAGACTAATGAGACTTATAATTAAAGAAATACTGTCTATCTACTGTTATGGGTGCAAAATAGATGCGTTTGCTATTTATTTATGTCAACAAAACCGGATAAATGAGCTCAGTCTTCTTTCTTGCTGGCAACACTCATAACACCATTTCCCGCGCTTTCTTGAAAATTAAAGAGTCGCCGCATTAATTTTATCCGTACGACGTTTTTGCATCTGTTAGCCGGCGATATGGCGGAAAGTTTTTGTGGCCGCTGCGTCGCGCTTCCCAGACTACATCTCGCGGCAAAAACTAGACGTGCCGCTAAGGGAATTTAGAGCAAAAACCATAAGGTTTAGTATCAGCTTAATACATATTATATATATAGTTCAAAATTCACTGATATCAAATAATTATTAATTTGGTATAGTTTTACATTCATAAATAAACTGAAAAGTATTTAGATCTCATATTCATAAACGTACTTAAGGTAGATGTCAACTCTCTATCAAACATAGGTAGGTACCCATATTACAATTTCTGTAAATTCAAACACCTCTCGACGTTAAACTACGTTTGCTATGTAACTTTACATCCATAGTATTAATTAGATGTTCAAAGAATAAAAGGCTAACGTGGTAATTATTAAATGTCTTCCTGCATCAATTTGCGTGCTGTATTTCCCTTAAGCCTGTCTTAATTACTTTTATTGGCTAAAACTTTTATAGGAAAGTTCAAGCTTTACGGAAAATTGGTGTATGTGAAGCCTTACGTTGGTCGATAACGATGAAATACTATGAGTTCCTTTAACTTTTTACCGCGCTGGCGCTTTTTCAGTGCCATTTGCATCGCCCGCCGCCATTTTATAGTTTTTCCCGCGCATCCGAAATGACGTTACGTTCCGAATACAGTCGTGTAAAAAGTATTCGACGAAATTCTTGTTTTATTAATGCACATTCATGTGTAAATCTTAATGGAATTAATTAAATTTAAATGACATACGTTTTGTTTTTGACTAACTTATTTTTTGTCGTTGGTTCATTTAAAATTATTTTCGAACAAGAAAATTCCTGCAAGAGATCTAATTAGACTGTGGGTAAGTTTTTCTGATTATAACTAAGGACCATGTAACTATCATATTTAATTTTTAAATTTAAATTAGTACAGATAAAGTAGCATGCAGGGAGTGCATACATATTTTGCTACAAAAAGGAAACAATTACAGATTCCTTTTTGGAGCAAAATATGTAAGCTACCCTAATACAATATATTTAAAAAAAATAGTTCTATAATCATATAAAATTTGGATTTGCCTATTAGTTCATCTTCCTATAGGCTGGTCACGCCTTGAACAAGTTGTTATAAGATTAGTGAAGAAAAGCTTATTGCAAGGCGAGGCAGCGTGAGAAAATACCCATTGGAGAGTCCGCTACCGCATCTGTGGCCACGAAGAGGGCGCAACTGGAATCAGAAGGACATTCTCATACGGATAACATAGATAACAAACGACAAAATATTTTTTATCTTTAATAAAAATATTATTTTTAAATGACACTTAAAAGACCCTAGCGTTTCTGGTATATGGTACCTACTTGCTAGTACTGATTATAGTGCTCTGTGCTTATGAACTTCGTGTCTATGAATTTCGTGCTAGTGGCTGCCACTCGTACCAACTTCCAATTTGCGCGACTTATATGTAATAAATGATAATACAGTCAAAACCGGTTATAACGACATTGAAGGGACCGTATAGTTGTCGACGTTATATCCGATAGTCGTTATAAGCAATGTCATATACACAAGTACAGTACATATGTATGTACATAGTTATCGATCTAGAATAGGTAGGTATGGGTTATAATACGGTATGTTAATATTATAATATGTAAACGAGTCAAAAAAGAAACAAAAATATTTAATACGAAATAATTCGGTACAAAAGTAATCAGTCAGTCTGATGTTTTTAGCCCAGTCTCAAATATTTTTTGCATTTTACGTTTCATACTCCTTAAGGTATGAGTATCACCAGTATCAAACTGTTGGTTAAAGACAACAAATTTTTGCAAAATCGTTACAGCGTTAAGAGCCTCGGAAATCATTGTTGACTGAAACTGTTCGTTAGAAAGTGCGTAGGTAATAATATGCCCAAATATTCATTCAATGCAAAAATAAGATTTAAAATCGTTTGTATTGTTTAGTTTTGCTGAAAAAAGAAGCGGTTGGTCGTTATAGCCGATGAATATCGATAAACTTTCGCCGTTGTAAGCGATATGTCGCTGTATCCGATGTTGTTATAAGCGGTTTGTTTACTGAATAGTTTACTAGGGATTCGGACGGGACCATACAATCTGGTTGTAATAACCGATAGGTCGTTGTAAACGATGTCGTTATAAACGGTTTTGACTGTATTTATAAAAAATAAAGATACAAAAATACAAAATATACAAATCCTAATGGTTGAAGTATGTATGAATGTCTTAATATAAACAGCAAGAGCTAAAGAGAAATATCAGTTTTATACATTATTATTTTTATCTTTAAAGCGAAATCGCGGTTTTAGTGGCGTTGGTTTTTCTGTAAATAATGTCTAAGGGACCATTAAGGCAGTGTAGGTTTTTCCTCGGCCGGTGAAAGGTTGTAGTGACGCTGGCTGGTTGGAAATATGTCGATATGATAAACCTACCACTTGCCAACCAGTACTGTGGGAAACCTTTTTGTGAAAACAACGGAAAAAACTATGAGAACCGTTTTAGAAAATTTATTTGCGCGCGCTTTTCTTTTTCTATGTTTAACTGTTGGAAATTTATTGACTACGATTCTGATATTAATACAGATACTCGTAAGTTTTTATACGAGGAATTGTGAGCGATTCCCGTTTAACTTACGTGGTGATTACTAGTAATAAAGTATGATAGAAAATATCTCTATACCTTATGTATAGAGTTATTTATTCGCCTACGTATTACACATTTACCCGATCCTTTGAAATTACACATTAGTTACATTTGATTTTAAGAAAAAAAAACCTAATTCTCAATTCAAATATAAAAATTGCGTCAAAAAATAATTAATTTTAAAACAACGGCTCTAGCCGGCCTATAAAAATTTCCCAGGCTCGCCTATTTCTGAGTAAATAAAATCGACAAAAAATAGGTCAGGTTAACCCGTTCGTGGCGGAATCAAATTAAAAAATGATAATCAGTTGCCAAAGCTTAATTCTCGATTGGGCCAAAGTGGTTCGCGGAAATGATAAAAAACTTATAAAATGGCGGCGCGGCAACGGTACGAACTGATTTGCAAAAAACAATGTTTTATAAATATAGGCTATGCGCCGCTTTCTTTTACCACGTTTTTGAAATTGCACATTTTGAAGGTGGTTTTTTTAAGACATCATAATGGTCTCGGTGTACTAAAATATGAAGAATCGTAATTAAGACTAGATTTGTAATATTTATTTGTTTTTTTCTAATAATTCAGAATTAGATACGAGAATAATGAACTATAGTCGTATAATATGCGAAAACCTGTACTTCGTAGGAGCAGAAAAGAAGGTTTGTTGATTTTAAAGTATAGATTTTTTATAGACTTTCAAAACATATTGATATGATTTACAATTTATTTTAATAATTAATTTTAAATAGTGAATATAAATAACATTTTACTACATATACTGCAGTTAAATTAGTAAAATAACTTATTATAATCTTAATATATATACTTATAATATATAAAATCAAATTTGCACACCGTGTGCAGTTTGATATAACTTAAAAGATAGGATAGCTTACATCTCAATTTATACCCACAATATTATTTTATTACAAAATATTATTTTATTATTTGATAGTCACAATTCTAACAGATGTCGCTGTGTTGAATGTACCAACGTTTCAAATAAGCTACAATTTAATGGCATTACCACCAAAAAAGCATGGTGGTCCACATGACTGGTGTTCTCCTACCGTTTCCCTTGAATAGGTTACTACTATGTAATATAACTAAAACCTTAGCCATATATACATAGATAATCATAGCAATAAGTCATTTAACAGATATCCGCTTGACTTTTAGGTTCTTATTGATAAAAAAGTCTATACCTACTGGGCATTGTAATGTTATATTCAAGAAATTGGAAAAGTAAACGAAATCAGTGAGTACAACCATGCAACATATTTTATATTTAGCCTGTACTGAACTTTATTAGAAGGATGAGCGAAAATTTCGCTTAACTAGTATTCTAAGTTCATTCAACGCTTTTACAATCTTACATAGTCATTACAAAACGTTTCCGTATTCATTTCTTTATAATATGTTCCATAGAATATGACTCGATCGATAAATGCCATTAAAAAAATGCGTAAGCCGACCCTCGCAAACCCTTTCCGTCCCTACCAGTGCCTTGTGTAAAGACGTAACTATACGCACACAATTTCGGTTATATTCTTTTTTATGTGAAAGTGTGGGTCGCTTGGAGGGGCTGTGGGGTGCTGGGCGGGGCGTTGCAGCTGCAGCGTAGGGCTCCGCTAGCGGCCCTCTGACTTCAGTCGAGTGGTTGGCTTCAACAAGCAAACGTCACTGCGACTATCCAAACGCGAAGCGCGCGGTAAATTCAATTTGAATTTTCAACGCGACTCTATTTTACTGTATTTATTATTTAGTGTATATATTTTTATTTTAAATTATTCTGTGTTAGTCAATTGTCATGACATATTAAAGACAAAAAAGTTGTGAAGTTTGGCGGGTTAATGTGTGCGAGTGAGAAGGGGGATATGGAGAGTCCGGGCGAGGAAACGGGACGTGCTTCGCACCCCGCACCGCAGCCCAACGGCTCCAATAAGATTATCGGAAGAAACGTGAATGGAACAAGTAAGCCACAATACTATTATTTTACAGTACTTTCTTAAATTATTATTAAAATTTTAATTCTACCAATTACGAGGAAGATATCCGAACTGAAATTACATTATTATATGTAGAGATATTAACCGTGGGCTTTTTATTATTTAATGTTTCCTTTAAGTGAGTTAAAATTATGAAAATAAAAAAGTAAGTACATATTATATTTTGGCAGTAGATGTCCTGCAGTCATGTTGCGGTTTCCCAAGAATATGCCAATTGATAATTAAAGTTTCGTAATTACAATAAAACATCTAAATCTGTGTGGATCTGAGGTCTGATACTATTTTAATCACATGGATTAGGTATCTTAAATTATTATTATTACACGATGTTAAAAATAGGTGAATACTATGATCGGTATGTTATGTGAGCTTTTTCCTGTTAAATAAAAACAAAATGACATTTTGACAAAAACGTAAAATGCCGCGTAGGAAGTTTTTTAGAGCAAGCTGTTATCCTTTTATGAAGGAATTTAATGAATATGTATGTACGGTCGTCAGCACATCCTAAATAACTTTATGACAAACAGGAGTGTTTGTTAACGTCTTACTTTGTAAGACATTAAGTTTTTTTTCTGAATATATTATCCAGGATATAAATATTACCTACTATAAGACCTATTCCTTAGCGATTAAAAAGAGTGGCGGTCTTGACAGTTCTTCTTGCCCGCTCTACGGTATGTAGGTACATATATATTTAATTTGGAACCCTATTTTTTTAATATTGTCATTCATAAGTTTGCAAACAAAAAACTAATAATTTGATATGATTTCTACAACATTTTAACTGCGCATAATACTTTTTTGTACCAGGGTAGCATATATCTACCAATTTGGAATTTAATATCCTATCATTTAAAATCCTATCTAATAGCATTTATAAGTACTGTATTTACACAAATAAATTTCAAAATATAATTTAAAACAGTTAAATTATTATTTTACGTCAATATGCCAAAATTCAGTCTAAGAACGCTCTCCTTATAGAAGCTCCGTGCCTTTAAAATTCCCATCACCTTCCCAGAACAAAATTAATTTTTTATGAACATGATACCAAGAAAATTCTGAGCTTCAAAAGAAGCTCAAAAGGAGCTGGAAAACTGGCTAATTAAGCCAGCCTAGCTCCTTCCAGAAACCTCCTTCCAGAAAAGTTAGTTACAGAATTTGCGATTAAACAATAAACTACAAGCTCCCTCCTTATCAGAATGCCAAATCGTAAAATGACTGCTTTACGACTTATTTGAGCGCGACCGCCGCTGTGAAAACCGCTGTGAGAGTTCGAAAAGTGAGTTACAGAATCGCAAGGCTGGACTTGACGCGCAACGGACCAAATGAGCGTCTAACTGCGGAAACTGAGTCCACACTCCACACTACTCTCCTCTATACTGGACACTTAAAAGAGTTAAACTGGCAAAGTGAGGTGGATCAATTAATAATTGTATTAGTTAAAATGGTTCTGTGTCGTACGTTAAATGACAGCTAGCCTCTCAGCTAGTGTTGCCCAAATGCAAGACCAAGACGAGACTTAGGCCAGTCTTGGTATTGTCTTGCGTCAATACACCTGGTCTCGGTCTTGGTATTGGTATTGCGCTCTCAGTCTTGGTCTTGGTCTTGATCTTGCAGCAAGAGTCTCGCAAGTCTCGCAAGACTTGCAAATACCTATTAGCCTACTGCTATTTGTGGGGGCTTGCGGGCTATCCTGGAGCATTTAACCATGTTCATCAACCAATAATAGCAGGCAGGCTACATGTATTTTGTTGAGATTAGCAGATTTCATTACAGTGTGCGTAGGTAAATTTTTTAGGCAATTTGTCGTACTCGTGACTGGCGCGCTTTGCTACGTAGGTACTGTCGTTAAAGTATGTGTAAGTAAAAAACGATGTAGGTACCTACTACAACAAAATTGTATTCCTTAGAAAAATAATCGTCGTACCTACACGATTATTTTTATTTATTTAGTAAATCATCGCTGAAGACAATAGTCGCTACTAGAGTAGGTACGATAGAAGTTGATAAACCGACACTGCAAATCTCGATTTTTGGAAGTGTGTGATTTTAAAACAAAATGCGTAAAGCAATATGACGACGCTCATATTTGGAGCTTTTCCACGTTTCAAGTTTGTTAAAATCACCCACTTCCAATTTTGCAGTGCAATGTCCTTTAAAAAGGTATAATAGGTAATCTATATATATAAAAATGAAACCCGTTTTCCGTTGTCACGACATAACATGAAAACATTTCTTTTTGTATAATATACCTTGAAGCACGAAGATGGTTCTTACGGAGAAAAATTAAAATAAAATTGAGTGAAAAAGTCTAAAAACAATATAATACTTAAAAGTGAATTTGAACTTTAATACCATAGCATAAAGTTCAAGTGTTAGAGGAGGGGTTCCGGGAAGGTAAATTTTTATTTTTTGACATAATGTATTTGTTGTCTTATTAATTTTCTTTTTTTATCTTACTAGCTAGACCGGTGTCCCGAATAGTAGGCGGTACGATGTTCGCCAGGCCAGCTAGTAATAATATAAACTAGGTATATTTTTATTACTTACAACAATTTTTATAAAATCTACCTATCCTTACGACTACATTTTTCCTTGCGAGGACAACATAATCTATTTGCGTCCGTTCTGAGCACCCGGAAACTTATTTTATTCTTTAGAACATGGGCAGTGGCGGCGACCTTTCATATGAAAGCGACGGCGGCAACACAAAGTCTAGAAGCGGACTAAATTGTTACCTATTTTGGTGGGGTTGTCAATGTTGGTATTAGCACAGTAAAACACACATACAATTACACAAAAATAAAATTAAGTAAACACAACGTTTATCCACTTTTTAATAACTAGGTATCCACGATAGAATATTTTTTCTACTAATTTCCTAAGTACTCAGTCTAAATATCTTTTTCATAATTTTTGTTTTTCAATAATATGTTGTGTGTAATTGAATGGTAAACTCTAAATCTTACTAGAGAACTTTTTGCTTGCTTGCTGCTCACATTTTAGTACCTAGGTATCACTCACTATCTATCATTTACCGATATTAACAATGATTATTTCGAAATCAAAATATTCGCAATTCAATAGATGCAATACCTACTTAGTTATTAATTATCATCTCGCCCGACAGCTTTTAACGCTGTAGTGTTCGAATTCAAGCCAGTGTGAGAATGTATTTAAATAAAAGAAACTCAGAGCATTCAATTTATACCTACCTACTGCTAGGACATCTTCAAGGTCATTTAATTTTATACTCCTGTACCAACCCTACCTAAATAGGTAAAAATTGGTGGGCCTCTGTCCGAACTCTTTGTCGGCGAACGCGGCGCTCAAACAGTGTCAAATGCTGTGATACACTTGTTGCAAACCGCGGCGTCTTTGTTTGTAAATTATCAAATAAGTAGGTATATAATACACCGACCGACCAACAGTTTATTCGCAGAACGTCACATTTCCCCAATCAACTTTGAACCTTAATTCTTTAGCAATAAAGTTGAAAATCTGTTGAAGAAATTTGATAGATTGTAGTAGCTTGATGTGCTGGCGTCTGTACCATAATATTGGCTGCCGTAGAAACTGTTACTAGACCTACTCGACTCGCTGTTAGTTTTAAAATTTTGCTAAATAGAAGAATAATATAAACTTTGAAACATAAGTTTCACACCTACATGATGTTTATATAATTTGTTAGCTATAATTTTAAGGACATACCAACCTACGAGTACTAACGTTAGATCTGCACATTAGACATAAACAAGCATAACATATTATTATAGGTAGATACCTACAAGGTATGAACTTTGCTAGAAAGTTATTAGGGAACAGATTTGTGAGTATTAACACGCTACCTACTTAATAAATTGTTGAAATATGTATAATAAGTACTTACCTACCTAATCAATACAATACGTTTCAGGGTGCTTTGAGACGAGCGGCACGTTGCCAACTGCAAATACAACTGCAGTCCTTAGTTTAGTGTTATGATATGTGATACCTACGGTTTTGATACTGGGGAACGTTTCTCAAAATCGGGATTGAAACCAAATACCTACTTAATAACGCCCAAATCTCAGTTTGTCTTAACTGCAAGACGCAAGAGTCTTGCAGGCTTAAGTATTGTCTTGCTCAAGTCTTGCAGGGTTCAGTCTTGGTATTGGTCTTGCTATAATAAGGCGGTCTTGGTATTGGTATTGGTCTTGCGGAAACGCAAGAACGAGACCAAGACTGCAAGACCAAGACCGATTTTGGGCAACACTACTCTCAGCCTAGTCTTGGAACACAAAATTCGATAGAGCAATTCATTGCCAAAAGTAACGTACTGTATGTACACAAGTAGCGATCATTCTAGCATTAAGCGTATATGAGCGGTGGTATCACATAGCATTAGGCGAGACTGCTCGTTTACCACCCCGTTCTATAATAAAAAAAGGAAACATATAATAGTCGGTAGTTCTCTGACATTGCATCATGATGTTTGACTACTCATGCATGTTTCGTAGCGATGACATTTTGACCAGGATTAAAATACGCGTGCACTTACAAAATTAAGATACATATTCGAATGTTTTAACTTTAAAATATATTTTTTATTAATGAAGCCAGAAGTTTAGATAAAATAATATTATCGAATAACGCAATACAAGAAAATGCTGCCATTAAAGGTACACTGCAAGGACCAAAGTTTATAAGTTTATTTGAGTTTTCTATTCATACATTTTTAATTATTATTTAACGTAAGTTAAGATTATTGTTAATACTCTATTTGTGTTATATCTATTTAGGAATGCAAATATAATCATAATTCGTAGATATATTACATTTATTTAAAAAAAACATATTTTTTATGGACCACAAAATTAGCCCAAACAAATTGTCGTACATACAAACATGAAAAGCGGTGCCGTCCATCATGCGGTCACGATACATTGCTTTTTATATGGCCGTATTATCTCTACATTCTTACTATCGTTGATTCAAGAAAAATTATCATAGGGTCAACTTCTTCCTACACTGCATAGCTTTAAAGCGCGTAGTAAACTCACCGTACAATCACCGCGGAAAAGTAACAAGAAAACTGATTACATAGTGAACTCATCACAATCCTACAATCTTTTTGCTTCGAGTAATCGCGATGAAAAACGCATCGATTCAAAGAAACGCGGGATGGGAAGCCGTTACCGGTGTAATTTGCGTTTTTACACCACCGGGTCTTGGCTCTTTGTCTTCAACGGGCTTTTTGTTTGATATTTAATGTTGTATGCGACTGAAATGTCTTGATACTTCATACAAACCGGAAAAAATACATGTGAACTAGTGTTTTATTGTTGTATTGTTTGTTATTGGCTGTAAAACATAGGTACAAAAAGATATGGAATTTCCGCTTTTTGTAGTTTGTAAACCACGTAGGTTTGCATCATTTGTTTTATTTTTAACAAACAATTATTGTACATCACAAATATCTAAAAATTAAAACCTTAATTGAAAGGTATGAAAACCTTTCTTTAAACATTAAATCCATTAAATGTCTCAAACATCTTAAAGTATTAAAACTTTCTTTAAAGATTAAATTCATTAAAAATAACAAATATCTTAAAGTATTAAAACCTTTCTTTAAACATTAAATGCATTAAAAGTCTCAAATATCTTAAAGTATTAAAACTTTCTTTAAAGATTAAATTCATTAAAAATAACAAATACGAGTATCTTAAAGTATGAAAACCTTTCTTTAAACATTAAATGCATTAAAAGTCTCAAACATCTTAAAGTATTAAAACTTTCTTTAAAGATTAAATTCATTAAAAATAACAAATATCTTAAAGTATTAAAACCTTTCTTTAAACATTAAATGCATTAAAAGTCTCAAATATCTTAAAGTATTAAAACCTTTCTTTAAACATTAAATGCATTAAAAGTCTTAAATATCTTAAAGTATTAAAACTTTCTTTAAAGATTAAATGCATTACAAGTCTCAAATATCTTAAAGTATTAAAACCTTTCTTTAAACATTAAATACAATAAAAACAACACAGTATGTAGGTAATGAAGGAAAAACCGTGGAAATGAAGGAAAAACGATTCTCACATGCGGTTTCGCAAAAACTAACCATTGTGCACTGCATTCATTGTGTTTTTAAATACAATACACAATTTTCTGTAATGTCTAGAATTGTGTATGACAAGATTTTGTAAAAGGGATTTTGTATAACATAGCATATATTAAGCTTGGTTAGTACCTAGTGAACAGGGGAACATGTCATTTTCTGAATATTTACATCTACGAGCAGCTCAATTTGTGAGTGTGATGATGAGGTAGAACAACCTGGAACAGAAAGCTAACAGGATAAGTGCCTAGTGAGTAATAGCAACTCTTATGCTAAAGCTACTCAATGGGGTTGAGTCGCGACTGTGCTTCAATACCTAGATTCATCAAACGCACGTACTGTGGAGAAAACCATCTCAGCAAATCGTTATGACTACTCAAAAAGCGATATGTGTGACACAGCAGCAAGAGTTTTTTTCCATAAATAATCAGCACAGAAATGTGACATATAATGATATGAAAATATTTATGGTTTGTTCTAAATAGCATTTAAACTGTCTTTTTAAATATAAGCTTCTTAGTGATCACTTCAACTAAATTAGGTTTGTGTAATTACTACTAATTTAATATATTTTTTGTATTCATTAAATTAAATTTTTACTCTTTGAGACGCTAAAATGTCTTTAAAAGCACTTGTATTAAAACCTCCTTAGAACGTTCTTAATATAAATTTAACGAATTTCTTTAAACATAGAAAACTATTCAAATGCGTTTCTTTCCAAGCTGCAAACAAATTTGAATGCAAACATGCTGACCCAGAATAAAAACCAACTTTTATGCAAACATTTGAATGAAATTCAAAAGCAAAAACATATCTTGAACGTGCAGTTGATAATAACCCTGTGCTTTGCGCCGTCTGAAAAACGAAATGAAATAAAATGGCGGGCGAAAAAAGCGCGCGAAATGTAAATCGTTAGCGTGGTTCAGCATGTGTTATTCATTTGGCCTATTCAAATGCGTTCTTATATGTAATAAAATTATTTGTTTTTCTATTTTACTTGCTTTTGAAGTAATTTAGGTCCTAAATCTTAAATTCAATAACTTTTTTCACTACTAATATATATTCGACACACATACATATATATGTTATATGTATGAATAATATTGCAATAATTCGTGCTATAAACCCAAAACGCCGTCACTGTTATTAAAGTGATAAAAGATTCCTCAACTAATTGAGGCTTACATATTTAAAATTTTTTTTTTGCATTAATTGCAAAGCGCCGTTGTTGTCTTAGTCTGCGCATAAAATATCACAATTTTTTCATATTACGTTCCAACCGAAGCTTCATCCAATAATTATTATTTAAGTATTTCAAAAGACTTTTTCCATATGAAAAGTAGAATAATAAAAATGATTTATGGTATGTATGAAAAAGCTGTTTTCCCAATAAGGATCCCTATTAAGGCTGTACACTCGTTCTTTGCAAGTTTTTTAAGCGCTGTAGACGGGCTGGAGCCGGCCGAAGATATAAAGCCCGCTGTGTGTAAGGAAAATTAAAAGAAAACATGCGTTTTTTCTTCTTTATATTTGCTCTTCAAAAGAAAATTTTGTTCTATTCCTTTCAAAGAAAACAATAATCTATTATAATCGTAGAATATTATAACTTCTTCAGGGAATTTATAACTCTATTATTAACTCAGTGTATAATTAATATATACTAAAGACCATATTAGAGAACTCCATTCCAAGACACCAATAAATATAACTTATGGGTAATGCTTTTTGTTTACGCACACATTTAAAAACAAAATACACAGACGTAATTACAATAATGAATGTCAAAATTTCATCTTTAGTATCTTCAGTATTGTCTTATTCTTGCTTGTGAAACGTTGGTTCTGTTTCAAGATCCCAAATAAGTTGGTAAAATACTTTTGTTAATGCACTATAGTAATATTATTCAAACGTCATAGCAGTCTACTGTTTTTATCTTTAAAAAATTTGCCGTACTTTAAAACATATTTGTGTAGGAACAAAACACTTAATACAATTCAAACTATTGTACTCGCGGGCTCCTTGAATACACTTATGCAAATAGAGTCGTGGTTGGTAATCTATGGTAGGCCTGAGGCATCTGTCATATCCCATCTTACGTGTGGATGGCGCTCAATGCACGAGGACTTGGTTTTTTTATACTCAATAAAGTCAAAGGAGAGTTTAATAGATAATATTTTAATAAGACATTTCTATAATAAAATATTTTTTTATTTTTTACAACTACACAAACATAGACGATGTATAAATAAAACCAGTGGCCCTAAAAACATTGGTCTCGTTCTTGTCGATTTCGATTTCTGTTTCGTGATCATTAGTTTTATGGCACCTTCTGTGCCTGACACACGCCGTCGACATTTTGGTTCAAAGACATGCCGGTTTCTGCAAAAATCCATTGGTGCACAGTCGGCGTTCAGAGTTTTAAAGAGAACGAAGAAAATATTGCAAAATGTATTAAAAGGCACAATAAGAAACATGAAGAAGCAATTGAGCAATGATGAGCAATTGTAGGATTATTTAAATCATAGGTTTCTTCAACTACGTGAGTATTGCATGACTTACTCAATCCGCTAGCACGCATAATGTGTCTTGGGCTCCGAAACGAGAAACTTCTACCGCTTCTTGTTCTGTGCCACTTCTTGCAAAAACTACTTTTCAGATGCAGTCCACCTCTACTGTCGATCCCATGGTAACTGGGCGGCTGTGATTTTCCAAAATTCACAGAAATAAAGACACTTCGCTGTGTGAATTTTCTAGGAACATACATTCCAGTATATATTTTTTTAACTTAATGTAGCAAATGTTACAACTATTTTGTAATAGTGCTGTTTACTTATTACTAAAGGGTGAAGTAGTAATACATTATATTAAGATTTTATTGAGCCAAAATACTATAAAAACGATTACATAAAAAAGAAATTCTTCGAAGAAAATATTTTCTTAATTTCTTCATAGGAACGAGCAAAACTAGTCGCTAAGGTTTTTACTTGTCCGATCCTCATACACCTTTCATTTTCTCCCACTCATAACTTTTTGTTGTGAGAAAGCTTTTACCAGGTCTGAGGAGAAACTTTAAGGATACATAGTCAACTTTTTATTTCAACTGCTTTAAGTAAAATCATTAAAATTTTCGTTCGTAAACGTTCCTAAAAGATTGAAAAATCAAGTGACTTACACGGATGATTTTTTTACTGGCAGTTTATGGATCAGATTTAATTATCTATTCGAAAACAAACACGTTCTCAATAATCTCATTGATGTTATCAAGTCTTTGAACAAATGGAGTACGGAAGAGGTTTATTTTAATTTCTTACAGTCTACCAATGACTTGATGCCTTATATAATAACCTGTATAAGGCGATAGTTAGTGTAAAATGCGCGTGCCCACGATCATTTAGGGCAGGCACCGGCGCCTTATCAGCTTTCAATCGCTGTTTTTTTATCATTATTGCGCATTCTTTGGAAATTCTTACATAGTTAAACGCAAATTTTAGCTATTTACCTGTGATCAATCTAACTTGCTTGAGAAAAGAACCATGCATACAGACACTTTGATTAGTATTTGATATATTATTTTGAATATTTTCCATTTACCCTCTACTTCCAACAAATATTTTCCTAATAAAACGTCAAAACATCAATCATATTTTTTTTAATTTAATCCTTAATCTTTCTTACAGACGCTCTAGTCAGAGCGTCATTCTAAAATATTCTTGTTAACATCCGTAATAATATCGTCACACTAATATCAGAATCGAAAGAATTTAACTTAAAATTTTTTATTAAGACCGGACAAGCGACGTAATTGTGAAATAATAAGAATATTTTTTATTTAGTTAGAATAACGTTAACCATGTATGGAGTACAGCTATAACTTAACACAGGCTATTAAATTTTTTTCCCGCTTTAATGATTGACACGACCCAGTTCCACCCTATTAACAATCTTGCAACGTAAAAAATTCCGCACTGGTAAAAAAATTGCAGCGAAAAATTACAGATGCAAGTTTCTTTAGCGAACTGCAGAGCCTATTATAAATAATTAATGATACCATCTCTTATGCACGATAAAATGCCATTATGGTTTTCATCGGATTTGCAAAAACACCCAAAACCGCCGGTCTCTATAAAAACGATGGTCAAGTTTGTAAAAGGATGTGTACATTTGAGTTCCTTATAGAATAACTGTCAAAGATACCTTTGAAAATCGTGCTGTCTTTACTCTTTGAAATCGTATATCGTCTCTTATTAGTCAATAATTTGCAAGTAACATTGTTTCTTATCTTGATACAATTTAAGGCTAATTAAATTACTATATAAATGATATTTAATTAAAGAATACTAATATAATGGTATTTACGGATTACTATCAGGGTGCTGAATAATGTAAACAGATAAGAAAGTATGTAGGCAACAGATTACCTAAGGTAAACCTAGTAAGAAAGAATAATAAATATACTGTAGGAAAGTAGAATAAGTGCAAAACCTAGGCCCGATATAAAAATATAATAAAGAAGGTTAGATACAAAATTATTACGAGGAAGTATTATATCACCAAAACAGAACTGAATTAAACAAAATCATTTTTCAAAAAGCATACCACGGATCCCTGATACATAAAAGACAGCGCTTGCATTGCTGGAATTCCTCTATTTCTTATTGCTGCTTTGTCATTTCACTCCTACCATTATATTATGAAGAATTAATAACAAAAAATTGCTCGATAGAACTTATATTTTTTATTATAACAACTTTAACAAAACTTAATTAAACTAAACTATTATTTTAAACTTCAGTACAATAGTACGTAATTTTTTCAGTAATTCACCAAACGTCTCGGCACTCGTTATTTGTAATGCCTTTTATAATGTAGGTTAAATATGGCTAATTAGTGTGTCACGAAAATGGCCGAAAATCCGCAGGTGTGTCAACGGCTTTTAAGACTTCGAAACGCCTTTTTCGTCGAATAGTTTTTGCCACAATATTGTGTATGGAAAGGGCGCGAGGCACCACATAATTACGACTCTATAAATATTGTGCTCATGAAAATTCAAGTCGAGAAAAAGCTTACATTTCGTTATCAAAAGAAGCGAACGAAAGGCTGGTTGCAACTCGACGGCAAAAACTAATCTGTTAATTTCTTATACCTTAGGGTGTTGTCGACCGGACAAAGTTTTATAAGCATTGTTTATAATTTTTGTAGAATTTATTATTGTAGCAATCCGATTCGATCAATTTTATCTTTTTCCATTGTTCTACTTTTCTGATACATCGCTTTCTATGACGAAATAGTTTTATAAGCCTCACGTTTAGGTTACCCCAGATTTGAGGTGTCGATCGAAATCGAAAATCCAACAAAATAATCTATATTTATATACTTACATCTATCGCGGGTAATAAAATCCTAAGTTGACCCACACCTCAGCAATGAGACAATTGAATAAATCTTATTACTAAATGCGAATAAAAAATTTAACCCTTCCGCGACCACGGTGATTTGAAGGAACGGACAAGTCCGATCTAATCTCGGCAGCTGCTTGGCAGATGTTTCACAATTTTGACGGACAATCATACTGACAGACCCACATTTTATAACCACACAAAATTATACCCTATTACAAGTATAAAACGCGTTTATTTTAATATACTCTCAATTATGTTAACAATTCTTTGTGGGTGAAAAGCTTTACAAACGTGGGCCTTATTCAGATCAGTTAAGACTCTTTTGACCTTATCAATGGTAAGGTCAAAGACCTTTGATACAGATATTCCTATTGATGTTTACTTTTTTGACAGGTGTTGACAATTGATTTTTGACTTATTGATTAGTCTTCGTGATACAATTCTTTTAAATTACCTCATTTGTCACATATTCAAGAATATCTTCATGTTCAAACATGAAAGAAAAACCTGAATATTTATTATATAAAACTTAATTTTAAAAAGATAATGGAAAGTTTTATTAATGGCTCTAATACTTCCTTGAAGGGGTTAACTTTCAATTTCTTTACTAATTAATTAACGATCTAACCACATGTTTTGACTATATTTTTCACGCTTTCTCTAAGAATACGCATACATTAGTCAAGTTAACCCTTTGCCACCTGTTGCTGTAAAAAAGCGTCAGTTGTCTGTTTTCCCGCTCTTTTTGACATTAAGGACCATAGAGATTTGTTTTATTTCTTTTTAATTGTCAATTTGACTTGTGGGTGAGGATGTATTTTTTTGAGATCTACAATTTACCGAATCGGAAATAACATGTGTCATTCGAATTCATTTGTCATTAAATTCATCGAGCTTCTACATAATTTGATTTTGATTGATTTTATTGCAGTTAAAAAGATACTTTATCTTCAAATAAAATTAGTGGGTTTTTGAAAAAGCTAACGGTAAAATTGCGCTCCTATGTTTAAATTTGTTTCCTGTTTTTATTTATCTAAATAATATGTAACAATAAAGCTTTATTTTTTTATACGCGAATAGTTAAAGAAGCTATATTATATGCCAGTTACCATTCGTAGATTTTCAGGTGTGGTCTGTATTTTTTTGGGTCACAGCCGGGGTTCAAACGCACGTACATTAAACTCTAAGCAAAATTTCACAATGTTCACACAATCTTTACTCTGTACAATATCTGGAATATCTTTATCTATATCTGGAAGTTTTCAATTTAATTAAAAATACAATGAAATATTTAAAGCGATTTAACACAGCAATTCTTTAATTTAAAAGATTTAATTTTAAAGACTCATATTTTGTCTTAATACATCTCTATTGCAGTAAAGTGATCATGTACATATTGCGGCACCAGTCGTAAGTATTAAAAAACCTCGTGAGAACGCAAGCGTTTGTATTATTTGTCTGTTTTTATCCAACACCTGTAGCCGAGGGAGGCAGAAGGAAAAAACTTAATTAACAATAGCAACTACTAGCGTTCTCTACATCTGCGGTAATTATCATCGATAAAAACAAATATGTAGTATGTATATATACATAAATTGTCAGTCTTTTATTTAATATAAATAAAAATATTTAATCAAATGAAAATATTTTAACCATAGTCAATAAGACACGCCTCAGAAAAATATTATTTCTAGGTGAAGAAAATAATCGTTTGTTAATATTTTATTTTGCAACTTCTTTGTGTTGTTCGATCATAAATTGTACCTACTTTGATATCAGATAATTCCGTTTCATTGAGGATCAGGCCTTTTATTATTCATTCCCAAGCAATAACTCTTTTTATGAAGACAACTGTCCACTCGCGACCCCAATTTTATGTTTTTTATTAGACCTCCATAGAGTCCTCTTTTTGTCTATAGACTCTTTGGTCATGTTTGATGTTCTCACGGAAGAGGTTGAATACAGATTGAATGGACGCAAAGAAAAAATACGGAAGGGTTGCCAGTATCAAAATTATTAGTTTGTTTTAACCGTAAGGTGCTCTGTGTGGGAATAAATGACCCCATATTTAACTTCCGGGAAGATGGTAAAATGTTCTTAATGAGAGGATGTGGACAGATAAAAAATTACTGGACCATGCATCTGTTGATATTACTGTGGCATTCTCTGTAAGTTAAAAGAAAACAATCATCGTACAAAAAATACAACTGGAATTTAAACAGGTTAAGTAATGAGTGACATTTTGATAAACTTATGAAAATAATTGATATAATTACAATTTAAAAGCTTTAATATTGTCAGGATTTTTCACTAATGTATTATTTATTGTATTTAAGAGATTTTTAAAACTTCAGCGTATCAGAAATTTTTTTTCAAGTCGTTATCTCGTCGGGAAATAAATTTCAATACTAAGTTAAACCGTAAATGTACATTTAATGGGATACTTGGAGTACCGTCATAGTTTTTAGTAACAGTCATAGTGTAGTACACATTAATGTAGTAAACTCAATAACAAGATCCTACACAATGCAAACCTACATATAATACCCAAAAAACGCACTTTCTTCTCACAACGCTTTTTATCCTTTAGAGGCCCATTCATCTTTGACCAGTTTCTTAAAAACAATCTTAATGTACAACAGTTGAAATATGAAATTCTAAGTGTATGTAGGAATTATTATGTCAAGTTACGTAAATAATATTAACGTAAGTAATAGCCATTTGACATGATTATTATTATTTCCACGCCACGGAAACCTAGTGTGGGGGCTAGTGCATTTTTTTTTCTCTTCTAGATATGGACTGTAAATTGTATTACGTGGAATGTAACTGAACTAAGTGTCGGTAAGTAAACATATTGGGAGCCAAGTGTCCGAAGGGTGCAACCCTTTGACTGACAGATGCCGCGTATGGTCTAGGGTTGAGATCGTAATAGATTTAGATATTTTAAAATAGAAATATGCAGCAAAACTTTTCACTAACATTTACTAGATGCTTAAGTCGTGCATCTAATAATATAAGAAATCAAACTGGGTTTGAAGACTAGAAAGACAATTGTATAAATGAGTATGCTTTCAAAATCGCTGATTTTTTTATAGAACAGGAGGCAAATCGGTAGCGAGTTATCGGCCTTTAAGGAATTGATTTTCCATTTAAATTATTCGTCTAAAACATTGTATAATAATAGATGCTTTAATTTGCAATATTTACAATTATCGAACTTAAGAGATATTTTATTAGTAACACCATTTTTGTTAAAGTGAACTATTAATACGTATGTATATTTTTTTTAAAACTTTAAGTCTTCCAAGTGACAACCCTATTCGCCTTCTGAGGGTGGTCAAAATTACCTCTCCCCGCATTTTTTCAATTAAAAAACGTGAGGTGCTAACGACGGTGCTCGAAGCTCTCGAAGGATAGCAATTAGACAATTTTTCATTTAATGGAAACATGTGTAAAGGGTCTAAGTGGCGCTTCGGGGTATGTTTATGGCTTTTAGTGTCGTTTTGAGATAAGCAAACTTGAAAATACTCCATTATTCCATGTATGAAATTATTTGTGATAATTGTGGTGTATATTATTGATGTAATAATGAAAGAGTAGTCGAAATAAATAATAGCCATATATTCGTTATGGGACTTGTACAAGTTAAAAGAAAAACATCGGTTGGCGTTAAATATAATACCTTGGCAACCCTACGTTTTTGTGTGTCAGGGGAGCAAGTAAAAGAGTAGATTGAGTGACTTTTTGCTGACCCCTTTTAGGGTTACCATGTACTTGTGTAACTTTGTCTAGTAAAAACTCTTAGGATGTTTGGACAGTAACCAATTTTTCTGTAGAACAATGTCTTAGGTATATATTGTTTCTGTCAATCTTTTTTAAAAGTTTATATCTTGCTTTGAAATAGGTCTATAATTACGACTTCAATATCAAAATTCAAAAACACATGTCCGTCAAACTAATTTCTTTATTATATTTGATTAACCCTTCGCTCTGTAATTACAAAACAGATGCAACACTGATTAATTATTAGAAAAAGTGTTGCCACCTGCCGAATATCACTTTCGATCGCTAGGAAAAAATATAGGAGCCGGTGCTTTTTGTGGGTCAATTTGGTATGTAAATCGTCTAGTCATTCTGTGATTTCCGTTTTATAAGAAACAAAGGATTTTTTGTTAATGATAGCAGATGAGTATATTACTAGCCCTTTCTAACATCATAGTACTTATTATTGAGATAATTAAAAAAACAAATCATGGGCGCTACAATCTCTTTAGGTCTGGGCCTCAGATATTTGTTCATGATAATTAGTCATCAGTGTGATCAGCCTCCTTTGTCTGACAAACGCCATCGACTTTTTTGGTCTTAGGCAAGCCGGTTTCCTCAAGATGTTTTCCTTCATCGTTCGAGCGAATGTTAAATGCGCATATAGAAAGAAAGTACATTGGTGTAAAGCTTGGGATCGAACCTAGGACCTCAGGGATGAGACTCGCATGCTGAAGCCACTAGTCACAAGCCACAGTAGCCTTACATTCCTTAATAATTTTGGTCTTAGGTGAATGAAATAGAAGTCACGTTGATTTTTTAGTCTATGGAATGGTAATTTACACAGGATTCTTTGTTCGACCGCTCCAACTGTTGATTGCGCTTATTGCTAAATACTTGTGTTCAAACACACGACGTCAGGGTTTTGTATTTAAAGTTTAAACACTCGGTTAATACTACCCTTATTTACAATATTTTGAAGTTCAGTCAGAAAAAAGCTCTGTCCTATAGATAATAATAGAACGTTAACAAAGCTTTTGTTTATAACCTATAAATACTGGAGACACAATCTTTTATAAATTCTTATTCAAACCCTATTATTTTAAATCCGCGAACACAGCGTCTTCGCACGACAGTTAACCCTTCTTCTCACTCGTTAAACCTGTAAGTATTAATATTCATAAACCATATTACGCATATCAATCACCGCAAGTGTTAATCACCTAATCAGATGCATGCACACATCCGCTATCTTATTCTAAACGTCACCCGTTCACTGTCAGTGTCATTAGCGGTTTTTTTTCTCTTTCAATAACGTTTTTTGTTTATCTGAGATATTATGAATGAGGTTTTATAAAAGCATAGACAAGGGGCGTTGGGTAAGCAGGAAGACGGGGCCTAATTACTTTCGTATTTGAATTAGCTGTATTTCACACGATGCAGATGTAATAAGATGCGGTAATTAGATGACAATAGTGTTATTACACAATAAGAATAAGATCTACTTTTTTAAAGTCATTTGTCTTTGGGCAGGTGAAGACAAGTCTAAATACTAATTTACAACTAAATAGTCTCTATATTATCTAGTCTACACGAATTAATATGCTTACAACTTGGTACGAAGTATTTGTTGTGAGTAGGTATGTCAGACGTTGGAGTGGAAAACAAAAGCATGTAGACCAATATTACCGATTCCAAAATGATAGAAAAATACTATGTTTTCGTATTGAGCCTCGTATTTGTAAAATAATGAAGTGTATAAAGTGTTAATTAGTTTCTATTTTTATAATAGCAACCCCCGCGAACATCGTTTCGCTGTAATTTGATTGGCAGCTATCTTTAATTTACCAAAGTAAGTTAATATTTAATAAAATCCCAGAGGCTCTTTTATTTTTGCCTTATCTTTGCTTGTATTAAAGAAAAGCTGTGTACAAATATTACTATAAAGGCTATTACTAGGCTTACTATAAAGTTAACGATTATCCAGTAGCCTGGGACTGGTGCTAGACAGGCTACTTCTAAATAATTTTCTATATTTGTTTTACAATGTGGTTTGCCATAGTCATTTTGTATGATGATTTGCTATTTTAAGAGAGTACCGAGAGTTTTTTACGCCGGATTTTGTCTTGGCCTCTGTCTTCCTTGCCGATTAGGGATGTATACTGATTCAAATTTAATGACGTGGAATAAGTGATACCTGTATCTTATGTTCTATAATAAACATATTTTATTTTTATATTTTCATGGAACATTATGTTAAATAAAGTTTATTTAAACATCACAAAAAAACTAAAATGTTGACTATAGCTAACTTCAGGGTGTCAGTTTTTTGTGACGGTTTGCGCGTGCATCGTAAAAAATTACTGTCATCATTTTTCCCTAACGCGCCAAAAGAAGTATAACTTCGAAAATTATTCTAATTGGTTCAGCTATCTTCGAGCTTTCCGCTTAGCAACATATCCATGAGCCCTATTATTTTGACGTTGGTGACCAGTTATATTGTTCTTCCGAATGTTTACGAAGGCAAGTTTTATGTAGTGAGGTTGGTGACAAACATGGACATCCAAAAATTAGACGTCATATCGATAACCTCCTGTTAAAAGTCAATCAAAAGGTCAAGATTCGTAAATAATGTAAATTCGCAACCGTTAAAGAAGTTTTATTTAAACATACCTAAATTAGAAGCTTATTGGTATTATTATGTATTGTAAGGAATCAAATAAATATATGTATCGAATGAAATAAATAATTGTATTTCAACGAGAACCACTCACTCACATTGAAAGATGTTATCGTCTATGTAATCGTTAACTAGCCTAGTAACTCAAAAAATAATAAATACACTCCGTTAAAAAGCTTTTTTAAGGAATAAAATGTCAATTTCCGTTTATAAATTATTTTGTGTAAGTATGTTTTAATACTTCGTTACACTACAATGTGATAAAGCTTTTTATTAACCTATTAAATTGTTAACAAAATCAAGGAGTTCAACAGCGACTGGATAGTATCTTTTGTGTCAAATCGAACTTGATAATTTTTCGAAGTATTAAAATTTTCCTCAGAACCAAGTAGGTAGGTAATTCGGATTTGAAGTATGGTTAAGCTAAGTAACTAGGAAGTTAGGGTTACATTTAAATATAGTAAACCATCAATGTCGCTTCAATATGCATTGTAATATTTTTAATTTGGTCAAATGTAAAACTTGTTTACATTATACGCATAATTTATTAATTTAATCTGTTATTAGTCTTTGTTTCTCATTATGTACATACAATTCTTATCTTCCAAGTCATCGTAGTGCCATCAGCTGCTATAATTTATAACCAGAGTAATAAAAATATTATGAGTTTTAAAACATAGAAAAAACTTTATTTCCATACAAGAAACATCTTGAAGATAATCAAATGTTTTTGCCAACAAAAAATTTAAGACACCGTGAGACGTGCATAAAATTAACTTTTTTATTTTAAATTAATACAAAACCAAACTCGGAAGGACTACGTGAACAATTTTATAAGTTAAAATAAAAAAAAAGACAATGGAGTTGCCATGTGGTCGCTTCACACCCCTTCATCTAGTTAAAATATAATTTGCATAGTAGATGCTAGTGGCGATTTTTTATGCAAAAAGATTATGCAAATGTGTTTTTTGGACATCGCGGCGTAGTGAGAACTCTTTTTTTATGTCTGTGAACACTTTCTTTTAGTAAAGCAAAAAAGGCAAGATTTTTTTAAAGCATTTTTTGTTTGAGATAATTTTAGGTTCACATACATGACATACGACTTCTATTTTAATGTAATGTTATAGAATTAATGATAGTTGTTATTCTAATTATTCGTCTTTTTAAATTGTTTATTTTAAAAATATTAAAAAAAAACAATTAGAAATTATGATAAATAATACAAACTTTATTAATGACAAATATGTACGATGTGACAATATTCATCTATCGCTAGATAGAATTTGAATACTTAGTTTTTGGGGATTTTTAATGTATCCATTTAATAGGTATTTGAATTACATATGTAATTATAAATAGGTGGACCTAGTTTATAACTTTTAATTAGAACATATAATATAGTTAACACAAACGTATAAAAACTTAACCACTAAATCGAAATTACATATTTACACCAAGTATATATTTTTTGTACAATTTTTTTACCTGCCTCGACACACCCCACATTTTTTCATACGACAAAAACCAATAGTGTTCGAGGGTTATTCATTTGGGGTGGCAACATTTTTTGTCGCTTGTCTATGATCAATATTTTTCCATCGCATTGGCGGGAAGCAAACCCGTTTCAACAAAAGGGATCTTATATATTCTTATTCATCTATTTTTTCGTTTAACGGTTGGAGCGATTCTTTTCGGTTATTACGAGGGTTGGTACAAAGGGTTGTTTTTTGTTGCACGCGATTTGAGCCAGAACGAAAATTATTATTTGCACGCATACGTCTGGGCCATAGTCGGCTTATCGATTTTGATATAGCTGTCAATTTAAAAGATGTTTGAGTAAATTAGGATGTAAAAATTCTGCGATTACATTTAGCGACCACCATTTGATTCATAGACATATAATCATAGATTTGTAATAAATCTCGCACTTCTGTTCAAAAATAGTTTAGAACATTTTATAAGTTATAGAAATAATATTAATTATTATTTTGCTACGTCGACAGTTTTATAATTGTATAATTAAAAACCCCAATCTAATTCCAAAATTAAACATAGTTTGATTTATTAAATCTTCCCTTGTTTTGTGTAACTAGTTTCCGTTCCTTTGATGCTATTATTTGATGATAGTAAAACACCTGACAACATTTGTTTCTCTTTTCCAGTGGTTGTGACATCAGCTCCATCTAACGAAGCAGAGTTGCAGTTGTATCGGGTGATGCAACGAGCAAGTCTCCTTGCATACTATGACACCTTATTGGAGATGGGTTAGTATCTGTGAAATATATTTATGGTAAAGCTCAAATATACACGCTGGAGTCATATGCAAACTTATTTATTTCTTGTATCTCAATTCACAAAAATACATACATTATTCTTACTATTAGCCAGTGCGATACGAAATTAAAAATAAAAGACATATATATAATATTAAATACAAAAGATAAAGACTATCGCTACTGTGAACTCAGTCTGCGAACATACAAAGATGTTGATAGTGTCGGGACTTTTTCATTTCATATCTCAATCAGCATAAAATCAGCACACTTAAGAATTTTTATGAAATATATTTGTTTTAAGTTATTTTCTTCCTATCTCTATTATTATTCCTATAAGGTAATTTTATGAGGTTAATAATGACATGCGCTTATATTACATATTCATACCTATTACATATATAAACTAGTATAATACCTATATAAAATTTATTAAGAAATTGATTCCCTTTATATGTATATAAAGATAACTTCGCTACATACTTCTAGACTAAATTAAAGTTATGTGTAATTCACACGAAAATAAAACACAAGCGTAGGAACATCGAAAAAAATTGCTTCTCATCATCTTCGAAGAAAGAAATCAAAAAATATAATTCCATACAAAAAACTGCGCAGGCAACTCATGCAAATTTATTTTTTCCTTTCTATAATGCTGGCAATTACTGATTTAAGGAAGGGTTCGGCCGGCGGTCCTGCGTCTTTTGTTTTTTTTATTCGAAAAATGGTCACGTAAGAATTAGCATATTTATCCAAATTAAAATAGTGTTTTTACAATACCGACGAAACGAACTTGCAGCGTTACATATTTTGCATATTAATGTCGTTAAGGAGATTAGAAAAACTTAAGATTGGGGATGACCTTTTATCTCTTGAATTGAATGTATTTTTTATTGTGCTATTTCTCACATATGTTAACTTTTTGTAGCTTCATAAAAAAATTAAGAACAATAACCATCTTTGGATTAGACATTGCAACAATATTTTAATATTGTAATATTAAATATTATCTATTGTACATAATTGTAGTTAAAACATTAAATCTAAATATTTATATATTTAGAGTTTTAATACAGATTCTTGAACGGCTACAATTATGTACATTATTTAAATCACTTGACGCATAGACTGCTTTGGAGTCGTTCGAGAAAAGTCTTTGTATGAAATATGGATACGCGAATAAATCCAAGACTGTCCCAAAATAATTAAATTATTCTTTCGCTTACAAAAAGATATTATATTTCAGGTGGAGATGACGTACAGCAACTCTGCGACGCTGGTGAGGAAGAATTCCTCGAAATCATGGCGCTGGTTGGAATGGCCTCAAAACCGCTTCACGTTAGACGCCTCCAAAAAGCCCTCCAAGAATGGGTGAACAACCCTGCCCTCTTCCAAATACCTATCGTTCCAAATATTTGTCCCACCGAAAATCCTTTTATCCAATGCAACCAAAGACTACTAAATATACCATCTATGCCAAATCTACCTCGCACTGTGGCCTCACCAGATAACAACAGGCCAATGTATAGTCCGTCCCCTGGTGCTCCCGAAAACAGCTGTGGTTCCACCGCATCAGCCCCAAACGCAAGTCCTGTTCACAGCCAAACCAATACATTTACCAAAATCGTCCTTCCTTCCTCTCCAGTAGCCCCTAACACGAGATCCTTCTCTCCCCAAAGCAATCCTCCAGCTTCCAGCTCCAGTCCAGGATCTGGAACTTCACCCCTTTTAACACCAGTTCTTCTAGATGTTCATGTACATAAATTGGCAACCGCCGCAGACAAACTGAGCAAGCATTTGCCACAATTGGAACCAAAGCCGCAGAATACTAAAAAGAAAATGTGTAAAGATCTGGAGCTGGTTATGATGATGCCAGAGTCGGATCCAAGGAGGATGGAGGAGATACGAAAGTATGCGGCGATATATGGCCGATTCGATTGTAAGAGGAAGCCGGAAAAGCCGTTGACATTACACGAGGTAATTATTAATCAAATAATTGATAATACTATAAGTTAACGTTTTATGAGATTTATTTATTATGAGATTTGATAGAGCTAATATTATATTATCGTGTCTTAGTTTGTTGCTTAAAGTGATAACCAGAAGTTTATGATTTTGTATTTCTATTCCTATGACAAAACAAAAGGTGATGTTTCTGAGACAAATACTTTTTTTAAATTACATAGGTAAATAGTTAACCTCACTTAGATTAATTGTAGCATTATGGTTTGAGACCATAATGCTACAATTAATAAAATAGTTTTGATATTTAATATATTTTTTTTTTCATTTAAGCTTTCTATTGAAACTAATTCCATCTCCTAGGTAATGGTAAACGAAGCGGCTGCTCAAATGTGCCGATGTGTTCCCGCCTTGCTCACGCGCAGAGATGAGCTGTTCCCACTAGCAAGACAGCTTGTCAGAAGGGCTGGATTGCACTATTCAAAGCATGGGTAAATGTTTTTTTAATCATACATTTTATTTGGGTCCGTATTATTTTTTATACAGTAATATATGTTTGAATTTCTAAATTATCAATATTTCAAAAATGTACTATTTTCTTCCAATATTAAATCATTTTTTCCATAAAGAAACATGATCTACTCTCATGTCAAATCTTAATAAGACAAGAGAAAATAATTGTTCACTAGATACAGTTTTATTATTAGTGATAAGTTTTATCAAAATTAATGAAAGTGAATTAAATGTAATATTCTCTTTCAGCCTTCCGCCCACTCCAGCTGAAGATAGAGAAAGAGATGAAGAGGAGACTCCAAGCAAACGGCCGCGACAGGTCTCTCACGTCGACCTCACTGCGCACGACTAACACGGCTTTGTAGCTCTAGTCTAACATTTTAAAACTCCAACTAATACAGCTTGGCAATTTCTATTTTTCTTTCTTAGATTTTTCTAGAATAGTGCCGATTATGACAATAATTACTTACTTTATTTTAGCTTAATTTACGTGACACGGATGCGGAAATGTGTCTGATCCATGCGTCTACGAGTTCCATTTTTAAAAAGATGTATTATTCTATTAACATAGACAAAACGAAAAAAAATGCCCATAGCGAAGAATCAACTTGGCGCCTTTTTAGCAGATATTTTTGCATTTGACATAAATCGAATTTGAATTTTGTAAATGTTCAAATAATTTCTATTTACCATCTGGTCTAAGATCCCGCTATACAACGACCTTCACCGAGATGCTTATTTAATGAAACTTATTTATATTTAATTTAATATGTCAATAAATATAATCCATATGGGTTGCCTAGCAAATTTCAGTCCAGAGTATTTTAAAAAAATATTTTTTTAAACATTTCACCGGTATGATTATTATGATGTATGATAAAGTATGAAGCCCATAGAATATGCAAACATTAGGTTGTTTTTAATCAATTAATTATTTATGTGTATATTTTTTATGTGACACTAAAGTATATTTACATCTTTAGTATAAAAGAAGGTTATAGTGATACATATATAATACTACCCTGATTAAAAATATTGATTGAAAAAAGTTCAAAAAATTTACTACATGCAAATTATAAAAAACTTTTTTTTTTAAATATTAATTAAACATACTCTGGACTGAAATTTGCTAGGCAACCCATATGGATTATTATTATACTAATCCGTTATAATACAAATTACGATTAATCTCGGTTCTAAGTAAACGTTTGCTGCACCTATTCCTTATTTGTAAGTTGTAACTAAGAAACGCCCTACTATTCAAGCGTTCATATAATGTTTGATAATTTAATATTTTGTTTGAGTAAATAAGAAAGAATTTTTAGAAAAAAACAATATAGGCCGGAACAAAAGGGTTATTACATCCAACATCGATACATTTTATCTTCAATATTTTTTTTCGTAATGCATTAACCGTTGGTAAGCATGAGTTATATCGTTGACGCCTCGATTCACGTCACGTTTACTTTTAATTTTGCAACTAACCCGGTACTGGTTATAGCTGGTAAGTAGAAAACTCATTTGCTTCTAATTAATTTTCGCAAGCTTTCATAATAGAACTTTTTCTGATCTAGATTTAGACACGAGAATCTGGCTAAATATGAAAACGGAATCTCGTGTTCTAGATATTTGAACCTAACCTCACTATTTTGTAAAAACATTTCTATTTATTGTCTTCATTTGCTTATAGTACCTACTTAGAAAACAGCCCTTTTATTTTAGACATACATGTTTATCAATTCTTGCTTTAGCACGAACTTCACGACAATGCATATAGGTAGTTTCATATCATCAATACAATAACTTAAGTAGCTATATATATATATAGCGATAGCTATTCTATATTTCGTATTCTTCGTGCTTAGGCTTTATAGACGAACTAAATTAAAATTAGTCAAATTTAATACAAAGAAATTATTAGACAGTCTTAACCAAAATCTTGAAATCATCTGAGCCTATATGTACTAATTTACCAATTTTACATTACCGCACGCTTAGATACGTTACATTTTTAGAATCATCAAGTCTAATTCTAGTAATGGGAATAATCGCCAGTTACATGGTCACGTGACCAATGGATCCAGCGCATCGCAATGATCACGTATCTAACCGTGCGGTAATGCCATTTCTATACTATTGTATTTTGTACGATACCGTCTAAAGCGTTGACAAAGTACATTGTCTTGTGCCACCGCTACAAAATCCTATGGGTTTCATTCAGAATCGATGCTAAGAATGACTTCTGTATATCAAATCCAATACGTCTTTGTGAGTTTCATACTTAGCGCCAAGTAAATCCAATCGGCACGCTGGACGGTAGACGCTCTCGCGGTAAATTAAGTATTACTTAGAGTCCTTTACGAAAATAGAGTACAAATTCTAAAAATGCCAGCAACGCACTTTCGAGCCTTCTAGTAGTATCAATGGGCGGCGGTATCACTTTGGTATTCGTTCTTACAAAACTAATAGATATTTCAATACAGGAAGGCGAAGATGGTGTCCGAGCCAGTCCAGACGCAAGAAATTCCAACCATACGTTAGTATATTAATTACTTTTTATATCCATTTGTTCCCTTATCCATGATATATTCTTTATTTTTAACTTTAAACATTTCCAGCTGGTGGGGCTTGAAGACCGAGAGTGACGACGCTGACTCTAGGTGTTCATATTCCAGTACCAGTACTCCACCACCTGTAAGTATTTTTGTACAATTATTTATATTTATTATTAACTAGCTGGCCTGGCGAACATCGTACCGCCTAACAGTCTATTCTTTATTTTTTTTTAAATACCTATTCTGCTACTCGGGACACCGGTCTAGCTAGTAAGATAAAAAAAGAAAGTTGATAAGACAACAAATACATTCTGTCAAAAATAAAAATTTACCTTCCCGGAACCTTTAACTTTAACCTTCAACTTTAATACCAAATCATATCATAATATGGTATTAAAGTTCAAATTGACTTAAGTATTATTATTATACGAATATTTTGTATGGGCATATAGGAAAGTTGTTTTTAGACTTTTTCACTCATTTTTTTTAATTTTTCTCTCCGTAAGAACCATCCTCGTACTTCAAGGAATATTATTTAAAAAAAATCAGACAAATCGGTCACACCGTTTTCATGTTGTCGTGACAACGGAAAACGGGTTTCATTTTTATAAATATAGATAAATGAGAAAGTAATGGGAGCGTGGTATATAGATTGATTTCAATATAAAATAACAACGCATTTATCAGATTTAAAAGTCAATCATACGAAACATCGAATGTGCTATGTATTTGCAAACGTGAAATTGGATATAAAATTAAATTCTAAATTTCTATCTGAGAATTTTTAACTTCCAATAGCAAGCGATACAGATGTTTTTGTATGCAAATTCGATGTCGTTCTCTCAATATACGTAATGCTGATGTCGAAAGCTCATCGCGCAGACCAAAAACTCATTATTGAATTCGCTATTGGCCGTTCCGAGTTCCGGTATTCATTTAGTTGAAATAATGTAGGACACGTGAACAATTAAGAGTAGCGCGTATGCAATCTGTTATTCTTCTTTTTGCAGGAAACGGAAGAATCCCGTCCCCAAGTAGTAGCAGCTCGTGGTGATAGCATCATAGCAGTTGCCAATCCAGCTTTACAACCACTTCCACCACCACATCCAGCGAGAAATCATTCCAACTGACTCCCTGAATGCTTGTAGCCGAAATCTTCTCACAGCCCGCACTTATTACATTATTTATATTGCATAATTATGTAATAAGTACTTCAATGAAGAGACGACTAATTACAATTCGATGTAATTTTTTTATTATCCTTCTAACAAAAAAATTACATCCAGCATTCAGAGTTATGTTTTTGCTTTAGTTTTCTCTTACGATTTTGAGCAGTAGATTCGGAGTACAAATACAACATTTTCTTTTAGAAAAGTGTTTATCAGAGAAAACTGAAACTTATGTGAACCTTTATGTGTAAATGCAATTTCTATAAAACTAAAGGCGAATAGAAGAAATTGATGACACGAACTACCGAATGACGCGGGCACCAAATTGAATCAACTTTTGTTAAATGATAGTGAAAAAAAGGGTGCGTGTACTTATTTATGTACGCGCGTAAGAAGTTATTAAACATAGTTTTTGATTGCATGCAAATAATTAATTACAATTAAATAATCAAAGACTGGAAAAGGAGTCAGTTTACATTCGAAAAATTAAATAAATAAAAATTTATTATTATTCTCTTACATTAAGTGTAACATAAATTCTATTATTATTCGAATGTTGTTTTTAAATTATGTCCAATGCCGTAGCATCTTCCATGGGCAACTTCATTCTGTTAATTTTGTGTCACGCGCATCGTAAAATTTCACTTTCATCAATTTTTCATAACGCGCCTAAAGAAATATAACTTCAATAAAAACGTTTTTTTTTAATGATAAGTCACTGAATGAGACAGAAGATGGATAGTGAATTGTATATTTAATACAAGAATAAATATACATATATTGGCTATAACCGAATTAACGTATTAAGCAAGGCGATGAAAAACACGGCAGGGCACGACAGGCATAGCACGTTCATATCACTGTTATTTTATAAATCTCGTGACTTTTTATTGCTTAAAGCTTGCCAACTGTCGGCACTCTGATACGTTGGTAAAAGAACCACAATATATTTTTTTTAATTTGAAAAGGACTTATAGCCAAACATGACAATCACGAAGAGATAATACAAATACTAAACCAAACAATTAAAATTACAAAAACTAAACGAAAATCGATTTAAATGTGTGCGTCTATGGATATCCAGATCTAACTTCTTTATAGACTGACTAGACTGCTCAATCTGGACATCGGTGAGCTTTGACCAAAATGCGTCCTTCGGAAAGGAAGGACAAATGGAATGAATTATGAACTTAACAAGTCTCTTATTAAGAAACGTACTACGATTTAATGTTTTATGCTTATCATCTTCTCTTAAAATAAAAAAGCGATACAAAAATAAAATAATATTTTGTATCGCTATCTAAGTCAGTTATTGTACGCTTCAAAATTCTAGGACAATTTTTAGTTTTGCAGATAGCCATGAGTGGCACTTCACAATTTTTCTCACAACTTGGTCACCATCGTTTTATACTTTGTCAAACTTATAGTAGAGATGCCATGTTACGAACATAAATCTTTTTATTTAATGTAAACCTTCTTCGTCAGTTCTTTAAAAAAAATCGAGTTTTAACACGAGTCAAAACGATGACGTCACGTCTCGTGTCTGTGATTGGGCTAGTGCTGTTGACCAATCGCAATCTATCGAACTATCGTAGCGTCTTTCGGTTCAAATACTCACTGTATTTGAAACAAAAGACGCTCCCGATACTTGCCTAAAAGAATTATCTCTCATCCTTAAGTATAGATTTCTATTCAAATAGAACTAGTAATTTAAACGAACCGTACAATTTGTATTATGTATTACATTATTGCTTGAAGATGAAAATGCCGGGCGCGTCCGTTTAAGCAAATTATTTGGTTTAAGTCTCGTACGAAGCGCTGTAGAACTAACGAATAACTATTTTATCAATAAGGTGATTGTAAAATATTCTGTAAATAAATATATTTAATTTTAAGAAAGCCATAGTATGCCTTTTAGTCATAAATTAAGTTATATATGTACATTTTAGAAATAAAAACTTGTATATAATTTGAATTATTCGTTTCAATCAGCCCTAACACATTTAAAGCATATAAGTGTAAGAATAGAAAATAAGGATATAAATAATATCCTTATTTTCTATTCTTACACTAACTTAATACAAAAAGAAACGAAAACTTATTAATACAAAATTTAAAATAAGAACATATGTAAGATACTATAAACAAAGTAAAAAAACATAAAACCCTTTCAAAACTACTTATGAATAATGCGATCCCTGTGAATTCAACCAGTGTCCAACTAAATATTGTGCGTTTTCCAATTACAGAGCATTTTGCGACTCAGTGCCGCACAATGCCGCATAATGCTGAAGCTTAATTGGAACGTGAATTAGTTTTCAAATGCATCAACAGAGTGCGCTAAGTCAGTGTTGACAAAAAAATGGTCTGAATAGAGTTAGCAACCTCATTAATGTATAAATAATGTGGTAAACAATAATAATTGGTTGAAAACTTTTTACGCTTAATTTAATAATCAAATTAATTCATTAAAATTTTTTTACTGAAATAAGAGAAAACCTTTAAAGAATATAAGGTTTTAACCAGCTAAATTAACAGTAAAATATATAGTTCCATGTAAGAAGTTTACATCATTTACGTTTTGAGTAATTTTTTTAAAATGATTTCAAAAAAAATTATAAGTATACCTTTTCAAAACCATTGCAATGTTTACAAAAGTATAAGAAATTTGTTTACAGATCCGAATTTTAAAATAAAATTGTATTCTTATTTTAAATGTGGAATATAAAAAAAGTAACTATTTATACCTTCATCCATACTTATATTTATTTTTTTAGCAGTTTGAAATAACTTTAATTATTTTCAAAATCTACGACGAAACGAAAGCCTTACAAATTTTTCAACAATAAATAATATTTACTAAGGAAAATTTCGATAAATGCCAACTTAAAGAAAAATACTGGTCAATTTTCTGTCACTGTGTTGGTATTGTTTGCGAGAAGCTCGCGAGAGCATTCGTTTTGAGAGTGCTCAATTGTGCGAAGCGTTGCTGTAGTTGGAACACTGAACGTTGAGCATTATGCCGCAAAATGCGCTCAAGTGCTGTAATTGGAAAACGCACATTATATCAGTCTCATGCAACAGTATCAATGAGGGTGAGCAAGACGAGCGTAAATAGTGCTTCCCTACCCTATAATGCTATGCTTAAAAACTTGCGGCACTAAAAGTACTAATATTTATTTGGTTAATAAATAATACATGGTGTCATACGGCTTTCTCAGCTTGTCACACCGACCTTATAGATCAGAATAATTTATGACTCAATATGAATTAGTAATACTAGGCTCTAACACCTTGAGTTGACATAAAAACTGTCTCCGGGTAATGTGTCATTAATAATTTATTTAGTAGGATATAGGTGTAAGTCTGTGTAAAATAATTCATATATAACGTTTCCGGCTTAGTCCTGGGGACCTGCAGTTCGATTCTCGGCCTAACAATCAATGTAATGGGTGTTCTGATAAAGGAATCAATAGAGATATGTTAGCGTAGCGGTACAGCGTGCGTGATGGTTCTACGAACGCAGTTAACACATTGCAAAAAACATCACGAGAAGCCAAAATCGCTGTTAAAGGCTAATAGCGATGACAGCCTTTGGATATGATATAGTATTTGCCATTCCTATAGTAACAGAGTTCTTTAATATGTACTCTGAAATCTCGGGAACGTGAAGGAATTGACGTAGTGAAATTTACGTAATAATATTTTTCACCCATAACTAATCTTGTTTTCACAATTTGTAACAGTTTAATGAGGTAATTATTTTTAGAATACAGATAATAATAGTTGTTATTTTAAAATGTCTGTCTGTCAGAAAAAAAGTTAAAGAGTTTTAATTAGAATTTAAATAACTGTAGAAATAGAAATGGATATAAATATATATTGACTGCGTCTACTATATTTATAATAGATTAAAAAACAGACAAAGCTAGTTAAAAAAACAATTATTCAAAAACCCGTGAATCAAATTATAACCGAAAATTGTGAATATAACTCACATATCACTAACTCACCTTTTAAATGACATAAAAATGGAGATAAAACAAAACTTCATTACATTAAAATATGGCAGAACATAAATATTTAAGCGTTTGTGTTATTTATAGAGCTTTGACGATTTTAATATTACGTAACATTAAATAAGTTTTGAATTCTCGTTAAATTTCATCAAACTTCCAGAATATATCAATGGTCACATGCGTAATGCCATTAAAATGCATTCTCAGTTTACGCAACCACGGTCATTTTGGTCACTTCGCAGAAATTACCGGGAAATAAAACGAAATATCTACTGATTATTAATTGAATGGCATTGAATTCTATTCGTATGAATATGTGTATTATCTGGGTTTAACCCCAGCGGAAGGAAGTTATAATTTTAGTGTTTTTTAGTTTAAAGTTTGAATTTTTATAATTGTTTACAGGATTTTAAAAGTACCGAGGCCATTGCCCATCGGATCAGTCTAAGGTTACATTTTCATATATTTTGACACACAGGAGTCTTAGATCGTGCTAAGTCACCAGTAAACCTCATCCTAATCACCTACTACTAATTACGCAACATAAGATACCTTAAAACTTCAAGACGGCTCTTCTAGTAAACTGCCTCAGTAGGCTGGTGGCTCCGTAACTTCTAATCACTATAGCGATAGGGATCTGATTTTATAGCCAATTCCGATATAGTTATTTCAATATCCACTCATATCAAAACCCGTCCGCTAGTCGAATTGCTTTATGTCGAAGATGGTATCAGAACTACAGAACCAATATGCTCCAAATAGTTGCTAGAAGAAGAGTACCTAAATATCTATTTTCTTAGTCCACGATCCTCATACATCTTATAATATTTTTATCTAAAATATATACATTCCGACGTATGTATTTTTCATAGCTTTGAATTTCGGACTCACCTTCACCCCGTTTTATCACAATTGATGAAATTCATACACGGATTCAATAATTTTAGAAAGTTTAGTAGATAAAATCTGTATTTTCATTGAAACCACGGATAATAATCAAGAGCATATTACATATTTTTTGTGGATATTTCAATTTAGTTTGCCTCTTGGATTCTTCGTATTCGGTCAATAAGGTTACCCTATAATGACAATTGACGGTAAAACTATTTGCAAACTAATACAGTCATTTCCAGTTTTGCTAATACTAGCTCAAAAACACGAAAAATGTCTAAAAACCCCGTTCATATACAAACCTCCAACTCCCACGCACGCCCCAGAGTACTATGAAGCATATGATGCTTTGATCCAGAATCTTTTCGGTCATGACTGCTATTCCAATAAGAAATCGCACGAGAAAAAGCCCTGCCATTACCCAGAACACGAAACCCCGATATACGGACACGGTTCACCCACATACGCCCTCGAATATCCAACTTACGCCCACGAATATCCATCTTACGGCAGCGAGTATCCCACTTATGGCCCCAGTTATCCCACGTCTGGCCATGCTATTTATGGCCATAGTGATTCCAGTATCTATCCAGTGCTTTCGGAGGGAAACCAGGCGTTCACCAGGAATGGATTTATAAATAATATGACGAAATATGCATATAAAAGCAATTACGCGCCCAGTCAGAAACACAATGTAAAAAGAAGAGTTAAAATCGTCGTGAAGAGCAAGGGAACGAAGAGATCGCAGAAACTCAAAGGTTAGTTTAATTATATAAATTTTTGAATTGCGTAACTCGCTAAATAAAAGCTATATATTATATGGTTTTTTTTTCTACTATATATCGGTGGTACTCAAAGTCAAGAATAAGTATCACTTTTATTTTAATATTGAATAACATAGATCCAAGATCTTTCGCTCCACTATGCACTATAAAGTGTTATCAAAGCGAGCATAAAATTGTTATATAGCACCTCCACTTTACATATATAATAATTATTAATCTACTGGAGATAATTTAATGACCAAAGCTTTAATACGTATTATGTACGATTATCTTTTCATTAATTTTGTTTTAATTTTAATTAATTTTAATTTTATTTCTTGAATGATAGAAATTATTCTGCAACCTTGTATCTATACTGGGAACCTAAAGCGGTTATAATTAAGTAATTAATATAGTGATTCACGTATCCCTTTGATTCAGATATAGGCGACATGTCGTTGGGGAAATTTCGATTCCATTTTAAGTTCCGGTCAGTGTGACGTCAAGTAGTGACCTTCTTTAAATATCAACTAACTTGGTCAAGATTTGCCATCTCAGTTTATAAAACTGGCGGCAAAAGACGCACGCTTTGAAAATTCTGTGCTGCAATTTAATTTAAAATTAAACTTAATAGTGTTAATAATGTTGCGTGAAATTTTGTGTATTTGTTTGTGTGTTCCGGTTGTATTTGGACAGTTTGGTGAGTTAACGCAGAAGTTTTTACGCCTTTTACGTTTATTTATAAATTAATTCATATATTTTGTTTACTAAAAAACTGATGAATATGTAAGCAGTGAATTGTTAAACCAATTAAAACTGTAAACGTGAAAACCAGAAATACAGAGAACGCTCGTAACTACTTATTTATGTTTAAGCAAAAACATTTATTATTATTGATGAAAATAAGTGCGTATCTGAATAATGCAATAGGTAATATTTGACCAAAACATTAAAGAGATAGAAAGGAAGATAAACACAAAACCCAAGAGAACAAAAAAAAACATGATTTCGATTTACGATTTCTTTTGTAATTTATATGTTATCATGCTTATTAAATTTACATCAAAAATTAATAATTTTAAAGGTAATAAATGAATAAAGTACCAATGAAGTACACTTGATATTATAATAAATTGTTTAGACCAATAAGGTTTATATACGCAGCGCTAACACAACAAAATAACAATAGTTTTTTCTTTTATCTATCAAAAATTTACTTATTTCCAGCCGGCATTAAAAAGGAAAGTTATCGCTACATTAAATAACGGAAATCACATATAAATTGCGGTTAAATTCGCGCTAATCTAACAATTGGATCATCAAACACGGAAAAAGTAATTTTGGTTTTAGTGTTAAATGCCTGTTAAGAATAATAATTATTGTCTATAGATATTTGGAGCAAAATTTTCATTCAATTTTTAAAAATTTCCCATCAATTCATCATAATAAAATAACCTAGTTGTTTGATACAACAGTCAGTGATAAAAAAATAATAACTGAGAAATTTAATAGTAATTTTATTAAAACATGTTATGAAAAAATCAATTATTTTTTACCATTGCTAAAAGTTTTATTGACTATTTGCTAAATCCTTGAGGTGTTTCATTACCACGACCATTTAAAATTGATTTTTTGTGGTTTTTGCTTTTTTAGCTTTAGCTTAGGTGACCTTGAATCCGAACGCTTTGCAATAAAGAACTAATACTCATAACTTATATTTCAAATGTCAATATTCGATTTTATGTATATTTTTCACAATGACTATTCTGTATTTTCTGCTTAATATTTGCATATTTTAATTTATATTTATAAATATATTTTATAACATAGAGGTCATGGTTATTCCTTAATAATAATTATCAGTACGATAATGAAAAGGAAAATTGTATTATACCTATAAATCTTATAATTAATAATAATATTTATATATATTAAATGCTTGCCAAATCGAGCATTCGTTGGTCCAGTGGCTTCAGCGTGCGACTCTCATTCCTGAGGTTTGAGGTTCGAACCCCGGCTGACAAAATAAACATTCACAAATATTATATTATTTCCTAAAACTAAAACATCATATATATTTAATAATTTGATCTTAGTTAATATTATGAATTATCTAGCATTAATTACAGATGTTTATTTATGGCTTTTAAATATTAAAAAGCTCTTTTATTTTTCTCTATTTCACATAGGTTTCTACCCGAACGACCGTCGTAATCGACAGCCATACCAATATGGATTTAGTGAAAATATTCTAAATCCAAGAAGAATTCAGCAGAAACTAAGTTCTTTACTCAGTTTCCAACCTGAAACGGATAACAGCAACGCAGCCTTCATCTATCCGTTCAACAACCGACCTATATCCCATAATCCATATAATAATTATGATAACAATTATTATCAATCCAGCAACGTGAGATTTCCAACCCCGGGAGACAATTTTAAACCAGCATATCCTGGTGACAATACTTTTGAACCAGATTACAAGGAAGTACCAAAACAACCAAATGGTCTGACATTACAAGGCTTCACAACGAATCCATCTTTAGGTGACGACACCCAAGATGAGCCTATCACCAATAGGCCTATTTTGAATTATGGAACTACGCAAAAAATTAATTACGATGAAGTTTACAAGCCAGGCTTTTCAAATCACAGCAGTGGCCTTATAATGGGTAGTGCATTAAATAAACCAGTGTTTGGAAGTTTTATAACACCAGATTCAGCTACAAATTTTGATACCAGTGCTAAGCCGTCTTTTGAAGATAGAAACGGCGAAGAACAGACAACCCTACCAACATTGACACCTGTGCCGCCGTCAGATGCAAGACAAAACATGAATTTTGGACCAGCTGGAATATTTAGTAAATATTATATATCGTGTATTTATGGTGCATGGAACAAAGCAATAGCTTTTATATTGGTGTTGGTGCATGTGGTATCATTCATACCCACGCTTTTACCTAATTAGAGTTAATTAAATAGAGATAAATAGGGTTTTATAATAATCTTTGTTCTGCTTTATTGTGGAGCGTATTATTATAGTACTAAAGATTCTCATGTTGTCCTAATAATGCTTTTATTTAAAATTAAATTACCTTAAAAGTATGAACTAAAAACTGAACGCTAATTATGCCGAAACGTGATTGAAAGGTGACGAACGAAAGGTTGATGACTTTGACGCTACAGGTTTTTGTGTATTTAGACAAAAACTTTTAAGATATTTTCAATCTATTTGACGTGAAAAACCTACTGCTTTTCATTTCGAATTAAAAATGTATACATATTAAATTGTATTACTGTATACTGTATATATGGACTGTTACCATGACATAATTTTATAAACCTGTTGTCCATATACGGAGTAAAGCAATTAGTAGACAGATCACAAATATCAATATTAACTATCAACTTCGGGTTTGCGACTATTATTTCAAATTCACAAGTAAGAACAGCAAATACAGATTTTTGTAGTAAAATTGTTTTATAAATTAATGGTGAAAATTACTAGTAACGTTACCTTGTAACTTAACGTCATATTACGAGTAGTAAGACTAAAACGAACAGAGTATAACTTGTTATAACGCTATCAATACGGCCAAAGTCACTAAAATCAAGATCTTTTCCTCGACGTTGAATAACACGTTTGAAGGCCACGGTGGTCATCGAGTGGGTCAAACGTGTACTTAATTCGCGCTATCACAACGAATCGTATTTTTGTATCGTTAGTACGCGAGGTGCTTCCCCGTTTTTGTTATCTAATAATCTGTATACATGGGATTTCATATAGCTATTAACTGGAACATATTATGAAGGTTTTCTAGGTAGTAAATAATTCTAAAATTCCTAAAAGTCTAAAATTCCTTTAACTTTTATAAAATACTCCAGCAACGTAGGTCAAATCTGATCTCGTAATCCATTGACGAAATTACATTTGATTTTTAAATTTGTTTATCCAGCCAGCGTACATAATTTTACAGTTGTATGTTCTTAAAAAAACTACTTTGATATTGATTTATATTTAGCATTTTAGATAAACAAAAACAAAATCATTATTATAATATTTTTCATAAGAGAAAAATATTTTTTAAAGTTATAAAGTATAACTATAAAAAATATAGTAAAATAAACAAATCGGTGTAATTGTGGCTTTATTTGAATTAATAATTACATCTTAATTTGTACGTACATAATTTATAATATGTTGTTAGCCTTAATTTTTTACCATACCTTTTTAGTAGCTAAATTCCAAGATATGGAACATTTTGCAATGCTACCCCATAGAGACTGTTCGGCCGGCGTAAAAACCTATATAAACCTAAATTTTGCTTTTTTTTATATTTTTCCAATTTTTCTCAGCATAAAAACCTTCGTCAGAGTTCAAGGAATAAATGAAACAATACTCGAATTGGTCCGCCGTCTTCGAGTTTTACGCTTGGCAACATATCTTGCGATTCATTTATATTATATAGGCAGTCTGAGATATTTTAAATCGCTTTTATACTTCTAATGAGTTCAAAGACAGTATCCAAATTATTATTATGGAAACGAAAGTCGTATTAAATCCATAATCGCTAAAATCAACACATTATCATCCATAACTTTTAAATCTAATTAGTGTGAATAACAATTATGTGTCATGCTTGGTGGATTTTCTAATTTAAGTGTCGTAAAGTTTAGTTTCATATTATAACCACGTATATTAAAAGTCTAACTGCAGTAAATTATATGTTTACCAATTGTATTACACGAAAAGGTTCCCTACCTTTTCTTGCTGGGTGTACCTACGCTATATTAAAAAAAATCAGTTCAATTATTGACCTCTACTTTAACTATATTTCCCGTATTCAAATGTTAAAATTATTTAGATTCACGCAGGATTTTAGTACAAAACTGGTATTGAAATTGGTACGATTAAGAGATAAAGGAAGGATAAATTAAGATTATTTACAAGATCCAGACATAAGGTTCTATCTGAGTGTTAAGTTAATCTTTCTAGAGAACACATGTGAAACGGTGGATGGCGGAGTCGGAAATTGCATAAAGATACAAGAGTGTGACGTCTACTATAAGCTGCTCAAGGATTCTCGGGATAAGACAGTTGTAAACATCTTAAGAAAATCGCAATGCGGCTTTGAAGGACAAAATCCGAAGGTAATGTTTTGTCTACTTTTGTCTCTGGCCCTGCACTATTTTTAAATCCATTTTAAACTATCCAACGTTTTGTACTACATATTTATAAATTAGAGGTTTTTCGTTTTGTTCAACGCGCTAAGTTAAGAGGAAAGAATAGGAATGGAGTCAAGTTTATGAACGTTAAAATAGAGTTTCTTTGTAGGTATGCTGTCCCTTACCCGGTATACCAGACCAGCCACCAGCGCCACAGACCACAACAGTTGCTCCTACGCCTCAAGCAAAATCCGTAGACACAGATGGCTTGACACCAGTGACGTCACTTCCGGAACCGCCAGATTGTGGTGTGAGCGAAGCATCGTTTAGTCGAGTTGTTAATGGCGTTCCTGCTAAACTTGGTAAGGTGTATGATATTCTAAATAGTTACAAAGTTTGACTCAAAATACAATTTTTATTTGACCTAAAAACATAACAAAGTTTTACGCAAACAGTTCAAGCGTGACATGTCTGACCAAATCTAATATTCACATCATTATTTAATACGTATTCAAACCCTTGAAAATACAATAAATAATAAAATCCTCTACTGTTTCATATTACAAAAACATTAATCTGTCAGCCGGGTTAAAATAGTTCTATGTAAAACATGTACTGAGTACACGAGTAGTAAGATTTAATCAAACATTGATCAACAACGCCCACTCCGTCCTTAATATTATTAAGATAAATACTGTATTATATTGTACCTATGAGAGTCTAAGTATGGAAACTGAGTCCACAAACCAATAATAATTAGTCTGCCTCATTCTCACTTTACCCCTTCAAGAAATAACATGAAGCGATAACCACGATTACAACGTACTACATGTTTTGTAGAATAAACATTAAAATTGCTTTAACAGCTTTTTATAGATTTATTGATATAACGCAGACGAATTCGCGGTAATTTATTACAAATGATTGTCTTACATAATTGCTGGTCATTTGTGCCAATACAAGTGTAATTACTGTGTTTAACTTGTGTATAACTAAGTGCAATTTACCACTTAACCTTAGTATATTGTTTTGTTTTACTATTAGTAGCCAGCGAAGATTCTAGTTCGCTAATATATCAGTTACTTCGCACATATAAAGTTATATGCAATATAATATGTAATGACGTATAGTTATTTAAAATAGACAACAAGCGGTTATAAATATAAACATATGTAGCAGTATTGGCCTGGTGGCATGGGACTCTCACTACCATTGGTTTTTTTACATAAAATGGCGTAGGTACATTATAGAAACTACGCGCCTCGAAGCTAATATACATAAGGTAATTTTGGCAATAACTATTATTAATTATCGTCACGCCAACTCGAAAATAATACTTTCGTTAATTTCTGAAGCCTAAACTTGACTTTAAAGGTATTTGATGTCTACTGTAAAGCAAATTCGCTAGGCCAATGCTGTATGTACTGTTCGTTCAGGTGACTTTCCCTGGATGGCACTCCTGGGATACCACGACAGCCGCGGAGGGCCTGAAACCAGGTGGAAATGTGGAGGTTCTTTGGTGACTCAACACCACGTTTTCACAGCTGCCCATTGCATACATGGCCATGAAGACTCGCTGTAAGTTACCAATTTGACCAATAATATTATGAACTAGCTGACCTGGCGAACGTCGTACCGCCTAACAGTCTATTCTTTATTTTTTTTAAATACTTATTCTGCTATTCGGGACACCGGTCTTAAGATAAAAAAAGAAAGTTGATAAGACAACAAATAAATTATGTCAAAAATAAAAATTTACCTTCCCGGAACCCCTCCACTAACACTTGAACTCTATGATATGGTATTAAAGTTCAAATTGACTTAAGTATTATTATTATACGAATATTTTGTATGGGCATATAGAAAAGTTGTTTTTAGACTTTTTCACTCATTTTTTTTAATTTTTCTCTCCGTAAGAACCATCCTCGTACTTCAAGGAATATTATTTAAAAAAAATCAGACAAATCGGTCAAGCCGTTTTCATGTTATGTCGTGACAACGGAAAACGGGTTTCATTTTTATATATATAGATCACTCATACACTCATACAGAACGTCAAAATTATTTTACAAATTTAATAATAGCTATTTTTATTTAACTATTATTATTATTTTATTTTGCCTTGTTATAATCCTCTTTTGCGGACTCATGCGACTTCTTCGATACAAAACGTCCCCTAAGGAGATGTGTGCTGCGATATTGTGGGCTAATTATTAATGAGGAACTTGCATGGATATAGTTAGCGCTGCGCCTCCTTAAATTCCCGTGTATATCTTAATATATCTATAACATAATTTCGTATCAAATTGTCTTCATTTTAACACGTGCGATGTTTGAGTGCAAAAATAAAAATTTAATTACGCAAAACCATAACAAAATAGACTTCCAAACTATTGCTTAGGAAGAAAAAAAACAATAATAAAAAATAACATGAATTGAAAACATAGTAAAACGGTACACATGCGTTCGGTATTATTGAGTTAATCGCGTTCATACAAACAGATAGAGGGATTGGGAACTTTAAATTATAATGTTTTAGACGATGTGTCGTGCCCTTTATTGAATACATGGTTTAACTTATTACTTATTTAATGTTATTTTCCATTCATTTTTATTGTAACTCATGCTTTAGACTATAAAACCCCTCTTTCATTACAAACTATTCAATGTAACAAGTTTTGTAACATGCATTCATTATAAATTGTGGTGTTACTTAGTGACTGATTTATCGTGATTCCAATAGGAAATATGTATTATACAAATACAGTAGGAATCCTTGGTCAAGACCCTTGGTAGATAAACAAATACAAATCATTTATTTTTCGGTGACTTGTACCTTAAATAATTGTTAACGCTTAATGAACAACTCTGATTAGGGACAGCAATCTTTTTTCTAGCACAATTATACACAACATGCATATATAACTTAAATAAATTCAAAACCGAATTAATAATTCATAATACGTACTTTTGTCTCACTGACGAATCATTGTGACTGAAAATCTTGAATATCTAATATTAGAACTGAATCATATCCTTGTATTGTACAAGCTTTGAATTTTTATTTTAAAGGTGATGCAGTAATCTCGGAATCTAATAGGTAAATAAAATTTGTAAGCGTCCAAGAGTCTTTATTACTGTATAAGCTTCTAGTCTTTTAGTCAAGTCGACATAAAGGAAAATCTCCAATCATATTTAGCTACTGTTACCTTTTTGTTCAAACACAAATATTAGGAATGTTTTTATTTGCTTTATTTTCCATATCGAAATTTACATTTGTGTATAATTAAAAACTGGTATAAGTCTCCTTTGTTAATATAATATTTTTGTTATAACAAGTAGTTAATAACAGATTTATATGCCTTAAAATTGCCAGTCCGATTGATATTGCCAAACGCGAACATCCGCATATTAGGGACAGCAATCTTTTTTCTAGCACAATTATACACAACATGCATATATAACTTAAATAAATTCAAAACCGAATTAATAATTCATAATACGTACTTTTGTCTCACTGACGAATCATTGTGACTGAAAATCTTGAATATCTAATATTAGAACTGAATCATATCCTTGTATTGTACAAGCTTTGAATTTTTATTTTAAAGGTGATGCAGTAATCTCGGAATCTAATAGGTAAATAAAATTTGTAAGCGTCCAAGAGTCTTTATTACTGTATAAGCTTCTAGTCTTTTAGTCAAGTCGACATAAAGGAAAATCTCCAATCATATTTAGCTACTGTTACCTTTTTGTTCAAACACAAATATTAGGAATGTTTTTATTTGCTTTATTTTCCATATCGAAATTTACATTTGTGTATAATTAAAAACTGGTATAAGTCTCCTTTGTTAATATAATATTTTTGTTATAACAAGTAGTTAATAACAGATTTATATGCCTTAAAATTGCCAGTCCGATTGATATTGCCAAACGCGAACATCCGCATATTAAGCGTCGCAATTTAAATAATCACAATATGTGGCAATAAATAATAATTGTGGTATGGTACGATGATGATACCTATTATTATTTATTACAATGCCAACCTTCTGCACCCAACAACCTAACTTTTTAATACAATAGTATATAGTCATTAATAATAATCCACTGGCGCTGCAACGCAATATGAATCTTGGTTCTTTTTTCAAAACTCATCGTGTTAGAATGATGACATCAAGGCAGGTTTACTCGCGTTGTTTATTCTCACCGAACAAGCAAATACAGAGATTCACACAACAATCTATCAAACACAATCTTTTAAAAAAAGTCTTTGTTTTCGGATCAAGCGTTAGGTCCAAGAATAAAAGCCCGTCATAGTGACTGATTATTATTACCTTTTTTTCGTTTTATAATTGAGTGAGTCTTGGTTTTATAAAAACTTGGTTTGTAAGCGTATGTATACTGTTACCAAAAAATCTTCCATAGTTCACAACGTTCATAATGTGAGATCTATGAGAGAATTCATCCCTTCCATAAGCGAAGAAAAGCATTTAAAACTAGTACAAAAGTAGCAATAGAATACATAATCTTTTCAGGTATGTAGTGCGTCTAGGAGAGTTGGATCTAGCAAGTGAAAACGATGGAGCAGCACCAATAGATGTGCTAATCAAATCAAAGATCAAACACGAGAATTACGACTCATCAGCCTATACAAATGACGTCGCTTTACTCATTTTAGACAAGGACGTACAGTTTACCAGTAAGTTTATTTTATTACCACACTATTGCGTAACGCCTCAGGTTATTCAAGTACTGGGTTATGGTTTAATGATATAAGCATTTCATAGGGTTTTGCAAGCCGTTGTAAAGCACTTAAAATGACACAAGGTAACCTCCGAGTTCTATAAAACCGGGAACGCGATTATGCAGAGAGAGACACATTTCTTTCAGCTCAATTTAAACGTAAGCTGTGGGTAATGGAAAACCTTCGCTTTTTTTGTTTTACGTTCAAAATCTAGACAAGTTTAAATTAATTAATCGTGTTTTGTTTCAGAACTAATAAAACCAATCTGCATCCCACAAAATCAGAAATTACGATCTCTCACCTTTGAGAAGTACAACCCTCTTATAGCAGGATGGGGGGATGTTTCGTACCGTAAGTATTTTGTGGAATTTAAGTAGCATATAAATAATTTCATGGTCAACATTTAAATGTTTTTATTAGTAAACATGTAGACAAAATAAATCTATCTTAGTTTTAAAAAAAAATTAATTACAAAAAAATCCTTTTTTAAAATGTTTTAACCGTAAAATATTATTTATAAAATCGTTTGGTTACAAATACACAAAATCTGATTCTTGTTTCTTATTTATTTACCAAGGAATAAAAGAACATAGTAACTCTTCTTCTATTGTTTTCAGGCGGTCCCTCCGCATCCCATCTCCAAGTTGCCCAGGTACCTGTAGTAAGTAACGCAGCGTGCAAAGAAACGTACAAACCGTACAAAAAGCAGGTGATAGATGAAAGAGTGTTGTGTGCCGGTTGGAAGGATGGAAGACAGGATGCCTGTCAGGGTGACAGTGGAGGACCCCTGATGCAGCCTATTGTGAGTATTGATCATAACTTATTTCTTATAGGAGTTTTTGTCTTGTATGTCGTTGTAAATACGTTTAGCACATTCGAAACATAAATAAGTCTGATATCTAAGCTCTGCCTTGCGATTCTGTAACTCACTTTTCGAACTCTCAGAGTGGTTTTCACAGCGGGGGTCGCGCTCAAATCAGTCGTAAAGCAGTCATTTTACGATTTGGCATTCTAATAAACAATAAACTTCAAGCTCCCTTCTTATCAGAATGCCAAATCGTAAAATGACTTCATCATGACTGATTTGAGCGCAACCGCCGCTGTGAGAGTTCGAAAAGTGAGTTACAGAATCGCAAGGCTGTAGAGTAGATACTAAAACAAAACCACTTAAAATCCATTCAAAAATGATATTATTAACTATAATTATATATATTGTAATTACGTGTTTAGGTAAAGTAGGTTCACCCGCTCTAGAGCAAACATTACATTTTAATTACTTATTTTTTTACTTTTAGTGGAACTCGGAAACCTACCAGACGTTCTTCTACCAAATCGGCATAGTTTCCTTCGGAAATAAATGCGCTGAGCCCGGATTCCCAGGAGTCTACACACGAGTCACACACTTTGTTCCATGGCTAGAAGAGAAGATAATCGGATCTTAATATATATCCATCCAACTATAGCTACATAACGACCGAATTTCTGCAATTATAGAGCATATTATTATCTTTTATATCTGGCTGCTGGAAGCTCGAAGACGCTTTGGCTTGCATTAACTAGAAACAGTATTCAATTTCATTATAGACTATCTACAATAACTATTAATCTATAATGATGTACTAATCATATTATTGTTTTATAAATGTTTGTGGTTATTGATTTTTGAATAAGTAAATGGACATATTTTCGATTGGTGAAATTTCACGAATGAATTTTAGTAGGTACGAAACATCGTTAAAATGGTGTTCGTTTTTATTACTGCGACCACTGAGACCTTATTGTATTTATTCTTACACACAATATTGCATATAGTTAAGATAAAGAAATGTAAAAAAAGATAATGAAAGTTCTAATTTATGTGAAATGATAATATACATAACCAGAAATATTTTTTGATATTAAAAGTATTAAAATAGATTTTTAAAAATCTAAAAGAAAATTTAAATATCTGTTACAAATCTGTATAATTATGATACATTGGTATAATTGCGCTTGTGTGGCCAACATGAGTTAAAAAGGAACTAATTTTTGTATCTACAAATGTTTTATTGTTTTAAAATATCGAAACAAAGGATAATAAGTAAAATTTCCTTGAACATTTGACAGTTCTTACGTTCGCGTGGCTTAAGAAAGTTAAACTGGGTTAAAGAAAGATCCTTTTATGTGAGGTCTAATAATAGTTCATAAGGTTGTGTATTAAATTATTATAAATAGTATGTGATATTAGTGTATATTTATGTTACTTACACAGACGTCACAGAGTCATTCGTTCTGATTTATCAAATAAAAATTAACAAAGATCAGAAAGTTCACAAAAATCCAACCGGAACAGTCAGTAGCGAATTCCAAATATTTATTCTTAAACAAGTAAAATTTATAGCATAAACCAATGTGGTTTTAATTATATTTTAATGACTCACTTGACTTTATGTATAGCCCCTAAATGGGGCAGATGGCGTCTTCAGTAAGTCTCCATTGCGTTCGGTCTTGAGCCTCGTACCTACAAATCTTACTGCTCTCTTTGCCTCATCTGTAAGAGTACGACGCTTTTGCTTGGGACCACCACGCTTTCCATTCTTTGCGGGTTCCAATCAAGCGTCTAGGCGCGCCAAGGGATATAATTGGAATATATCCCCATATATGCTATATTTATAATTTAAATTCGAGATAATAGATGACTTCAAATTAACTGTATAAAGATTAAACAAATTCTATCGAGTGAAATGTTTGGAATTACGGATGTCCAAGATTGAAATGAATTAGATTAGTACTATACCTATTCATACTCAGATATTTTATACAAACATTGATAGCTGGTTGTTATTAATAACTCATTATGGCAATAAAAGATTTTTTATGTTTTTGTTGTAATTGATCCAATCCCTTCCGTACTTTTAGTTAATCTCGTGAATACTTCCGGTATATAAATTAAAACTATTTGACGATACTGGAATTTCGTATTATCTTAGATATTGATGACCTAATAAAAGGTCTGTAAGTAAAAACGTCTCTGTAACTATTCCTTCATGTAATTAGTAGGTGATAAAGCATAAAATAGCAAATATCAGGAAGAGATATAACACAAACCTGATAATGTAGATAGTGTATAATTTTATACGATATGCAATCACTAATCAGTCCTTTTTGGCAATCACAACTTTATTCACTAGCGACACATTAATAACGAACATTTGTATTTCGTTTCAAAATGAGCGGTAAAAAATATTGTTTTTAATAAATTTTCATTGTATTGTTGTTGCGTAAGTTCATACGTTTTAGTGATAAAGTTGTAGAATACAAAATGATATCAAGTGAGTATAGTAATATTAATTATGATTTTTGTAATCGGAATTAAATATTTTATGATTTTACCGGAATAGTAACTTTTCAAATATCTGATTAAATTCTGTTCTTAAAAATAAAATAACCAGACTAGTAACTTTTTAAATATCTAATAAAGATTAAGTTCTGTTATTTAAACGATTACATTTAGATTGTGTCAAAAAATATGTTCTAAAGTTGCGTCTACACTCTATACTACAGTAGTGTCTGAATTCCCGTAACTATGGGAATTGAGAAAGCACATTCTAGGTGCACATTTATGGAATAGTTTCCTTATATAAAGGTAAAATCATCTTTATGTACCTACGGACTTAAAATAATTAATATATAAGGGTTCCGTTACCGCGTAATATATGTAATATACTGGTACTATCAACCAATTTTCAGTAGTACTAAAAGGATGGGAACTTCTAAGGAAATATATATTGACCATACCTCGCTTCGATCTGTTCCTGCAAGGAGCTCTCCTCATCGTCATTTTCCTCGAGAGTAATATTTTTTTACTGCTGCGAAGAAATGACAATACAGGATTTATACATACTATTAACCAAGGTTTGTTTATATATGATTTGGCCAAAAGGCCGTTTGAGCAAGAACGGTAAAAGTTTTGAATAACCACACAAATAACTAGTGCGCAAGTAAGTATATAAGTTTGTTTAAAAAAATAGCTTTTTCTTAAAGATTTCTAAAATCGTATTTGGATGGAATCAAATGAAAAAAATCTTTTTAGTTACCAAACAAGAAATGTTTTTATTAATGCGATAAAATTTAACACGTGTGCGTTATGCTAAATTGTAAAAAATATTTGAATACTTACGTTTGTTATAAAATACGTATTGACATATTAAAATAATTATCCCTTTTTTTTAGATTGGGTTAAAGTTGGTATAGGTGTTGTGGAGTTTCTTCTGGGTGTTCTAGTGGCATGGCAAGGGAAAGGCTGGCGTAACTTCACACTCTCCTTTTGGCTGGGAATTACAGCTATCTCTGGTCTTATTATACTGGCCTTTCCGTTCCCTAATATCAATGTACCGGAAGTTGGTAAGGTTTAAAACAAATATTAGAAAACTTTTTTTTTACATTCATAAGTGTACATTGTGTTCCCTATATGAATAAATGATTTTGACTTTGACTTTAAAGAATCGAAATCCCATTCGGCTAGCATAAGTTTTATGCGCTTTATGAGTTTATACCTGGATAGTTTGAGTATCTTAGAATCCATAAAAACCTTAAACTACAAACAAGTTTTATTACTAATTAATAAATTCAAACATTATACAGTCGTCTCTCAGTCTTTTATTGTACATAAACAATATTGGAGACGCGCAAACATGGCAGGAAGAATACGTCAAAATAAAGTATAAAATGCCCTAATCCCACAATGGGACATGGGACACACATGTTTCAGCATCTACTTCATTGATCATTTTTCTTTAGAAATAGTTAATTTGTCTGGACACACTTCAGTTTCTTCGCGGTGTTTTAGTCTGAATAAAATAAATAAATAAATAAGAAATCATTTATTTGCAAGAAAGTACATAACAAATATATAACAACACATATAATCAAAGGATTATTTCCATAAATCCCTTGCTTATTTAATAAAATGATGTGTGCGAGATTTATGCGTCTATTCTAACTGTTATAGTTTGTGCGTGTGACGATTAACCTAATTCCGCCGCTCCAATGTTACTGAAATTTGTGAAAATATATTTTCGAAACCTAACGAACGCACTGAAAATAAAATCATTGGACCTCCAGTCGATTATGTTATGTTTATAATATTATTCTTATCATTCTTTGTTCCGATAAATTACTAATTTAAGAAATAACAACATGAAATATTTCATCAATCATCTTTGTTTATCACAGATTACAGTATAATTATTATCAACTTATTTCTGTAAAAATATTAATTGGGTCTTATTACATAATATCAATCAATGACGTCAATGAAGAGTGTGTCTAATGATTATTGCCTATTTGAAAGAAGCTTTACTTTCATGTGCTTGGACGGAAGATTGCAGAGTTTAATATTAAGTTTAAGCTACAACCTTTTAGGGTAGTGCCTTTAATTTATGTATATGTTTCGTCATCATTTGTTTTTCTGATTGGCAGTCTGTGCCTCACACGCCGTCGACTCTTTGCCTACGGACAAGGCATGCCAGTTTCCTCACAATGTTACCGTACGAGCGAATATTAAATTGTGACAAACAGAAAGTCTATTGATTCAAAGCCGGGAATCGAACCTCAAAGATCATTATTCTAATTTATTGCCTGATTTAGTTACACGTCATTTGACCCATATATTTGTTAGCTTATAATTAAGAATGTATGTAATTTAATGTTATTGCTAAAACCTTAAAGAATACATATTAAAACTTTTTTTCCCTCTAGAACTATGTGCTGGTGGTGCGATAACAAAATACTCAGAGATAATAGATCCTCATCAAGTCATACGTGGTGTGTTTTTGGTGATCACAGCAGTGTTGTGTGGTCTTACAAAGATAAGCATATGGGCACATGGTATCACGTATCTGGATGATCATGAACCACAAAGTGGTGTGGTCAGTTTTTAGCCCCCAAAACAAGATAAGCATATGGGCACATGGTATCACGTATCTGGATGATCATGAACCACAAAGTGGACCTTACTTTTATGGTGGGTAGTGTATTTAATACAGTTTTTGAGCCCCCAAAACATTTTTGTAGCATAAAACCTAGAAATAGAAATTGAAATGTTAATATTCTTCCTCCCCAGGTATTCTTATCTCAATTCGTTTATCCCTGGGCCTGAGTGGCACTAACTGGCTTCGACCAGGGTCAGTTAGAGAGGACTGGTATGAGGCGCACGTGTCCCTCTCAATGCTTACTCTAATGTTCAGTATTCTTTACACTCTCTTCCCGAGACAGATGCCTTCTTATAAGGAGATAGACCCGCTTGAGAGAACATGTAAGTAATTAATTAATTGCCATTTTTGTTCGTGTTTCATCATTGCAGCTTAATATATAAATTTTCAGCACTTAAATTAATAAGTAATCGCCTTGCGGCCAGATTATTATTGAGCGTTTTTCTAGGCAGTTTTTGCCGCGCACTTTGTGGAACGAGCTGACCACTGAAGTATTTACCAACCAATTCATCTTAGGGTCCTTCAAGACAAGAGCGTTGGTACCAATTCTTAAAAGGCCGGCAGCGCACTCGCACGTGCCTCCTGCCCGTTTGCCTCTCCTCTGTTCTATAAAAAAAAAGATTTTATTTCAGCGGGACCAGCCGTACTACCATATAGTATATATAGTATATATGGTAGTATTTCATAACTAGAGTACTACTATTTATAGAGTATACTCCTGCAAATTGCTCAGAAAATATAGAAGCGACAATATAAATTTTCGTTACATAAAATATACTAAATTATAGATATATCATATCCTTATAAAATCTTTTTTCTTGAAGGTCTACTCCAGCCGCTTCGTCGTGTGCTGAAGAACAGGGCCCTGATCCTGCAGTCGTTAGGCATGTCCTTCTTGACGATTGCCATTTTTGGCTTCAACAATTACGAGACTTCATTGTTACAGGTTTAAACTTTATAAGTATATTGATAAGGCATTTATAGTTATCTCAGACTGAAATACATAAAAACTTTGATCTCTCTTAAACAATTAGTTTCATTTGATTCAGTTTATTTTACATACAATTAATAATGTATTATTAATTTAATATATACAAGTTTTAAATTAAAACATATAGCCAAAATAGATTACACCATGTATACGAAGAATTACTACTAAAATATTATGTACTAACCAAGACAACTTACTAATAATAATTTATTGGTGTTTGTTTGGATGTGTAAGAATTTGTAGTATAGTTACGCGGTTAGTCAGTGCGGTTTTAGCGGTTTTTACAGTGGCGGTCGCGCTCAAATCAGTCGTGAAGCAGTCATTTTACGATTTGGCATTCTGATAAACAATAAACTACAAGCTCTGTCCTTATCAGAATGCCAAATCGCAAAATGACTGCTTCACGACTGATTTGAGCGCGACCACCACTGTAAAAACCGCTGTGAGAGTTGAAAAGTGAGTTACAGAATCGCAAGGCAGAGGGCCGGGACAATATTTTATAATAGGATTTTAATATTGTTTGATTTCAGACAAAATTCTATGTGGAAACGATACGTCAGGATCCACGCACATCTCGGGTCATTATTGACATCTTTAGATCTCTAGTTATTATCTTCTTCGTCTCTGTAAGTACCACTATATAATTTTACATTTACTTCGAGATTTTTACTATTCCTCAGTTTATTTATGTTAAAATGTTATAACCATTCATAAATACTATATATATTTAATATTTTTTAAATGTTTCTTCAGATATTCCGCATGCGTTTCTCGGGTCGGCGTAACGACGGTGTGAAAGCTGCCACAGCATCGAAGGTAGGGGGAGCTGTGGCAGCTTTTGTTGGAGTATTATTCTGTGTGCTTGCCGGTCTTAGCTGTAACACAGGAGACATGGCAGGATTAAATGACGAATACCGACAGCCCGAGTGCAGTATGCAGTGCGGGTATGTATTTTTATTAAGTACGAGACCATGATGACACAGTAGCTTCGAGCGTTGAATCTATTTCTTCTTATACCTGTCTATAACCTAGGCAATCGCTTCTCAAGCGGGGGTCGAGTTTCTTTTAAAAGGGGGTCGCAATCTGTTAAAAATAATAAATACAAACTATATATAGGTACAAAAGACGCAAGACTGTTTTACTTAACTTTTTGGCTTTTTCGTGGGTCGGGCCCTTAATCTATAAATTCTAATAGCGATACCGAAAACGCCAATGCCCATAGGTTTTTGTTCTACGCAATACCAAGTCTGTGACATCATTTACGTATATTGAGAGAACTACATCCAACTTACATACAAAAATGTGGGGATCGGTATTGCAGGATTGGAATTTACAGAGTACTCAGTACGATCGCAGGTCCTATTCATGAACTGAATGCGTTTTGACCTACAATGTTTAAGCTCAATTGTGGAGGTGTTTTCTACATGATATTATTAAATTTATAATTCCTAGGTGTTCTTCGGAGTCGTACGGGTTCAGTCCTGTATGTGAAGTGGATAGTCAAACCACTTATTTTTCTCCGTGCCACGCTGGTTGTAACCAATATGAGGATCTCAATGGATTCTTGTAAGTATACGTTGTGCTTATAACCGATGATGTATCCATAATGGGGCCTGACAGTCAGTGGCTAGACTGGTCGAGGAACCTCTTAAGGTTGGAAGTACAGTATAAGGTGTACTGTTTGCTTTATCCACACTTATATATTTTAAAACACGATTTTAAGAATCGGTCATATTATACAGCGAAACTTATGAGTACATATTTATAACATACTTAGTCATATTGACTACCCTAAATTTGATATATTAAACTTTATTACAGAAATAACAGCAATACATTTTCAGGATCTTACAAAACTGCACGTGTGGTGCGCAGACGCAACGCGCGGTGCGTGGAGGTTGTTCATTGCTTCCGTCGTGTGCTCTTATCTATAACATCTACCTGGTCTTCTTCACTGTCATGTTAGCTGCTGGAGGTACAGTGTTATTAAATCCGCCTTTCAAGGATGAACTGAGTAACTTTTAAACTAATGAAAACTAAAAATGCACCGGTTTTACACGCATAAACAATCCGTATACCTACTAGGCATCTCTTGGTTATCTAACTTTTCCTATAAATACACTATTATGAGCAATGCCTCAACTTTAGTAAGCATATTTAGCATGCTTAGAGCCTCGATTTTTCCGACACAAAGAGCGATTCTAATAAATCACGTTTAAAAAATCTATCCAATTTAGCAACTGTATTTTAAACGTACACGCTCATGTACATAAAATACTGAATATATGTGAGTATATAAATGTCCCGAAGTTTTTTAAACAAAGCATACGAGTATACATAGAATGCATGTAACATATACGTACAGCCCGTATGTACGCCTAGTAATTAAACATTTATAGTTTTAATCTAATTAAATACCTATTTTAATATATTTCAGCTGCATCCTTGTTGATGCAAGGTATGGTTATTCTACGCTGTACGCGTCGGCTTGATAAGCCGCTGGCTGTGGGAGTGGCGTTTGCAATAGTTGGTCTAGTATCACATGCTTTAGGTCATCTCTTATATATGTTAATTAGTGGTAAGTGGGGTTATATTTTATTGCAAATACAGTTATAAAGTTATACTAAATTTGCTTAGAAGAAAACAATATTAAAAAAGCATGCGCTCGAAATTTTGCCCTTATGTTTTTCGCGTGTTTTAAATCATAATAAATTATATACTCAACCTTTCTCAAAAATCACCAATAGATAATCCGTTCGGTATTTTTGAGTTTAACCTTCATATGCGGACCGAGGACTTCATTTTTTAATATGTAAGGAAGGAAGGACCAATGTTCGGGGTTGGGATAAATTATTAAGATGTTTAAAGGGATAATTATTTATTTAATTAGCAATGGACTTAACTAGTGGGGTGAGATGAGATTAAGATAAGAGTCGCGCCAGGTACGAGGTCTGAATGCCGACTAGCTTAAGTGAATATAATATAATGGAAATGAACACACAAGCAAATCATATTGCATGGTGTCATTTACATTGCAATACCTGTACGGTTGTAAATCGTACAGAGCTAAATTTAATCGGCCTACTTTCGGCTATATAAAAGCTTACACAATTATGTTAAAAACAATTTATCTTATCCCAATAAAGTATTATAAAAACCGTTCGTTAGGGTTGACTTCACTGCGGCGTTTTATAACGTATATATTCAGTATTCAAGTAGGGTTTCAAGTTGAACACTTTAGGAAGTGATTTTAAAGTTTTTATAATTTTCCAGAATTAACCTGTGCCTACAGAGTGAATGGCGTATGTATATTCCACGGGGACATTGTCTGGGTTATGCCAGTCGTGAGTGTAGTGTTCTGTCTCATATCAGCAGTGTTCAGTTTCGCGGCCAGCCGGGCGAGTCTCAACAAGGTCGTCGCTCTTAACGGCGTTAGTTGATAATAAATTATGGAAAATCTCTAGATGTTTTATTATACCCCTCTTAATTCCTCCCCTCCCTTTCCAGTTTATGCAAGATTACCACACTTTATTTTTCAGTTAAAATTATATTCACTTGAAGTAAAAACTTATGTGAAAATTATGATTTTCTTCACGTATCCATTTTACTTAAATTCAACTATTACGCTTATCATGAACCCCTCAAGGGAGTGTAGGTCCATCTTTTATCATGTTTTTTAATCATCATCCTTTTGTAATATACTCCTTAATTACAAAGGTATTAAGTAAAATTCAAAGACAAAATACGTAAAACTTTTTATTCCCCAATGGCACTGATTTTAAGATGAAAAATATTAATATACAAATATTAGAAAACGATTAATTATACTTACGTCCTAATATTGTGCTTATCCATTGAAATAAAATCCTAAATTTACTAGTTGACACATACGTTATATATTTTCTTAACACTTTGCAAATTCAAATATTTCTTGCTCTCTCTTCTAATATATGATAGAGACGACAATATCTTGTATCTACTTATAAAAATAAAATTGACTATACCTACAACTATGGAAATATTCTAGTATAAATAACAAGAAGAATCAATAAATTTGTTTATCAAAGGAAAATTTTGATTAAACATTGACGAAATTTTTAATAAATTATTTTATAAAGGATAATATATAATAAATATTTTTTTTCCGAATTAGTGATCTAATATACGTAGGTTTCCTGACACTATTTTGTTTTCTAGCAGGGCTCCTGACGGGATGTCGATTCGATCTCCGTGATTAGCTATTATTATTACCGTACCCTGAAAAAAAAATATTATTAATAATTAAAATGTCATGTTTTTGAGAAAAAGAACATTTTTTATCACACTACAAATAATAAAATTACTCTTAATAGGTTTTTTTGCCAAAACCAGATTTATTTGATTTCTTTAAAAAATTTATTCGTTTTTATAAGCAAATGATTTTGCAAAAAATTTTTAACGATTCTAATGAATAGGAAATACTTCGGTCGTACAGTGATTTATAAGTTTACGAAGTAGTTAAAATCTAGAAAAACGTTATTGTTATCGACAATATAGAAACCTATACATTTTAATTAAACGTAATCGATGTGTTTACATCATCAATAAATAAATGTTACTTCGAAAAACTTATAAAAGTTTAATAACGTATCTGTAATATAAACAGTTAGTACTCACCTTCAAAGAAACACCTCTCCCAAACGTAACATCACCGGACACCGTCAAATGGTCCAACTCGATCAGGTCCGGAATAGTCGCGAATCTATTCAAAAATTCCTTAACCTTCGCAAAATGATTGTCACCCAACTTCACTAGAGGCGTAGACGGAAACATGCGCTGTGGGGACATCACTAGCGATCCGTGCGACAGACTGTACAAATTGGACATCACTAGCAGCAAATCTGACGTCTTCTTCACCGGCAGGAACCGGCTCCTTGGCACATTCACCCCGATCCCACCCTCGAAGCACTTCATCGCTGCACCGACTGCCGTTTCCAGCTGGATCACGTTGAGACCGTCAGCCAAGCTCTTGTTATTGACGATTATCTCCATGTTTAGGGATCCCTGCTCGACCACCCTTTGAATGGCGTCCAATTTCGCCCATAAGTTGTTCGTGTTGAAGAATTTGAACTGGCTGACAGACTTGAAGTCATCGACGTGTTCCTTCGGCACTTGGGCAATTTCTAACAGCCTCAATTTGTCTTCGTACTGGATGAGAGTGCCTCCTTTGACATCGGCTCGGGTCTTGTCGGTGACTTCCATGACGAATTCAGCGCTTTTCTGGTCAGGATTCAGGAGTAGACTTAGGATGTTCAGGTCGACGGTCGCTCCCAGGTTGTCGATGTTGCTGATGAAGCAGTAGGTTCGGCCTTCTTTGATGAATTTCTGGAGGAGACCTGAATTATTGAAGGATTCGTAGAAGTCACCGTGGCCGGGGGGATACCACCTGAAAATGGAAAGAGTACATTTCACGTAGGCACAAATTATACAAGTTTGATTCACAATATTAAATATAGGTACAAGATATTGAATTAAATTGAATTGAAAATTACTTTATTACTTAACGAAATCTCTTTGAACGAGAGTTGGATAAACACTGTAAAATATCTCCGTAAATTATGCGTATAAAATATTCATAGAAGTTTTATATTTTAAAACTACACTGTAAAGCTAACAAGGATTCGAAATTAAAATTATATTTATTTAGAAATCTTTGACAATGATAAATGAAAGAGAAAACGATTTATTAATTGCGATTGGTCAGCACATGTTGTGTCTATGATTGGTCTAGAAATTTTTAGTACAGACTGAATACAACGTCAATAAATAATTTTAGTACTTACGCTTCAATATCATTGTGTACATCTACATTCTTTGGCACGGGCAGCAATGACTCCCTGTTGATTCTCGGGTGACACGATTGGTTAAATGTATGAATATCCAATTTCAAGCCCTTGTACTTGCGGATCACTTTCTGAGTATCTTCGTCCGTGTTGAACGAGTTCATTAGGACCAGTGGTACATTACATTTGTAGGTTTTGTTAAGGTGCTGGAAAATATATATTTTTTTTTAATGGCTCTGGCAAGATTTGTGCATTAGCCAGCGTCAAGTACAGGATTTTTTATAATTCGTGCTTGTCTTTAGAAATTCGAACGTGTCCTCCATGTACGGTTTAAGCACTCACCCGGTACCGCACAACCCTCCCAAAGGCCGAGGACAAATTGAAATTAAATTAAAACTTTCCCTCGAACCGGGAATCGAACCCGGTACCCCTCACCTAGCTGCCACTGAATAAGACCGCTAGGCTATGAGGCCCCTAAATAATAAAATATAATGCTTAAAATACTTTGACACACGTCACAAAAGTGTCAATGAAAATGCTCCCTAAACAAATTCGTTACATCATTTGTATTGGCATCTTGTTCCAATATATATATAATATTATATTTACATTATAGAAAATTTAGTTTTTCAAAACATAATAGGGCACATCTCTTCATTTTTTTTATAGATAATTATTCTTTGTGAACTTTTTGTTTTACGCTGATTAACCGAATTTATCTTGAATTTGGTTTCAAAATTTTTTCATTGTTATTCCACGCTTAATTAAAAAATGTCTATACAAATTTCGTGAAAAGGGAATCAGCAGTCCAAGCGAGACAATTTAACTAATACATTGTATACTTTCTCACCTCAATTTGTTGTACAGTTAAATCCAGGAACGTAAGCTCATTCCGAACCTGAATCACGGACTTAGGTCCTTTACAACCCATGGACGTGCCAAGACCACCATTTAACTTTACTACGACCAGCTTATCCAGCATATGGTGGATGTTATCTGTGGTCGGCGTGCTCAGAGTGGAGTAGTCGATGACAGCGCCCTCGGGCAACTTCTGGATTTTCTCCCATGTTACAGATGGCCCCTCTGTAATTCAAACATAAATATATTAAAAAGTGTAAAGTACTTGAAGAATTCTCTTTATCAACAAGTCGCTTCTGATCAAACATGTTAAACGAATAAGCCTATACCAATTCATTCCCGAAATCTCTTGTTTCATTTAGGCCCGTTCTCAAACTTCAATCAAACTTAAATCAAGTTTCACGAGCTGTCAAAACATTTTTCCTGTATGAAATTTGACAGGTTTAACAGCGCTCAAGACTAAATTGTTACTTGAAATACGAATTAGAATATGGGCCTTAATGTTTATACAATGTACAACAAACTTAGTTTCTCCATCGAAGTATTATTGTTTTAACCCTTTTAATCTCTAGAAAATTTCATTTTGTACAAAAATAATATAAGAGATAAAGCTTTTTAGCCTAAGAGATATCGTTTTAGTATTGGTAGGTACATTAGATTTAATATAATACTCACGTTCAGCCAAGAACCTGCTAAATAAGTTCTTAAAGCCCTTGAACTCCTTCTCGACTACTGGTCTCTTGGGTTCAGGAAGGGTTGAGAGTAGCCTCTCTAATTCCACCTCCAGGCGAGCTAGTGCATCCCTTTTGGTCGCCTCTTTGAAATCTCTGGATCCTGATGGTGTTCTTTGGTGACTCCGGATCTGAAAGATGGGAAGTAATCATGTTATTTTCTTATTTATTCAAACGGCTTAGGTTAATTATGCTTAGTTTCTTTAATGCTTGATAACGCCTTCATTTGAAAGACTACTTGAGGATTTGAGTTCGATTACTGGCATTTAATTTACCTACTTCCGTTAAAAACCCGACGTAGCGTCCACTGATAACTTACTATTATAGGACTTCACATTATCAAAGACAAATTGAGCAAAATACCGAGAAAAATACACTAATAACATAATAATATACTTGACGTTAATGTTAGTTCTAACTTAATGACATCTTGCGGTCGACAACACCGCAATTATTTTAATTTGTATTTAATATTCGAAATCTTAGTAAAAACACGAAAATTCCTTTTTATATTATATTCCGCATATTGTGTGACCTAGAGGTATATGCGGAATATATTTGTTTAAGTTAGTAAATAATTATTAAAGTAGCAGTTTGTCAGAGGGGCTTTAGCGCAGTATACGTCAAATACGAGAGGTGACAAAAGCCATAGACTCAGTCAAGCACAACAAAATGGAAGTGGACGGCACACGAGACTTTAAAATGGAAGAGGTACCTCGTGGAATGGACCTAAAGGTACACGGCGTAAAGGACGATCCCAAATGCGATGGGAGGACACTGGACGACCTTTCTAAATGTAGTGGCCTATACTGGCTCCAGGCGGCTGGTGTAAGGTAAAAATGGCTTTTCCCTCTGGACCCCAGGTCTATATCTGTCAAGGGGGTTCCTACAAGTTTTTTAACTTATAATTAAATATAAGATATATTTAATTTATGTATAATTAATAATAAAATGTTATTTTTTTTGTAAATAAACAATAATTATTATCAATTATAATAATAGTTCATACTTATTAACTTTTATTATAATTGATAATAATTTATTATTATAATTGATTATAAGTTTATCGAAAGGAAATTAAAGGCTCTTTTATTTTTTTGTTAAAGATAATTTTACATACAATCTTTTAAAGGCATGTATAGAGCATACTATATATAATGAACTGTACAAATAATTGATAGAATGAAGTACCTTTAGTACATGAACAAAAAGCAATGACCTTTAACCTGACCTCTGCTATCAAACACGATAAATGGTCAGATTGCACTGTCCTCGACTGCTACTGTTTATAACATATTCCAAAATTACGCCCAAAAGATTATTGATAAAGTTTAGGTATTAAACTTAATAAAAAAAAATGAAGATTCGTGTTCATTAATAAATAGATTAGTTTAAAAATACTAAATGACATGTTTGTAGTGTGTTCTTGCTTTATAATCGAAAATATTAAATCTTTGTAAACGATGAAAATCCTTTGAGGCATGGCATTCAATTGACACGCATTAATCAATTTAAATGATACAAACATAACCTTGATATTATCATGAATGATACTCTATACGCATAATAAAATGCACAAATAATGACTTATATAATAATTGTTCTCATGTCACCTTGATAAATAGAAACTATGCTAGTAATACAGATTTATATAAAATCATTACATTATTTATGTAACTTGACATTTCGAGCGCTTTTTAATGTAGCCAACACATAGAAAATCAGAAGATAATAATTATAAAATTATTATATTTTAATGAACTCGAAAACTACTAATTGAGGAGTTTCGAAATTCTTTCACCAAGCTGCTGTCTAATATGTCAAGTGAAGATAGGCGTAATGGTTGCATTTTCTAAGAATTTCCTTGCAGACCAAGACATGGCCATAAAAAGAGTGGTGGAGTCTTGACAGGTCTTGCCCGCTCTACTCCCTTGATTTGGGAACTGGTACTAAACGTTTATTTAAATATTCCTTACCAATATGATAAAATACATTTTGATTTAAAAAAAAATCTAGTCGTAATGACTACGCATTTTAAATTGCTAAATGTTGTATACATCATGATAAGCTAGATAGTACATATACGTAGGATGTAATCATCTATACATATTTTGTAATAAATTGTGAAGCAATAAAAAAAGTTATATGTACTTTTATTTCGTGGTTTTCACAAAAAGTTATGATTAGCTCGCGACAAGGAAAACCTAAGAGGGAAAATTTATAAAATAATGTTTAATTAGATTTCACGTGGATACAGTCGTGGGTTTTACGATGTTTATTATAAATATAAATAATTTTTAATCATACGTGATATTAAAGATGCTATTCAAGTTATTAGAAGAATAAATATTATATATATGTGAGTTAGTACGACCTCTGTTAACCATTTTTCATACTATGTGCTTAAGTCACTATTTGCTTAGTAGCCTATTTATGTTAATTCAAATATCAACTATATTTCATTGAAAAATTCTACTATAAAATAATTTAAAGGGGTTTTGGATAACATAATTTAATTGCTTATAACTAACTAATTTATAATTCATATCTAGGAACACATACCCATGAACGTATAAATTCAGTCTCACTTGCCATCACTAATTAATTAATATATCAAAACAAACTAATGCCTGTCTCCAAACCAACCCAATTCAAATGCAATTTTTGTCTTATAATTTGGCTAATACATCCTGGCTATGGATAAGATAAAGAACACACGTGAGTTACCTTCGTTGCGCGCACGCACACTAGATAACTAATCGTAAAAACATTATATGTACTGCATATAAAAATATTGTGCGCCTAATTAAATTCAATTAGCTTTATAAAATGACAGCGTATTCAAGCTTGCTTACAATTGCACATCAACAAGACAATACCATACACTCAAACTAAAAAGTTTTGCAACGAACGATCATTCTTTAAATTCTACTCAAAAATCCATATTTATCTCCTAGTTTTACAATAAGTATTAACTTATTGTATTACTGTGACTATATTTCAATAATAATAACATGTGTTTAGAGAATAATAAAAGTCGCATCGCATACACTGTGTAAAATTACCGATAATTATAAAATTATACTTAGAAATTTTTATTGTAGAAATGTATTTGCGATAGTCGGATTTTGAAACAGGCCGTACTACTATCAAATAAATATTTATAAAATCGTTTTTTCTTAATTCATTGAATTTATCAATTAATTATCAATCGCTTGAGACACTGATAAGAATTTTCCAGAACGTTTCGTCTATCGTTTATTGTTCAGTTAATTTATTAGCTTCAATTGAGTCTATTACTCGAGCGCAATAGACATCGAGAATCGGCGACACGCGAGACGAATCAAAATACTAAAAATAACTACAGTAAATAAAAATATATTTTTTTAAAATAAAACCTTAAAACAATACTATCAGAGCAGTTCAATAGTACATTCCAAATTCTAAATAAAAGAATGGAAGAAGTTCATGTAGAAGATTCACTGCCTAAAAATAATGTTTAAACGCCTGAACAAATCTTCATAAATTGTAGCTAATAACCATATTGATCATGACTTGATGACATTTTAATATTATATGAACGGTAGACAGCAATGTCGAAGTAGATCATATAATAAGGTATAATAGATATAAAATTTAAATCTTAAAAAGTATTATACCCGTTATGTACAAAATAATGGTGAAATACTTTTATTATAGAGTCATCGTTATGGGCATTTTGGTAGATTATCAATAATTTGACTTAGTGAAACGAAAGTCAGGCAAAATAATTATTCTTTCAGTCATGATCACTTTGAAAAACTAATTACAATAGATAGTACCCTAACAATGTGAACGTAATTATTGTGAAATACTTTTATCATAAAGTCATCGTTATGGGCATTTTGGTAGATTATCAATCATCTGACCTAGTGGAAGGAAAGTCAACCGAAGTAATAATTATTTCAGTTAGTACGCACGGTGATATATTTGGCTATAAACAACTGAAAACCAAACTAATATTTCGTCGGTCCATTCACCAGATACTAACTAATGAGCATTGTAACACCTCAATAAAGTTTAAGACAAACATTAATTGTTATATGATTTAACTGTCTGATTCCTTAATTATTTTCCGTTTATGCGAGAATGATAAAAAAGTTCAGGATTTGTGCAAACTTTATTTTAAGGATGTTGAGTACTAGAATATAAAGCCAGGGGGATAAAATCACTGATCAATTGTTCAACATGTTTTCTACCATGAACAATATCTATAATCTAGAGATGGTATAACAAGGAAACAGATATGCAAGAACGCGTCCCAACAGTATGTAACTATATAGAATTACCTATTTAACCTTGCAAGTATATAACGACATAACTTACACAGAGAAGCCTATAATTTACATAGAGAACAACTTTTTCGTTTTTAAATAACTCTAACAAGAAGTGTTTATATGTAAACTGCACAGATAATAATTAGTGAGATTTAGCGCTAAGAACGTATAAATCGAGATATTGACAGCTGGTTACCCGAAAGTAACCCTAATTGCGCATTTATATGTGGACAGATAGCCTTTACTTAGAACATATATATTAATTTTTATATTTGTTTTCTCCTCTTGATAGAGTTGTGGTAATTAGCACCATTAACATTATGATAACTTGGTTATTTCAGTTATCGTAACCTATGACCAGATAAACCTTATTATTTATCTGTAAAGATACGAGACGGACTTTAATTATCATTTACTATAATTTTATTTTTCTATATATGTCCACCTTCGTCCCAGGTACGGGAGATTACATTCTTCAGGGTAAGAAAAAATAATGAATTTATATAATTTTTATTTTACGTATAATAAATAGTTAAATAAAAATAAATTCACCGGAGACGTGCCCCAAAATGTCCGATTACGAGTAATATTCAGACAGGGGCCCACGCTTGATAAATAACTTTACATATGCCAAAAGGAAGATCTTGCATTGGTACCTAGGCAATGGTATTCCAATTTTTTTTTTTAATGTTTAACGAAAAGTTGCGAATAAATATTTTTCGAATTATATAACAATTCATATTCTATAATAGTTATCGCGCCGGCAATTACTTTGTTTTATAACTACGATAACAAATTTTAGTTTTAAAATTTGTACTTAAAATAATGCGTATATTATTATCGCTTACTATGGAATAGTTTCCATTTTAATACATATTTCTTCTAGAATAAAAATGGTCATAACTCATAACAAATATTTAAAATGATTACCTTCGTTAGCAAATCCATTTGAATTATCAATATCGCGATGAGAAAAACACAAAACTAACGTCAAGTTAAAGCGACTGTTTAGCTACAATTAACTTATCTTTTTATATGTACCTACATAATAAACGTTACGAGTTATATAAGAAAAATGTTCCGAGTAAATGAATAATAAAAATAATATTATATTTTTTATGATTAAACAATATTTATTAAAAAGACATTCCCTCTAACAGAATTTACGACTTTAGGTAACCGGTAGCCTCTATGTAAAGTGTAGTAACTTTATTATCTACGGAGTGTCAGGAGACATTCCGAAATGTGTTTATATAATCAATAAATAGCTTTCAAAGCTTAATCCTTTATCGTATCCTTAGTAAATCTAGGGATATCTGCACCAAGAGACCAGAGCCATATATCCTATGGGAGGACGAAAATCCTCCATCACTGTCTGTTGATTTCTCACAGCTATCGCGAAGGCACAACATAAAATATATATAATATTCATGCAATAATAGATACAATCTATAATAAATAGAGTTAAAAAGAAATAGCTAAAGTACGACGCATTTTATTTTAACTAAAATATTATCTACTAGTGTAGTATTGTCTATGTATTAAATATAATTAAAATCTTAACTATACTTTTTAAACTAACTGTGATTAAAAAAATACTTACATTTATAAGCCAATCCATTTTATTTAAACTCGAGGGTTCTAAGGTCCTTATAACACTACTTTACACTTGTGTTCAGTAAGCAAATTGCCTTCTAACTAAATATGTAGTAGACAGTACAAGAGTATTGTTTATCTATGACATGATTAGGGTAAATGAGACCATAAGTACTTGTTGTATCAGTCATTGACAATTAGTAGTAATGTAAACATAACTTAAGAAATAATCTAGTTGGCTATGACTGACAAAACAGACACTGAAGTAAACTTGCCTCAAGGGTCAGAATCTTTAAATGCTCTTATATCCCAAAAAGATAATAAGCTTCACTGCCACAATGAATTTGACAATAGAAATATTGCTAATGACTATTTAATTACCAGATATTAATTAAATTACAGTAATTAGGTAAATGGACATTCACAAATATTCATTAAATTTTTATTTGATGTTTTCCTAATGTCTAGATTTTGTTTTCTATGTAAACCATATTACAAACAAAACATGCATTTTGATAACTAATAATTACCATGGTTTATAAATAATATACCTATGTATAATGGATATACGCAATTCCACATGTGCCTACACATGCAAAATATCTACAGTAACTTTGTAAATGGCTATTCACACGATGAGCCCTAGGGTCAAATTAAAAATTAATATCACAAAAGTATTCTCTTACATCATGATTGCTGAAAAGTAAACATCCAGGTATGTAAATAATTCACTAAATTTGATTATAAAATTTATATTCATTACTTCTATAAACATTTTTATAAATAATTATATAAAAGATGATAAAGTGATGAGTTTTTGAATAAGGGGCCTTTCAAGTATTACTTAAGCACTATAAGGGAGGCTTTGATTTTCTTATTTGCTTTTTTATTATATTTTTTTTTTAATGTTGTAAAAACCACATACAATATTCACTTGTTTTATATGCAAAAGTATGTTCATATGTAACTGTACCTGATTGGGTTTATAAGTTTTCCAAGTCTAAAATGCTTTTATTTTTACACAACTGAATAAACTACACTACTTATATCTTTTAGGGCATTGCTGAATAAATATATTGATACAGGTGATGCAAATATATACTTTGAACTTAAGATTCTTAAACAATTATATAGGTTTATCAACAAACCACTGAATATACTTACTACACTAGTACACACACACTAGTAAGTAGTAACACTAGTAATGTGTTAAGAGTTTGATTTAAAAAAAATGTTGTTTCTGTATGCTTTACCTATTTATAAAATACATACTATAAATCATAAATACTTTCATGCACTCCTAAATAATAGACTAAAAAGTTACTTCATATATACATATGTGTTTATCAAAATAATAATTATGAACTAAAAATTCCAAAACCAAATTAGTGACAAAAGAATGATCTACATAGACCTTACCGCTGGTTTCAGCCTGTGGTCATCTGCCTGGAATTTTGAATTTAATTTTCAAATTTAATCTTTTCATACTAATATTTATATTACATCAGGGCCACATATACAATATGTAGGTTATATAATAGGCACATACCACCCTATCTTCAGATGACCTGCAGATGTTTTTCCAAAAAAAACTATGTAACCTCATTTAGGTGTAATCTTCCAAGGGGCAAATGATATCAAATATAATCAAATACTTTTTCATTATATATGCAGTTTTCATGTTGCTCAGTTTACTTAGATAAGGGCAATAATATAGTTTTATTAATTGCTTGTAACGACCATAAGCAAGGTCACATGGAGGGCACCACAAACAAGATAGTAATTATTTGTATGTCATATGTATTGCATAACGTAATAATATAACCTACCTTAGCTTCACATCTATCGCCCATGTTTTTGTTATCAAGGCGTATTTACACTTTGTTATGATAATAAACTACGCGAGAAAAGCCGCATGCAACGCAGAGTTTATACTTTTGACAATCAGATGTTTTTTAAAGTTGAAATTGGCACTTGAAACTTGACAGAGGGCTTTAATAATATCATTACAGCAGATGAATTCGGGCATTTACCGTCTAACTCTCAAAACGTCAAAAGACAGGATTTTGCTATACAGATTACAGAGCCAAGTGCCCGCTTAATTTAGTATGTATTATTATATTTCGAGGTTTTGTGCCAGTTGCTACCATTAGTGCAGTGCTTGAGGGTGTTTTAATTATTAGTACAAAAATAATTAAATGAAAACGGAACAAAGAATTTGGGTTAAAAAATGGGTTTTTGTAATTTTCTTTTTCAGTGTTCCACAAACACTCGTAACCATAGATTTATACCTATTTTATAGAAATTAAAAGGATTTTTGTGACATTTATGAGAACAATACCCTACTAAACTCGGATGAAACATCTCGCACTTAGTGTTGCCCAAATGCAAGACCAAGGCCTAAGGCCAGCCAGCGGAGACTAAGGCCAGACTTGGTCTTGCGTCAATACACCTGGCCTTGGTATTGCGCTCTCAGTCTTGGTCTTTCAGCAAGTCTTGCTAGTCTTGCAAATACCTATTAGCCTATTGCTATTTATTGAACACGTTAGTTTAGATTTTAGATTATGATTCTACTCAACTATATACGTCTTACAGCGCGAATAATATTATAATGAGGGCCTTCCCACTCGGGGGGTAGTTGCCCATAATTGCCACGCTGGGCAGGTTTGGCGGCAAACGGGGGACTACGTACTACTAAATAATTTATATTTTTTTTTTATAAAACTATAAAAAGTAAAGTAGATACCTAAGTAAACTTATAAATTTTAATGTAGGTATTTATGAAACCCCCTTATTTGCATTGTTTTTTTCATCAATTTACAAAAATAAAGTACCTACGAGAAACAGCTAGGTTCTTTACTTTGGTAAATTACTGTAATTACGTAACATATTTATTAAAATAACATATTTAATTATTAATTGAGTACCTAGTATTTACGTAACATATTTTTTTCTTACCTGTCTACTTTTTGCAGTGTTTCTTAAAAAGCTTGTGATATCTCCACTTTGACTTTGACTTAATGTTGGTTTTCTTACAGGAAGAAATATTTGCGATTCTTTCTCGTGAAAAGATAGTAGATGCTTCCTTAAGCCTGAAGTGTTTCTGTTTTTCATTTTTATTTCAACTTTCTTATGTTGGCACAATTTACACATACCAATTTGGGACGCATGAATTATTTCGAAAAACTCGTCAAATTTGCTTTTAGGTCTTTTAGATCTAATTTTGCAACTCTCACTACTCCGACTAGAGCTATTTGAATCTTCGTCACTCATGTCAAATTGTAAACATTCACTCCGAAAGCAATAAGGATTTAGAGTACCTAGGATTTAGAGTAACTAAAAAACTAAACTAAAGGTAAATAGGCGAGAACAATAAATAAGATAGACTCGAAGCGAAGCTCAATTGGAAATGACTGAAATTGAAATAAAAACTCATATTTATAAGCACAAGCCGAAGACCGACAAAGGAAAATGCGGCATTCTTTGATAGAGAGAATAAATCTTTGAAAGATTAAAAAAACAGAAGTTTCAGAATTAAGGTTTTGTGCCTACGCAAAAATAAAGTGTAGATAATTATGCAAATAATATTGTTTGTTATGTTCCTCTTTTATTGGAACTAGGCATGTTCCGTGCCGGTACGTTGCCTGCTGTTTTTATGGAGGTTACTCGCTACTAGAGTAGGTAGGTACGATAGAAGTTGATAAACCGACACTGCAAATCTCGATTTTTGGAAGTGTGTGATTTTAAAACAAAATGCGTAAAGCAATATGACGCCGCTCATATTTGGAGGTTTTCCACGTTTCAAGTTTGTTAAAATCACCCACTTCCAAATTTGCAGTGCAATGTCCTTTAAAAAGGTATAATAGGTAATAATAATAATAAAAACTAGATATATTATTATTACTACAATTTTTATAATATCTACCTATCCTTACGACTACAATCTTCCTTGCGAGGACAACATAATCTATTTGTGTCAGTTCTGAGCACCTGGAAACTTATTTTATTCTTTGGGACTTGGGCAGTGGCGGCGACCTTTGACATGAAAGCGACGGCGGCGACACAAAGTCTAAGAGCGGACTAAATTTTTACCTATATTGGTAGGGTTGTCAATGTTGGCATTAGCACAGAAAAATAAAATTAAGTAAACACAACGTTTATCAACTTTTTAATAACTAGGTATCTACGATAGAATATTTTTGGAGTTTACTCCTTAAGAAACGATTTGAGTTATAAGGCCCGGTACGGAAATTTTATGAGGAGTAAAATCAAGTGTAAAACGAAAAGTTGAGGCGTTATGTAGAAAGAGACAAATGGATTGAACGTGTAAAAGAATGTGATGGATTACATTACACAGAGTATTCTATTTTGAATTCACGTTTTGACAGCCACGTTACAACATTGTCAGTGTTGACAGGTGTAAAAAATAAAAGTAGATTGTCTAGCGTGCCATAGAGTTTTGTCAATAGTAATGGTCAGTGAAATTAAAACTAAAAAGATTGTTCATTATTATTCTTCTCTTACTATAAAGGTAACTTTGGTCACAGAAACAAAATCCTATTTGGGCATAAATGATGTAGGTACGTTTTATTACTACTACAAACATTTATATTTTAAAAACATATATTCTTACCACCTTTAGTATGAAAATATGGTCGACAGCCACAGAACATTATCGCCATTTTATCGTTCGTAAGGAGTAAACTCCAATCGTGCGTCGTAGCTGACACACACACACTTTTTTTTTCTACTAATTTCCTAAGTACTCAGTCTTAATATATTTTTCATAATTTTTGTTTTTCAATAATTTGTTGTGTGTAATTGAATAGTAAACTCTAAATCTTACTTGAGCTTTTTTTAAAATAAACTTATGGAAAGCAATGACATGGCATATACAATTTTCAATCTTGCTGCTCACATTTTAGTACCTAGGTATATCACTCACTATCTATCATTTACCGATATTAACAATGATTGTTTCGAAATCAAAATATTCGCAATTCAATAGCTGATGCAATACCTACTTAGTTATTAATTATCATCTCGCCCGACAGCTTTAAACGTTGTTGTGTTCGAATTCGAGCCAGTGTGAGAATGTATTTATACAAGAAACTCAGAGAGATCTTCAAGGTCATTTAATTTTATCCTCCTGTACCAACCCTACCAAAATATGTAACAATTTTGTGTGCCTCTGTCCTTACTCTTTGTCGGCGAATGCGGCGCTCAAACAGCGTCAAATGCTGTGATACACTTGTTGCAAACCGCGGCGTCTTTGTCGGTAAATTATCAAATAAGTAGGTATATAATACACCGACCGACCAACAGTTTATTCGCAGAACGTCACATTTTCCCAATCAACCTTGAACCTTAAATCCTTTAGCGATAAAGTTGTAAATCTCTTAAAGAAATTTGACAGATTGTAGTAGCTTGATGTTCTGGCGTCTGTACCATAACATTGGCTGCCGTAGAAACTGTTACTAAGCCTACTCGACTCGCTGTTAGTTTTAAATTTTGCTGAATAGAAGAATAATATAAACTTTGAAACATAAGTAGGTACCTACATAATGTTTATATAATTTTGTTGGCTATAATTTTAAGCACATACCAACCTACGAGTACTAACGTTAAATCTGCACATTAGACATAAACAAGCATATTATTATAGGTACCTAGATAGTAGATACCTACAAGGTATGAACTTTGCTAGAAAGTTATTCTAGATACATTTTATCACATGGGATGATGGGAACAGATTTGTGAGTATTAACACGCTAGGTCTACTTAATAAATAGTTGATATATAATAAGAACTTATCTACCTAATCAAGATTTTGGGCCACACTACTCGCACTTAAAACGGTTCAAACCGATTTGTACGATACTCGCATGAACATAAAAAATGTCATACAAGATCGTGTTTATTCTAGTCGAGTTTCTCGTAAGTAAGAATCTACTTACTAAAATGTCGATGTGTAAATAGACGCAGGAAATTATCGCCTAGTGATAAATCCCTGGCGATTCTCGTATGAGATAATGGTAGGCGAGAATTTAGTTCTTGCCTGTATGTAAACATTTTGATACGATAACGCTATGGCGATTATTGCTGGCGATAATCGCGTACGATTTCTCCATCTAAATGGGCCTCACCCTTTGAGACAACATTAATGCATATTATTCAACGTCCGGTCAGGCTTAACTAAGTAGGTACCAATTTAAACCATACCTACTTGTTTTTGTATTATTTTTTCCTTTATCCATATAATATAATCATATATAAATTATAATGTTGCCCTATGTTGCCATACACGGCCACAGTTTTGAGGGCCTATCCAACGAATTGGCGAAATCATCGGCTGCCAATTTTTTTCTACTAATATCATTCTAGTAAAAATGTTGATGTCATATTCCATAATAGTCCATCCCACCAAACTCCCATTCCAATGAAGTTTGACGTATTTGACTGCGCTCAATACGAGATTGTGACTTGAAATACGTATTAGAATATACCTGAGTTTTCTCGCTAATCGATATGCTTGGTTTCTTAATGTCACGCTTAAGCGCTTATTACACTACGCGATATTCAGACAGTCTTACTAAGATTTAGCATAATGTAATAAGAGTTAGCAAGTTAGCCTGTCTAATTAGACTGACCGAATGGGTTCGGCGGTGCTTACTTGCTTACTTGCTGAATATCGCGTAGTGTAATAAGACTTAGCACGCTTAACCGTTCAGTCAGCGCGTGGCAGCCGCAGAGCAAAGACGTTCGTACATGTTTGTTTTCTATGGCCGCGTGCACCATGGCGTGTTCGCAAGAAAAAAAGTACTTTTCAATATTATCAATTTGTACCGAGACATGCCATATTTATGGCTGAATTATTGATCGATTTATTAATAATTGATTTATTGATGACCTTAGGTCTTGATAGGAGTTGCCCGTTGCCAGGAATCTTAAAGTAACTACCAATCTTTGTTTTGTCAAACTGACACTTTGTCTAAGAACCGTATCTTCTTTTTGAATGTATGGAGTAACTAATTTCAATAGACATTCAAACTCGGCAACTCCTACTCTAAGGTAGTTTCTTAAGTCACATGGTTCCAAAACACTCAGTATTTGCATATTTGATCATTTTTCTCGCAAAAGTAAATACTCTTTCACCCATATTTTTCTTTTATTTTTGAAGTTATACTTCTTTAGGCGCGTTATGAAAAATTGATGAGAATGAAATTTTACGATGCGCGCGCACCGTGACACAAAATTAACAGAATGAAGTTGCCCACGGAAGATGCTACGGCATTGGACATAATTTAAAAACAACATTCGAATAATAATAGAATTTATGTTAGACTTAATGTAAGAAAATAATAATAAATATTTATTTATTAAAATTTTTCAAATGTAAACTGAACTTTATTGACTATAATGACTCCTTTTCCAGTCTTTGATTATTTAATTGTAATTAATTATTTGTATGCAATCAAAAACTATTTTTAATAATGCCAAAGAAGTATAACTTCTTACGCGTGTACATAAGAACACGCACCCTTTTTTGTATTTAAATTAATAGACGCGGCAAGAGCTATGGCGATTTTCTGGTGCTTTGAAAGTTTTCCCATCGCGAGATAACCGTCACCGACTACGTACGCTTTGCAAATGAGTAAAATGAGTTAGCTTGCGATATTCAGTCCAGACTCCAGTGTAATAGCGAGCTTGACTAATTAGATTTTAAGACAGTCTTACTAAGACTGTCTGAATATCGCGTAGTGTAATAAGCTCTTTAGCGTTAAGTGTTACTGCGGCGACCCGTATCGTAACTCAAACACGCATTGGTTACACTACACGTCCCGTTTGTCAAAATCAAATAAGTCTCTTACAATTTTAAGAGGTGACAGACATTTAAGTAAACTAAGGAAGAATAAAATATGTTTTAGATCATATTTTTTTATGTAACTTGTAGTTTAATTACCTATATTTAAAGTAAAATAAAATATATGTACATTTGTTAAAATGAAAACTACTATTTTTGAAACAAATCACTGATGTTATTATGCTATATATGATTTAATCTTTCACAAGGTATTTTGTCTCGTAAATTAATCATTTCTTCGATATAAATCTTTGCAAAAATAAAAAATATTAGCTAAAGATTTCTTTATTGTTTTTGTCTTTGGTAATACATTTAATTGTCACAAACATTTACTAAGCATGAAAGACTTGCTGTAAAGCTTTAATAATAAAAAATTAACTTATTTATAAAATAGAGTAAGTAGGTACATCGTGTCATTTATCTCATTAATTATAAATTCTTATAAATAACATAAGCATAAAATTTTCTAGTACAATTTAAATTCAGCTGTTATACGTAATAACACGTACATTTTATTTTTCTAAAATAAAAAAATTGTTCAAGAAATTAAAATTTAATGTCAGTGTCAAATATTAATGAAATAATTATTAAAAATAAACCTTAGGTAGAAAGACAAACTTTGATCGAGTTTCTAGGGAGACAAAGGGGAATGACAGCAGCCTTAGTGCGTCACGACTGTCGAAAGCTGATTTTGTCTCAATCTCCTGTCAAACCATTTACTTATGGAATCGACAAATAACAGATAAGAATTCTTATACAAGCTTTATATTATAAATTGTGAGAGTAACTATGAGCTGAAAATTTTTGAAGTTATACTTCTTTAGGCGCGTTATGAAAAATTTATGAGAGTGAAATGTTACGGTGCGCCCGCACCGTGACACAAAATTATCATTATTAAGTTGCCCACGGAAGAAGATACGGCATTGGAAATAATTTAAAAACAACATTCGAATAATAATAGAATTTATGTTACACTTAATGTAAGAGCATAATAAATATTGTAATTAATTATTATTTGCATGCAATCCAAAACTACTTTTAATAATGCCAAAGAAGTATAACTTCTTCCGCGCGTACATAAGTACACGCACCCTTTTTATTAGATAACGATAATATAAGTAGTATATTAGTATAAATTAAATTAACGACCCATTTATTATTTAAAAAAATTTATATACTATAACTTAAATTATTAATACTTTTTATATTAATTCTAAGTAGGCAATTTTATTTAAATTATAAATAAATCACTCACGCTTATTCTACTGGCTCTGTGCCAATGGAGGCCAAAAACTGACTTGGCCTTTGAAGTGAAAAGCTTCCTGTCCCACCTCCCGCCAATTGCAGGCTTACTGCTGTAGCAGGTCCTCCTCCACTTTATCAATCCAGCAGTACCTAGGCCGGCTCAGATAAGCTTCCTTCAACGTCTGAGGCCCATGTGCTCAAGGTGCCTCAGCCAATGTAGCCTTATATTCACTTATAATGTTGAGTTTGGCTACTAACTCTTCTATTTTGGCATTCTTTCGGACTCCATATGACCTGTCTTCTCTCCTTGTTGTCCCCAGAATTTTACACAATATCTTGGACCACAAGTTTCGCCACCAGTGGCTTCTGCTCCTCTTATATGGTTAGCGTCTTAGCCTCACAGCCTCACTGGTCGTATAACAGTATCAATAAAACAATATAATCTAAATTTTATGTTTGTTTCTTAAATATTTATCTGCAGCGGCAAATAGGGTTAATTCTACTCCAGTCAGAAATATACTTTATAGTTAACAAATAAGTGTTTAATTACAAAATACTTTTGTTCTTTATTTTATAGTGTTTAAGTTATTCACGAAATTACTTGAGGTAAGTATCACGAATAATTCTATTCTATAACAGTTCTCTCTTCGTTATCTCCGTTTCTATTTTCTGCTCTTCTGTTTTTTAATCTCAGGTATCCTATGGCTACGAAGTTTATAACTAATGCTATAAACACGAGTCCTGCGCAGGTAAATCCGATTATATAAGAGAATCTCTGTTCGTAAAGTTGGCATTTGTCTCCTGTGTACCAACTGCATGTTTTCCCTGGAACAAAATTATTATATAGTTCTTATTCTAATAATATGCAATAATAAATATAATATGGTGTTTGTACTTATAACGGTAACGATCGGATAATGTAGCCCAATAACAGGTATTTTGGGATTTCAATATGAATTCATTAAAAATATGAATATTTTCATACAACAATCAGAAAATTCTTATAACTACTAACTTATATATATATATATATATATATATATATATATATATTGCCGCCTTAATCCCGAAGGATTACTTTGTAGAAAAGTTATACTCACATGCAATAGACAAGAAGATATTGTTAGCACAGACATAAGAAACAGCTGCAATGACAGACCACATCATTCCCATGGCGATGGACTTATCACGAGGGTCCACAGATTTGAGGATCACCATGCCTTGCGACTGGAAAGCCAGCACTGCAACAGATAGTCTTAAAATTTGTATATTATAGAAAAAACTCGGCTGCGCATGGGCAACAGTGACCCATAAACCTTGAAAGATAATGTACCAAAATCTTACTGATTCTAGATCTCATGAAAACCGCAGTAAATTCCGTGCAGTACTTTACAGATAAACGCGGCGTAGGTAATATACACTATATATTGCTGACTTATTTGTAGGCTTTATCAAGCTTTATAACTTTTTTGTAAAACTCAATTATAAATCTAACATCGTTAAGGCAAAGAAAAACTTCTTCGTCGGCCGTTTTTTCTTCGACTTAAATCCGACTGCCACAAAAATTTATTTTCATTGTTGGGCTTAATATATACATAGATTATTAATCTTAAAAATAACGGATAATTAGTAGCTTTCTATTTTATGAATTTTCAAAATCGGTTCAGTAGATCTAGATATAACAACGTACAACCTCACAAACATCACCTTTTTTAGAATATTAGTACTACTATACTAATATAAAGCAATACAACTACACACGAAGGGTTTTAGGGTGTTCGTTTCTTATTATAACTACTCCTTTTGTTAAGTTTACTATGATATAAAAAAAAACGAAGTTTCTTTTACTTAAGCATACAGCTATATGTTCGAAAATTGTCCATTTATAGAACAGTTCACAAGAATGATTCCAGAGGGAAGTACTGTATGAAAAAACACGAAAAACTCAAACATTTCCCACAGATACAAAACATTTTCGTAATAACTTGCCAATTTTTCTTGTAAACCGAGCTTAATCTAATTATTGATTGTTTGTACCAGTAGCGTCAGTAACATCTAAGTATTCAGATTTATATCTAATTTGTAAATCGCCATAATTTTATGGCTTGGTTTTTATGTGCGACTTAAAAACTAACCTGACAAAATCACGATTGCTGCATAAGCTGTCTTATGAAAATTATATCCAGTCTGACAGTTAAAATAACTGCAAGCTCCCGGTGCCACTCGCCCTGAAGGACCTGCGCAACTGCAGTTGGAGTATACCCTGAAAAAAAGACATTGGTTACTTTCACTTATAGAGCGGGTAATAAAAGTGTAGGAGAAGACTATAGTAGGGTTAGAGCTGCACTATTGCTTAAATTTTTTAATTCCGATTACATATTTATCGTAATAATGACAATAGGTTATTTTACTATTTACTTTTACTGATTATATTTATATAATATACTTAGATACTTAACTATTTCAAACAATAAACAATTTCTGTTTTAAAGAGTAAAATGACGTCGTTACAATTTTGAGTTAGTGGACGTCTTTTGAAGCTAAAACTGACAGATGTCAAATGCGACCTATTAAGGTAATGAATACTGATAATGACTGCGTTTACTATTAAATTCTTTCTCTAATGATAGATAGAATATATTCTGTTTCTAAAGATGGTTTTTTCGACTCCAGTCCTTACCGGATTAGCTAACGACTGAAGAAAGCGTATACCGTTTGAGCGTCTCATCTAAAATTCCAGTTATACTATAGACCTACCTACTTTACCATGACTTTTAGTGAATGACTCTGGCTACTTTTAGCTCGCTTTAACTTCATGTTCTTGACTTTACCACACTAAAATGTCTATTTATAATATTATAATATACTGTGCGTAATCCTATTTTTTATATAAAACACTTACATTAAATTGTCAATTGCAAAGGAATCTGTGCAGCCAGCTTCACATGGTGAAAGGTAGGTCGTCATCGTGTCCACTACACATACAGGATTGTACTCATTCCATTTTGGCACGCAACTGCAATAAAGTAAAATCTTTATGAATTTATTGAAAAACATTTTTTCTGCCCATTGCTATTTGGGGCCATTGCCCTGAAGAAAAGTAATAACAATAAAGATTCACAGGCTCTATATTTGTATTTATGTTTGTGTGTGTATTGATTTAGTACCATCACCGTGGATACAATATTTTCGCCATATAAAGGATAAGATTTAGAAACAAGACTAGTATTTCAAAATATACACTTTTCAGAAACGTACTCACGTACGGAAATCAGACTTAGCGCTAATCAGTCATGTTGCTGAATCTTACCCAAAATAATTGTAACCTGTAAGCCTGATACGAATAATAAAGCCATGTGTCTCGCAAGACACATGGCTTTTTGACATATAAACCTACCTAAATATTCTGTACATATTTGCTCATAAAGCAAAATAAAATGAACATTTGGCCAAAACTAAAGAAAAGTCTCATATGCCAGTTTGAATATACTCAAACTCAAAATATCTTTATTCATAAAGGTAAACAAGTACACTTATGAACGTCAAAAATGAAGTTAAATTAGGTGTAAATTTACATTTACTACCAGTTCGCAAGTCAAGGGCGTAGAGCGGGTAAGAAGAACTGGCAAGAAACTTTCCGCCACTCTTTTCAATCGCCAAGTTTTGAGTCATACAAATTGTTTAAAAACTCGGTCATAAGTAGTTTATTTCTGGAAAATATAATACAAAAGGTGGTTTTTCAGGTTCTTACTTACCCACACGACAAACTGCATTGAGGATGCGAGTATACATTGCTGTTTTCTAAGCCAGCCACGTGACCCTTCTTACATGGCGGCACCACAACAATAACTATATACATAATTGCAGCGATAAGTGTCATTTTAGAGATGTGCTTGAGGGCCCTGGGTATTTCATAGTTAGTCCGTATTGGTGATGAATACTTGACGCCAATGTACTAAAAAAAATATACAACTTTTTGAATGCAGTTTTGGAGATTTTTCGGCATTGACAAAAAGTGCCTACTATAGTGTATGTGCTAATAAAATTCAAAGTCGAGACTTAAGCTTAGGTTTTCTAGAAAAGTGGTGCCGTTATTATTGGTCGTAATGTAGCGTTGGGTGACGTCACCCATACGTTGTCTCTAAGTATAGGCAGCGGCACGTAAGTCTATAGCTGGCCGATACGTGGAGGGGATTGCTGCGCATGTGTACTGTCGCGCGGGGGACGGAATGCGACTGGAGAGCCAATTGACGCTACGCGCGCCTGCTAGCCCCCCCCTCAGGTACCTTATTTTTTACTCCTGCGCAATAACGGTCAGCGCTAGAATAATTGCCACTACTTGTAAGTGTAACATCGGAGAAGGTTTCCTAGAGAACGTTCAGTGTCACCGTAACGTCAAATAGCGGTGCTGTCATTTGCATGACGGCCGTCATAGTGGTGATAAACATTAGTTCAACGTTTTGCGCTTGTAGCGGTGCCCATATTTAATTAATACAATGAGTGGAAACGTGACTTGGACGAGCGAAAATGATGTTTTTTTTGCATTATGTTAAAAAGTAAAGACGGCCGTTATTAACAACCGTAAAAAATCAATATGTCTGCTAGTGTGTGCAGTGAAACTTGAGGGTTTCTATGTTATCTAATTTATTCAAATTATTTCATTCAAGTTATAATTTTACATGAATTTGAATATATTTAATTAATTTTATAATTTATCTATATTTATTTAATTAAAACTTCGCGACATATATTATTTTTGCGATTAATTACCACCGTAGTTTTTACAATAAGGTACTTATCTCTTTTGTCTGACATTAGTCACAGTCCGTACGATTTTGTTATTGTAGGCTCATTGTGCGGTATGGGTTATTGTTTTTGAAATAATGACTTTAAAGTATTGTCTTATAAATTGGGACAAACAGGGGGCGGGCAACCGCTGCTCCAACAATAGAGACTTCAATAAAAGAACTTCGTCGGTTTCACAATAAAAATTTATTGGGAAACTCGACTGGAAAATTGGAAAAAGAAAATCTATTTTTTTTAAATAAATGGGGCCTCCACTCCTTTGTTGCCTCGAAGCTGCCAGACCTCTAAGTCCGGTATTGGCCAACCTATTGACCAACCAAAACATTGTAAACCTATTTTAAAAGAGATGTGGACTTTCTTGCCCAATCTTATCCACAAGAAAATACCTTTTGGAAGGGGCAACTAGAATCTTCTTTGTATTTTGTTTGACGTTCAAAAGTGCCACTTTAGGTGGTCTAATTGAAATAAATGTTTTGACTTTGACTTTCAATATGCCTTCCTTATAATAAGAACTAAATTTCCAATAGGGGTTACGAGATCTAAGAAAACTGTACTCACCACCACACCAAGAATCGCACATAAATAACGAAAGAATTCCACATGATGATCGATTATGCCCGGATTCGAGGCGTTAATGTCGAAATTTGTCTGAAATTGTAAAAACTATTTCAATTTTTCTGCTCGCGACAGTCAGATAAGTTAGTTTTTTAGGATTCGATAAACTTCATCAAAACACTAATTAAATATTCAGTAGTTACAGTTCAGGTAAGTACCCATATTTGCTTGATATGGCTTATTTCGATAAAGTTTTTAGTATCCCATGAACGCTACTGGGTCATACAATACAATTTTGGACAAAAACAATCTTTCCGTTACAGCGGAAATCCGTGGCAGGTAAATAAGAAAAATAATCTCAGAAGTTTTCTTATTAAAAAATACTTAAAATTTTAATTATTTTTTGTGGTCGCTTCGAAATTGAGTTATCTTTAATAATATTATGAACTAATATTATACACTAAAAAAACCAATAGGTCTTTAAAACACATGGTCGTTTTTAATTATTGCTTCGTAATCTTTACTAATATTTTAAGCTACGTGATTTGTAAGTTTTCTAGGCTACATATTAAGCCGAAATATGAAAAAACTTTTTCATGGTAAAAAACGAGAGAAAACGTTTCTTACAAATGCTGCCTTAACATGATTGAATTCTAGAGAAAAGTTGTAAAACTTTATAAAGCTGATAAATAGTCCCGATATAAAATAAAAAAATGTGTGCGTGTACTAGGTGTACACACGTAAGAAGTGAAACTTCTTTATGACCTTATTTTTCAAAAAAAGATCTACTATATGCAACTTAACGAAGTTAAATAAAGTTCAACAAAAGGCTTTTATTTTCATAGACATTAATACAAATACAATTATTTCATTTTCCCTTATTACTACTAAGATTATTACAGAATTTCATTAATTATAATAGAATTATTACTATCATTGTTATCGTTATTATATATTTTTGGTATGAATGGCTTCGAATCTCTTCGGATCAACCGTGGTAGGGACAAGAAAAAGATGGCGCGTAACCGAAAAACGTGACGATTTGCTACAAAATTTCTCCCATACGTCGATAAAAAATTCATTCTAACGCCGATAAAGAAGTTTGACTTCAAAAATCAACATGGCGCGTAACGGTAAAATGTGACGCGTAACGAAAAAATGTTACACTAAATTTTTTTCCAACCCCGATAAAGAAGTATCACTTCAAATATGTACATATTTAATAAAATTAATATCCAGCCGTGCGAACCTGAAACTGAATGAGTTGAGTTGTAAATAGAAATAAATGAGACATATTTGACCAAAAAAACATTGTGGTTTAGAGATGACGCTATTGCAACAAAATCTATTAGGCCCTAACCTCTGAAGTGGCCAACAATATGACAAACGAATAGAAGAAAATGAGCAGATTGATCATCACAAAATCAGATTTTTTACATACAAAAATACTGCTGTACCTTTCATGCTCTTATTAAAACTATTTACAAACCTTGACTATCTCTTCTTCGTTAAACCCAAACCCCCAGAAGGCAGCAGCGAGTAGCGCCACGGACAACATTTGGGACATAGCGAGAACATTACACAGCACTCGAAACAAACTCCTGAAGAAACCTGTTAATATGAAATAAATTTATGCATTGAAAGCATGTTATGTGTGTTATAGAACGAACAATTATTTTGTAAACTGTATATACTACCTCTGTCTTCCATTGGAGGTGCTTTCGCTTCGATTTGTTGCTCAGATGTTGGTACAACGAAATAAATTTTTGCTATGTTTAGTAGTGTTGTTAGTGTTATAATAAGGATCTTTAGAAGGACGGTCACCTCCACAATCATACTCAGCATCTTATAACCATAAATAAAGGGTATTACTCGAGCGATAACAAGGAGTCCTGGAAAATAAACAAACAATAGTTGGAAACAGAATAACATTTTTTCCATTATTCTAGCTAAAGTATTTAGAATTCATTTATTAATTTATTATTCATTGTTGTTGTATTGTACTCTTTTACCTTGTTTTTTGTGTTGTACTGTTATTGTCTGTGCAAATAAATTAATTACATATAAATGTTTCCGGGTTAAATTAAATTAATGAATGTATATGTCACCGGAATATAACAAAACCCGCACGTTTATAAATTTTATTTTATGTTAAAAATTCGTAGGATTCTAAACGAGAGATAAATTGTATCATTTTACGCCCACATTTTCGCAAATTGATAAACACACCGAACTTACTCGTAAAATAATAAGTAAGCGATAAACAAACGCTCAAAAAATGTGCCCTCTGATTGGTTGAATAAGTCACAAACGTAACCTAACCGTTTAGAATCTTACGAACGGATATCTGTTAGTTTATAAATTTACCACGAGACGTCGCAAATTGATAAAATTGCTAAAACGTGGGCGTAAAATTTGAAAGTTTATAACTTGCGGATTTTGTTATCTTCCGGTGTCATAGACGCGTAAATAATGTTAATATTTGGAGTATCGTGGTTTAGAAGGTGTAATTTAGAAGTCCTTTTACAATTAGTTCTCATCAGCAATACATATTAGTCTAACCAGTGATGAAACTTTGTTTAGATAATAGTTTCATACCAAAAGCAACAGTAGTTTTGTTAGGATCTTGGTCATCTGCGTAAGCTATGTAATGGCTCCATGTGGCCACCCTCGCCAGACAGAAGCATATTGCTACAAATACTGTCACGACCATCCGCACTGCTGTCCGAGCTGGTAGACCGACGAAGAGAATATATGTATTGACAGTTGGATATTCGCAAAATTCTGTAAAATAAATTGATATAATAGCGTAAGATAGATAAATTGGAAAGAAACATCTGTAGAATATTTATCTTAATACTGCACAGTAAACACTGCGAGTATCGCTTATCAGATAGTGAGCTCAGTACATATACACCAGTGCTAGGCTAGTTTCATATTATTGTTCTTTCCTGATGATGTATTAAAAACCTTGCCGAGTACCAAAACTGATTCTAAAATATTTTTGTTGTCAAAATTATATATTTGATATTCACATTAAAGTTGTGATCAACACACAAATTTACAGTATTTACAATTTCCTAATAATAATTTAAAAATTAATAAACAGAAAATTAAAACAAATTTCAAAAGTTTGGTCCCTGTGGCATCACTTGACTTTGGAATCGCTATTGGAAGTTACTTAGTACCGAGGCAGGTCTATAGTTTATATGTACGCACTTTATTTTGAGCTATTTTCTTAACCTACATAATAATAATAATAAAAAATTGATAAATAGAAAATTAACAAATTTAACAAGTTTGCTCCCGCTGGCAGCATTTCCTCGCTGTATTGCGATTTTTATTCGTTGAGCGAGGAAAGCACCAGCTCTGGGGTCACCGGTACTATCTACCAGGCGCAAATTAAATCTTTAATAAGCGCCTGTGCACTTGAACCCCACGGCCCAATTATTGAAATAATTTTATTCTTGGAATGAAATTAGTAGTTTTTAAAACGTTTACTAAAATTGCAATATGTAGTAATAGGAGTAAATGATTAATTTTAAATAGAGGTAATATTGTGTTATATTAATTGGGTTTATTACCTGACTCCTCAAGTTTATCTGGTGACGGGATTGTAAACCAGCAAAAAGAAGCCAAGATGAAACCAAATGACCAGCCAAGCAACATTCTCTTCCGTGTCTTGTATCCACACCACGCAACTAAAGGGCCTAGTATTGCCTCGAACATTGCGACGATTGATATCAGCAAATCTAAAGGTTAATCTGATATTAATTGATGTGTAGGTACTTCTTTACTTCGGGTTTAAAAAAAAAAAAAGCAAACTACGACCCATCCCGTCTTCATAAGACTAGCCTTACCAAAGGTTAACTGTGATAGGTTCTAAACGAAATTAAATTAAATTTCAAATACTAATTAAGTAAAATAAATTTATCAACTGAACATAAACGGTGGCGCTCTTAGCCTTAGATTTTGGTATCTGTTTCTTGATTATTGTTTTATTCAAAGGCAATAGGTGTACCTTCTGTGCCTGACACATGCTGTGTCTTGCATGGGATGTAAAGCAAGTGTTAAAATCGCACACAGAAAGAAAAATCTATGCTCCATGATTCACGCACGTCCTCATAAGAGCCGCCCATGCCAATAGGCCACAAAAGAAAGACGTTAATTAACTAAAGTGGAATAATATTTTTTAAAAATTGGCATGTTTTTATAAGTCATAAGCGTCAACGAAGAAGACCTAAAAAGCTGTTGTTTCAATAAGTAAATAGGCAATAACAACGTGTTCATTACGAACCTAAGTTATGTATTTTGGATATTAGTCATTAATCGGGCAATAGATTTTACAAATAGGGAATTTAATGACAATTACAAAACAATTATAGTTTTAAATTAATACATTTTTCGTATTAGTTTTGGTGCAATAAGTCTTCTTAAATATGAGATTCATAATAAATGTCTAGATAAGAATTTCATGTCAGATTTTATTAAGACCAACCTTAATATAATGATTGCTTTAAGCTCTAACAGAAGTATAGTTAGTTGACTCTTTGCTTTTCATAGTAATTTTAATTATTTAAATATTTTCAAAAGCAGAACCCCTATTTTACGAAAATAATCCCTAGATAGATAGATCACTGGCCAGCCAGTTCAGGGTATGCATGTGAATTTCGAGTTGGTTCCTCATATATAGAGGCCTATGAACTCTTTCTAATAATAAAATCCACCTTATCCACTATGGAGGCCATACCATATGTATCTCACATTAATACTTACAAGGCGCATATGAAGGTAATAGACCCACTCTCACATCTTGCATGATGATTCTATAAGCTGCAGTTTCCGCTATGGACATAGTTATTATGTTCCCAAATATAGGGTCTCGAACCTTGCTTGGGATAAACTCTGTCTTGTGCCATGACTGGACTTTTGATTTTGCTGGAAACATGAATTGTAAGAACATTTGACAAAATTATTACTATGTATTTCATTAGTTAATTTCCGTCTAACTCGTATGAATTTTTATGACTGACTTTTGGCCTCAGGCTAATCTTAAACTTAACAGAATACTCCGACAAACAACCGTCATCATAACGATTCTGTGTAAAATAAGACATTTCTCTTTAGTTTGATTGATTTTAAGTACTCATTATTTATACAGAAAAAAAATTGTAGTACCTACCTTTGCTCCAAACAGTATTAAAACAGCCCATATTCCGTCAATCCAAATCAGTTTGAACTAAAAAGTTTGATCACTTGATTATCTTTTGACTGATAACACTTATCGCAAATGTATCGTTCTGAAATATAATAAAAATGTATTGTAACATGTGTCTAAAACTTAGATAACTGTAAATTACTCATCGCTCATGAAGTAATCTTTCTCGGGATAGTAAAAAGTTTGAGAAGTTTAGATATTATCTAAGCGTCTAAAAAACGCCGTACGTAACAGAGATCGAAGGGTAAGATGACGTTAAGTATGACTTCCGCATGTGCAAAATGTATCACGGTTTCATTTTAACAGTGGATTTTCACCAATTTGCGATTTTTTTACTTTTAACAAAATTGTATAAACATATCCTAATTCTTATGGGTTTTGATATTTAACATTTTCGTCGGTTTTTATTATTTGTTAAGCGGTAAATTTATAAAATCCTTAAATGGTTGGTACAACGCATTTTTGAATGTACGTTCTAAGCAAAATTTTACTACGGTTTTAAAACTTTTGTCAGGTACATAGTTTTATAGACAATATTTTAAATTTCATGAATGTTTTAATATGAATGAATTGTTTTTTTAATGCTATTGCCAACATAAAAACTAGAAGTAAAATTAAGTAATAAATGAATTAATTAAATAAATAAAACATATAAAATGTTAAATACTTTCGACCCGTTTTCTGTGTTATGATAACTGAGGTTTTAGGACAAGGTTATGTGATTACCGATTAGATACTATCTATAGAACATGTTATGGGTACCTATTAGTTAATTTATTTATATAATCTCATTCGGTAATATTCTAATTATGAAATGAAATACAAACTTTTATTGGCATATTTTAAATACATACTTCTTTAAGGAAATTAAAAAATTAAATTAAAGCATTATTCCCCTAACAAAAAAAAATATTTTTTTTAATTATTTAAGTACAATGTGTCCCGACCAAGGAGGTTTTAATTAAATTTAAATACACATAATCTGTGGTGAGCGCGCTGCGCGCGCAACGCGTTGGTTCCTAACCAATAGACCAATAACAGACTGAAGTTTGAACAGACACTTTCCATTTTGGCGCTATTTCGTATATACGAATTTGAGTAATATTTAGTTGGATAAAACTTTAGTAGCAAAAATGTCAAGCAACGCCGACGATACCGATGAAAATTGACATTCTAGAAACAGCTACGAAACTGACGAATATTCTTTTGCCAGAAAAATCATGAAAAGCGTACGACAAATATTATCAAGACTTTATGACTTGGAACCTATAGCCATGAGATTAAATAAAGTAGTGTATGCAACTGCATATAATTAGGTATTAAAACACTCGTGTAATGTTATTAAAACTACACTCATGTTTTAATATATGACAGTTGCATAGACTACTATTAGATTATTTTATTAACCGAGTTTTCCCATGCGACATTTTATATGTGAGATTACTTACTCACTGGAATTTTTCAAAGTCAATGTATTTTAATGTTGTATTGTATTTCCATTTTTAATTTATATATAACCCTCGTCATACTCAGTTCCGTTTATAAATGGTTCAAATATATCTTAAGATTAATTTATTTCGTATCGTTTCTCAGCTGTTTTAACACACTCCTAACTTATAACAATTGAAATACTTTGTTGTAACGCACTATAAATAATATAAATATTATATTGATAACATTGGAGCAAAACATTTAAACTTTATCTTAATTGATATAATAAAATCGTAAGTAGTTTATAGTAAAACACGAGATCCAAACCGAAACGATCAGAATATTTCTAAGCAATAAATAAAAACTGAAAGCAATTCTTAATGTTTAAATTTGCGTAACTATAACTTTGATAAATGTGTTAAAATACCACAAATACTAATAATAATAATTTATTTTCTCCCATATAACATTTGCAACAAACAATAAGATTACAGTTGGGGAGGTATTGGGAGACTGGTTTTAAAACTAGGTAAGAACCTGTGATATAGATAACCAGGCTTCCATTCCACAGCAAAGTCATATCTAGTGGTAACAAAAAGTAGGTACATACATATATGGGTAGGCAAACAAATTTAACGTTTTAAATAAGGAAAGAAAAACAAAACAGTCAACTAGTTAGAAGTTAGTAGAAATAATATGTGTGTATGTGAGGGTGTGTGTGTGTGTAATAAGACCAACAATGATCTTTAGCAAACTGATCTTGTACAACAAGCGACGACTATTTAATAAAATGTAAATAATAATGTTTCAGTGTGAATTAAATACGCGACAGAAAAGCTCATACTTACCATAAAACACCACAAAACTCTCGGACCACTGATAAACCAGTGCTCATAAATTACGTATCACGGTATATGTATATATTCTCATCATATCTCGAGAATACGTAGTTATATAGATATATCGAGATTACAGAAGCTGTGATAACTTTGCGATTTTAATTCAACAGCTAATGAAAAATTATCACGTGTGTCCCTTGCTAGAAGTAAATAGAAAGGCTATGTTCGAAATAAATATCGCATGTTTCTTTATGTACTTATATTGGGATTCTAGTATTGTAATGCTAAAAATCATTTTTGTGAAGATTTTAGCGTGAGTAACATTAAGTAACAGTTACATGGCTGTAATTCTCTTTATTCTTATTCTCTTATACAATAATAAATTAAAAATAGTCTTAGCAAATTCAAGTTCAAGTATTTTTAAAACTGTGATATAGAAATTATTACTATTGGGATATATAAATATAAAGAAAAATAAGAAAAAAGTCACAGTCAAAACAAATCCTGCACAATCGCTATATTATGTACTTTATCATAAAATTTCATGGAAGATGACGCATAATTTTTTTTTTTTATAAGAGATAGGAACTATAAGATAACGGATGATATCACAACGATTAGACAAAATTTTAAAACACACACTATATTTTCACTTCAAAACGTAATCAAAAGCAAAACTTTTCAATCAATCAATTATTCCTTGTTACACTGAATGGAATTATTAAATACATTTTTGTAGTTAATAATTCGAAAGATGGCTAATACATATTTATTAATTACAGACTTTAATTGTCTATGATTATACGATGCAAATTATTAATATTCTTTTATTTACAGGTTACTAAACATTTTTTATTATTTTATTTTAGCTTTCATCTGTAACAATAGATTATAAAATTGATACAATAAAGTTTTATTGTATGAATGTATTCATTCATTGTTCGTGTCCAAATCAAAAAAATAGATTTCTATATCTATATATATAAAAGAAAGTCGTGTTTGTTACAACACTTATAACTCGAGAACGGCTGGACCGATTGCCATGGTTTTTGATTTGTTGGATTTGTTTCCGTCCCGAATAGCAGAATAAGCAATAAAATATCGGATAAGTTATCGAATAACAATAAATAAATTAATTAATTTTACGAATGCAAAAACCATATGGTGCCATCTGTTGACAAAACTACGCATCATTTTACGTCGAATTCGTGTCAGTTCAAGAAATTCCGATCTTGAGGTGAATTAGGAGATGCATAACCATGCTTTGATCCTGATCAAAAGATGTTGGATATCAGAAAGTGCTTAACATGCAGTACCGCCATATTGACGCTAGAGAGAAGATGCCTAATGTGTAAAACTGCCTTTCTTCTTTCGCAATGGCAAGCAATAAAACATTTCTGTATTTGCAAAAAAGTTGTATTAATGTTAACATAAATGAAATCCTAAAATAAGTTAAATTAAAGTAACAACGATATTATAAGGTTGTAGGGCGGAACGAAGTTAGCCAGGTCAGCTAGTATGTATATAAAAATGAATCCCTATTTTCTCGAACTACTGACTTAATTGTAAGTGAAATTTTTTTTTAAATAATGGTCGAAATAAATTTTCGCTTCGTAGAGCCTTTCTTACATACATACTTAACAAGATCGTGCCATAAAAGTTTAAAAAAATATTTATACTTTGTTTATAACAATTTTTTTACTTTAACAAAAACTAAATTTTGTCAACACCAGCGAAGGTAATGGAGTCAGCGCTTCAAAAGTGCATTCTTGATCAGGTAGGATCTCAACTCTCTGACTCACAACATGGATTTAGAGCAGCAAGAAGTACCACGAGCAACTTTTTAAGCTTCTTGACTTGCATAGTACCAGTTGTGGATAGTGGAGGACAAGTTGATGCAGCCTACTTTGATATACGAAAAGCATTTGACACGGTCGATAACGACGTGCTCTTGATGAAATTAGCAAAAGTTGGCTTCACTGCGTCATTGATTCGGTTTATGGCAAGTCACATGACAGATAGGGAGCAGTATGTGGAATATGATGGCATTAAATCTAGGAACTATTACACTTGGTCTGGCGTGACGCAGGGGAGCAATTTAGGACCTTTAGAATTTTTGTTAATGGTAAATGATCTACCAGGGGTAGTAGAAGAGGCAAAATGTTTAATGTTCGCGGATGATCTTAAATTATCACGGCCGATTAATAGTGAGGAAGATTGTCTACGATTGCAGCAGGATATTGATCGGGTAGTAAATTGGTGCAGGAAAAATCGACTGCAGCTTAATTCTGCAAAATGTGCTGTTATTTCTTTTTCTAGAGCACGGACACCGATTCTTTATAATTATAACATTGAGAGACAGCCAATTCCAAGAGTAGCCGAAATAAAAGACCTAGGGGTTCATTTAAACGTGGAATTAAATTTTCGGGATAACATAAAAATTATTTGTAAAAAAGCTTATAGGAATTTAGGGTTTATTTTGCGTATGGCCAAAGGATTTTCAAATATAAAAGCGGTAATGGCATTGTATAATGCACTTGTTAGGAGCCACTTGGAATATAATTCTATGATTTGGGCCCCACAAGAAAAAAAATATTCTCTAATGGTGGAGCGCATCCAAAATAAATTTATGAGATACATATACATGAGGTTGTATGGAGTGTACCCATTTTACCCAATAATGTATCCAACTTTGTTTGTCTTGGGCATGGTTGGATACAACAAGTTAGAGGTAAGGAGGGACCTTACTATCACGCTATATTTTTTTAAGATCGATAACGAGGTTCGAGTTATAGAGATTCCACGTATTACCTTTTTAACCTACGTATACGAAAGTATTAGGTAAGTATATTTATTAGTTGTCTTTAACATCCTTTGATAATACTGTGATGGTTTTTGTATTGACATTTTTATCAGATGTACTCAGACTGAAGTGTATCTTAATCACCGAGCATAGTTTTTATGAGTCATTTCTCGTATTTGTTATTAGGTAACTTCAAATATTTTTATCAGAAGCATTTCTATGTATCGTTTTACTATAGGTTAATATTTTAAAAAGATCTAATAGATCTAATGTATAAAGTAGAGTTTTCCTAAACAAGGGTTTCTTTTAGCGTTTATAAGCAGTTCTCAGTAAGTTTTTACACGAAAAACGTACATCCCACCGGTATCTAGCTGTCTCCTTTCCGTATATAATGTTAACAAATAGCTTTGATAAGGAAAAAACGTATTCGTTGTCTCATTTATTCATTAAAATCTGCATAATATTAGGAGGCACATAACATATTACAAGATATAAAAAAAACTGATAGTAGGTACATATTCATTTACCTTCATATAAATAGCAATAGCTGAAAAGGTGGGAGCTTGTAGTTTATTGTTTATCAGAATGCCAAATCATAAAATGACTGCTTTACGACTGATTTGAGAGCGACCGCCGATGCGAAAACCGCTGTGTGAGTTCGAAAAGTGAGTTACAGAATCGGAGGGCTGGACGGAAGCTCACTGGAGTGAGCGAAGTACGCGGTAAGGCGATCGCTCCGATCCGTCCAACTATCGCCCAATAGCTATAACCTCCTTGTTCTCCAAAATAATGGAATCCATTGTTAATTGCCAGCTCTTGAGGTATATAGAAGGCCACCAGCTGATTAACGATTATCACGGCTTTCGTCGTGGTCATTCGGCTGGTGACCTTCTTGTATGCCTTACACATAGATGGGCAGAAGCAATTGAGTCCAAGGGGGAGGCGCTTGCGGTTAGTTTGGACATAGCGAAAGCCTTCGATCGGGTGTGGCACAGAGCACTGCTCTCGATGCTTCCAGGCTATGGGCTTCCCGAGAAATTATGCGATTGGATCTTTATCTTTCTGGCCGATCGGAGCATCAAGGTCGTCATCGACGGAGCATGTTCCGACCTTAAACCCGTGAACGCTGGGGTCCCACAAGGCTGTGTTCTATCCCCGACCCTATTTCTTCTGCACATCAATGATAATTTGCAACTTAGCAACATTGATTGCTACGCGGATGACAGCACTGGGGATACTTTTTACACTGGCCGGGCAGGTATTTCTCGGGCAGTTGTCGATGTAGTTGTCGAAGTACCGGATTCAAACTTGTGTCTGAAGTCGAAACTCTACTACGTGGAATCTCAGACTGGGGCAGACAAAAACTTGTCCAATTTAACCCCAAGAAGACACAAGTTTTCGCGTTTTCCGCTAAAAAAACACCCTTTGTCTTCTTCTTTTCGAAAACACTCTTCTTAAAGCCACAGCCAGCATTGGAATACTTGGCGTTGAGATATCGAACGACGTTCAGTTTCGCGGTCACTTGGAGGGAAAGGCTACATTAGCCTCCAAAAAGCTTGGTGTGCTCAGCAAGGCGATACGGTACTTCACTCCGGGCCACCGCATGCAACTATATACAGCGCAAATTCGGCCCCACATGGAGTACTGCTCTCACCTCTGGGCGGGGGCTCCCCAGTACCAGCTCCTTCCACTTGACCGTATACAACGCAGAGCGGTTCGAATCGTCGACGACCAATCCCTCTCCGAGCGGCTTGATCCTTTGGCGTTGCGTAGAGATGTGGGGTCACTCTGCATCTTCTACCGCATTTACCATGGAGAGTGTTCAGAGGAGTTGTTCGGATTAATACCTACAGCTGAGTTTCATCATCGGACGTCGAGGGAGAATACGAAATTCCACCCGTATCACCTCGACGACGTCCGCCGTTCCACAACTGAGCGTTTTTCAAGGCAGTTTTTGCCGCGCACGACCACTATGTGGAACCAGCTGCCCACTGAAGTATTTCCGAACCAATTCGACTTAGGGTCCTTCAAGAAAAGAGCGTACCAATTCTTAAAAGGCCGGAAACGCACTCGCGAGCCCTCTCGCATTGAGAGTGTCCATGGGTGGCGGTATCCTCCTGCCCGTTTGCCCCCCGTTATATAAAATAAAAAAGGTTCGCGCCTTCCCTGGTGAAGGCGGTTCTTTACCCTGATCTTATTTTGACCATAGACCTGTTACAAATCGTGTAGATCCAAGATCCGCTGAAAGAAGTTTTCATCTAAATAAAGATGATGAAAACAAAGTAACTTCCAACAGCGTTGCCGACGTTTTTGTATGCAATTTCGATATACATAGTTTAACGTAGCGCTGATGTCGCACCCTTGGTACCGCGCGGTACAAAAACTCAACATTCAAACCGGAATCGCAATCATTGGTACAGAGCACCTTTAACGATTCGGTACGCTCTTTCCTTGAAGTCCTAATTCGAATTGGTTAGTGCAAAAATATGTGGCAAATGGACAGCTAGTTCCACATAGTGCTGATGTTTAAATTTTCACTTTCACTCCCAGATGCCAAACTTTAGTGAGTTCTTGGTCAGTAGAATCTTTATCTTAGGGTTTACATTTATAGTTCTCCTAGGCTAAGAATTAACAGAGTATGCTTAACGACAGCTCTGTCAAATTCTAAGAGTTTTATAAATAAACGACGAGTTGTTGTTGTAAACAACTCGTAAGAAAAGAAATCTTATTATTATTATCTTTATATATATAATTCTTCTGTGAGTGTGTATGTCACTGAACTCCTCTTAAACGGCTGGACCGATTTGAATGATTTTTTTTGTATACGTTTGGGTGGAGCCGTGGATGGTTTAGATTCACAAAACAGCCCGGCAGATGGCACTGCAGTCTGTACTTTCATGCTTTGTTTAATATCGCTTGAAATATCATGCAGGACAACGTCTGTTGGGGCCACTAGTAATTTATATAATATGGCAAATCATTTTAAACTAAGTGAAATTTGACCTTTGAATATTTTTTTTTAATATTTTAGGCAATAGGAAAAATTTATGATCCTAGATTGTGTACACTATAATTAGTGTCACAATTTTTAATTATTTCTGTCTTGAACTATTTGTGAGCGTTTAATATAAAACTTACCAAAATAATTTTGTGTCCACAAAGGTATAAGTGACTGCAATCCTCTAACACAAAATTGTTTCTTCAACTATACATATGTGCAAAACAGTAACTACATATGACGTAAATAGAACGTATTAAAAAATATACATGCGTTCAAGACAAAGCGAACTAACCAAATGTTTGTTCAAGGTGGACGTTTTCAATTATATGTTACTTTCTTTTAAGATAATAAACTTCAATTATCAACTAAGGTAAATAGGTAACAATGCCTCTATCGGCATTATCATAAAGTCGCACGCGTGCTACATATTCATATAGCTAGCTAGCAAGCTAAAGAGTTTATTTGTTTGACCGCGCTCATCTCAGAAACTATTTGAATTCAATTATTTTGTGTTCGATAGTCCATTTATCGAGGTAGGCTAATGATTGCGGAATTGCGGAAGCGGATTGTAGTTATTTATGGCGCAAATATTGTTCATCAAAAAGTTTTAAAGAATGCGTCTATCTGTATAAGATTTAAGAATAACTTAATTTCTTATAAGAATTGCATACATAATTCACTTATTGAGGAACAATATGTAAAATATATAGTATATCCACTTTTTAACCTTTGTTATGATAATCATTTTTTCTAAAATAAGTTTGTTTTATATCGATCGTAAGCAAACACGTAGTAAAACAAATTGGCCATTATTTTTATTCACCCCAAAAAAATGCTTGTAATAGCAAAAATACAGCATTGTCTTTTACTTGGGCCCTTCGACAATTCAATTTAAAATGTTAAATCAATAACTTATACTTAAACATCAATCATTTTGTCAAGTATGATCACAGCATTTTTACAGCTCGTTAACTTTGCTTATACGTAATTACAGCATTTAGTGGGTAATACTTTTTGAAATAGTGGTGTTTGCCACACTATATACGGTATCTGCTTGTTCTTTCACATATATACGAGTATAACTTTTACAATACTATCAAACCGGTGATTTTGTTGTAGTCAATGCGGGCTTAGTCGCCGATGTCAAAGAATCGTTTGTTGCTAATTAAGTGAATGTTTATGATGAAATGATGAAAGAAAATGTTTATGTGTCAAAAAACTTAAATTTCTTGTGAATATTGAATTATATATACATATTTTGTTTTTGTTTTAAACATAAAAAAATAGAATACATCTATTTTCTTTAACTCTTATAGCTGTCTATGTTGCATTCACTGTCAAACAATTGATTTACATCTGAAAAAATCACATACAAAAAAAAGCTTAATAAGTAGGTATATTTTGATGACTAAATATTCATTTAAAGAAAATTCATTGATATTATACAGGGTGTTTGGTGCATCGTTTGTCAAATCAAAATGGTGGATTGGGGGGGTCTTTATCTATTATCCCAGGCCTCACAAAGAGTTCTTGGGCCAACGGAATAATTTATGTCGATTTTTTTAATGTTTTCTTTAAATTATCCAAAATTTGACTTTCAAAGGTAAATAAACAATAAATTATACAGTAAATACACATAATGTTAATTTTTTCTTAATCTACAATAGTGTACCAATCCAAATAATAAAAAAATACTTGCCAGCAGTATGTAGTTTTTTTTTATTAACTCGCAAAATGTTGAAAAAATATTTTTTTTAAAGTAAGTTCAATTTTGAACGTTAATTAAAAAAAAACTAAAAGCGCTGATGTTCTTAGAATAATTTAAAAAACTACTCTGGTCTATCTCGATTCTACTGGTATGCAATAAGTAGTAAAAAACATTACCTACTTTTAAAAAAAACAAATCTTTCTGTATAGGGTCACATTTTTTTGGTATCATAAACGTAACACACCTAAAAACTTCCGTCTCCCTCTTATGCAGCGGATTAGTACGTCTGTCTCTTTCTTTTATTAGGTTGAAACTTGAGGGTGAGCTGCCAGCGCTGTGGGTGATGTTTTTAGTCGAGTTTTATCTCTGCTACCTGCCTGACGCTTTCATTGTTTCATAGTAGTGCCGCGCGCGATTTGTTACTGTTTTTGTCTTGTTGTTGTGGTTGAGATTTGAAGATGGCTACATTTTCAAACGAAGAGTACTCAGACATGTTGTTGGTGTATGGAAAAGCTGACTGTGTTGCACGAGCAGCTCAAAGAATGTACCAAGAGCGCTATCCTAACAGGCGTGTACCTGGTCGAAACACATTCCAAAATACGTATCGACGCTTACGCGAAACCGGTCGTTTGGACAATGTTACAAGGGGCATTGTGGTGCGCCATAATGTTGAAGTCGACGAGAGGATTCTGGCGCTTTTTGAAGAAGACCCGACTAGAAGTATCAGAGACGTAGCTTCATTGCTAGAAATATCGACATGGAAAGTGTGGAATGTACTTCGTCAAAATAACAAATATGCCTTTCACTACACTCCTGTACAAGGTACATATTTTTTGTCATAATTCAACCCTATTCGCTCATAACAATGGTTTTATTTACAATGGAATACAGTTATCTTCTTAATGCCTTTGTGAAGCAGGTATCAGTACAGGAATTTTTATTGGTTACAGGTCTTGAAAACAATGACTTTGACAACCGAGTCCGGTTTTGTCGATTTTTGCTGCATACCGACGTGGATGATCCTGACTTTTTAAAAAGTATTTTGTGGACGGATGAATCCAAATTCACAAAAGAAGGAATATTGAATTTACATAATTTACACCATTGGTCGTCATACTTCCAATACAACATATTAACTAACTAGTGTTTTACAAAATTTCTAGATTATTTAGCTTCGCTACTAGACTTATAAAGCAAAATGTTATAATTACCTACTGTGTCCAAAAATAGTAGACGGAAGTAACAATTTTTATTTAAAAAACTTAAGTTTTTCTGTTGTGATGAACAATTTTATATTTGTACGTAGACTATGCTTTGTCGATAATATATTAGTTTAAGGTAATTTATAAGTGGATTAAGTAGTTTTTTGTACCTAATGCTCGCAGCATTAATAAATAAAATTTAGAAGTTTTAATATTTAAACTTTATTTCATCCAAATTCCTCTGCCGGTTTTTGCATGAATTTCTCATTCTCATCTTTCTCTCTCATTGCAGTAAAAGAGAGAGATATTGCGCTTATGTGTTTTTTTGCAATACTGTCGACATTAACTTGTTTTTTATTTTTAACAAATCTAGGGATAAATTATTAAGGAAAATTTTTATCAATAAGCTTAGCTAAGAAAATTGCAGTAAAGAATAACATAAATCAGCGGCGCTACAACCTTTTTATGACATGGCCTCAGATTTCTGAGACTGTTTTTATGATCATTTGTCAATTTAATAGGCAAGTAGGTGATCAGCCTCCTGTGCCTGTCACACGCCGTCGACTTTTCGGGTATACGGCAAGTCGTTTTCCTCACGATGTTTTTCTTCACCGTTCGAGCGAATGTTAAATGCGCACATTGAAAGAAAGTCTATTGGTGCACAGTCGAACCTACGACTTTAGGGATGAGAGTCGCACGCCGAAGCCACTACGCCAACACTGCTTACTGTTTAACAAGAAATAAATAAAATCTCTTATTTTAATATTTTATTGAACAACCATACACTTTAATAAAATCAAGGGTGTGAAGTACATAACACATCTCATAGCATACATTAACATTACTCTTATCTTATAGACATTTATATTTTATAACTAGAAATATAAATTATGTATTACAGAATATATTTCAATAAATTAATCACCATAATATACACAAAAGCTCTTAGTTATAAATGTTGTGGAGTGTATAGAATAGCATCGAAAAATTGGTCACCTCATAGACTATTGTGTAGATATATACAAAATATATGGATAGAGATAGCACATTAATGATTAATTTTTGTATTTATATTTTTCATTTGGGTTTTCACTGCTAGGCCCACTTTGGGCCTGATCTCAGTCAGCTGACCACTGAAAAAAAGGAGTATATGAGTTATTATGCTTAGGTTCATTTGAAGTAGAAACATGAATGGGTATCCTAGGAAATACTTCATGGCCCACCTAGGAACAAAGAATTCTTCTAGGGTTGCAAATAAAAAATTCTTTTATATCACTCGATATCTCGTGATATTTTATGAATAGAAAACTTTATAGACATAATAGATGAAATTGCGTCCTGGTTTGAACCAATGTGCAATGGGTGGTAAGGTTTCATGTCTTTCAACCATATTAACAAATCCTACATTTTCAAGTGAGAACTGCACTGCTACCACTGGAATAGAATGATTATTAAAATTCAAAATCGTTTATTCATCTACGTAACACAATTGAAACTTATGAACGCCAATAAAGAAATACATATTAAATGCTTCTAATTTAACATTTACTGCCAGTTCTCAAATCAAGGGCGTAGAACGTACTAGAGGAACTGGCAATAAACTCTCCGCCACTCTTTTTGATTGCTAAGTTTTTTGTTTTACAAAATGTTTTTAGAAAACAGCAACCATTACACTAAGTTCCACTTGACATCTTTCTGTAATTAACTATAATAATAAAAAATATATATAAACGAGAAAAAAAATAAAAAATAATGATTTGTCACTATCAGCAGTAGGCATGGTGAAATAGGAGCACGCACTTACATTCTCGTGGGAACAACACGCAAATACATAGTCGAAATAACTAACATCGCCGGATACACATTCAAGTCCGACCAGTCAGCACAAGTAGCAGCCGTTCGTAGCATGGGTAGCATGCACGACGCATGGCTACCCATCGGCCTGAGGGGCCTTTTAAATATTAATTTATACTATAGTAGGCCTTAGCAAGTAGCTTTACTTTAAAGTAAGATTTGAATTGATTATTGAAAACACTTGTATCTCACTAGAGATTTTGTTGAAAAAAACGTATACAATTGCCTTGGAAAGAAATACTTGTTTTATGCACCCTTGTGGTTGGTGCACTAATTTTGTCTTTATTACGAGTACTATAATTATTATGGATGCTACTATTCTTTTTACAGATTATTTTAAAATATTCTCATAAATGTATTGACTTGCCAAAGTCAAAATATGTAATTCTTTAAACTTCCTTCGGACCAACTCCCGTGGGGATAATCCGCAGATCGCTCTTATAGCCCGCTTTTGCTCTACAAATATCAATTAAATGTCAGTTGCATTACCCCTCAAAATACCACTATATGACATAATACTATGAAAATAAGAGAAATAACCGAGCTTTGCTGTATTCTCGTCAGTAAGATCGCGTATCTTTTTCACTGCGAATGCTTGAACATAACCTATTCGAAAGACCTTCTATATATGGACCTCACTGGAGTTTACTATCTAAAGTAATTCCCAAGAATCTCCAATGGCATCATGAGAATTTTCCCAAGCATTTTAAATCTCAGAAATTAATTTAATAACAGCATCAGCTGTGGAGCGACCTTTTGTAAAATCATACTGCTGCATGCATAAGTTTATAATTATTGAAGTGTATCAATTTCAAAAATTTTACTCAATGCATGCCTTCACAGATTCCAAACCGAACTAGGACTTAATAATCCAATAGTCAAAATACTTATAGCTCAGTAGCGACTCTGAATCTTACATGTATTGAGTAGGTTTAGTAAACATGTGGTTTTAAGTGACTTATCAATAATGCTTGTACTTAACATATGATGACATTGAAAGGAATTCAAACATTTGTGTCTCAATACAAACTTTATCTTCATTGGAAGTCTTATAATAGTGATTACTACAATTGTAATTCATGAATAGAAAATATTTTTATAAATGTATTGAATTTCTCTCTTAGATTTACCTTTAAAGTAGCTCCACCCTGCTTCTGTAACTCTTGTTCCCTTTGCTCCATCTCTTCAGATCGTTGTTGCATTCGTTTAACTCTACTCGGATCTTTTACACCCCTGGCCTCTTCTTGAACACGACGACGTTCAGCTGCTTCTACTTGTTGTCGACGTCGTGTTTCCTATTAGTATATATGTATAAATACAAACAAATAATATATAGTAGAAGTTCAAGAGCTGTCAAAATGAAGGGACTGGGTTTTCGGACTTAAACATAGGAATTTAAAAAAATCTTAAACCACCTTTTCACATCTTATTACTCTGTACAACTTATTTGCAGCCAATAAATTCAAAAGCGACAGCTCTTGTTTACTTATCTTCAAAATATACAGTTAATAAAAAGAAAATATTAATGTGGTGAATAGTTTGTTTTCTGGGATAGCCAAACATGCTTCTTCATACTTTATCAAGTTGTGCCATTAAAATAATAGGAAAATATTATTTAATATAAAAAATAGATAATAGGATAAAAAAAAGAAAACCATTTATTAATTTGCCATTTGAAGGTACTGAAGGCCTATACTTGATCTCGTAAATTTAATTATGTATTTCATTTTAAACTAGTTTTATGTTGGAGAAATATTAGAAGGGATAGTTATTAACATAATGAAATTTTATTTTGGAATACACTCACTGTATCTGGAGTCAATACATCTGATGCTGAGGGTTTACAACAGGATGTAATTAGCCCCATATTGAGAAAAACAAGATAAATTTTCCACTTTTTAGAAATCTATACTGCAAACATTCGCACTGCATCGTTCATTTTATTTTTTATTCGTACCGAAATATTGATCTGACAATCAAATTTATAAACGTCAAGGTGTCAACAGCCGTATTGACATGACGTCGAGTGTGAACTTATTTAAAAAAACATAAACATAATTAATTAATTAGTTGGTATACTTTTCTCTTACAAACCTTAAGCAATTTCTATTCATCGTAGAGGGATATAACTAACAATTTATTTATTTAAATAACTAAAGTATGCTTAAAATAAAAAAAAGTAATTACAATATTACAGTATTGTATTAGAAGTAATCTACTTTGTTAACTAACCATCATCCTTATAATATTGTTCATATTTGCCATTGTGTTTCTATTTGCACGATTTAAACTGCAACCCGTAATATGCTTGAATTTATTTGTCGTTGAGATATTGTTGCAAAATCATCCGTAAAATGGTGGCAAAACTCAAAAGATCGATATTACAGTCAACAGAAGACTATTGCTAGCTATTAAAAATGAAATTTAAATCAACACTATAATTGATATGTAAAATAAAAATACTAAATAATTTTGATATTAAAATTATTCATAAATCATAATTATGAACACTTATAATATTTTTGCATATTGGAAACCATATATTATTTTTGCTTTTTAATCTGTGATCGATTTACGGTTACCAGTTAAGCGACTATTGGAATTTGGAAGTTGGAACATCTCTAACGCAAAGTACTTTATTGGGGAGACTGTCGGAAAAATTCAAGTTAATTGAAAATTAAGCTTACAAATATGCTATCTCGCGTGGCTTTGCGTTCAGGTATGATTTATACTACAGTATTAATTACAAAAACTTAACACATCAACAGAAAAATATTATTAACCTTGGTGCGCAGGTTTATGTAATCGTTTGACAAGACCCTACCTAGTGTTTTAGATAATTCTTATTTTGAAAGTTCTATTAGAAAACAAAGATGATATAAAGAAACTTTATTTGTAATTTAATAATTAGTACTATTACGTCCATGTATCGAATAATATTTCATATGGTAGTTAACCTTTATCAGCTGATAATGAGAATATACTCGGTACTTCCTATAAGAGTATTTTCTTATCTGCCTTAGACACTCTTTCAACTGAAACAAATTGTCCTTTTGTGTATTAAAACATTTATCTTTTACTTTCAGTAGTGGCTCGGCAGTCAGCCCCCACAGCCCTTGTAGCCCGCACTTCGTCCACTGATGCCTGTGGAGTACGAGATGAGAAGAACTTTCCAAGACCCGTGAGAGGTGAACCTGGCAAAGTTAGGCTTGGTTTCATCCCAGAAGAATGGTATGCATCCTACTCATTTTTTTTAAAAGCCAAAGTTGCTACAATATAAGCATGGAAATTTGAAATATATGGAAACTAAACTGTATTTATCATTAACATTTCACTAAAACTATACTATAAATTTCAGGTTTCAATTCTTCCATTCAAAAACAGGAGTGACAGGACCATACACATTCGGCGCTGGTCTGGTAACATACCTGTTCAGCAAAGAAATCTATGTAATGGAACATGAATACTATACTGGTCTTTCTATTTTTGTTATGGTCTACTATGCTACCACTAAGTTTGGGCCTAAAGTTGCATCTTGGCTGGACAAGGAAGTGGATGTAAGTGTTAATAATTATATTTTGTTTACTTTATCTAAATCTAATAAAATTTAGTTTTGATAGCAAATCTTTTAAAAGAAAATGGTTAAAGATAAAAAAAACAAATTTATTTCTAAAAAACTACTTTTTAAATGCATTATACAATAAAATATTATCTAAACTGTTTTCTTTTAAACCCGTGATAAATTATGTTTTTAGCAAATAGAAACTGACCTTAACCAAGGAAGAGTAGACACTCTAAAATCACTGGAAGACGGTATTGCAACAGAAAAGGATGCTCAATGGCGTGCCCAAGGCCAGGAACTGCTTATTCAGGCTAAGAAAGAAAATGTACTTCTACAGTTAGAAGCTGTTTACCGTGAACGCCTTATGAATACCTATCAGGAGGTAATTAGAGATTTACAGTAGAAATGTCCTTTAATAATGCTTTCTTCTTATATAAACATATTTCTGGTTTGTCTTTCAATAAGTAGTGCATAGGGGGCCGTTTATGTATTACGTAAGGACTAAAGGGGGGAGGCCCCCCCCCCTTTGTACTTTTATTTTCTTATTTAGTAATTACGTCAACAGTATTTTTTTTTGTCTATGCTTGAAAGCTAATTGCATTTACGAGGATTCCTACAAAAACTAATATGTTTATGTACTATTATTTTTGAGAGCTTTGCTTACTTTTGCTGACAAGAGGAGGGGGGGATAAATTGCAGTAAATCTGCTTACCTAATACTTAAACGGCCTCAATACTTAATCTTTCAAAAACTTTATTGGTCCCTTGTAAGCTATCAAGCTTATCAAGGTTGCACAAAATCTTGCTAGAAAATTGCCATAACACCCATGTTTTTGAAATTTTACTATCTCGTTTCTTATTTACAACACAGAATTTAAGAAAACTTATAGCAAGGAGTGTAATTGATAGAATAGCATTGAACATAAATGAAATCTTTAATTATCTAAACAGGTCAAGAAACGACTGGACTTCCAACTCGAGAAGGCAGCGCTTGAACGCCGCTTTGAACAGAAGCATCTTGTTGACTGGGTTATCACCAACGTCAGTAAGGCTATTACTCCTGATCAAGAGAAACAGAACTTGGACCGTTGCATTGCTGACCTAGCAGCTATGGCTAGCAAGTGAACATTCTAGATTTCACGAATTTTTAAATTATTCTGCCTCTGGAATCCATGTACATTCTACAACACCTAGAATTATTTATATATTATGTTAATAAATGCTGAATCATGATAGTTTATTTTTTGTTGTTTTTCTACACCCTTAGAGTAAAGAGTAATGTTTCTTTGTCACATTACTCTTTACACATTACATTTTCAAAACAAAATTGTTAGTCTAGTCGACAAGTTGAAAATGGTACAAAATAGAGATACTGCTCTGAAAATTATGTGCGATACCTCATTGGATCCGGAATGACGTCTAGAAAAATGTGCTAAAAGCGTGTATTAGCACATAAAAAAATGCAAAAGTTATACACAATTAAAGATGAAAAAAAAATGGCATTTCGTTTTTTGCCAATATTTAATAAACTATTAATATTTAAGAAATTTTAAAAATTTCCAATAAATAATTCATAACTTCCGGAACTCTATCTCCATTATTTATTTTCACTTACATTTTTTTCACTTACAATTAAGACGGTCGTTCGAGAAAATTTCGTTAGTTAACAATTGTTTAACTTGTTGAAAAATTAACTTTAAGTAAAATTTCCAACGGGAATAAATTATTTATAGTATTCAGAACACACCATAATTTTTTCAAATTTAAAAAAAATATTCAATACCTTAAATAAATTAATTAATGTGCCGTAGTCGCTTTTGACGCCACGCGCGAATCCTAAAACTGTCACGCGCAGACCTATTTTCAGCGTTAAATTAAAATTATAAATAATGTAGATAGAGTTCCGGGAGTTAAGAATTATTTATTGGAAATATCCTCTTCTTTCAGAATCTTTTTTTGAAATTTCTTAAATATTAATAGTTTATTAAATATTGGCAAAAAACTAAATGCCATTTTTTTTCATCTTTAATTGTGTATAACTTTTGCAATTTTTTATGTGCTAATACACGCTTTTAGCACATTTTTCTAGACGTCATTCCGGATCCAATGAGGTATCGCACATAATTTTAAGAGCAGTATCTCTATTTTGTACCATTTTCAACTTGTCGACTAGACTATGTGCTACTTTCAGCAATAAGTAAACTATTATATTATACTATTATATTATACAATATACATACTATTATTGTAAATAAAAGACTTGTCTTTTCGTGTTACTTTATTACTACAATTACATATTATATGCCCTTACAACAGTAAGACATTCTCGCCTTAGTTAAAGCTCTTTTAATTTTTATATAAAAAATGACTGTTGATATTAAAATATCACAGCATTTTCATGAAATCCACTGCAAATTGTAATTTTTACACTAATGGAATACAGTATAACATAGACAACGTTTTAGCAGCCTTTAAGTTAAAAAAAATATTTGGCATGTATATTTTGTCATATCAAGAGGGAAACCCTTTCCATTCAAAAAGGTTTCCCTCTTGATTTGTCTATGGTATATACTATTAAAATGCCCCACAGAGTAGATGTTTCACAACATGATATAAAAGTACATACAGCATTTGGACATAAAAGCAAATGTAATTAGTATCAATATTTTAAAACGTTATTTAGTAAATTCCGTAAAGCATATAAATTACACAGTAAAAAATTTATTTGAAAACAAAACACTCATTCATTTTGTTTATGCTAATAAAGTTTAATTAAAGTTTTTTATTTAAACCATATTGAGTATTCAGTAGCGGCATTTTGATACCTGGGTAAGACGAATATTATTGAACTAATAACATCAGCTTTTAAATCTTTTACAAAATAAACAGGTACTGGAACGGAAAATATACTAAGAACAATGCTAGCAAATAATGTGAGTACATTTGTAACGTTAAAATCGCCAAATATAGCTTTTATACTAAATATTGTAAACGTTTATCAAAATCTATGTACGTAAATTGACGCATAGCAAAAAGAAACCTAAAATCAAATAATATAAAAATATATGATTTCCTATAAGCACTAATACACTAGATGTTAATATTGTTATTATGTTTAGTATACTTTATTTCCAATGTTTTAATGCTGAATATATTATGCTATATGCACCAGAGAAAAGAGAATTTCAATTTTTCATTAGAACTGGTTTATATAGCCAAGACTGTTATCAGTGATGCATAATATACTACATGAGGTCTGTTTATTTCGCAAACACAAAACATTGGAAACATAATTGTTTAATATACAATAGTTAATAAATACAAAACTTACACTAACGTCGTATTTACATTCTCGTGTTAACAATGTACAAAATGTATAACTTTGGTGTAAAAACTATTATAACAATGAAATTGTAAATAATTTCAAATCCAGAAAACGCTCGTTTTACGAGAATGTGAAAACAACTAGCCCGAAATAGACATCTGAATATGTTGTTCAAAGAGCTTTTAAATGTCGCCTTCAAGTTTTTTCTTAATAATATATAATAAAATTCTATTTTAGATGTCTATTGTGAGCCAACCTATATAAATGTATAAAAATTAGTTTTTGGTTTCGAGACATAATAAAAACCATTAAGATACAATATCAAAGTGATCTACATGTTACATGTAGCACTGATTTTAGAAATTGAGGACAGAATTAAATGTGACCCAGAATGATATTTTCTACAGCTAATTGTGCATTTTGACTTAAGCAACAAAACATGTGCGTGCTTCCATAAAATAAGACCAACAATTTCATGCTCATAATAGAGATCTAGCGCCACAAATCTCTGGCGTGTAAATTAGTTTGATTGATTTAACATTATTCAATATTGCTGATAGGGTTTTTTCCCAGCATGCTTATTACAAAACTTCCATAGTGAATCCGATCCCAATTTCAATATTAAGTGGAACATAAACCACATATTATTAAGACGTCAATAGAGTACTTTGTTAGGAAGTGTCAGCCGAATTATTAATTCATAGGTCAGCTTATGAAATTGGCATTGTTTTATCAATACAGCAGCAGAAACTAATATTGAAATACCTTTATGAATTAACTTACATAAAACTAATAACAGAGACTTGCAAGTGAAGAGGTATATAACTTATACTTAATGACAACAAATAACAAAAAAATATGTTTGTATCAAAGAAATAACACAAAAAATATGTGATTTGTAAATCACAGAATTAGAACTAATTGCTTACTAGTTGGATCTTTACATAAATTAATAAATTAGAAGTCCTACATTTTTATTAATAAATCAAGTTTCAAAGTCAATTGAAGAGAAACAAATTTTAAGTTTTTAATAAAATAAGAATAGAATTAATCAAGCAAAGCAGCAAATGTGTAAAACAAAATCTTTGCAGACATTTAACTTTGATATTGACTGTTTCATAGCTGCAATCCTCACCCAACCAATTTTGAGTTTATTACAAGATAGTGCATTTCTTCTTCTTGTTCCTATGCTCTGACTTAATGTGGATTCTCTCTGCTTCCTGGAATCTCCGAACAAGTCTCACAAGCTCATGGAAGGCCTGGTCTACATTCATACGAGCCTTGGCACTGCACTCAATATATGGTATCTTGAGTTGACGGGACAGAGATTGTGCTTCATCTAATGTAACCTGTAATCATTTTATTACTTGTTAAATCTGTCACAATAAATGAAAATCAATTAAATTAGGAGCATAGGAAAAGCATTGGAGGATATAACAATTTAATTCATACAATAAAATGAGCATTGCCGGGATCTTACGATGGCATGGAATAGCAGTGTCGGAAGCACAACTTTAAAAAACAGAATAATTATGTATATGTGTATGAAATAATGAACTATATCTTACCACTCTCTGGCTTTCCAAATCAGCCTTATTTCCAACCATCAGCATAGGAAATTCATCCCGATCTTTTACACGTAAAATTTGTTTATGGAACTTAAAAAGTTCATCAAAACTGGCATGGTCAGCCACTGAGAAAACAAGTAGGAAGCCTTCGCCTGACCTCATATATTGTTCTCGCATTGCACTAAATTCTTCTTGCCCAGCAGTGTCAAGGACTATAAAGTAAATCGAGGAATTTCAAGATCAAGATCTACTTTATACCATGTATTATTAAATTTTAAGAGGATGTACACAGACATTTAATTTAATGTGGACATTTTAAAACAGAACAACAAAATTTGTCTAAAATAAAATTATTTTGGTTTGACTATGAAAAGGAGAGTAGAATATAAATTAATCTGCTTGTTAACAACTATAAGTTATTGACTTACTATCCAGTTTTGCAGGAATATCATCAATAACACATTGCTTTGTGTAGCTGTCCTCAATAGTAGGATCATAGTCAGTTACAAAATAGCTCTGAAATCAGGAAAAACTACCATATACACACTTATAGAATACATTATTATTTTTAAATCGTTTTCCTATGGTGTAGCTTGACATGAGAACAAGAAAACCATATCTACTGCATATAAAGTGTTTAACTACGCACACACGTTAATATGTAACCAACACTCGTTTTCCTTAAAAGACGTAATAATATTCGAAGAATTTCTCACATGTGCACTGATAATGAAAATTATGTAGAAATCTAGTCATGAATTTACACTAGTGGGCGGCGTCTTTACTGCTTTACCTTGACAAAAACACAGGCAGTGCCTGTCAGGCACCCATTATGCTATTTATATTGATGAATAAATGTTCTACACGATACAATACACACACTCAATAATATCTTAAAGCATCAAATTCTGACAATTTATTGCTATCTTTTCAGACAATAGCCAAAATTAATGTGAATACCAGGAATAAGGAAATAAGAATTCGTATCGTAGGTGGTGTAAAGATATATAAAAATACCTGTATAAATTGTATTGTAATAGCACTTTTTCCTACACCTCCACCGCCGACAACTACCAATTTATAGGTTTGGGCTTGATTTGGTCGATCACCTGGTCGCGACATTATTTTATCTAATTAAAATAAATTCGTTTTGTAAAAATTCTATGTAATCCGACAGAAACTGTTCTCACTTCTCAGTTTTCAGTCAGTACCTAATTGATAATTCCTTTTTTTTTTTTTTGGAGTTTATGGCCTGGTATCTAGACCTTTAGGCCAAACCAATGATATTGAATTGAATTGAATTGATAATTCCTTTTAATTTTTCAATCACAGATTCAGATTTCAGCACAGACTAAGTAATTTGTCAATATTGTGATACAAATCGTATATAGATTAAAAACGATATAATGATACAATATCTAAAAATCGCTCATTACGTTGCTCGAAATCAAATCCATAATAAACTAGCAAACTCGGCGAACTCCGTTTCGCCACCAGATGGCTTCGTTTTGTGTAACATTTCGTTTGGTGATCCCGCTTTTCTGTTGAATTTTTTCTTGAATTTTCTTTGCTATAAACCTCACGGAGCCCGAGACCTTTCCAACGAATGCAAAACCGTGGAAACCGGTTCGTGCGTTCTCGAGTTATAGCGTCAGAAAGGAAAACCCGACTTATTTTTATATAGTAGATTTATACAGATGTATTGAATATTTGTATCGAAAATCGCACGACTTCAACGTGATATACTAATATTTTTCTATCTATACTGATACACGCTCGAAGAGGCGACACGAGGGGACGAGCGATTTGTGTATAACTTTTAGGAAACGCCTAAGAAAGATAAATTAAACAATATTTATACCGGCATGATATGATATTTTTTATTTGTATTTCAACGCAATTATTGGCATTATATATAATATTGGTAGGCACACAAAGTAGCAATGATTCCAATCACGTTCATCTTGTCGTAGATGTAGCGAGCAACAAAATAAGGGGTAACAACGTTCAATTAGAAGTAGATTAATGATCTGAGAAATTATACTGCTTACTTGTTATAGAGAACTCACACAGCACATTTAATTTAAAAAAAAACTGTATAGATGGATGTGACTAGTATATGATCTGAGGTATTAATTATGTCTAAATTACATATCTTTAATTTTTCAATAAACATTTTGTAAACTGTAAACTGTACACATTTGTAACATTAAATTAAAAGTACAAATGATTTTTGAATAGATCCTGCGTTTTATCGTATGCAATCGCCCCTGGGGGACCTGCTAATCACTATATTAGGTGTTTGTGCTGGGAAATATTCATCCGCACACGCTACATTCTTGCATCATTCATTATTGTCGTTGTCTTTCTAGTCTGTGTTTGACCAGTGACCTCAGTAAATTTAAGAGATATTAGACATTAGAAGTTAGAACAACAGTTTTAACTTTTAACTGTTGACACTTGACTGTTCTGTTCTGACTTCTGACTTCTGCGTTTAAAATAAACGAATGTATTGTGCTTAAGTTTTTAAGTATTCTCTTATTGGAAACATGTTTTCAACTAGCTCACAAAGAAAGTTTTGGACATTTAGTGACGAAAATGAATTAGCAAGTCATCGAGAAAAGCACAACTTAGAGTTTATTTCAAGACATGGACAGAATTTAGATGAACAACAACGTTACAATTATTTTTTATCTCCAGAAGAGGAAAGACTTTTATTAAAGCAGTATGAGCTGCATTTAAAAGAATTCTGTAAAAGATTCCAGCCTCCTATGCCTAAAGGAGTTATTGGTACAGCGTTTCATTACTTCAAACGTTTCTATCTTTACAATTCTTCTATGGACTATCATCCTAAAGAAATTCTCGCTACATGTGTGTATTTAGCATGCAAAGTAGAAGAATTTAATGTATCCATTGGACAATTTGTTGCTAATATTAAAGGTGACAGAGAAAAAGCTTCTGATATTATTTTAAACAATGAATTACTTCTAATGCAGCAGTTAAATTATCACTTGACTATCCACAACCCTTTCCGCCCTGTTGAGGGTTTCCTTATCGACATTAAAACAAGATGCTCTCTGGCAAACCCGGAGCGGTTACGTTCAGGAATTGATGAGTTTCTAGAAAAAGTCTTTCTCACAGATGCTTGTCTTTTGTATGCTCCTTCACAAATAGCATTAGCAGCTGTGTTACATGCAGCCAGTAAAGAACAAGAAAACCTGGATAGTTATGTGACTGATATGTTGTTTAGAGATGCGGGACCCGATAAGTTAGCAGTTTTAATAGAAGCAGTTAGAAAAATTAGATCAATGGTTAAAATGGTTGAGAGTCCTCCTCGTGAACGAGTACGAGCCATAGAAAAGAAATTGGATAGATGTCGAAATCAGGAGAACAATCCTGATAGTGAGATATATAAACGGAGAATCCGTGAAGCTTTAGATGAGGATGATGTGCAGTACACTGGTACTAGTAGAATGTCATTAGATACAAGTGGAGTAACACAAGTGTTGTCTCCATCAGCATCTTAAATTTACAGAAATATTTAACATGACTACTAAATGCTTGGAAAACTAGTTTTAATTTATTATCACTTTGACCTGGTTGTTAGTGTTGTAAATGACCTTAAAGGAACTTAATTTTTCACTCAAACAACTTTGTGTAGATAATTTTTTTTAAATTAGAATTATGTTTTATAAATCCAGATGGTACAAAGCACATCCAAACAATTGCATGGTTAAAGATACAATTTTATTATTATGTCACATTTAAAACTATATTCTATTGACTATCCTAAACCTATTGTATGTATGACTAATATATTTGAATTTGCCTACTTTTTAAAGCTCACTGACCAATAAAATTTGAGACTTGAATTCTGTTTTTTATAACAAAGGTTCTTTAAGAGATCCATTATAGGAACTTGTTTATCAGCTTCATGGCCAAGGTGAGATTGCCAAGTTTAGTCTTGTATTGTAATATTTGGTTTATGAAAGACTAAGTCCATTAGGATATTATGTGAATAAAGGATTACCTTTATTCACAGAATATCCTAATTTAAAGTATAATTATATCATTACTTCATAACAGACAATGTTATAGAATATAGAGGCTCATTTTATACAAGTTAAAACCATTTCTTCAAAGCGTACCCACCAAGCCCGAAGCTGCTTAATTATGTCTTGATTACATTTTAAAGATTCAATCAGTTTCCCTCGTCAGCTGCGCCAGCTTTTTACGCTGTTGGCATTTACATCACACTCCCATTTAATTACTATTCCCAATGAATAAGCTCAATATTTTTTAATTTTGTTCTAAATTACTAAGTATTGTTTTTTATTGTATTGTTTATTTGTTCTGGCGTGGATGCGTAACCTACCTTTATTACTTAAACGTGCAATATAGTTCAGCCGTCCTCCGAATAGTTGATGTTTATATTAATTTATAAATAATAACAAACTCGTAAGTCGGTACCATTCTCGACTTACGAGTTTAATTCGTTCCGTAAACTTGCCCGTATCTCAAAGTAAATATTTTACCCATTGAAATTATTTGAAATACCATTATTCCGTTACGGCTTCCAAAACACTACCTCAGTTGTTTTTGAATAAGACAGTATATTTACACGAAGAAACATTTATTCATACATAAAAAAAACGTATTCTATAAAACAGAATAAGAGAAAACGTTAAGTGGTGACGGAAGCGCTTAATTTTCGTCACTGGAGTTACGTAACCTGACTAGTTAAACCTATAAATATTTTAGGTATAATAATTATAAGCGTAAACGAAATGTAAACCGTTTAGTTTTTACCACACTTATAAATTGTATTTTAACATTCTCGTTTCCGATAATGTCCAAAAGATAATTAGTGTCATTTAGATTTATGAAGCCTTATATAAGCCAAGTGTTTTTTTGTTAGCGTCGCAACTCCTCTACCCCTAATTTTGTGTTAGTTATAAACTCATAATTTAAACAATTAAAGTCAGTTGTTACCAAGCTTCCAACAAAATGGAAGTGTATTTGAAAATATCCATACAAAAAACCGCCACCGAACTTAATTCTGGTCTTCGCTTTTTTCGTGACGCTTTGCTGCACCTTTCACCTGCTGATCGTTTAAAAAAAGCTGTCCAAAGAGGTTTATTTATTTCCCTTTCAAGATATTGCGGATATGGGTATAAACAAGTTTCAAGACCAGTTTCAACTTTTTTAGGGTGATTTTTATCCACTAACCACAGCTTCTTCCATGCAGAGGTTAAGGTCCTCATTGTGGGACCCCAGCCCAGTCCCAGCCATGCTTGACTAAAAAGTTTTAAGGATATCACGATGTTAAAGTGGTCCTTCCAGAACTCTTGAAGGGTACCTAAGGTTCGTGTTCTCCATCCGAAAAATGTGCTTGGTGTACTATTTCTTAAAAATTGTACACCCAGGTAGGTAGGTAGAGAACCTTTATAAACTTTAACTGTCCGAGTAAATCATCTTCGAGATTTGATAGGTGAGCAGGGGCATTGTAGGACGAGAAGGGCTTGCATGGGAAAGTTTTTTTCCCGTAGTGATTTTGATTGATTGATTGTGATGTGTGATTTTAAATAACATAAGGGTCAAAAACTAGGTTTATCCACTCCTCAATGATTTTCCTGGTAACCCACGCCTTCGAATTTGACCTCCACATAACTTGCAGTTTTTCTTTTAAAATCCTATGTGACAATCTCACGTGAAAGGCTCTGGCATTTTCCGAATGGTATACTAGCAGAGGCTTGATTTATTTTATATTCTTACTATTTATCTATACTATACTAAATTGGTTCGTCCGTAAGTAGGTGCTCATCTATATATTCATAAAGCCTTTTCGATTTGTGTGTATCTTGGGTTTATAAAAAATAAAAAAAATGTTTAAGCTAACTTAGAACCACTGCTTTTTTTATCACTGCATCAGTCTTCACTGTTAAACATTTTTAAAGTTATTAGCTCTGCCCCTGAGGCGGCTCTCGTTTAAATTAATCTTACATACTATAAATCATAGATTTATATCGTTAGATAGGCCCCGACACCAAAAACTGTGGCATTGTTTTTGAATGTGTGCGTTAACGAAAACGTTTGAATGTGTGCGTCAACATGGCGTCCTAAAACAGTGCAATTTGTGTAGAAGGTACGGTCGAAACTAGTGTCATCTCTTTTTCTCCTACATTAGTTGCAAACACTACTTTCTCTTTCGTGCACTCGCCATTTAAATTTGGTATTTTAGACAGTGCGGAAGGAAAAATATAAGTTTTTAAATCAAATCGCAATACTAACGAGTGAAATGTTACACCTCTGGCTTTATTTGTGTTTCTAGAATTGTTGTTGCACTTTAGAAAGGCACACGATGGCATTTTGTGCCACTAAACTGCTCGCAAACGTCCTTTACAACACGTCGTCGGCTAACACTGTGTTTAGGGGTGCACTGATCCCAGGTTAGTGAGTCTCACTCACTTAGACTGTGCGACAACACGGCGCGGTCTCACTGCGGTAAGGGCCTATCTAACGATATAAATCCATGCTATAAATGGTATTTAAAACCACCAGAAAGTAATCCTGCTGCTGTGTATGAACTTAAGGACGCACCATTAAGTGGGTAAGGAGATTCGTGACTTGGGTGTAACTGTAAATTGCAAATAAACGTTAATATCTCAAGATAATAAAACAATCACCTTATCCGTATGAATGCTGGGATTTCTTAAACGAAATACGAATTGTATCGGCTATAACACGAAATCAATTTTGTAGAACGCTTCTGATTCATTCGCAACACACCGTAAGTATTTAAAGAGCATTCTTACGACATTTTACATAGTACAGGACTCTCTCCTCAGCGCCTTGCGGAAGCTAAAAATTCGCTTGATCTCCAGTGAAAATAGTAACCTTTTACAGAATGTTAACATATTCATTCCTTATTAATTTCCAAGGTTCAAAGTCTGTAAAACCAACCTGGTAGTTCAGGCCGCTGCCACTCAAATTCTTTGCGAATATAGTTTGATTTAAAATGAACGCAAATAGAGCTGTTGGCGACATCAAAGAATTATGTGTATTGTTAAAAATTTGTTATAATAGGATAACCTATCATAACAAATGAGTGTGTGTTGCATGTACGAAGATTAGGTATTTTCTGTATTGAATAATTTCAATTATTTATTTTATTTAAATAATAATTTATTGTATGGGGTACGAGTTCTTATTAAATAAAATGTAATCATCTTTAAAATGCCATATGACCTAGTGAACTTCGTATCACTAACATACTTATGTTAAAATACAGCATTTCATACAGCTATGAAATACGCATTTTTTAAGGCATCTAGGTACTATATAAATATATGACAACCAAAATGAAAATGAAAATTTTTGATTTCTAAAATGATATCAATTATTTTTCAGCTAAGCGTTTTTATTAGAAAACAATTGTCGTTTTAGCATTTTTGTTTAATTAGAAGAAATTCCATAAATATTTCATAATTAGCCAAATCGGTCCCGCCATTCTGTACCTCCCAAAAATATTTTTTCGCTTAGAAACTAACAGGTTATGGGCTAAGGTACACACAAAAGTAGGTAGGTATTATTTACTTAAATCCAAATTATTATATCAAATGTTTATTGATTAATAACAAAGTTACACTTATCAATGGTAAAAACATGATAGGTAAACTAAATATGTAATTTCCTTCATACAAATGCTTTATCGTCTTGTGAAATTTAACGGGAGTTTCAGCCTTCAGGGTTTTTGACACATAAGCAGTCGCTCTGCTTCGTGCTGTAAAAAAATAAAAATTAGGTTTTTCGACTTTTAATAAAAAAATTTACAAATAAAGTTGCTACCGGTTTTTAATAAAGGCGGTGATAGTGACTGAAACAGAGCAAACTGAACATACCTACTAAAAAATTGAGCATTGAGCTTTGAGCTTTTATTTACTGACATATCATACGCCAGTACCTATATAGTTAATTCTAAACATCAATAGAAGTAAACCTTACCTGAATCATTCGGTAGATTTTAACAACAGCCTCGTCGCTTCTGCAGGACATACCTAAAGATCGTTTTCCACCCCAACTTGATGTAAATGTAAGCTGTGCTTGTGTCAAACATAAGCACGCGGCGATGAATAGGAAGAAAAAAAGCTTGTACATTTTGTATTGTAATGGTTAACTAGATGAGATGATATGATGGTGCTACAATAAATACGGTCATTTTATACACAAAGAAGCCATAGGTTTTTAATTTTCTAAAGGAAATTAGTAGGGGAAAGTTAGAAAATAATTAGACGCTTTGTTGGTTTCAGCGGTTTTCAAACTTAATCACGACATTATTTTGCCATCTATGTTTACAAAATTAAAAAAAAATCTGTTTTTTTTATTGAAACAACAAAATGTAGTCGCGTTATGAAACTTTTTTAAACTAGATAATTTAGTAAAAAGTTAGCTATAACTGAATTAAATATTAAGAAATGTAGAAAATGAGGGTCTTATTACATCTTACCTCTAGGTCTGTTATCGCTTATACACATTATCATTTAAATTTATTTATCTCTTATTCCTGTTTTTCTTAACAAAACTTTTACATTCCCACGGACGGAAAGTTTTTCTAATAAACTAGATAATTACATAAATTTCATAGGTTTCTTATGGTTATATAAAAACGGGAACGAAGACGAAAAATCATTCATTGAATAATTAACAATGGCATCTCTACGTCTTTTGAAACGAGCGGCTGCCATTCTACTGTTTGCTGCTGCAAATCTTTTTGCTGCTTCGAATGGGCAACTCACGTTTTCCAGCGGTTGGGGAAAGCGGTCTGGTAATGATGACGAGATCATAATAAACTTGGATGACCAGCTCCAATAGCTTCGGTAAGCCACTTTTTTAGTTCCTATTATATTTTATTGATATTATGACTGTTCTGTCTACATTATTAGGGAAACCAAGTAATTTAGAATATTTTTAGATTATAAATATGGCACCGTGATTTTTATGTTTTTAAAGCAAAGCCACAGAACTGGTGTGGAAATTTTTTGAAGAAAAAGACAGATTACATTACAAAGGCATAAAACCCGAAAATCTGTAATTCCAAATATTTCCTTAATCAGAGGTTTTTTGCCAGTATTGTCAAAAGTGTTTGTGGCATAACTCAAGAGTAATTATGGACTTAATAAAGATAAAATCGTTAAATCATCTGGAGCTAGGTCTATATAAAATAAAATTCACTTTGTTTGGTATAATTTTATTAAAACCCCTTCCATTCTTTTCTTATTCCAACAGTCCATATAACATAGCTAAACATTTACTGATGAGTACATCTAAGTGCTTAAATTGTCTTATTTTAATAGCCGAAACATAGTGAAGTGGCAACATCGTGACATTGGTAGAGTTTTTCCCGCGCTTTGAGTTGTCAAGGGGTTTCTAATTGACATTTACTTTTTAGGCGATCTGACGACCATTTAAGGACAAGGAATAACGCTACCAGTTTTTGTTGCCGATATTTAGGTTTAAGACGTATTAGTGATGTCATCACAGCCCAAGAATATATAATAGGGAATAGTACCTAAAAGAATGAATCCATTATGTGTCTACGAAAATCTATGATATTGTATTACATGGTGGTTTATTAATATGTTCATCTAGCTTACAAATATATTTTATAACAGTGTTATAAGATTCTATGGTGTAGATAGTGCAATATGAAATTAGTTTCCGATTAAGTGTTTGCTTTGTAATATTATTTAAAAAACCATAAACAACTAGAGTCAACAATTAACAAATGTAAAGAAATCAAAGGACGGAAAAATGAGCAAGTTTAAAAATAAAATGGCGGAAATGTTTAATTTATCATCACATAGTAGTATGATCACCGAAATATTTATAATATTATAATCATCGCAGCATATAAGGTGTTTTATTTTGAACCCATTTATGTGAAATACATTTTAGTCATTGAGATAATTTTCACGTCATGTTCTACGGAAAACTAGAATGGAGGCAGGTAGTAGTTAACCCCACTAAAACATTTCACAATTGAGATTAACAAAAATCATAATTCCATAAACAAAGTCCAAAGAAAAACGTAGGTATGCCTTATCTTATAACGTTTCCTCTATATTATATTACTTATATTTCTTTTCACAACGCGCAAGTTGAGTACTTCAAGAAATAATCATTTTATTAATGATATTAATATATGTACTTGCATCTCTTCTAAATAATGCTACTCACAAATGCAACTTGTAAATATTAAATTTTTTCGATTCAAATAAATATCGTGATTTAAGTCTACTAAAAAATATTTTATTAATGTTTATTACTACGGTTAGTTCGTAGGTATATTAGAGTGAATTCATAACTACATTGTTGCAATACAAATATATGCATTATTGTTGATATAAATTGTTGGAGTTTTCAGACTTTTCACAGTAGATTCTCTAACTTCTAACCTTATATGTATATACAACTATTTCTAACTTACTTTCTATACTTAATAATAATACCTTTACACTATTTATAGTAATCAAAGTAAGGGAAATCGCGATTGCTTTCCGTTACTTCGATTTATAAACTGAAAATGAATAAAATCTGTAAAGAGATTGCCCTTAGGCTCTGGAATGAACTAATAAAAGAAAACAAATTAATATTTTAATTAATAATTAAGTAACGAATCGATATATTTTTAAATAATAATATAAATAAAATAAAGTTAATGTAAACCTAAAAAAAATCGGATATAAAAACAATAAACGATGCAAATAAAGAACTCAACCAGAAAACTAAAGGAAAATAAAAATAACTATTTACCTAAATGTATAGAACTATGAGAAATGTATAAAATAAATATTATATTACACAATTCTAGGCGGTTGATTTCTATACACTTGGGTAATTGGGATTTAAAATGATTTTATTACAACTATACTTAGCTATTCGGGCTTATTAAATCGTAGGTAATTAGATGTAATGTGTCTATTAGATGTTATGAATGATGTATCCTATGATGACGGCCAGTCGAAATTGGAAAATAAAGCTTGTTACACAACAAACTAAAAGTACTTTTAACCAAATCATTAATCAAATAAATAAACTAACTTAATATGCTCTCACAATGCAACAAGAGGATATGTCACCCACGGAAGATATTTCACGTGTCTTAAAGCCTTTATAAGTCTTTTAGATGCATGAAATATCTAAATAAAACAAAATAAAGGCACACTCTAACTATTAACAATATAGAAGCAAGAGGACGACGCATCACAAGTCGTATTTTAAGAGGTAACGTCCATTTTCGACTGGAGATCTTAAACTAAAATGCTCCCTATCTACATTAATATTTTGTACTGAAACCTAACCAACAATAGACTTCTTCCGCATCCAATGTCTATTTCTAAAAAAAATATTAACATTGTCTAAAAAAGGGTAAAGGCACTTCGAAAACGTTAAATAAACAACGAAATTAAATTAAATCAAAAGATTAGTGCATTGGATCAAATGCTGCCCGCGTGGTCGTTCACACCTGGGCCGATCACTAGTCCTCAACATTTCGAGCCACGATTTGATGATTGATCAGATCAACCACCCGATCGATTACTTTGTCGAGGTCTTCAATGGCCCTCTGGCACTCCTGATGCAGCATCAGGGGGTGGTAGCTAGCCAGGCGGGTACCTTACCCTCCCACCGGTCGGATTTAGTCGCCTCTTACGACACCCATCTCTTCCGACGTGGTATTGGGGAATGTATTCTGCTCCGCCCCAATACGGAGATGTAGGAATTCACAGTTCTATGACGTTTTTTTAGAAATATTTAGATATACTTAGTACTTAGTTGCATGAGTATACCATTATTTAGACGTTGCAAGTACAAATAATTCACCGTTTATGACATTAAGCAAACCTATGTTAACCATTTTTTTTAATTCCTTGTCTTAGAAGAAAGGTGAATCTCACATTTTGATAAAGCTATTTTCAGTTAGCGTCTTGCCAATTATATAGTTGAAACTATTTTTCTTTTTATTATTTATTCATTAATTACGTAACATATTCAAATGGACAGCATTTCACAACAATGTTCGTGGATGTACGTACTCGTATATCTACATTCTATACATTAGTTGTATAAACCTTGTAACTGTCTATGTACCGGGAAACAATCAATATAATAAACAAAACATAAATTGTCTTCGCCTACAAACTAAACTCCTTCTCAAACGATGAAAGACACGACGGTATGGTCAGTGCCATATTGGATATTTGAGTTTTGGAAAAAGAAAGAAATTGGCTGGAGCCATATCCAGGTAATAAGGTAATACCTGAATAGTATTTGTTGAGGTTCGAGTCAAAAATTCATAATGAGGGACTCGTGCACAGGCTAATTACAGCGCAGTCTTAAATGAGGATTTTCCTACACTTTCGCAACGTTCATTTCAGAGGTCGATGGTCTACCAGAGCGAGGCAAATCGTCCATCGTAGATCACCGTAAGCATATATTGGAGTCTCCAAGCACGAAATTCCATTTGAAAATTTATGGAAATACAAAATGCAAAATTTAAGAATAACTCATTGTTGGATGTTTTTGTCTATTATGAAATTGACAATACACACTAGATATGATCCAGCTTGAAACCGCAAATCCAATAATTTTTTCCCGACACTTTTTGACAGAATGTATTTTGTAATGCGATGATTATAATATCCGATATAAAGACAATTTTATTTACATTCAGTGAAACGAGTGATGAAGAAACAGGTAGAAGCTTAGATTAATTAATATTATTTATATACACTGAGCGACACAGGTGTAGAGTAGGCCAGTTATATACATAAATACCTACTTTATGGTAAAAACATTATCGTTTTAAATGAACATTTATTGAGTCGAAACGTCCATCTTTTCAAACTGTTATGCGTCCACAGTCATATTTTAAATGTAATAGATTTTTACGAATATATTATAAACGGTTCCGGAAGCACAAAAAGTGTAGTTTGTTGACTTTGAAAACAAACAGATGAGTGTGATTGCGTTCATTTTATTTTCAGTATCATATTACTTTATAATATGTCACAGAACCGAGATGCAAAATGTACCTTCGTCGTCACATAATAGCACAATTATATTCTTTAAAAAGATAATGTTTTTAACCACTCTAAATCTAAGCTACTATTAACGTTTATGTCATAAATTCCTTTATTTTATCATCTAAGTTTGCTTTCTTAAAATCACCTAAGATTTTTAGTCTAAATTACAGGTTTAATCTACATATAAGTGATGCTACACATTTAAATCAGTTACAATTGTGTGCGTGATGTTTGCATTGTCACATCGTAACTGATTCAAATTCGAAAACTATTATCTGTATCTAAAACATTGTTGATAATTACTTTGTAAAGGTACATCAATAATTTTTAGTGATTTTTTCTATTTGGTAGATTTGAAAAAATCCTTCAAACAGTTATAAGAATAACTTTTAGATATTTATGTGTAGTTAGTTCGTGGTAATTCTGTGAAAAGGATTTTTCCATGGTACGTGATGAGTTACTATAATACACTTACCTTACTTTACATCTCACCGAACATACACTACGCCAAGGGTATTTTAGTAAAAAATATCAAAATCTTAATAAAACAAACGGCTTTCCTCAAGCTTACAGCCGCAGTGCTCTTGGATTTGTCTTTAGTGTGTCTACCTGGATGATCTTATATAAAAGAGATATAAATGAAAGCATTGTTTCGGATACATGATAGTCACAGCCAAAATAGAACGCAAGAAATTTCGGGTGAAATGACGAAATTGAAAGATAGAAATATCTAAGAATGCCCAAAATATTACGATATCACGGGTGAGTTATTTTAGCACAGATAGAAATTTGTTAAAAAACTACGCTATGAAGATATGAAGTTTACGATTGAAGAATATCTTTAGTTAATTTTAATTTACATGGGTGTATAATATAATTGGTAAAATCTAGTGCTTGCATGTAGGCTACAACGCTAAGATATTTTGATTAGTCTTATGTTATATTTGCGGACAAGAATATTTTATTTAATTTGACATTGCTCTTGCACAATTAATTAAATCCATTATGAAAGATTATAGTAATTCCGAAATTTCGTATTGTGTCACTTTAAGTGTTGTCAATTGAATAATTCGGGCGATTTTAAGAGGCGCAATGACTAAGGTTTCAATTTGTAATAGTCTCAATTTAGTTATTTCGCGATGTGTTATGATTATGACCAATGAAACAATAAAATTTTGAGTCGTTTCAATGCTTTCTGTAGTGTTCAAATCAAGAAGCCTTAAAGTATTACTTGAGCAGAAGCAGAACATTTTTATCTAGACAAATTAAACATAAGTAATTTAGATAAATGTTTCTTAATAATTAATTGATGATTATTTTTTACACTCTGATACTTTTAAGCGCTTCTGTGTAATGAACGAGAGCTTCTAGTGAATGAAACGTTTCCGTATCTCTTACAATTCAAGTCATTTATAAATCATGCATTAACAATTACTGTAAACTTATATTTTTATAATCTGATACATTTACAGATCGAGTATTTGACATAGTATTACACAATTTAACGTTGTTTTGATTCAAGTTCTAAAAAAAATTAACGTACACCAGATGATTTGACCGTTTAGTGATTGACACATGTCTTTTGGTAACCGAAAGCTTCCTTATTTAGTGTGAGAAAAGGAATCCAAACGTTTCATTGACTATATTCGATGCCTGCGCACGCGCACGCGACCAGACACGGTGGGCCGTCGCAGGCAGCACAGGTAGGCGAGCACGAATAAGACGTAGGGCGTAAGCACGGCGGCGGTCAGCTGCATCGCCTGCACTACTTCGCCACTTGAACGCGAGAATCACTTTTGTTCTTCCTCGTCGCGGAATAGGTAGGTCGACCTGGAAGGAATGGTAGTGTAGTCTAATGTCACAAGAATTTGCTATTAATCATCGGTGGCCACATGACATAGTCTGTTGGTATATCCCTTTTAAGGAATAATGGAAATAGCGCAATCTTTTCTATTGTCTGTTTTAATTTATTTAAAGAATTACAATGGATTAAAAAAATGTTTCTCAATTAAGAGATTTTGTTCTTTTTTGAAAATAACATAAATTCCTGAACGTTTTTTGACCTTTTCATAACATGAAATAATAATCGTCCCCAATGTTTTTTGTGTGTCGAAAGACTGTTCTATTTCAACCAAGGTATCGTGGAAAACGTATACTTTCGTTTCCCAGAAAATTCTGTATCTGATATAGATCGAGTTAATAACAGAATTCTTAGTACTTAAAACTCTTACCAGTAGGCCAAGTTGAAGAGCGCAAAAACTAGCGGGAAAGTTATACGCGAGATCACGTCTATCCTCTTAGAGCGCGTCGGGAACTTGGACATCCAGATTCTGCAGCAGTTCTTCTTTGGTGGAGACATGTGGATCTCACATTGCCGGATCTTGTCGTTGTTGCCGCGCACCAGCGGTTTCTGTCAGTTGCAGAGAGTCAGGCACGACAGTAACATTACACTCTCTACGATACGAATGCTACTTCCTTTGGTATTTAAAGGCCAGATTTGGTCATCAAATTTAGAATATATTTATTTGTAAAGTGAGATTTTATGTTTCGTATGTTTCATGTGGTCAACAATTTATCGTATCAAATAAAATACTTACTAATTTAATATAATTCCAGAAAGCCTGGAGCTATACGTTACTATTGATAATACATTCTACAAAATATAATGAAATTGTCATTCACCAATTATCAAACCTATATAAAAAAATTGATTCTAACTACACTAACCCAAACCGATGTATCCTTCAAAATACCAAAATAAGAAGCATCTATCTCATGGGATCAAAGGGTATATCTGTTAACTGAGTACTTTAAGACATGCAAAAAAAATTGTCCAAATAGAAACAAAATACATATAGGACATGCTTTCGGGTCTAAACCTGCTTTGATCCCAGATGGTTAAACTAAATGCGAGCTCACCATTGCGAACGTTGTGTTACTATCTGTGTCAAGGAGATCGGAGGCCGCATCCATACTTGCAGCTGCCTCCATCTCCCGTCTCGTTTTCTTCATATTCTCCCGGTGCATGTCAGAGCGAGATGCATAGTTCACTAGAGCGAACTCAAGCAAGGCTCCAAACACGAACGTGAGGCATACTCCGGTCCAGACGTCGATGGCCTTTGTGTAAGAGACTGGAGGGAGCGACGCGTTGATTCCTGACGACTGAGTCGCCATAGTTAGAAGTGTCGTTACTCCTGTTAAAAAAGGGTAAGGTATAGAAAAACATAGCCATTATCTGGCGAGAAACTGCTGCTAGTATTTATTTTTGTCTCAGAAATTTGTATATTAGTTATATTTATTTAAATAGAATATAAGACTAATTGAGGAAAAAACGGATCAAAAAGCAACTTTATTCATGGAATAAAATTTGTCTTACCCAATGAGACTCTCGCCGGGACCGCTCCTTGGTCGAGCCAGAAAGACACCCAGGAGACGATTACTAACATGCAGCAAGGTATATAGATCTGAATGAGGTAGTAACTGAACTCTCTCTTAAAAAGAAGATCCACTTTCAAGCAACTGTATTCGCCTGAAAGAATATATTAATTATTTCACAATTATATAATTTACAATATACATAGGATATATTTTTTTATATGTTTGTGGACACTACCAAGTTTATTTTTTTATCTGTTTAGTTCTACTGTGGCCTTTTATTATTTCACGGCCGGTTTTTGAATTGTCATCATTGTAGTGGTAGTCATCCAAACCAACATTTCGCTTCATATTAAACAGGAATTGTTATATGTACTAACTTGAATCCTGGTCTCTCTTATTAAGAAAAGTATTTTTAACAGATCCTAAATATTCAAACGACTTCAGAACATATTTTGATTAAATTAAAACGTCAAGATAAACTTTAAAACAATTTATCCGTATCTAATGCCAATATGTCAAATTTATAGGAATACTAACGTCGATTGTCTAAAACCAAAAAAATAATCACCTGTATTAGTTTTACTGTTACAATAATCAGTTAAAAATTTCTCGAGTGTAAAGCGAGGCAGATGAAGGTTTTTCACAACCTGGACTGGGTCACCTTCCTTCCACAGGAACACGAGATCATCTGTCGTCCAGCCGTCTGTAAATCAATATAAAATATAACATGATTATAAATATTCTGGTTGGTTTGGACTTTGGTGTACCCTATAGGCAATTAGACACACATTTCTGCCATTGTTCCATTGCTAATCTATGAGACGGCGGTGATCAGCCGTCTGTTCGATCTCTAGCCCTAATACGCCACACGCGTTATATATACACTGACGAAGGAAGGTTCCTATGGGCATGGTACAATCAACAATTATACAAATGAAATATATTTCATTACGATAGATAAAGATATCATCTTGAGTACATCGTCCTTTTCGTTGAACAGGGGGCAAACCAGCAGGAGGCTCGCTTGATATGATGCATGGACAGTGTCAATGCCAGAGGGCTCGCGAGTACGTTGCCAGCGTTTTATCAGCCTCCTCTGTACTATGATTTACGTTTTTGTTATGCAATAATCTTAAAAATATGTAAATTTTATTAAAAATTTAAAGAATATTACATATTTTTGTAGAAAAACAGGTATCATGCTGTGAATTGTAATCAGGAGTTATAAAAGTTATTTCATGGTAAGCTTTTTAATCTTATCGTGCTTTTATATCAAATGTAAGGATTTAAATACCCGTGCGTGATGTTACGGATCGAAAATTTACAAACGTTTCATTAGTATCATTAGAAAGTTTTAATATACCAAGTGGACTCCTCGGAGGGAAAATGTCGTAAGAAATCTTACAGGAAACTTTATTTTTTAAATAACACAATCGGGACATAGTCAATGCATGGTACATTAAAAATAAAAGTATCCACAAGGATCTCAATGTGGATACAGTCCTAAATGCGGCGAAACGGTTTGCCTTAGCTCACTTAAACAGGCTACATAACCAGGTTAATGCTGAAGCAATCCAACTTCTTGACACGACAGGAATAAGACGCCTAAAGAGAGAAACCTTTAGAATTAATAAACCTAGTGTAGTGAATATAAGTGCAAGTGCATCTCGGACAAATGAACATAGTGTCAAAATAGTATAGAACACTAAGACTGTTTATGAACATTACCTTAGTTTGAGCTATTCATTAGTATTTCATTCATGAAATTCATGTAAAGTCGCCCTCTTTTTTGTGAACTTTATTGTAAAAAAACAAAAATAACACAAATATAAATCTTGCGTTTTTGTTCTGAATCTATCATAAATATTTCCATCAGTTTATATAAACTATGATGGTTCTCAATTGATATAGTATTTTTATAAATAGCGTACATCCATTAGCAATACCATTTTTAATTCACATTTTCGTGTGGAAAATTGCAGTAAATATGTCAAGACGGTAAAAACGTTTACCTTTACAAAAATAACCGGCCTCTGTTTACGTTAACCAAACGCTGGGTAGCGATACTGTTATTTTATCTTTCGCTAAATATAATGTGTGATAACTCTTGTCAAAAATATCACAGTTGGTAAAAACAATGATAATCTGTGTGTTTTTTTTACTACACTGTTGTTATATAATTACTGATTCAGTTATTTCTGCCAAATTGCGTTTGCGTTATTTAGGTTGAGATTCAGAAACTAGACTTAGCAAGAACTATGTCTCCCGTATGCCAAAATCTTATACGTTCTCGTCTCCTTTCTGAAAATCACCTCTAAAGTTATCAATTTTTATCTAATATTATTGAAAGTGTGCTCTTTATCACAAATATTATTTAATTGGATTAAGATGTTGAAATTATTACATTTACTTATAATATTTATAATAAAATAGAATAAGCATAATGGAAGAATAACACACCGCAAAGTATCGCAATACACCGAGAAAATGCTGCCAGCAAGTACGGTTCAAACTATTTAAATTTATTTTACTTATCTATTAATCCCATTTTATTATTAATATAATTATTATTACTATTTAGGTAAAAAAAAGGTATTTCTTTTTAATTATAAACTGTGGGTTTTGAACGGATTTTAAAATTAGTGGAAAGTTGAAGTATTGGGTAAAGCATAGATCAGCCAGTTATTTTTAACTTGTATAAAAATACTAAAACTTACAGCTAGCCATCCTCAGCGAACAAGTCTGCTTATCCAGTGGGTACAACTTCAGGTTCATCGGACAGGAGAGCGTGAGAGAGATACGGATGCTGTACAGCACATTGCCATTGGGGAATATTCTGATGTACACGTTTGGCATGATGATGTTGTGGAAGTGACCTTCCTTCTCGTTGGAGAAGAAGAGGTCAGGCATCCATACTCTGTTCGCTTCGGTTAGTGTTAAGTATTTCAGACGTCCTGAAAATTAAAATGTATAAATTTCTAAACTCAATTTATTTAAAAAAAATTGGAGCTAGAAAAAAATTATTAAACCATTTTTGGTTTGTATTCATGTACTAGCAGTCTTGTATCAGCAGTCTTGTTAAGATCGCCACAAATGCTTATAAAAATATTAAATTCTTCAACTTGTTTTTTATGTTGCTTATAACTGACAGTGTAATCCATTTACATCCATCCAAAACTTTACAGCTTTTTTTCTAATAGTATCATAATGTGTATAGTTAATGAGTCAAAACATTAACTTCCCCCGAGACACTGGGTAAAAGGGTAAAGTTTACTTCGAAACTTTAAAAGCTTTTTACGAACGCATTGCGTGAGCTTGCCGACTGGCATATTAAAGTTAGGGTCGGTTATTTTGAGCTTTGTTTATTTATTCATAGACTACAATTACAAATGGCCATTAAATCTTAATTATCTCTATCTTAAATCTACAATATTTCCAAAGTACACTGTCTTTGTTTCACTGTGCACGGTATAAAAATAAAAGTCACTTACCTCCCAAATTATTGAACTTCAATCTCTCGTCCAACCATTGTTCTCTGAACGTCAGCTGAACTGAGTATTCCTAAAAACGTTAAATTGCTTTAAAATTAACTTTATTACTAACAAAATAATGACAAAATAAACTTTATCGAGAAAAGTTTTAATCTGTTGTTAAACCGACTTGAGTTTGACGTTTCTATTTGTCATTTAGCAGTATTTTATATATATTACGCTGATAATTATAAAATAACATTTAAAAGGTACACTGTCGGTGGTGGGTTCGTAAAACAAAAGATGACACGGAACCGTACGATTATGATTAGACAAACGGATGTAAAATCATAACAAATCATGTATGTTGTACACCTGTTGGACGAGAGATGCTATTGACCAATCACAATTTAACGATACTCACCATTGTTTAACATTACTGTATATACGTACTATATGTAGTTAATGAAAATGTCATATTTATTTGCAACATTTAACGAGAGTCATAAGAACTGAACTGACAGATGAATGAGTAAATAATTGATTTTGGCATTCGAAGTAGGAAGACATACACCCGTAGTAAATTTTAAGTAATATCACAAAAATACTGCTTTAAATATTTTGAAACAATAAGTAGGTTATATATAAGGTACTACATACATTCAAGTCAGTTCTTTTAAAAAAGGAAATTTTAATTTTTATCTTATATTTTTTTAGTTTAATCAAAGTTACAAGTTCTATGAAGCTTTGGTTCAGCAATCTATAGTTATGTGCCTTTATGAGACTTAAATAGGGTTGCCAAATTTATTTTTATATATTTATATATTTTTTGTTTAAGTTAAGATATTTATATAGTCAAAGTAATATATATTGTAGTTGTAAAATGACTTCTTTACTCTACTTCCATTGGGAGCACATAAGTTGACAATACTTTAATAGAGTCAGAGGGATATATAAAGATATATTACAGACTGTAATTAATCATAGATTATCCTTTATTTTACAAATCATCTTTGGTGACATAAAATAAATGATAATCTAACTCAACTACAAGTTACTAAGATGTTTGAATATTTAATAGTTACTATAATTGGCAACCCTAAACTAAATGTACTAATATTACGTGTTCTTAAGTGATAACTTATTGTTCGTGTAGAGCAAACACAGTAACACACATACAATGATGTCGAAGGTATATATTACATTCAATATTAAATTACTGCCTTCGACATCAAAACAGCAAGTCAAATGAATTTTTTAACGAAAAAGCTTACATCAAAACGTCTGCACCGAAACGACTCAAATGAGACAAAAATGTAACAATCAAAACGGTGTAAAAACGGTCGAAAGTCAGGTTGTCAATAAAAAAAAACAAGCAAAAAACTAGAAGAAAGCGTATTCCATATATTAATGATACAAGGACAAATCAGGATCAGCCTTACGATTAAGTCTTCAATTACTTAAACACATTCTCAAGTAGTATATCAAGCGCTCGCGTTTACAATTTAAGTCGTTTCTGTGGCAAATGTTACGCTATTAATTGGTGCATTCAAACCAGAGAGTATTGAATATTAGCTTTAATATTCTGTTGTTTTTTATAAAATAGATACACGAAAATCTTCTTATCTATATATTATTCTATATCTTATATTAATCTTTGCGAAAACTTGGCAACTAATAATCTTTTGGACGTCATTAAATACATACTGTGTTATTGTTGATAAAAATCTCGGTTGTTGATCGATGTGAATGCAACCAACTGCGCATGCCATAAATAATAAGTAGACAATAGTTTTAAACAAATATATACAATCAGTATGTATATTGGAATTTTATTCTTTTATTAAAAGCAATTGTTAGCAATAAATATTAAGATTATTTTTTATAAGCTGAGCATAGCGTGGCTTAAATTGATTAAAAGCATCGATAGATAATTCTGGAAATCGTAATAGAATAAGAGACTTATAAGAGAAGATAATTATTATAGTCTTGCTAAATTGCTATGTTATAATAATAGAAGTAATACATTTATTAAGCTGCATAGTTTTTAAATTAGCTTTTGGATTTTATATTTCGTTTTAGGAACTTAAGAACATTGGTAATATTAAGGATTGTATTGATGTTGACATTCGGAAGAAATACTTAATGCTAGACCTCGACACTAAATCTTGCCTAAGATACATTACGTTTTAAAAAAACCTTACAACGTTTACTAACTGTTTTCGATTTAGGACCTTTGTATAATTTGTGCAATATATTTAATATAATATTAATAATCGCCCCAGACTGCTTGTATCCAACCTCTAAATCAGTATTTATTGATGTTTACAATAATTATTTGAGGTGGCAACACAGAAACAAACTCTTTGAATCTTCGTAGCACGGCGCTACGAGACCTTTAAGACGTGAAAGACACGATTATGATCACTTACTAATTATTTTCATACGTAAATAAGAATACATGAGTTCTCTAATTCTCTTAGTTTTCAAACAATCATGCTTCATGTGTGTAAGTAAGAGTATTGGGTTCGCAACAGCAAAAATATGTGTTATACTACGTACTTTCAAAATATCAGTTTCAGCAAACAACTCCCTAAAATCAGGACCGGAAGACCACAAAAATTAAGTTGAAAGTTAACAAATATTAGATGGACATTGATTGATGCGGCATTATTATGAATGATTACTATATTGGCTGTTTGCCAAATGCTACTATCAAGACATATTACCGCCCACGCTACGTGTGGGCCGGTAAATATTTCCCTTATAAACAGTTCTATTAATATTTATCTATGAATTCATTCAAACAACTACTAGATCTGTGTGTCTATTGCTTTATAGTCTGTAAAAATGTTTTTATGTTCTATTTACGTGGTGTGAATTATTTAATAATAATATTTTTATTATAGGGCAATGTAATTCTTATGTTTAAATGTGAATTCCCTGAATTCGTGAGTTAGAAATCTGGTTGTGCAATAAAATATACTACAAACAAATATATACAAAATCAATGTCAAGAAAAACGACAAGTCCGATTAAAATCACAACACTTTATTCTCGAATATGTGTTAGGCACAAAATCCCTGATTACATCGATAATTTTTACCAAGTAGGTAACTTTGTAAAAATCATCGATTTAACAGTCGCAGAATAAGCCATGCCCTATTGAGATTTACAAGACGTCGTGCATCTCTAAAAGGAGTTCAAGTATAAACCCTAAATCTCTATTTTAAGAATAATTTGTTTACCACGTAATATAAATTGAGTTCTATATCTGGTTAAAATTGTGTGTAAATAATTTCATATATTTTTCTTTACAATTGTGGTAACGACGCATCTGCAAAATACATATCTAATTTCTAGGATCAGCCACGGTGATGACCCTACCTGGTTGAGTTCTGGATAAAAAATCCAAAAAACCATTGCTTAATAATATAGATAACGATTATTTTTCATTATAAATACATATAATACAATAAAAAGCAACAAAATTATCTCAAAGAGAATAGTATATTGCATATATATACCTTGATAAGTATCTACATAGTATAAAGTAGATACTTAGATTTCCAAAAGCTAATTTAAAGTGAAATATCGATATAAATAGATTAAGATAAAAATATAAATCTATATTCATTTATATCGATATCAGGCACGGCATGCTCAGTGTCAACTAAGGAAGCAATAAGTTAGAACTCACCACAGCATTCGATGAAGGAATGCTTAGCAGGCATGGCCGGTACAACTAGAGCTACATTATAGTACATCTAGCCTTATGGCGGGGGTCACATATTGCGGTCGGGTGGTCAACCACCGTAAGCACCAAAGGCGAGTGCGGGCGCGTTAAACCCAAATTCTTTACAACACAAATTCACATGAACAAGACAATATCAAAAAATCACAATCAACGTACACGACCAAAATAGTTTTTACGATCATAATCGTCAATGCATGACAAATAAAGCATGATGAAATTATAATATGAGGTGAAGAAAAGGTGCGGGCCGCGGATACCCCCCTGACCTAAGCCGTATGTGCCAATTGTATGTACTGTACCTAGTGCTATACGTTGTGCTACTATTGCAAAGGGTTAATTGTGTATGTACAGGAAGTAAATTGAAATGTTAAGTCGAAAAGGGGACCGCGGCGCCGCAATCATTGAAAAAAGGACAGATTGAAGAATTAAGGTGGCAACAAAAGGGTAAAACAGAAATCAAACAAAACAATACAAAACAGACATCCAATTGTTAGCATTAACGTAGCAGTGTGCAATTTGACAGTTATTTGAGAACAGCCAATTCTATAAACAAAGCTTCACACGTATCCAATAACGAAACTTTGCTTAATAAAAGTGTCGTGAAATAGTCTCGGCTTGTGCTTTAGTGCAGCCTCACTCACCATCTTGTAATCATCTATTTTGCTGATGGATCGTAGAAACATGTTGACGTGTACAAACGTTGGCGCATCGCCTTAACGACAGAAAAAAAATCATTTAAATAATTAGCCTTTTCCATTGAATCGATGACACAGTCATGATTCTTGATGTCGAGATGATAAAATTCTAATGTATGATTCTATATGATAATTATCTAGTTCCAGAAATGAGCCAGATTATATGGAATGTTCGTACATCTAGCTTCACCTTTCATGACTATGATGACACCAGCTTTAAAGCACGACCGATCACCGCGCGCGAAAAACGATTTTGGTCGTCAACACCAAAGAGGAACATGAAAAAAAAAATTAAAGAAAACACGACCGGGTAATACTCTCCTTCGTTGCGGAGTGAATTGCCCATTCATTTGACTTGTTTAGAAGAATCGATCAACCGCTTTAAGGAAAATAGTTATCTCATAGTGCTTAATCTAGTCCAGTCGACTTACCATCGTGACGTCATCGATTTTTGATATACTTCGGACAAATATATTGACGCTCACAACGGCTGGCCCATCTAAGTACCAAGCAAAATATACGGTTGATAATATATACAAAAGAAACTAAACCCTAAGGGATTAAGTATTTTATATAACTCGCGGCGATGACGTGTCGTACTCACCTTAAAACCTGAAATACCTAACTCCTTAGGCATAATTACGGACTATTAAAATTATGATCATAAATCTTCACCTCTCAACTTGTTAATACGAATTTGTGTACATTTTTCTTAATTGATTTAATAGCGCTAAACATCATTTCAGATTTAGATAATTTATATAAAAATAATAATAAGCATTGTCTATCTTTAAAAATACACCGTAGGAGAACATTAACATTTATAGTTTGACGTTAATTCGTTTAAAATTACTACAATTATTATAATTACCCTTATCGACATCTAGATGCGACTAGACCAATATCTAGTTGCCATATAATTTTTATAGCAAATCACATGAAAAATAGCGTGACATGGTATTGATTTTTAAATGGTTAACAAGTTATGGTTGCAAGTTAAACATTATCGATCCCTTTCTTATTTTAATTATAACAAAGCTGAAAAAAATCATTTAGTAAATCATACCCACGCCCGCACCCAAAGAAAAGAAAAAAAAAACCACCGGGCCGTAATATGAGCTTTCATTCAACGACTTTCTAGACATAAATATAATACTTATGTCTTGTAAGTCGAAAAAGTTTTAATTTAAGCAAAGGGATTCAAAATGGCGTACGGAATTAATTTTCCCTTACCATAGTGTTAAAAATATCAGTAACAGATGTTTGCGCATATAGTCTTTTGTTTTCTCTCGTTCTCTCATTCATTTCTCTCACTAGTATTAATAACGTCCCCATGGTAAGAGATACACTAACACTTGATCTCACTTCATTGTCCTAAGGAGCGACAACAAAATGAGATTTATAACTATTTAACAAAGATCTTCGTCACCTTTGTTGTTACTAACCATCTTAATGTCGCTTATAGTTGTTATACTTCTGACGAACAGGTTTATATTTACTACGGCGGGTCCATCTGTCGGGGTAGTCAGAGACTATTGTCACAAATATTTAGAACAACATATACTGTAAAAATCGTAGGAAACCATAGATATTTATTGTACAGATTTGTAGAAATTAGTCGGTTAATAAACAATAAAGTCGATCATGCTTACGAAGGGATTACTCCTTTATAAATGATTATAACATCATTAGGCAAATGTGAATAACCTCACAGGTTCAGCTCGAGTTATAAAGCCTGAGGATAAAAGCCTTATTAAAGCTTCGAACAATACATTAATTATATTTAAAAATTATTTCCAAATTGTATTGTCTTTCCATTCTATTAACCTTAGGTCTTAGAGCGTGAAAGTATGATTTATTACCCCGTTATTGTCAAAAAATTTCCAGCAATGAGTAATTATACATTATTATATTTTGTTCTTCAACGAATTAAAAACACATTTTTCAACGTAGTTTCGTGCTTTGAATTACGAATAGTCCCAAAATGCTTCTGTTTTGAAACTTTTTGTCGAATAAAACAATTTCTCAGACAAGACTGTTCCATAAATAGAAATAAATAAATTGAAGTATAATACTAACCAGTGCCATTGATACCGGAAGGTCTGATTCGAGCGTCGTATCTCCCTGGACCTAGAATCTGGTCCAGAATTTGTTTTTCTTTCTCCCTGAAGTTTATCTTCGCATTCGTGCATCTGGCATTAAACATTTAATTACACTAAACCATTAAGGCGTAAAATGAAACAGCCCTGCGATTCTGTAACTCACTTTTCGAACTCACACAGCGGTTTTCACAGCGGCGGTCGCGCTCAAATCAGTCGTGAAGCAGTCATTTGGCATTCTGATAAACAATAAACTACAAGCTCCCACCTTATCAGAATGCCAAATCATAAAATGACTGCTTCAGGACTGATTTGAGCGCGACCGCCGATGCGAAAACCGCAGTGAGAGTTCGAAAGTTGAGTTACAGAATCGCAAGGCTTACGAAACTTTTATGTAGGTATCGAGTCATATTAATCGAACTTAAACGCTTTATAACAACGAATTCTGTTCTTTTAGTATGCTGATTACAAAGGATGGAAGGTGAAACACAGTTACTTATTTGTTAATTATATAAATACGTAAAAAATAATGTAAATTAATATGTGACTCTAAATGTGACTTATGTACGTGTAAAGATATTGTACGGTGTTGGCAGTTGTGTACTCCATCTCGGCATTCTTTGCTATTCATAGATTTTCTATTTGTATGATAAAAGCTAGTCTGAAGCAATATTGATTCTATGCGGTTTTCTTTACGTTAACTGGGTTAGTGACTATTCTTTATCATTACATATTTTATGAATTATAAAAAAAAAACAACAAATGAGATGTCTAATGTCTATGTAGATGTCGGCTATCAATTAAATATAACTTTAATAATCATAAAACATTGTTATTTGAATTCGTCGATATATTTAATCTTTAGCAAATTAATCCTAAATTTAACATTGCAAAATAATGTTTTTATCTGGATTATCATTATCTGTGCTAAGTTACAGTTTAAGTATTGCGTTTTATTGAGAATAAATTCCTTTAATGTTAAGCCAGTAACCATAAATTATATTATCATAATTATGCGCACACTTATTAATTATTTGGCAAATGTTGTGACATTCCTGTCTACTCTGATTTATTAATGGAATTTAAATATTACACGGATGAACACAAATTGTTAGACGTGAGTTAAATATCATTAACATAAAACGTAAACATGTTATGGATTTTTTTTAATATTATTAAATTATCCATTAAACATTGACCACCTTAACATATGTGTACAATTCAGCTAATTTAGCACAATATTTTGTGTTCGTTCACTTCTACAATATATTGCTAGGAATGTCTTTGATCAATTAAGATTTTTAAACTGAGAATTATTCGAAATAACACATGATTTGAAGTATAAATATCTCGCGTTCAATACAATTCTATCCCATTTAAAGTAGTAAATTTTAATATTTAGTGTAATAATAACCACATGTTGAATTAATTAAGTTTAATTTATTATACGCATAGTTGCAAAAAGTTGTTAAAGTCGAAATAAAAACAATACATAGTGCCAATACACTGTCCATCTAATTTTTTAAGGAAAAGTTGAAATTTGCGAATATATATATGACCTTTAGTAAACGTAAAGTAGACTTCAGGAAATGTTACTTACTGTGCGAGGTGTGATAAGTAGAAAACTACTAGAGCAAGGAGGGCACATATTGGCCGAGAGTAGTCCATCCTCTCCCTGAAACAACATTTAATTATACATATTTATATTCAGAAAGTAGTTCCTGGTTCCTCTTTTTCAGGTTCCTTTCCCATAGAGCATATGAAATCACAGCGATGAAACGGTAATACAGTAATTACTATTTTATGTAAAGCCTAAATTGTACCGTATTGCTTCCTATGGATAAGTATGTGTACCGGGATTTTTTAATTAAAAATAAATACATTGCACCTTATATAAAAATACATAGCATGATCGTTTTTAAACCCAATTAGTTAATCTACACGCACACACATGATCACTATATTAACGCTCTTTTGTATAAGTTAAAAAGTTCAAAGTAATCCTGTCAATTAAGTTAACAACGTACTTAACTAGCAATTATGCAAAGAAGTTAAATTGGCTCTTGAGTGGCTAATTGCTAGCCTGTGTTCTACACGAGCACTTTATACCAAGCACGCTTTGACAAGTATATTATACTCGTTTTATTAATTAGGTCTTGAAATATACCACTTAATACATATATTTCGCCTAAAACAAACTAATTCCAATTTATTTTATATATATATCAGACAGCTAAAGGGAGCTTGAGCAAAGTTCGTAGCATCTGTATTGTAGTAACTCGCTACGATCAGGCTACGTAATAGTCGATTACACCCTTTAGCAGAATATTATTTTTGGTAGACAAAAATAATACCCTTTATTAAATTGTATTTTTAGATTTTTGAAAGTGAATAATAATAATTTACAATACCAAATACCTGGACGAATCAAAATATGAAAGAAAATGCAGAAACGATGTTAAAAAATAAGGTTAACATTGAACATGTGTAAACTAGTAAAACGAGCCTTTTATAAAATTAACACGTCTCGTGTGTCTGTTTGTCATTTGGATATACGCCAATATTGTCGAAACTAAATACTTGTTTTTAAAATTCAGCCTAGCCGTAAAATATTATCTTCAAATAAATATATTACGACAACGGAAATCTGAACTTCAAAGTATTGTATTTTATTTGTAAACAAATTATAAAAGTTGATAAATCCAAACCTTTTAAGTTCCTGTCTAAACTTAGAAAACTATTTCACTAGCGCTGCACAATTTATGTAATATATTGAGAACACAAAATTCGCCCAAAGTACTAAATGTCAACCAAAATAAATGGTTTAATTCAACTGGACACTGGTAATTTATTATACCGTAATTATTATTTATTACAGACAGCAGTCTGCTACTGCCGACAGCCGAAATAGAACTGAGTACCCTGACTTCTGAGTACTGAGAGCCAACACATAAAACTGCATTTGCGCAATCTGTCGCTTGCGCGATGACCTTTTATCGGAAACAAATGTCACTTTGACAGAACCTTTTACGCGGGAAATTGTTTTAAAATGGCGGTCTAGAACTTCTAAATGTGTCTAATGGCATTAATGTCACACGTACTTGGATATTTATTGCGTTGGTGATAAATAACACATTTCCATTTTCCAGACTATGATTTGCATAATGAATTTGCAAATTATTGGTACTCTTTCAGTATTTAATTCTATTAAAAGCCTTATATAAGAAAAAAAATATATCATGTGAATGTTTTATAAATGTATTAACCTTTTATTTTTATATATGTATATAAAGGTGGATACCTCGAGGATTTCCTTTCGATGTTTCATTGCATGTGTTAATTGCGGACATACGAGAATTAAACATTGGTGCAAAGACGAATCAAACACAACCTCAAGGATGAAAACGCCCTCTTTACCACTAGACTTTCGTCACTGTTAATGGAGGAATGAGGTAAATATAATATCTGGTATAGCAGTGAAAATTTTTTCTCTTTATTTTAGTATATTTTTAACACAGCAATCTATTCTTAATCTGGGTAAGATTTTGTGTGTCATCTGAAATGCCATAATACTCGAATTGTCTATTTTCGCACAGTAGACAAAGGACCAAATAGATATTTTGATTTGCTAGATACTTCAATAACTGCAAAGCAAGCTAATTTCCCACTGGAATATTTCAGTTCTCGTCAGAACAATAACTCCATCCCGGTCAAGAGGCAGACGCATAATCTGAACGTTATAGTCCGCCCTTTCGACACTCGTAATACAAAAGCAACGCACTATAAATAGAAATATTTTCTCATATAATCTTTATTTATTTATTTATAAAAGCTCGCCAACGCTCGGCACACTGATACATTGGTACAAGAAAAATAAAAAACAATATTTAATGTGACAAGCACTTATAGGCAAACGTAACATACATGAAGACGAAGTAATATAATTTTTTTTACTAAAAACTAAAGGAAAGGAAAATCAATTAAACAATTCGAAGAAATCTTTAGAAACATCTAAAAAATAAAATGCTTTCACATTTAATTTTTATCAAAAAACTTTGTAAAATGAAATCATCGTAACGTTTGAATATCAATCCATAATCCAAATACCGGCATAGACAAAACTTTAGAACAAAAGCTGTATTCCGGTCAAGTATTAGCACAATGCATGCTGTTCAAAGCCTTGTTTACGCCCGTAACGAGCTGCCGCTAAAAATAATGTTTAACAAGTATAATTGGGGTGAAAGTATTTGTTCATGAATTAAATATGAATGACAGTTAGTTCATTAAAATTAATTGTAATAATTTGTACTCAAAGTTTTTGTAAACCTAAATTTCGGTAATAGACAATAAGCATAATATACATAATAATATATCAAATATACCTTTGTGTCATACCAACGCGTAATGATGGATTTGTCCCGCTTTGAAACCTTTGACAATTATATTCAAATCTATATATGTTCATAGTAAAATTTCTATAGTCTCTTGATAATTCATTAATTCAAAACAATTAAATATTCGAATTATGCTTATAAAGTTGTAAATATGCAAAACTGATTTAAAAATTTTACGTAGCCTAGGTACATTAAATAGTATAGTCCTAGGTTTTATTGATAATCAATACTACCTGTGGAGTGCAAGGATGGCGAAGTGGGCGTGTCAAAAGAGGGGGTAATTTACAAGACACGCCCCGGAAAAGGAAGGGGGTTTCTGTTAGAGGATGCACAAAGTTCCCAGGTTATAAAATAAAACTGAGGTGTATTCCCGGAAATAATCGTTAATCAGCGAACTACACCCCCTAGCTCGGAATTAAATCAAATACCATGACAAAGCTCCGAGAGTTAACAAGGTACATAAAGATTAAAGGGAAAATAAAATTCTTTGGCAGGGAACTTTCCTAGACTAGCTTCTGTCTCTATTGTTATGAGAGTACATAGAAAAATTAATATTAAAAAGTATACAAAATACTCCCAATATTGAAATATATTCCGTAAGCACGGTCAGATGTTGGAAATAATTACTAATGTGTCAGATTAGTACTTATATAGCTTAAATAAATGAGGCTACTAAATTCATTGTTATTTCTGAACGCGACGCCATGAAAAGCGTTTGTAGTTAATAAAGAACATTTTTAATTTTCCTATTTTAATATACACCTAGACTTTTTTACATTTTGAGCTTTTAATTTTTGTATGACTTGATAAAAACCCAAATTAATGAAACTATGTTAAATTACTTTTAGTAAAAGTGTTATAATAGTTTTATGTCCCATTATCGTCTATCAAGTTTTTCCACAAAAAAACTGCATCTCCTTGCACTTGCGTACATTGCACTTTCAAGGGGCGAGGCCCACCCAACATTTATCTCACTAGATGTCGCTAAAAAGAATCCGTCCACGAAAACACGTTATTTTTAGACTAATTATAATTAATACCGCAATAATCAATGACGTATATAAACTTTTTGGGTAAAAGCACTTCTTTTGTTTGTGATTTTTATAACATAGAACCTCATTACAATGAAATACACTAAGATGAAAAAAAAACAAAATTTATATTTTTACTTTAAACTTGCTTCTTTCATAAAGGAATATATAATTCCTTTTTTCAACCTTTAGAGGTTTGCCTTACTTACAATTAAGACTGAAAATTCACATAAAAGAATACAACATAGAACTTACCCGTCAGCAGTGTGCCATCTCCAGATATATTTCCGGAGTATTTATTACGTAAAAACCTCTAATAAAGTTGTTAAAAAAACAGTTCAATATAATAAAGTGTAAAAAATGGCGCGTGAAGGCTTCTACGGCCGCGGCTAGACTGGATCGGAGGCTGTATCGATTGAGCAAGCGCGCAGACTCCTGTCTGGCGAGATCGGATGAATTTCAAGATGAAAACGGTTTGTTTGACTTACATTGCCTTACGCAAATGATTAGAAGGAAGACACTGAGTACAAAAAGGTAAACTCATTACTAAAGCCTACATTACTAAAAACATAGCAAATATATTTATAGTCGAAAAACTATTTTTCAGTTCGTTAAGTTGATGTAATTCAATAAAATTAATGTATAATGAATAGCAATTTCCAAAAATAGTATTCAATGCGAATCAATGTATTAAAAACGAAGAGTGTGTTACACAAAGTTGTCGCTAGCACCTCTGAGTTATGACGTAGGTGGCTCGTTCCTATAATAAAGAGCTTAAGCGCCTGCTTTAAATTTAGAAACCATCGTTACGTTACTACTCCTGCTATGATTTTAAGTAATTATTTTTATAAATGCAATCCAGTAAATTTCTGCTCGAAATATCATCATATTACCTGCTTTTACACGTTTTCACTACAAATCCTAAACAGCTGAATTGATTCTGATAAACGTGTTATGGTATTTTTATTTTAAAACACCCGATTTTTTTTATGAATCTCAAGACTGTTAATAGCTTAATGACTATCAAACTCATCCCATTATTATTACTAGAGTACTACATCTCTTCTGTCGATTACAACAGCCTATAACCATTACGACATGATGTACAATCAGCTTCATCATCAAGTAGGCTGCTTAGATTTATCTAATATCTTACGACTAACCAGTGGTCACCACCAGTGCTCAATTATCGTATAACAAAGCACCCATATACATAAACTAATAACTAAATACATATAGCAACACCCAGACGGTATACATAAGCACACATAGGTGTTCTGTTACCTTTGCCGAACACACCCATAGTGTAAAACAAAAGTCATAATGGAAAGCACAACCCAACCCAGTATTAAAAAAATATGCTAATATTTTTCGTTGGCCAATAAACTTAATTGCCTGAATATTAAAATTAAAAAGGTTCTATGCGTTTTTGGTTGTTGGAACTTTCGAATTTCCGCTTAAATATTATTATGTATTGTTAAATAGTACCTACTAACTTATTTCATTAAGGGTGGATTCGACCAAACAAGAGTAAATCTTAATCTTAGAATAAATCGTCAGTTAATCGAGAGTAAATCAATTTTACGTTTTACCATCTACAAATTCTAAAAATAGTCGTTTGACACCTGTCTAAAAGCTACTTTTTCATACTATAATACGGAAAATCGAGTTGACATGTTGTATGCTCTTAAACTGTCCCGTTGTAGAACAACATTTATTTGCCGAGTTTAATTTTCGTTCACCATTCTCTTTGCTATTCGCGTATTGTTATTCCTAGCGCAATTATACTATCGATTACGTGGAAAAACGGCTATGGATTTACTCGAGATTAAAATCATGGAATAGATTATTCCTGGTATAGTTAAACGTGTATAAATTGAAGTTTGGTCGAATCGACCCTAAAAAGAGTAAATTCGATAGATAGATAGTTTACGCCAGACTCGTTTTGCTCGTGAAACAAAAGAAAATCTGCAAATTTACATTTCACAAGATTTTTAATGTAAGTACCAATAACCCAAGTTTTGATTGTAATATGATTTATATCCTGCATCTAGTGTGACTAAGCCTTAACTGCCCACATCTCCCCTTGCCCCACGGCGGGTTTCAGATTAAATTTGCTCCCGTTTGACGCACCCCCTCATATTGATCGACGTCTATTTAATAAATACAGCTTCCGCCATGTTTGTTTCGTTAATGAAAACTACCCACCTGAGTTGTGATTTTGATGTTTACAAAGGTCATGTAGTTAGAAACATTAAGTTGGATGTGTGTCCTGTTTTCAAAAGGTCAGCTTGCAAATCTAAAAGTTCCTTTTTGGCTACGATTTGTCTACACTCCGATACTGTAATATCATCTAACATCCAACAATACTGATTATAAAAAAATAGTTCATGATTCATTTTTATCAGAAAACAAGGTGTGAATAGTGTATTTATTGGTTAAGATTTAGAATGCATAATCTATTTTAAATAAAAGGTCTTTAACATAAACGTGAGTTTATTCCATTTACATAGAAATCAACGTTTCGACTTTCGAGCGCATTCTTAGTCTAGATACTAGCTTATAACAGAAAACATTTTTTATATTTAATTACAAAAGTAAGTGTTAGAATCAAAATATAGAATATATTGTGTAATAAATGACATTGATATAAACCCCATCTGTTATTGTTGGTGTTTGCAATATCCCGCTGGATTTTTTTAAAGTTTTTTATGTTTAACTTAAAGTTTAAGTTAAGTTTTTGTTACTTGACTTTTGTTTTAAATGGTTGATTGTTGAAGAAGCACGATCTGGCGTAGGTTTCAAAACAGTTAAATACTGGTATTATATGATTATATTATATGATTATATTATATGCTTTTATATATTATATAAAATTCACAGATATAATAACTCCTATCACTTTGAAAGTAAAATTTGTATCTGAGGTAGGTATACAGCGCTGTCTCAATTTTGAATCATTAATCTTAATCTTAACACCCTATGTGAAACTACGTGTTCGACGTACGGCTTGTCGAACTTAGCGCTACGACTCAACTCTGAACTTAGCTTAAAGCTTTACTATCTTTGTTTTGAATATGGTTCTCCTTGAAACTTCTTTGTAATCAAAAGCAGCATTCTGTACGATTTAAATTCCATTTTTGTTTTGGTTGTGCGTGCTACGCTACGAGAAAACCGTAGCAATATAGCAAACGCATGTATATACATACCTACAATGTATGATTTTAAATATGCTTGGAAAAGGTTTTAACAATCTCCAAATACTGCGTCGAACTGAAACATTAATCATACAAATAATAGCACACTAAGCACTACCAAATAGCAATTATTTATGTAAAAACAAGGCGCTACAACCTTTTTAGGTCTGGGCCTGGGATTTCTGTATCTGTTTCATGATCATTTGTTTATCTCATAGGCAAGTAGGTGATCAGCCTTCTGTTCCTGACGCACGCCGTTGACTTTTTGGGTCTAAGGCATGCCGGTTTCCTTCACCGTACATCCGGGGATCGAACCTTCGCCACTAAGCCAACACCTCTTTTTAATTATTTATGTATATTTTTCATAAAACATCCCAATTAATCTATTTTAACAAGCTCTCAACACTAGTTGTGCCCCGTGACCTCGTACATGAATTGACACAGCCTTCGCGAAACCTTGCTCAAGTCATTCTTAGCTAACGTGGCCTAGAATGTCATGAATATTTTTGTACCCTCAAATGAGACGAGTCATTTGTCCTATTCTTTATTATGAAGTATACTTTAGTTTTCTCCAATTATACAACGTGCTAAGTAAAATACAGCTGTCACGTCAGAAAAATTTTAAACATTGTTATAAGTAATAGTCACTCTCTCAGAGAGTTCGCCAGTGCGTTGCTTACTTACGTCCTGAATTGAAGGACCCTAAGCCGAATTGGTTTGCAAATACTTCAGTGAGTATCTGGTTCCACATAAGAAAAACTGCCTCAAATAACTCTCAGTTGTCAAACGAGGGCCGTCGAGGTGATACGGGTAGAATTTCGTATTTTGCCTCGACGTCCGATGATGAAACTCAGCTGGAGGTATTAATCTGAACCACTTCTCTTAACACTCTCTATGGTCATTGCGATAGAAGATGCAGAGAGACCCCACATATCTACGCAACGCCCAATGATCACGCCGCTTGGAAAGTGTATGCGCGACGCGCGCGACGGTTTCTAACGTCCGGAACTTCTTTTTATTTTTTTAACAACTCGTTAGGCTCTGCCACTAGTGCCAGCTAATATTATCACTAAATAAGAAAGAACTCGCGACTCGGTCTTCAACCACTCTATTTGCCTTGAAATAACCGTCCTGGGACCATCGAAGGGACAAAGAACTTTAAATATAATATGTTTAGTCTAGACGGCCCTGTCAAAACAATGAATTAGGTTATTTGTTATTTTGACTACTTTACGCACCATAGATCGAATAGTGTTTTTTAATCTAAACACATTATATAACAGTAGAAACGGTGTGCCTAAACTATTTATTTTTGATGTAACTGCTTATAAAGATCTTCAAAAACGAGGATCCCACGATTTAAAAAAAATGTGGTCTGTCTGTGTATGTTACAATTACATCAAAAGGCAAAGTAATCATTTAATAATTGATCGGCCTACATAAGAAAAATGTTATTACTTAACCAGCTAAGGTAAATTAATTATTATATTATTTTTACAGTTTCCTTTTAAATAAAGTTACTAAAAAACGATTCCTACAAAAAAATAGTTAAGTAAAAAAGTAGAAAATCACGAACACAAATCGTATAATTAAACATATTTTTGTTCTAAAATTATTATTTCAGTTTCACCATGACTTGTTGTTACAATAATTTTAATAACTATGTTATTAATGACATGCGTTTTTATTTCACTTATAAACCACTGGCACACTATAAATTATTTGTTTGTATTAAGAGAAAATATAAATTTAAATAGCCACCCAATAGGCTAGGGCACTTCGCAACTGATATCTTCAAGCACTCTACAAACTCACTTTGTGTCACTTATTAAACGCTTTACTCATTTAAATATTGCATTTCATATTTTACTGTTATTTAAATATTTTATTTGGTAATACATTTCCGAAGTTATTCAAAACATATAGATATAGAATCAAGATTTTTGAAGGTTTGATTAATTACCCATTAATAAAATATTTACTGGACTTTAGCTATTAAAATATAGGCTTGAATCACTTATATCTTTGTGTGGTAATTCTGACTGATTACGCATTCAAAAGGTGAGGTTAAGTAAAAATTTTGTATGTACTTTACTTACGACAACGTGTTTTACAATTATTTTATTAATAGATTCATCTGACCTTTAATATACATATATCTACCCGAAATCAATTTGTACTTGTGGTAATTGACAAGCCGATTTGCCCTTTAAAATATAATTGTAAAAGAAAATATTATATTCGGCGGGAAGTGATCCAGGGGCTTGAGACAAAATCACTTTTCGCCAGGCGTAATACCTAAGGTCGGAGGAATTTGTGAGCCCATATCATTTCCATACAAATTGATATAGGGAGCGGTAGGGGTTTTTTGTTTCGGCAACCAAAATACATTTGGGGTAGTCCAGCTAGCGGAGTATTTGTTTTTGTGTGAAATAATTGTACTCTTTTTTATTCTTTTTCTACACTCATTTTAACTTAATGAATTCTAAATTTATTAACTGTAATCATAAAGGGTACAATTTAATTGTATACACTTAACATTTCATATGAAAAACGCGAAAAACACACAATATAGCGGTCTCACTCAGACATTACCTTAATTTAACAGCTCGACACGACAGACGTGTGAAATTAAATTATTTACCGTAAATAAACATGTGACAAGATAAATACTTTTGCGAGAGCAAAGCGTATCTTAACAAAGGCGAAACCAAAATCAGTTTTAAGATTCAGGAGAGGAACAGTAACAAACCAACAAACCTTTTTATATTTGACTAGTTGACACTTGACCCAGCGCACTTCGAGCAAATATAGAACGGGGTAAACGGGCACGAGGTTCATCTGACGTTAAGTGATACCACCGACCATAGACACTCACATTGCAAGTGCGTTGCCGGCCTTTTAAGAATTGGAACGATCTTTTCTTACGGACCCTAAGTCGAATTAGTCCGGATCTGATTGTAGTTGGTAGTCATAGAACGCAGAGCTGCCCTCCACCCCAGAATATGAAGGGAGTCTGAGCGTCCACCACTTGGTTGCTGAGCGTCCCAGTAAGGGGAACCGCAGAGGGGGATCGCTCCACCACGAGACCGTGTGGTATCCCTCAACATATTGCATCGCTTTACGGCGGTTTTCTTTAAGACAGTGGTACGGCCGCGGTCGTGCCTGCTCATTTGGCTGAAGCCCGAAAGCAACAGCATGGCACTCCCACTAGAAAGGAATTTGAAAGATTTTATGAAAGTAATACAATGAGTACAAAATGAATGTAAACTTTATTAAGATAAAAAGTACAAAAATTAAGTAAGTATATTAACCGCGCAACAAATTGAATGAATCATAGTACATATTGTGCGGCATGGAATGCACTCGGTTTTATTCTCTTTGTTGAAACACCATGTGATATACGATTTTTTTTTTTATATCAGGCGCAAGAACAAACAAAGCAGATGATTACCCGACACGTGAGCATGCTTCGTACAACAGGCTATGAGAAAAACATGGATTTTCTAAGTTGAGACCACAGCCAGTCTAGATTTCGGCTTGTGATTTGTTAATCACCATTATTTTACCCAATATAAAAAAAATATAACACCTGTCTGCCGAAGTATAACAATTTTGGTTCCTACAATCACATAGGTTTAACTATGGTTAACGTTTAGCTAACAGTATGTACTTATATATTTTTAATTCCTAAAAATCATGTAAAATCCTTCATAAGTTTGTTCCCAACAGTATTAGCATAGGAAGGAGCCTATGCCAGCTCAACCCTGACTTCGTAAGCCTTAGCCGTGCAATAAATAGTTCTATGTCCGCAATTCTTGTTCCGCAACTTTACTACGTAAACCTACGCAACATTGTCTGAGACTTAGATCACATACGAAGCGAAGACCATGGGTTGTAGCACGACTAGTTTGAAATTATTGTTACAGTACCGCATGGATACGCTAGAAACGAGGGCACGCTTGTGACAAGTTTGACACAAGTCGAAGCTTTCTGAAATTGCCTTTTCGTGCCACAAGCTACAAACTTTGACGATATAGTGAGGACCAGTCATGTTAAACATAAAAGTTAGCTAAATTATATTTTTAATATGTAAAGTCGTTATATTTTAAACATTTTCAATAATTAAGTTAAAATTAAGATTGTAAAACTACGATAATAACTTGGTCAAAATTGTGATAGTCCAACTATAACGACGCCTTTTTTACACTGTTATTATACAGTAATATACACTATTTTAGCTAATAAACAGTTATAGCCTGACATAAAATAATAACCTTTTTTACTTAAAGTCCATTCACTAGTGTCTTGAAGAACTGTCTTATAAATCTGGAACTAATGTTCATAGTGTTCACTAGAACTTAAATGTTCAGTTTTATTACCACTACACATATGTTGCCAAACCAATATTTGCTCCAAAGGCTCCGTTTGAAGGCTACGCACTAGTCCATGGTATCGAGGAACGGCGCGGCCTCAAAGTTCAAGCGATAACTAAGCCTGTGTTTATAGGTACATTATTTTTTAATTTCTTCGTCGAGGCTGTCTATTATGTAATTGCCAAAAGGAAACTGCTGTATGACATTTAAGAGATAATAGAAACACAGATAATTATCAAAAATATCGCCTCTTAGATAATAATCGCGGAAAGTTCTATTTTTAAACCACCACTATCAGAAGCCATAAGCGCCCCAGTTTCAATCGCTAGAGACATCGCAGCTTTAATGTAACTTGATAGAAATGTAATGCACTTCCTTGTAAGTTAAAGCATTTATAATAATAATAATATAATTTATTTATTTTCTCACAAAAACTTAAACTTAGGACATAAGCAAGTGACAGTTATATTCTTACTTCTGTTTATGAAAAAAGCTAGTCTGGTGATGATGATGAGCTATCGACATATAGAAACAAATTATAGATATTGCAAAGTTACTTATTAAGATTCAATCTATATGGGCCTTAGAATATTTCGCCTGCATAATTTATAGAGCAAAAGTTACATAAAATGACCTTGTTGACTCTATTCTCTATCTCTTTCTGAAAGAGAAGAAAGTGCACTTTAATGAAAAGACTGCAACTAATTTGTTTTACATTATTTTATTTATTTATGTTTTTAAAAAAATACAAAAATGTATGTGAAAAACACAAATTGGTCACAATTTCTCAACAATAATATTATAATACTTATTAAAAATAAATTAACGAATGAATCAAAGATGAAAAAAGAAAAATTTAAATCGCATTACACTTTGAAACACAGATATAATTGTAATTAAACGTAAAAGTTTTTATTTATCTTATTGCAACTTTGTCCTTGACATTTAGGCCTGTAAAACTTTTCTATGCCCTCTCACGTTTGATTACGGAGGGTAACTTAATTATAATCCCTCTTACAGTGAGTGCTGCTTTGATGTACTCCGCACTACGGCGTAATTGACTTATTTAACTAGTGGTTTTTACTTTATATTTTACGAAACATTTTTGTAAAATATAAGCATAATGTTTGTTGTTGAACTATATTTTAGATTGAAATTCTAATAAAACTACACGAATTTGGGGCTGATCTAGTACAAAATTTTTGTCTGTTATCTTGTTCTGCGTCAGTACTCTGTAACTTCCAATATAGACAGCAGTGGCGTAACTATACCATCTAGGGCCCGTGGCAAATTCTTCATGGGGCCCTATCAGTAAAAATCGTCATGTTGTACTCAGTTTAATTTTAATAAACTTCGAGATTTTCAGCGTACTCAATTACACACTAATGGCCATAGGCCTCCTCTCTTAGGGGAGGGAATGGTCTGTAGTCCCCGCGCTAGCCCAATGCGTATTGGGCTAACATAATATCTCTTGGGCAGGGGCCCTCTTGGGTCGGGGGCCCGTGGCATTTTGCCAGCCCAGCCGACCTATTGTTACGCCACTCAGTGACAGAGATCCTATATATATAATCTATGCACTTTTATATACTTATATTTATTTATAGTTATTGATATTTAATATCCTTAGCGCTGATGATCGCTTAGGATCGCTATCAGGCACTACAACTCAATTCATATTACATAGTACCGGTCAGTAATTAATGAGACATTACGTAAGTAATTATTTAACACATCCATTTATTTGAGTGTTAATAAGAAGACTTAAAGACTTAAGAAGACTTCAAAATACAATAAGTATGAGTTATTTTCTGAGTTTCTCCTATTTATGCAAAATTTTAACCTCGAGGATCCAATTGTTTAGGTGTCAAATAGCAGACGATTTACTTTCAGTTTACGGTTAAACCCCTATAAATTGCATGACACCACAATAACATCACTTTTATTTTTTTGTTAAAAAACAAATATTTTCACCTACAAGTGAGATTTGAATAGAAATTCCTGCACAAAATATTTTCAATATTCTGCATCTGACCCAAATTCCACATAATATAAAGCTCTATACAGGAAGTTATAAGATTCGTTCTAGGAGCCTTTCGTCCTGTCCTTTGTGAGAGTCTGTATTGAAGTGCTGCCGGCATTTTTATTGTATGGCCCATTGTTGCCAATTGGGTCATATATATATATCACAATATAATATATATCCTTTCTAAACATGCTAAACATATATGTCAAAGTTAAGTATCAATATGCACTCCCTTCCCGTAAGACTGTTTTGTCCTAGGTTTGTCCATAGCTTTCGTGCAAACGCCAAAACGACTATTTGTTTCATTTTTTGATCAAACCTAGAAATTTCTAACTTTTTGTCAAATTAATATAATATGTTAGGGCTTCACCTGGTTGATCCTAGATGCGAATGATAGATTTGGTTAAATGTCGACTGTACTTTTAATATGTTTAAGGCATGAAGCTGTGTCTAAGAGAAATAAGTGCAAAGATTCTAAATTTGGCATTTCCAAGACAATGTCATTACAACAATTAATTCTCATCAAAACTATGTGTTAATATAACGTACAATATAATGTAAACGTTATATATACGAAATTTTAAATGTCATAATGCCTTACCATAATTTAAACAATATTTTTTACGTTACTTATAAAAACCATAAGCAACGTATAACATTCCAATACTGAATTAAGTTTTTTAAAAAAACTTCATCTAAACATATACACAAAATTAAAAACTAGACATTATCTTGTGACTTAAATTAAACAACTTCTTTAGCGAATTAAATCGCGAGTTATGCATTTTTCATACGGACGCATCGAATCTTTTTTTTTTGGGCAACGGGCAAGATACTCATTTGATGGTAAGCCACACCGCCCGTGGGTACGCAACCTGAAGACTGGTGATAACTTTTTCTTTAAAACCTTTTAAGAATAAATATGCTCTTGAAGAGTCCTAAGTCGTATCGATTCAGAAATACCTCGACGTCCAGCTGGTTGAGGTAAACAACAGTCATGCAGCAGCGAGAGACTAATATGTGACACTTACAATATAATACCATATATGTATGTTTAAATTAGCGATTGTTACTATACTATGTTCAAGTACATCTATAATCAATTTTATATTGATTACTTTTTAAATGTTGAAGTTTTATCACTTCGTTTAAAACCATTCGTTAAAAATAATTCAGCAACGCACTTCCAAACCTCCTGGTGTTGCGGGTGGCCATGCGACGGTAATCTTAACTTTAAGTGACCCTGCTCATTTACCTCCTGTCACATAAAATAGTCAGTATTTATTTATTAAAAAAATGTTTACAACTACAATTACATATAAAATATTCAAATAAAATTACCTAATTCTCCGTTTAAAATACAAGGATTGGTTTTCCCGAGTTTCAAAGCTGCATATTTCGTAAATCAGTAAGCTAGCAGATTCTTAAATAATAAATAAGAAATTAGAAATGTATGCCGTCATCGGCCGGACCTTATACAAGAGTTTTGTAACAATTCCACAAATGGAGCGTATACGTTGCGAAGTCGGGTTTTACAGACAATAATAACTCCATTTATGATTAATAATATGAGTTTCCTTTGGCTTCCAAGGTGTTCTTGCGACATCTTTAAGAAAGTTATAGATTTAGAAGGTTCAAAAGAAATTTTGAGTTTTTTACAAACTTTATTACACAATTTATTTATGACTATTAATAATTACTAAAGTAAAATTGAATTAAGATCGGTTACTGAATAAATTTCGACGATGAAAGTGACTTTCCTGCCAGTTTCAAGATACGACTATAGAACACTCAGGAACAGCATACTGCTGCCGAATATGCCCGGCGTTACCAAGTGCTGCGTGCATTTAGGATATTAGATTTGTTGACAAAGAAATTGCCGATTTTCCGTTCGAATTAGGATATACAAAATTATTTATTACACCTTTTCAGAGTATTGAATGTACCAATGTAAATAAGATCGTAAGGCAATTGCATTACCCTAAAATTCATAATTATGTATTTTATTAAATTATATTTTATCGAAGACAATTGAAATGATTATTATAATGTATTATTTTATTTCGTCTATGAGTTCCATATTATTTTGAGTGATATTAAAATTCTTAGAATTATCCTGGTATATTTAGGCCAGTCAAGAGGTCAATGCCGACGACTCAAGCAACATTGTTGACGCATCGCCGACCCTTTGTTAAATATATTTGGCAAGATCAAAGTAATCCCCTCTGTCTTCTCTTTGAAAGTAAAAGCACAACGCAAACCGCGCGCGCCGCATAACGCGCCATGAAAGTAAGCGCGAAACACGTTTTTTTCAAATTCAAAAAAACGTTCCATCTGACGTTTTGACTTCCCGCTCATCCCACTTCATTTTGACGTTCCTTTTTTCTTTTTTTTTTTCTTTGGTGCGTTGAACTTCACCGAGTGCAGAGCCCCCGGTTTCATAAGTGATTATACGATGTTGTTGTAGTGAAAGTGTTGTGACGTAAACATTAGATCAGACGTTATGGCGGACTTTATGCGTATAGGGAAGTGCCGTACCGTAGATATAGTTTTTCTAGTTGTATTTGGTAAGTCACTATGAATTACATATGATAATAAGTTACACCCAGCCCATTCTTAAAAAGGTAGTGTGTAATCTGACTTACGTATTTCTATCTATTTAACCCACCTAATTCTTTACCATCCTACCACCTCGAATATAATTTTAAAATTTTACTAAAAATAATGTAAAACAACGTTCACAGCAAAGTATAATATATAGAGTGTAATGGACCATTGAAATTTTTCATTCCCTATCTTTGTATGCCTTAGAAAATTTCAACACAGACTGTTACATTTACCGATCGAATGTTTTTTATAACTATCTATCACTTGGAAATTTCAATCAGCGTAGAAATCCTGAAATTGTTTGTACTGTAAATTGCACTAATTAAATACAAAAAAATTACTAGTGAAGTATTAAAATTAATTTCATTCATTAAATTCTTGAGATAGAACATGTTAAAATATTGCAAAAGTAAAAACCGAAATTCGTAAATTACGGGATAATTCGGGACAATTTTCTCAAATAAAAATAAAAACACACAAGAACTAAGACTCAAAAAGACTGATCGATGAGAGATTTGTATGCACCCTAAAGTTTAAGGAAACTTTCTAGTGACTCAAATACAGATCCTCATGTTACGCTAAATACTTAACAACGGCTGTTAACCCATTAATTGTATGTAAAACTTTCCTCTGTTACGAAATCGGTTTACGCATTTGACCATTTTTGTAATTAAACAGTGAAAGTGACACAAACTATATAAAAACAAAACAAAACGCTAATTCTAGAGAAAGCCTTTGTTTTTTGCTAATGAAACTGATAAATTACGGTTTTTAGGTGGATTAAATTTCTAATGCTCTAAAATAAGAACTTTCTTTGATTAAAAATAGTCGTAATCATATTTGCTTTAAAGGTAAATTACGCATTTCCTATAAAAAATAAGATCCTTTGCAAACGATAGAAAAAAGTTTGGTTAAAGGGGTTAGGATACGGTAAGAGTCTGTGTTAAATAAAATTGCATCAATAAATTATTATGTCACATGTGGACGCATCACGACATGCGCATGAGTCACTGACCGGATTAATAATGTTTTGTTTATTACTTCATAGTTTTATTGATTGGCAACAGATTAATACCATCAGTTGGTCACCTTTAATTATTTTATATAAAAATAAAATCTTCACTTGCTACTTATCCATACTTATATCATAGAGTATAGGTATGAATATTCGTACGTAAGTGGCAATATAGTGATACCCTTGAAAGTTTCTCTTATATCTATACAATAAAAATTTCTTTCTTTGCTGCAAGTATTTGAAATGAGAATTTTATTAATTTCCTAATCGGTTACAGTAACGACAAAGACAAGTAAATAAGTTATAATTATTGTAATGTTTCCCTTTAAATGTTGTGCACACTTGTCATTGATGCGGGTATTGTGTGTTCTCTAAGTATATGTATGTATTTCGTTAGGCCTTTTTAAAATAAAATAAATCTCGTAGCCACTGATTCAAATTGTTCTGTCTCAGTAATTTACTGAGATGCATTCGAATGAATAATTCAATACCTGCTAATTATTACGTAAAAGTGAATGTATTTTAAGAGGTACAATTAATCACTAAAATATCGTGGTTTATTGATTATTGAAGTATATATAATCCATAACCGTTTTCTATTTTTCCTACGAGAAGTACGTATATTTTGTTAAATAGGAATTGTATAGGAAAAACAGTTCTTGTATGGCATGCATGGTTTATAATAATTTACCAAAACATTCAAAGATTTTAACAGTTTTAGTAAATCGACTTAATATGCTACTTTTGAAAAAAAATATTATTAATAGATATTAATTTGAATATGTTATACTAATGTGATAAAAAAACAGGCAGGGCATAACATCCAGCCTTCACCTCATGATATGAAAATATAATGTTATATGTAACTAGTATGTTAAACTTACTTTTAATTATGTAAGACAATTTTCCAATTATGTGTGGCAGAATATGCAAGAGATTGTACCACCATAATATTTTTGTACCATATCTTGCAAATACATTATTATTATTAAAAAAATACACAATACTAAGAAATTAATCAGCCCTCATTCCGTGAGTATTTGTGCTCATTAATAAATTCTTAAAACTGATCATGTGTGATCGAGATATTTGGGCCGAGTACGATGACCCTTAACAAAGGAATTGTTGAACCTTCGAGCCGGTTGTACGGGTACTGGTATTTTTGGGATTTCGATTTATAATGACACCAAACGGTATACATTTAATACCAATATTTCGGGTATTTATTCATTTTCACCGTTAATTAACGACTTACCAAATGAGACGATTGAAGATAATTGACCGCGGTTCGCGTGACTCAATTTTTTTTGTAGATAATCATTACTCTTCTCCAGTGTTTAGTGCCTGCTGAAGCCAGCTAAGCAATAAACTAACGTATATATAGTGTATAATATTTTATATTATAATTATTATTCACCAGGGTAATAACCAGTTTTATATACTACAAAATATCGTACAATCTGCGTACGAGAAGTTTACCGTCGTCCATAGTTATTATTTTTTTACACAAGTTTACGGGACGCCCAAAGAGGGCAGTCAGCCCAGCCTATGGACACCTATTTTAGTGGGTGTGTTGCCGGCCTTTAAAATTATCCCACATCTACGATAATGGGGGGAACCCTGCTCGATGGTAGCAATGTAGTTTAGATGAAGTATATAATTGTTAGTTATACCTTAATTCAACAGAAATTTATATGTATATTAATATTATAAAGAGGTTTGTAATTTAATATTTTTGTATTAAAAAAACTATTAATTTTTTCAGCGTTAGATAAAATGTTTTTTTTATTAAGATATTTATAAAAATAAGCAGTTCAAAGCTGGAGCGGGTCGCTAGAAGTCTATAAATAATCCCTTAATTTGTTTTTTTATTAAGATTCCTTTATACCTCGATATTACAAATAAAAACATACCTTTAAACGAAAAATTGTTCTTTACATAGTTTAACCTTACAGTTCTTACTCTCAGAACCGGATCCAATCTCTCGAATGTCGAAACATCCGCGTGCATTGTCTGTGGTTACATAATTTCACGTAATATTACAATTGAATTATTACTTGGCAAGCTTAATGTTATATTATGGCTTGTTAAATAAGGTTTATTATCTATGAACTTGACTCTATTAAAATATCTATAGCACACAAACCAAGAAAACATAGAAATGAAATAGAGATTTGGCAGATGTTGTCGCCTTGTTGATTGATCTTGCAGGCACATAGCAGTAATATTAAAATAAATAAATTTATACTATAATATTTAACTTACCTAACAAATTTTGTAACATAACGTCATGTATTTTTTATTTGGTGAAAAATATGTTAAATTTAATAAATATGTAACAATACAATTTTTTTTATTTCATAATAATCAAATATGTACATACAATATTTACAATTTTCTTAACCTACCAAAAATAATTAAAAATTATTAAATACAAAATTAAAACAAATTTTAAAAGTTTAGTCCCTGTACTTTTAACGCTGGCAGCATTTCCTCGCTGTATAGCGTTGAGCCAGGAAAGCACCAGCTCTGAGGTCAACGGTACTATCTACCAGGCGTCAACAAATCTTTATTAAGCGCCTGTGCATTTGAAACCCACGGTCCAAGAATCTTTACTCCAAAGGGAACAAAATCGAAGTAAGAAAACTTGATTTTGGCATACGATCCTTCGCGCACGCGTTAAGTGTCCCTTCTTAATCCCTTAACATATTAATCTAATAATATAACTTGAAATGCTGTAAATTTCGCTTATCTAATAACACTTGCGAGATTGTAGATTAGTTGAGCGCGTGACATCACACACTTTCACTAGATGCCGGTCAATGAGTCAACGGGTTAAGGCCGTTTAGAAAAGAGCGTTTTACACGCGTTTAAATTTATATTTAAATATTTATAAAACTATAAAGAAACAAATAGGCCTATACCTATATTTTACCTTTATTTTTTTATTATTGTATAGTTCTATCGCACTAGTAATAAATGTAAAGATATAATAATTATCTGGTATAATAAGTAAATATAATAATGACGGGCTGATTGATTCATTTTAAAATATTTCCTCTATGTTCCTCTAGAGGGCGTTGGCAATTTTTTTTATTAGAAATTAATGTCATCGATTTTGGGCTGAATGAAGTTAGCAATGTAATAACAATGTAGTACATTGTTAAGGTTAGAATACAGTATTAGACAATTAAAATTAAGAATCAGTACTATCCAAACTAATATTATAAACGGGCTATATTTATTTTAAAAATATACCAAATATCTACTGCAGTGCGAAGCCGGAAGATCGCTAGAAAGTAATCAGGGACCTTGAATAGAGTTTTAGTTAGTAAATTGTACTTTAATTTGGTACTACATATTTTAAAGTCGCTGAATTTACGCTAATACATAAAGTGTGTTTACTTTTAACGTCAGTGTTTAGTCCAACTGCCTTTCGTTTAGATCAACATTCTTATGTTTTTTTTTCATGATAAATATGGTAACCATTTACCATACCATTTTTAAAAAATCCATACATATATGTCTATAAATCGTAAAAGTTCAATTTAAATTAATAGTATAAATATGTACATAATTACAAAACATAAAAAATTTACTTCTACCATTAATTTATATCTCTGAACGAGCGACTAAGAAATTATTACTATTCATTAGTCACACCATGCGTGTTGTAACATCGATACGACCTACCTGCACTTATGTAAAAAATACTGTACATATTCTTAGCTACTAATATTTATATTTTATATAGTCTATTTTTAAATAAACTATATACATTAATAAACTCTAAAATTTCTCTCTAAGTGAATGTGATTCTTTGAGAAATAAAGAATCTTTGAACCGAACCATAAGTAACAAACGTCGTGCTATCTTGAGTCAACTAAGATTTATATTAATCGACTTTAAATTATCCAAAGGCGGAGGTCAATTTGGCGTATAGTTTTCTAATGCACAGAGCAAATTCCATTTCATTGACACAGATAAACATGCGGGCTAGTATCTTTTATTTACATAATGTTCGAATCATTCTATTCGCATTTTTTTTAACAATTCAATAAAACATTAAATACAAATATCCTTGTAAGCGATCGTTAATAACATAAAACAGTTTCAAGAAAAAATTCGTATTTTGACATAATCTAGAGAAACTTCATTTCGAAAAAAAATTGAGCATTTCTATAGAATAGATTATTTTGGTTAATTGTTATGAATGAAGTTACATAATTCTATTAGTCTTACAACTTTACTGTAATGTGTTACGTTTTATGTAGGTGAAACGCAGTTTGCATACAAATATTTCTTGTTAGACGTATTTCCCCAAGGTCTACTTATGAAATACTTAAGTGCGTTCTCAGTATAACCGAGCATCTATATTGATGTAATAGTACACTAATACTAAGAGTTCCTGACTGTCGGTATTATAATATAGACAAGTGTATGTGAATGTAGACGGAATAAAAAATCCACAAATTTTCCCCATTTCCATGTTTGCGGTATCAGTTTTTACAGATATTCTTTTTTACATTTTCACTTCCTTAAAATAATAATAAGGAAGGGTTTTTAGAAAGTGCGAATGCCAGTCAATTATTTACTAATAATTTGAGCTTAAAATCATTGACATCAAAATTGGTAGTCAACCTTAAGTTAAAATTTTTAATTTCTGAATTATGTAGTAAAAATGAATAAAGTCTGAAAGATAACAATTGTTCTCTTACATTAGGTGAAATAGCTATACATCTACCAATACTTTGATAAATAATTTAATTTTTTTAGAACAAGTAAGTCTGGTCATAGTCAAGAAAAACTTAGTCAAGTTACGTAAGTATTGGTAAATAATAGATGTCACTTTCTCGTCCTCTCAACCGTTAAACGGAACGTGTAATCATTCCTTTATATTTGAATAATGTACTAACCCCACAAGTAGAACAGTTTAAAAAATCATGTCTTTGCACAACACCTTCTGGAACTTTTGCATTTGATTGACAACGTCCCATTTGTAGTGTAAAAAGGTGGTAATCTAATAGTAGGTATGTATGTGTTTGAATAATAATACACTCTTAAAAATTTTACCTTGCATATATGTAATAGAATTCGTAATTTACAGACAAAAAAACTGTTACTTTTTTAAACGTTTACAGTTAGACAGTTACTGTTTTCATATTTGTTCATATAGAAATTGAAGCTATTTGAAACTTACACATTTTTATAATTTACTCTCTTTAAGACAATACAATTATCTTATCAAGGATCTAAGTTGTGAAATTAAATAACGTGAAAGCCTTTTCGTGTGTTTGCTCTGTGCATGCCTCTCACGTCTGGGAAAATGTATATTTACCTAATGACTTTGTTTTTATCTTCTGTCACATTCACCAATCTCATTTACGTACTTAGAATTTATTCCCATAATATTCGGTCTTTTAATAATTTTATTTTATAGAACGGATTCTGTGAAATTAATATTTTAACAGAATCCGTTTACAGTACATCGGCTGTTACATATAGATATATATTTGAATAAAGCTAATACTACTACTAATTTTTTTTTTTTTTCATTTACAGCTATACCCTTCCTGGCGCTGAGAACAAAATGCCAACAAACTGTTCTCCACCCGGGTAGGTACGCATCATTCGTACATCTTCGAAAACATCTTTAAATAATCTAATTTCCAAACGCACTTTAATAAGTTCTTTGTATAATTTTGTATTCAATCGTAATTTAATTTTCAGTCTCCTTCAGACGGACTATGGATGAAACGAGCCTACAGCACCGATATCCCCATTGGAACCAATATTCCATGCCTCGCAAGAGATCACCAGAAGGAAGTAATTTCTTCCAAAACAATCCATATAGTCAAGCATATTTCAACAGACAATTTATATCCCCACAACAACCTCAATACTACGACAGCAGATCATCAATAGATTTGGTCCCAGCCGGTTCTATTCAGAACCCAAACGATGGAAGACTTCTATCTGATTCAGCTTTTACAAAAATCTCTGAAACTCTCGGAGCAATCAATACAGTTGGCCATTATCTAGTGGATATGGTAAACGACAATGATAGGAGAGATGGAGACCCAAATTTGCAGCAACTGCCTCAAGCTTTGTACACAATTAGCAAAAATGTATTGGGCAGAAATGTTACTGATAAAATAGCCCCTATTGTAAAGAAAGCACTTCCCAAAGTACTCCCAGACGCACCCATTACTAAAATAGCTACGGCTAACTTAAATGAAGATGATTCTAAGTCCTGCACTACACCTGAAGGAGAAGATGGCGTATGTGAGGATTTGAGCAACTGTCCACAACTTTTACTAAATCTTATAACTCTTAGAGAATCATTGTGTTTTAAAGAACTGTTCGTTCCTGGAGTATGCTGTCCAAGATATGCAGTGGTGCCGTCGACTTCAGCAGTAGAAAAACCTGTTGTGGCAACAACCAGTAAGCCAACTTACTTAGTACCAGTGACCACTCAGAGAACCACTACGACACAGAGATCCACAACTCAACGTCCTGTAACGACAACGACCAAGAAAGTTACAACAAGCAAACCATCAGCTGTGTTAGTCCTAACAACAAAACGGCCGAAACCGATAACAACGTCAAAGCCAGTGACAAAACCAACGGTGACGACATCCCGGCCTCCATCGACTACGTCTTTTTACACAGTTACAACACCAATAATCGCAAATTATTCCAATATTGTGGATGCAAACGGTAAGTTTTAATTAAGTTAAATTTATTAATATTAATAATTATTATTATTTTATTATATTATTAATTCAATTTTAATAACTAGGTATGTTTCATAACCTTTGAACTATAGACCAGTCATTATAGACATTCGAAATCGAAAATTTGATAATAATTCCAAAAGTTTTCAAACTTCGGTCAAGTGAATGGTACATTGGGACGACAATAAATCTCATTTTGCAACCTTGTCCGCAGTCCGGAACATTGTTAAAATTGCAATTAAATTAATTCCTGTAGTCGTGAAAAAAATTCCAAAAGTTCTGCAAACTTGGGGAAGTTTTCGATATAATATTTCATATCACGTATAAAATTTGCAACCAACCTAAGTGTACGGAACATTTTTTGTTATTTATTTTATTTTCGATATATCTGTCAAATTTGCAGAACTTTTGGAACGTTTTCTTTCAGTTTAATAAAGAAAAACATTAATTTTTAATAACAAAAAATGTTCCTTACACTTAAATTGGTTGCAAATTTGACACGTGATGTAAAATAATATATTTAACACCACTCCAACTTTGCAGAACTTTTGGAATTTTGGTCTCAAGAACTGAGCAAATTATCATTTATTGCCTATTTAACAATGCAGGTTGCCGCAGAGCAGGTTGCAAAATTTTATAGTTTGTTTTAATACCACTCCCGACCTTACATCAAAATTTGAAAACTTTTGTAATTATAATGAATTAATTGTTTTGCCTGACTGGACTACTAAGTAACAATAGGTCTTTGTGAAAAAACATTGCCAAATTTCTTTGAAAAAATAATTAAAACCCCTTTATTTGTTTAAAAGGTACCTACTACAAATGTCATTATGGTCATTCAAAATTCTTGGCATAGCTGCTAACGTCACGCATATTCTATTTCTTTTTACTTGTAGAAGACAATCTACATTCCCATCTCGCTCGCGCACGCTCGGCGCCCACGGCCCATACTGACAATTTTGTGTCACGGTGCGCGCGCATCGTAAAATTTCACTCTCATAATTTTTCATAACGCGCCTAAAGAAGTATAACTTCAAAAACGTATCTATATTAATTTTGTAACTGTAGTTAACGCGCATTTATTTGTAGTAAGTTAACAACCTTTAGATATTTATTGTAAATCGTTGGAATTAGTTATTCGGCAGCAAGAAGCGGGGATCTCTGATCTGTTGATTGTTATAGTATAATATAAACTAGTGTTACAATTTCGCAAAGAATACAGGAATCTAAAGATTTTTGATGAAATATTTCAGAATGCGGCCAGCGCGAAGATGAAGGAGGTCGTATTGTAGGAGGTACAGAATCAAAACCCGGTGCCTGGCCTTGGATGGCGGCTATATACTTGCACGGAAACAAGAGAAGAGAGTTCTGGTGTGGAGGTACCTTGGTTGGAAAACGGCATGTGCTTACAGCTGCACATTGTACTAGAGACTCTAAGCAAAGACCGTGAGTAATATTGAATTAAATGAATTTTAAGTCTGGAGGAATTAATCTTAAGTTCGTGACGTCTGACAACTTTTTATTCCTCCTATTCATGATGACTCAAATGTCATATAGGTTGCAAAGTCTCAACTCTGAATCTTACCCCTAGAACCTCCACCTTGTTCTCTGTACCTAATTAAAAAAAAGTGCGTGCGTACAAAGTACACATGTCAGAAGTGAAACTTCTTTGGCAAACCAATTTCTAATAGACCAGTGCAGATAGCCTTTAAAATAAATAAAAAGTGAAAAAAATTACAGTAGGATGAAACCCATTAGAAAAGCAGGGGAATATGATCAAAATGAAAGGAAAAATAAATTATGGTCGATCTGAGGTCGGGAAGGGGTAGGGGGGGGAGTTTTAAGGGTAAAAAACGGTTTATCTCGATTTCCGGCAAAACTACAAGTCCTATCGAAGAAAGTTAAATGGCAAAGTTGGAGGTAATAAAAAGATCTAAAACTTTTGCATTCACACATTTTTCACATAACCTCAAAATTTATGTGAAAAATTCAAAAAACCAAGTTTTTGGTTTTTTATTTTTATCTTTAACAAAAATATTTTTTTTTTAACGAAATTTGGTGAAAACTTACCTTTCTATGTCCCAAATACACTGTAATTTATTTGATTAAAAATATTTATTTGTTCACCTTATTTTGAATTAATATCGAAAAATAACCCTAATTTTCAATCGAAAATTCTGACGTCAAAATTTCAGCTTTTTTCAATAAGTTGGTGTGCTTTCAGTTCGTTGAAATCTCTACTTTCCTATGGTAAAAATATATATATATATATATGTTACCATAGTAAATCTTCTCAGAAAACGCAAAAAATCGTATGCAGTAACGCCCAGACCTGTCATCCCCTTCCGTACTTCTTCGGAATTTTAATTTTAAAAATAGAATTTCTATAAGGTAATTCTTAATCGGTCTCAATCGTTCTCTCCCTTTTCTTTGACAAAAACGATGCACATCTTCGTGACGCTAATATTATTACTATTGCGTTTCATCCGTCAAAATTTTACCGTCATGCGCCTTAAGAAGTTCCACTTCAAAAGCGTAATCATCCACTATACGGCAAGTCATTATTTAAATAATCGCTGATGTTATTGATTGCAGCTTCCCACCTCGGCAATTCACAGTGCGCCTTGGAGACGTGGATTTGTCACGTGAGGACGAGCCGTCCCGCCCTGTCACGTTACGCGTTACCGCCGTTCGCGCCCATGAACAATTCTCTAGAGTTGGCTTTTATAATGATATCGCTATATTGGTGCTAGCAGGTAAAACCAACCTCTTCACGTCTTTGTCTCTAATCTTAAACTATTTAAGCTTTAAAACATCAAAAAAAAACAATTTAAAAATTAAATCTACTTTTACGATAAAATTTTTCAATTAAGTACCTATAAAAATATTATATAATGTTCACTTTCAGAAAACGTTCAAAAGTCGAAATACGTAATCCCCATATGCCTTCCTCATGGAGAACTATCACGACAGCAGTTTGATGGTGCTGTGGCCACCGTGGTGGGGTGGGGAACCACTCGATATGGTGGTGGAGAGAGTTCGAAGCAGCTAGAAGCCAAATTACCCGTTTGGAGGAATGAGGAGTGCGATAGGGCATATTTTCAACCAATTACTGATACGTTTCTTTGCGCTGGTTATGCCAGAGGAGGCGTTGACGCTTGCCAGGTAAAAAATACATCTATGTAATAATATTATAGAATCATTTAATTTCAAAAATAAAACAAAAACCGTTTAAGATCTTGTACAACACTGGAGAAAACGGGACATAATCGCAATAAAACGCCTATTTGTAAGAAAATCTTAACACCTACTTAGTTATATATAATAAGTATATATATATAATATATTAACTATAATTTTCATTACAGTAGGTACTAATAATACTTGTTTTAAAAGTGTTAACCCTTGAATATTTCGATTTTTACTAAGCACTGCGCTAAAAATAAAAATTTAATTAACCAAACATTATTTTCATCAATTTAAAATTTTTCAGGGTGACTCTGGCGGGCCATTAATGTTGCAAGCAAATGGTCGGTGGACACAAATTGGTGTGGTTTCGTTTGGAAACAAGTGTGGAGAGCCCGGATACCCGGGTGTCTACACACGTGTTACGCATTATCTCACATGGCTACAGCAAAATATAACATAACTTATATATAGTTTTTACCATTATTAACTTATTGTACTATAGACTAAAATGTGTATTTTAACGGAAGCGAGAAAATTGTGAATATGAGCTTAATAGATTTATAAAATAGTACCGTTATCAACATTTCCATTAATATTATTAAATTATTTATTTCACGTATTTTTATATTAAGGATACTGCTGTAAAATGCTTATCTATTATCTAAGTATGGCTGATAATTCTCCACCGTTGAGTTATTCAAAAATAATGTTCTATTCTTTGATAATTTAATAAATATATTAGGTTTCTACATAACTCACACATAATAAAAGGATTCTGTGTTTTTGTACTAAAAATAAATAATAAATAATGTGATATTACATCAGAGTTTTTCTTACTGAAGCTAATTTGTGACTTGAAGCTTGAATTTTATTTATTTATATTATATTTATTTATTAATATTAAAAAAAAATTTTTTTAATCATTAATCATACAATCAGTCTTTGCGATTATAAGTAGATACGTTGAGTGCTTCTTGGCGTGTTACTCCCAGCGGAGCCTGCCTATTCTTATTTAAACTCAGTCTGTTGGGGTGGTTCTGGTCAAAATTGTCTCGCCGCTTTTTTAGTCGTTGAGTAGTTTCTGGTATAGTTAGCTGTCCTGCTAGCTGATTAGGGTGATTTTGAAGTCTTAGTTTGCAGTTATACCCATGTGTGATTATTTCTTCTTTTACCATGGGCATATTAAGAAATTCATGGACTTCTGTAGTTTTGAGAAACCCCAGGTGTTTGATATTTGCTTGAGTATGTAATTTTGAGCTCTTTGTATTATTATTATATTTGAGGCACTAGCAGATCCCCAAAGCTGTATTCCGTATGTCAATGTGGGTTTGAGAATGGTTTTGTACAAAAGCAACTTATTGTCAGTGGATAGTTTTGAATTTCGTCTCGCTTTGTTTGAATATGTTTTTTCCAGGTGAGCCTGCGGTCTAAATGCATTCCTAAATATTTGACTGTATTTTGATGTACAAAATTGTACGGTGTAAGGTAATTGGGTGCCATTTAGAGTGACAGGGGGGCAGTCTTCCTTTCGGAGCGTGAAAGTGACGTGCACCGATTTGGACACACTAACTGCAATTCTCAATTTGGACAAGCAGTCTTCTACCTTATTTAAGCCATTTTGTAGGATTTTAGAGGCCAGAATGGGACTTCTGTTGGAGGTAAGTAGAGCCGTGTCATCAGCGAAGGTGGCGATAGTAATCTCTGGGCTCTGTGGTAGGTCGTGTGTATACGGTGTGTACAGGACGGGTCCAAGGACTGAGCCCTGTGGCACACCTGCGCAAATTTCCTTCTTTAACTTGAAATATTCTGTTAGACAAGTATGATTGTAGGATCCTATAGAATGTGTGTGGCAATAAGTATTTTATTTTAAACAAAATACCCTTATGCCACACTCTGTCAAAGGCTTGTTGTACGTCAATAAATACAGATGAGCAGTATTCTCTCCTCTCGAGAGAGTTTCTTATTTTTGTACATACTCTGTGGAGTTGTTCTATTGTGGCATGTTCTTGCCTGATGACCTTGCCAAACTGATGATCTGGTATGATATGCTTTTCTTTTATTATGTCCAGCATTCTGTGTAGTAGAGATTTCTCAAATAATTTGGACATAATAGGCAGCAGACTAATGGGTCTATATGATGTGATTTCGTGAATAGGTTTTCCAGGTTTGTGGATCATAGTCACTTGTGATACCTTCCATAAGTCTGGCAAGTACCCAGCTCTTAGGATTGCATTAAATAGCATTGTAAGGTACACTATCACTTTGCGTGGTGATTCTTCGAGGACCTTTTTGTCTATTAAGTCATAGCCCGGTGCTTTATCATTGTCCTAGATTTGATGACATAGATTTGATGTTGCGATTGGTGGTGTCACTAGTTTTAAAACTAGTGAAGCTTGAAATTGAAAAAAATTGAAGCTGGCTTGAAAATGTCGGGGCACAATTCGCAATTCCATCCGTATTAGCCGTATTATACATGATGTTCGCTTGAGACAAATTCACTTTTTGACAGACGTGATGAATTTGTATGAAAATGTCCGAGAGTGTGGACGGTGCGCTCGTGTCCCCTCGCGTAGTTTCATTTCGCCTAGCCGCTTTTTGTCAGTTTGACTCGTACCCTATTCAAACAACGACGACGCGAGGGGGCGCGGCGAGGCGATAGCATTCAACAACAGTTTCGCGCTTGCTCACTTTGTTGTTAACTACTGCACTGTTCGGAAGCGCGCGTTTACTTATTACGGAGTGAGGTAACGATTGTATGGATTAAAAAAATGTTATCAAAAGAAACCAATCATTTGTAATCCAAAGTGTAATCGGATATGCAAAAATTTAATATAAAGACGTTAAAACCTAAAAAATATCATTATTGGCGACTTTTAGAGACAAATAAAAAATATAATATCACGTCTATCTTGTAGTAGATGTAGCGCGCACATAAATAAGGTATAAACCTAGAGTCTGGATGGCTACCGCTCGTGCAGCCTCGACTCGTCAATACTCGCGGCGAGAGCCTCCACTAGGCGCCTCGCGAGAGTCTGGAGCCGGCATTACAGTAGTGTAAAGTTGTGGTATGTCTTCTTACGTCCATTCCAATAAAGAAACATCTTTGCTCTTTTTTTAGTTGATTACTCTTACTACTTGTGGATACTGGATATATATACATATATAGACTATAGATCAATGAGATTAGCTATGACATGTTATTTTGACAATGAGTAGTGACTTACGTCTTACTTATCAAATATCAACTATCAATAAAATGACGCAGACGCAAGAATGATGATTACTACAACATTTTTCAACTTGATATGAATTTAACAATAAGATTTTCTTTACTTTAGGATGCCCATAATTTCTATAATAGTTTTTTGTATAAACAACAAAAATAAAAAGATTATTTTTTACTTTGGTAAATAAAAAGTGTGATTGGACTAATAATAATGGTAAAATACACAACTTCTCCTGTACCATCTAATTATCCCAGAAGTACTTCTCCATTGCCTGCACCAGCTAATTACCAACCATCTACACCAAGTGCGGCGGCAAAACGATATATATACTTGAGAAGATTGTTCAAATTCAATCAAATGGACTTTGATTTTGCCGCCTGGCAAATGGTATATTTGTTTGTCTCACCGCAGAAGGTGTTTAGAAATTCCAATTATAGAAAACGTAAGTAGAACTTTCTTTTATGTTAAGATCTATTTCCAAGACACATTATTATAGAACCCTCAAAAATAATAACTTTTATGTAAACATAATAAATATTATCTTAGAGTTTGCTATTTTGCTTATATTTGCTAATATTTGGTATATTTGTATTACTATAAATATAACATTATAGAAGTAAAATATTTTATGTTATTAAAATAATACACAATTGTACATATCTTAATTATACAGTTTATTTTATTTTTCAGATACTAAATCGCAATTTGCCAGAGACGATCCAGCATTTCTAGTTTTACTGAGTGTGTGGCTTTTCTGTAAGTATAATTATGATACTGAGAACCCAAAATAGGGGAGAAGACAATCTTTATGGTTTATCTTAAAATTGTCTACTTAAATTTTTATTTATAAGCAAGTAGGTCAACCACCGTCTATCGTGGTGCTTTAGCACAGCAACAAATCCAGGACTTTATAAGGCTATAGACCATGACTGTACTGACCAAGGTCAGTCTAGAAAATATTAATTGGAATGAAATATATTGAAACCATTAAAATGTATTAACTTTATTTTTTAAATTAATTTTCACTTAAATATTTCCATCATCATCTCTTCAATATTTTAACACTTCAATAAATAAATTTCAGTATCTTCAATATGTTTTGCGCTGGCTATGGGACTTACAACAATACAAACAACATTATTTGTGCTGTATGTTGTGTTTGTAGACTTTATAGGAGCTGGGATATTTATGTCAACAGTATTATGGTAAGCAAAAACATTCTATAACAAACATATTATTACCATATAAAAGAAGAAGGAAGTTCATAGTTTACCACTACTTACAATCAGATTGTTACTAGACTTATTTACTGTCAGATTAATTATTTAATATTTAGAGGATATGATAACTGTTGAGAGAGAAATGATAATTATATTTACTTGTTTCTTTAGGGTTGTAAGCAACAAATACCTACGAATGGACTCTTCAGCCCCTGATGTAGAATGGGGTTATGCATTTGATGTCCACATTAATGCATTCTTTCCACCCTTATCGTTATTGCATTGCTTTCAGATATTACTTTTCAATGGTAAGTATTAAATAACATTTAATATTATGATTTGTAACTTAATATATTTTTGTTTGTGACTTTGTATGTAGTTTGGACTCAGTTTCCGCACTTAGACACCGATTTGGTCCGTTGTGTGTTAAAGTTCGTGACTTTAAAGTGTTCATATTTCTGGTGCCATACACTATAATATCAAACATATTCATAAGTTTATATATTCATTACAAATTCTTAGGCAAACTCAAAAAAATATTTAGTTTTTTAATTTATTTAAATATTTGAACTCTAAGTAGAGGTTTTGAGTTTAATTTTTGTATACAATTTCAGGCCTTCTAAGTCATGGCGGTTTACTCTCATGCTTTGTTTCAAACACATTTTGGTTGGCTTCCTTCATATATTATTTGTACATAACATTCCTGGGATACAGCAGTGAGTATTATTATTAGCCTATCACTAAACAAGTCCAAAGTATATAATCTTAAATTTTACTAATATCATTACCATGTAACTGAATACTTTGTTTTTGATATTTCTTACATTTAGATAGTGGCCTAAATTATATTTCTTTCAGATCTACCAATGATGAAGAATACTCGAATATTTCTCCTGCCCCTACCTTTACTTGTGCTGCTTTATTTGGCATCACTAATGGCAGATTGGAATCTAAGTCATATGCTAATGAATTTTTACCATTACAGAGTACTTTAAGAAAACCACTGATTGCACTATATATATTGCACATAATATCTGCCTTAAAACCATTGGTAACCAGTGGAAACTAATTTCTTATTATTTAATGGTGTTGTTGAATTTGTCATCATTTGCACTAAATAAATAGTAACATAGGGACTTTATTATTTATTCATTAGTGTAAAAGGCAGGTAGGGAATAATACATGGTATACCATCAATTTGTTTATGATTTAATTCTATTTCACTTTTGTACTTCTGCAACTACATACAATGGATATTAAATAAATTAAGTATTGTTACGTCAATAAACCCTTATGAGTACTTTTATGAACTCAAGTGACCAAGGCAATAAAATTTATTCACGGTTGTAAACTGTTAGTATAAGTGTTTTCTTTACATTATTAATATATTATTTAACAAATCTAGTTGTTATTATTTTGAGCTGTTTGCTACTATAAAAACAATACCTTTCAATGTTAAATATAGGAGATACATTTTGATATATTTTGCTGCAGTTTTTCACATTTAAATAAAACTCCTGTATGGATTTAAATGAAAATTAATATTCATTATATAGTGTAATACAGAGGCAATTGATTGCTGGGCACACAGCTGTGAAGCATTCAAACAATTAAGTAATTTAATAATTTCGCATTTAAATACGTTAAAGAAGTTTTATACATGTATTATGACATATATTTTCTAACTTACATTGATATGACAAGATTTTAAATTATTTAAAAAAAGTTTATAAAAAAATTATATAAGCATACATTAATAATATTAATTCTTCCTTATGTTAACTGACCGCGAAATTTCGAGTGTTTTCCAATGTACATTGTTTATTTTAGTAAAAACATTAAAATAAATAAAAAGTAAAAGTCTTTGTTTTTATTAAAGTATAAATATTAACAACTTACACACATTATTAATCATCATCTAATACTATAATTTCATCATCCACCTTAGGTTTCGGCTCGTGGAATGAAATACTTTTCTTAACCTCTGGTTTTTTAGGTCCAGATTTGGAAGTTTTAGTTATTGTAAGGGAAGATGGCAACCGACTAATGGATGCACTTATATCGATAGATGCTTTAGACACCGGGATATTCTTTTGACGTTCTGCTAATTTCTCCTGCAAAGTTTTTACTGGGCTGACCTGATTGGACACTGGCTTCGGATGTACGGTTGTCTTTAATGAGACAGACGATAATTGAGATGATGGCAAACTATTTGTTTTAGATGCTACGTAGTTTGGTAAATTTGCGGTCATAGAAGCAGGCAAAGTTTGTAAAACTGTCCCCATACTGGGCGTTAAAGACGTTGTGGCTGATTTCGTCATACTCGTTATAACCGGCGTCGATGTTGCCTTAGTTACCGTGGATGTAAACTTGTGCTTCGGTTGTGATGTTGTTAAACGGCTGGATGTGGGTTTTGGGCCCCGCTTTTGCTTTTTTGTCGGAGGTGGATTGAATGAAGACAGTCCTTGACTGAGAAATTGTCTATAAAACTCGGCTTGAAATGAGTTTTGAGCGGAAAATTGCAATGGGTTCGGCAGTGAAGTAAAGTTTGCGAGGGCGCTCATGTTGCTGAGATAAGATAGAGCGGCTCTTTGTTGAGAGAGCATAGTTTCAGCTAACATTGGCATATAGTCTTGGAATGATGCCGTAATGTCAAGGGATGGGAGCTTGGGTACCGCAGAAGTTGACGTAGCAACTGGCTGAGGTTTCGGTTCAGACTTCGATAGAGACGTTGGGATATTGTTGGGCATAATTTTGCTATTTTCAGTAGATTTTGCAGATTGTTTCTTCTGTGTTTGCGTTTTGTCCAAATTTGCTTGAGCAAGGGCCTGCTGCTTTAGGGCCAAATTCATAGACTGACAGTATTTCATACTCAAGTCCACCAAATTCATACTTTCATTTATTGGAGTAGTCGTTATAAGTTTGTACGCATCAATTAATAAGTTAACGAATTGTTTTGAAAGAGGTTGTTTTTGCACCTTTTGATATGAACGATATATATCTAACATCAAACTTTTCAATGCTTGACGTTCAACTTCATTGCTTTTAATATCTGGTTGTTGGCTAAATTTAACCAACTGCCCTTTAAGAGCCTGAACGCATAACGAGAACGCTTGTTGCGCCAGATCCTCTCTATCTGAATCCCGTAAATACTTTTTATCTGGTTCAGGTATTCGTTGCAAATGAATACTCAAATCTAATAATGTTTTGTGATCGTCAATTTCTTTGAGAATTTCCATCGTAAGAAGTACTGACCGATTCATGTGGAAAGCAAAACTACCACCTCTATCAACGTCATTTAATGGGATTTTCCATATATTATTGAAAAAGTTATTTGTCTTTTTTTCACTAAATAAACCACCTAACTTTTGGCCCGATCGTGATGTAAAAGAAGATAACATTAAATCGCGGCACCTTTCTATATCCTTACCCTTTTTGTAATAGAAGTGGTAATGAGCAAGTCTGTAAATGGCTTTATAATGTGGTGGAAAGCGACTAGCACAGTCTTCTAAAGCATCAAGGCATCCTGACACTATTTTCATAATTTCTTCCTCGGTTATTGGCTTGGTTTCATTTGAGGACTTACTAGAAGACTCACTGACTCTTGCTGAATCAGAACTGTCTGATGAAGATTCACTGCTGCTTGAGTCGGAAGATGAAGACGATGAACTCGAGCTAACTTCTTTTTTTTCCAAATCGCTGTCTTTTTTAACGTTTTCTTGAGCATCGTTGCCTTGCTCAATCTTATCTTTTTCGTCTTTATTTTGAATTTCTTTTATAGCTTCAACGTTGCTTTTCGTTTCTATATCAATTACTTTTCTTTCAGAGCAATTAAAGTTAGTTTGTTGAGCATCTTTAATACGCTCCGTGTCGTACGAAGCTGACCTTCTAACTTTTGCAGCAGCAGATTCTAACTTAAGTTTCTTAGCTTCTAGATTATCTTCTTCTCCTGCGTCACTAATAGACCGTTTTAGAATGTTCGCAGCTTGAACAGAAGTTTCTTCAGACTTTGTTTCAGCATTTTCTTTCTTTGCTTTTCCAGTAAAAGGGCCTTGTTGCCATTCCTCAATACAATTTAAAAATACTTTACCTACTGATGTGGGTATAGGTTTATTTTCATGTTGCTCTATATATTTAAGGATTGAAGCGTGAATTCTATAATGTAACTCCAAAACTTCTATGCACAATTGTGTAGGTGAACTATAGTTAATTTTCAAAGGATATGTAGCATCCACCTCTTGCAGACTCTTAACACCTTTCATATAATAGTTTAAGTATATCGAAGGAGGTTTGTTTTGCTTTTCTGCTACTTTTCCTAACATATAATATAATAACCAAGAGTCTTCATTTGCCTTTTCATTCTCAACACTATTATTAAGATCAAGTGCATTCGTAAAACATTTCTGTGTGGTCTCAAGTAAATTTTCTTTTTGTCTTTCTAGAGCTTCAAAATCTTCCATGCTTAACGATTCACTAGCTTGCTTTAACAACCTAGAGACGAAAGAATGAACGGAATAAACAAAATTTCCATATTCTATCCATAAATTACAGTGATAAGGATCAATTTCTAGAGATCTCTTGAAACAACGTATCGTACTTTTAGCAGGGTTTAAGAACTCTTTCTCGTTATTTAGATTCTTACATGAATTTAACACCCTTTCTAGGTTCACTGCTTTGGCAAGCGATATTTCTGCCCACGATTCCAATCTATTTTTATTGATTATAACATCTAACATGTTGTATTTTACAGCAAGTTTACCCTCTTCTTTCTTGAAATAATAGTCTCCGAGCAAAAAATAGATATCCTTAATTTTAAAAGGCAAAAGTGGGGGAAACAAAGGCAATTTAGGATCAATGCCTTTAATATATCTTTCCAAATCAGGAACATATTTTTGCGGGTCACATTCGTTGGGCAACAATCCTAAAATACGATGGAACAATGTTTCTATATCCGCAGTTATACCAGTTAATTTTCCTTCTAAAGCAGGTAGGATAGGTGGGCGAAAGATTTCGTACAGTTGTTGAGCTCTGACCCAATCTAATGTATGAGGTGAAATATTATTATGTATTTCCACATATTTAACTTTGTTTTTTCGATTTGCTGGATGTCCATAAAGGCAATAAACACACTGTTCCATATATTGACATATTATTTCTAATGATTTAGACAATGCCGGAGAACGCAATAAGGGAACCACTGCATCTAAGATAAAATATAAAAGCTTCCCATTTGAATTATCGCACCAACCTTTACTACCTAGTTTTTCGTGAGCAATAAATAGCACCATAAGAGGGTTTGAAATTTCTTCATCCAAGTTCTTGTCAGATTCATCTACTGGTCTTCCTCTTCCTTGATCTTCTTCTCTTTGTAATATATAATGCATTATTATCCAAGGAGAAACTGTATTCAACGGCATGTCCGATGTTTTTGTTTCCATTTGATGACCAATTATTCTTATGAGATCTTCAAGCCCTTGACCCATCTCTCTTGGCGAAATGGCATCTAAGCAAGCAAAGCCCTCTGACGATAAGAGATGTTCCATACAACTTAATATTTTAACCACGGCCAAAGTCCATTTCTCATAATCTGGAGAGCCAGAAGGAAATCGGAAATAATGCTTTAAAGCTTCATGCAAACATACAAAAGACCATCTCAGACAATCACCAACTTTTTCCAAAGCCCAATAAGAGTCTAATATGAAAGACAGTTGGACAGCAAAATCAAGAGACATTTCACTTTCTTGTTCTTTTGCTAAGGTTCTGCAGTGTTCAAATGAATCTATAATTATAGCTAAAACTTCTTCATGGCAATTTCGTTTAAAAAGATCATTGACCGTGGACAGCTTTTTGTTTCTTTCCAAAAACTTTATGTACTCCAAAACTTCATATTTATTTATTATTGGTTTAAATCTGAAGTTAATGATATGTAAATGGTATGAGTTTTTATGTTCACCCATAGCTTCAAACTCTTCTGATAGTTGATATAAACAGTCCAAGGCAAAATTTTCTTCTTTGTTTATAATGTAAATGTGCATTTTGAGCCATAGTTGTCTTAATATCACTTCTAAACATTCAGTGCTTCCATAAATTTCAGGTTTAAATGAAAGTATAAATTCTATGTTATCTATTACACTTAAGCTATGTGTAACTTTTTCATCAGTAGTTGTTAATTTATCATTTACAACAAACTCTTCAACCAGGAGATTGGCAGCTGTATAGTGCAATAAATCTTCAATATTGTCATCAGTACAAGCAGGTATTTCAATATGATTGTTGTAACATTCATTTGCTTGTACAAAAAGTTTGGACAAATCTCTTGGCCAGTTTATTTTCCATTTTTGTGAAAGTATCTTTAGGTAATCCTTCAGCATGTCTATCATATCCCTCTTTTCTTCCATATATTTCTTAATAAATTCTTCAACATCTCTTTCTTCTTCCTCTGAATTAAAATAATGTACTATTTCAGATTCTTCTTTTCCATCAAATAAATTTTCCAAGTTAACTAAAGATGGTTCGTCACTTGGATTTTCATTGCCTTTAATATTGTCAGTCTCTAAGTTTAATGGAACCATCCGTCGCAGAATATCATAAATGTTATCTTGTTTATTAGAGTCTTTTTTTCGATTAGATCTGCGTTTTGTACACCACTCCCATTGTTCCAAAAAACTAAGTGCACTTCCCCGTCTGCGCCCACGAGTTTTTTTTGTTTCTTTATGTTCAGGAACTGCTTCTAATTGTTCTGTATTAACCATTTCAATATCACTTTCTACTTTTTCATTATCTGTTACTGGTTTTTCCTTATCAGACATATCATTCATTTCATTCTCTGAGGAGACTATTTCAACTGGTTTTTCATCAACTTCTTCCAGTTTAGACTCTACCTTGTCACTATCACTCTCAAGGTGATCTTCACAAATTTCCATCTTTTTCTGTTGGACTTCATTGTTAAAAACTAATTCTACAAATGCTGCATGGCTAAGTCCATTCTCAGAAATGTACTTATGCATATGTACTAAGGACTCACCTACTGACTCCCAAGTAAATCGATTTATTGGCTTTTGTAAAACTAAATTTGGCATTTTATGTATTTCCTTCTGTGCTCTCTGTTGTTCTATAAATGAATCATATATTTCTTCTGCTTCTTTAATGAGCCTTTTTGAAATTTCTTCATTAATAGGTTCATCATCTTTTTCATCCCACTTATAAATTGGGTTTAAATACTCCATATATTCTTTCATATGGTGATAAACAGTATAAATATGTTTTCTATATGCAATCCCTCGAAGGTAACATGCATCTAATTTAAGGGCATCATGTATAACAGCTATACACTGTTCTTTCATGTCCATACCAAGTAAAAGTGTAACTATTTTATCAATACAGGGCCAATGGCGGGGATTAATATCTTCACCACGTTCAAAAGCATATAGTGCACATTCGTAACGTTGAGCTTTGAAACATACTAAGCCAAAACGATACCAGAGTGTCAAATCTGTATCATCTAGCTCTGTAGCACAAGTATAAGCTTCAATAGCTGCATCCACCTGCCCAGCTATACTCAGCATAGAGGCAAGGTTTTTATAACACAAATATTTTAAATTGAATAGCGGTCCACTTACTTTCTCGCCTTGCATAGGTTTTTTAACATCATACAACAATTCAGTTTCCAATAAATCTTTAAGCAGTTGTGTTGCATCATTAAGACTCCCCTTTCTCTGTAAATCTAAAGCTTTAGTGTATTGTTGTAATGCTATTTGTTCTAATGCCTCTCGCGAGACTTCTTCTTCAGAACCGCTATCCTCTTCGGATTCGTCATTTAAAGCAGCTATTTTTATCATATTAATGGATTATTATTTCATTAATTCACGATTTTTATTTGGTATAAATATTTAAGTAAAAACCGTAATAAGAAAAATTTAAACAAATCACCAAACAATATTAAACACTGGGCCACAGACTACTCACTACAGAGTACAGCAAGAGAGGACTTTTTTTTTTTTCGGAGTTTATGCCTGGTATGAACCTAGACCTTTAGGCCATAAGAGAGGAGGACTCCTCCAAAGACTTAAAGATACAACTCAAGTTTTTAAGCCATAGTATAAAAGTATGTAGACAAACGCAACATCTTAAACATATCCTAAAATTTACTTTTTGATATATAAATATATTTCGTTTGTGAAACTGCAATGCAACCTATAAACATTCTATTAATTCTATTTAACTTGCTCTTTTTGATAAAAATCTCAAAGCAAGACAGAAAGTCATTTCGAATCGTCTAGTAGCGTCTGTGCGAAAACCGAAAACCGTCACGTCGTGAGGTTTGTGGTGGCTGCAATGCTAAATTAACATTTTTGTTATGCTGACAACATTGTTAGACTAACTAAAATAAATGGTACTTTATTAATAAATAATATACATCCTAGACTGGAAATAATACATCAAACGGTCTTCACTAGTCTTCGTTATATGACTTATGTGTATAAGTAAATTTAATCTTAATTTACACTCATGATCTATTTTCTTGGTTATCGTAAACTCACTTGTCAACCCAAGCAAATTAACACATGAGTGTGAATAAGCTATTTCACTCACAAATAAATCATCTCGTCAAATAGCTAGATGTTTACTGTTATGTTACTTTTTATTCCAGTATATTAAGTTCAAAATTAAACCGAATCATTAATGCAACTAGTTAGTAATATGTGATGTTTAAGTTTGAACCACAGTATCATTCAACTGCAACAAGGGCTTTGACAACTGACAAGCTATTTGTAAACTAAAATTTGAGGTTGTTTCCCAAAAGTTGAAGAAAAATAATACATTTAAAGAGTGACTTTTTAGTTTATTGTATAAAATGCTATCTCAACGGTATTTATTAAAACGTGGACTTCCTACGTATATTCAACACGCTGAGGCTCATCGCAAACCTCGGTGGCTGCCTGTTGCTAAAAGTAAAATATATCGAATTCCAAAACGCCCTGAAATATGCGTAGATGAACGGTTAGAATTGCGACGAATAAATAATGCTTATAACACACAAATGCGGGCTATTAGGAGGTTTTACGTTGAAGACTGGGTACGAGAAAAATCCTCTCTAGAAAGTGCGACATCGGAGATGTCCCAACGTTTAGAAGCCGACGAATGGTTAAAATGTGAAGAACTCAATGATACGTGGAACAAACAAATAGCTTCTGACCGAGAAGAGAGACGAAAGAAGGAACTCGAAGCTATGGAAGAATTCGCTCTTTTAAGAATGGAAGCTAAAGACAAGGCATTAAAGGAGAGAATTGATAGAGCCTCAGAAAAAATTAAGAAAGAAAAGGTACAGTTTTTAATTTACACAAATTGACTAGATGCATTGCATAATAAGAGTTGGGCAATTTGAATTTGGTTTAATTGTATATCATCTTTTAAATACAGTAGAACCTCGTTAAGCCGAACCTCTTTAAGTCAAAAACCTCCAAATCTCGAAAAAATGTTTTGTTCCCTTCCCTTAAAACACCAAAACCTCCATTACTTGAAATCTTGACCCTCTGTTAATCGAAATAATCACCGAGTCCCTCCAAGCCATTTTGGTACATATTTTCACTCTATAACTCGAAAAATTTAATTTGACCTCTGTATCTCGAACATAGGAACGTTTTATTTTACAACCTTTACAACTTCATCATTTGGAATTTATTATCTCTATTGTTTGAACAAAAATAAGTTACCTATTTTAAGAACTTGCCGACAATGTGAGTACACTATTGTTTCTTAGAAAACATTTTAGGAGTAAATAATAAATTTATGACTCATGGAAACACGTGTTTGCTTGCTTTGTGTCATGTGTTCAATTTTGATTCCCTTTGAAATTTAGCTTAATTTATAAGAATAAACCTCAAACTCTTTATGTCGAATCAAAATCCGCCTAAGTCGAAATCCTCCATAAGTTGAAAACTCTATAACTCGAATTTTTTGGCGTCTCCCTTGATGTTCGACTAATAGAGGTTCTACTGTATTATGATTGTTAAGATTTATGTGTATATTTTATTTCAGGAATTGAGTACAACTTTTGTCACACGTGAAAATTTAGAAGAAACAATAGAAAATGTTTTGGCAAACCCTATTGATTACAACTTTGCTATAGACTTAAAAGGAAATATCTGTGAAGGAAGAGATACAGAAATAGAATATGAAGATAAAAAAAAGGCTGAAGCTGCAAACTAATCCATTTAATATATATACTGTTAGATTAATAAATATTAATAGGCATCTATATTTATTTTCCTATATTTTTTTACTACGGCAAAAGACTTATCAAATTAGCACTACTAATTAGTAAACTTAATTGTATGCACTGTTCAATATTCACATGAAAAAAGGTAGTTAGACTAGGCAATATTTCTATTTGGCTTTATAGTTAATATCTTAAGTACAAAACATAATTTTTTTTTTTTTTAAATATTAATCATACAATCAGTCTTTGCGACTATAATTAGATTCGTTGAGAGCTTGTTGACGTGTTAGGCGCTACTCCCAGCGGAGCCTGCCTATTCTTATTTAAACTCAGTCTGTTGGATTGTCCTGGTCAAAAATGTCTCGCCGCTTTTTTAGTCGTCGAGTAGTTTCTGGTATAGTTAGCTGTCCTGCTAGCTGATTGGGGTGCTTTTGAAGTCTTAGTTTGTAGTTATACCCATGTGTGATTATTTCCTCTTTTACCATGGGCATATTAAGAAATTCATGGACTTCTGTAGTTTTGAGAAACCATGGGGTGTTTGATATTTGCTTGAGTATGTAATTTTGAGCTCTTTGTATTATTATTATATTTGAGGCACTAGCAGATCCCCAAAGCTGTATTCCGTATGTCCATATGGGTTTGAGAATGGTTTTGTACAAAAGCAACTTATTGTCAGTGGATAGTTTTGAATTTCGTCCCATTAGCCAGTAGAGACCCTTGTATTTGTGATTAATTTCGTCTCGCTTTGTTTGAATATGTTTTTTCCAGGTGAGTCTGCGGTCTAAATGCATTCCTAAATATTTGACTGTATTTTGATGTGGTAATTGGGAGCCATTTAGAGTGACGGGGGGGCAGTCTTCCTTTCGGAGCGTGAAGGTGACGTGCACCGATTTGGACACACTAACTACAATTCTCCATTTGGCCAGCCAGTCTTCTACTTTATTTAAGCCATTTTGTAAGATTTTAGAGGCCAGAATGGGACTTCTGTTGGAGGTAAGTAGAGCCGTGTCATCAGCGAAGGTGGCGATAGTAATCTCTGGGCTCTGTGGTAGGTCATGTGTATATAGTGTGTACAGGACGGGTCCGAGGACTGAGCCCTGTGGCACACCTGCGCAAATTTCGTAAAAACCGGATGTGCTGGCACCTTCTTTAACTTGAAATATTCTGTTAGACAAGTATGATTGTAGGATCCTATAGAATGTGTGTGGCAATAAGGATTTAATTTTAAACAAAAGACCCTTATGCCACACTTTGTCAAAGGCTTGTTGTACGTCAAGAAATACAGATGAGCAGTATTCTCTCCTCTCGAGGGAGTTTCTTATTTTTCTACATACTCTGTGGACTTGTTCTATTGTGGCATGTTTTTGCCTAAAGCCAAACTGATGATCTGGTATGATATGCTTTTCTTTTATTATGTCCAGCATTCTGTGTAGTAGAGTTTTCTCAAATAATTTGGACATAATAGGTAGCAGACTAATGGGTCTATATGATGTGATTTCGTGAATAGGTTTTCCAGGTTTGTGGATCATAGTCACTTGTGATACCTTCCATAAGTCTGGGTAATACCCAGCTCTTAGGATTGCATTAAATAGCATTGTAAGGTACACTATCACTTTGCGTGGTGATTCTTCGAGGACCTTTTTGTCTATTAAGTCATAGCCCGGTGCTTTATTATTGTCCATTGATTTGATGTTGCGATTAATTTCCCGTGGTGTCACTAGTTTTAATGGTAGATCAAGTTGCAGGTCTTGGTCAATGATTAGTTCGATATCCGATTCATCTACATTAGGACTGGGGTCATTCGGTTTGAATACATGACTAAGATGATTAGCAAAAACTTCAGCTTTTTCTCGTTCCGTTCTTATCCACTGCCCGTTCTGCGTTCGTAGTGGTGGCTTTTGGTGTAGTGGTCGAGCTAGGTTTTTGCAGGCTCTCCAAAGCGAGTAATCGGTTGCTTTTGTTGATGTAACTTTTTTTGTTTTGATGTTGTGTGACAAAACATAATTAACAACATTATTTTATTTGTTTTTGTTTGTGTATTAGGTTTTACTTAAGTATTATTACTATTTTGGTTTTCTTATAATAAAGAAAGTAAACATTGTTAAATATGAATTACCAAATAGTTGAAGGGCAACTCACAACAGTGTGATATACATACTACAGTTTAAAATAACTAATATAATTATAAGAATTGTTGTATCAACATGTAAGGATTAAGAATGTACATTCAAAACCTAAAATGTATAATAATTTTCTTAAAGCTTAGAGTTGAAGGGTTTTATAAAAAATATGTCAGTAGTCAACATTATATTTACAAATACTGTAACTTATATCTAAACAATAATTACAACTTAATAGCCATCTCATCAAACATTGCCTGCCAATCTGGTGTGACATTCAGCTTATGTTGTAGAGATCCCAATGATATCATACTAGCAGAACGGCTTCTATCATCAACACTCACAGATACAACTTCTTGGCAAAAGGAAGCTTTTGTTCCAGAACTCACCTAAAATAAGACAATACCTAAATAACAATCTTGCGGGCAATTTATATCAAGTAACAATTTGGTACATAGCCCAAATTTAAATTATTTTATTTCATTAGCAACATTATAATACACATACCAAATTCATAGTTATTGTGAAAACAGGTTGAAAAATCATTCATATACTCTTGTAATAAATTTGATGACTGGATGTCATTTTATTGCGCACAGAAGATAAAACCTATTGACGTAAGGTAAGAACTCAAATTTTATGCCTATTTAAATAAATTTAAGTACCTCAAAAATAGTATTCCCAAGAGCAAGTGTTACTCGACCGGAGCGGTGCACTCTTAGTTTTCCTATGCGTCCTTCTTCTAAATCGGATAGACGGCATTTTGTGTCCAATGGCTGTATATCATAAATTAAAATTCTATAAGGCAAAATGTTAAAATCAAAATATAAAAAAGTAAATTGCCATAGGAAATTCATTTTGATGCAAACTTATTTATATATAAAATCTCTATACATAAAACCTACATCAGTATTCATTCATAATAGTTCTTTTATTAGAATGTAGGTATTGCCGCAACAACACTTGCCTTAAAAACACAAAAGCCCTTCAAAAAGATGACCATGAGATCAGGATAGTAAGCCACTCTAAATGATCAGGGAAAGAACATTTTACTTAGGATTCTCATGAAAATAGTTGGTAAATTGCACAAAAATTCTGACTACTATAATACATATATATGCTGGCTAGCTTTATAAAGCGCCATTTATGGCTCAATTATTAAAGCTTACCGGTTTTGGTTCAGCCTCCTCGCTGGAACTAGAAGGCTGATTGGTTGGTTTCTTCCTATCGTCATCACCGCTGCCTCCACGACCCGGCAACGTATCCGATAACTATAATTTAAGACACAAAATAGTATTTATTGTGTTCGTTAGGGCGCTTTATAAAGCATTTTTTTGCAGTTGGGTTATTTCCGAACTGATTTTAGAACGATACGATTCAACTGAGACGTATCATATCCTTTAAAGGCAGCAACCACAAATAATGGCCACCCATAAAGTTAGCATAAAAAATGTCTTTGTTTACAAGTGCAGGTATACCTATTTATGAAATACTAATTGTTTAAAAACTAAATATAATGCAGTAAATGATTTCAATTTATGAGCTACCCCTAGGCTTAGTAACATCATGAGGCAACCGACGTGTCAGCCGTAGCTTGACGATGTGCACCAGGCTTAGGTGGCAAGCGTAAATAAAAAAGTCAATGAAACAATCACAAAAATGTGCTTGCTCTACGAGCCGTTGCGGGATTTACGTTTTATACGGTACCTACGTCAGAATAATCACCTGTAATAATATCAATGTTGGCTTGTCAGTTTTCATTAGGTTGGCCACACTGATATCTTCAAATATTTCCTTAACATCTGGAATCGGCTTCTCTTCGGGTTCTGTCTCTATTGAAATTATTTTTTACATGAAATAAATGTGAAAAATTTAAGAACACTTGAGACTCCATAAATTTACTCTTCTGAATTTGTATTGAGACTCCATAACACAACTGTAACACTTGATTTTCATGAATCATGGACAGGAACACGGGTCCTTGATAAACCATGTTGGTATATTATTGCTTCGAATTCTCGTAATCGCATTGTTACTTTATCGTGAAGTTTACTTTACAATGCAGAAAAGATAAAATAAAAATGTAATATTGCATACCGTCAGCATTGATAATCATGTCAAATCAATCGTGTTAAAATCACTTAAAAAGTAACCTTTGATCTCACAGACCAGAAATCAGTCAATCTTATTATCATTTATAACTTACTACTTTGCATAAAGAATTAAGTTTTATAGCAAAGCCTGAGTGGCTTGCTCACATGTTGCTTAAGTGTAGAGTGACTTCAGATCATTCATACTGCATTGCACAGCATATAAGTATTTTGTTTACAATTAAGTATAAGTAATAAATATAATCAGCGAAAATGGTATAAATGCCAATTTACTACAGTATTTACCTATTATGTCGAGTTTGTGATTAATATTTAAATCTATAACTATTCTTTAAAACAAATTTATACGGAAGAATAGCTTACGCATTTCTCCATCATCAGTTGGCTCCTGTTTAATCACTACCTCTTTTTTAATTTTCATTGAACTGCTTGACCATCCTAAAGGATAAAATTTTTTATTAAAGTGGGGTTCAAAGAGAAGCTGATATGACTCTAGTTAATTTTTATTTAATAAGCAATATATTATTTGGTGTACAATATAAGTTTGCTATCACATATAACAATAAAATTGTTACAATAAAAGTTTTATTTTTATGTTTGTTTGTAAACTACTTAATCTTACTATTGAGCAAATACTAAAAATATTTGACAGATTACAGAACAAATAATACTGAACTAGAACTAAACATAGAATAATATGCATTTTTTATATAAATGTAATATATACAAAAAACAGGCCTTTTTTTATATACATTTGGAACAGCACCCAGTGGCGGATTTACCAGCAGGCTGAGTAGGCTGGAGCCTAGGGCGGCAAATTTTAAGGGACGGCAAAATAAGTTCATAAATTTTTTATTTCGATTTACAAATTAAAAAAAATATATATTATAATACGAATTTCGAAAATTGGAGAGAAATTAAAATATTTAACAAAAATCTAAATATTCTCATATACAGTGCTAAATAATAATTATTTCAACATCTCTGCATGAACAATTCCTAAACACTTTACTAATTATACATTAATGATTATGAACTTTTAGAATATCGCGATTCGATATTATAATCGAAATTTAGTAATTTTTACATATATTCTTCACTGATAACTGCTATAATTTTTTCTCCGTGTACCTAATAATTATGAGATCTGCTTACCCAATTCAATCGATATAATATCGATGGTCTAATAAAATACTGTCTAAAATTGACTAATTTTTATTAAATAAAAAACTAGTTCAATATCTTATAGAGATCATATTAATCAAATAACTGATAGTTGAACGACTATGACTTGACAATAAAAAAAATCCCTCCACAAAATATGAAGTGAGACAATTTGCTCATTAGAAAATTGATACATTTTATCAGTTAATTATTTTATTTGCAGTATGAAAAAGTTTGGAAAATCCAAATGAGCCGGCCTTAAGCGCTCATGTCGTACACGAATTATTTAAATTAAATGTTTACATCAGTAGATTGATAACTTTTTGCAAAGCCAACTTTTTCAGAAAATGTCAATCGGAATAAATTAATTATAATAAGATAAAACAATACTTAACTGCAATTTTTTTTCAACGGCTTCTCTCCAGTTAAACAAGTATATTAAAAAAAAATTAAGTGAAATTGTTTTTTCGAAAGATATCGTGTTTACTGTGAACACAATCATCCAAAATCCATACGATATGGCATTAAAATTACTTCCTTTTAAATAAAAAATAATTTATTATAACCAAAAAAATATTTTTTATAAGCTCAGCGATCATTTTTATTTCCGATAAGTTGCTTTTTAAATAATATTCATGTACATCATATTTGTTAGGTACGGTTTAATGTCAGAAAACATCGGATTTAGTTTTTAGGCAAGAATAGAGTATACCTACTATACACGCTTCGCACTTAAGGTTTGAGTGTAATAATAAATGTTAATCAACGTTCGCCAAATGTATGTTTTTTACATAAGCTTAATTCATATTTTCTAAGTATTATATAGTTTTAAGACATACCTTACCGTACTTTAAAAGTGGTATACAATTGAGATATTTTTTCCTTAAAATAATGTTTTTTGATAATTCTTTGCTGTAAAAATAATCAAGGATCTAACACGGTTCTAACACAGTTCTGAATAATGATAACTATATGGGAAAAGTTGATGTAACGAGGATGATGGAGCACAAATTATAAAGTTGGAATTTTATTGATAGAAAATTGATATGATTGTGGACTAAGATATCAAAATTTAAAGGCGGCAAAAATTGAATAGCCTACGGGCGGCAAATCTATAAATCCGCCACTGACAGCACCAATAAAAGAGTATTTACTTAAATAAACATATTTGCAAATCCTACATACCTCCATCGTCCATAGGTAGTTTTACAGGAGCATCTGTTTCTAGAACTTGCTTGAAATCTTCTGCTTCTTCTATTTCCTTTCCGTCTTCACTAAGAATTGCCTTTATTTTCTGATCTTCTAACTCTTTATCAATCTAAATAGTAATATGTATAATATAGTATGGTGTATGTGCATTTTAGCAGTAAAACAAATTAGTTTGGTACAATAGCGCACAAAGTGTAAAATTTAAGTTCAAATAGTTACACTTTAATAATATTATGTATGTATTTTTGGTATTATAAGTATAGTTTTAAAATAATAACCTTTATGACATCTTTAACCCGTATTGTTGGTTTTTGTAAAGTTGGTGCTGCATTAACATCCCTTCCATATGACAAGCGGTTAGAATGCCGCTCAGCACTACCCATACCTATAGATAGATATTATTTAATATATTATATCTTATGCATATACATAATACATATAATATTTAAATTATACCTTCGGAGAAAACACCAGACGACTTAATAACGTTTGATCCATTTTTGAAATTCTTATTTCTATCATTCTTCTTATCTCTTTTATTTCTTTCATCTTTCCTATGTTCTCGAGTATTTGCTATGGATGGTCTGTAATATAGTAAAACATTGTATACAACACAATTTAATGAAAGTTAAAATGTGAAGCAATGATATACTTACCCTTTGTTTTTATTTCTTGTTACATTGAGGTTTGGGGTAAAAACCTTTTTATTTGGTTTAACACCACCAAGAAGAAGATCACGAGGCGCTTTCAAAGAAGCCAATCTTTGGAGAGGATTCGAACCAACTCCGTTAGTCTTATCCTCTAAATTAGACATTTAGAAGTATGTTTGCGGAGTTAGGGATTTGAAATATAATTTAAGTTGTAGTAAACAGAAAAACAACCTATTTCAAAACAAAAAACTGTTTCCACACCTGTCTAAGTGCTGTAATTATATATGTAATTCATATAAACAATTTTTAAAATTATTGAATCATTTAATATGAGAATGAAATCTGTTTAACATTGTTGACTTTTATCAGTTTTTTTTTAATAAATAGCTTCTAGGGATGTATAATCTTATTTATTTATTTGTCGATTATTCAGGCTAAAAAAATAATCGATTAATAAAAAATCTATTTTTTATGCAGAATGTCACATCCCTAAATTAGCTTCACACAGAGCGTATTCGTATTGCCACAGACAAAGGTAAGAAAAACGGAATAGTAAGGTTAAACTTTTCACTATGGACCATCGAAAGTTTGCCCTCGAACCGGGAATCGAACCCGGTACCCCTCACCTAGCTGCCACTTCATAAGACCGCTAGGCTATGAGGCCCCTGACTTCAGTGTTAAGGTTAACTGTTAATCAAATTTCAAAAATGGTTTAGGCTTATGACAACTGTCAATTATTATTTATTATTATTTATTTATTTATTCCTTATTTCCTATTTTTACAGTTAGTCCAGTCAAATTATGGCTAAAAACGGGTTAAATAAACATGAGCGAACACAGTTTGGGGATTTTGAGGATCGATAGGGGGGTGTATTCTGAGCATAAATTCCAATTTGAGGGGTTGTACTGAGGTCAGCTCAAGGTCATTTCGATGGAAACGCGTTTAACTCGATATCTCGAGAATGGTTAGTGTTAGGCGAAAAATTGTAGAGACCTTTTCTTTTCTAAACAAAATTTACTAACTTTTTTATCTGAAACTTTTTTTTCTAACATTAATATTTTTCAAGATATTACTCCCGCAAGGCAAAAATTTTACTTTTTTTTCCATTTTTCGTCGTTTTCTCCCCAACCATTCAATTTTATTAAATTTTACCGATCATCGAAGTGTAGAACTTTTAATTATGAACAATTTTGTTCTCAAACTTTTTTCCGTAAAGCCAATACCTTCGGAGTTATAGATTACTTTACGGAGCGAAATACGCGCCACTGTCGCAATATAAAAAGGTAAATCGATTAAACTATTTAAAATTAGGTATTTAATTTGGGTTAATTTGGGTAAGAAGTAAATTAACAATTAAAACTGTTTCACACATTGTGCCAAAAGAGGCCGGCCTTTCTGCATCCGCACGCTTTGCTGCATTTGGTTTTGCATTTGCGCGCAATCGATCTCAGTAAATTATCCGGAGCTGGTTTCAATGACATCACTATCGGCTGCAATCAACGGGGGGTGCGACGACAGCCCCATTCCTCGGGTTTCAGATAATTTTCCAGCCGGTATTGAACTTGGTAGAAACACCTCAACGAGTGGAAAATGCCGCATCAGAGGTAGGAGGAAGGGATTCTAATTTAACCCTCCCACTGCCTGCCATTTTTTTATATCCCTTATATCGGAGCTCGTTGAGATTGGTACAATTCGTGTCATCTGCCTTGCGATACAAATTCAAAATGAATTGTTCGCCGTATGAAGCGATAGTTGTTTTATCTGCTTTGTCTTGCAGAAAAACTTCATTTAACAAAATCAAATCCGGAGATTTTTCAACGCGGTCATTGTTTTCATCTTGCCTAGGTTGAATGGTGCCGACGTTGTGTCGCAACCACTAATCGCATGCAAAAATAAAAGGTTTTTGCGGCATTCGGCCCATACATCGGTTTGAGGCAGTATGGACTATGTGTACCGTCCGTCAATTTGCCTCGGCCAGGTTTTCTCAAGTAAATGTTGTTGCACGCGCCGGCTGTTGCAGTCAGCAAAACCAGCAAATCCACATCATCACCAATAACAACCACAGCACTATACTCCTGCGAAATTCTCTTAGCCGTACTGATAATTAGACCATCCGCATCCTCTACGGCTTGCTCCACCTCTATGTCTGATTTGATGAGAACCGTTTTCAGTAGTGAGATGAATCTGGTCTTATTGCTCTCATCGCCTAAAAACTTATCAGTGGATACACATTGCGACAGTGGCGCGTATTTCGCTCCGTAAAGTAATCTATAACTCCGAAGGTATTGGCTTTACGGAAAAAAGTTTGAGAACAAAATTGTTCATAATTAAAAGTTCTACACTTCGATGATCGGTAAAATTTAATAAAATTGAATGGTTGGGGAGAAAACGACGAAAAATGGAAAAAAAAGTAAAATTTTTGCCTTGCGGGAGTAATAACTTGAAAAATATTAATGTTATAAAAAAAAGTTTCAGATAAAAAAGTTAGTAAATTTTGTTGGAAAAGAAAAGGTCTCTACAATTTTTCGCCTAACACTAACCATTCTCGAGATATCGAGTTAAACGCGTTTCCATCGAAATGACCTTGAGCTGACCTCAGTACAACCCCTCAAATTGGAATTTATGCTCAGAATACACCCCCCTATCGATCCTCAAAATCCCCAATCTGTGTTCGCTCATGTTTATTTATTTCGTAATTTGACTGGAGTAAGTAACTTAATACTAATACAATAGATTAATTTAGAATTATCATTTGTCAGTCAACACTCAGCAGTGTTGTGCACAAATTCTACAATGTTATGATCTCATAATATATATATCTCGTATATATTAATGATTCTTAAGTTGGCGGGGGAAATTAATTTTTTGCACTTTTTTTTTGGCTCTATCAACTGTTCGTTAACTGTTCTTCATTGTTCTATCAAAAAAAATTTTTTGTTTGTTTTTTTTTTCTAAATTTTAAAAAAATTGACCCTCAATTTGGCACGAACTATAGATATTTTGATTTTTTTTTCTAATAGTTTAGAACTATTCAATAACTGTTCGTTCAAAATAAACAACTGTTCGTCTTTCATTATCCTGTAATTTAATAATAATTTTAAAAAAATTATAAATCTTATTGCGCATGCGCAGTATCAATGCGCATAGTTCTCATAAATTATGCGCGGCCTATTTGAATTCGATTCAAAGAGACAACACAACAATAACAGCAGCAACAACAAAATCATCATCATCACCCGGTTTTTACTTTCATTTATATTTTGTTATTTTTTACAAACAAAATTAACTCTTTCTTAACATCTAAAGTCGTATTTCTTGTATTTATCCATTTTTTTTTTCCAACATAATAAAGCCTTTTGTTAAACTTTATTTAGTTTAACAAAAGGCTTTATTATCATAGACATGAATACAAATACAATTATTTCATTTTACCTTATTACTACTAAGATTATTACAGAATTTCTTTAATTGTAATATAATTATTACTATCATTGTTATCGTTATTATATATTTTTGTTATTAATGGCTTAGAATCTCTTCGGATCAACCGTGGTAGGGACAAGAAAAAGATGGCGCGTACCCGAAAAACGTGACGATTTGCTACGAAATTTCTCCCATACGTCGATAAAAAATTCATTCTAACGCCGATAAAGAAGTTTGACTTCAAAAAGCAACATGGCGCGTAACCGAAAAATGAGACGCGTATCGAAAAAATGTTACATTAAATTTTTTTCCAACCTCGATAAAGAAGTTTCACTTCAATAACAAGTAAATCCATATAGGCCATAGGCCAAGAATCTGCCCGTTACCTGCATTCCTTGGTCTGTGGTTTTTGGTGAACTTCCGATCATTCGTAGCTTACGTTTATTGGTCAATGACAATAAGTGATCGTTGTTCGTTACTTTTCAATTCATAAATATAAAATCGTCAGTGTCGTCTGAAATCTCGCAGTTGAGATTACGCTATCCCAATAAATTAACTTTAATCTATTTGTTATTTATTAAAAATTATGGGGGACTCCTTATTTGATATTTTTGGTGACATGTCTAAATCGACCATGAAAACTATTGCTCGTCAGCCGATATCGTCAATTGGTAAGCAAGCTAACTAGCTAGCGTAAGTGGGTAGACTTTACTCTCTCACCTCCTTTATACCTCTCAAATAATATCTTAAAACAGCAATCATTTATATATTTGGTAAATATTCCGTATCCCGGCACCAGCGATTTTGAGACTGATTTATTTTACAGTCGCGTTGTGATCTGTAAACATTATTACTAGAAATGTTATGGTGACACAATATTAATAATAGATTTTTTGGACAGCTCCGGCGCTCCGGGAAATGCAGCCCCTTGCGTACCACAGCACAGGCATTTTATTCTGCTTTTTTATATACTCTCTAGGGGTAAGGCAGACAAGACCACGTGGATAGTGTGGTGCTCGGATTCGGTTTTGGGTACTTTTTGAATTATTTTTTGGCAAAAAAGGTCATGCGCCATCATAAAAAACACTAGTTATGGTGCTGAGAACTCATGTCGAAGTCATAACAAAAAGATCAGCCTCAAAATCGTTGGTGCCGCGATATGGAATATTTACTATAAATTTGTATTTCATTCTATTGTGGGTAGTTTTGACATTTTATGTTTTTTTAGAGAATATGGGTAAAACCGTATCCAACGGACCTCTCAAGCCTATGGAATCTAATTTACCTATGAAGAAGGGTGAAACAAACATCAAGAGGTCTTTCATGTCAAACAAGGGAAAAGCCTTACAGAGTACACCAATTCGACAGATTTCCACACCTGGAGCTAAAGTAGAAACTATGATTTACAATGACCATGCCCACTTGGAGGAAATATCTTCCTTCATGGATATACAGTTTACTGGATTTTCTAATAAATATGGTAATTCATTTTAATTCTTGTATAGATTGTACATGTTATGTAACATTGCCAGCCTAAAATTTACATAAGAACTAACAGTGACTAGATGAAATAGTGTGACTAACAAAAGCATAAAGCAGTATAGAAATATATAGATAAATTATAAGTTCTGATCTGTAAAAAGATAAAGATGTTTAATAGTACTTTTAGATACAGCTACCGCATAAACCTATAAAATCTTTTTTCAGATAACTTTCACACTGATATGTTAGACTATTTACCTCTGCCTGAGTTAAAAATTCCAACAATAGTTACTCCTCCAAATACTCCACCTCCCGCTATATCTAAACCAACTATGGAGTTAAACTGCTCCTATCAAGATGATTTCTATACAGGTAAGAGAATTAAATTATTTCCTTAAAGCTGAGCTTGACTATGTCAACAATAATTTATCTCATTTTAGGATTGTCTTAGTCTTGCTTTGCTTTGATGTTTACTGTCTGTTAATAAACATCAGTAATGTTAATGATTTTATTTAAGATTTGTCCAAGATTTCTACATTTGTTTTATTGTTACAGATGATTTCTCCATTGACAGCTTACCAGACCCAGAATTGAACTTGCCGGACATATTTTAATTATCAATTTAGAAAAAATATTAAATTATACAACATCTGTGTAACTCTATGGAAAGTTTGATGTTTCTGACATCACTCTGGACTTATAATTATTTTGAATAAAAAACTTTTGTATTAGAAATTAAATGATTTCATTAATTGTACCACTACCGCTTGTGACTTATTATTAAATAAAAGTATGAAAAAAATATATATTTTTTGTTTCCATTACACTATTAAAAACTGATATATCATGGTCATTTCAGTTAAAGAAATTGTTTTTAAGGGGACTATTAAAGGAATTAATAATATAGCCAATTAAAATTACATAAATGTTAGTATTATATTTTAAAAACAATCCCTAAGATTTAGAATTAAATACCTAATGGATTTGACATATCTAGAGCTAAGTCTTAACTCTGAATCTTAACCTTACAATATTTCTGAAACATTAGAAGTATAGATTAAACATTTTAGAGCATTCCAGCTATTTATATATCATACATCATAAACTTACAAGGCCAGTAACAACCTTTAATTTAGTACAGACAACTTCCCAGGCAAATAATAACAACATAGATTAATGATTATGGTGTTATGACTCTAAAAATCTGTTTTATGGGCACTTGTAGGTAGTATGGTGACTACCATTGCACACTGAAATTGTCCATTCACCTTATTTTAGTGTCACATAATTCAGTCTTTCAACAAAAAGCCCTTCAAGTCAAACTTGGGCTATGTCAAGTATTTCTTCCCAAGTAATTGCACTCTCTTCTCAAATGCTGAGAAGGTAATAACTGTGTCTTCTTTGTAAAATGGATTTAACATAAGTTTTATATAAGCTTCATATACATCTGTGAAGAAATTTTTTATACCATCTTCATTTCTGGCATCATGAACCATTATAAAACGCATCTGAAAAAATTTAGATAATTTTTTTTTAATTCTCTGAATTATATCATATAATAAAATTATCCATTGGTGAGAACTCAAATCATTTTATTATATACATATTATAAGTTACTTTTCAATATAATATTTATATTACTTAAATATTCACACCTGGCTAGCTGTAACAAACGCAGAGACAAACCACTGATTGAACTTATCTACAGACTTAAGATAAGTACTTGTACCCTTCCACATATGTTCATCAACCAAATCTAAGGCTGCATGGGCTATAAACTGGTTTAGATGTCTGTTATCTTCCTTCTGAAATTATAATGGAGATGACTTGGTTTTTCAAATTATTCATAATCCTAGAACAAAATAAGCTTAAATAGGAAGTTCAACATGTCCTTGCCTGAACAACTTTTTAAATTACTATAAGTATTGTCTGTAAAAATATAATAATCTATCTATAAAATTATTTAGATAAGGACATGTTGTATAAAAAACGTGAAGATTCCAGCTAAGTCTGTTGATTATCATAATTTGGGCTAGTCACAGTTTTTTTCCATAACTATCTATTCTATTTAATTATTAGTAGAAATATTATTAAAAGAGAATAAAAACTGTTGGAAACAATTAAATACATCTTGAGAAATTGAAAACTATCAATACCTTTACTTCTTTGGTAACTGGTATAAAATCCATTTCAAAAATGGGGTTATCAGAATGGCCAACAATTACAAAATAATAAGTTCCAGCCATTATAATTTCCCTGTTAATATAATGTTAAAACAATTCTAAGATTAATTAAAAAGTAAGTATTGAATCATTTATAAACAAAAATATTAATACTGCTTATTTTGGTAAAACAAACATTTTTGTGAAATGTAAATTGTTTCTTGAAATCTAAATTCTAAATTTCAAGTTCTGACATTTACATCAATAATCAAATCTATAAGTATTTGACGCCTGACAGGCTTGAGGACTGACAGAACCCTTTTTAGTGAAAAATATAAAAAAGGCGCCAATATTCAACGTACTGCGGAGTATTAACTACTTAGTACTTACTACTTTATGAGTATTCTGTTATTTGCATTCACTACCAGTGATCGTTAAACTAAAGAGACCGTCAAGGCACCGTTTTTGAATCTTTAATAAATAAATTAAACTTAAGTCTCTTATTAAATTAAATTTATCTATTTAAAATGAGTAAGAGTAAGTACACCATAGATTTAATTATTTAAACAATATGAATTTAAAAAATTATGTACAATTTAAGGATTCCCAATTTGCAATTTACGGCTATGGCGCGGAGGAAATTGGATATCCTACTATTCGAAAACAAATGATATGTTTTTGAATATACACATAGATCAACTTCTTATTACGTCAGATTTAGATAATAACATTTTTGAAACATTCAATATGAATAGCAAAGTTAAAGGGATATATAAAAACGACGTATTGGTTTTAATGGTTTCCGAAAATTCTCAAAAGGTATGAAGTTTCTTTGTAATTTTACTACTTCCACTATGTTGATTAAAAAATAAAGTATATTTAAATATTTTTAATACTTATTCTTGGCTATCATTCAGTTTATTAATCACTTAAACATCTTTTATTTTTTTCATCGAAATTTATCGTAATATTAAACAAATAAAGTATCCTTGATAGCATATTGATAGCATGAAATTATAGAATTATATCAAATTTAAATTTTACGTTTTCTCTTTTTTTAGTTACGCTTATTTAATAACCATAAAAATAGACATTGAGAATAAGAATTAATATATTATAGCTGATTATCTAAATCACCAATTTTAAGATTAAGTAAGTGTTTATTTTTTTAGGTACGAAAGCTAAAATTTCAAATAAAAACGAATACTTCTAGTGTTATACGACAGTTGAGTCAACATTTCCCAGTTTCAAAATATCAATCTACGAGACATATTAATAAAAAAATGAAGTTTCGCAATATTAATGAGCACTTTCAAACTGCTTTAGACAACATACAAAATAGCAATGGTACCTATAAATTTGTATAATTGTTTTAGTAATATTTTAAAAACAAAAAAAAAAAATAACACTTAATCTTTTATTTTTCAGAAACATTAAAATTACCATTGCCAGGAGCTTATAAGAATTTTGTGAAACTTTGCCTTCTTGACCCAGCTTTTCCTATGATTATTCATGAAACACAAAATATTCTTAACAATGAAAATGTTCATGAAAATAAATTACTATAAATTACTATTAAACTTGAGTTTATTGTATTTTTTACATATTTCAGCACCACAGAGTATATTATAGTCTGTGTATTCTGTGAGTTATAAATAGGGCAATCAGCAACATTAAAACCGTCGTTATCGGTTATTTGATAGCTGTTTGGAATTTGAATTTTGTACTGGTAGTTGATAGTTGATACTTAAATGTTTGTTTTCGTGATGATTGTTGCATTGTTTTAAATTTATTGAGAACTGAATAGTTACTTATTTAAAATAACTGTATCAAAAGCGTACTGAGTATCAATATGACTAGCAGATATGGTTCAATGGCGGGACCGCCGTCAGCGGTTAGAAAATCTAGGTATGTTAAGATTTTGTCAATTTTTATGAGTATTTGATACACTACCCTTGTGCCTTATGTTGCAAAAATTGCGAGGTTCCTTTATTCTAAGAACTCACTGATGAATAACAGCTACGTTAATATACAAATTAAATTAATGCTTTGTTTATGTATTGACCAGGATGGATGGCAAGATGTCTTTATTGCCTAAGCCACGTCGTCCAGGTTCGGTTGACAGACCATCTATAGATGCTAAGCGGCCATCAGCAGTTAATTATCGGTCAAGCAGTACTGAACCCCCTAGAGCTACTATTGGAGGGCGCTTAAGTCGAGAGGCTTCTGCCACTAAAATACCTTTTAACAGTGTAAGATTTTTTTTGATTCCCGTTAATTTATTTTCTATTGTATAAATGATTAAATTTAAAACATAATATTCAAAAAGAATGAATAATAATATTCCATACAATATGTATTGAAATAGATACTGACTTTCTCTATACATGAATTATGTTATTTTTAATGTTTGTTAGTCTAGTCCTATGATAATGCTGTTAATATAAATAGTAGTAGTATTACTTCAGAAATAAGATATTTAGACTGTAGAATCATATATTATTTTAATATAATTTAGAGGTCCCGTTCTCAAACCAGTGGAGGTGAAGTAAGGTATGAAAAAACAACTCCTCTACGTTCAAGCCAATACAGCAGGAATTATAATACACCTAATGTATGTATTTAATTTTATTTTTTTATTTACCATGAAGTTTTTATTTTAAGTTAAATTATAAAACATAATTACACTGGAAGGTTTGTTAAGCAAAACTTACACTCCCTTTTTAAGGAATTATGACTTAAAGATTTCTGATTATGGTTTTTAAAAGGAACAATGGTATGTGTAGTATTTTAATAAAATTTTACAATTGATAGAGGACACCATCCAGGGAGCGAGGTAAAATTGACCTGCAAACTGCCTTGGACCGAGTCCTGGCATTTTATACTGTTAAGGATCAAAGGTTTGTAATTATTGAAATGTTTATTATCATGATGTAGCTATCAGAGAATTATATTATTCAAATCCATTTAATTTATAAATGCTTTTGCATTACAGATATTTAATAATATCTAGGACAATGTCGTTATTATTAAGATCTAGAATGATTACTTTATTTGATGTAAAAATATCTATACATTAAACTGAATTTAGTTATTTCATGTAAATTGCAGACCACTAAACAACATAGCATGGCAACGTTCAGAGTGTTCCCGAATGAATGAAGTACTAACATCTCAAGAATTAGGAGGACTCAACAGACCATTGACCATTGCCCGGTTTGTTGAAATTGTGAATGGGCTAATTGCACAACTTCTAAGAGATCCTAAATTGAATAATGATACATATGTTACTAAGGTAAATAGTATAAGGTCTTTGTTATATGTGTAAGCTTATATCTGACAATTTGTGTTTAACCTACATAAGTTTAGTTTGCTAGAACTTATTATCATTAAAGGAACTCATTTTACACTGTTTTAAAAATCTCCCCGTTTCATGTACATGCATTTGTATATATTCTACAAAAAAGAATTGTAAATAAATTTAGTATATCGGTTAAAAGACTACCTATCTAGAATTTCTGGAATCAGTCATTTAGTAAATTAATCAAAGTTTCATTTATTTATATATATAATAGTAACTGAATAACATTCACAATACATATACATTACATTTATTAGTAAATAATTTGCTTTTCAGTTGCCACATCTGGTGAAACGCCTTTTATACCCAGGTATTGTATCAAAGTCCTGGCTGCGTACCGTCAATACTCTGCACGCCTTTCCACACGCATTAGCACTTATATCGTACCTCGCTGACATGTTGTGTGATCTTGTAAGTAATATTTGGATATAATTAATTTAATTTGCATTTCTACCGATAGTAAAAATCAAATGTGAGTCTACAGCCAAGCATTCTCGCTGTTTAAGCTGGCGGTGGCAATAGATTTATCTTGCAATCAACACTTTCTAAGAGAAAAATTGTGAGAATATTATACAGGGTGCCCAAAAAGTCGTGGATCAAACGCAAATAGGGGAAAGATGACCCTAATCCCTATTAAATGCGCCAAAACTTGTAGTACAGGGACACTTTTCGGTGGAGTAATTTTTTTTCACAGTGGGGTCCAAAGTAAAGAAAAATTTATGATTTGAAAAAATGTTATATCGTATCACTTAATATTATCTTGAATACACTCAATAAACAACTATAAATAGTATGTCTAACGCAAGAACTCATCAGTACCAATCTAGTGGATATTATGAGAAAGATACAGGATGTAGATTTTATCGAATTTTAAGAATTAGTAAAAAAAAGTCAATTTTCATATAAAAACCAAAATAAATCATAACTCTGCGGGGGTTGACCTTAGAGACCTACTGTAGAACAATTTTTTGCCCCTGATGACCTCATCTATCCCCTATTTGCGTTTGATCCACGACTTTGGCCATCCTGTATATTGTGCCTATGAAGATTTTCAAGGAGACTGATCATATTGAAGGCCAAGAAGCTTAAATGTTGGAGCGCCGAGCGCCACTTTTTTATAATTACTATATACTACTAATCATATATTAATTGTATAATGTTAATAAACAAGCCAGAATTTATATAAGTATACAGCCAAAAATACCATAAGTGCAATTTATATAAATATAGCTATCTTATTAAAAGTGGTCACTGTATGAAATTAACTTTAGATGAACTGTACATAGTTCTTAGCAATATCTCATAAAATAATTACTTTTAGAAGCGGCCCTTCAACGATGAATGCTTATATAAACATAATGATGAGGTGTCCCGCCTTCGGAGAGAGTTTTTGAAGGAGGGATGGCGAATGTAAGTGATTACTAAAACACGTTGGGCGTTTTTGGTGCGTCTACTTTGTGAAGTCAGCGGCACATAAAAGTATTTTCGATTAATTTGACTAAGGGTCCTTCAATAAAACAGTGTACTTAATATTAAATTTGCACTCGACAGCCTGGCAGAGTGTGTGTGTCTATGAGCGGTATCAGTTATCACTTAACATCAGATCAGCGTCCTGCCCAATTTCCCCGTGACATATATAAAAAAAGGCAGATTGTATGTCTGACATATAAGTGACCTAAGGGCAGATATGTCTTGATTGAACATATTGTAAAAATAAAGATCACAACAGCTGCAGGCTCTTGGAGGAATCCCTGAAAAATTAATTTTTTTGCTAGCAATTTGGTTTGTTTGTACATTACCCTCCCCCTCCCCCCCCCCCCCGCTTCGCCACTGCCCACTCGCTCTAGGAATTGAATAATATTTGAAAAATTCTGTTTGTAAAGTTTCAGCTTGGACATACAAGTAGAAGGCGATGATCTTATGGAGTCATATGTCGCTCAATTCAAAGAGCTTGTTGGATTTGATGAACAAAAAGTGCTTGAACTACAGGAGATCAATAAAGGTAAGTCATCTATTATGCAAAAAAATTGAATCTTGATATATAAAATTCGCGTGTCACAATGTTCGTTCCCATACTTCTCCGAAACGGCTCGACCGATTCTTATGAAATTTTTATGCATTTAATTCTCAGAAAACCCTAAAAAGTTTTCATTCCGGAAAACCGAACAGTCTCTGGGGTAGCAAAGCAAATGTTCCATGTTGGCATGTACTAAAAAGGTTAGGCTAAGTAAAATCACATTAAGGAGAAACGAAGTTTGCGGGGGCAGCTAGTATTACTATAATATATTCAATATCGGCGATGAGAATGTAATGGAAGATAGTTGCTGTTGGAACTGATCAGTAGGTAGAATGCTAAGAGCTCTTGTTAACGAACGTTTTTGTCAACGGGTAACGAGCCGACGCAAAACGGCTACCTTTGTACACGATACGCTTAATATAACGTGAACGCGTCCGTTGTTGTCGATATCAGTTCTATTAAATTTGAAGGAAGAAGTGCACGTACGTTGATTATTATTTATCAGATAATGTCTCAAAATCTTCATTTAGCATTACGAAAACAAAATTTGCTTGTTTATTTTTGTAATTTTCTATAGTTTTGTCCCATAACATTAACATTTGTCCCTATTCTGAACAAGGCTAATTAATAAATCCATATCAATGGTAAACTCCATATTCACAATGAGCAGCAGAGGGTAGGTAGATATAAATATAAACGTGCGCACATCCGTCGTCGTCAACATCTATGAAATGACATAGTTCACTGCATCGGACAGTCCGCCGTCGCGCCGAGGGGCAACGTGCGCACATCCGTTGAGTCACGTTGCAACGGGTATGAGCCCGTCGCGTTAACAGACATTCACTCAACTTACTTGAACACTGCGCGTCGGCCCGTCGCCCGTTTTAAAAATCGGGCCGTTGTCCGTTGTCGTTAACAAGAGCTCTGACGCGACCCCAAGTTTCCCCAACAGTGACGTGATTCCTGGGAGGGGGAAAAACTATATAAATTCAATATTATACAGTAAAATTATTAGTACAGAATGCAATGCTGTTAACTGATGTTTTGCGATTCTAAATTTTATTCACACAAATCCAAAATTCAGATGTCGCCTACGTCAATTTAAAACAACTCACTGGAGCTTTTAAGGTCTCAGCTTTATGTATAATAATTTGTTGTTTCTTAAAAGCGTAATTGATCAATCTGTTCCTGAAACACGCCGTCGACATTCTGAGTCTAAGGCATGCCTGTTTAGTTTCCTCACGATGTTTAACTTCATCGAACTAGTGAGTGTTAAAGAACATTGACAAAAAGTCCATTAGTGCATAGTCGGGGATCGAACAGACGACCTCATAAAAAAAACTCTATTTTCTTTAACTCTTATAGCTTTCTATGTTGCATTCACTGTTAAACAATTGATGTACATTTGAAAAAATCACATACAAAAAAATAAAGCTTTAATAAGTAGGTATATGTTGATGACAAAATATTCATTGATATTTATTTTGACCTCAGAAATATGAGCAGCAAAATTTAGAACCAAGGCCAACACTGCTACGTCATTTACTTCTGCCCTGCGATTCTGTAACTCACTTTTCGAACTCACACAGCGGTTATCGCATCGGCGGTCGCTCTCAAATCAGTCGCGAAGCAGTCATTTTATGATTTGGCATTCTGAAAAGGTGGGAGCTTGTAGTTTATTGTTTATCAGCATGCCAAATCATAAAATGACTGCTTCGCGACTGATTTGAGAGCGACCGCCGATGCGATAACCGCTGTGTGAGTTACAGAATTGCAGGGCTGTGCTTAAGTTTTATACTCTATATATCTTCTGGTGCCTCTCAAATATTTCTTTAATTAAAATCAGGTGGAAAACACTATCGAATAATAAAGGCGTTAATTTTTAATGCCTTTTTAATTCTGGAAAAAAATTACAAGCATACATTAAATGTAATGATGTAGATGAACAAAATCCCTCTTTTAAAGTAATATGTTCCAGATAAAAATGCATGCTTTGTTTTTAAGCTGTTTTTTTTTTTTTTATATGGCTCTGGCACGATTTGTGCTTTAGCCAGCGTCAAGTATAGGATTTTTTATAATTCGTGCTTGTCGTTAGAAATTCCACCGAGTCATCCATGTACGGTTTAGGCACTCGCCCGGTACCGCACAACCCTCCCAAAGGCCGAGAACAAATTTAAATTTAAATTAAATTAAAACTTGCCCTCGAACCGGGAATCGAACCCGGTACCCCTCACCTAGCTGCCACTTAATAAGACCGCTAGGCTATGAGGCCCCTCAATTTTAAGCTTTTAAAACGTTCTGAATATTCATTATGCCATTCCATAGAATATAAAACCCACCTAGAAGAGAGCGAAGCGGAGGTCTCAGCACTACGTGAGAAAGAGGAGGCACTATCGTCTCGCCTCGCTCACATCAGATCTGAGATAAAAGCAGTGAGGAACGACAGACGTAATTTGGCAGACACAATGACATCTGAACTTACGCGTACCAATGATTTGTCAGACTGCAAGAAACAACTCGCTGCTGAGATTGAGAGGCTTAAGTAAGTTTTGTGTTCGATAAACGGGTTTCAACCGAGCTTCAGTTAGACTATCATACATTATTTTTATAGTGAAGTCATATGGAGTTGTATATTTTCAACAGTAAATAATTTTAACCATGCTTATGCTGCATGCTTCTTCATTAGATTGTCCACATTTTCTGTTATTGAAAACATAAATCAGTGGCGCTACAACCTCTTTAGGTCTGGACCTCAGATTTCTGACTGTTTCATGATCATTTTTCAATCGAATAGGCAAGTAGGTGATCAACCTCCTGTGTCTGACACACGCCGTCGACTTGTTGGATCTAAGACATGTACGATTCCTCGCGATGTTTTCCTTCACCGTTCGAGCGAATGTTCAATACGCACATGGAAAGAAAGTCTATTGGTGCACAGCTGGGGATCGAACCTACGGCCTCAGGGTTGATAGTCGGAACTATTCAGTTCCTGTGGATTCCCACTAGGCCAACACTGCTCATCATTTTCTGTTATTTAGCAACGATAAAATGTTGACATTATTAATGAAACTCATTTCACATTTTGAAATTTTAGTTAAAAAAAAGGATTTCGTTTTAGTGTTAACTTTGCATTTGGCTTACCAAAAACTTTTCAGTTAGTCTTTGCGATTGTTTATTTAGGAAACTGAAATAATTACAGGCCCCAACAAGCACAACTCCAAAGCGAGTTGGCAGCTCAAACCATGTCAGTACAGCAACGGGATGGATTGCTCGATAAGCTTGACTTCAACCGAAGAGTTGTTGATACAAAATGGACACTTGCTGAAGATATTTCTAAAGTAAGAAAAGTTATTTAATTTTTAAATTAAGTTAAAAAATCAACCTCAATTAAAAACAGTTTGATAGCCCTAGGTGAGGTCAACATCTGTCTATTATTTAGAATCTATAATTGCAGCAATTCAGATGAGAAACCACCATGTCTTTTTAAAAATGTATATTTTTTGTTTCTCATATTTTTAAATATATTTTTCTGCCTAAAATAATGTAAGTATGTTTTAAATATTGTTAATTGAATTATTTTTTTAAATAAAGAATGTTATTTGAGCTGTTATGTGATTTGGCAATTTATTTTGTTAAAATGCAGGTTTCTGATGATATTATACACAATACGTTAAAAAGATCTTTATTCATATTTATTGTATGAATATGAATTAAATGAAATAAAATGTAGCTTATTTTTTATTGTGTTTCTATGTGTAAAATTAAAAATTTGTAAAATAATTGTGTTTAGCAAATTTTTTATTTAGATAAATTTCATAATCTGATTTGAATTTTCAGAAGCTGATAAACAAGGAAAATGAATTGGCTCTATGGCAAAAGCTTGCCCTAGAGAGTTGTGCTAAGTACAAGCAAGGACTTATAGACCTCACCCCGGTTTGTCCACACCTGGCCTCACTCGCTGTAGATGAATCGTGAGTACCATTTATACTATCTGAACATACTTGGGACTGACCCACTCGCCATTTAAATTTAAAGTAAATCACCATTATATGACTTTTAGTGAACTCAAATAATATACAATTGTAATAACATCACATACAGGTCAAACGTATAAGCTTTTTTTTGAAACGGTGAAAAAAATTTATTATAAAAAATGTCACTGGTGGTTGTTGTCTGAGGGTTTTCAAAGAAACGTATTTGCAGTGAGGTGATGAGTGAGCAATGCATCCAAATGATGGCTCGAGCAGTAGAAGAGCTGCAGCGTGAGCAGACGGTGCTGGCCGATCGCCGTTCTCAACGAGCTAGGTCCAAGACGCAGCTGCATAGGCGGAATGCGCAAATGGCGGTTAGCATTACTTGTCTCTTATTGCCTTATTTAAGATAGAGAATATGGTAAGAGTTATACTGCTGCAAAGTACAAAATAAGGAAAAGAGTGGGGCTCTTTAAAAGATGTATAAGATTTATTTGAAATTATCAATATAAAAGAGTTTGCATAGAGCCTTTGCCAAAAAAGATAGATACCAAGAGAGTTTCTCAATTTAAAACGAAAATATGTTGTACTGAAGTTTCTAAAATATGAGGTTTATTACTAATTTCAAAGTCCCTAAGTTTGGATGTTAACGGTGTTAAACACTTGGTTTAGTACCTTCTTCAGGTTCTTTGTCGGTACTGACCACTAATACCCGAGGTATGACAAAATCGGAAAAAGTATTAGAACTAAAATTATTCTGTCTAACTCAGTGTTTCCCCAACGTGGGCCCACATTATATACAAAAAATTATTAAAATTGTTTGTAAATTGAATTTCAGTTTTTCATTGTTTCATTAACAATTTCCAAGTAATTCTAATAAATATATCAAGATACAACCTATCGTTTAAGATTCTTAAGTGCGCCAATAATTTCTTTAATATTAAAAATTATGTATGGGCATAAGTGTTTTATGTATGGCAAAAAAGGTTGAGAAACACTGGCCTGACTTGAATCAAATTATATTGTATAGAATGATTTTGTTTTTATGATTGGACAACAAGAGTTTAAAGTTTAAACACACCAATTGACCTAGTCCCATGCTAAGCTGATGAAGCTTGTGTTATGGGTACTAGGCAACGGATATACATACATATTATAGATAGATAGACATATAAATACATATTTAAACACCCAAGACCTAAGCACAACACTAAATGTTCATCACATCGATGTTTGTCTCAGCCGGGGATCGAACCCGGGACCCATGTATTCGCAGTCAGGGATACTAACCACTAGACCTATGAGCCGTCAAATTTAAAAATTACAAAATATTATTTACAGGAGGAAACCCGTTCAAAAATATCAGAAGTGAAAATGTCAATTGACCGTGAACAGCAAGTTTTGGAGGAGGAGATGACATCTGATGCAGCATCAGCAGCTGCCTGGAGCCGGGAAGAGGCCGAGTTCGAACAGAGAACTGAGGAGATGAAGGCAGAGCTCATGAGGTACCAGGAGATAGAGGACCAGCTCAAACAGATGCAGGAACAGCATAATCTGTAAGTATTTATTTCTAGTGCTTCTTAATTCCAGGTTTACTGGATTTTTATTAAAATCAAACTGGAAATTTTGTGTCAAATATTAAATTAAAATGTTAATATAATAATTTTGAGATTACAAAATTAAATTGTTTTTTAATATTACAAATTTAAAACAGAAATTTAACTTAAAGTTTAATTTAAGTCCTATACTTGTGGGGAATAACCAAAGACAATTAATTAATAACAATTTAATTATTACGAATTTTGACGATGGATGTCAGAAGCTGTATCAAATTAAAAAATATTTACCTATTAATTCAATCAATTATTATTGGTAAATAAATTAATAGTTTAATACATATTAATGGAATTGCGAGTAAAACTTGATTTTTACTTCTTTTTTTAATTTGGTAAAATATAGATAGTTTTCTGTATTCATTATTCTTATTTATTTATTTAATTTTTTATTAGATATATTTAAAAAATATTTTTTTTACCTTATTTGGAGGAAGATAACCATGTCATCATCATACAAGTATCGCAGGAGAACCGGGCGTACTTGCAGTATTTGGCATTTGTTCTCAGTCAGTCTCGTGATTAACACGGATTGTTTTAAATTTTAAAAAAGCCATTGGCATACAGAAGCAATAAAAACGTATTTTCTTAGGTGGCATGAACTATCAAATAACTGGAATTTAAGATTCGCGAGGTTAAATTGAATGTTAATGAAAGAGCAAATCTCGTCGTTCGAGAATGTATTATATTCTGAACAAACGTCGTTGTTATATTACATAGTAGTAACCTATTCAAGGGAAACGGTAGGAGAACACCAGTCATGGGGACCACCATGCTTTTTTAATGCCATTACATTGTAGCTTATTTGAAACGTTGGTACTTTAGAATTTTGACTATCAAATAATAAACAAATATTTTGCAATAAAACAATACTGCGGGTGTAAATTGATATGTAAGCTATCCTATCTTTTAAGTTAGATCAAACTACACACGGTGTGCAAATTTGATTGAAATCGGTTCGGTAGTTTAGGAGTCCATAGCGGACATTCAACGTGACACGTAATTTATATATATTAAGATATAAGCTTAAGGGTATAGCTAATTATAAATTATCTAGGCTTTATATTTTTTCACAGCTTAAAAGAGCGAGTAGCGTATTTGAAGTCTGTAGCGGATGCTGCGCGTACGCACGCAGACAAAGTATTGGAAAGATCACGAATACGACACGAACGATTGCTGCGGGATGCCATAGACAAGGTCAGGGAAAGAATTCGTAAGGATTTCCAGTGATTCTTTTATTATAACATCATACAATATTTAAAGTTAACATTTAATAAGTAACTGTCCATGCCTTGATATTATTAACATACATGTTCAGCAAAAATAACATTTTAAATTCCTATGATGTAATGTGTATGTAGTGGCGATGGCGTAATTAATCATTGCTAAGTAAATATTCTTTAGATTATAATGTGTATCAATTGTAATAATTATTAAAATGTATTTTCCGTGGTTTTTAATTACATACTCAAAAATGAAAAATGCCTTTTATTTATGTAACATTGTCAAGCGTGATTTCTACATTTTCTTCAACATCAAGGCAGTGTGTTTTAAACTCTTGTTGCGTCCAGACGTGAGGACGGTTTGAACCACTCTTTCTTTTTATTTCTGCTGCCGGAGGTGGAATTGCAGGTTTAAAGGCCATTTGCGAGCCATTGTAGTTGTCAAATATTTGAAGAGGACTCCTGGTAATACAAAAGTTTTCAATTAAAAAATCTATTAGGTAAACGGGTATATAGGTCAAAAATAACTAAGGTTTGCACAGTAATTGACTAATCAAGGAGACAATGTTCATAACAAATATTAAACCATTTCGGTATATACTGCCTTCTGCCTCTGAACTTTTACTGAAATACTTACAAAGTTTTCAGGTGACTTAAAATATGGTACACAAGACATGCTGCTTGGTGTTGAATTAAAAATAAAATATATAATCCTCACATTTTCAAAAGCTCATTGGGCAGCGGTCCTCCAGCAAGTAAAGCGTTAGCTACTTTGACAGTAGTAGGATGGTAATGTCGAGATAGAGCACTTAGTTCATAAAGTGTCGCCGCATGCGCAGCGCAATGTTCAGGCGACTTCGCGAAAGGATCAAAACGACCAGATCCAACTATTTCTTCCGTGTCTAGGAGGGAGGAGACAGATTTGCTTTGCTGAAAAAATTATGTTAAACATTAATTATAAAACTAAAATCAATCGGAATTCCAAACTGAATGAAATTTAAGAAAGTCAGAGTTGTATTTCAATCTAATGTTGAGCAGTCCTAAATGAAGCCATCATATTAATTAAAATAATCTACTTGCCTCCTTATTCAAAGAGACTAAATCAGTATAAATTACACTTTTTAATTTTAACTAAAGTACTTGGTCTCTTTCTGTCAAATTGTGTTTACGCTGTTATGAAAAGAGCCAGAAATATTCCAGTTTAAATACATTTTTTTAAGGAATTCTTAAAATTTCTAAATTCTGCGCAAATTTCATTTGTTTCTAGAATGAATTAAACTGCGTTTCCGTAATTTTTTTTTACTTGAAATAAATAAAAGTTTTAAATTAACCAACTATATCAATTAGTTCTACCTGTACAAGTTGGTGAAGCAAAGTAAGAGCAGCCAATGCCGCGTGATGTTGTTGTTGTATTGCAAGCGTTCCCAAACGTTTGCTGAATGCCAAAAGAACACTGGCCGATACGCGTCTAGCACGACCACAAATAGCTGATATCGCCTCCAGTACTAAGCGATTTTCTGAATCGTTTGATGCTGAAAATAAAATAAACGGCTGCTAGTCGAATTCCGTTCTAGAACCAGAGACACATACACATTAAATGCAGTCCATTTTGATAATGTCTGTGCGGATAGAACTGTTAATAACAGTTTTACGTCATTATAGTTTCACAGTAATTATGTTGATATTTAAGAAAAGTATATAACTTTTGTGAATAAATGAAATTACGTATAGCTAATAAACATTTAAATTAATTAGCATAACTGTCACCCTTTTCGCACAGACGTAAAATCTGTATTTTACCATGTGTAACAAACACGTGGTCCATCCACCAATGACATAATTATGTATACCTACTTACCTATATTAATATTTAAAAGAAAACAAATTTTATACACTATTATTTACATAAAAGGTCCAATTGTGCAACCAGATTAAGCGCGAACTATTACTCCAGTATATCATAATTCAATACATTTTTGTCTGCCGTGCCTTAAAACCCGACATATCGCAGGATTCTACACAATGTTTTATAAATATTTACTTACCAGCGTGCACGGTGAGTGCACTTGCGTACAAATGGTCGTGAAAGTGGTGGGGGTCAATGTTAAGCGCGTCCCCAGCACCCGATAACATCGCAAGTACTGTACGAACGCACAAAAGCCTAGAACGAGGATCGACTAATTCGTCACGAACTAGCTGCGTCAGAATCGCAACTAAATCACTGTAGTACTCCAAATTTATGACATGTGTGAATCTGTGGAAATTTAAGAACCTTTAGAACTTAATTACACATCGTATTTCTAAAGTTAAAAAAAATTGAAAAGAAAAAACGACGGATAACGTTTATTAGTTATTATCCAACCAATCACAAATAAGCTATTAGACTAAAAGACCTTTAAGATCATTAAATTCTCAATAGTCATATGAACTTATTATTAATTGACGTAAAGAAAATACACATAGGCAGTTAATTTTTACATACATATGCCTAATTTAAAATCATAACATGCATATATTTTTTACAAAATCTTAACGACATCAAGACAATATTATTCTGTGGAAGGCGTGACTTTTTCTTCTATTTAAAATTTAATTTCGAGATTAAAAAACAACACGTTACATTGTTATTACAACAGAAACATTTTTACGATAGTTTTTTCTATGACATCAACGAGTATAAAAACAAAAAGTATTTAAAAACATTAAAAATACTTCAACATTATTTACTTAGATACTTTACAAGAAGAGAAAATAGGTATCTTTTATGTATCTCACATTCCACTTAGTAAAACATATGCTTAATTAGTTTAAAAAACATGAAAAATTCAAGAAATGTTTGAATGCCTATATCATAAAAACTATTAAACCGATTTCTCGGTTAAAAATAAGTTTACTTACTTAGCTAATCCCTGTAAAACAGCGATGAGTAGTTTTGACCTCGGAGCGGTTTTAAGCAACCGGAAGTAAATATGGAAGGCGAGCCGGGTGACTTCCGTGAGCTGCTTCAGTCGAGCAGTTTCGTTCTCTTTAGCTTCTGTTTCTAGAAGTTCTCGTTCTACTTCTTTAAGTTTCTTGGCACGCTAGACATAGTTTTTTTTATTATTAAATATGACGTGTAAGTATCATTTTGAATTTTATTTTTTTTTAAATTAGTAAATTTTCTTTTATTTTGTATAAGTACGACAGATAAAAATACCTGACAGTATGTTTGATTGCCAGTAAAAAAATTATCGTTTTATTTTTGTATGCACGATAAAATGACGAGTAGGTTCACAAACGCAAAACAAAACTCAAATAAAATATTTGATTCTCGTTTCGTAAAACGCCATCTATCGGTAAAACATTAAAACAAATATAATATAATTAATACTTATTTTTAAAGATCTTATTTCCAAACATAATTATGTGACAATTTGCTAATAAATACCTTTTTCTCCTTCTTTGATAAATTCACAATTCGTTTCTTATGCTTCTCATCTTGTTTCTTCTTCATCTTAATGTCCGATTCGGCATCAAGTTGAACATCTGCGATCTTCAGTGACAGTAGGCAGTCTAATGCGGTTGGTTGTAAGCGTTCACCGCGGCGTTTAACTAATTGGTTAATTAGACGTACTATCTGTAAATATTAAGAACTCATAGATCTAATGGTTAAACAACAACTGATGGTTTTTGGAGTGAAACTTCTTTATCGGGGTTGGAATAAAATTTAGTGTAACATTTTTTCGTTACGCGTCACATTTTTCCGTTACGCGCCATATTTTGAAGTGAAACTTCTTTATCGCCGTTGGAAAAACCCCTACCCCGGTTGATCCGAAGAGATTCGAAGCCATTAGTAACAAAAATATATAATAACGATAACAATGATAGTAATACTAATAATTCTATTACAATTAATGAAATTCTGTAAAAATAATGTGAATGTAATGTAAATTAAATTAATAGAATATCAAATTATTGATACTTCATGTTTTATTTACCAAACAATGACTTTTTGATTTACAATAGAATTTAAAGTTTTTTTTTAAATTAAAATTTTAACTTACATCAAGGGTGATCTCTCCCTTTCTATCTTCTTTAAAAACATTACAGCAACATTCAGTAACTAAGCTCCTGGCTTCAGGAATGGGACTGTCTAGAAACGGTACCACACTTTGGGCTATGTTCGTTGAAAAGTTGAAGTTGGGCTTGGCTTCAAGAAGACTGCACATTGATCGAAGGGAAAGTAGCGCTAGACTAGTTGTCGGTGGATCTAGTTTCCTGAAAACATAAATACATAATTAAGTTCTAATTTCTTTACATTTTTTTTTGCTTTATAGCTTCTAAATGTGATGAGTCTATTTAGTTGTATAATAAGAATGTACAATATGGACAGTTCTATTAAATTATTTTTAATATACACTGGCTAATTTATAGATTATTTTGTTGCTGCAATGTATTGAGTAATAACATTTATATATGTATCTTTTCTTGCATATATAAATAGTATTATTGTTAACATTTACATTGGTTGTTTATACTCAAACTCAAATTATTACCGATTATCGCCTTTCTTCTTTCTCAATAAATTAGCAGCTTTTTCTACTCTAACAAGGTATCTCTTGTAAAACTCCAATAGCTCCTTTTCAAACTTGTATAAAGCCAGTGTGTCCTTTTTTACTGAAAAAATTTTTTGATGTTAATTTTATACTTCATACTAAACAATACATAATGTTGAAATAATTTAAATTAAAAAGTTGTTTAGATCAACTCTGCATTGCCGGCTATCTCAGTAAGACTGGCATATTTCATGGCGCACAATCTGTGTACAGACACAGTTCCATAAATGCAAATTCCACAGATGCCAAATAGCCAGATGGCACAGATCTATCTGATAAACCAGAATATAGCTATACTACTAGGAGGAGACAGCAACCCCAAGGAACAGAGGTGTTCTAACACAACCAATGTTATATATTTATAATTATTTATTGTTTCGTTTTTATAATACTATGGGTTACCATATTGTTATAAAAACGTAAATAATACATTTCTCGAATAGAGTCATTGATTCATCAAAGCAAAATGCCTAACTGTCACATCAATAATACTCACATTTGATGTCAGAATAATCTTGATGCCTAATCCTGTATTCTGGTAAAATATCGCTAAATACCTCAGCAGCAGATACAGTTGCCAGCTTACGTACTGACAGTAAATTTAAAGAACCATCCTTTAGTTTGTCTTCCATTAAATATAGAATAGGATATAGATTCTTAAGCTGAAATATATGATACAAACTTATTAACTTCAAATTATTGTGGTTTTTCTCTTGTCACCTACAAGAGACAATTAATCTCTATTAAAATGGCTTTGCATCTTAATAACCAGAGTTAGATAGAAATGTTAACCTGTACTGTACTGTTGTCCTGTTCAGAGTGCCTAATCTCTAACCACAGATAGAAGTTTAATAGAATTTAAAAAATATATATAATGTTATATTGACAGATTACAAAAGTTTTAGAATATAATTTAGTGGTACAGATTCATTTATCAGTCAAATTCGAAGGATATACATAAATTTGTTTGAAGAAATTGTACCCAATACCCTTAAATACCTTTTTCTCTGGGCTCTCAAGCAGAGAAGAACAAAGTGCTCCAATCCTTAGTTTCTCATGCTGTAGCCGATTTCTTCTCTCAGCCAACAGCTCCACTGTAGTCACAACTCTACCTTCTTCCTCACCAGGGTCTAAACCAGAATCTGATTCAGGATCTACTTCATCCCCTGATTCTTGATGTTCCTGTTCATCCCCAGATTCTTCAAGTTGCAATTCTTCGTCTTTGTCATTTGATTCAGTGTCTGATACTAAAAATAATACAATATATATATACACTAAAGGTTAAAAATATAAGTTAACACTCAATTGTTTGCAATAATTTTTGGGTAAGATTCACAATCGGCATTGACACTTATCTGCACTTAACAGGGTATCGTTAACAGTACTTTAATATTGTCATTGGACAGCTATACTATATTTGTAAAAAACTTACTGGTGCTGAAACACATTTGAAGTGTTTAATTTTGTAGTATAATTTAATAAATTTGCATTTTATCTGCTAAAGAAGCTTCATTAAAATAATAGTAGTTTATTCATTAGAATAAAAGATATAAATATGCAACTTATAATACCTATACCATAACATATAATACTACATACATTAAATATTAAACATAACCATAGTAAAACATAAAAGTTCATGCAAGGTCTCCTATTTATTTCATCTGTATTTCAACTATAATTGCCCATTTGGTGATGTACAATTTGCAACTTACTTTTGCTAAGCATAGCCATGTATTTCCAGATTTTACAAATTATGTAGAAGCAACTCATCACTAATACCAGTCTTAGGTGAATTATTATAAACTTACATTCCATCTCCTCAGCTCTCTGTACAATTCCTTCATTTGTCTTGATGGGAAGTAATGGTCTTAGTTTCTTAACTGGTTTGTCAGCCTGTTCTTGTTCATATTTTTCTTCCATATCAGTTTCTGCTCCACTGTCACGTTCTTGGTTCTGTACTTTCACACGACTTCTTTTCCTTTTTTTTCCTTGCCTGTGTAAGTGGAATATGATTATTATAGAATCTATAGGTATTTGTTGAGTGTCTTAACCACATTGTATAGCTTAAAAAGAGCTTACAGTATTTATTACGGTTATCATGTAAGTAAAGTATTTGGATCAGTAACCAGAACTTACTTATTGCTCTCTTCCTCCTCTGGAACATTGGACAGCAGCTGAGGTTGCTTTGCTAGCCGCGTTAGAATATACTTCTGTTCCTCGTCATCCAACATGTCAGCCCATTCATTGGTAGACTCTTCACTTTCACTGCTATATTCTATTTGCTTCTGTAGAGGTTGCTTTTGTTTCTGTAGTTTCTGTTTATGCCTTTGTAATTTCAGTTTACCAGCCTTCTTCATTTTATTTGTGGTGTGGTTAGTTCTCTTTAACTTACTAATTTTTGGTTTGCTTTTTTTCTGTATTAACGAGCAAATTCAATGGGAGTCAAATTTATAGTTTAAAGTAAAATATAATTTTAAAACTTGGAACTATGCAAAACATAAATGTTACACTTACCGCCATTTTAATGTTGATAACTACTTCTATGTACTTAAATAATAAATATTTATTAAATACAAGTAGTAAGGTAAAAACAAATTAATAATTAATATTCAATGTTTGAACCAATTTAAACCATGGTACAAAATAAACCGCATGCTGTTTTGACTTTATGTCATAACTCATAACTGACAACCTGCTGAAAATTATATATAGTCATTTGACAACTGACATAGGATATTTTTTCAATATTTCGTTTAGAATTCAGGAGGATTATTATTTATTACTTATAATAGATGAAATGGAAAAGTTACATAAAGGTAAATAAATTATACTGTAAGTTCTATATTTTTGTTATTTTTTAATTTACTTGAGGGTAAATTAAAAAATAACAACTTGCAGATTTAAAATAAAATATGTAATATTTTGACACCACAACACAAATCAAACAGGTTTCTAAACAAACTCAAACTTTCTAAATAAGTCTAAACGTCAAGTCAGTTACAAAGACCTCGAAACTTTCTTGCGCTTTTAAATTCAAGTTTTTCTAGTTTTCTAAGTGTAAGTGTGATGGGTATAATCAGAAATCCATAAATTATTAAAATGTTTTACGTTCCTTACTTAACTTTTTTCAAGATTCAATTGCTAGAAGTGTAAAAGTTTGAGTATGGTGCCTCAACAGCAAAGAAGAAGGCGTCGACGGGCTGTATTGTCCAAGAATGCAGAAAGACGGGTCGTAGTAGTTAGAGGAGCTGGTGGTTTTGGATTTACAATTGCAGGACAGCGTCCTTGTGTCGTTTCTGCCGTAGCAACCGGTGGACCGGCAGAACGAGCAGGTCTCCGCACTGGAGATGCTTTACTAGCTGTGGACGGAGCCAATGTTTCGCGATCTCCTCACGCGTCCGTAGCTAGGACGATAGCAGGAGCGGATGGGCCGATTGCACTCACAGTTGCACCTAGAGAATCTCCACCTACCGATACAGAAGATACGGAACCAGAAGAGCGTGCTAGAACTCGTAGGAGATATCCTCCTCCGCGGAGAAGACCACAGCCTGCTGTGTTACATCATCCGGGTATGTTGGAACTATTCCTTTTACTATTACGGTGGTGGCGTTATTGTAAGTTTGTAATTTAAATTTAAAATATCTGATGCAAATCTGATTTTTCAATGTATGAGTACTTACTTAGCTTATTGCACAGGGTGCTAGTATTATTTTTTCAGCTAGTATAATTTGGACAGAACCTGCACTAAGTTTGAAATGTGTATTTCGGAATAAATTTTTTAAAATTGTTTTTCAGATGACTTGATGCCCAATACAATAAGTATGTGAGTAATTTAGTATTGCCTCTGAGCTCACATCCTACCGTATGTGTTTTCACCATTGTGTGTGTCTGCATATATTTGTGTAAATTCTGTTTCATTTTAATTATAGTGCATATATTGTTACTAATTTGTAAATATGTAAACCGGTTTTCCATAAGTTAATTAATTAATATTCGTAACAAATCTCTAACTCTAATTACATAAAAAAATAATGTAGGTAATTTAAACAGTTTATAGAAAGGTAAACATGCTGTTGAATGTATTGAATGATAACACATTATTGTAGTCAAGTTTGGTAGTATGTTTGTTTCTTCATGAGTCATAAATGCAGATATATGCACATTTTTATGTATTTTATTTCTGAAATTTCATGTTCCATTACCTAACATTCACATTTACTTTGCACATATGAACTTTTTATGTATATAAAATTATAAATATGTATATACAAAAATGTATGTGATGCATACTGCTTTCCATCAGCTTATATATAATTTTTTCATAAAATTATATTATTTGTATTTGTAACTACATATAATAGAATATGAAATCATAGCAGCTTTTAATCATTTTATTAAGTGGCCAAATAAGTGTACATATAATGTTATAAAATTTCCAATAGTATTTTTAAATAAATTCATGTGACCTTAAGGTGGAAATAATCCATCATAGAAAGATATTTTGAATGAAAGATTTATTCAATGAAATTTAACTATAGACTATTTGGATCAAATTAAACAAATCATTTAAATGTTTATCCTACTGTACAAGTTGTGTCTTATCCTAAAACATATTCCACACTGCCATTTCGTTTACACCAAAATTTTGTCTCTACTCTCAACCAAAACTGGTTGGAAGTGGTATTATAATTCTACATTTAATCTTTTATCTGAATGTCCCATAAAATATATTTTTGCATTTTTCAGGTTGTCATGCTGCTCCTACAACGTCCGGCATCAGCGAAATTCTTCAAAACTTAAGTCGCGCTCAGCTTGCGCCAAACCAAGCTGCGCGGTTGGAATGCCGTGCAGTTGTGGGCTATTTAGGCACTATAGAAACGCCTCAAGCTACAGCCAATTCCGCTCCAGAAAACGTCAGAAATGCTGTAAGAAAACTTCGTCAAGAAAGACGAGCAGCGACACCAGTCCTTTTATCAGTTCTCCCTAGTTCATTACTACTTCGAAGACCATCGGGACAAGTACTAGCTCAGTATCAGCGAGAAAGAATTGTTTACGCTGGTTGTGGTTCTGAAGCTGATAGAAGGTTCTTTGGACTTGTAACTGCAGCCGAAGTAAGTGACTCGGAAGCTGAAGCATCTCATTCTTGTCATGTTTTTGTGGTTGATCCGCGAATGACCGAACACGAAGCGCATGTAACAAGAGCTAGAGAGTTTCAACTTAATTGTACCAGAGATCCTGTTGCGGAGCGCTGCTTAGAATTTCCGCCATCTGCTGAATACGTCGTGGGAGTTATACGAGGAATGTACTCTTTACCACCTGACGATTGCGCTAGTCCCGTACTTCAGCAAATATCAAAATTAACTGTGAAAAGTGATAGTCCAGCCCCAAGTAATTTCTCACGGTGTAATAGACCTGCGTTCAGACCAGTCCGCGAGAGACGACCTTGTAGACATGAAGAGATTCGAATGGAGCCTGAATTTGTCGCTAACTCTCCCCAACCAAGTAATCACAGTGAAATCACAACTACGTCTAGTAACAGCGACTCAGGCATTGGTTTCCATAATGACTGTAGAAACATTGCGGATAGAATATTGGTTGTTGACTTCGCGAATCAGCAGCCAGTTCCGAATCGGTATCATCAAGAAATTTCTCGGCCTCTAGGATTGGTTGGTTGTAGTAGTTTTGACGCAGATGGATCCTTTTTATCAAATACAACCCCAGTAGTTGATGGATTTGGTGGACAGGGCAGGCCATTGAATTTGGATGACGTGATACTGAACGCGAATGATTTGGCAAGGCATAATCCTAGAAGCGAGGATGACAATTATAATTACAATAATATATATGGTAATATGCCATCAGGTTCACGAGGGTTTAATGGTGCAGTATATGATCAGGTATACACAGAGAATGAAGGACACTACGAGTTTATACCATCGAATTTGGAGATGGATGAGGTAGATCGCGTTGGCGAGACTTTTAATTCCGTGGAGATTTACGAAGAGCGAGCGAGGCATCCAGACTACCATTCTAATGAGTCGGTGGAAAATGTGACAGTTATTTCAGGGAGAAGTAAGATTAGTATGGACACGGTATCTGTATACTCGTCTCGGAGTCATGAGGAAGCTCGGCCGTCACGAAGAAAGCATCTTCAGGCTTCATTGGATGATATGCTTGTACTTGGACTGCGGGATCAACCTCAAGAGTCTGATAAAGATGAGGGTAAATTCTTGCATCCCGGTGCTGTTAAATGCAAGGTAAAAATTATAATAGTTTTGTGTACCTATGTACACTTTTTAAAAGTAAAACAGAAGTAAAGGGCATATTATTATGTAATTTAGCAGAAAATACAAGTTGCAATGCCTATCAAAAGTTCATATAATGACAATAATGTTTTAACTTTTAGGTACGCAAATCTATCAAGCCGTTTAACCTGTTATCAAAAACGAAGAATATGTTGACGGGCAAGAGTGACAAACGAGAAGAGGATGGTCGGCGTAGATCGTTAAGCGCAAGCGCAGGCGATGAATCACACGTCGAAGATGCGTTGCCTGCTGCTGCTAGTGAACCCGATCTAAGAGATACACAGGTTAGTACATAAAAATCATACGGCTTATAAATGGTATCCAAATATATAAAATAAATCCTAAGTAATTCACTTAAGCTTAAGGTAATACTTATTCTGTTAATTCAAGTCGGTAGGAATAAAACTAGTGTCTAATAAAACAAAGTGAACTCAACAATTGCAGTTATCAGATTATGCGGTAATATAGGTGGGCCGGGCCATCTTCTATTATGATCATTATTGATTGATTGAGTATTGTGCAGGAATAGCTTTCATTAGCGATACCTGTCGAGACGTTTTTGTATGCAATTTCGATATAGTTCTTTCAACTGTGTCCAGTTTGTGTTTCCACCACACCAACTTCTTTCTATTTAAGATCATGTATATAATAAATAAATAAATAAAAATAAAATATTCGTCGCACAGATGTCGAAATCGTGAAATAGCGCAGTGCAAAAATTCTATATGGAAAACAGGATTTCTATTAGGAGTTTCATAATACGGGCGCTAATTTTCATTCTTCTTTTGTTATTTTTTTAAATATCTGTGCTTATTTTAGCCAGTTAGTTTTATAGTTGTATCTCCAAAACACCCTAAGTGGTACACAAATTTACAATCTAATATATAAAATTCTCGTGTCGCGGTGTTAGTAGTTAAACTCCTCCGAAACGGCTTTACCGATTCTCATGAAATTTTGTGTGCATATTGGGTATGTATGAGAATCGGACAACATCTATTTTTCATCCCCGTAAATGTTAAGGGTAGTCCACCCCTAAATTATTATATTTTAATTTTTAGATAAATTTTATTTGTTTAAGATACAGCATTAAAAAATATATACAACCCCTAATTTTCCCCCTCTACGATCAACCCCTATTTTTTATTATAAATGATATACATGGCAAATCGACGTTTGCCAGGTTAGCTCGTAATATATACTAGGTCTATAAGCATGGTTAATATAAAGGCTCTTTAGTACATTCAACTATTCGTTCTAAATACATACGATTCGTCGAATTGTTTATTTTTACATTTCCCAATACGATCGTTATCAACTCGTTATCAATGCACAAGGGCCGTTAAATATAGAACGAAGGTCGAGTTACGTTTGTTTTGTGTTTTTTAAATAAGGGAAATGTATATAAACATGATTCATACGTTCTTTTTAAACTGGAACAAATAAAATCTGTGATTATTTAATATTCATATACAGTGTAAACTCTATATAACGAACCTGAAGGGACTGCATTTTATGGCGATATTGAGATTGTCGTGAAATGGAGAGAAGAAAAATATGAATAAGAAAAAGTTTATTTCAGAATAGTGTTAGTAGTTATGTACATAAAAAAGAATCTTAATTGAATGCTATTGCGTATAGTCTGTTATTTCTGTCTGATGACTTGCGATATTGAGGCATCTTGGCGACAAAGGAAGTATTTTCCTTGTTCTTTTCTTGATCCTCAGTGTTTCTTACTGAAACTCCCGTTTCTATTGCGCGTATCAGTAAAACTTGTTGGTAATACACAGTGATTTTCTTTTACTAGCTATGTTTACAGTTTGGATGTTGGTGAGCATCTAAGAATATGATAACATATAGATAATCCACTCCTACTTATTAGTCATGGTCAATAACAGTCTACACGTGCAAGCAATCCCAATTTGTAAACAAAAGAACGTACACAGCTGCGCAGTTTTTACTTATATTAGCAACTTAAAAAGTACTTTATTACTCAAGAGAATGGGTGCTATGCAATGCTATGTAGAGTGGATCATTGTATGTATAGTCCAGTCAGTCAAGACAATTAATTCATTATAATTCCAAAAGTTTTCAAATTTTGATGTAAGGTCGGAAGTGGTATTAAAACAAACTATAAAATTTTGCAACCTGCTCTGCGGTCCGGAACATTGTTAAAAATGCAATAAATGATAATTTGCTTAGTTCTTGAGACCAAAATTCCAAAAGTTCTGCAAAGTTGGAGTGGTGTTAAATATATTATTTTACATCACGTGTCAAATTTGCAACCAATTTAAGTGTACGGAACATTTTTTGTTATTAAAAATTAATGTTATTCTTTATTAAACTGAAGGAAAACGTTCCAAAAGTTCTGCAAATTTGACAGATATATCGAAAATAAAATAAATAACAAAAAATGTTCCGTACACTTAGGTTGGTTGCAAATTTTATACGTGATATGAAATATTATATCGAAAACTTCCCCAAGTTTGCAGAACTTTTGGAATTTTTTTCACGACCATACAGACATAAAATTAATTTAATTGCAATTTTAACAATGTTCCGGACTGCGGACAAGGTTGCAAAATGAGATTTATTGTCGTCCCAATGTACCATTCACTTGACCGAAATTTGAAAACTTTTGGAATTATTATCAAATTTTCGATTTCGAATGTCTATAATGACTGGTGTAGTAAGACAAGCTAAACTAACCAAAGCCAATTGATTTCGACGCTTTAGGGAGTTCGTCGTTAATTTTATGGACGGTATACATGGAGTTTACTCTGTACTTTATTTCTTGTGTGGTGATAGGTTTCATGTGTATGTAACTTTTCTTAAAATATAAAGTAACAAATTGCTTTTGCTAATAAAAAATAATTGAAAACAAAATTATATTCCAAGAGCAATGAAAATAAATTTCGTGATCTCGAAATGGGTCAATAAATGGCTCGACGATATAACTGGAGACTGATTGATCGTGATGTATCGAGGCCGACTCCTGACCCAAATACGAATAGACAATACGATAAATCTTTGTCGTTGGTAATAAACTGAGTTACCTTCGTATATTGCTGTGAGGTGTTTTATATAAGACTCTTTACATCTTCTTTTATAGATGTTACATAGATATTCATTGAAGGATTTTTTTTTTCATGATTTTTTATTATATTTCTTTTTTTGATTATTATTATTTGGTTTGTTTTTGTGTGTGTTTCGTAATAATAAATGTTAGATTGTTAAAAAAGTCATTTTGAGAACTAGATTATGAAAAATATAATAATAGAAAGCTGTGCTATACCTATGTGTATTTGTTTAACATTTATAGATTTTTTTTTACAAAATTTAGCGCCCTCAACATTATTCAAGTATGATATCGTATCGTATATCAAGGTCAAACTTGGTTATGACAAGTCAGGGACTTACGCATGGATACTTAATGTGATAATTGATATTAGTCGCAGATTCTTCTGTAAAGAGAATATAAGAATAAAATATTTATATGGCTTTGCTATAAAGTGCGGTATTAGGAGAGCTTAATAATTTACTGCGCTATTGCATATCTATATTTTAATTTTGAAAAAGCTTTAATATAATTTTTTAAACAATTTCAAATGATTTTTAAGTGAACAGTAGGAGAACTCATTTGAACAAAAGATGCACAATCTATAAATTTCATTAGCACAGAGACGGGTTAGAAAACTTTACATTTCGTAACGATGTAGGAATAGTTGTTTATTTGAGTTTTATTGTACCTACTTCTAGGTAGGTGCGTGTACGCAGTATTACAACGCAGTACGCCTGTGCAAAATATTTACGTTAAATATTAACGATGTGTTCTCTGTTACAGAGTAAAATAATAACAGTTTGTGAAAATATGAACTAAACTTATTTAGAAATATTATTGTAACACCTTTTTTTAAATACAAATTAGTATAAATTATTTTAATATTAAAAGCAATCGTGATCCTACATTTGCCTATAAAATTAACATTAAAAAGTTTCTTTTTAAATGAGAAAGTCATAAGCATTATTGTTACTACGTATATCCTTATGAATATGTATTTATAAGGAAACTATATACATTTCTTTAATATAATGAAGACAAATAAAATATAAAGTTATAATATAAAGGAATCAAAGTAGACAATAAAGTAAAAAAAAAAAACAAGTCAACTACCGTAAATAGTTGTAAAATCCATGTAATACCAAGTCGGTTAATTTATTCAGTCCCTACTTAAGGGACCTTCTGTCTTGTTACGTAAGTATATCTTCGAATCTATCAACTGACCCTATCAATATTAAAAATCTATTATATTGTTTCAAATAAATAGACTGACTGATTCAGCCTTCTAGTTTTATCCACAAATAAGCTATAGAGGGGTTCGAAAATGAACTGTTTCTAGAAGAGGATGCTACGGCCGTGCCGTTTTTCTTCTCTAATTTTACTTCCCAACAATTTCATATAACTACAGAATAATAATACGTTAAATTGTAAGCAGTAAGCTGAGGTTCACAATCTTTCGACAGTTTATAATCTCGCGAGATAGATTACAATCTAACGGTGTTTACAATTTTACGTTAACATATACACTCTGGCTAATGAAAGAAGATAACGAAAAAGCGCGGCAAATTTAAAAAAATGTTGTATGGTATCCCTAAAAGTTTGATATATTTTGTAGATTAAACTTACTGGATACTTAAAATGAATGCATTGCATGGAAAACTAAAACTATATTTATTATAAAACACAACTTTTTTGGAATAATGAAATCCTGCGAAAGAAACGAAATATTCTATCAAATAAAATAAAGTTTAGACTATTATACATGTTAACTATTCGGGAAAAATATATAATAGAAATAAAAATGAGTAATTGCATGATGTATTAAGACATTAAATCATACTAACCTAAGAAATTCAATGACATTCTGTGTTGCCATCCGAAAGTTTTCAAATAATTCAAGTATCTTCTTTCATTAATGGCCAGACTCTAACAACGGAAGTATGCAGAATATGGCTTTAAAATTTAAATGCTCAAAAAGTCAACTTACTCTCGTAGTACTAAATCTAGTTGAGTTTCATGTTATGATCATATGTATTATTTTAAGAGCTTACTACGTGTTTTAGTTTAAACGAATGCCTCACGACTCAATAAAGTTAGCACCATACTATGTAAATGTTGATAAACATTGTCCTTACATTTTGTGTCAATGTGAAACAAAGTAATATCGACTTTACTGTGGAAAAAGTCCAGTGAACTAGACTTATACTGTTGTATTCATGGGCAAGACGGCATTTTAAATCAGACAAACTTATGATAGCTGGTCTGGCCACTTAGAGTTGACTTTATGATGAAGATGTTTTCTTCATACTCTTATGTAATATGGGGGCAAACGAGCTTGCGGGACGACCAAAAAGGGCAGTCTTCGTAGCCCATACACACCCATTCTTAGTGGGTGCGTTGCCGGCCTTTAAGGGGAATATTATGGGGAGACAATTATAAATAAAATAAATGCAATATAAATATGTCTAGCGGACCCAACAGACGGTGTCCTGTTACAGGTTTTAAATATTTAAAAAAATATGTATTTGTAAATCATTCTCGAATCCGCTTGGACACACAAATACTTCATCCAGCCGTTTAGAAGGCGTTTAATTACAAATACTATTATTATTTTTATAAAGGATAAAGCACTACGCTACTATGTACTACGCTAAAATTGTTGCGCGGGCTTAAAAAGAAATCATCCAGAGTTCAGTCCGTTATGAGTCAAGCAATTCATTATCTATACTATTCAATTACTTTATAGAATAATTTCATTCTTACTTCTATTTTTCTGTAGTATTAAATCAATTTCCTGTTATATTCATCATGATAAACTCATTTACGTTACATATAATATAAAGAATTCTTGCGATGTTATTTTTAACTGTTCAACAGTATGAATAAAATTGGGTGAGCTCATTATAACACATGGTTTGTTTTCCGTATTACGTTCCTGGGATTTAGAGGCCTAGTATTTTCCTACGTCTGTAATCTACGCAACCAAACGCCTCTCTTTAAGCTAACGATCACATCATATTTCCCAATAAGTTTCAATGTAATTTTTAGTTAGGAGCAGTGTTGGCCTAGTGGCTTCAGCGTGCGACTCTCATCTCTGAGGTCGTAGGTTCAATCCCCGGCTGTGCACCAAATGGACTTTCTTTCTATGTGCGCATTTAACATTTGCTCGAACGGTGAAGGAAAACATCGTGAGGAAACCGACATGTCTAAGACCCAAAAAGTCGACGGCGTGTGTCAGGCACTGGAGGCTGATCTCCTACTTGCCTATTAGATTCATGATCATAAAACAGATTCAGAAATCTGAGGCCAAGACCTAAGGAGGTTGTAGCGCCACTGATTTATTTATTTTATTTTATTTTTAGTTGAGCGCCCTATATGTCGTCACATATCACCAGTTCAACAAATTTCCTCCACCATAGTTTTGTCACTATTTTATAGAGTTTATTTTAATATGCGGGTTATTTTAAGCTTGTTTTCTATCATAACAGCAACTTAACACTAATTTGGTAGAAAAGAAAAATATTAACCTAAACCTGCAGATAGCTTTTTTGTGGGGAAATGTGACCGCCCTGTCCTTCAAGAAAAAAGAGTACCAATTCATAAAAGGCCGGCAACGCACTCGCGAGCCCTCTGGCATTGAGAGTGTCTATGATCGGCGGTATTACTTAACATCAGGCGAGCCTCCTGCCCGTTTGTCTCCTGTAACATATAAATTTAAAAAAAACGAATAACCTCCTGCGGCGTGACTGCCTTGTGGTGGATGGTGATGTGGGACTCGCTACTGTGTTACTCACTATACCACGTGACTATACCATCCGGGTCCCGTGGCAAATTATTTTAATGGCGCCCTATCGGTAAAAATCACCACGTTGTAGGTACTCAGTTTAATTTTAATAAACTTTGCGATTTTCATAGTACTCAATTACACGTTGTATATGTCCCACTAATGGCCATTGGCCTCCTCTCTTAGGCGAGATGGAATGGTCAGTAGTCCCCACGCTAGCCTAACTGGAGACTTCACATTCATCCATAGAGCATAATATCTCTTGGGCAGGGGCCCTCTTGGGTCGGGGGCCCGTGGCATTTTGCCAGCCCTACCACCATATTGTTACGCCACTGCCAAGACGCCACCAGGAATCGCCCATGAGAGGACACGGTAACAGCGTAGCATTGTCCGCATCCCGCCAATATCGGTCTTTATCGAAACATTATAAAGTGTGCAATGCCCGCGTAAGTTGTGCATTTCTGAGCAAGCCTGGAGCCCAGCCAGCAATGTTTGCCGTTTCCCATACCTAGGGTCTCAAAGCTACCCATTAGGCTTTCAAATAAGTATTAGATCCCTCCTTAAACCTAGCTAAGTGTTTATATAAAACGTAAATAACTTGTGAAGAAAACGAATTAATACTTATAGGAATCTTTTTTTATTATAAGTTTTCTATATCCCGTACCTTATCACGTCTTGAAACATCATGCGTCAAATAAGTCGCAAACCACACGCAATTCGGTCATTGAAAGTTTATCAATGAATTTCGGGTTATCAAACAGACATTAAGATCTAAATATATTCCTTTATATAGAAACGAACGATTTACATTAGCTACTAGTCGTTACTGATACGATTGTTATGTTAGAAATAGAAACGGTAATACGGTAGTAAAGTACACATGACTTGCAGATTTGAGGTTTGTATATAGGTTTATGTAATTATACAACAAAGTTGCAATATTTGCTGTTGTATCTCGGGTGCTTTTCGTATAATAAAGTTTGTATATAAATAAAAAATATATTTATATTAATCGTAACCTAGTTGAATAAAATCTTCGTACTTAGTTTTAGTCTCTAGATATGATGAAGTAAGTATTGGCCACATTATTATTTGATTGCTGAAAAAAAATAGTATTACAATAATAATATAAAATATTATTAATTCGTGTACTGTGGCGAATGTAAGTCGAATTTATATTAATTAATATTTTTTTCTGGCTCTGTTATAAAACAATATATATTAAATAGGTTTGCATGCCTTTTTGAAAATCTGAACACATATTTTATAAACATGAAGTACAGACAAACAGGGTTTATGTTGAGAGATCTCTTCCACTACAACTCAATGATGCGTTGGCGATCTATTTTTGTCGTGCTTAAAGATATTTAAAGTTTTAAATAGAAATTTATTTTTACAGCTTTCCTCATTCTTTCTTAGTGCCTTTAAACTAACCTAATATTTTTGTAACCGATAGGAGATAGTGTGATTGTAAATTACGATTCTATTATATATATTTTCTGTTGGATTATCTTATAATTTTCTTATCTCATATTAATGTATCTAGAATGACTAACAGTAACAGGGTACCATTATAATTTTTTTATAAATAAATAAGTTCCGCGATAGTTTCTTATAATTAAATCACGAGTTTTAAATTTAAAAAAAATGGCCTATATAAAACCGCGGCGTCACTCGAGCGATTAAATATCATGTTGACCGCAACTGAGACATACACAATTACTATAAGCCTAGTATGAATTCATTATGTAGCCATCGTGTTGAAATACGTTTAAGATTTTCCAATAGTATTAAGGTTCTCTTTTTAGGCATCAAGAAAAGCATATGTCCATCCAAAATATGTGTATGTGACGTATTATTCATAAGGCATTATTAAGAACATTAATTCTTACATTAACCCATATACAACATTTAAAAGTATCTCTGACGACGGTATTGAAAATCATTCATTAGCAGTAAAATAAAGCCTAATAATAAAGATTTAAGAAGGCTAAAGTGAGCCTGACAGCTACAGAAATGCTGCCAATGATTCCATGAATCACCCATTTATCAAATTAGATTAACATATCAAAGAATCTCTGACGACAGTATTCAATATCATTCATTACGATAAAGTCATTTAAAGTAAGTCTGGAAGCTACAAGGTAAACTGTACTATTCTTCCTTGAATCACTCCTTATCTAATCCATGTTGCAGTTGGATATATTGTCATTATTAAACTAACATTTGAGGTTATCTAATGGACGAGTATGGCAAAACGGAAATGTTTGCGAAAACGAACGTCATTATTTCGTGCTAGGCATTCTACGCGTGTTTACGATACATCCCATACACCACTGGGAGAAGACGTTTTAGTGTGTTACAGACTACCGCGACAGATTGACGTGATTATGTGTTAGTGTGTTTAAAACGGTTGTCGAGTGATTATGGCGAATAAAATGATGGGATACGTTATATGCGGTTATAATTCTATGGATAATTTAATGGTGAGTTCTCTTATATATTGTAAATTATTACCTGTACTCCTGAGTAAAGATATTAAAATTGAGAACATTTAGCCTGTAACGGTGATTGCACGTTGTTGTAATGACATTATTTGGGAATGTACTGAGAAACGAAAGAGGTTTTTTTAACCCTACCTACAGATAATTTAAATATTTAAAAATGAAATTCGTTCTATATCAACAATATTGTTATATGATCATTATATCATAATAATGAAATTGCAGAAATCAGCAAACATATTAATATTAACTGGCGGATAGAAATATACAATCAAAATTGCAAGGATTATAGTAGATAAAGAATTTAATTTAAGACTTATAGAATAAGTATATCCCATACTTATTCAACGAGTCTCAAGTACCACTAATCGTTCCTGCCGAGGCAAGTAGCTAATTACAGACTAAACAGGAGCAGGCTTAAGGACAATGTTGCGGTTATTATAAGGAAAATAAACATCAAAATAAATCGAGCAATTATTGGAAATACTAAAATAATCTTAACTGTTGACGATGGTTTTGGTAAAATTCTATTTTAATTAACTAAATATATATGACCTTGCTTTTGAGAAAGCATTCCTTATTTGAATTTGGTTTTCGTGTATCCAATTTTGTCTGTATCATTTAGAACTCGACTTAACATAGTTTGTCAAGCGTAAAAATTCCCGCTGAAATGTAAAATATAAACAAAAGAATTGTGTTTTATAATTAACCGCCCAAATTTGGTGGTTAATTTTGAGCCTAAACAATATGTAGGCACTATTACACTGTTTTGTAAAATTGTAATTAAATTTTGTTTTTTTTTTGTGAATAATTTAATACCGAGATCTCGATTGCGCTCACATCGTACAACCGCTAGATGTGTTTCTTAGAAACAATACAAATGGAAATTGCGGAAAAGCGACGTTATTCTCTGTGATGCGATTTTTTGTTTTTAAGTTTCTCACACATTGTTGCAATTACTCTCGTTTCATTGATTGACAAATGCATAAGTGCATACAGCAAGCATACAGAAAATGCCTATAGGATAAAAAAAAACCGATGGCGTTACAACCTTCTAGTCCTGGGCCTCAGATCTCTGTATCTGTTTCGTTATTATTTGCTTTTCTAATATGCATGTAGGTGATCAGCCTTTGCCTGACACACGCCGCCGACTATTGGGGTCTAAAGCCTACCGGTTTCCTCACGATGTTTTCCTCAGCGTACGAGCGAGTTATTCGCGCTCATAGAAAGTACATTGGTGCACAGCCAGGAACCGAACCTACGACTTTAGGGATGAGAATCGCACGCTGAATCCACTATTAACACTGCCTATATGATGCTACTTAAAAATCGTTATCAATACCTGTATTTTTTGTATGTTCAAGCATCGTTCTACCGTCCGTAGACCGATTTGAATGATCGAAGTATCAAATGATTTTTATTTGAAGCGTATAAATATCCTATCCTATCTTCATACCCCATCCCATATATAAATTATAATCGTTTAATATATTTCATTTCTATGACAAGATCAATCAATAGAAATAAAGATATTATTTTAAAAAAAATTGTTCATTTTCGAGTCGATTCTATAAAAAAAATAGAAATTATTATTGAAATTTTTAGATACTAAGCACTATGTATAAACACTACGCAATTTATGAAGCTCGCAGGAGAATCTTGCTTACAAAAATGTTAAAGGAATAAAGTACATCTGAAAAGCTGACAGAGCGTGCATAATTATAATTTTATGTTTTATTTTATTTATATATTGAAAATAAGGTTATTTACAACAACAAAAAATGATATAATTATGTAGTTTTACGTGCTACTCTAATTTTGTATGCTTATAACAAACGAGCGCGACAAACTTTGCCTTTATCAGCGTCTATACAACAACTACAAATGGGCTACAAAGTTATTAAGTTGTTACGTGGAAGGGAATACAATCCGGCGATGCTCCAATGCCTAGGCCTCAGGGTACCGGATGGTTACGTTAGAAGGCGACAGCCGCTACTATTCGTACCGGCAGCGAAAACTAACCTTTCGAAAAGGACACACATGACACAATCTATGGAAATAATTATTGAATTGCATAGATTAAGAGACGTTTTTATTTATCCATTGGTGAACTGACAAAATGTCCGATGTTCCGATACTGTTAGAAATAGTATGTTTAATGTTGTGTTGTTTTTTTCTTTGTGTACCTATTGTTTTGTATGTGATATAAATGGAAATAGTTGCCGCATTGGATAATAATATAATATGTAATGATAGCTTATTATGTTAAAAATAAATAAAATTTACAGAATTCAGTAGTTCCATTCTTGTATACGTGTTTGGCAATAATATTTTTCACTGTACAGACGAGTGATTGCGTAGTAATACTTAATATTACCAGATACAATTAGCAATAAAGTATTAAATGGCAAACGGCTTGATTCGTATCAACGATCCCTTTCATAGATAACAGATTAAATGAAGTTCAATTGGTAATAGTTAAGACCCGCATCGTTGCTCCATTACTTAATTAGTAGGTAAGACCAGAATAGTTTGTATATAAAGATATATGTGCATATATACTTTTGGTAATAAAATTGCGTTTTGCTTTATTTAACTTAAAAAATGCCATAGATATTTTTAAGCAGTAGGTAGGCCTTCTCTGCCTGACCTACGCCGTCGATCTTGGGTCTGAAAGTGAGGGTTAGATTTTCTAATGCGGCATTAATAATAATAATAAGCCTTTATTTATCCACACTTATTTTACATACATTATACAAAAATAAAGATATGTATATACATATACAGTAGTTATTTTAAGATACCGGGAGAAAGCCTCCTCAGCCTTTTTGCACCGTATTAAACTTTTCCTATCGAAATCAAATTTTTCCATGTTAGTCTTTCAATCGGGACCGCATGAGAGTCATAGTACGCGCTAAGTCTTAACTTTGTTTTTTTTATTAAAGCCCCTATTAGCCTACAATCGGACCAATTTGTAGCCGCTAAACGACATGGAACTTGGTAGTGTCTCGTCACCTTTCCTAGAAAGGGACTTTATTAAATGAAGCTAGGTCAGGTGGGCTTGGCTGACTCTGACATAAAGATAATCTATGTCACATATTATGTTACGCACATTGAAATAAATATTCCTTAACAGCCGGAAATCAAAGGCACGATCTCAAGGTTGAGAATCGAATATAGTTAAGTGTCAAATCATTTATTTCAATTAGTTATTAGATGACCTAAAATGGCACTGTTGGACGATAAATAAAATATGATTCTCGTTGCCCCTTCCAAATGGTAGTTTCGTATGAATAGGTTTTACAATATTTTGTATACATTAGTTAAATAATTATATGTGAAGACAATGTTCTCTTCTCTAAGAATAAAACTACTATGCTAAAATAGGCACAAAGCATTACTTACAAACTAAGCAATGCAGCGGATAGGTCAATAATTATTGTATTTTTAGTATACATGTTCCTTACATATTTACGAATATTGAAACCGTAGAATATTATACATAAATAAATATAAATAAAATAATAAAAGAAAACAGTGTGTGAGATAAAAATAAAATAATTACAGTTATGTAAAGCCTATTAGGCTGTCTATTTAAAACAGCATCAAACAACAACAGAGTCTATACCATTTTCTTTCTGTCCCTCTCCATTAATGGAGGTGGGACAGAAAGAAAATGGTCGCAATACCCGTCCCCTCCCTAACGTTACGAAACTATGATTTTTTCCTTCTACCAACACACCGTTTACCCGGGATGTTACCCATTATAATTAATTGAAGGCGGTGGTAGCGGTCATGGCGCAACACGTCGCGCAGGTACGCAACTTTCCGTTGATACCATAGCTAAGAAATATACAAACATATGAAATTTAAATCAAGACGGAGATTGTATCATTTGAAATAATCTAGAGGCCATATTTATCAATCCTTCCTGAAAAGACAAATCTGTTTATATCAATCTTCCTAAATCACGTGTTAGTTAAATAATAGTTGTTGATTCCTGGTACTTGATATCGGAATTCACAAGAACAACGATTTTTAAATGTATATGAAGATAACGTCGCGTTATTTGCTATATGAATTTTATAATGGAATTTTTTTTTTGATATCTGTATATGTCTTCACGAATATCTTTATACAATGTTTTAATCAGAAGTCAGTTGGAGTGCAACGCAATAAAACTCCACGTTCTTTATTAACTAGAAGTCAAATACGAATATCGCAGGAATATTCATGCAATTGTTATAACATAGAAACCAAGCGTATACTTTTGCCGTCTCCTCTTTTTTTATATATAGAACCGGGGTCAAACCGGCTAGAAGCTCATCTGATATTAAGTCCGCCCACGGGCTTTTAAGAATTGGTACGCTCCTTTCTTGAATGACCCTAAGTCGAATTGGTTCGGAAATACTTCAGTGGGCAGCCGGTTCCACATAGTGGTGGAACGATTATATAATTATTAATTAATCATTAAATCAATTTATATATAGTAGCTTTTACTTTCATATTTTATTTGTAAATGCTTGAGATATTATTTCTCATAAATTAATACATACTTGTCTCTATAGTTTACATCAATACTCCGTTGCTGTGCATACTTTGACAAATCAATTACACCAATGAGACATGGTATTTTATATGCCTAATCAGGACATAGTGATTCACGCTTCGTCTGCCACACGTCATCAATTGTTCAAGTGCTATATTTAGATTAATTAAAGCTTTTGCGGAATGTACCGTCTATATGTCGTAGTAATCTGTGGGGTGTGGCTGCATTTTGTCCTTATGAAATGGCGGCTGTGGCGTCACCATAGGGTCAGGGCATATATTTTATTTGTTATTTTCCAAAGAAATCTGTATTTTTTAAAGGAAATTGATTCATAAAAGTGTAACTTCTATAGTATTAGAATACTAAAAGTTAGATATTCTCCTATCCAATGATAAGTCAGAACCCCAAATCTTGTTAAATAGTACGAACAGTACATTCAAATGCTTTTTTTTATAATCAAGTTCAAGAGTATTGAAATTTATGTATTTTCGTTTTAGTCAAGTATTTGATATTGTAACTTTATGGAATTGTTTTGTTTAAATTTTGTCTTGCCTATGTGTAGTGTGGTTCAACTGAATATTGCTACATTTATATGCTACGATTCATTTGTGGTCGCGGCTGATATGTTGCATCAATATCGATAATTTATCTTCCTTCATATTATGATAATTACTGGACATAAAAACTCATTCGTCAACTTTAGTTTCGATTTTCATTTGTTTTTCTTTAAAGGATTCACAATATTTGCGCCTATGTACAAAAATGTATTTTTGTGTCACAAAGCAATTTTCTTCGGCCTCAATCTGGTTGAGTATATATAGATGAATGATTCATTGGGAAGAATACTCACAGTAGTATCCATAAATATCTGGAATGTACATTCATGCATTCCGATGTTGATCGTGTTTTGTTATTGTATCAATCGGTTAGATTTTGAAGACGTAAATTATCGTATCCATTGAGCACAAGTGTTGTTCAAATTCAATGAGTAATGCAATACAAAGAATCCTAACTTATAATGTAACAGATAATTCGATTTTCAACGAATAATGATAGAATATTTGAGCAGGCGAGAGATTTGATTGCTTCATGCTTAGATAATAATAAACTTTGTTTAAAATAAAATAGGAAAGTTTTTCTGATGGTACTGTGTAAGTGACTATAGACTATAGCTTTTTTAAAAGAAAAGTTTAATCTACTTACAGAACAAATTTAAGACAATGTGTGTGCGTAAAGATGTGATTAATATTTTGTTTGGTTTGAATTATCTTTGTGATTATATCCATATTTATTTTATTAAACAGTGTATCGGTAACAGAGATTATAGATTAATCCATATAGTATAAGTTTTTAATATTGATAGTACTTCAACTCACTTTCGTTCAATGTTCCAAGCGACTATGACGTACATTTTGCGTTGAAGAAGGATATGCAGCTCTTGATTGAAGAGCTGACCTTTCCAATCCACTAGAATTCGAGAGATTATTCGAGTGGAACAAATAAGGAATAGGAAATATCAAAGTCGTACAGTAATGTCACTAACCTCATCCCTCGTCACATGTTTCTTGTCGTTACAAGCCATTTCGCTTCTTAGAATTTACGGGAAGAATGCCGTAGTCATTGTAAGACCACCTTGTACTACCTTGTAAGATACCATAGATTGGACAGAACAATACACAAGAGATAATGAGGCCTGCTTTTTAAATCTATATATATAAAAATGAAACCCATTTTCCGTTGTCACGACATAACATTAAAACGGCTTAGCCGATTTGTCTGATTTTTTTTATACAATATTCCTTGAAGTACGAGGATGGTTCTTACGGAGAGAAAAATTTAAAAAAAATGAGTGAAACAGTCTAAAAACAACTTTTCTAAATTCCCATACAAAATATTCGTAATAATACTTAAAATTCAATTTGAACTTTAATACCATATCATAGAGTTCAAGTGTTAGTGGAGGGGTTCCGGGAAGGTAAATTTTTATTTTTGACATAATGTATTTGTTGTCTTATCAATAGACTGTTAGGTGGTACGATGTTCGCCAGCCCAGCTAGTAAATTATAAAATTATTGATAAATTATATAATTAAAGACTTCCTTTATTTACAAAACATATATGAATTTAATTGCACCGTGTTTTGTTGCACCGAAAATTTAGTTTATAAATAAGTAAGCCTGAATTTGTAAACTCAAGGCTTATATCATTTTCACCCTTATATCCAGATTAAAATGTATATTTTAATCTATCCAGTTGATAGTTACATTAAAATAGAGGCTGATAGCATCTTAGCTCTACGTAGTACCAATTAGTCGCCATTAAATGGCTGTTGGCACGTTTCCGTGTCCGGCGGCTTTCACAGCCACATTATATAAATTCGCGTTTCCTGTTTTAAATTGAAAAGCTGGACTTAACATACTCTGTTGGTATTAATTGTCCCAATATGTATAATGTATAAAGAACTTTATTCTCATTAACAAAATGACATTAATATTAGGAGAACCTAATTATTATGCATCGGACAGTAGTGATTACCCAGGTGTTGACAGGTCACGGTGGATTTTTGACGAATCTTTGCAGGTTAAGGGTTAGACAGTGCTGCCTGTCCTTGTTGCAATACAGCTTAAGTTACTACTAATGTTATGACAGGTATAACACTGAACAAGCCATGAGAATGAAAGTAACAGAGACGAATTTAAAGGAAATATTGTTCAACATTAGGTTAAGAGGCATCTTTTTGGAATTTGCTGTGAAGGTCATACAAAAAGTTGTTAAAAGAAATATGTAGTAGTGTTTAATCATCCGGGTTACCAATACCATTTACGTAAGCTATTTAATACCTACGACGACAACGGGGAATTATCTAGAAAAAAAATTAAAGAACAGTTTAATGACTGTCAAATATACCAAATTATTAACTGTTTCACTTGTTTTATATCGCAATAGAACTCGAATCAAAATTAATAAAATTTCAGATGTCTGATAGGTTAATGTAGACTTCTCTTCTCTTTGAAGTCATGACTTTGAATATTGTACTATGTCTCAAAATTTGTAAGAAAAATTACGGTACTACGTAAGGCCTTGTCTTAAAGAAACAAAGCTGAGTTATAAGTTGTGATAATGAGCAATTGTCATGATGGTCACGCCGTATCGAGCATCGGACATCCTGCTTCGGAGCACGGCTGATCGTTACATAACATCCTCTTCACGTGGATATATTATCTAGAAGACCCTGTATCACTGTACATCTCATATATAGCCCCGATAAGTGATTCTAAGTTAAGGCTTAGAAAGGATTCTATTATCTATCTATTATATAATTTTGACGTCTGTGACCTATACGTGAATGTACTTATTTAAAAGTTATTTTTTTTTTGTAAAGATTAGGTTAGTGGTTCACAGTATCTTTCAGTAGTGTAACTAAAATATAATCAATTATTCAAAGTATTAAACAATAAGTCTTATTTGTAACATTGGTCTTGTAATACCCTGTATAAAAACTATAAATTATTATTATACAGGGTATTAGGTTAATTTGAAAGTCAGTGCCAATAATTTTATCCGTTGTCCTTGTGCCTGTACAATTTTGTGTCGTCCGTAAAGTTTTTAGTAGAAATTAGAATATTCTCATGTTAACTATTACCGTCCATTCACACGGCTTGCGTTGGGTATGTATAACGAATAATATACCATTTTAGACGTACAAAATGCTTTGAAATGAATCATGCCCGATATGTCACCCAGTTTCAGCGTCCAAATAAATAGGACATTTATATTGGTCCCATATGAACGGAATTTATAATTTGCATGGACTAATTTCTTGAGCCATCTGTTTCGATTTGTTGATTTATTTTCCCGTTTGGAAAATGACAGGGTTTTTCAATACAAATTGTATCATATACGATAAATACTTCTTATTTTGATTATTCCTCCTTCTAATAGGATATTAAGACCAGTATATACCAGCCAGCCAATGAATAGGAAAACCTATTAGAATCGACCCAAGGAGCTCAACAATCGAGATGTTTTCGAATAAAATTTTACCTAGGTTTTTTATAGAAATTTTGTTTATGATCTTATAATAATAATATAATTTTATATTGGATTTATTTTTATTTACTTCTTTATTAGACAGATTCTTTTTTAAAGTAGATTTCTGTACCAAAATGTCTTTATAGATACTCTAATGGCGTATTATTTTCATATAGGAAAACATTCCGAACTTCGAGAATATATTCCCTGATCTCAATTCAACGATTAATAAATAGTCACTTGACATACATCTGTTATTGTTTGTTTCCGTGTGTCTTACACACTCAAAAAGTATTGGTCAGTGAACTGCAATTGGGACATTGGTCTAATTTTGGTGACGGGACTGTGTTTTCGTTGTGAACAATTTGTAATGTTATCATCATCATCAACATCAATGGCTATACAGCCCAACCCCTATTGTTTCGAAGTTCTTGACAACTCCATCCCACCAACGCAGCATCGGTCTACCGGATTTTCTATTGCGACCGGGTTGTGAGTTCAGTAAGGACCTTGGGGTTCTGTTGTCCCCCATTCGGTGCTCATGTCCCAACCACTTGAGCCTGTTGCACTTTATGAATTGAACGATGTTAAAAAGTTCTTCATTGTAGCGAATACGCCAAACACCGTCGTCCCAAATAAGACTAAAGATACTTACGCTCGAAAATAAGGAGAGAAATCTCGTCTTTCTTGCTAAGGGGTTTCAGAACAATAAGTGAGCACTGGTCGCAACAGAGTATTGTACAGAACAAGCTTGGTATTCTTTCAGAGAAGTCGCGATCGGAATTATCTACGATGGCCAACGTGCTATCACAATGCGTCTACTGATCACTTGGCTGGGATAATTATCACTAGTCACCAATAAGCCCAAGTAAACAAACTCTTAATAAACATTGTTCAAAGCTTACGTCTTCCACGACAAAGGGATTTCTCGCTCTCAATTTCTAATGTTACCGTATTATAAATGTACTAGTTATGACATAAATGAAAGAGAATTAAGATTTATTAAATGTTCAGGGGTGGGAAGGTCAAATTAAAGGGAACTATGGGCTTTAGACACAGGCACGCGAAGTGATCTTCCAATAGTGTTTCTGTTTCGAGACTCGTTCGTGTATTCTATTATAAAATTACGCAGAAACGCCTTTATGGGATCCAGAAATAGTTTTGCCTTACTACGAATTCTTTGAGTCAAGAATAACGAGTAATGACGCTAAGATGTTCGCTAAGGGTTGTCTGTTTGGAATTTTATCGACATATTTGTTTTTTACGTACAGGAAGAATTTTGATAAAACTGTATAAGGTCCTACATGTTTAATATAATTACAATTACAGACCAGTGTAAGATTGCGCTTTTATGAGTTATTTAATTTGGTTTCATTCTCAAATTTTTGATTGGTTGAATTCGAAGACAACCATCTAAATGTTACCATACCGGACGGAATTTAGTCACTCCGTCTCATAGATTCTCAAAGTCTTTTAGCATTCCTTGAGTTCGAATAAGTTCGCGTAGGAATCAACGAGTATATACCAGAATAATATAGAAGGGTGCCAGCCCTACCTATATTTCAAGTACGTCAGTGGCGCCTATGACAATGTACACGTTATTGTCTATCGTCACTGTGATTCACCTCTGTCCCTTGACACATTCATTAAACATTTTTGTTGAATGAAAACGGTGCGCTAGCGTTGAAGGATACGATGAGCCGTTTCAGCCATTGTTGACGTAAAAGATGGTAACAAGTTAAAAATAGAATTTACGATTATCTTTTTGCCATAGTTATAACATTAACTGTGACATGATTTGGTAAATTTAATATACTGTTCTTGCCAATTGTATTAGGCTTGGTAATATAAGCGACTTTGTTTTATACTTGGTATCACTACATAGTATAAAACAAAGTCGCTTTCTCTGTCCCTATGTATGCTTAAATCTTTAAAACTACGCAACGGATTTTGATGCGGTTTTTTAATAGATAGAGTGATTGAAGAGGATCGCGAGTAATAGTATATTTCATTACGAGTGCGGAAAGCCTGTCATTGCAAAGAGTTCCGACAAATGTCTACCCGAGCCGAGGCGCAGCCGAAGGTGAGGGTTGACAGTCGGAACAAGTTGCAATGACGGTTCCGCACGTGTACTGAACGACTATTTTTAATACAGTTGCGAAAAAATTTAACAATTTAATAAAATATTAAAAACACAATAAACTAAACTAACTAATCATTTATTTCTTAAAAAAGTTATAATTCACATATACATTTAAATTGGTACAGTTTTTTTACGAACTGGGGAAGTTTTATGTTGCATATTTACTGTTTGAGACAAACTATTATTAATTTCGTATGATTGTTCATGTATATTTAATATATAATATAACAAACAACTAAACTCGCAAAGAACATTTTTGGAAAATGGCGCCAACTGTAAAATAATATAAGCAGAGATTTTTTTTTTCTTCACCGACAGCCGACAGACTTCACATACAGCCAAGTATTCAGTAGAATTTTTTTTTTGATATGAAATTTAATAAGATGAAATTAAATGAAACATAACCTAACTCATTGAATCAAATCATTAAATCTTATATTGAAACAAATTATTAGCTTCTTTTTTGAAATATTTGCATGAGTCATAAAAACTTCTATGATTTTTTTTAGTAAAAACTTCGTGGTTTGTTTTTTACTTTTTAATAGACATTAATTTGACAGTTGGGAAAGAAAACGCACTAGTGTGTAATAGCCCACATCCCGAACGCTATACGTCCCTGCAATACGCCACTTTTTGAGCAACTGTATTAAAAAATATATTTTAAGAATGATGTGGCTTGCATTTTGTTTTTATATAACTTAGGGAAAGAAGCAGGCGAGTCACTTAGATTATTAATCATAATTGTTTCAATTATCTTATAATCTATTATACATCTCGCAATTAAACGTATGGTTTTCCTTAATAATTTCGTCTGTATGGCCCATCTTTATTCATTTGATTCATTAAGGCGTTCCCACGCACGTTGGCTATTGAACATAATTGGAACAAAGGTCTGACTCAGGCCGACTCGCATCAATTGTTATGGAAAATGTTATCATTGATATAAAATAGGCATGATATTCAACATGTTTGCATATAGATAGAGATAGATTTAGTTGGTCCGCAGTTTTTGCATATATTATTATTTGGATACCTACATAAATATCGAAGCGATATTTTTTAGGTTATATCTAATACTAAATATAATCGACCAGTTATTTTAGTTATTTCCCCTTTCAAGAAATTAATTGTATATAAATCTAGATAGAGTCTATTGAGTGCATCTGTTATTTTGAACTATATACTGTTATCGAATCGATTTTTTATAGTTTACACAATAAAAAGTATATTTTGGGATAAATAAAGTGTAAATTAATAATTAGAGAAGATGTTGTTTAAGATTGTTAGTGAATATATCTATATAAATAAATATAATTGACCAGTTAATTTTTCCCTTCAAAATTTATCTGCAAGAATCAATTCTTAAGTCAATTCCGGGCGCTTTCCACGCATCAATTATATATTAAACTAGCTAGAGGCACACGTTAGCTAGTACGGTTAGGTAATGTGATAGTTGTAGAACAAACAACGTTGTTACAGGTCACAGATACATTCGAACCGTTACGCGAATAAACATACGGAATTGGGACACGATCTAGTCTTCATGTACGTTATAATACAAAGCATATTCATTACACAATTGTACTGAAAATATTTGCCTCTTTCTGCCAGGTCTTCCACGTTTCTAATCACAAGACATTCTTTTGCGAACTAGCGAACTGTGGAATAGACTCCCGGTGGGGGGTTTCCCTGGTAGATTCGACCTTCATTTGTTTAAACAAAAGAGTACTCCTCCCTCATAGGCCGGCACCCACTAAAACACGTATCCATCAAGAGATTAAGTTAAAGCAGAAGAAGTCTGATTTTTGTAACAAAAAACGCAAACTTTTAATTATCGTGCATATATTCTACATTTCGAGTGTTGTTTTGGTTGATACAAACTTTTTTAACAAAGTTTCTTTACTTGTCTGAATCTACATACTTCCAAAGTATAGTTTTATGATAACTTACAGCCATAGAGAACTCTGGAAAAGCGTCGGCCTTGAAACCTTAACAAATTGTTTCCTCGAACGTCAAATTGTCCAATTACAGTTGTAGCTGGAATTAAATAATGAATAAAATTGCGCTAATAATTGTCATGGCGACTCTCTTTTTATTATTTCGAAAGTTTTCTTCGTTAGAATGTATTAATTGGAGAGAATAACGAATTGATTATATCCGTTACTATACAGGAGTTTCTTGATTTTTCTTGATTTCATAATTGTTAAAAATTACATGTTAAGAGTAATTTATCAACCAGAAATATAATATTGTCGCCGTATAAAAAAATATTTTTAAATCAACAGCTAGGAGTTTTGTAAAACATTCATAATTGTTGGGTATTATGAAAAAGCAAAAATGACAGTCAGAATACGAATAAGTAACGTAAACCTGTACATCCACAGCAGTTGGTCACGACCTGCTATTAACCTAATTGTATGGAAATTACATTAAGTTGCGCTCTTTGTGTGTCTCTTAATCAAAATTAAGAAGGAGAATTCATAGGAGAGATTGTGAAAGCTAGATTTTCGTCTCTGTATGTAACTAATAAACAACTCTTATATTAACAAGATTTAAAAATTATTAAGTAATTTTATTCTCCATAATTAGCCGAATGAACAGGAAGTCTGTTCTGCGTGCCTGGTTAATTCTTGTCTTAATGAATCCCGTACGCTAGTACAAATTATATTTGAGCTGACAGTTTAAAAACATCGAATTCGACTTGAATACGTTGTTCTATCTATATACAGTCAAACCTAACGTAAATTTTAATAATATCCCTTTATGTGATCGAAGTAAATAAGGAACCTCTTAATGCTATATGAAATTAGGTTCTTTAAATACACATTTTATAATTTAGGTTAAAATTGTATGTAACAGGAACAGACGCTCTGTCATTTATTATGTTTATAATGTAGGGATACGAAAATAACGTGGGGGCGCGCGTATGCGCACTGTGTAGGCTGACAGGCAGAGTAGGCAGTAACGTTCAGTCATGCTTTGACCGTTGAGTCGATATCACGTGAGACTGTATTTTACATTATTGATTTATTTTAAACTAAATATTAAATAAATATATCCCCGGATCAAAATAAATTATTAAATTTTTATGTGGGTTTATCGTGAAAACTCTTTTTATTTTGTGGAAAACGTTTGACGCACAAACGACTAGTTTCGTACTCTGACGCAATTATCTATTGACTGGGTTTAACCCGAAGTTTAAATGTTAATAAGTGTGAGAAACCGATACAATTGAGGATATATCCAAGTCGGTTGTTGTGAGGATGCTGTGCGCGACCAATGGTGCGGTCGCGGCAATGGACAGGGCGTATATGTCATTGCGCGCACGCAAACCGCAAGTTACAACAACGGTATGTTTACTTTTAGACTGCATGAAAATTTCTTAAATTTTCTCACCAGTTGTTATAGTCATTTTATTATATATATTTTTATATATTATATATATATTTATATATATTAAATTTTATTATTTCATTTTTTTTTCATTTTATATGATTTTTAATTGTAGATTTACCTCTAAAAAAACTATACAACAGCTATGGAATTTGATGGCCGATTTCTCTTAGACCTTTACATAAATACATTTTTGTTGCGTCTGATTGGATTTAGGGCGAAACACTGGAGCTTAATGAACGAGTATGAATTTATGAGTAGGACTAAAAATTATAAAGTATTTACTACTATAATAAAATATGTGCTGTACCTTCGAGGTCTGTGTACTGTGCACTCCTTAGGTTATTTACTTCACGTAAGTGTCACGTATGACTAATACAATGTGCATCATCAATACCGAGGTACCTTATTTCTGTTATTTTTTTTTTATTTTTTGTATCATTCTTTAATTTAACTGGTCGTTCTATTTTTGAATTTCTTTTACGTGAACACGACTTTTAACAGTTTTCAAAACGTTTAATTAGACGATTTTTTTTAACGGAAAGCGAACATTAGCGAGAAACCACGCTGGTCGAGTCTCTTACGAAGCATTATATAAAGCGATAACCAATTCGGGTTTTTATCAATATTATTTATGTTATTATTATTATTAAATTTGTATGAAGGTTTTAGTTTTACGCTTAACCATCAGGGGCTCTGTAAAATTCTCTTTCCTAAGATCTGTCGGAGGTTAAAGATAAATTGTTTTACCTATGTCTACACCATGTATCCATTGAAGTTACCGCTTTCAAAAGTGATTAATTATCTGATACCATATCACACTGTATATAGTCGACGAGCGTAGATTTACGTAGGTATTGGCACGTGAGCATGATGAAGCGGTTATCAAATATTTACAATATTGAACTTTGCGCAATGAGATTTTGAACTCACTAACGGAAGTAGACATCGTATTTGAAGAATGACCAGCGCTGTGGAACAGTTCGCTCCTCAGCATAATGCTGAGCCAGGGCCAATAACAGCCACAGCAAACACGCATTACATACTTGAAACGAACGAATGGGAAAAGGGAAAAAATATGTTGGTATCTCTCATTATTTTTTTTATTTTTTTTTCTTTGATTATTGTTATAATGTGTGTGTGTTTTTTTTTAGTAATATATGTTATGTAAATGATATGTGTATTTGTCAAAGTCATAACCATGGGGTAGATTCTTCGTTGGTTATTTCGTGGGGAACCTAGTAGGACCATCAGTTTATTTATTTATTTCGTACTCCTACAGCTTAAATTACATATAACTAATAATAATATCACTAAAGATATAGCCACAAATGGAATACATAATATTTGTAAAAGGTTCCAACATAGAAAGAAAAAAATAAATAAAAATGATTAAATACATTTAACTATGTGATACCAGTTCGGCTGTTGTGTGATGGTGTGTTATGTATTTGCTAAGCTTTTTGAATTGTTTACTTGGTTTTGTCGGTCGTGAGTTGACGGCCATATAACCTCCGTTACGGGCTATTGTTTATAATTAAATTCGTGAAACGGAAACGTAACGTTTACGATCGTTTTACCCAATATTGTGTGCCTCGTGTTTGTGCTTACATTTTAATGGCTCACGATACAAGGCATCACTGTTTAGTTGAAAGCGCTCTAATTTGCTCGTAAATCTAAGTCTAGCTTTGAACTATATATTTAATAAGGAGGAATATTAGGAAGCATTTCGTTTCCTTTATACTCTGTCGTCGAATAGAATATAAAACTTTTTTTATATAATAAAAAAGGATGTTTAGTTAAAAGAGATTCCACCTCTTCCCTTTCCACACACTAATTGTATATATAAAAATAAGTCGGGTTTTCCTTCCTGACGCTATAACACCAGAACGCACGAACCGATTTCCACGGCTTTGCATTCGTTGGAAAGGTCTCGGGCTCCGTGAGGTTTATAGCAAAGAAAATTCAAACTAAAAAAAATTAAACAGAAAAGCGGGATCACCAAACGAAATGTTACATAAAACGAAGCCATCTGGTGGCGAAACGGAGTTTGCGGAGTTTGCTAGTTGTATATAAATCTAGATAGAGTCTGACAAATTTGAGTGCATCATGCTATCGAAGCGATGTTTTATAGTTTACATATTTAGGTAAAGAAGTGCACTAGCCCCCATACTAGGATTCCCCGTGTCGTGGGCAGCTAGTCTCTTCCTTTTGACATATTAATGGTACTTGACATAATATTTTTTACATAACACTTACAATTGTATAATTAATATACTGTTGCACAATAGAATACTTGCCGTTTCAGCATAGGACAGCTTGAGAAGATGTTTAAGATTGTTTAGTGAATGTACATATTTAGATTTGAATCGTTAGTTAATAATCGGATATCAATTTATGTGTGTAAATCAATGATGAAAATCTGGTAGAATTTCAAAACGTTTGCATAAAAACACGTTAGTCTTAGTTTTTCTCTTAAGTTCAGTTTAGGTCGTGATCTCAGCTTGAACTCTTTTATAACTATAACAAACCATCAATCAACCTATCGCGTCAAAAACACACATAGATGATGGAATATTTTCGTCTTAATGATAACATCTAACTCTGCGATAGTTTTATGTATTTTATTCAATAGAAGTGAATAAAGGCAGGTCATTGCATTTCTAAGTTTGAAGAAGTTCTCTCTAGGTCTGCGGCTCAAATTTGTGTATCAGTTCGTAATCATTTTTTCTAATAGACAAGTAGATGGCCGATCGACTTTTTGCGCTCACGATGTTTCCTTCACCGTACGAGCGAGTGTTAAATCCGAACATAGAATGCCCATTGTTGCACCGCTGGGGATCGAACCTACGGCATAAAGGGATGAGAGTCGCACGCTGAATCCTTTAACACTGCTCAGCAATATATTTTCTTATTGCGGCATACCTGAATAGTTTGTGATAAGACGGATAATGAAAGTATTAAGAAAATACACTTAAATAATTAAAATAATTAAAATATGTATCACAGTGACGTGTATAATATATATATTATCGCCTTAAGATAAGATGTCGAATGCGCTCAAGTGCATAGTAATAATTTTCTCTAGTGGTACGAAGTATGCCAAAACTGATAATCTATAGTTCGAACAGATAGCATACATGTCTGACACTTTTTTAAATTGTTTTACAATCATTAACTCACTTATTTCGACCGCTTTCTATATTTGTTCAAGAAGGCCTTTATATATTTAATTATGTATAACGCATGCATAGATGCATTCTAATTTTAAAATTGTTTATAGTTAATTTTTATTTAAAATAGTTGTTATGTTTTTAGTACATCTTTTTCGATACCAAGTCCTATTTTTATGTGTACGATTAAGTCGTGATAACAGAGCAAGGTGTGATCATCTTATATATATCTTTAAAATCCTGCTTGTCATGTCTTTATCAATGTAAGCTGTTCAAAACCCCTTTACTTTACACAGGCTATATTGTTTTTTTAAAGTTAGAATCATAGAGTATCGTAACTTTAATTAATATCGTAAGAATTGATGCAACTATTTTTTTTTTGTAAAAATCGGCGTTTTATCAATTCAGTACTAATATATCAGCAGAGGTAGGGGTCGTTGTATCAGGTGGCACCACACCTGCGCTTGACACGGCAGGTGAGCACCCTCCTAATATTCCGTGCTATTTAGACCTGGTTAAAAGTGTACAATGCTCCATAGTGCTTTCAAAGATTATTAGATTTGAATAGAACCTTCTAAACAGTTCCTTCGTTAAATCGTTCCTTTGTCTTTACTTCCGGAATAAGGTTCTATATATAGCGTGGATTTTGCTTGGCAATTGCTTCAGTCAGTTTCTTCCGTCCGTGTTAGTGTAATGCGTGAATCATTAAACGATGATAATTTTGTGATGCGATTACAAAGTGAGAATTTTATTCTCAAAAATGTCATATACGTATTTTGCTAACTTGACAAATGATTTTTAATAATCTTTATTTATATAATTCTCCTGTGAGTGTGTATGTCACTGAACTCCTCTTAAACGGCTGGACCGATTTGAATGATTTTTTTTGTATACGTTTGGGTGGAGCCGTGGATGGCTTAGATTCACAAAACAGCCCGGCAGATGGCACTGCAGTCTGTACTTTCATGCTTTGTTTAATATCGCTTGAAATATCATGCAGGACAACGTCTGTTGGGTCCACTACCTAGTATGTTATAAATGTCTATTCATAGCGTTTTGCTATTTCCAGTGAAAATTGATACTGAATATGTGAAACATTGTTAAATAAACATATTTTAAATTTTATTTTATTTGAAAATTAGGTGCTCAAGATATTACTAACGCGAGTAAAACTTGTTTACTGCGAATTTATTAAATTTCAATTTATAATATCAAATAGCAGTCGACATGATATAACAGTCTCGACGATTGCTGAGAATCACTCGAAAAATCTTAAATAATGTCATATATTCGCGTTTATATGCGCTTTTTTAGATTCTTCATAGAATATCTTGTGATATTATCCCCATTTACACAGTAAATTAAATGAAAAACCCCTTTTATTCGTCTTTTAAAGGCAGCTTAAACATCCGCATCTTCATGCGATCGTTATTTAGTTTTTGTGTGCTTTGTTTTCAGAAACCTATCTGTATAATATTTCATTTAGTCTGAATTGCTTTTGTGTTGTCTTTATCTGGTTGAATGGCGTTTTAACAAAAGATTTCAATACCTTTTAAACGTGAATAAATTATACCATTTGTATGATATAAATAGTCGTTGTGAAGTATATAGAGCATGTACGAATTATCGTTGTCACGAGACTGCGATAGAACGTAATAAACACGCGTTTTTACTTAAAAATATTCGGTTACTAATCGGATTTGCTGAGATGAATGTACAAAGGAACTTGCAGTACACCTCTGTTCGCTTTATGGTCGTATCTTCCTTTCTTTTTTTGTACAAAGCGGGGCAAACGGGCAGGAGGCTTCTAATGTTGAGAGATACCGCCGCCCATAGACATTCACATTGCGAGAGGACTCACAAGTGCGTTGACGGCCTTTTAAAAATGGGTACGCTCTTTTCTTGAAGGTTACTTAATCGAATTAGTATTACTTATTATAGTAGAAGAAATAATAAATAAGTTTTAAACACATTTATTGTCTTACTCTGCTAAATATAACATTAGATCGAGACGGTTAGTTGATCCAGGAAGTTACTAGTAATTAGGGGAATCACAGACACAACGACTTCCTGTATTCCAGATAAAAAATATCTTGACATGTATTTACATTTTTTTAAATTTTAATTCTGATTTGACCTACGCCTGGGGAACATATTTCTACTACATTATTATCTGTGGACATTGTATATTCACTGTAAGTATAACTTAATATTGTTTTTCTACTAAAGTTACAAAGATATATGTGGATTATGCGTTTTGGGTTATTTTTGTTATATCGCTGGCTTATAGCACTGTCTAGATAAAGTTTTGTCATGATAGGTGTACATTTAAATAAAGACAATAAATGACACTGACAATTTTGTCTCATTAAAAATAGATTTAGCGCGGAAAAAATAACCATTGCCAAAAACAAACACATTCTTGCCTAAATCGATTTACCAAACGGGTGATATGTCTGTTCTGTGCCCTTGCCTTTTCATTAACAATTTCAATGAAATTTATTGCAACATAGTCGATTCTATAATTTTTCGTTATTAAGAAACACTATGTTTTTTCATTACTGGTTGATAAAAGTTATTAATCAAAAGCGTTACAAAATACTAGTTCTTGACAGTATGTGTGTTGTTTATATAAAACTTTCCTCTATGGACAAAGGCAAAAATTTCATTGATGCCTCTTATCTTACATCTATAAAAAAAATGAATGGGAAAATATAAAAATATGTTGTTAAGCTCAAAACTCGTAGACAGCTGGACCAATTCGAGTAATTTTTTTTATTCCTTAAACACTTTTTAAGAGGAAGGTTTTTATGGCGAGAGAAATTGCACAGAAAAGCCTAAAAACCAGTGCCTATGGGGGTAGCATAGCAAAATCTTCCCTATAAGACTACGTACATATAAGCTACTAAAAAGGTAGACTGAGTAGAAAATTATATTAAGGCGAAACGGACTTCGCGAGGGCAGCTTAATATATATATTTTTAAATATTTTTTGTTAAAATATCTGCGTTATTTATGACTTGATATCGTTGTTCCTGTGAAATCCAAACAGTGTCTTGCGACAAATGTATGCAAGAATGCATCTTTTATCTTGTTTGTCGATCTTATCCATGTCACTGACCGCTTTCAATTCATCTTTGAAACCAACAATGCCTATTTGTGCTCCTAATTGCTTGTGTACGGTTAGAAATACTCTACAGGAAGCGGAACTGTTAAAAGATTTCGTGATTTATTCATCAATGGTTTGGGTTAAGGGAATGTTATCAGATTTACATTATATTCATATTGGGGTATATATGTAGATAAACATCTAAAACCACCTATAGCAATAATTACGTAAATTCTTTATTATTATTTTTATTTCTCATTGTACAACACAATATAACAAAAAAAACTTATGTACGCGCGTAATAAGTTTTTTGGCATTATTAAAAATAGTTTTTGATTGCATGCAAATAATTACAATTAAATAATCAAAGACTTGAAAAGGAGTCATTATAGTCAATTAAGTTCAGTTTACGTTTAAAAAATAAAATAAATAAATATTTATTATTATTATTCTCTTAAATTAAGTGTAACATAAATTCTATTATTATTCGAATGTTGTTTTTGTTTTTAAATTATGTCCTATGCCGTAGCATCTTCTGTGGGCAACTTCATTCTGTTAATTTTGTGTCACGGTGCGCGCGCATCGTAAAATTTCACTCTCATCAATTTCTCATAACGCGCCTAAAGAAGTATAACTTCAAAAAACGTGTGTGTACTTATGTACACGCGTTAGAAGTTACACTTCTTTGGCATAACGGGATTAAAATCTTTTCAAAAAATTTATTCTATGTTTGTAGAAAAAACGACACTAACAATAGAAAAAAGGTATTTAATATATTGTAAGTTTTATTATAACGCATTATCTAGTTAAATAAAGTTTATTTAAATATTGCAAAATGTTGTTGACTATAACTAACTTCAGAGTGTCGGATTTTTACAACGATTTTTATACGGAAAACTTGATCGACGCTCCGTATATGATTTTCTAATTAAACAAAAACATAAATTTCAAATGTACACTATCATATAAATAGAACATTTAGCGGTTGAATTGCGTTATTTACACTTTACAAGAAGAATAGAACGTACCTTGTCTAATTGATATCTAATCGTACAAATATCGTTTGATATTGTGTAGCTGATAAGAGCATCACGAAGACTTACACTATAAACTTTTTGCAATAACAGGTGTCCTTAATTAACACTAGTCGTATTCAGCGTAACAATAGAAACATGACTTGTGTTGTAAAGTGCCATTGAGCATATTAGGGAGCCATTGACGTCAATAGGACAGTGTTCTCTAGCTGTTCGCAGTCACGTATAATTGTTGAAAGCTATGGGTACTAAGATATTTTTTTTTATTGAACTATTCACACCAATAGACCAAGTCCCATGCTAAGCTGGTGAAGCTTGTGTTATGGGTACTAGGCAACGGTTATACATACATATTATAGATAGATAGACATATAAATACATATTTAAACATCCAAGACCTAAGCACAACACCAAATGCTCATCACATCGATGTTTGTCTCAGCCGGGGATCAAACCCGGGACCTATGGATTCTCAGTCAGGGGTACTAACCAATAGACCAATGAGCCGTACTAAGGTATTCTAAGACTTTGATAATAATTAAAAAATAATAATGATAATTGCGTAGAAGTCGGTATTTTTAAATATTATTTACTGCATTTTTCTTTTACTGTTTATTTTTAAGTTGTAAGTTTTTCTTCTATTTTCTTGACCTCGGATGAATCTGGTCACACACAACAGGAATGTCCTACTGTGATCAGAGACTGTCAAAAAATGTATTATGTAATAAGGTTTATTTATTTCCGTCAACACTATTTTTGTTTCGATCAGTAGGCATAGAAACCTTAAAGGATGGCACATCACTGTAAAATATTTGCTTCATTGGACTGCTAACAATATTATATGCAGTAAGAAATCTCAGTGTTTAAATTTTCCAAATAAGAAAGTTATTTTGCTTCACCTTGAATACAAATTTGGATATAAATGGGATATTGGAAAACATAAACATTAATTATAAATTTCAGTAAAACAGAAATTATTTATTTCCAAAAATTCAAGTCGAAGGTTCTGTACTTTTGCTAATACATAGGTTAGCTAATATATAGGCTAATACAAGGTACATAATCATTAGCTATTTATAGTCCATAAAACGCTGTATTTATGTAACAAATGTACATACATATTAAATTATTTCCTTTTCCTCTTATCCAAATGTCCTTGGTTCGCCCTATTATTCCGTTAATATATAAATAATGTATGTTCTCATCGTGATTTACAAATTCACATGTAAACTTTATGTCATAATTTACATTGTTAAAGGATTATTATTAGCCGTTAAATTGAATTTTGCAATAACAGATGCAGTTTTATGTCTGAAAAATGTACATACATGAACAATAGTATTTTTGAAGTGAAACTTCTTTATCGGGGTTGGAAAAAAATTTAGTGTAACATTTTTCGGTTACGCGTCACATGTTTCGGTTACGCGTCACATTTGACCGTTACGCGCGTCTTTTTCTCGTCCCTACCACGGTTGATTCGAAGAGATTCTAAACCATTAATAACAAAAATTTATAATAACTATAATAATGATACTAAAAATTATATTACAATTTATGAAATTCTGTAATAATCTTAGTGGTAATAAGGTAAAATTAAATAATTGTATTATTTGTATTCAAGTCTGTGATATTAAAAGCCTTTTGTTAAACTTTATCTAATTTAACTTTATTTAACCAATTTCTGTAAAGTTAGTTGCATATAGATAATTTTTCAAAAAATGAGGTCGTAAAGAAGTTTCACTTCTAACGTGTGTACACTAGTACACGCATATTTTTTTTTAAATCTCAATATGCCAATATCAGACCATTGCATATGTCCGATATTACTTAGTACCTATTTGAAGTCCTTACATTTTCTATCAAATTAGTGTTGAGTTGCTGTAATGGTAGAAAATAATGTCAGTAAATAATTTGGAATTTGCATTTTACCTAATCAGAGTTTAAGTTTGGTGAATATCACCTTAAATTTGTTTGATCGTTCGTCGCTCATGTTTGATAAATTCTTTTGTAAATATTGTTTCAGTTCGAGGATAATTGTGTCCTGAATAGATAGTTCGGTTATTGACTTGGTTGTAGTGTCGTAATACTTAGTGCACACGAGTATTTGGAATATGTTATAGCAAAGTACACAAATTTCCCTTCATCCATATCAAGTTTACTTTACTTATATTATAAACTTTTAGCAGCTTTTATCTTAAGTAATAATATAAAAATTTAGACAATATGAACGTAAATATATGTAAATATGTTTTCGTACACTCCTTTTGTATGTAGATTTATAAGAATTGATCTTTTATTTTATAGTTTAATTATTTTCTATTCCTAAATTCCTTTCCAGCCGATAATTTTATGTTTTTACCCGTTTCCCTGTTTTTGATCCTGGGCCAGAATGCACAAACCGTGCGGGCCATTAAAAAAAAAAAAAAGTACACAAAATGACTTTTAAAAAGTAAGAACTTAAAAGTTCATTCATACTTCAAAATATCAAAATATTTTTTATGGGAGTCACTTTTAATTACAGGCGTTTTAGGTAGTGGTATGCTCTTCTCTTAAAAGTCCCTTCTTGAACTTATTACCATTAATATCTTACATAATATGACTACGTTTATGAAATTACCGCAGATATGTGTATAAAAATTATATATTTTCCAATTTATATTACTGTCTAGTTAGATACAATGTTAATAGAGTCCGTACAATGCAAGGTTCCATCTTTCATCGATTTTAGTATCTTCTAGTTTATTTTAGCAAACCCGCTATTGTGTATTCTCACCATTAAGGCGTTAAGTGGATGTTCATCTCAAATCGTGACACGAAATTTAGTTTAATTCTCGAGGACATCCTAATTTATCACGATGTTCGACCAGAGATCGGCTGGATTTAACACAATCCTTTCCCGATTCGTTGTTATAGCTGTTTTTTTCTTTAATTTTAAATTTGTATTGTTAATATTTCAGGTGTAGGATGTATAATAGCAATAAAGTTAACATTGCTGTACTATTAGATGTCACCCACGGAGTTGATTCATACATTGAAAAACAAAACACTGTCGTCAATCGTTACTATGTTCTCAAAACGCTTTTTATAATCGAATCAAGAATTCTAAGTCAATACTTGGCTGATACCAAAGACATGATAAATACAATAGAACCTCTTTTGTGTCGAGACTATTATGACATGATTTTTTTTTATTTTTCACCTAAGGAATAAAAAATGCTTTTTTATAAAAACATACTTACTTAAATGTCATTTTGTATTTTTCTCCTGCAGAAAAATAGCATTTAGTTCGACAATTTCATATACACAATAAAATTAAAAAAAAATCTTTACCTAATTATATTGAAATGGTGAGGGTGGCAAAAAATGTAATAGATCGGCCTTGTACAAGTTCATCATACACATGTAATTAACAATCAATTAGTTAACATATAAAGTAATCTAATAGATATGTGCCAATATTTATCAAAGTAATAACTTGTTACAACAATTATAATGAGTTATGTAATTTATTACACATTAATATCACATATTATATTGATGTTTATTTTGTCGTAGTGTATGCTTTCGTTAATAAGCTGAGCGATTTTTATCACTATTTAGATTAATCCTAATAATAATTTACGTACACAAATATTAAAATTTAATATTAAAAAAAACGGCACCGAATGGCGGACGACAGAACCCCAAGGTCCTTACTCAACTCACAATCTGGTGGCAAGGTTAAAACCTGGTAGTCCGAGGCTGCCATGGTGGGATGAAGTTGTCAATGACCTCGAAACAATAGGGGTTCGAACTTGGAAAGCACTAAATAGATTGCGATGGCGAAATAAACTTGAGTAGGCTAAGGCCAACAAGGGGCTGTACAGCCATTAGTGTTGATGATGATATTAAAAAAAATCACGATTTAAAACCACAGTAGTTATGTCTAGAAACATCGTATATCGAAACGACAGCCATATTGTTTTACAAAGACAACAGTCGAACAAAGAGTATTCCTTTTTTAAACCGGTATCAGTATATCCTTCATATTTAGTAAGTTTTCTATTTAATTTGTAAATGGCAGCAGCCTTATAGAAATGATAGCTATTTAGATACTGACCCTTCTGTCTCTTTTCACCACTTGACAAAGTGAGACGAAAATTTGAGTTAAAACAGTGCAATTATGTACATTGATTGTTTTTACGAACTTAAACTACCACTAAGAATATGGATATACATATAAGTACTCGACGCTGTCACTAAATCCTAGCCCTTAGCATACCGGTTTTTTAATTATATAAACGTTGTCATTTGAGCTACTATGTGGGCGCTTATCAATTACTATCGGATTACATGTGGTCATTTGATTATGAATACTTTACATATTCTCTTATATATATAATTTTTATTTTTGTTTACAAGAGATACCTTGGCATAGGTCAGGGATATTTTAAAGACATATTTTACAATATTTGATGGTCCTGCGGGATACAGCTAGCCAGCTGCGCCAATTATCCGTTAATATTCTTTAAATAGTTACGACTCACCCTCCTATCTATTAATACGTTTCACCTTAACAGTTTCTTCGCAGGAAACTGCTCCAGAGTTATCCGTCTATTGTTTTGTAGCTGTGAACACAGGACATTCTAGAGTAAAGTGTAATACGTTTTCTTGTACTTCGGAGTCACACATGCGGCAGATCTTTAAATGAAAACGATATAGATATTCGGCAAAAGCTTCTTGTCTTGAAAATTCTTGTCAGAATTTGTACCATGGGGGGAACTGAACCTGTTAACTTAGATACGCTTATGGGCGTTTTTATTTTACATTTTTTAAGAAGCTTTTTGTCATTCAGGCAGTTAGACAACGATTTACCCACGCATTTATCGTCTTCCGTAGATATTCTCTTATTTCGATTGCAGTTAACCATGTGGTTCGCAACGTTGATGATGGTGATGATAATATAGGATTCTTTAGAGTTTAGACATTGCTTGCAAGAAGCTTTACTGACTATTAAATTGTCTCTGAAAATGATTTAAACGCTGTAACACTTTATAAGCTTGTCTATTGAAATATATATGTATCAATCCTATTCCAAACTGATTGTAATTACTATTATGGTAATCTACATTGTCTATAAGATTGATATCGGTTTGAATTATCCGAAAATGCGTCACAGATTCGGTTCCATTGTACTCCATATTGGAACCAATTCAGTCACCAAACATAAAAGGTTATCCTAGATTGCATTGAATGCATTGGCCCCATTAGACGGTCTAGAAAGTTTCCCAATGGCATTTGTAGTTTTTTCTATTATTTCAAATGTCCAGGTCCTTTGATTATTTTCATCATGGTTCTTAAATCTTACTTTAAAAATACTTTAATATTTATCCGTGTTCAAATCTTCACTATTTTGCAGAGGAATTTTTATAGCAGTTTCAATAAAATTGCTAAACATTCACTGATATCAAGAGCACGAAGTGTAAGTTATTTAAAGATATATTGATTATCTAAACATTGGGAATGGAAGTGGTTACAGTATATCGATGTAATTATGATAGCACACGTCTACATGTTTGTTAAGATGATACGAGAAACGGCAAGTGGAAAACTAAATTCGCTTGATTCAGTCCGTCGCTGACCGGCGAAGGTAGTGCACGTATGTACTTTAAACACAATTTGAATTATATTTAATAAACGACATTATCGTGATGTAAACGAAGTTTGAGTGAAGTGTGTTTTGGATATTGTACAATGGCTCGTCTAGCTACCAGTGCCGTTCAGCTCTGCCAAAGGCTTCAAGAGCTGAATCCTCAGAAGTTTCTTCTGCTTGGAAAACAGGTGCGGTTTTGATTTTACTCGAGTTAATAGATTTGTTGGAGATTTATTTTTACACATTTAAAAAATGTGTCAGCGTCTTTTATATTTTAATGTTTTTTTATTTTTTTTTCTAACTCTCAGCACAAAACTTTTAAACAAAGAAGCAAAAGAAATTAGGTTTTATCATGCGATAAAAGTTATGGTCGCCATATAATAATTCCGGTCGTATTTGACGTTATTGTTTCCGAATCATTACGTATCGGCTTGGACAGTCTTTCTTTTATTTTAACTGAATAGATTTTATTTTAAACTTTTTTCAAGGAGTATAATTTGTTAATAGTGTGATTTGTTGTTTTACGCGATGAAAGAGTGGTGGGGAGAGTTTCTTAGCCCGATATTATGCCCTTGATTTAGGAACTGGTAGTAAATGTAAATTTAAACCTTCCAATTTTATTTTCATATTAAATGAATTTGGATATGATTATTCTACGAGTACTATGACCCTTTAATTATTGGAGCAACTGAAACTAACTAAAGAATTGCTTCAATATAACCCTTTAAGCAAAACATTTTATATTTGTTCGGAACTGAGCTAAAGTTTTTTGAAGAATTCCTATTCGGCAATTTAAGCGCTTTGATATCACTGTCATTATTACTTTGATACGCTTGAAATTCACTGTGTACTGATATTTTGATTTATTACTATTTACGGAACTATAGTTGTGGTTTTATAGTCACGTAACTAACATAAATATCTAATCCTTTTTTAAATATTGTAATTTGTATTTCTTGTTTTTTGCGAGGTAAGCTCGTGGTCTGTATTAGTCGCAGACATAAGACACCTATTTGAGGTATATTTAAGAATTCATTATGTGCTTGCAGTAAGATTTTCTTTAACTGCCTGCCTGCAAGCCTGCTTATTTAAAATATAAAATTTATTCATAAATTGTTTATCTTTAAGAAATTTCAAAGGAATCAAGTACCGCGTACATTGGATTGCGGTTTTATTTCCATAGAGATTAGATTCAATGAAATTTTGGCAATTTATTTTTAAATTCCGTAATAAAAAGATCAGTGCATGGAATCATGTATTTATCGAATGTTTTTGATATTTGGAGTTAAAAGATTTATTGGCTCTATTTATATTTATCGTGATAATTCGTCCTTTATTTTTTTATAGAATTGGGTTTATGTTGGACTGTTCCCGTAATTTCGCTTCGTTTTAGAATACATTTGTCTTAATTAGATTAGGAGTATAGCTTATTGGCTTAGGCTAGTGATTGTAAATTATCAGTTATGTAAACAAAAATTTATATATATTGAGGATGGTCAAAATCGGCGTTTTTGTATTTATTATTGCTTAAAGATTCAACACTAAGGGAACAGAATCACCAAAAAAAACTACAGTGGTTAACCTTGGTACCTGCAGAATTATGGTGAAAATATATAACTGTTAATAGTCGGTGCAAAACGATTAATTGTAGCTATATAAATATTTTTACATAAAAGTAAAGATTCTATAACTACATATAACTAATATATAAAAATCTCGTGTCACAATGTTCGTTCCCGTACTCCTCCGAAACGGCTCGACCGATTCTTATGAATTTTTTTATGTATATTCAGTTAGTCTGAGAATCGGCTACTATTCTTATATTCTTCTAACTCTTAAGTGATACGGAGTGTCCACTTCATATATTTTTTTTTTCTTAGACAATTTTTTGTTTTTATTTTTTTTATGATACAGCTTACAAAAATACATACAACTTCTAATTTTCATCCCCGATGAACCCCTTTTTTATTATTGTAGATAGTTATTTTTATTGAACTAAAAAAATGTTTCCTAGAAATAATGGCAAAACAACGTTTTCCGGGTCAGCTAGTATTTAATACAACAACTGCTGATTATAGACTAACAAATTATGTATTTTATTTTCAGGACCTGAAGTTCAATGACCTTAAATATAATTTCAATTTCGTGTCATTCGTTATAAAACAGATCGACATAAACGATTTTTCATTACTTGAGTTGCTAAGCGATATCGGAGTAGACACGCGAATTCCCTATAAAATTGCTGAGTACTAATTAAGTTTTAAATAACTTAGCAGTTTTGCAAAGTCTTTTTGTCATCATGAAGTAGACGATATTTGTCTTATAAAAGTGTTAATCGGCATTTAGATAAATTATTTCGAACGTGAATATAGGCTTATGAGTTAAAGGGGGAACACTAACATAGAACTATAGCTGGTATAATAGTTTTGGCCTTTCACTAAGTAACATAATTATCCTCTTGTATTCTTAGTTTTTTTATAGAGCGGGGGGCAAACGGGCAGGAGGCTCACCTGATGTTCAGTGGTACCACCGCGCATGGACATTCTCAATGCCAGAGTGCTTGTGAGTACCTCCGACCTCGGTGATGAGAGTCTCACACTGAAGCCGCTCACTCGTAATCTTCGAATTCTTAGTTATAATACTATTGTAAATCTAATATATAAAATTCTCGTGTCACAGTTTTCGTTGCCATACTCCTCCGAAACGGCTTGACCGATTTTGATGAAATTTTTTGTGCTTATCCGGTATCTATGAGAATCGGCCAACATCTATTTTTCATCCCCCTAAATGTTAGGGTAGTTCACCCCTAAATTTTTTATTTTATTTTTTAGACAAAATTTTAAATTTCTATTTTTTTATGATACAACTTACAAAAATACATACAATCCTCAATTTTCACCCTTCTACGATCAACCCCTTTTTTATTATAGTAGATAGTGAACTAAAAAAATGTTTCCTAGAAATAATATACATGGCAAAACGACGTTTGCCGGGTCAGCTAGTGTTACATAATTATGTCATACACCACAAATTATCTACAATTTTTCTTAACATATAAGCGAAACATACAAAGTTTTCTTTTATTATCTCACGTCTTGATCGTGTCTGCAATACATTTGAAGCAATCGTAAATCAGAAACAAATTATTCAGAAAATTATTTTGTTCATATTGAATATAAATCTATATATTATCCATATACAAAATGTTTATAAAAAGAATTTAAAAACTGTGACCAATTGTTTCGCGTTAAAAATAGCTTTGTTAAGAGTCATAAGAAATAGACAAAAATTCATTAGATTGGTCCAATTGTAATTATTTCGTATAAATATTGTTATGTATAGAATTTTCCTTGTTTCTTGTTATGGCCCATTATGACTTCTTAAGTAACATTTGGCCGAAAAGATAAAAAGAGAATATGTATATTATTATTATACCCTTACATTCATTATCAATAACCTAAGTTACATATATTATTATAATAGTTGGCACCATACAATAAACATTGGTTGGAATTAAGCGGTTAAATCCGCATCGCACTAAATACAATCAAATAGAAAGCTCTAAGGGTGGGTTGTTTCAAACCATTTGCTATCGTAACTTACGTTCGTTAAAATTTGACAGACTCGTATGAACTTTAACGTCTGTTAACTTGTTAGCGTTGCTTCATTGTTAAAAAATGAGTTCATCATTGTTAATGGGGTTGCCTGTTTGCGTAACGCTATTTTAACCTAATGTTTTATGGGAATTTTTTTTAGTAATAGCAACATTGATAAAAACAATGTTATTTGAAACATTCTGTCAAGTTTGACATCGATGTTTATTGTTTTGTACGAAAGGATAATTAAAAAGTGTTTAATTTTAATATAAATAATGGAAACCTTTTCGCCAAAGTAAGTATAAAGCTATTATTTTATTATTATATTGCATGAATTGTATATGCGCAAAGTATATATATTATATTGAGAGATATAGCTAGAAGTGTATTTATTTACGTGACTCATTGACTTTCAGAGAACGTTCGGTAAATTTTGGAAAAGAAGAGGACAGATTTAGAAATTTAATAGTAAAACATAAACACATATTATTTCATAAAAAGACAGACAGTACTAACAATTTGCAAAAAAAAGAGGGCATGGAGTGCGATTCATGCAGAATTTAATGCCCTTTCAGATAATAAATATGAAAAAGAAATTTTTGAGGTGCGTGTTCAACATCTAAATGAAAAGAGGAAGAACGATGAAATCATTTTTAAACTACAAGAAAAAAAATTACTTACTATTAATTATACTAAAGGGATGTAAGATTATATGAAACTGCCATTTCTAATGTAAAATGTATGAAAAGTGTTACTTATTTACCTTTACAATAAAAAATAGACTTACTATAACTTGTTTATGATCAGAATTGCTTGAAACTTAGTATAAATGCTCTTCAAAATAATTAAAGTTGTGTGTATCAATGTTATAAAATTAGTGTAAAAAATAATAAAAACTGTAAAAAAATAGATTTTTAAGATGAATTAATTCTTATGTGCATAGGCAGGCTTAACTATGTAATGTTATAATTCGGTAATAAAAAGGCATATTATTTTTGTCAAACATTTTATTTCTCCACCAAAAGCATGCAATAGCTATATATTATACAGTATATAATATGTTAATCCTTCACCATATTTCACATCCATACCATAAAATAGTTATAATCTGAAAATAAGACAGCTTTAAAATTATAATTTGAGATTTGTTTTCTTTGAAGTTAAAAATAATCTAAATATTAACATACCTTGCAAAATAATAATAATAAAACTATGTATCCCACATATTAGAATAAAATTAAATTTAGAGAAAACTAGTTTTCTGTTTGTTGTCAATGAAGTTAACTTTGGTCTAAATTAATAAAATCTGTAGGCTGTAATTCAGTTAGTAAAGGCATATTATTTTTGTCAAATATTTTATTTCTTTACCAAAGGCATGCAATAAGCAATATAAACAGTATAGAATATGTTAGTCCTTCACCATACCACCCATACACCCATGCCATAAAAAAGTTATAATCTGAAATATAAGACATCTTTAATATTAAATTTGCAATTTATTTTTTGAAGTTAAAAATAATCGTAATATTAACATACCTTGCAAAATAATTATTAATCAAACCATCTCTAATATTAAATTCAGAGGAAACAGAGTTTAGAAAGTACGAACTACGAAGTTACAAACCAAAATTTGACGATTACCAATGGTTCGAGCACTGGTTAACGTAAGCGTAACTTTTTAACGAACGTAAGCTGTCATAGATGGTGAATCAACACTTTTTTTGTTTAACGTTCGTTAGCGCCATATTTAACGGTTACGTGTCCGTCAAAATTTGTTGATGCAACCCACCCTAAGTGTTTACCAAGCACACAAGAGTGTCGTGATAAGGCAATGCGTGTGGGCGATTTATTGCTTAGCGTGTCCCTAATTAGCTTTTCCATGAAACAAAAAGGGCTTATAGATTAGCTTACTCTATACAAACTAGTATGTTGTCTATGCCGTAAATACCATGACCACGAGAAGGTTTTATTCGACTTGGAATAATCTTTAAAATAGTGCACGTTCTATAATGTTTGGTTTACGGGAGCTTAAATGGAAAAGGGAGAGAGGGAAGAAGTTTGGAAAGAGCGTTCTAGTTCTCAAGTGGAATCGCTTTTCAGATAACCTGATAAAAGAAAAATCTCGTATATTTAGTATTCATACATAGATTGCATATTGACCTCTGTTTATTCGGTGTATCCATACAAGCTAAGTAAAAATAGAAGAGATTTGAATAGTCGATGTAATCTCTTCCGATATCGCGTTGACGTAATGAAATTTTTATGCCGTAACCGACTACTATCATTATTTATTTTGTCGCATTGGCACTGCAAATACAGATTGCCTTTTATTTTTAAAAATGATTTGTCAAAGCATTATTACTATTACTACTATTACTACAGTATATAAACTTAATACCAACGACAAATATTATCTACGGGCTGACGTATGTAATTAATGCTAATCGTCTATATACGTAAAACGCTGACGTCACACGTCAATAGATCAATGGATAGATAAAGTTAAACCAATTCGTGTACCGTGAACGTTGACGTTGACACCAAAGTCGTGGAGTAGTAAGCGATTAACTTTGCAAGTGCTTAACTGATAGGGTAATGCAGATTTCTACTCTGAATCTTACTCATAGAGTGATATTCAAAAGGTGATACTGAAGGGCTAACGGAACTTTTAAAATCCTTTGGGAAATATTATAGAAAATAGGTTTTTACCTGAAAAGAAATGCGTCGCCCATTTGTATCGGACCAATCTATTATGACGTGTGTTGTTTCGAGGGGAAAAAAGCGTGATATTCAGAAATGAAAATTATCACTCCCATATGACAAAATGCTGTACACTTTTGAAATATGGTAGACTGACTTAGCGGTAAGTCTCGATTCTGAATCTTACCCTTATATAGGTACGTAGTCTTGACTGTCAGGTGAAGTTGAGTCTCCGCTCTAGTAAGGTTTATTATGGCTGTACTGTTTACTAATAACCAATATGTCACAAGCTTTTGTTGAATTTTTTTTCATACGTTTGTGTTGAACGCAATTAATTTCAAGTCATTTTAAGTTAGGTAATCTCTAAGAGATTTCAGAGCTAATGATATTTTTGTAAACATGAGGTGAGCAAATTTTAATATACAAATATTGCTGGGTAAATACATTTATTATATCATAAATCATCTGATATGGTTATTATTTCAAAACTATTTAGCGTTATGTTGGTACAAAGTACGTACTAGGTATATTAAAAACAAGTACTCTAACAGTTTTTGTTCAATGCGGCATAGTTTATGATCCATTGTATTCGTAAAGCCTCACGAAATGTTAATTCTTTAGTTAATTAAAATGTAGCGCATAGTACAATGGTCTTCCGAACGTGAGATTGGAATTATAGATAATGTTATTTTGTATGGAATAACATGGATTTTTTGTTATTAAGAACGTTATACATATTAAAGAGATTTTTTCAATAAATTTCTGCAAAAACTCAGAAAAAAGTCTATTATTAAAATTTTACTTTTTTATATATAACATCTTGATTACTTTTGCTTACGATGTGGCATGTCTGGCTGCGAAACATTTTACAGATATGCTTTTCAACGTTTAAGTAAAATGTCGCCAAATATTTGCACAAATGTTTTATATACTAACGTCAATAAATAGCATTTAATATAAATAATATTCTGCTTGCTCAAGTGTTTATTTGGCACATGCCACGAGTTATGTTTAACGTATATTTTTAATGCTTCCACATAGCAACGGATGTCTGCCAGTTAAACGATATATTTCAGTATCCTATCTGAAATTAGATACGATGTTACAAGTACTTTGTAAATTAAGGTATTTTTTAATTTCCGTTGAATAAATAGCTTTAAATTAGTACATAAAACAGTAACAGTTAGTAGTGTTTAGTGGACTCTTAGGTTAAATATCAGTTTCAATAAATTAGGCTCCATTTAAATTACTTATTAGGCTAAATCTTAATGTTAATTCGTGCTATGAATAGCTGTATATAAAAGTCAAAAATCATTTATTCATATCAGTAACACTAATACTTATGAACGTCAAAACAGAAATATACATTAAATGCTTGTAATTTTACATTTACTGCAAGTTCTCAAATCAAGGGGGTAGAACGGAAGAGAAGAACTTGCAATAATAGCCTCACATAAGAATAAGATACGTTTTGAACTCTTGAACCCGAATTCAATCTGATAAAATTCAAAAGGCGTAAAATTACTATGTTATAAAACTGAAAGATGGCGTGCAGCGGTCAGATACCGTAATTGGTTGGCCATTGTTGCCGTGGGAAGCTCCATCTCACCATGTTCAGTCGCCCATTGCTACCTTCGGTGCTGTGTTCTCTTTAAAATAACATTACTTTACCGTAGAGTGACAATTACAGCGAAATCCTTAGTGTAATAAAGATCAATTTTATTATATTTCTATTTTCTTTTGTCTTGTCTTGGTTCTGCCTTATATCTTGATTCATATCTAGTGGTCAGTGATTGCCCGTGGAACGGCTAGAAAATATTTGGGTATGTATTTATTTTAATTTTTAACTTAATTCATATTGTCGTTTACAAGGTACTTTGTACAATAAACCAAATATATAATTAATAATAATCATTTATCTAAAAGCAGATATTAAATATGTCTCCTTAGAGATAAAGACTAACACTTTAATCGTATATTGAATTAATACAACTTAGATAAATAATATTATATCATTATAATTTTTTTTCAAGCTTATATTTATTATATTGTCCGCATTCATAATAGTAACGCTCTTTCATGACGGTGGTACCCATAGAGTATACCGTAAGGTTACCCATGTTTATTCTCAACGTTAAAAATAAATTAACGTCATAGCCTACTACATTCTACATAGTCTGTGGTAGGATATTGATAGAAAGTTATAAATTTTAGTGATAGATTATAGATTGCCAATAGCATGTAATCGATGTTACTGTGGTACTCCAGTTTTTATAGTGTCTAGTGTCTAGACTTTTGTATAATTTTAGATTCGGTTTAGTGTTCAAGATATTAAAATATTTCCAATCTTAGAACGTTTTAAGGTATAGATTAAATATGGAATTTCAAGTTTGTTTGGTATTTGTATAATTTTAATCTAATTCATGTTAGCATATTCCCTTAAAAAACGACAGCAAAAGGTATGTTCGTCGTAATTGTTTTATTGTAAAAATTAACGCGTTACGAACGCAGGATTATTTTAGTTTAATCTTAATTATACCTTTCTCTACGTCTGTTATCCTAAGGAATAGTTTTCAATTATTAACTGATGTGACTAAATACCGCTTTCTTAAATCTAATAGAAACCGGCTCTTAAATATTTATTAACAGTTTGGCGTTGTGACATGGGCCTTCCTGTTGCTTACATCGCATACGCATAACGTGAAGTGAAAGTGGTTTATGTTTCCATAGAATATTTATAGTAAACCTCATCACAGATAGTGTACGTGAACATGTATAGCAGTCCTATGCTTAGACATTGTCAACTCACAACTGTGACACGTCGCCATAGTGAGGCGTAATATTGAAGAAAAGCATTTCGTAGCCAGACAAGGTACAACGTAAGCAAATGTAATCAAATTTGTAATTAAAAGAACAAAAAATATTTAAGAAAAGACAAATTTTAAATACACAGACTTTACCGAGGTAAATACATGAGGTATTGATCATAGTTTTTGCAGGAATGTACATACATTATCTGTAATTCTGAATGAATTCATTACTATTATTATGCTAATCAAAAATAGATTTTACCAAATACTTAATTTTTATATTCTAGCCCTCGATGAAGTTACTTACTTTGTTAGGTAGACTAGCATTCGAATTTGATAAAAATTGTGGTATAGTCGCAAGTATGAATGAATATTTTTTAACAATAAGAAATCGTAGCTCGAATCAATCGATTTGATCCGGAAGATGTAAGAAATTGCGGTAAACGTTCTTTAAATTGTTATTTTTAACCGCTTATGGCTCAGTAACGCTTGAGTTTCTAGAAACTAAAAAAACTTTAGACAATTTATTATGAAATGGCTTTTACATAGAGAGAAAAGCTTTCGTAAGCAGATATTGAATTTGGAATCAATTGTTTCATGTGTGATTTCAATCAACCGAATCGCAAAGTTTTATTTCCTCGTAAAGTTTTATTTGCAAATACACAGACCTTCCCGAAATATTTACAATTCTCTAACCGAAAAAATCGTCTAAACACATTCTTGAAATAAAATGAGGTTCAAAAAACTAAAAAAACATGGCTCCCGAGATTCTGTATAAAGAGCGGATACCAGAGAAAGTACTAGGAGATTATCACACCACTAACACTATTTTCATGAGCCACAAGTGAATTATAACAATATTCATGTTTTCATGTTCTACTCATATAAATGAAGTCGGTTTTATATTTAAACAGGTATTCCTCTATGGATAAATTATACTACGTATATATAAAAAACAATATAGAATGCTGTTCAAACATTTTACATATACTAACTAATACGAAATGATTAAAAAGTTGTGATGCGTTGTAATGATTACAATATGTATTGGGAATAGTTGATTAGAGGATTTACTATGATACTGGATTTGAATAAGAAGATTAAAACTATACGATCTTGTTTTTACAATTGTTATGCAACGAAATAGTTGTATAAACAATAATGTAGATTATAAAATATTGTGTTCCTGGTATTCTGTAAAGGTCGATTTACATCAAACGAGCGAATGCTCATTCTATCCCCACTACATCAAATTCTTCTAGTGTAAACAGGCGTAGAGCATTCTTTCGTTGTTCATAGTGCGTTCGCAAAGATTCTATAGAATATTCTAAGAATGCTCGTTCGCTTGATGTAAACGGCGTAAGAGCGCGCGAACAGTTGCTTAGAGCGTTCTAGCGTGTTCGGACGTGCTCGCGCCACTGAGCGGTCTTTTCAAAGCGCTCTTGTGTTCTAGCGATTGTTTACGTATCTTATCGATTAAATTATGGATTGGTCTCAAGAAAAATGTTTAGTAATGATAGAAGCCTACCGCAATTTCAGATGCCTGTGGGATCCGACGTATGAAAACTATAAAAATACAACTTCTTGCATCTTACCGCCGGGAAAGGCAAAAAACAATGAGTACGAAGTCAGGCAGCAGTGCCGATTGTATTTATAATTCTTCCTTCTTTTATTTTTGAGTTTTCGCGACAAAATAATAAATGCAGCACTTGCAATAATGATATCGAGGTCAGAGTCAGACATAACGAAGCACTACCAATACTAACCACAGAATTGACACGAATGAGCAAAGAACATTCGATCTAGCTTTTGTTTACACTAGAAGATTACGAAAGAATGCTCTTGTTCTAGCTCTAGCTCTATGTTCGTTTGATGCAAATCGATACCTCTCGCTTTCGTTTACACTAAAAGATTACGAAAGAATGCTCTTGTTCTAGCTCTATCTCTATGTTCGTTTGATGTAAATCGACCTTAATAATACCAATAAAACTTCGAGGAATCATATAGAGTATGTCACTTGTTATTAGAAAATGGTTGTACAATAATTTTATGGCGTTTTACATATGGGCTAATGACGTTTATTATGCTTCTTCTGTAGCACTGAGTATATGAGGGTAGCTACGAAATTATAAAGCTAGTGGCGACCTAGTATAAGTAGCGGCACGAAACTCTAGCGCTGACCGTTATTGCGCAGAAGTAAAAAATAAGGTACCTGAGGGGGGCTAGCGGAATGAAGAGCGTCGATTGGCTCTCCAGTCGCATTTTGTCCCCCGCGCGACAGTACATATGCGCAGCAATCCCCTCCACGTATCGGCCAGCGCTAGACTTACGTGCCGCTGGTTATACTGACCTTGTTAAATATTCACAAGTAATGGGTAGAGGGAAGTTTGATTTTTCTATATAGTTAGTACTCTCGTAATTAAACACATTGTGAGGAGTCGACATGTTTTAAGCCAAGAAATCATTTAGTCTGATATAGAAATTTGCCTTTTGAGATATGATAATTTCATACATTTTACGATACCCTCCAGCATAGAAATAAAACCACCTTTGTCTTCCGTATGTCAAGTCTAGACACGATCTCGCTTATATGTGCAAAAATTAAAGGTTTTATGTTGCTCTTTTCTCCTCCTCACAGAAATGGAACCATATAATCACTATAACGCAATCATGTGTCGCCTACCTATGTTTATCTATTTATATCTGGTATGTTGTGTTTTTCCAACGCAAGATACCTGTTATCACTATATTTCTACAGATTTATTTCTGTACATCTATTTGCATTGTATCTATGACCTATTGTTCTCTTTTGCTTTACCTTTTATTTTTACCTGTTATTTTATTATCTGTGTGTTGTTATATAACTTTTTCTTTTTGCCTATAATGAAAGCAACAAGCAAAAAAACATTCAGGATTCTTTACAAAAACAAAGCTATTGTATGGTTTTCTTTTGTAAATTACGTAAAAGCCGGTAAAAAACTTAAATACAATTGTTACGTCGGTATAGATAGAAATGAATAATAGTTTAAAAAACTAAAAAACACGCTTTTAAAGCACATCAAACTAAAAAGTAAAAAATAATTCCTAATTTAGGCTGAAAATGGTAATGAACAAAAAATACTGTGAAAATATTGTGAAAAAGCGTGGGTTGCTCGATAGACGAAAAATATGGCACAGAGTTTGATGTGCTTTAAAAGCGTGTTTTTTAGTTTTTTTAAACTATTATTTATTATTGTTATTTTTTTTTCATTTTTTTTCGGATTTTTGCATTGACATCGATCTATGACAGGTGCGCAAAGTTTGAATTAAATCTGTCCGTTAAAAGTGGGTCAAAATCGAGTCCGAAGGAGTCGGTTACATACATACATACAGGTGAAGCTAATATAAAGCGTGTAAAAATAATTAATCTATTCTTCCATGTATTCTATTATCTCATTTATTGGAATTAAGATCAATGTTAGCCTAGTGGCTCGAGGGGCCGGCTCTCAATCTTTATCGTACCTTCAAATCAAGGCTTTGCACTAACTTTTCTTTATATGTACACAATTCAACATCGTAAGGAAGCCGGCATTGCATGTCTTATACAATCCACGTCACACGGAAGGCTGTTGCATGTAATACAATAAAATAGCCACGTCACTCGAAAGGCGGATCACTTACTGGTCTTTTAAGAAAAAAAATCACGCTACAGATAGAGAAATATGAGGCAGAGATGCGCCACTGGTTTATTGTACAAGGCAATATTTTCCTCGTGTATTGTTAACCTTTCTATAAGCCGTATAGTCCTTGTATAGTCCTTATCGTAAGCCTAAGACTGCGATTAGTTGGATTAAAATGCTTCCCAATGACTTTGGGCTAATACTGTCCAAGTTCGAGAATGTCTAGACTTAGTTTAGAAATTTCAAATTTATTATATACTGACGGAATATACCTACAGTTTAAATTTCTAATACTTTGTTATTTGTCTATATGTGTAGGCATCACTGTGTGATGGTCTAAAACATGCCGATTTCCTCATATTTTTCTTTTATACTTAGTAATTAGTTTGTTAGCCAATAGTTACTAAGAAAAGTAAATTAGTTCACAACTATGGTTCAAAACCGTTGGGAAATAAATAATTACTAAAACGAAACGACACCGTCAGTTCATCTATCCAATAAACAGTAATTTTAAGTCAATAATTTCTATTTTATCATCCATAAATCATAATATTACAAAACTAGCGAAAAGCTATTGACCGTTCAAGGCCGATATGCAATTACTTATTTAATAAAAGTAAGTTTTCACCGAATTACTTCGTGGGCGTATCACGCCTGAACGGCCTGTATTATCAGTGATAAGAGCTTATAACAAGACAACAGGTAGCTGAGAGCGTCAGTCATTGATACATTACCACGGTAGACGCGCGGCAATATCCCTTCCTCGTAAAAAAATTGCCAGTATTAACGATTTTTTGCTAGCGTAATGGTGTTTTGAATTTAGAATAGAAAAAGTGTGAACGTCAAAGAGTACAATTAGATTCAAGGATTTTTGAAAAAAGAACACTAATTAACTTTTTATGCCAGTGCTTACTTTGAAATAAAGTGAAGTCTGTGTCAATTTGTAGGTGTTTTAAATTCCCTGTTATCAAAATTATTGTATTAAGTGAAAATTGCACAGAAAATGCCGACGCTTCTCACTGAAAAGTTTCTTGCGAGGCTCTCGTGGTTTGTAAGTACATGTATGCATACATATGTATTCAATATCCTTGAGCCATCGGGCCGTTGTCTAGAATAAGTTAAAATCGGAAAAGAAATTATGTATTTACTAATCTTACGTTACCGAAATACGTAGAATGAGTATTTCTACTTAAATTCTCTGTATCAGTTAGTTAGTCTAAAATTTTTGTTTGAATATTTTATTTAAAACACATTTAAACGAATACTTTTACTAATTAAGCTGTGTTTAATTACAAGTTAAATTTAAAAATAGAAAACTGATAAGGAATTTGTTACTGAAACATTTTATTAACGTATAATTTATATTTAAAGTTTTACTAATCTTTACATCATATATATCTTGACTTGAATATTTATTGTACCTTAATATTGTTATATAAGTTGTACCTATATGTACTATACTACGAGGTTGGGACAAGACCCCTATACCACCCATTCAGGAGCCTCCTATGCATCAATATAAATAAAACACGCAACGTTCTATTTATATCGCTATCGTGTTATCTTTACTCTCAAATGCCGAACTGCACATATAAATAACTTAATTAGTTTGACTGTGTTGCCATGCAGGTACTAAGCCCACTTCATTTATTCGTTGTTTATCTCTCACCTCTGTACTTTATACTTGTCTATATAATGCACCCTTTAACTATACGCACAATCGAATAGTTAACGTATACTTTGTATACGGAAGCGCTTATAGGAAATGTATTATAAACGTTAAAAATTATATCCTATCGAGTATGTTTACGTTTCTCAAGAGTTAGCGCTTAAGGGTACTTCTGATGAGTCCACTTTATTTAATATATATATCTATCGGCTCTGGTCTTGATATTTTTTTTGATGCACAAGTTTCAATGTTAGAATTATGGTAACACAAAAAAATTCGGTTTTAATCCTTGACTAATTTTGTGTCATCGATAAATAAGTCAAAGTAAGCAACTTCTCAGCTTAATAAGTTGCCCTAATGATAGCTCCTGAAGCGCTTATGATATATCAGTAGATGTATAACTTTTTAAGTTATACATCTACTGAGGTAACGTAAGCAATTTGCACATAAATAAAAAACCAATATTTTCATAAGCTTGACAAAATTTTCCAAGCAGACGCAGGAAATCTTGCCAATATTTGTTTATTTAACAGGATTATACAGGTTCGCAGCGTTCGTTCACACCTTTATAACTTGAAAAAACTTACTTTACATTAATTAACAAATCATTTTTAATTGTATTTTGATATTAATAGACAAAAATAGATTGTTGAGTCATTGTTATATACAGTAGATTCTTTTTTGTTTTTAGGTCATGTATCGAATTTAGTTGGAATTGTTCAATATAAAAGTATTTGTTTATCAAACGCAAGAATGCACCTATGCACATATAACTTTAAGAGACTTTTAACTCTAAGACTGGTAAATAAAGTTCATTATGATTTAATCAATCAACCACCTAATACGAAGCACAATAGCGTCCTTATAAGAGTTGGTCATTGAAACCGCTGTATGGAGTGAAAAATTCATTATTCAATTCATTCGTTGGCGTCAGAATGTTTGGTATAAGTTATAGGATAAATCACAAAGAAATACTGAATTAAATGAATACAGAAAGCAATAGTAGTAAGTAATCTTTATATTAATATACGTTATGATAATAGGATAAAATACGTAAAAAATAATGTACATATATCTCCAATACGGGGAATTCTTTAATCGTATTTAAAATAAACGAATATTTTATTTTTCACTAGACTAGCTATATTTTGATAGTCGATTTTTAGCTTAAGCTTTAGGATTAATGAAGCATAAATATATTTTAGGTTTAATCGTGTCCTGTAGATTTATTAAATAAAAAAAAACTTCAAAAACTATAATGAAATGTACAAATTGATTCATAAAATTTATATCAAGTGCATTACATCCAATTCAAAACCATTTGAAAATGCATTAAACAATTTTATTCGTTAATTAAACGTAGTATTGAGGGCGTTCAATTGCTTACATTGATTTAACCTCGGCCTTGTTACAATTATTGCCAATCATACGCAGATATTCGCGCATCTTTGAAGTTGTTTCCTTAATAAATTATATCAATGTTACGAGTAGGCGTCGCTGTTTATCCGGCTAGTTTAAACTAATAATCTGTTATATTAGTAGACATATTTTTATACGTTTTGTTCATAGTATGCTTACGTTACAACGTTTAGTATGAGTTTTGTATTATCAATGTATAATATTGTAGCATGTTGAAAACTTAAATATATTAAGACTAAAAGTAAATTTTCTCTACTATACACATGCCAAAAGTATGTCAAAGTTAAAATCTATCTTGTTATATACGCAGTTTCAATTTTTTATTATAGAACAGGGGCAAACCGGCAGGTGACTCACCTGATGTTAGGTGATACCGTACATGGACAATCTCAAAGCCAGAGGTCTCGCGAGTGCGTTGCCGGCCTTTTAAAAATGAAAATTAAATTAGTGTTCTGTCAGTTGTAGCTTATCACGGGCAACGTGACCCTTTCGCTGAGCTCTTGCTTAACCTGCACTTCGTAAACTCCAGAAGGTTTATAAATTTGCACTCTGAGATTACACTGAGCAAGAACTCGCTTAAGCTTGGCGTAAGCAAAGTTTAAGCTCTATAAATATCAGCCTAAGTAGCATTCGGTTCCGCCCGCTAAAGCCTATGTCTTACAGCTGGCTTCAGCGGAAACGGGGCTGTTTGCCCGTTGCGATTGTCATTGTAATTTTGCGATGACTCGGTATAGTGTCATTCTGGACAGCGTTAGAGGAACTCACGCCGGGAACCTAATTAATAAATAAATATTGTAAACTATGGTGACAGTTTAAATATTTTAGCTTGTAATTTAGTGTGTAAATATGGTTGTGTGGTATGTGACGGATGCCGAAAGTGAGGTAACTTATATACAGTTTTCCCTAATTACAAATGATGGTACTTGTATATACAATTTTAACTATTCGTCCTGGTACACGCTTAAACATATTTCATTGTAATAAAGTTCACATATTTTGCTGGTTGCGGTTTTTCCGAACAAACTGTCACTTGTTTCCTCAGTTTAATGTCGGACACCAAATATGTACATTGTGTGTTAACCCAAGTTTCCACTGTTTTTATAGTGATATTAAAGTAGATTTAATGATAAGAATTTGTCTTAATTTTACATGAGCAAAGTCTGTGGTGCTATACAATGTGAAGTATTTAAATTTAGATCAGTATTTTACAAGTGAAAGTAATGGGTACTTTTTGGACTAGTAACGATAATTGCCTACTTAATAGTAGTGTAGTAAAAACATATTTTAAATAGACATTGGAATTACGATTTGTGGCTGAAGTGTCTAAGTGTGTAAGTTTAGATAGTTTTTAATAAATTTGTAATATAATCTGTAACGATTGTTAAGCGGTCTACACACCAAAGCCGCTGACCCGGCGGCACGGATCGCCGGCCCAACCCGCCGGCCTTATTTTATACAATCATGCCGCCGGCTTGCGCCCGCGCGGGCAAGCCGGCGGGGCAGCATGCCGATGCCGACGGCATCCCTCTCTACTCACTCAGTCAGTTGCCCGCCGGCTTTCATAGAGTAGTGACGTATCACTTATACATTCTCTGTTGTTGTGAAGTGTCGGCACTTTATTTTTCAACTAACCAATATGGAGTGGGACGATGCAACAGTTATAAAACTAATAGACCTCTATCATTTAAAAGAAATATTATGGAACCCAAAAAACCGTGACTACAAAAGCCGGCCAAAGCGTTACGACGCATTTAATGAAATTGCCAGTGAATTTGCTACCGATGTACCGGAAATCGAGAGAAAGATAAAAAATTTAACTAGTCATTATTACCGAGAGAAAAAAAAAGAAGATAATTCAAATAAGTCTGGTGCGGGTACTGATGATATTTATCATAGTAAATGGTTTGCCTACAAATCACTAAATTTTCTGCAGAACAAAAATGTGCCTACTGGAACCACCGATACTGTAATTAAAGATTTAATTTTTTTTTATTTATAATCAGGCAACTAGGGCCCCATAGACATATAATTATATTAGTTTATTTATTAGTGTATCTTTGTATTTACATTTTAACCCTTTCCCGGGCATTGGCAAAAAAGTTGCCACTCAGGTAAAAAAAAATGTGTTTGAAAAAAATTAATTGAAATGTTGAAGACTTATTCAGTGCCTTTAATAAAATCCATAATAAAAAAATACACAATAAATTTTGATTTTGACTAGATATACTTATTTATTTTTTATTAAATAAAAGTAAAACGGCTAAACGGGCAGTCTTTTTCGTCTTTTTTCGCAGGACACACCGTCGACGAGCCACGATTCACAACGAGATTCACAATCAAATCAAAATGATTTACCACAGATGTCGCCAGAAAATACAACTTGCCAACGAAATAAACGTCCTAAAATCAACCCTAATAAAGAGTTGATATCCGAAGCATTGAATATTATGAAGAATGTCTCCCAACGACCAAATGTGACAAAAGATGAGGATGGTTTATTTGGAGACTATATTGCGGGTCAGTTAAGACAAATGGATCGACAAATGAAAGCTATTGTGAGACATCGGATCAACAATATTATATTTGAAGCCGAAACTGGATATAGATCCGATACATTTACGGATTTTGCAAGACCAAGTAGTGTTTCTAGTTCACACAGTCATCCAGGATACTATACAGCATCTTCACTTCAACAGACGGTAGTAAGCCCTTCTACAAATAACTTAACTTCTTCTGAATACTCTGCCCAAACAAACCCAGATCCACAAACAATTCAACCTTCGTCACTAGAAACATTTGCTGAAGAATACCTAGCTCTAAATTCTTCTGATAGTGTTATAAAGTAATCTTCAAAATATGTACTAAATATTTAATTTTCTTTTTGGTATAATAAAGGTAGCTATAGGTTTAAAGTTAAAGTTATTTACCCCATTAAAGTTAAATTTAAAATTAGTGTTGACTATTCCCTTCACACGAGTAGAGCTTGACATATGTGCGAAAGGAATAGCAAGGTTTTAATTTTAGTTTAGTGACACTTCTACTGTTACCAATAGTTAATATCATGTTATTGGTTTACAAAAACACATTTCTTATTTTGTTTAAAACTTTATTATACGAATCACAATAAAAGTGTATCCCACTATGTGTACGATTTACGATTTTAGATTTAATGGATAATACATGGAACTACTTAATGATTAAAAATAATATTGATTATATGAGTTGAGTTATTGGTTATATTGCCATTCTAATCCTCCGACACTAGAAAGAAAATAATGAGTCAACTCCACTCTTGTATCCTCAGCGGTCACTGTAGTATCCGAGGTTTGATTGTCTTCTCCTGACATATTATCTAAGCAACTGTCGTTTTCAAGATGTCTACGCCATTCACCGGGAAAGACTTCTCCTTGATTATTTTCAGTATCGTATTCGTTTTGCTGAGTTGCAGCGGTTCGTTTGATATAATTAAATAAATGTATACACGCCAAAGTTACAGTAGTAGCTTTTTCTGGGATTAGCTGAATAGGTCTATGAAAAATCTTAAATTTGTGTGTTAACTGCCCAAACACGTTTTCAACTACTCTTCGCCCTCGACATACTCGATAGTTAAAAACCCTCTTAGATGATCCCATTGTGTGATTACCATCATAAGCCTTTATAATATGGGGTTGCAGAGGAAACGCGTCATCACCCAAAAAAAAATACGGTATTGGTAGATTCCTTCCGGGTAAAGGGGTTTTATGTGGTATATTCAATTCATTATCATTTAACAATCGACGTAATGCTGAATTATTAAAAACCCCACCATCTGAAATCCGACCCTGACATCCCACATTAGCATACAAAAAGTTGTAATCAGCATCTACTAAAGCAAAGAGTACAATACTGAAATATTTTTTATAGTTTATATAATCACTTCCACTTTTTGGGGGACATTGAAGTTTTATATGTTTCCCATCCATTGACCCAAGACAATTGGGTATTTGCCATCTTTTTAAATATTCATCTGCAATTTCTCTCCATCCTTCCTGACTCCTTGGAATTTTCACATAATGTGGAAGTCCTTCAACTAAAGCATCACATACTTCAGGAATAATGCTTGAAATTAGTTGAGGAGATACTTTAAAGACGTCGCACAGGCTACTAAAAGAATTTCCTGAACTTAGGTATTTTAACGTTATTGACAATCTTTCCACTGGTGAAACTGCTTTTCTGTAATTTGTGTCTTGTTTAGCTATTTTGTGTCCAACAATATTCAGTAAATATTCAAAGTCGGTACTGGTTAATGACAGGAAAGTCTTAAAAGAAATGGGTTTGTATAGAACCAAGTCGTCTTCCTTTAAATCACTTAATCTTTGACAAGTACTGTATTTATTGCGACTCATTAAACTTGGCCTAACCCAACACTTTCGTGTGTTGAGGGATCCACCGATAATAACTCCACAAACTGCTATTATTAAATCACTGTTATCGTCCTCCTCCATGTCAATCTGAAAATACTACTTCTGAATTATTCGAAACACACACGTCCAATCTCTACGACTATTTGGCAATTACTAGAACACCACATGCCGCGGCTGTCGTGCCGCCGGCTTTGCCGCCGGCAAAGTCGTTCGGCTTAGACATTCTGAAGCCGCCGTGTTAACCCGCCGGCACTAAGCCGCCGGGCTGTGCCGCCGGGTCAGCGGCTTTGGTCTGTAGACCGCTTTAGGAATAAAAACCTTTTTTCTTTCGAAACGATTATTATATAAGAAAACTAGCTAGCAACTGCCGCCGCGAATTTCGTTTCTCGTTAATGTGATTTTACTTCGCCTACCTGTTTAGTACGTACCAACATGGAACATTTTGCTATGCTACGCCAGCGACTGTTCGGTTTTCCGGAACGATAACTTATTAGGTTGTTGAATTTTTCAATATATAAACCTCAGAGTTTATGTCATAAGTTTTTAATTAACAAATAAAAAATAGGGGTTAATCGTAGAGGGGTGAAAATTAAGGGTTGTATGTATTTGTGTATGCTGTACCATAAAAATAAAAGTTAAGGGGTGGACCACCCTTATCACTTAGGGGTTTGAAAGATACAGTAGCTGATTCTCAGACTTACTGAATATGCATTAAAAATTCATAAGAATCGGTCGAACCGTTTCGGAGGAGTATGGGAACGAACATTGTAACACGAGAATTTTATATATTTGAATTAGATTGGGACCTGATTTTGGACCACATAAGGAAAAGACAGATAAACAAATCCTGCTTTGACTAAGTATATAGTAAGTTATATCTGCGTATCCTTGTTTCAGAGTGAGCAGTCATCACCATTCCGCCGGTGGACAACGGGCAGTGGCGCGGGCAGTTCCTATAGGCATCACGAGCATCGCAATATTTATAATAAAGTAAGTTCTTTTTAGTGTATTTATAATTATTTTTTTATAATTTTAAATGCCTTTTAAATGTTATATCATGACTATAGACTCGTCGAGCTTGTCGAGATTTTTGATATACATAATAATTAATAAATAAGCTATGCTTAGTATTATATAATTAATAGTGGGGTGGTCACTGGAGTTACCATTCTCCTCTCCTACTTTATTTGTGAAATATATGCCGATTGGTGACACAAGAGCTTCACTTATAAAAATAAAAAGTAGCCCTATATATACTGTGTACTATATATAGGATTACATTAAGTTTGTATATTTAATATTTGTACACGACCTCCGAGATCACTCTCATCTTCCCTACTAGTTTCCAATCTTTCCCTTATTATATCATATTCCAAAATATACTATAATTGCTCAACACAACAGTCTATGCAATTTTTTTTAATTTTTTAATTATTTCTTACAGCAAATGAGCGAAGGTGGCAGCCCTGGTGGCGGTAAAAGCGGCGGCGGAGTGGCTCGCTGGTCACTCGGCCTCGAACACCTGCTTGCGGACTCGGCCGGCGCGGCTGCCTTTGCCCACTTTTTGGACAAGGAGTTTGCCGCGGAAAATATTAGGTGAGGTGTTTGTTGGCAACCCTGACGGCGTAATAATAATTTTTGGATCGCAGAAGATGTTATCAATTCTATGTAAGCAATTGTTCTAATTTCATTCGGATTTAAATAGAAAAATAATATAAATCGTTACTTAAGTTGATTTTAAAAATGTATAATAATTAAGTATAACGATTATATTATAAAGAAAAATCGAGATTAGCAACATATAGTATGTATTTAGCCCATTAAGCGCTGTAGCACTTTTGGATTAGTATTCATATACAGTTTATTTTGGGTGACGAAATTGTCCTTTAAATTGCTCAATAATTTATCAAATATGTACAATAGAAAATACGCATACAAATGTTATATTTGTGTTACACGATAAGAGTTCATCTAAAAATAGATAACAATTATGTACGGCCACTTGCTAATATTTGGAGAAGTTTTAACTAACCCTGTAACACTTAAAGAGACCTTCGTTCCGACTATTCCTATTACTACATTTATTTTGAATCTTAAATATATACTGATTCTGTAGAGATACTTGTTTACTCAATATATATGCTGATTTATTCAAGAAATTACATGTGCTTGGCACATATTGGTACTCGTAACATTCGTAACCTCTGTCAGTGGGCGAGCGCGCAGTATGTAAACCCGCTAATGCTCTAAACAGTTTAAAACAGCTGAAGAAGGGCTTTAATAATATATAATACATAGCCCAATCACAGAACCAGTAATGGTATATATTTGGTTCTGTAATTACGATCCTAATTCCTAAAATATTCTAATTGCACCGGTTTACTAAAAGTATCGTCTGTCTCTTTTTATCACAGCGATAAAACATTTTGACAGAAAGAGATGCAAGTTTATAAGTATGAATCCACGAAAGCCGAATATGTTTATATGGTAATCCTGAATATATCAATAATTACATTTTTAACAGATTCTGGTGGTCCTGCGAACAGTATCGAACGTGTTCGGAAAATGAGTCAGAAAGCGTTGAAGTTCGCGCGTCGCTCGCGAATGAAATTTATCAAAGGCATTTGGGTGACAAAGCCTCAGAACCAGTAAATATAGATGCTACTGCAAAACGGGCTACGGCACTACGCCTGGATCAGAGGCCACCTCCGGCTGATTTGTTTATTCAGGTATTTAATCGACTTACATAATTAATTGGCCAATCGACATCTTTGTACGTTGAAGAAAACCAGCACGTCTAAGATGAAGATAGCATATGACCGATGTCAATAATAGATATCGATATTATTGAAGAGTTGTAATTCTGTACAAAGCGTATTTGTTGGGCATTTTTTTACCGATTAATTTAGATTTAATCTTACATTATCTGAATTTTTTATAGAGTTTGATGTCGTTATAACACAGATGGCTACTTTATATTAAATATTACTTAATAAAATAGTTAAAAAATATATTAGATACATATCGTTTTCTTTACTTAATTTTTTATGTAAAATTATTTTATTGCTACAGGCTCAGAAACAAATATTCAACGTTATGAAGTTCGACAGCTACCCACGGTTCCTACGTTCAGGAGTGCATGCTGAATGCGCACGCGCAGATCTACGTGGCCTGCCCTGTCCTTATCTACCGCCGGCTGAGACTAATAAAGTAATTTATTTGTGTATATATATTATATTTACATTTTCTTAAATAATCAATTTTAAGACTGGCCCAGTCGATACTTGCTATGCTTATCGTTCCAATTAGTGATTTAGTATTAAAAGTAATAGACAATTTTAGCAATATATTGTTTATATTTATCTCCCAATTACGTAGTGCCAAGTACGGTGCGGACGTATATTATGTATGTACCTTAAACTATAAACGTCCATTGACTAAATTTGTAATTGGAAAATCATTTTCGTTAGGCGAGACCAAAGAGTCGTTGGTACATGGTACATATACATTTTTGTATGTGAAAATCCAAAATTTCTTATAAATATATTGTTCAGGTGAAAAAGTCGTCGTCTAACGCATCAGAAAGACGTCGCAGCGGAGGCGGTTCCCTATTGGGCTGGAGGCTGCGCTCTGTGTCAAGAGATCGCGTTGAAGAAGATACACCACCCACCACAGATGTGAGTATTTAGTATACAATTTTGTAATAATAGACATTCATTCGGATTTTAAACCTTTTCAATTATTTTGATTCCGGAACAAAACACAAATTTCCCCTGAAAGCACTCCCAAAACCAGGTCATAACAAATTTGATTGCTAAACATAACAGAAATTGACATCAGAAAAAACTGGAATAGAGAAATTAAAACAAGAAAAAGAACTTCTGTTCCAAAAAAAGCGTAATTATTCTTTAATAAAAAAAATAATTTTTGGTCCAGGCCATTATAATAATTATCATTCTAATTTTTTATTGGTACCCATAACTACGAGGCTATGGTTACTTTGTATGTTATACACATTGCATTAGATAAGTATTAATAATTGCTAAGTTTAAACGAGAGAGCTTATTTCTTGCGTAACAGAAATAAACGAAAGGTTAAAACAAAAAAAGGTTGTTTATCATTATCAAGATATCGCATTTTTATAACGTCGGATGTATGTCAACTGTCAAAATCCTCTAAACAAATTTATACAGTGGTACATATAACAATAAATATCAATCCACGCAACACTTGTATGAGTACACAGGAATATAAACAATACCGAACTAAACAAATAAGTTAAACTAATATTGAACTATTTCTTAGAATTTCACAATTGTGAAATAATTACCGGCGCGTGGTATGATAATGTTGTATTTGTTAATAAATAATTGAAGGCGCAAAATATATTTTTTAGTTGACAAAGTAAATAATGGTGTTAACCTACGTTATTATAACGTACGAGTGTGACCTTCAGTGTACTGGAAAAGTTCAGAAAACGTTAAGCACGTTTTGTTACGAAATCTTTATAATAATATTTTGATTTTCTATTTGTAACTGATATATTGTTTATATATTAAGATAGTTTGTAGATCTTAGAAAAGTATTAATAGGTCCTAATCCCATTTTCCAAAACATAACGAGACCATTTCCGATTAGAATTAACATTAATATATCATATAGGTGTTGTTAACACAAAGGATATGTATAAATAATGAATATAAAATTTATCTTATCAAATCTCATTTTACGGCACTATAAAAATTCCACCTGTAAGCCCATTGTAAAATGAATTATGACCCCTATTAGTGAACAAATAACCAAATGAAAATATAGATTAAAAAATGAAATGAATGAAAATGAAAACCGCCTATGTTGTTCAGTTGTATATAATAAATACAATACAACTAAACAACAAAGGTAAGTTATTGTTTTGTTCCAAAAATATGCTAAAAAGTCAATGTTTTCTAGGCATTCCAAAATAATTACAATAAAAATAAATGTATAGAACAAAAGTTGAGTACGAATATGTCTATATATATAATAGTTTATAACTGTGAATATTGTACAATTGTGATAATAAATCAAAGATAAATTATGTTTGGATTTCGGCAGCCCTACTGATATTCATTTGCCCACGCTTCAAGCAGCTATGCTAGCGTGGAATATCACAATGCCAAACAACTTGTACCATATTTTACTATTTATCTTGACGATATGGTGATTTGCAATTATCATTAGACACGCCTACATACCATAAATTATGAGACAAGAGTTTTTATATATGCTGTGTTATCTTGATGATGACTTTGATATTAATAGATATTCTATAAATAAATATACTAATTAACAACAAAACGTTAGCCACTTTATTGACCAAAAAGGGATGGTATAAAGGATGTGTGTAGTCAAGGAACAGTCACAATAGAAACTAATGAGAATCTTCGGCCTAGTCCTAGGCAAGACAATTTAAACCAGCTAATGTCAAATAAATCCTTTTTTTTGTGTGGTATATATTTAATTATAGGTTTTGTTTTTCATAAAAGGTTTTTTTGTAGACCAAAGGATCGTGATATGTTTACTAACTAAAATTTTCTGCTTCAATTAAGTACCCAATATAGTTTATACATTATCTATGTTGTTATTTTCTGTTTTTTTAGAATTTAAATGAAAAAAAATATACATTCGTTAAGTTTGCTTATTTTTTGAGTGAAGATGTTGACTGGAGTATCTTAATTAGCGTTTTGCACTTTAGAAACAGAGATCAACTACAAAATTGACAATATTACGTGGGATTTGAATAATCAAGAGATTCAAGAAATTTAAACGCTGTGTACTTTTTAATTTGTATTGTATATGTTGTAATTTCTTCGGTCTACATATTGTGTAGCTTTTTGGCTGTAATTCTCGGCAATTGTGTGTTAAATGTGTTGAAACTAACTGTTAAATGAATTATCAGTATTATAACAAGAGTTTACGTATGAAAATCAAGAAAAAAAATTCTTTGCAGGTGGTTGCGGCCAGTCAAACGTTATCTGGAGGCTGTTCTCTTTGCCGTGTGGTGTTACCTGATGGAGCGACATCTGTGGTTGGTGTAGACGAGGGCGTGACGGTGAGAAGATTAGTAGACCGTCTACTGCAAAGAAGAAACCTACTCTGTACTACTTACGACGTCCTGCTTGATGATCAGGTAAGAAAAACAAAGTGTTTAATAAAGAAGCTATTTTAACTAAAAAAACATCTAATAATTATAATCATCATTTTTAGTTAATATTTTAAACAAGAACAATCTCTTTTGTATTTTGAATTATTTAAATTTAAAAATAACACGTTTTTAAATATCATTTTTTGAATTTACTTTTGTAAATACTTACTTCTTAACAAATTATGTTTGTATATACAGATAAATACCAAATAACATGAATTTGATGATCTAGTTCCACATAAACAATCATATATCAAAGGGCCATATGTTTAATACTATATTAATTATTACAGGGCGAATCCCGCGTGATAGACGCAGAATCACCATCGACAATACTCTCGGGAAAATGTGCGGTCGTAGAGAGACGTTGTGTCGTGCGCGTACGAATCGGACCCCGCGCCGTGCTCGTAAGATGTCGCCCCGCAAGGAGATTACGTCATGTACTAAGGCCGTTATTGCAAAGATACCCTCCAGATGGAAATGTGAGGAATGTACCCACAGATGCGCAGGTGTTGCATCCTGATACTTCATTACAGGTACGATATATTAATACTGCATAAGTAAGTTATGACTGTGTGTAAAAATGATTTTTTGAAATTCGAACCCATATCATATTATGTCACACACACTACCATAGATCCCCCAATATTTTTTTTTTTTAAGACGCGTAAGCATTAGTAATAATTATTCTAGATCGTCAAAACAAATTCGAGTTTTCAGAGCTGACAAACGTCTCTCTATATTAAAGTCTTTAACATGTTAGACCTTAGATGACACACTTAGACAATTGATATTTTATTAACTAAAACAAAAATAATATTAATTATTTATTTATTATTAGGAATTAGACGGGGCTCGGCTGCAAATAGTAGAATTCGGTGAAGGTGATTGGCGTGCTGTGATAATTAACCAGAGAGGGGAAAGGGAAGATGACGGTGACTCCATACCTGACGTCACATTACGGCCTCACGATGAAGACACGCTGGTGAGATATTGCATATACGAATGTAGGAATGTAAAACGAAAGTAAACGAAAGAACGTGGGAGAAGGATGGTGTACTTTTCCCCCAACCTAAAGTATCCTGGACCAGTCTAATCACTGACCGGCCCGAAGGCCCATGTAGTTAGACTACGGTCAAAAACTTGTACATAGCTTTAGCTGTCGGAACTTTGTTATAGATCAATACGAAGACGCGCCCCACCAATTTTTGGTTGAGGGGATCGCGGGCTGCGGGGAATTTGCCCCGAGCGTCAGTTGCGAACCGTCAGCTATTCATTGTAGTGTGCGTGTGTAACGATAACACACAAACATGGACGGAAGCTTACACATATATACTATAAACGGTTAGGAGATGCACTATCTGTAACGCGTTTTAGGGTATGACGTCATCATATTGATTGTAGGCGCAGATTGTATGGGTTAATATAGGTCGGTTATCGAAAGCTGGCGCGTTCACAGTACTCACACTAATGCAATTTCACTATACAGTATGTTTAAAAATATGACTTTTTTGCCATGCCATATATTTTAGTCTACTCTTGTTTAAGTAAGGTTGGGTGGGTTGTAAATAAATAAAAATGTGTCAAATACATATAAATATTATGTGCATACGAGGGTGGATCCAAAAGTTCTAAGCCCGACCGAAAACGTTAAATAGTTGTTTGTGTAAATAATTTTTCATTTTTCGACATAACCTCCACCTAGCTCAACACACTTCACTTTTACTTCACTAACAATTCTTTCAATACTCCTCTTAGAAACACCAGTCGCATCTGATGTCAAATTAATAAAAATATAATTTTTTCACTAAACTGTTTTTATTAAGATGCTTAAAATAATTAAAAACATTGTGCACCATTTCACGAGATTCTCCTGGTAATGTTTAGACGGAATATATTTCATTAGACATTTTTTTTTTTAGTATTCTAACCTCCAACCAAATAAGTAAACAAACACAGTCCACAGACAAAATAATAATGAGAAAAAAGATCAACATGTACAGTAAAGATCAACATAAACAGTAGCAAAAGCAAAACAATAACTGTCTCTTTTATACTAATAAGCTTAACCGAGCGCGAGAGAGACGGACAGTCTTTTCATGATGCATATTCAGTTTGCATTGACAGTCGCGCTTATTCACAGACACTACACAAGCACAAAGTGTAAATGTGTTGAAGCCGCCAGCTTTAGATAACATACCAATACAGATAGTACTGTAATTGGTTAACAACATCTCCAATATGTATTGACACCCAACATACGTCAGGTTATTACGTCCAATCACAATCAAACGTAACGCTTTGTCTTGCATCTTTCGTTTTACATTCTCACCCCAGATTCTAATTTACAAGATTAATAAATACAATTACAATTTACATTATTTTTTTATATATACATTGGACACGCGTTGTCGTAAAAATTATTTTGATAAATACAGTCGATAAAGATATCCTATATTTCATTAAAACTAGAAACAAAGTAACGAACGAATTAAGCTACTTTAGATGTCTGCCTGTCCTGTTCGGCGGTATGTATAATTATATTTTCAATAACAATGCAATATTTTTTTATAGAGTATAGACCGCACCTCTGGCAGTTCAGGAGGCTTTAGCGAGGCGTCACGTAATGGGGTGAACACAGATGGACCCAATCCCCAGCCCTCTTTGTCTCAAGGCCCCGTACCCGCTAATAGAGTTAGAGCTACTTTACGGCCCGGCCCACCCTTACATCATCACCCACCGCGTAAGTATTCACTAATGTATTACACAAAAAGAAGTAACAATGTTAATCGAGAACCCCTATGAATACACTTATTTGCTGAATGTGCTTTGTTTCATGTTCCTTACATTAACACGAACTATGAAAAAAACTCAGTTTTATATAGCGCAGCCCGGACATACAACGACCAATATTTAAGCCTTGACCTGTTTAAGCTATCGCGGAATATGATTAAAAGAAGTATTAAGAATACCCATCGCGCAAAATCACCTGCATCATGAGCATACCCCACATACACACCTTCACGTACTTACCCTCACTTTTACACCATCATACAACACAACCAAATTAGGTACCACTTAGATAAACGTATTGAATAGTTTTTATTTGTTTGTTTCCTTTTATAAATTCTTGAACCATTTTGTAGTTAAATGTATTATTATGTATTCCATATTTGGCTATATTTTTAATGTAACTGTTTGTTATTGTATATAATTTATGTTAGCTGTAGGTTTACAAAATAAAAAAAAATGGTGCGTGTACTTATGTACGCGCGTAAGAAGTTATACTTCTTTGGCTTTCTTTATTTTTTTTGAAATATTAAATAACTAATAATAGATATTTAGCGTTAATAATTTAACAATATTTGATATTTAGTATATTGTTCAATTATTAATTAATATTAATAACAATTATTATTTATTATTTTATTATATTATTAATTTAATTTAATAACTAGGTATGTTTCATAACCTTTTAACTAAGTAACAATAGGTCTTTGTGAAAAAGCATTGCTAAATTTCTTTGAAAAATAATTAAAACTGCTTTATTTGTTTAAAAGGTACTACAAATGTCATTATGGTCAAACGTCACGCATATTCTATTTCTTTTTTCGGCGCCCATACTGAATTTTGTGTCATGGTGCGCGCGCATCGTAAAATTTCACTCTCATAAATTTTTCATAACGCGCCTAAAGAAGTATAACTTCAATAATTGAACTATTAGAATGTATATGCTATTATTAAATTAAAATTTCCCCTCTTACAGATTTCTTAGAGAATCTCCGTGAAACCCAGAGGCAGCGTCTGCAGCCGCGGACACCGCCACCGCTTCCGCCTAAACCCACGCAACGCACAGCGCCCACTGTCGTCTGAACGCCGAAACAATATACTCGGATAATCGTGTACAATCTTATAAGTAGCGGCACGAAACTCTAGCGCTGACCGTTATTGCGCAGAAGTAAAAAATAAGGTACCTGAGGGGGCTAGCGGAATGAAGAGCGTCGATTGGCTCTCCAGTCGCATTTTGTCCCCCGCGCGACAGTACACATGCGCAGCAATCCCCTCCACGTATCGGCCAGCGCTAGACTTACGTGCCGCTGGTTATACGATTCGTTGGAAATGCCATATAAGTGCATGCTGACGGAGTTAAATGCAACATTATCTAACGATATATGAAGGGGTTTCAAACGTCAATAGCTGTATGGACATATAGTGATAACTGGAAACAACGCCAACTAGCTGTAATGAAAGGAACATGCCTGAAACGCACTATTCCAATCATTGGATCTGACGAGATCAAATTATTTTGAATACTGTTATTTACATTAAGTATTTCTTTTGTGACGTTATTGTTAAGTGTAATCTTAAAAGATCGATAGGCATTTTTATTTTAATAATAAAAATCTTTTCATAGACTTATGCAATCTCTTTTGAAATCTGATCATTCCAAATGTATACCAGTGAAATAATAGGTTACATTTTATAGTTTTAGCTTTAAATAAAAAAAACATGCTTTACTTGGCAATACAACATAATGTGGCTGGTTAAATATTGCTTTCTAAAATGAATACAAATCAAAGAATTATAATTGTTACTTTTTAGAGTTGAAAATGATCTACTAATTTTGAAACAATCTGTTAAAATGCCATTTTTATTAGATGTATTTCATATATCGAAATGTATTATTAATGTACAAAATATAATCCTATTAGTTAAAATTTGTAAATAAGAAATATAAAATTTAATTTATATTTTTAGAATGTTTTGATGTACAATTATTGCACTTTTAAGTCAACTGGCATCTAAATTATCATACAAAATAACTATAGTTTGTAGAGATTTAAAAGTTTTGATACAATAAAAGTGTTGCAATTGATGTTGGTTTTTAATATTATTATACCCATTATTAGCATATCTAATAAATTGTCAATGAATTAGTAAAATGTTTCTTGTATTTAGATAATTTGTCTTCAAAGAACAACAAATACTTCAAAGCTTTAGCTTGTTTAAGTCACTATCTACAATGTATATATTTACCACTAGCTGATCCGGCAAACGCCGTTTTGCCATGTCATTATATCATTTATGGTTATTGTGCCTCACGCGGACTTTTTTGTAGATATTTATAAGATCTTCAATTACTTAGAACATTTTATGGTTCTATCTTTAATAGTTTAGGCAGGGTACGCAAAATAACTTTTTTGGTTGATTTTTTACACCTTGTGTCCGAAAAACCCTAATATCTTACGGAACCCTATTTTTGTTCAAAATTAAATATAGCCTATATTACTCGTGGATAATGTAGCTTTCGAATGGTGAAAGAATTTTTAAAATCGGTCCAGTAGTTTATGAGCCTATTCATTACAATCAAACAAACAAACAAAGTTATCCTCTTTATAATATTAGTGTAGATTTGTATATGTCAACATACATATAAAAATAAAAAATTGAATATTGTATATTTTATTAATTACTTATCAGCTACAACTGGAGTTTCTTCACTATCAGTTTTTTCTGGCACCACAGTCTTCTCTTCTGGCATTAATCTTGTTAGTTTGGATGGGTCTTTAGGTGGTGCCCAATCCGGTATTATTTTCCCATGCACTCTCCAATTACCATAAACATTGGACAAATGCTTCTCAAATACAACATATTCCAAGACATCCTTAGCAAGAATCTCACTACCATGCAATAGTCTTCCAAAACGGTCATACACGGACAACTGCTGACGAGTGTGGAAGCGAACAGTGATCTGTAACAGAAATTTTCTAATGAAATATCAGTTTAAACTCAAATCTTCTCTATTGAATGTATTATTTTAATATGGATATTAGAAAGCTTCTTAACAAACTGCAAACCTGTCCAAATATATTCTCTTTGCTAATAACATCTGTACATCTGGCATGAACTACTCTTGGTGGCTCTAGTGATTCCAAAAACTTCCATCTTATTGTCTTTCCAAATGAATTATGCCGAAATTCAGGATATGCCTTCTCTGTAACATGTGTTCTCAAGACATGCCTATCATTATTAACAAGACTTTCATGTGCCTTAACATAAATATCTTGGGCTATCCGGCAAAATTCTTTGGTATCAAAATCTTCATCAAAAGATTTAACTTTACGTATTGCCATCATTGATTTAGATTTTTTTTCAAGCAGCTCTACAGTTTGTTTTGCTCGTGTAGTTGATACTATGGAGGCTTTTCCATCACCCTCTGGTGGGATGTATGCCTCAAAAACACCACCTAAAATGTGATATACTTATGTAGAACAAGCATCTAAGATCAGTTTAGTGTCATGTCATGTCTTGCTCATATTGACTAATTAATTGCAATCATGCGATACCTGTCGCTGAAACGTAAAAAGGTCTGTCATTCCAAGGTCTAGTAGGAAGCAAGCCACGCTCTTTCATCTTCTGCCTGACTTTTTCTTCAGGGAGGTTGTCAATATCCTCGTTATAGTCGTGAAGATTTATTTTAAGAAATTTTTCTTTACGAAGCTTCTTAAACTTGGGGTTATAATGTTTTGATGTGGTTGTACGGTATGGTTGTAAAAGATTTGTTGCTGGAAGAAATCGTAGATGCCCTATCTGAAACATATATGAAATAGTCTAACACACGTTGAGATTTTAAAATATATATTTTTCAGTAGGTTTACGGTAAGTAAGAGTCTTGACTCCGAATCTTAGGGTTAATCTTAGTATATTTACCTTTGCCAATATGCAATTTGCCATTTTGAATCAGAACTCGGAACCCACGTTATAGGTTTAAGGCTAAGTTGTTCAATTTGTGGTATAATGTAAGAATATTTTCCTCGGCTTAGTGTTTTTAGTTGATTTAGTGTTCAACTATAAATCTAATACATTACTTAAGCACCATATTATTTTTTTATTATTTTTTTTATAATTTTATGGCCTAGTAACAAGACCTTTAAGCCAACCATATTATTTAACATTTAGTACACAGATTCACAGACCGAGTAGTTAATACTTTATGGTATGGTATGGTACCAGAGTAGGCTATACGTATACGTAGTACTAACATGATATAACGTCTTAGGTGTGGCAGCTAGGTGAAGGGTATCGGGTTCGATTCCCGGTTCGAGGGCAAGTTTTAATTTAATTTAAATTTGTTCTCGGCCTTTGGGAGGGTTGTGTGGTACCTGGCGAGTGCTTATACCGTTCACGGAGGACACGGTCGAATTTCTAAGGCAAGTGCCAGAGCCATAAAGGGAAAAAAAAAGCCACAGGCTACGAAAATTTTAGACCAGAGAATTCTAAAATTGATTAAATGTAAACTGGGGATGTAACATTCTTCATAGATTTTTGACGTTATACTTCTTTAGGCGCGTTATGAAAAATTGATAAGAGTGAAATTTTACGGTGCTGATGATGCTACGGCATTGGACATAATTGAAAAAATATAATTTATGTTACACCTAATGTAAGAGAATAATAATAAATATTTATTTATTTAATTTTTCTTGTATTAAAAAATGCCGAATAGCCGATATTTTATTATTATCGATGAAATTCGTCGAAAGAGGACGATGTCGACTGGCTACTGTCAACCTACGTAAAATAATAAATGACAACCATTATATCAGATTTTTACGCATTAAAGGCTAGCCGCACACACGCAATAATATTGTCAAATCAAGTTTGTCAATTTGTTTTAACAATATATGCCTCCGCATATTTCTCAATATTATTGCCAATATTTACTAATTTTAAAAGGCTCAGTCACGAACTGATCCTTGATCTACGCGGAAGTATGGATAATAACAAAAAATGTGTCATATTGTGTATAGCAATAAGCGTGTTAAATAAGAAAACGCGAGCTAAAAAAAAACGATCTAATGAATTCCTTTAAAGTCTCTTTATCATTTGGGGGAACATTTTCCACACTGTCTCCGTCATAATTTTCGATCAGATCTTCGTCTTCCATTTTACAAAAATCCAACAAAAATCAAAACAAACAATAATATTTGAGACATAGAAAACAACTCATTTGACGTGTACTCCTAGATAAATTATGTTAAACTATAATATTGAAGTAAGGCCCTGAAATAACCCTGCCTCCCCCTGATATTGACGGCATATTTCAGAATTTCCGGAAATTCGCAATAATATTGAACAATACCGCAATACACGCCGCACACACACAATATTATTGACAATACGTATTTTATTGTCAATATTATTGCGTGTGTGCGGCTAGCCAAACGGTAGAAAATAAAAAATAAAGAATCAGCATATTATTTCGTTAGCTACTTTTGCGTGATTTCTATGCTCCTAGTTATTGTTTTTCTAGTTCGAACTGTCCGTTTTCTTACTAAGTGCTGTTAGTATAAAGTACTGCTTCTAGCTCTTCATTTGCTATTCACACTTCCACAGACTACACCCGTAAGAGGCGCATGATGAAAAAATTGATGTTGTCTATTAATAATATTTTTGTAATCATATGTTCTCCTTTCAAATTGTGATTTTTAAATAAGTATTACAAAATTTATTAAATTATCGTGTCGTCTTTTTAAAATATATAATTAAAATTTTAATTGTAGATTTTTGCATTTTTTTCGTTTATACGTGATTTTTATATTTCATACGACAATCATAATTTTCTTCCATATCTCATATTTTTCAACACACATAAATCTGAGGGCTGATTTTTTGTTCTTCTTGTGTTAAAGGCAAATAGGCGATTAAAATAGCAGTTTGTAAGAGAACAAATTTTGTTTACTCAGAAAATCGATATGTCGGTGTTTTAAAACCGGATATCCGGCGACTCCATACACGTTGTCTCTAGCTCTCCGACCCAAAGATCTTCAAGCGTTTCTTTCTTTTCCGAACAGGCGCAGTCGAAGTGAACTCGCAAAAGGAGTAAAAGGCTCCTACATAACCTGTAACTACGTAAGTATAAGTGCATAATCGATTAGTTTTTCATTGTATTTCAGTTGTATTTACAAATCCTAATTTATAATCTTTAATAATTTCTCGATATCCTTGCTGAGTCATTTGCGGAGGTTGTGATTTGGATTCACAAAAGATTAGAGATTTTAGTGATTTATTGTGTCTTGCCCTTGTGGTAAGTAGGCGTCGCCTCGTTTTGATAAATAATTTCAATTATAATTAATTGAAATTATTTAATTTGATTAAAATAAAATTATGTTTTAATTCTTCAACATGTGGTCTTTCGGGGCGATGACCTTTCGTTAATATCCTAGGGCCCCCCTCTTTCCTCAAGTAAATGCCACGTGTATTTTGTTTCAGCAATATATTGTATGAGTCAAAAGGTAGAAAAACCAGTATTATCGGGTCAACGGATCAAGACCAGAAAAAGAGGTAAGCATTTATTATAGCTTTTATAAGTCCCATGCTCCTAATTATTTAAGATTACTTATCTATCGCCTCAAGTTGTCTTATGGAAATAAAAAAGGACTGCTTAAAGTAGTCGTTTTTTCTGCATAGCCTTAACCTTGGCACACAGTTACAATATTAATGAATCACCTGAAGTGGGTCATGTGAACATTTATAATTCTCTTGTGGAAGTACTGTTAAACGATAATGCCCAAAATAACAGTAGTTTGATGAGCTCGTTTGATATTTAACTTTATAGCTACTCTTTAATCATGACATGTTAAAAACTGATGTCATGATTAAAGAGTGGCTATATAGTACCATGCTCATTTCTTTGTAGTTAAGATACAATGCAGATTTACTTTATGTTCAATGTGATAAAACTTGTTAGGGTGGGAAAGACAACTTTTTTAAATATTAATTTGTGATTGAAAATAAATTTTAGCTTATTTTTTAATCCATAAAACAGTTATTACTAAGTTTATTTAGTTCTATATATATTTTTTTTTTCAAGCACAATGTAGCCACAGCTTTGCCCCAGAATGGAATAGATGTGTCCAAACTGGCTTCTCTTGACTGTGGAGATTAAACTATTGATAAAAGCTATACCAAGCTATTTCTATTAAATAGATTTGGTACGCATATCAATAAACATTTCTTTTATACTTCAAACTATTTGCTAAACTAAATGTGTTATCTGTATACTACAGCTAAAAAAGGTAATATGTGCAAACTCAAACTTGAAATTCGGAATGTTATTTGTATGTAAGTTGGCTTTGGTTACCCTTTAAGCTAAAACAATTTATTAAGTATAGAAAACCTTCTTTAACATAAAAGCTTTTATAACTTTATCAATGTTAGCTACAATGATGAGGGAATCTAGCTAAAATGTCTCTCAGTGTGAATTAAGTTAATGATCTAGTAAATTAATTGTTTGTAACCTTCACACTTCCATATACATATTGTTATACTGACAAAAAAAATATTATTCCAATTATTTTTTGCAATTACACATTTTAAACAATTTTTTATACCAATAATATAACATTGCCTAAGGAATCCTTCTTGAGCGTAGTATGATATTTTTTTAATATAAGCATGGCTCGTCTGTGTAATGATTTTCTACTAACTAATATTAACAAATGAATCACAAATAATTTTGCTGTTGTAGCAAAACACTTTGGGTCTTCATAGCAACAGTTTAATATTAAGTTGACTAATTATATAAATATATACTTCTATGGCTTCCAAGTAGTTTTCCTTAGCCAAGTGCTTATTTATGAATCATGTAACCTTGCTCAAGTCGTCATACACATATCAACACTGTTAATTAATGGATGATTTTCAATTGCCAACCGATATATTGTACTATATTTTTTCACTCTTTCGATTTTCGTAATTAAAATTCAACAATATAAATACTTATGCACCAAACTGTAACCAAAAATTTCTCTTATTTCCAATTATTTCATTACTTCTTTTTAATTTTTACAAGGACTAAAGTAGCTCCTCAATACTAATCACTAAATAATGTATTATTCACTTCAAGGTAATATTTAACAATAACAGTTTTTCGGTTTAATGATTTGAAATTCAGTTGCGGGGGTGGTTAAAAACATTGGTTTATGTTGTGTGAAACCAGACTTGTTTCAAATTACATAATTAGGTCAAAGTTTCTTCAGACTTCATATAATTTAGTATAAACAAAATATTAAGTATGACGCAATTTATCAACTGATTTAGTACAAACAAAACAATATTTTCTTCCTCATTCATTTACGTCATGTTCTGTTTATTGTTGATGGACTGAAAATACGATATGATTCACAAGAGATTTATGACAATGATATAGTAAATTAACTTCTGAAATGTCAGTCTGCGTAATCTCTTCCTGACGCGTAAATATAAAGAGCACCATTTATTAGGTTGTCTGTTTCTAAAAACCTTACTGGTGTGGAATTTTTACACAACTGCTACCTACCACCTTTGTTTATTATAACTTGGTTAATTACCAATTCATTTTACTGTTAAAGATAATATCCTAACCATGAAGTATCAAATATTAAACCTGCAAAGTGCGAGTTTACAGAACATATTTAAATTAAAAATAAATTTACAACTATAATTGTTTGTTTCAGATGAGAAAGAGAAGTATGACCCTAACGGGTTCCGCGACGCTCTGGTCCAAGGACTGGAGCGCGCGGGCGGCGATCTGGAGGCGGCCTATAAGTTCTTAGACGCGGCTGGCTCCAAGCTTGACTATCGCCGATATGGCGAGGTCATTTTCGATGTTCTTATTGCCGGGGGGCTATTGCGTAAGTACCAGAAAATAAAATACTAACAATATAAATACTGTTGGTTCCTTGATTTCATAGTTGCTTGCTACTTTCGCCTTACATATTGTAAAGTTTTCATTTACAAAGCCAAATTGTTTTTCTATAATTTTACAGTTACATAAAAATTCTTCATTATTACTAAAAACTATGTTCCTACAGTCCCCGGTGGTTCGGTGTCGATGGATGGAGAGACACCGAAGACAAACACTTGCATCTTCAACGCTAGTGAGGAAATGGAGTCAATGCACAACTTTGAACAGGTAATTTTTCATAAGTGTACAAATGTCTGCTTCTGGCGACCATTGCTCCACTCAATAGTGACAAAAGTTAAGATTTATCAAGTAATTATCAAATTTAATAATTACGCCTTAAACTTATACGTCAATATTAGCGTGTTCAATATTATTCAACTATTTACAAAATGTAAAATAAAGCACATGTTTGACTTAAAATGATGAAACAACTGGCTAGAGATCTGAATTCTGATGAGAATCCTTACTCGTTCGTTTTATTGCTGATTATAAAGAAATATCCCTAAAATTCAAAATCTTTTCGAAAATTGTACTCATCAGATGTGTATTCTACAGGTATTCGTGAAACTAATGCGACGTTATAAGTATCTGGAAAAAATGTTTGAAGAGGAAATGAAAAAGGTAATAATACAACATTTGTTTATTATATCATCCATAAACAAAAATTAATTAGATTTTTATAGTAATTTATTGTAAGACCTACTAATAGTAAGAAATTTAGTTTAGAGTTATTTTTATACAAATACAAATTTTTTTTTTTTTTTAATAATAAAATTAAGATTGTTTCTTCAGGTGCTGGTGTACATTAAAGGGTTCGAACCTCTGCAGCGCATCAAACTGGCAAGGATGACGGCGTTGTGGATATGTAAGTAACAATTTAAGGTATTTAATTTTTTAACTTTTGCTTTTTCAGTAGTCAAACTATTAAAGTACTTGACTCACCTGTTCACTGTTAAGTCCATACTCTACTATACCAACTAAATTAGCCCAGTTTGCCAATATAGTATTTTATGAAAATTTGTATGTACATAACGTAACTTATAAATATAAAAAATTCATTTGGCACACAATTAGAGCCGGCCCGGCGTTACCTAGCCTGGTGGGTGTCGAAATGTGCGAGATTATTACGCCGATTATCCCCGGTCCCTGTTTGCGGGGATCGATCGATAAACTCGCGGTGTTACACATAATTATTTGAACATAAAATATTATCATTGCGTTGCCTAGTTGAAATCGTCAATTCAGATGCTGATGTCCGCCATCTTGTTTAGTGACGACGGCCATTTTGTTTTACAAATTTCTAAGCTTGTTTTGCAAGTTAGTAGATTTATTATCGATGATTAATATACTGATTTTACTTTCGTAACAGATTTTAATTTAATATCAAAAACATAATATACTTAGACTATATTATTACAAAAATGTCCTATTTCAGGCAACGGATGCGTCCCACCATCAGTACTTCTAGTGCTGGTGAATGAGCACCTTCTGAAGGAAAACGTAGCTTTGGAATTCGTGCTCGAAGTATTCGTAACAATGAAGAACGAACGCGGAGTTACTTCGTTAGTTACTGCGTTGAAGAGGGGACAACTTGAAGGCAGGTGAGTGAGGCTAGGTTTACGATTTGTTTTCAATACTATATAATCTTATCTACCCACCATTTTTTTTAGAAGGTATATTTATATGGAATTTTTGTAACCGTTTTAGACAATTAGGAGTTCTGTTATATTGTGTCAATTTAAAAAGGTTGATTCCCAATCTTAAAAGTTATGTGATTTTCTATTATGTGATCATGTGTAAGATTTGGGAAAGATAAATGATGCATGTACTGGCTCATCGCAATTATTGTGATGTCGTCATAAATGTGGCTACAAATCATATTTTGCCCTTTCTATATGATTTAAGGTTGTAAAATTTGCCTTGGATTACTACATACTGCTAGAATTTATGTCAAAATTACTTTTCCATCAGACTTCTGGAATTCTTGCCCCTAAATCGTCGCAGCGAGGAATCTCTAGCCACGATGTTTGGTGCGCGGGGTCTAGGCGAAGTTGTCCGCTTGCACCGGGCCCAAGCTTCGCAGGAAGCTCGTCGGGAACTAACTCGTGTTCTTGATGAGGAGCTAAATGATGAGAAACCAGTGAGAGACATCATACCAGACCTGAGAGACATGGCGCAGAAGAATGACATACCAGACCATGAGGTGGTCGCGATTGTAAGTATTTCGTATATTACGTATATTATGATTGTATTGTATTTAATCATGTTATTTTTTTATTACAAATTTTTCACATTAAAATAAATAATTTAAAACCCTCTAAAATGATGAAACTTGATGACGAGACAGAGTGTGGCAGTTTTTAGTGTTTGGGGCTGGTGGCAACTGAGTCTTTCGGGAGTCGCTAAGCTCCTACACAGTAGCTGTCATGCTATGTTGACATGGCAATCTGATCATTATCCCACATAAATTAATATATTTTTTTGTTATAAGCTACTAACGGTAACAAAATTTTAGATTTGGCAGTGCGTGATGGCTCGTGGTGAGTGGAATAAGAAAGAGGAACTTTTGGCCGAACAAGCTGCGAAACATTTGCGCCAATATACGCCGCTTCTAGCTGCGTTTGCTCACTCCGCTAAGGCTGAAATTGCTTTGCTGACCAAGGTAATTTATTTAGTTTACCAAAAATAATTCGCTCTTTGTTCTTATCCTATCAGTTACGGATTTTATTTTTTACCTTTAAAATAGGCAAACTCAAACTCAAAATATCTTCATTCATGTAGGTAAAAAAATACACTTATGAATTGTCAAGGTAAATTAGTCGGCGTAACAAGTCACAGAAAATATATATTTTGTTACATTTTTTATGCACATAAGTAGAACAGTCACGATTAGTACATAGTCGCGTCGGTGTGGAAAGTGTGCAATAGTATCGCGTGGGATATATTTACCAGGTTCGGTTTAAAGCCGAGACTGATATCGAAGCGCAACAATATTTCTTAACAAATTCCCGAACTATAATTAGTTAATACTTCAGTGCATCTCAGGACACGTGACAACTACTCAGTTGTCAATGAATGATTACATATTAAATTTGTACAGGTCCAAGAGTATTGCTACGAGAACATGAACTTCATGCGCGCGTTCAGTAAGCTGGTTGTGATGATGTACAAGAGTGAAGTGGTTTCCGAGGAAGTGATCCTGCGCTGGTACCGCGACCCCAACTCTTCCAAGGGCAAGCATATGTTCCTCGATCAGATGAAGAAGTTTGTCGAGTGGCTACAGAGCGCTGAGGAGGGTGAGTTACTAGAGAATTATACTTTTAGAAACAATTTGATAAATATTTTATGTCCGCAAGTCTTTCCCCCAGTTGTCAAATAGTAAAAAATTTAAATTTTACAAACAAATATCAAACAGTAAAATGTTATAAAATAAAACCTCTCTATTAACTCCAACAATCTAGCAACAACGGTATGGTGTTAAATATATTTTTCATAAAATATTATTTTACAGAGTCTGAAAGTGGTGAGGACGAAGATTAATTTAAGAGCAGCGTGAGACTGACAGCGGCCGCCTTTCGAAAACCCATAGCCAAGCCAATAATCCACCCAACCCAGAGACAGTTAGAAAACTTGACCCGTATCAGTATTGTGAAAGAAAATTTAAACCTGTGTTGCCCGTAGTATGATTGAACAAAATAATAAATATGTATATTCTGTTATTCATGTATGAATGTAGTCATTTTTTTTAATTGTCTCGTTCAACCACGAGGCGGCGCTACCGACGCTCACCCCGTCATAATAATAATTCCGGGTGCAGCAAACGGATTTTCTACCACTGTATATTATTCATTTCTAAAGTAATGTTGGTGAAATACAATATTTTTTATTCAATTTTCTTAGTAAAATTCAAATAAATGTGGCGACACATCAAATTGGTTTTTTATTTACCTTTTTTTAAACATTGGCCGCGAAATTATGATTCAGAAGTGTTGACTTTGTTGAACTCAATTTTTTTATTAATATTAACTGATCATTATAATATTGCTAAAAATTTGCAAGTAGTTACCCACGCCACCTAAGGCGGCGAATTTTCATATTTAACAAGTGTTAATTTACTGTAGCTTACAGCTACTTAAGTAATCAACTTTGTATTGTGAAAATCTATTACAATATGTGCAGATACCGGCAAACATCTTTAATTTTTAGGTAACACTGGGAGTGTGGGGGCGGTGGCGAGTGACGTGTCGATGGCGTGATTGGTAAATATGTTGACGTTTGTGTCCCGCGCTGCGTCCATGTTCCTTTGCCTCCTAAGAACACTGGCGTATTGTAAAATTATGCCAAAAAGTGAAAAGAAATTGAAAGAGAATACATGAAAAGTGATCATGTGGTAGATTTAGTTACCGACCAATTCGTTATTTATGCTGACGATGATAATGAGTCCGAGGGTGATGATGAGCATCATGATAAATCCATCTCCCCTGAACCTAGACCAAGCACTAGCTCTGCTAACGACCTAATGGAAAAATATATTATTTAAATATTTTTTCTACAATCATTATTAATAACATTTGAAATTTATCACGAGCTTTGCGGTGAAGGAAAACATCATGAGGAAACCTGGGGGCCTACCATGAACTCTTATTGCGAGCCTATTGACAACCTACAACTGAGATGCATCGCTAATTCGTACCATGACATCGAAAAAACGAGACAGTTTATGTTCCCACGTGACCTTAGCGATTATCAGATTTCGTTCGTTCAATTTGTATGAAAATCCGTACTATGACCGCTCGGCTGAACCGAAATTTGACAGTTGCGCCTTCCAACTATGACAGAATAAGCGATTCTAAAAAAGTTACTTTTTGTTCACCTTTTTTGTATCGAAATGTCCAAATAATAGTTTAGAACCTATAAAATTCAATATTTTGAATTAAAACTTGTTAATAAAGTTAAAATAATAAGATTTATCTACTATGGCTAATATAGGAAAAAAATATAATATTTATATTTACGATATTTTGGGGTATTTTGAGTTTAGAGTGTTATTATAAATAAATTATTAAAATATAGACGGAGATGAGAAACAAGACGGCAATGCCCTTCCGACTACCGACTTCGTAGATATTGAGTTTATAATTTACTATAGATTATTGACTTTAATTCTTTGAAGATTTCAGTGTACCTACAAATAATTGCACATTGTTCAATAATATTCAAATAATTATTTATGCATGTCTAACAAAAACATAATCCCCCAATATAATATCATATTTTACAATAAATAAGAATGCCATATTACTAGCAGATATTTATTATAAATAATTTTTCCTCACTATGTTCATGAATTGTATTATTCTCCTCTGCTTTTTGTTGTTTAAAAAAACATAGGTATTATTAAATTTATAATGTGTAAATAATAAGCCATTTAAAAATATTATAATAACAGTATTTATTTAGTTAGGATGACTCCATCAAGATAGAAAAAGATGTCTCAGGCAATGTTCAATTGGTTATAAACATTTATTCATATAGTCTCAACTTAGCAATTTTGTCAGGTTAAGCAGTAAAGAAAATTATTATTATTATTATAGCCTCTTTATTTCCAAAATGAATAACATATTAAACAAGTATATCATCTAATTAATTATTACATAATATGTGCATGCATTAAAAAATACAATATTATTATTTATAATCTTTAAATAATTATATATATATATTCCAATCATAATTAATAATTTCAATGTATATAAGTTTGAAATGATAAATAAATTAATAAGAATCAAAAACAAAATTCATTTTTATAAATCATTATAAAGTATCATTAAATCGTTACTTAATCATTCTGTTGTTTTCCTTATTTCTGTATTTCTCTTCAGATTTTGTCTTTGTATGTTTAGTAGACTCCTTTCCATCGTTCTCTGGCACACTTGTATTTTGTTTTTGGTGTAGTTATTGTAAATCCATGTCTGGAAGCCATATGTAAGACAAGGTATTAAATATGAGTCCATAATTTTTTTTCTTAAGTTTTAAAATTCTGATTTAAGGGTTTCTTTATTGCTCCAGGATTTATTCCAGGTTATGTTGACTCGTCTTTTAACCTCATCGTCGTGTCTTATCTTTGAGAAAGATACTTGTTGACCCAGGTAAACATAGTTTTAAACATATTGTAATGTACTGTTATTAACCTTTATTGGAATAGTTTGGTGGTTCGTCATAATAATAATCTTTCAATTGATAGAAAAGATTTTACATTGTTAGTGCATACATCGAAGTTTTGTAGTGGAGATGGGAGGTTGTAGTCATTATCCCCCGCTGTGACCAGCCGTATTGGTAGATGAAGAGGGGCTTTCCTGTAAAGAAAGTATATAATTATTTATATTATATGAATTAGTTAACGTATAAATTGAGTTTGTACAATTTGAAGGAATTAATTTTTATTATATTTACTTATGATTTTAGAGTAATAAGTTGATTTGTAATATCTTTTGCAAAGGGTTTTATATCAGTAATTCACTTCGTTATAGGTATTTATTTTTAATAAACAAATTTGTGAACAATACTTACCCCATACCATTATTTTATAAGTTAAACAATTTGTAAAAATATTTATAAAACCGAAATTTTGTAAACACGAAAATATTGAAAGCTCCTATCAAAATTTGAAAGAAACGTTTAAAAATAATAAGTGTCAACTGTCATAGCACCAGAGAACTTTCCGTTTCAAATATATCAAAAGAATAGTTTTATATAAAATAAATATATATAATAAGACATAATAGCTTATTGCGATTGATGAATTATTTAAATTAATTTTATATTTTATTTATTTTCATAGAAACATCTGTCGAAGAAAGTTTGACAGTTAAATTTCTAAACGTACTCAGAAACCACAAACAAAATTATCGTTCTTTCATTCGGTCTTGCGATGCTAATACGTTTCAGCTTATAGGCGGTCATGGTACGAAAAAATGCTATTGACTTTAGGTACCTAAACTCCGCTGCATCTCAAAGGAATTGTTTTAAGAAAGTTCATGGTAGGCCCCCTGTACCAACCGGCGAAGCAATTCAATATTGCGTGTGAAGTTCCCAATCCACACCAGGCCCACGTAGGAACTACGGCCCAAGCCCTCTTGTTCTGAGAGGAGGCCTGTGCCCAGCAGTGGGACATAATAAATAGGCTGGGATGTATTATGAATAATACATAAATAAATATTATATTCTTTCATTTTTTTCCTGGTATGGCTTGAATCGCACTTGGCCGGTTTTCATTACTTGTTATCTTTTTAAGTTCTTTAATGTTAGAAGGTAGTAAGAATTATATTTTACAACTGACAATAATATCTGATAAACATTAACAATCTACAAAAATTAAAACTTACTATTTTTAAAAGTATTCTACAGTTAAATAAAATAGACACTTTTTTTGCTTGTATGTGTACGATGCTCAAACTTTCCCCCACTCCCTTGTTTAATGCTCAAGAACTTTGCCGGAACCTGTACTTTAGTTCGACAGCAGCGTGAAATGGGACACGCCTGCTTGAAAAGTAAACCCATATACCAATTTTATCAATCTCCATAAGGTATGAAATCATAATAAAATCGATCTAGACGACTTGCATTTATTTTGTACACCATTAAAAATATTTTTCTACTTACATTTCAAATGTCAATTATGAACCCTAATCCCCAGCTTGCCTAGGAACAACAAAACTACAATTTGAATAGAAAATATGCTTTGTACTAGACTGAGCTATTAAGTTTCATAAGCCCTCAATTGAACAATAGCGTGGACCCCATGTTTCACTTTTGTTGGAAAAAATGTTTCTATTACTTATACCTGAAAACTGTTATTTTATTCATTTATCATGTTATCATTGCGGAGAAAAAGCTCTATTGCGGTAGTTGTACTTTGAAGTAAATAAAAAGGTCTATATCAGATGAGTAATTACAGATTGAACACGATTACTATCATAACTGTATATAAGTTGAAAAACACGTTAGCTCCCTCTGTTTTATTTCAAAGCAATCAATGTAGTTTTTCATAGGGTCGATTATTACAGAAATGGAGCGTTCACTACATTCATTTCATTAATAAGTGGGTATACAAGTGCCAAGCTTGTTTCTCGTAAGGGTTTAAGTAAAACAGTTCTGATAATTAATGACGTAATCCATTTAAACAAAATAGAAGCTAAAACTGTATAATAAACGGTTTTTCTCAGAAATTCTAACAAACTGATAAGTAACTTAAATTATCTGTTTTTTTAAGCGCACGGCAGAATCTAGTAATTTTGTTATGGACTGAATCGTATATACCTAGGTTCCATAAAATAAACGTAGGTTATAGCGGCGTAAAGAAAGGGGTAGTATGTATCTATATACCAAACATTTTGTTGTAATATGTACATACCTATTAATACAGCTAGTAGCTACTGCATAAATATAAATTACTCGTGCGGAGAACACGTTGCTATAAAATAAACGCAAAATTAATTTAACTGTAAGTACCTATTTAAGGACTTTTATATAATATTATCAAATTTTACTTTATAAACTGTATTTAATTTGTCCTCTATTTATCCATTTTAAATAATAATTTTAACAAAGAAAAAAATTATTTCTTGTTAAACTTTAGGACACGTTAAAGTAATAAACTTATATAAGTATAATGGTATAAAGTACAAACCCTATGAATTACTAATACAAAATAGACCCTACAAATCGCAAAAAGAATAATAGACAAATCGTAAAAGTTATTTTTGCAAATAGAGCTGCGGACTTGCTTTGTCAATGGTTAAAATTAAACAAGGGATTTTGCGAAGAGAAGTCATAAAATTATAAAAATTTATGGACATTTAAACGATCTAACTTGACAGTAACGGTATTCGAATGAACCCCACATATCAATACGTAGTTAAAATAGAGCATAAAGGACAAATAGAGAAAATCGTTAGCCGGATTTCGCACAAGGGGAGGGTTTCCGCGGTATTCATCAGACGAGTTTTAACGGCCAGCTATTGTGGGTCTGTGAGACCCTTCGCGGTCCAAGGCCACGGGACACGGAGCGCCAAGGTCAGACGTCAGTTGTCAGGTGCCCAACATCTTACGCAATTAAACATGGTTAAGTGATATTTCTAGAATTTTCACTCTACAAATGTGCTACGCGTAGACGATTTGTAACTCAGATGTTTAAACTTTATAAATTCTAAAATGTTATATAGAGAACAAATGTTGTTCAATTGCACTGAACTTAGATTTTAGATTGTAAAACTCAAGATACTTAGTTTTTGTAAAAGAAAAGTAAACACGCTGGGTACAAGTTGTTATGAGTTATGCCATCTCATAATAGGGTCGCGTTAACGGCATGGTTAACTACAAATAAAATGTTAATTTATTATAATACAGCCATTTGAAAGATAAAATAAGTAGGTAAGCATTATGACAGAATAGTGAATACAGAGTATTCGGTGATAATTTACATTACAAGTTGAGATTTAATATCATGAATAAAATATCAACAATTTAAGTATTTTAAAATAATTTTTACTTTGGTGGCCGAAAAAGTAAGTTAATTTAAAGTATTTAAAAATTAAAATATAGCTTCACATTTATTTTTATTTTTTTTATTTCTACACCTTTCGCGTAATAACTATTCCTTAATTAATTAATATGCGTTTAAACTAATTGTACCATTTATAAAATGATGTAATATAATTATCTAAATATAAAATCTTTTAAAAATCCACTTTTTTATAACATTAAAACATCAAATTGAGGTAAAATGGTGCATTTGCATTGGAGCGAACGGGATTCCTGAATTACTTTTTCTGGTTTGATCATTAGACCAGAGCTTATCCTTGATTTTTTGCTCCCAGGTATATTATATCACGGGTAAATCTTTATCCGGTATTGTACTGGGATAAGTGCGTGTGCGCATGTGTGCGTCGTATTCAGAGCTACAATAAGCCAGGTGCGCGCTCTTTTCAAGCGATCTTCGTACGCCTCCTTTGCTTAAAGATTTCCTACGCAGCTGTCATTCCGATTTTCAACGTTCTTTTTTTAAATTGCGAATGTACTATAGCGTAGACAATCTAGATATTTAATTTCTCAATTTTCATAGAAATAGTGGCATCAAGATAACATGCTATAACAAACGAAAAATAAATTTCCCATGCGAATAAAGTACATACGAACACAATTTTATCAGTGACAAGCGATGACGAAACCGTACACGTAATGAAGTATGTTCTAGCACGAAGACTTACTACTTACTTGAAGAAAGTAATCTTAAAATAATATAAATCAAAAAGCAAATGCATGCATTGGGTATTAGTTAACATGGTGTATGTAAGCACGTTTTATATAACTGTATCATTAATTTTTGTATACGATTATAAAATTACATACCCACGATGTAGGTTCGATTCCAAGGAAAATAATTAGTATTACCGTACAGAAGCGACAGAATCCCTTTAAGCTACACGCCTTAAAATATCAGGAAACAACCCCTAATAGGAGGTTACGGAACATTATTACTAACTTATTGTTATGTATATTATTTTAAAAGGATAGTTATTAAAAACTCGCTATCTAGAAAAATATTTACGATAACATTTGGGTTGTACAAAATACCTACTTAATGTGTTTTAGTGTGGAATAAGAATATTTATATAATTTTATATGTATTATAAATCATGTTTTTCAATGTGCAAAAACATTATTTAAATCTTACCTATGTTAAAACAAATACTATTGTAAATTATTATCGCTCACTAACATTAAAGGCAGGAGTAACAGCCCTAGAAAATTCGTCCCAAAAAAAACTTATTCACAAACTTGCTTGGGGAAAGTACGTCCGGGAATATACAAAAGATGTTTTTTTTCTTCCTAGAAAACCAGGTAGGTATACAATACATTTAGTTATTACGTTTCGGGTTTTATGATTTAATGCCAGCTTTCGAGAAAGCTTGAATGGTGACAATTGACATTTAAGACTTTTGAAAATAGAATACTATTGAATTTTACCAATCATTGGGTGCATAGTGACGGTTTATTTTGTACCTGGTTTTTGAAGGCCAAGCTTGCCGCAAGTCGTCTACGCGTAACTATTTCAGCTGAAATAATTAAAACGAATTCTTTTTAAGCTTAGTGTTGTTTTATTGCGTATCTTAAATATTAAATATATATTTTAAAAGTGTAACTTCGCTCATCGAACGTGCGGCATATTTACCCTACATTAATTTATGTGAAGTCCCGCAATAGGGTATGGTGCAAGAGACAGTCAAAGCAGATGCCTTCTTTGCCTTCAACACGAAACAAATGTTATTGTTTCAGGAATCGAACTTCCTTAATTAATCTAGCTTATGACGCAGTTAAAGCAACGTTTTATCGTATATTTAATTAACAAATTTAAACATGCAGACCAGATTTTTAGAGGTAAATTTGCTACTTTCGTTTATGAATAAGATGAAACTAAATTAAAATGGGTGAAGCTTGTCCTACGCTGTGTATCTTTAAATTGGGCGGTTAAATAGATGTTATAATAATCCTGTCATAATCAATTACTGCAGATATGAGAAACACATATAGAGGTTTAAAGGGATCAAAATAAATTTTGTATTAAACAGTTGGAAAGTAGCGGAGTGCGGGGGCGTAGTGAGAGGATGCGAGGTCAAAAGGCCTAGCTCTAGGAACGGGACTGAGCTATCTGCACTATTAGCAAAGAGTAGTCAACATTCAACCATGAACCATTTCGATGATGTTAACTCGCCTTTGGGTGTGATTCATTATAGTTTCTTCTTTATAGTTTCTTCTTTATAGGCAAGTTGGCAATCAGCTTGCTGTGCCTGCCTTATTGAAAATTACCCAAAAAAACGAAAGTGAATCATCCGAATATTCCAATGCAAGTTTTTAATATACGTTTTATTTAGTTTACTTTGTAGGTTCAGAATATTTTGTATAAGTTTTATTCTCATTACCACAGAATATTTATTGATCTATATATGTTTAGTTATAGGTAAAACAAATCATGTGAGTCCATATGGGTATCTAGCTACAGAGATACATGAAAATACATAACATACATAGGTCTGTCTCCGACAGTTAAAACCAAGCCATACACGAGCTTCTATTAAAGAAGTTTACAGCTGAATGGCGATTATTTTATTATAGAAAAGTATATCATAAGCAAACAGAATCGCGTGTCGCTGCAGTGTTGTAACGGTCGTGCCGCTTGCGACCGGTCTGCCCCCGGGTCTGCGCCGGTCACATTCGATACAAAGCTAACTTCTATTAGAATTCATAAGAATATGTTATCAGTTGTAGGTTAGGTTGTAGGATTATGGTGTGTGGTAAGTTTTCTAAATAGGATTCTATATTCAAAATACCAATCGTCCTGAGTCGTTAATTAGTCATCAATGGAAAAATCTATGACTTCTTTGACTTGTGCTTTCATATGTCAAAATAAGTGTAATTCAAATAAAGAAATACCGATGTCAAACGATGAATGTGTAAAATAATCTGTGCTGTGTAACAAAGATGTATTCTTCGTCAAAGTTTTCATTTAAGTAAGAAAGTATCAGTCGTATTTAAATCCTCCTTTTTTTTTATGGCAATAGTTCTTTGGTTTTTATTGAAGTCGGAAAAGAAGTGTGTCAAGTGTAACTCTAACAATAAAAATCCTATGTACGTATTATGATTACTGCAACATGGTTTAGGTAAGTTGTTTATATTTGTGAGTTCGTATGAACGTTCATTGTTTAGATATTTCATATCAAACGCGGTGTTTACTTTCAAAGAGTTAAGTCAGTAAGTTTAAAATAACATATTCATTATGTTTTTTTAACAGTTTATCCTTATATCCTTAATTATTGTCTATGACAGATGATGTGTACGGACCGTAATTTTTTTATTACTTCATATAAGACAATTACTTTAACTGTCTTTAATACTGCGCACACAATAATAATATTATGATCATAGATTATTTAGCTTCACCAATCTGCTTTGCAGAAGATTTTTATGTTTAATGTACATTGTATTCGCCCCATCACTCGACTGTAGAACAATACTTTAGTTTAGATATCACAGCGTATATCAATATTAAACTATGACAGTACAGGTAAATTGCTAAATTCAATGCACAAAATTTGACCTTACTCCTCTCTCTCTCTCTATTTTAGGTAACGCAGCGTTACCACTATGAGACGCCTTTTCGTCTAGTCCCTGTCCCAGACAAAAATATAAGTAATGCTGTCACACCGATACAAAGTCGGTAAAACAGTTTTACTAAAAGCATAAAGACCTAGTCTTACTAGCATAGTAAAAAAGAAATATGCGAAGGGAAGCCAGAAAATCTGTCGTCCTTACACCTGTCGCAAGCTGCATACAATGAGGACTTTCTTTTTTACTTATTAGGATCAATGTGATATTAACAGCTACTACATGCATTACGGATAATGTATGTGCAATAATAACATTTATTGTCTGTGAGAATATAAAAAAGCAGTATTCGTATTCGGAACTATTAAGAAGTTTTTGCGTTGAAATACATTTGGAACTTTTTATCTCTATCTCTAATTTCATTCTTAACATGTTTTTGATGCTAATCGATAAAAATTAAGTAAATGTATTGAAATACAATAAAAGCTACGTGTCATGTGTAATTTATACATGGTGTTTCAGTTTTACACGACTTAATTCGTATGTTTTTTAATGGTTTATAAGAATGCTACTACTACACTAAATTTCTTCTATTTTTGAAAGTAATAATAGACAAAATTATTCATCTATATACCTTAATATTATAGAATACATAGTCGAGAAAGACACTCGCTGACTACCTTTGCTGAAATCGAAACGTCGTCGTGTAATAAATGTAGAACATGTAATAAATTCGCGTCAAACAAGTTTTATTTAATTTGCGTTATATAGATAATGTCTTCTTGACCCAGAAATAATTTAGTAGCACCATGTACACAAGGGCGGATCCAGCTTTGGTGCCAGGAGGGGGTCACATAGTCGTGGTCAAGTCAAGAACTTATAATTTAAATTTGATAGCAATAGATATAAGTAAAAAGTAGGTATTTTATTAATGTACGTAAGTTTTGCACTTAAAAATATTTATTCCTTATTGTACACTTGAAAAATTAACACATAATATTGTGCACATACAGGTTGGTCCAACTAGTGACGTCAATATTTTTTTTTTAGATTCCTCACACCTGGGGGCATACGAAAATACCCCATGTATGTTCCGCGATTTTTTGTAGTTTTCGAGTTATAATTTTTTTTGTGTTTTTTGAATGTTTTCTGCCAGCGAGGTTTCAAAAATTCCTATCTTTTTTTGTTGTAGGTATTTTGCGGTTTTTTTTCTGTGAAGTGATTGTCTTAAATGTTGTTCAAATAAAAAAAATCTCAGCTTCCTAAAATTAGTTAAAGCTACTCAAAAAATGTTTTAAAGTTAGAAGTTTAGTTTTTAGCTGGATTTGCCCGAACATTCGACTTCAATTTAAAAATACAAATAGAAGTTTCCATAGCTTCTGGCTAAGTTTAAAAACTCCACAGGGTTCTAAGCTACCAAAATCACAGAAAAAATGGTACTTAATTGGTATTTTCGTAAGACCAAAATTATTGTAAGAATTACACGAGCTACTTTTTTTACGGGTATTAAAATTAGTAAAAAGTATATCGTAAAATTTCAAAAATAAAAGTTAAAAAAAACAGTTTTCATGCTTCAATGATTTTTTTGCCAATCCACATTAAAAGGCCAATTACAGCTACATTTATTTTACGGGTATTAAAATTAATTAAAAAACCACATTATTAAGTTTAATTTACCATAAGAATAATAAAAGTCGAAAAAAAAACATTTTTAATGCTTGAATGATTTTTAGCCTATCCACCAAAAAAAATCCACCGATTACAACAAAAAAAGATCGATTAAGTACCATTTTTCTATGATTTTGGTAGCTTAGAACCCTGTGGAGTTTTTAAACTTAGCCAGAAGCTATGGAAACTTCTTTTTGTATTTTTAAATTGAAGTCGAATGTTTGGGCAAATCTTGCTAAAAACTAAACTTCTAACTTTAGAACTTTTTTTGAGTAGCTTTAACTAATTTTAAGAAGCTGGGATTTTTTTACTTGAACATCATTTAAGGCAATCATTTAACAGAAAAAACTGTAAAATACCTACAACAAAAGAAGGTATGAATTTTTGAAACCTCGCTGGCAGAAAACATTCAAAAAACACAAAAAAATGTATAACTCGAAAACTACAAAAAATCGCGGAACAACAGAGAAACACTATCACGTTTTTTTTTTTTAAAGTGGAATCTCGCTGTTGGCCTTTAGGGCCTTTACAGCTCAGCTCGGGCTGTTTTGGCGAGCTTAGCTCGGCCTGACTATCACGTACGGAATGAGGCAGCCTATTTATATTACATAACCGAGGTGAATGATTTGTCATAGCAGCTAGAGGTATGTCGAGGGGTATTACGCAAAACTCCGCAAAAGTGAAGAGATGGTACGACAAAGGATTCCATCAAACAAAATAGAAACAGACAAAATACATATATTTTAATAACTAAATAAACTTTTATGTATCCCTAATAAAACACGTTTCTTTGTTATTACGTCATTTACGTCAACGGGTACGTTTTTATGAACGTGGAGAAGTGCCAGTCCGGTTAGGCGATCTTCAACCATTGAAGATCTTAGCCACAATTTAATTCTTCGCAACGTAGAGAAAGACCTTTCTCTTGTCGCTTCGCTGACAGGGTAGTGTATCCAATTTTCCTATATTAGGATACATATTGATGTCACAATTTAAAATAAGACTATGTTGTGATATGTTTAAGTTTAGTCGTTCCGATTCCGATTGAGGTAAGGTCTAGCTAGACGTTTCATAGTCGACAAGCGCGCGCAAGTGTGGCGCGGAAAATTCAAATTTTCGATGCGTCGTTGGTTCCCAAACGTTTGCCATCATACAAAGTTATTATATTATATTAAATTAATGAAATATTGAAGGTATGTAGTTACATATAATCTGTATGGTGACAAATTTATATATAAAATCATTATGTTCAATTAGTGGTCCACCTAAGTCCTGCTCAGGGGGGGGTCATGACCCCCATGACCCCCCCCCTGGATCCGCCGTTGCATGTACAGTGTAGTGGGTGCATCGCATACCAGCTGCCGTGCATCTGCCAGATTGGACGACATCTGACCAATTTCATCGCGCTTTTTGTGACCAATCACAGGTTATTATACTTAACCACCTTCAAGGACTATTAATTGCTTTTGAAAGGCTTATGAAGCTTATGTTGTGCCGAAATGCAACACAGGAACTAGTGATTTCGATCGATATTTGAATATTTATATTTTTTTTATTATGAATCATATTTATTTCCAACACAAATATACACTATGTATTTACAATATTCTTGGCCTATAGAGTAATAATAATAATAAATATTTATATATATTTCTAATTGATATTTGATAATTGAACTTAACTTAAACTCAACTTTGTCTATTGTGAGCAAGAATACAGCCATTCTTGTAATAAACTTAAACGAATACACTTTAAAAATTAAGCAGATATTTAAATTATTACTAAAATAATTATTAATTCAATCATCATTAATTTATTGAAAGTGGGAAATGCTTTAAAAAACAATTTGTCATGTAATGTACAGTTACACTAACGTAAAATATTCAACGACTTTGTATGGTTAATTATTTACAATTATTAATTATAAATAATATATTTTAGGTAGATTATTATTATCGACATGTGAATTTCGATGTAAAAATATTGGTATTTTTATTTAAAGGAGAAATAGGACTCGATTGGGATAATGATTGTATTAAAAGCATTGTATGAATATATGTTTGAGGTTTGCTTTGTGTGTGAATAAAGCAACTAAAATAATTATACCACTATAATATATATATAATTCCTAAATGTTATCATACCATTTAAAGAAAAAACACTGCGTAAAGATAAATTTTAGTAGTTTCCGAGAAAGTTATACTAGAGTCCAAAGTTTAGAAATTAATGAGATACATACTATATTCGAAATCAGAACTGTTTTCGAGGTACGAAATACGTAGTCGTAACACGACGTAAAAAACCATTTGAGACCGGAAGATTTATAATTTCGTGAACAAAATGTATATGAGTAGCGGGTTTCAAACAATTATTAACCGATGTGACACACATTTCGGTTTTTATACGGTTATTATTGAATATTTAAGCTAACACGTGTGCGCTACCTATAATCCTGTCACGTTATCTTTACACTTCACTGGTATGAATGAAGAGCTCTTTGAAAATTTTACTCGTAATTTAACTCGTAATTTTATCGATTAAACTTAAATCGATTATACGATTAAATTTAAATCGATGAATAACGATGATTGTGCATAAAGATAATCCCTCTTATTTATAGGATAGGGGGGGAAGCGAGCCTACGGGACCCCCAAAAAGGACAGTCTTCGCGGTCCAAAGACACCCATTTTAGTCGAAACTCTGGAGGTCGTAGCCTGAGAGACGAATAGTAGAGTAATGGTTCGTTCCAATTCTCTAGAGAGAGGCTACAAATTAAGTCCGCCACAGAAATTGATTTCAGTTTAAAGATTACTTTTACAGCGGTGCGCAGTGTAAAATATCTAAGCGAACGTTGACGACAAATTATCGAACATTCGATACATCATCTATTTAAAAGAAAACAGGACACGTGGGAGTTATACCCGGTCATGGAATGCTATAGAACCAATGTTCGTAAGAAAAAAAGCTAATTCTATTGTTAAATTTGTCCGTTGTTTGGTCTTGAGTTGCCTAATTATAGCAAAATTTGGTTAGGGATTAGGTGCAAAGATAATGCGAGCTGGTTATACTTTAAGAACAATGCGCTTTCTGTACTTTAAAGCTTAAGTTACTAGCATGGAAGTGTAGATAGATTTTATGTGTTTAAGTTATCATGTTTCTTTTAAGAAAAACATTTTAACACAGCATTGTTTTTTTCTTGGTAATGGGACCTGGGCCGCGACCAATCACTACATACGTTGGTACTTTACAATAGTAGAGTTTGATTGTCTATTGTGAGCGATAATCGCTGTACACTTAAAATTAAGCAGATATTTGTTATTAAAATAATAATTAATGCAACCATCATTAATTTACTGAAAGTGGGAACTGCTTTAAAAAATAATTTGTCATGTAATCTACAGTTACACTAACTTAAAATATTCAACGAGTTTTTATGCTTAATTATTTACAATTATTATAAATTATAGGTGTAAATTATTTAATTATGAATAATATATTTTAGAAAGATTATTATCGATATGTGAATTTAGTATGAGTGGCAATAATAAATAATAATATATACAATATTTTCGAATCTCCGCCTTTTTTGAATCCTTCATTTATCCACAAAAAAAACTAACACAATATAATATAAAAGATATGCCAGTTTCTTAACGATTTTATCCTTCTCCGTACGTGAAGAGTTCATTATGCACATAGCTAAATTAATTATACACAGTCAAGGTTCGAACGCATGACCTCAAGATTGATAATCGCAAGCTTAACCACATTCACTTATATTTATGATTCCCGTTTTTTTATCTGAAAGTCCTTTGAGCGTCTAGATCAATGGACATAATTTATCTCCTATAAATGTGGTACAAATTTAGAAATAGGAAAATTTGCAGATGCGCCTATCCGATCAAATCAATCTTTGACGTTTGAACAAAGAGCAAAAAGGCGGGAAAGGTGGGTCTGTGGCACGCGCGCAGCTGTTTAGACATCTGCTCATCCACTGTTCACAATAATTTTACATCCAATCAACATTACTGGGCATCTTTGCCTTCTAAACGTTTTTATTACAAAGAAAACTCATACTTTGTATATTCTTTTGAAGAATACGAACCTAAATCGTACGAAAAAAGAGCTATTACGTGCTTTTTTAGATTTGTCAAAAACATGTAAAAATAGGTAAATTATATAAAAAGTGCAATAAAAATTCCAAGAGGAAGAATGTATTGGGAAAGCAAGGGTGAAGGGAAGCATGATAATCATGATTATTCAGTTATATAAGAATGTTAAATATAATTCGGGTTCACGTAATTAGTGCTTTGTTATTACCACAACTTTCACTTATAGTGTATGTATGTAATTAAACAAATAATAAAAAAGGTATGTTCAGCTATAATGGGTGTCAATTATTTGCGAAAAATCACACATCATGCGCCCTTTCAGTTTGAGTAAAAAAAGGAAGAAAAAACAAGGACAGTTGCACCTGACAGGTTAATCACGTGTCTATGGTTCATAGCCATCAAGATCTAATAATTGATCTTGTAATTTATTTTAACCCTTTTATGACTAATATTTTTATGTAGGCACATTTAAAATTATAAATATCTCTTTTATTTTATCATTTCAAAGAGCCGAGTCGAAAACAAACACATCTTGAGCGAATAAAGTTTAATTTTTTTTTCATAATTAACCTCATTTTATTACAGACTTGAGTACGATTTTGCTTTAGGTATTCTGTGAACGCAATCAGGATTAATATTCAGGGGCACAGTGTAAATTCTTAGACTAGAATTTCCAATTGGGAACCATGCCCACCCCAGGTCCTCGGCCTCCCTCTCCCAATAGGTCAGTTTAAATTAACTTATTCTAATAAAATAAAAAAATCGGAGTAGAAACTTAGATAAAATTACAATACACAAAAGGTATATAAAGTGCTATATATGAATAGTAAGATTAAACTGAAAATGCTGCCTCAACACAGGATGTTTGGATTCATAATACCAGTCGACTGCTACAAGCAATAATACATTACATTGTAGCCTCTAAAAAACTTAAGATCGACACACACACACACACAATAATATTTGTATATAGTTCAAATATCCCGGTAAAATTTCCTTATTAAATCTTTGCTGAAAGCTACGGTGGTAGTATATATATATAAAGTCGTGGGCTTAGATCGTATAAAATGGGATATATATTTAAGTACTGTTTTTTTTAATACGCAAGATGCCAATATGTGCTTTCCAACCCGAAAGAATAGCCAGAAACCTAACCATCGGTTTATCTACATAGCTTTTGTGTTGGTGTCGGTGAGGATAGGTCATAGTAACAATTCAGTAGAAATTTTTTTTTTTGGATTTGAGTGGTAGGTATGCGAATATAATGAGGAAAAAACATCGCATCTAACGATTCTTAAAGCCAACTTTTTTTTTGGGGACTGGGTATAAAATGTGTTGAAAAAAATAAAGTCCTCTCGTGTTACTTATGCTAGGTAAAAATTTGTACAAAAGACGCGGTAACAACTTACAATGGGCAGGTGAGGATGGCTAATTATTGTCAAAATGCAAAATCTTTGCAGTTTTTTTTTTTTTCAAAAAAATTGTCTGTTAATTTATGATTACTTTGAAATAAATAAAGAATGGTTGTGTGCATTGGTAGCGGTGTGACTTTACATTAGGTAAGCCTCCTACGCCTACGCCCCGTATATAAAATATAAATGATTAACTAGCTATTATCACTGATTTCCTTGGGTGTGAATTTTCTCAATGTATGGTTGGAAATTCCGTTTCCGTTCCGAAAAGGACAACTGTTCTTATGGATTTTAGAGATTTTAAAGAGATTTTCAAGTTTAAGTATGTAAGAATATTTCATTTGTGTATTACACGCAAATCTCCATTGGTCTCTACTAGAACAAAATTTGCTTTCAAAACACCAATGACTACAGGCGAAGGTGCGGAAACTTAGTACGACATCAAGATTCTCACGACTTGTGTCGCTTAACTTCGTTCTATTCAGTCCTATCCAGCTCTTCAGAAAGGACAATTAAACAACATGCAAAGAAACTCCCATTTCCCACCATATCTATTTTCGTGTCGCTCTTTTTGCAACAAATCTGGTTCGGAACAATGCGAGGGCCATACAAATTACCTGTGATGAATTTTAGGCTTTTATTGTTTGGGATTAAGTTGAAATTATCCCGTCTCGTATTTTCGGCCTCGGGACTTCCGAGAACGAGTAAACGGTTCATTCCATTCAGACGCTGACGATTTTGTTAACTTTGTTAATCGTGTTAATATTTAATCTACTACAATGATCCAGTGATCATAAAATCTATTTGACTAAATCAAGAAAGAGTAATGTCTAGGAAAGTAGGGAATGTTTGGTATTTGTATTGGCATTGTATGTAGTGGTATTCTTGCGACTGAATTGGTGAATCATAAGCAAATTTCAACTCAATAAGAACTTAAAACAACGCAGCAGAGATTGATGAACAATTTTGATCTTGGATCAAATTTCATAGGAGTATTCCGACAACCTCCATAATCTCATTTTTTATACATTACATACAAATAAAAAAAACAGGTAAGTAATTTCCGTAATGATGTCCGCTTTAGTTTGAGGACTTTATCAATATTGTGAACCAAACTATATAATTAAGTGTAAGAAACAAAGTGGAGACTTAGCGCGAACTCAGGCTCTCGTAAATCCCTAAGTCTTGGTGCTGAACCAACGTGAAATTTTTACGTCTTTAATATTGAATGCCCGAGTTCTTTATTCCAAATTCCAATCGTAATCCGGGGATTTTCTGGAAAAAACAATTCGTTATTGTTTATAGAATTTTAAATAAAGCGTAAATCTGATTTCCGATAATTAGTGATCGTAGTAAAAACAATAAATTGTGATGATGTCGGAACGAGTTTGTGAGGTGAGTGACCTTCAAATATGCAAGCTGTAACTGCGTACGAGCGTCAGTAACCAATAACGGATTTATAACTAGTTCGATGGTATGGCTTCGATTGCGAGCCATAAAGTAGACAGCCTTAGTTAGTACTAACATTTAGGTTCTCTATCTCTATAAAATATCTCTATCTCTATATCTGTAAAAGTTTGGTTTAATTGTATAGGCCCTTGTACATAATTTTTTTTTACATAATTATAATAATAGAACAGGAACACGTCTTATCCTATTGAATTTAATCCACATATAAATAATTTAAATTGAAGGTTGGGATTAAGGGAACGTCAATTTAACGTACCGTAAGTAAGATTGTGTTATTCAAAACTGTCGATTCAAAAGTAAGTTTTCTGGAATCGAACCTAGGTCATCCGCGCATAATGTTTCAACTATGTACTTGATTCGGCGCAAATTATTTTTCGGAATCTTGTAGTGGGTTATAATAAATTTGCTTAAAACTTTAGTAAGCATGTTTTATGATGACAATGAATTCGTGCTAAAGTAAAACACGTTTTTATAGTAAAAAAAAGTTTTAATATTCAGTAATTAATTTTTTTTCAATGTATCTGATAAGGAGTATCAAAGATTGGGAAAAAAAATAAAGATCTTATTTAGAAATAAATCTTACTTAGATTTATTTATAATTAAAATGCATTAAGATTTGCAGCAGGTATATTTACCTTAGAAGAACTTACTTACTTTATTACTAATGTAACCCGCAACATATTTAAAAAAATAAATAAATACCTACTGAAGTTTATTAACAACTTGCCGTCCATGTCTTACATTGGTCGCTCGTGGTGATTTCTGTTTGGGGTTCTGCAGTTAACTTCTCTTTGGTCGCAGGTAGAAGCGACGGGATGAAGGAATCATCCAAGCTGGCTCGAACGTCGAACATCAGTATTGCCACCTTTATTATTTACAAAATTGACTTTTATTAGCGATATATAATACCGATATGAATTTCAAGAATAAATAATATTATAACTTTTAATAATTAACTTATCATCGTATCATAATACTATATTAAGCGGAGTGTAGTAGAAAATGTAGTATAGATGAAATACTAATTTCTAATTATAAACGACGTAATTTAATATTATAAAATTAATGTAAATCTAGCGTCAAAAACTTAACGTCAAATCTAATCAAGTCGTTTAAAGTAACATTTTTGTATACAAATGATTTCCTATAGATCGATATAGATCTGTGTAGACGAAACTGGCTATGTTTAGAATACTTAATTATAAGTTATCTATTCATTGAGAACGACCTCACGTAATCCATATAGGTATATTCGTTAAACTTTGTCTAAGCAATGTATGTCACATCACCTATATGTCAAGGCCTACTACTTTCGACTTTAATTTGTCGCGTTAAATTTCCCACGTGTCGGGGAGAATTTTTAAGTACAAAATAGTCGGGAAGTTTAGGAACCACTTCCCAGAACGATAAAGGGCCGAGCGGAGGGGCAGAGGGGTTGTGGCGCGACAGCTGCGCGCGCGATGCTCTCCCCGCGCTCACAATCCGGCGCCGACCGCGGAACAGATAACTTGTGTGTCGTATTTACTTACGTGCTTCGGCCGCTCGGTACATTCGTGCGCGAGTTTAGTTTTCAATTCAAGATGCGACGAAAGAAGATTGAAGATCTTGCAAGCCCGGGTGGTTAGGCTGTGACTGAGGCTATATTTTGGTTGAGCGATATTGCACCAGTCCCGGCCTATCCAAACGGGCTCGGCCTTCGAAGACCGCTACGCTCAGCATCCAAGGCGCGCGATCCCGTTACCCGGCCGGTCGTTCACAGCGGTGGCCACGCTTAGGACGTGATTCGGTGTAAACGTTTGTGCTTTTATCAAATTGCACCAATCCCGGCCTGCATGCGGTCCCCGTTCAGTGTTGTGCTAGATCAAGTTTGCACGTGGCATTTGTAACAAAGGTAACTTGCTTTGTGTCCAACTGTTCCCGAATTAAAGGTGTCTTGACTGAAAGATAATGCCGTAGAATCTGCTGTGGTGAAAGGAGATTCGAGAAAATTTGTGATAACTTTTGTGCAACATTTGGTTAGCCAGTTAATCGAAGTAGGTAGAACGAGCACAGACCGGTTTCCACCGTAAATTGTAGCATATAACTTGATATAGCTAATAACTTTGCCAAATTGAAGGACATAAATCCAAAATTCAGTACCTTAAAACAGCTGATTTCTTTGTGTTTTCGCTGAATAAAATATTCAATGAATGCGCAGAGTACGATCAATCTGTATTCAATTATGGGTTTATCAAATTCTTTAGTGTATTGTCGCATGTAGTTAGTATACATTATTATTATAATATCTACGAGGCATCGTGAATCGAGCGGAAAGATGATTCACCGCTGGCTAAGAGTCTTAACCGTTATGATTTAAATTACTACAGCTGTCATGGCACTCACGAATTGCGGTACCTACCTATCTACCTTCGAGGATCGCCGGCAAACGGTATTATGAAACTTGTTATGCGTAAATTATAATTGAAGTTCCATATTATAATGTAAAACAATATTATTAAAAATACAAATAGCTGAAAGCCATATTGAATTACGTTTTGACTTGTTTGTGTCGTTACAACACAAAACCACCCCATTTTAAATAGACGTAAAGGGACGTTTCTTTTAAAACAATAGACTTGTATACATGTTTTACTTTTTTACAACGAGGCACTATTTTGAAATGTACACTTAAATATAGCCTCGATTATGACGTTTAATTAAGATTAATAAGGTAATTTGATAACTGAGATTTTGCACACACTGCATTTTTAAACCTAATCATAAAAACGTTTTGCTTATACAACAACAAAAAGCTGTCAAAGATTGTAATTACCACGAGTACAAGTAGGTTTACCCCTTATCTGTTGTATATACCTATAGTATTTGCATGAAAGACTAGGAAATAGGAATTGGTACCTGCATATTGGGGTACTGAATATTTTTAGTTATAGAACTTTGATTCAATTTTAGTTAGCACGTGGCATTTTGACTTGCATTATTTGTTTTAATGATTGTTATGTCTTCTAAGCGTACCTGCATTCTTTGTCCGAACTTAGAAAGTTTTATGACTAGGGTTGACGATAAGCTCTTTATACTTTGCAACGTAAGAATAACTTAGTGTTCGGAGAATTGGAATTACAATTCGAACATATTTGTGATATTTACAGTTCAGTAACAATATTTTAGTATATAACATTGACTATAACAATATAACACAATTACAAGAGGATACTAAAAATTACGCGGAACCACGAAGAACGGGTTGATAAATTAGCTTACCTTACCAATAACTACCTATATGTTGAAAGCAAATGAATCTTCGAATTAGTTATAAAAAAACATTACGATAGCTTATTAGTCTTTGTTGTATTATGCATTAACCATCATTTTTCTCTCAACAGTAAATACATAAGCATTTCCGTTTCTTTTCAATTAATCTGTACATACAGACTTACATCTGCCAACCCTTACCCAAAGCCGACAATCCATTGCCAAGATGCTATTTCATTTGTGTCAGGTAAAACATTTGCGAACAAAAGAAAATAGGTGCGTTACGTTTCCTTATTCATTTTCAAGGCGTTTTTGTGGACAAGAATATAGATGGATAACTATTTACTTATGATAAAGGTCCGGTATAGCACAGCTGTATGTATAACATTATGTAACAAGTACTTGTGACATTAACAAATTTAACTTCTATTAAATAGAAAAATGCAGCTCGATGTTAGTGAATTTTTTTAAGTGGTTTCAAAGTAGGTAGGGAGTTATTATCGGCATCAGCACGTAACCCGAGATAATGTGTGAAAGTTCACGTCTGTACACAGCAGCAAAAAAGTTAGACCTAAATTTATATTTTTAAAGGTTTGGGCTGTTTGCAAAGTGAGGCCAAAAAAGAGGAAGTTTCTTTGACCGGAACACTTGTCTATTAAATGAGTTTCTCTCGATTTTATTTTATTAAAGCTTCAAGTATATACCTAGAATGTCGTAGATCATAAATTGTGTTGTCTAATTTAAAAAGAAAAATATGCCTTGGTTTATATTTTACACACATATTTAAGGGGGCAACCCTTTTTGACGTTAAAATAATATAATGTTACATTAAGGTATCTCCTTTAATCAGTAGAAATTATTCCTGGAGTTATTTACATTGCCCTAATTAAACAATTATACCGACTTTATTGTTATGTGTATAAACTGTCAATTTACAAACTTTATTGATTATTTGTATGTATTTATGAAAAATAACACTTTCTTTACGTCTTTTTTTCACTGTTACATCTTAATTACAAACAACGATCATAATTAGAAAAATGTAACGTATCTATTAATATGTAATAAAACAGTAATTACTTTTTTAGGTACAGTAATGATAATAAAAAAGTAATTCTCTATTCAGTGAAAGTGCATGTTAATAATTACTGTTTAATTGCAGGATAAAAGTGAAGAATTGACGGTTGGTTGGTTCTATGTCAAGGTTATGAGCCCCTGCGTAGTGCGTACAACTGCGTTGCATTTGCTTGGAGGGTTACAATTTACCCGTTTGACGCCAGCTCAGAATGTACTAGTTTTCATATTATTGTTGTTATGGCATTGAAGAAGGTATGTTAGTATATTCCTGAGGCTTCGTGAGTATTATAAATATTTGTATGGTATGTATTGTAAATTTTCTCCCATGCCTCTTAGTTTATTAGTATTATAATAACTACATATATATTAAACAGTGCAGCCTATGTACCGATCATACATTCCTTGCCTTGAATAATATTTCTACTATAACTATATTCCTGAAATTTTATAGGGCCAAAAATATTGCTAGCAACTAACTAAGCCCAAATTAAAAAAAAAAACCTAGAGTTATGAGCGTGGGGTTATGTTAACGTCTTTGACAAGTTAAAATAAGACGTGATGCATATGTAAATAAGGAACACATCGTATTATATTATGGTATTGGGGTTCTCACACTAAGTTAGTTCAATAGTCAGGTACATACATAACATCCCCTTTGAAAGATCAATAAAACTGGAAATATGTACGTCTTCCCCATGCCTTGCCATTCTTTAAAGGCGTAGTAGTTAATTCTAATGTGTACCTGTAGTTCTACTTTGCTCTTTGTCGGTTTATTGGCTGTTAGCTCTTGTGCATAACTGTATGTTGCTTTGCTCATTAGAGGACGTAAATTACAAATGTAAAGCTGTCTAAGACTGAAGCATAATCAAATGTGATTTAAGAAATATGTTTTTGTTAGCACCTAATATTTATTACTCCGAATTTATTTTAGGTCTCTACCTTTAAACTTTAACCACTGCAATTGTTCTATTATTTGACCGAATTTTAATAATTATACATTAAAAATATTTTATATTGTAAAAAGATCCGTGCGTTTTAAAAACCGAGAAAAACAGTTTGTAATAATGGTGTTTGTTCTGCATTCAAGTACGTATACATGTTGCACGGACACTCTAGTTAAAAGTTTAAACCCCTGACCACTCTTTATTGGTAGATAGAAAGCCCTGTAATTGACCTTTAATAGACCTTCAATATTGTTTAAAACTTCGAATTGCTAGCGCTACTGTGCATCTCTTATGCGTTTTTTTTAATTATTGACGTTCTTAAGTATACATAGTTAACAAAATGAATAAATACAGTTTGACTTGAATTTATCCCTCGAACTTAAATCGCAAGTCACTGCACCATTCAATAAGCACTTTATAATTACCAAGAGTGATAAAACTTGGCAAATTATTGATTTTATGGTTGGGGGTTTGCATTCCGAGTTTACTTTTCTTTATAAATTTGTCTTGATCATTTACTCATATTTCTATCTATTTCATTTCAAAATCTCGTTTGCCACGAGCATATTAGCAAAGTAAGACACACAGGCCTTGTTTAACTATAAACTCAAACTTAAATTATTTCCTTCTTGTGGCAAAGTCTACTTAAAAACCATATCAATTACAATCTTGTGATACAGGATGACTTTGTCAAGGGCCCGGGGTAGAAATGACAAGGACATGGCTTTGGCCATCCCTTACTTGTGGTCAGTCTTTTAATCATTCGACCAATCAGCCATGTACTTCTTTTTATTTTTAAAAAACAAGTAAACCTAACATTCGTGTAGTAATAACGAATTGTATGCAAAATCATATTTGAAAAAAAAATTGCATTAAATTTGTTTGTGTACGTGCTTTTTACTAACCTCTTTAAGCAAGATTATTTCATTATTACTATAATCGTAAATTGTATAATCTATACTTCTTATAGATCTATACCACAAACTTTGTTAGCAAGTCTGCCGTATAGATACGAAATTCTATTCCTGATAACCAAACAATCGTACGTTTGGTTTCTTCACTATCGTCCTTCAAAAGTTTTTTATATAGATATTTTATGTCCTGTAATTTTCGATATATAAGTGTTCCTATTTGTATTTTATTTTTAAGTTGTCATAATTAATATTTACCTCTTTTTGTATTATTTAATTTAACTTTTCACACTTTTTTTCGCACTTTCCATACTAATAAAATTTGCACTTTTTAAATGTCTGTTTTCCTCATTTACGCATGCTTAAAAGAGATTACTTAGTAGCAATAAGGCCGCCCGATACAATAAATATAACGTTGATTGATTTACGGGGGTCCCGGAAGGGCTATCAAGTCATGCGTAACAATAGTCCACGTGCGATAACGGTTAGATACCATGACGAAGTTATATTAAGTATTGTTAATCTGCATGTAAATACTCTCTTAGTAACGGTTAATGAAAATCTTGTTTCTATATTTGTACGAATAACTGTATGCTGCTGACAGGGCAGATGTTAAATTTACTTTTTATCATTTTAAGTGTCTTGTTATTTAGTACAAGATACGAGAACAAGACCCAGTTCCCAGGTAAACGATATATAACAAATTATTTTTAAATATTAGTAGATTGAACTTTTTATTGATGTATTTATTATAGTTTATTTTTACAAAACACATTTTTAAATCAACATTATAAGATTGTGTTGATATTAAAAACATACTATGGGAGTCTTTTTACAATACACAATGTATCTATTAATAAAATATACAGTAGGTATTTACAATTTTCTTAAATAAAAATAATAACTAACTTTAAAATATATTATTAAAAGGAGTCCCTTTAGGCAAGGTTCCGAAGATACTGGCAGCGTTCCCCCTCTGAATAGCTTGACTAATTCTTTGTCCTAGGTAGCTGCCAGCTCTTCGGACAATGAAACACTACGAAACATACTTATAATCTGGTTGAACAATTATATAGTTAAAAAACGTTGTATTTGTACGAATGGAACGGACCGCAAGCGAGCAGGCGGGTTACTTAAAGTTAAGTATTTCCGCCGACCGTGGGCACCCGCACCACCTAAGTCGTTACAGTTCGGAAATATGTACCTGCAATGGCAGCTGGTTCCAAAAAGTACTGTTCAGAGGCAAGTGTCTTAAATATCTGATAATCTTAAAGAAAATTATATGACAAAATTTATATGTATTATTGTGACTTATTATTTTTTAAGAAATACCGACATAAATATCGCTTATGATATATAAGTATTAAATTTGTCAATAAATAATTCTTTAAAAAATTACTAGTTTCATTTTCCCACGTTCGTTGAATCTTGTAAGTTAATGGGTCGACAAACGGTAAGTTTGGTCGTTAAACTTGTAGAATATGTAATACTAGTTAAGACATTTAGAGCTGATTATAAATACGAAAGTGAGTTTTGATACGATTCCATAGATAAACAACTGTGAGAGATGACTTGTATAAATAGGTTTTATTATGCGCAGAAGTAGTGTTTTAGTAGCGAATAAAAAAAAAAAATATGTTTATTTTGGAACATAAGATACATGTATCACTTATTCCACGTCATTAAATTTGAAGGCATCCCTACTCATCGGCAAAGAAGACAGAGGGTGTAGGCCGAGAGAAAAAGCCGGCGTAAAAAACTCTCGGTACTCTTTTAAAACAGCAAATCAAATCAAAATAATGCATAGGTATAACAATTTCGTCTTAGATTACGACTTACCAACTTCGCTGGCGCGCTTCTGTCACTACCTTTTTTAGATTTTTAATATAGACTATGATAACTTGCTAAGCTGTTGCCTTTTTGTTTTCATGAAATCATTTTATGAAATGATCAACAGCTACGACAATTATATAAAAAACCAAAGTTCGATCCTACTGAATAGATTTTATTTAAAGAAATAGGTAATATTAATACTGATGATGCGTCGGAAAGGTCTGGATTTTGAAGGCGCCTAGCCAACGTATTATTGAGGATGTTCTCAGAATTCTCATCATAAAATAATGTTTATGTGTTAGATTAAAATGCAAAATATAAAACAATCAACGATTATCATGTACGTTTGTTCGTGCCTAAATATAGCACAATAAGCTGTTCATATATGTTACTGTGAATGGACTGAATTACTGATATCTTGGAATTACATTTAAATGAAAGATTGGTGATAATACAAAATAATGCGTTTGCTAGAAAGAAAGTTGTATCGGGTGGATAGAAATTTTTTAAATAGTTACGGTTGATGTGATTCGTAAGACAGAAAGTTTTACTAAACTGTTAGGTAAATACAAACAGATTCTTTTACTGATTAATATTAAAGATTTATACAAAACTAAACATGATTAAATCAAATTAAGTTTATTGTTAGGTATTTTCATTTATAGAACATAAATAAAAATTACATGATTTAAAACTTCTATTCTCTTCCGGTTCTCTAATCAAGGGTGTAGAATTGACGAAAGAACTGGAAAGAAACTCACAGTCCATCTTTTCAAGTACCAAGTATCTTGTTTTACAACTGACTGCAACTATTGTACCTTGCACATGGCATGAAATGCATAATAATAATAATATTATCACACAGATTTTCAGTCGCGTGACAATTTGCTGGCGACATCTAGTGCGTAGTTTTTGAACTTTAATTTTTTATTAAGCGTTTTATAAGACAATTTTATTTCATTTGACTTTCGAGAGATCTTCGTCTATTCGTTTTATAAAAATACGTTGAACAAACGATATAAGTTAAGGAAGTTTAATAATAAGCCTCTTTATTCATGAACATTTTTTATTAACAATGTATAAGCGGTGTAAAATTCCATATACAAATACCAAACCAACACAAGAGAATAAATACCTAATGACACAAAACTAACCTCTAATTTTTTTGTAAAGTTTCAAAATATCTAGTCGTACAATAAAACGACATTTCATTACATCACGACCAAGCATGGTCACCCTATAATAACATAATAATTAAAAACAGTACTCTAAGCACGAAATTACGGCAAAACAAATAGTTGAGGTAATAAAAATAGTAAGGATAAAATTTTGTATGGAAAACCTAAGCAGCGCCCTGTGGTCGTATTTAGAACTAAAGGGAAGAATGAAAAGTATATTAGTATAATAAACTATTCCAAATGTAAGAAAATACCATGCGTGAGCTTACTAAAACTGGCGTTATGGTAATGACATAAACATACTTCACAAAACTTTTGTAAAGTTCATGCTAAAGGACAATGTGGAGTGGAAATAGTGATACTATTATAGTGGACTTCGCCACTTTTTGGTGAGAGCTCATTAGAACCTAAGGGAAAGATTTAGACCCACATTCTTATTCGTATCTCAAGTCACAATCTCGTCTTGAGCACTATCAAATATATCAAATTTCATACAAAAATGGAATACTAACTGAAAGTAGATTTAAGTTTGATTGACATTCTAGAATACGGGCCTCAGAGTCAAAACTGTCTTCCACATGCCATCTACTTGTAAGGTCTTGAATCTTAAGGTGTTTTGGAAAATAAACGCCTTGGCCTTATGGGGATTTTTTTCTAATCCGCTCAATTACCTCCGATTTAAATTTGCATAAAATTTGAAATTTCAACGCTATCTATGACTAATACTCCAATTCTGTGTCAAACTAACAATATCAGGTATATTTATGTTAACATATCGTCGCGTAGTTCTCATACGTCCACTCGCTACGCTGTCAAACACCCATTTAGAGTTAATTTCCCCCTCCTTCTGGCCTATTGTGACGTCACAGTCGCCATCTTGGATAATTGCTCCGCATAAGATCAAAAGTTCAGTAATAGCGGGTTTATGAGGCGCATTACTTTGTATTTTCACTTTGAAGCTGTTAAAAATATCGTACGCGTATTCCAATCGCATACGACCGAGAGCTGCGCGTTCCACTCGTGCTTTCTGAAAATCATTTAAAATATATATTTTATTATACATCATTTTAATTGGAAGCCGATATCATTATTCCTAAAAAAAACCAATCTTAAATCTTAATGGATTTTTGCTGCAACGATACTAGCTTTAGGTTGAAAATTTTCAGTGAATCAATTGTGTCCATATAAATAAAAATATTTTACCGTAGAAATCTTCAGTAAATGCGGCACTTCATACCCATAGTGGGGCAACCATTGCCCCTCCTTAGCACTGTCAATTGCCCACTGGGTACCCAATACCCGACACCCTCTAATCGCTCCAAGTAAAGCGTTAACTGTTCTGGGTTTGGTACACTCCTGATTTATGTGACTTCTGTTTTGTTCCTGACATGAGCCAAATATAATGTGCGTCGTTTTGTATGTCACTTTGGATTTGATCTTGCAATCTAATGACTTCAATGCTTTGAATACTTCGCTCCGTTCAGATTTAGACATTCCTGTTAATACCTGGAAATTAAAAAAAAAACATGGTGCGTGTACTTATGTACGCGCGTAAGAAGTTATACTTCTTTGGCTTTCTTTATTTTTTTAAAATATTAAATAATTAATAATCAATATTAAGCGTTAATAATTTAACAATATTTAATATTTAGGATATTATTCAATTATTAATTAATATTAATAATAATTATTATTATATTATATTATTAATTCAATTTAATAACTAGGTATGTTTCATAACCATGAATCCGTTTTCATGTTATGTCGTGACAACGGAAAACGGGTTTCATTTTTATATATATAGATAACAATCAATTAATAAAAAATTTTAAAAAATAATAATTTTAAGGCTTTAAATTTAGTTAAATTAGGGTAATATAGTTAAAAATAAGATTTGTGTATAATATAAAGTGATTATACAGTGTTTTTTGTCGCGAGAACTTGGCAAAACAGGGATCTAAAACTGGCTGTCAACTTAACGCCTTAACGGTAACGTAGTTTAAAATATCGTCAAACCTGGGGAGTATTTTGTTATATTTAAGTTATATTTACTGACTACATACGATCATAAAATACTGCTCAGTTTTTGGAGCTACGTCCATCACACATTGGCACGGTTTATGTCTCATTTTGCTTGACAACTAGTGGAAGCAAAATCGACGACGAAAACATTCGCCCAGACAATTAATACTACATAATTTACTTGACAAAATAAGCCCATTTTGTGTATTTAGGTTTCATTATATGTTAATAGGTAATAAATAGTACAACCACCACCACTCACACATAACAGTTATATATACATACCTTTTTCGCTTGTTCATTGCATACAGTCCCTAGTATACAATATGATGACTCGCAGAGGCTTGGCTTTGCAAGAAGAGTCTAAACTTAAATTAGCACTGACTGAATTGCAGTCTTGCAGGGATTTATGTACCCAGTTAACAAGTGAAAGAGAAGAAAATGAAAAAGAATTCTTAAGTGTGCTGGAAGGCAACAGGAAGCTCAAAAATGAAATGTCCTTGCTATTTCAAGAAAATAATTCACTTAAAGATCAGTGTGTTATGCTTCAGCAGGAATTAAATAAACTTGATAGTTATGGTAATGAGTATGAAGTTGCTTTGCAGCGCATAAGAAGTCTTGAAAAACAGCTATTGGAGGCTCAACAATATATTAATAACCTGGAGGCAGTCTCACAAAGTGTAAAAGATACACACACAAACATTCTATACAATACATTAATTCATGATTCAGGTTCTACACCAACTCATCATGTAAAAAGTTTAGGTAAAAACAAAATAAGAAAATATATTAAAATTAATAAATATATTAAAAAGACACAGAAGCTAGTAAAACAATATAGAAATGTAAACAGTGTGGATTTAAAAGTTCAAAACACAAAACTTCAAAATGAACTTGACTTGCATTTAATTGAAACTGAAAATGCTAAATTAAAATATGAATCTGACACATTAGATTTGAAAACAGAAATTTTTAAATTAAAAGAACTTACAAACAGTCTCACTTCTAAATTTGAAGAATCACAATGTATGGTAGAAAAATATTCTTCTGCAATGGAAGATCTGCTTCAAATTTCTAATTACACCGCAGAATGTTATGAGCAATTGCAGAATAAAACTTATGGTTCCAATTATAAAAGCCAACCCAGTCTCCAATTACCACAGACATCACAACACACTCACAGCCTCACCTACACCACAACAAACACTCAGTTAAAGGAAAAAATTAAGGCAAAAGAAAGGAATTTAATGTATTCTGATGAAATGGGTCAGGACATGGGTACTATTGTACAATTAAATGACGGCCAAACATTTATAAACAGCTGCTATCCCAATGCCACTTTTAAAAACATTGTGAAAAATCATATAATCAAAAACAATGATAATTGTAATAATTTAATAATTTTTATAGGGAACAGGGGAAATGTAAATAAACATGATCTTTTAGTATTATTTGAAAAACTTTGTTGTTTAGACTCTAAGAGGATTGTTATGTTTACATTTCCCTATAGCCAAAGCTTTCCTAAGGAAGAAAATGACACAAGATATATTCTTAATCAAACATTGCATACATTGGCAATGTATAATGATAAATTTTGTGTCATAGATACCAATAGGTATAGTAAAAAGTTTTTTATCACAAAGGGTAGATATTATTACCTACCTGCTTTCTTAAAAAGACAGATAGCTGTTTCGCTATCATATTTTATACAGATGACAGCCAAGAATTTGGCTAGACCCCTTGCTTCTATTGAGCAAGCATTAGATAATAAGACCTTGGAAGAAATTCCAAATAATATTTATTTAAATTAGATAATAGGACAACAGAGCACCACTCTTGCAATAATAAGGTAAGTATATTATGTGATAAAATTCATTCCCAAAAAATTATTGTGGTACATCAAAATATACAGGGGATGAAAAATAAAGAATTAGAAATTGAACTATTCTTGAATAGTCAAAAAATAGACTTTTTGTGCATAACAGAGCACTGGTTAAAAAAATATGAAGTTTTGTTTAATTTTTGTAACCACAGGGTTGGTAGTGTGTTTTGCAGAGAAAATGCAATTCATGGTGGCTCATTAATCCTAATTAGTAAAAAACTTAAATGCAAAGAAAGAAAGGATATTATCAGCCTCTCTGTAGAACTAACTATTGAAATCTCCTGTGTGGAACTGGAGCAATTCATTGTTGTATGTCTATATTGTCCTCCATCAGCTGTCTATAATAATGTTGAAAATGTATTAGAGGAGATATTGTGTAAATTAGTAAAGTGTAATAAAGGGCTAATTGTGTGTGGGGACTTTAATGTCAATTTACTTTGTCATTCTAATTCAAGTGTACGCATACTTAGTCTTTTTCGTTCATACAATTTAATAAATCAATTTCATTCACCCACAAGAATAACAGCTAGCACCGCAACTTGTATAGATAATATATATAGTGACATAGCCCCTTTGAATGTATGTATTTTCAATAGATTTAAATCTGATCACACTGGTCAATGGTTTGAATTCCAATTAAGGAAGCAAAAAACATGTAAAAAGAAGAAAATTGTGATAACTCCTATTACAAATGACCGTTTGGACAGATTTAGAGAAGCATTGGTCTATAGAATGCCATTTCTGTGTGGCAACTCATCCCCTAATAATTTATACAGTACTTTTTTTGGATCATTTATTGATGAATTCAAGAAAGTATTTACTCAAAAGACTTTATTGGTCTCTGAGAAAACAAGTTTCTGTGACTGGGCAAATGAGGAGTTACACAGGAAAAGGTTAAAATTATATGAAATGTATGACGAAATGCAATATAACACTAGTGTGGAATTTAGGGAATATGTTAGGTTGTATTCAAATAATTTCAAAAAAGATTGCAAAACTGCAAAGTCTCAATATTTAAGTTCAAAAATAAAAAATAGCATGGATAAAGTAAAAGCTACCTGGAAAATAATAAATGAAGAATCAGGTAAAACGTCTGACAAACGAACTGATTATATGTTAAAAGTTAAAGGGAAATTAATAAAATCTGACCCAGAGGTAGCTTCTTCTTTTGAAGAGTTCTTTACAAATGTACCACTAAATACGACCAAGTCCCTAGATTCTTCACCTGCTGCTGCGATCTCATTGCTAGAAAAATATGTACCTGAATGTAATATTAAATTTCAGTTTAAACATATAACTTGTAATGATATCGTTAAAACTTTTAAGCTTATTAATTTAAAAAAAAGTAAAGATATATGGGGTATGTCAACAGTCATTTTAAATTCCGTTATTAATGTAATAAGCTCTGAATTGTCTATCATTTTTAACAGATGTATCGATTGTGGAGTCTTTCCGGACGAAATGAAATTAAGTAAGATTACACCGTTGTTCAAGGCAGGTAGTGAGTCTGATCCGTCAAACTTCAGACCTGTTTCCGTGCTCCCTGCGTTGAGCAAAGTTTTTGAAAAGATAATGCTAGACCAGCTTTCTTTACATTTTAATAAAAATAAACTCTTACATAATAAACAGTATGGTTTCACTAAGGGTCGCTCCACAATCGATGCCGGTGTGAAGTTGATTTCGGACATATTTAACGCCTGGGAAGAATCATATGATGGAATCGGCGTCTTTTGTGACCTGTCAAAGGCCTTTGACTGTGTTCATCCTGATATACTCGTTGGAAAGCTTCAACACTATGGCGTTGATGGCAAAGCTTCCAGCCTGATGAATTCATATTTAAAGGGAAGGATCCAAAGAGTTCATGTCAATGGAGTCACCTCTCCGGGTTCGCAGGTATCAATGGGCGTCCCCCAAGGATCGATTCTCGGGCCTTTCTTATTTCTGATTTACATAAATGACCTCCCATTCTTTGTCAACGAAGTTCATGAGATGGTATTGTTTGCTGATGACACTTCACTTCTATTTAAAGTGAATAGGAATAACGTATTATTGGACGATGTAAACAATTCTATCTCTCGTATAGTTAACTGGTTTAATGTAAATAACTTACTGCTTAATGAGAATAAAACAAAATGTATTAGATTTACAACTACTAGCGTAAAGCGAGATATTGGTAACCTGAAAATTAAGGACAGTGAACTAAACTTTGTTGACAAAACTGTTTTTCTAGGCATAACAATAGATAGTAAACTCCAATGGGGCCCGCACATAGATACTCTTTCGAATAGGCTCAGCTCTGCAGCATATGCAGTAAAGAAAATCCGACAGTTTACTGATAAGGACACGGCAAAAATTGTTTATCATAGCTACTTTCACAGCGTAATGTCGTACGGTATTTTACTGTGGGGTGCTGCTGCAGAGGTTCAATCCATATTTGTGCTGCAGAAGCGGGCTGTTCGGGGTATTTGTTGTGTTTCTCCGAGGGAGTCGGTACGGAATAAGTTTAAGGAATTAAATATTATGACACTATCTGGTCAATATATTCTTGAAGCCTTGTTGTATGTCCAAAAAAATATAAACGACTTTAAAACAAATGGTGACTTTCACCAGTATAATACGCGAAATAGAACTAATTTGAGTGTACGACCAACCAGGCTCCAAAAGATAAACCACTCCTTATATGGAAATTGTATTCGTTTTTACAACAAACTCCCAAGCGAAATTAGAGTATTATCACTAAATAAATTCAAAGCTGTCGTTAAACGGAAACTAATCAACAAAGCTTTTTATAAATTTGAGGACTACTTAAATGATCCTAATCCTTGGGATTGAATTGCTCCAGTTCAAAGAATTTGTATGACAATACCTGGCGATTAAAAAGAGTGGCGGAAAGTTTCTTGCCAGTTCTTCTTACCCGCTCTACGCCCTTGACTTGCGAACTGGTAGTAAATGTAAATTTACGATTAATTTAACTTGACGATTCAAAAGTGTACTTGGTTACCCACTTGAATAAAGATATTTTGAGTTTGAGTTTGAGTTTAACCTTTTAACTAAGTATAAATAGGTCTTTGTGAAAAAGCATTGCTAAATTTCTTTGAAAAAATAATTAAAACTGCTTTATTTGTTTAAAAGGTACTACAAGTAGATTGTCTTATTCCCATCTCGCGCACGCTCGGCGCCCATACTGAATTTTGTGTCACGGTGCGCGCGCATCGTAAAATTTCACTCTCATAAATTTTTCATAACGCGCCTAAAGAAGTATAACTTCAAAAAAACTTTTTGCCACATCCATTCAAAAGCTTTCCCCTCACACTTTGAAATCAATTTTTGACTAAGACAAGTAATAGTAATAGCAAGCATTAAAACAAATGAATAACCATTAGCGATTGTTTTCTTCTGCGTTTAAAAAAATATATTGAATTAACATATACAATAAAAACTAATTCAGCTTAATGGCCCTAATAAAAGTTCTTAGTCACTTTCTATCAAATTATCTTTACGCTGTGATGGAAGGAGAAAGATGAGTTTCATCTAACAGCCCGTTCCCACTAGTCGTAAGTCGCATAAGCTAAAAGTCGAATGCTCTGGTCACCATACACTTTATATGGAGCTGTTCACATTAGATGAGACGCGACTTTTAGTCGAATACGACTCAAAAAAACATCCGACGGGCCAGCGCCCGTTTTAAGACTAAAAGTCGCGTCGAATCGTGCTCGTATAGGTGCCTGCTTGTTGCTGTTCACACTAGTCGTACGTCTTTACGACTCGAGCGCGTTGTTACCTCTCTCCCCGCCCCGCTTCCTAGACACACATTCCTACACATTGCTTGCTCACTCCATTCGTGTTTTTTGAAGTTATACTTCTTTAGGCGCGTTATGAAAAATTTATGAGAGTGAAATTTTACGATGCGCGCGCACCTATGACACAAAATTGGGAGTGTGATTATAGCGTACAAGTAAAAAGAAATAGAATATGCGTGAAGTTCGTATGCCAAGAATTTTGAATGACCATAATGATATTTGTCATTTACCTTTTAAACAAATAAAGGAGTTTTTATTATTTTTTCAAAGAAATTTAGCAATGCTTTTTCACAAAGACCTATTGTTACTTAGTTAAAAGGTTATGAAACATACGTAGTTATTAAATATTGAATGAATAATATAATAAAATAATAAATAATAATAATTATTAATATTAATTAATAATTAAATAATATACTAAATATTATTACATTATTAACGTTATATTTTTGTTATTATTTATTTAATATTTTTAAAAAAATAAAGAAAGCCAAAGAACTATAACTTCTTACGCGCGTACATAAGTACACGCACCCTTTTTTTTTGTTTGTTGTGTGAAAATGGAGAAAGAAATAAAAGCTGAAGAACTTATTCCATTAGTTGAGTCGATCTTTCTGTTAGGATTGGGTACATCCAGTATTTTCTTGGAATTGACATTTTTTTCAACTTTTTTAATTTTCTTCGTAAGTAGTAGAGCACAACATCGCGAATTCGCTACGTACTGAATGGCGCGAAACTACGATCTATACGACTCGCGACGTAGTGTGAACAGGGACATCAGACTTTCGACTTTTAGTCTTATGCGACTTTCGACTAGTGGGAACGGGCTGTTACAGTGCAATTAAATTGATTTATCTTGTTTTGATATGTAGTGACTGGTGAGTGAGAAACATCGATTTATACGTTAATTCTATAAATTTAAGTCACTATAAATATAGTGTGTATACTTATGTATACACACGTTAGAAGTTATACTTCTTTGGCATAACAAGATAAAAATCTTTAATTTTTTTATCTTACCAATAGAAAAAAGGTATTTAATACATTGACAGTTTTATTATAACGCATTATCTAATCAAATAAAGTTTATTTAAATATCACAAGAAAAACATTTCTACATAATTAAAGAAATGAACATTTTTTATTTTAAAATGTTGACTAACTTCAGGGTGTCGGTTTTTTGTGACGGTGTGCGCGCGCATCGTAAGAATTTACTATCGTTACTTTTCTCTAACGCGCCAAAAAAAGTATAAATTCAAAAGTATTGCTAAACTGTATAAACCAAAGACAATCCAGAGGTTCTGTCATATATCTAAAAAAAAATCAAGATAGTTTCCGAATATGGGCCTTTACTTACAATTCTTGGTACAATTTTCTTGCGCTGTGTTCCTACAATTGGTCCGTTTCTTTGTATCTTTTTTATTGGTGTTTTTATTAATTTTCTGGCAATTCTTTCGGCTTGTATAAACTCCTGTCTCTGTCGCTGTGTTAAATGTTTTTTTGGTTGAACTGGAGTCGGCGTTTCCCTTTCATCTGAAGAATAAGTAAACCGAACAATTAATTCATAAAAAAATATTTTTTTATAAAATACGTAAGATAAGATTGTGTTTTTTTATTATTTACATTATAAAGTGAGGAATTTATAAATTATCGTAAATATCGATGCTTATTTCCAGTTTCGATTTTGACGCTAAGGGAGAGTTCAAGTATTACGTCACGCAATTTTTGGAAATTATTGACCCCCCAAATAACGCGCCGTAACGTTTTTCTGTACCCAAGTATAGAAAAACGTTTCGTGACCACCTAGTGACTCTTTATACCTAAAACTTACCATTATGTGGTGTAAAGTACTGGAAAGTCAAAAATAATATTAACAATAACGCGTAATTGAATGCCCCGCTTCGTTTTACAAAAGTCCCCCCCCCCCAAATTCGTTACGTAATACTTGAACGCTTCCTAAACAACTCAAATGTTTTTCATGAATTTTTATAACAGATGGAAATCCGCATCTGAAATGGTTATGCACTTTGCGACGAATGTATAGGAGTGGAGTAATTTTTGTGAAAACGATTAAATGCAACTAAAAAAAAGGTAGTTCGTTATAAGTAGTTCAAAGATACACGTGGCTCACTGTTTAAAGCACTTCTTAGAAACCTGAATAGAGATAAATCTCTATAATTAGATACTGGGTTAGACTTCAAAAGAAAAATAATCTTGGCCCAAAAATAGATAAAGTAGATGCATTAAAAAATCTTTTTTTTTAAATTAGAAGTGGATTGAATTGGCCCAATGGCGTTTTTATTTTTTGAGGCTTATTTACCATTTAAATCGGCGATAACATCTTCTTTATATGTGAACAGCTTTCGTCTAGTCTTAGTGGGGCGTATTGGGGTCTGAGGTATACCGCGAGGCCTTGTGTTTACCCGATCTGTTAAAACAATAATACCGTCAAGCAAAATACTGATAAGTTTCTAAAAATACACTTTAAATCACTACGCGTAAGGTTCAATTCAAATAGTACGAGATCCGGCTGCAGGTTTAGTGAATTCATCGGTTATTTGTTAAAAAACAAATTTTCACGTATATTTTATTAGGAGAATATATGTACCAAGCTGCCTATCAAATTTGGCCGCTAGTATTTTTAATTGATTTATGGGAAAAACTTTCGTCCACTTGTTTTTTAAATAAAATATCGTCTACATCATGGTAATTTACATAAAGATTTTAAAAAATCTCGGTTGCCGTTGCGCACCTGGCCACACCTCTTCGCAGCCAGGTGTAAACAGGAATGATTTCGATACATTTATCAATTATATATTAAATTGAAGGTAATTTTTTTCTGTATTTTACGTACACTGTAAACCAATACCGCTTACCCAATATACAACTAATACATTTCCCTGAGTTTTGCTTGGCCATTCACAAACACTATAGTCTCATAGTGTGTACTTGATATAATATGACATCAACAACAGCTATTCAAATATCTATAATTGACAGTATTTTCATATTGACTTGCCTATGTGGTAAAATGATGTAGTAACTATTAGAATATAAAAATTGAAATAATTGTACAGGTAAAGGAACGGAAACCAAATGTTTACATAGAAATATATTTTTATCTTTATTATGGCGCTTCTAAACGGGCCATGTTTTGCTGCAATTGATGGCTGCACTGTCAGACAGCTGACCATGCACATGACAGCTAATTGTCCGGCCATTAGAAAAATGTTTTAATGCAGCTGATGGCCGAACAATCTATGGCTAGGCAATGTGTTGCAATATGTCTGCAATAGTATGGCCCATGATGCACTCCTAAACGTGCTTCACAAACCGGCAACATTGGCTGACGAAATCACACTTGTCGCAGCAGCTTATATTGTTTTAAAAAAGAAACAGAAAAAGAAGAGATTGTGGATTCGACCTTACTTAAATAGGCGTGATACTGTAGACAATTTGAGTCTAGAAATAAGTCTTGATAATAAATTATTCAAGAACTAGAATGTCAAAAGCAGTCATTTTTACGTAGAAATCTAACGTCAAATACAGCTGATCGCAAAACACAGAATATAGCAAAAGGCACACTTCACTCTTAGCAAACGTCATGTCGCGTAGAAAAGGATACACTGTGCCATAACAAAAAGAGTGACTGAAACAACAATAGAACTGGCTGTGCAATATTGCAGTTGAATTCGATAGTCTAGCGATGGTCCGGCAACCCATTGGGGCAACATCGGCCATATGTGGCTATACATAGCATGTTTGGCTATATGGCCGGTACATTACTGCAATATTGCAAAGTGTGGCTGCTATTGTTTGCAATGTTGCCGGGCCACAGTGTTGCAGCCATCAATTGCAGCAAAACATGGCGCGTTTAGAAGCGCCATTATATAGCAAATGGGCAGGAGGTTCATCTGATGTTAAGTGATACCACCGCCCATAGAGACTTACATTGCCAGAGGGCTCGCAAATGCATTGCCGGCCTTAGTTTGTCCATACCATGTTGACTTATAATCTAATGACATAAATTAGTAACCTTGTTTCCATTATTAAATTTCATTACATTAACCACAAGATTTTCTTACTTGGCGAATTTTTATTAGGTGAATCGTTGGAATTGGTTGACTGGTTCAATGTTTTGTCATTCGACTGATTGAGCGATTTTTTGTCGGAGCTGTCTGTTTCACTAGAGATGCGAAGTCTAGGAGCATTTTCTTCATCACTTTCTCTGCTGTCAGAGAGGAAATCGATAAGTGGAATGTTTTTGTGTTCTGCTTTTTTCTGAAAGGATTGTTAAAAAAGTTTTGCTTAATCGTAATGAAGCTTAATAATGCATAATATCTATTTGATTCTAAACCCTGTAATTGGGCATTTGGTGGCCTAGTGGAACTTCTTGTTGATAAGATCTCAATGAAAATAAATTTACCAGTAAAATACGTAATGTCGCTGGTGAAGGTAAATCGGAGGGTCTGCTTGGTGCAGGGAATATCCTCTCTGGCTGTCTTTTTGCTGCTGACGCACATGCTTCTACCCATAAAGGTGAAACTAGGTGACAGGCAAGTGCCCGTGCCTTAGAACGTATTTTACGACAGCCACCTGGAAAATATGACATTACCCACATTAGGAGAATTACTAGCCAAAGACTGCTAAGTGTGTGTGTGAAGTATAATATAATTTGATAAACTTTTACAAGTAGTTATTTACCAAACAATAAACAAAACTGTAAAATTAAAAAAAATATTCATATTGAATTTAGATAAAAGAAATCGATTGACTTACAAGCAAGCTTTCAAATGTTCTAGACAGCTAGAGAGCCGAGAACAGTCTCAGTAACCATTTTTTAATATTGAAATTTGGAGAGAATAATAAAGAATTCAATGAGTGATCAGATATGTATGTTATATAAATAAACAACAACTTAAGTGTTGAATTTTAATAACATGTAATTTTGTGTCTTTGGTTTCGATGAGTATTACACATTCAAATAAAACAAAATGGTTTATCTTTTCAATCTTGTAATGTAAAATATTTTTTCTTTAATAAACATAAAATCTAAAATTTTAAAGAGTATTAAGTACCAGGCACAAAATATCTTCCTTATTTCATAAGCAAAATATAAAAACTAAATTTTTACTGTTCTAACCATGTGTCCATATTAAATGTGTAACTAGGGGACTCCATGCAGGAACAACACTTGCTCCAAGTGCCATCAGTGCTGCCCGAAGTCCCAAGGCACGAGACTCCGCCCCAACATCCACAAGTGCTACCACTCCTCTGAGAACTTCACATACTCCCACTTGTTCAGGCTTAAACATAGTTTATACATAATTTGTTAATATTCACAACTTCAACTAGTGTATCAGTATAATTTATATCAGTAAGATAACCTATGTATAGACTAGATAGTAAGATATACACTATAATACATATTATATTCTTTGTACATTATTTACCAGCCCTAGGGCCTTAGTCAAGATGCCCTTCCAAATTTGTATGAAAACTTTTCGACACGAACTGTCATTTCCATACAAATTAAGTTTTCAACTTTCTACATACACTACTGTTAAGGCATCTTGACTAAGGCCCCTAGTAATTTATGTAGCATAGGATATAACTATAACATATTAAATATGTTGGTTATATACAACTCCTTTAATGGATTTAAAATAGTTTACAGTAGTTAATGAGAAACAAACATGTCAGGTCAGGTAAATAACGCTATAAAGTGATTTTTAAATTGATTAAAGAGTTTTTCATAAGTATACTTGTTTAAGCAAAAGACAATATAGAGTCCTGTGTATAATATAAACATGCTTACTTGTTTAATTTCTTTAGATTGTGTTTTATATGGTTTAGTATTGCATTGTTTCTTTTTCAACACATTTATATTTCCTTGCTTGTCAGTAACAATTCCTTTTAGCACAGACCATTCTTCTTTGAGTCTCTTTCTTTCAGCAATAGCTGAGCGTCTCTGTAACAGAGGTACAGGAGAAAATAAAATAAATTTATGAATATTAGATCCTTATCACAAAGTATATAGTTTCTCAAATAATAAGAAAAGTCCAAAATTAATTAATTATAACAATGTCGATTATAATAAATTTTAATAGTCTGATTTACTTATATTTAAAAGTTGTTTGAAAGGTTCAATATGATTTTGTTACATATTTGTAGTTTTGAAACTGTAGGTTTGTAATTAAGGTGTAAGTTTGTTTAAAAGTGGAAAATGTATAATTATACTAACTAATCGAATGATAATTAACTTACTAGGCCAGCAGCACTCCTGTTATTTTCTTTATTCATATTGGTAGGTGTAAAATATCAAAATAGAAAAACTTAAAAGCTGGACAAACATTGAACATTTTGTTTTTGAACAAGTTCAAACAAGAACTTAACACAGGGTATATGTCCTACAGACTACAGTTTTAGGAATTACTTAGACATATTGACATTTGACATATCATCATCGGGTGTAACCGTAAGACTACAATAGGAAAGTATTTATTTTCGATGCCCTAATGGAACTAAAAACTTCTTAAATATGAATTTATTATATTTATATTATTTCCTTAGCTCTACCGTCTGAATCCAGTCTTGTCCTGCGAGGGACTGGATGTTAACAACTGGCAGCACCTAAACTGTTACATATACATACCGAATACAAGTAAGCATATAAGTTTTTTAAGTTCCCGAGTATTACAATAGTAATAAAAAACGATTAATTAAATACAACTACAAACATAATCAATATTTTTATTACTCTTTTAACCGCCTTAACTTTTACAACTAATGTCACAAATTACGATGTTGTCTGAACTTCAAAAAGACTTTTTAACGTTATTCCCTCTCTTAATGGTTCAATAGCCAAACCTAAATAGGGACTATAAACAGGCTGAGCATCAGATTCCTCCTTGTGTAGGGCTAACTGTGACGCTAAGTAAAGAGTTGGTCCCATTTCACCGCGCGGTTCTCCAATTTCTTCTAATTCCTCGATATCATCACATGTCGGCATTGGATCCTAGAATCATCGACATTGTTATTATTGATAGTAGGTATAAGTAAAAACAATATTACGTTAAAAAATGATCATCTTTTACGTCATGATTCCAATTCGTTTCGACGCCAAAAATAGGCTTTTCTGTGTACGCCTGATGCAACATTTGTAGTTCCGAAAGAAGAGAGCTTAGTCTTTCTTGTGGATCTGCGCGAAATCCAAGCACGTAACCTCCAGATGTAGGTCGGACATGAACTACCAAAGCATTGCCGAACTTTGAATCTCTGATGGAAATCTAAAATGAAATATAATTAATCTTAAAGTTTCAGTTACGTAGTAAATTAGATATTATCACTTATTTACAATTTCATGTGTAACTAGAATTCCAAGCCCAAAACTTTTTATAGTGATTTTAACTTTTTATGTTTTCCTAAACGTTATAAATTAAATCATTGACAGTATCTAACGAAATATACATATTACTACACAGTAATGTTTATACGAATTTTGGCTAGTTATTGCAAGGTAGGTACGAACATTCGCACGCCTACCAATTTTTTGAGTATTATTTACTACAGAAGTGTCGCAGGCGCACAGGTTTTTTATTCTTACCAGTATTTAGAATAATGGTAGAATCCTTCTTACTATCGATATTAATAAGTTTATTCTTAATGTTTGAGTCACATTATAAGTAAAAATTGTTTTATAAATCTTACGCTTTCAATGGTGATATATGGTAATGAAACATTAAAAGCCTCATTAATGTCCGCATACCATACAATTCTTACGTTACTGATAATCATTGTACCCAAATTGCCCGACTCACTGGATAGATTCCATAATCCTGTTTCTTTCAAACATATCTAAAACATATTATAGGGTTAAATTATTTGAATAGTGTTGTTTTAATAATATATTTTATTTCTAAGACATAAATAAAATCTGAATATTCTATAAATTTTAACTGTGATATCTGCGATTATCTGTGATAAAATTTCGTTCACATTTCTTTGAGTGGCATCTGGTGTTTTGGATTGCAAATTATTACAAAAAAGAATATATAATAATTAATTACCTGTTCAAGTGGTAATACGTGTAGTTGTTTGTTCTGTATAATAGCGCCTCGCAGTCTTAGGTCACGATACAGTCTTGATCCAGCGTAGGCCCTAAGACATGAAATGTTTTTATCCGTTCACTATTTTTGTTTATCTAAATTGATTTGCACTCAATAAAAACCAATCATATTTGCTGACCGTGCTCAGACAGCATTTGTGTTTTTGTAAGGATGTGTCAGTAGGAATATCAAAAATGATGTATTTATTAGAAATGTACAAATTAATCAAAGGAATAAGCTTAGTGATAGCCTAAAGAATTCAGAAGAGAAGAAAATATACAGAGGTTAAAAAGAAACTTTAGACGATGCGAATCGTTTGATTGTAATTGGTCAACAGTAACTTCAGAAGATCAAACGTTGACACGTAAAATAATATTACTTTATTACGTCCATTTGTCCAATCACAATTAAAGAAATTTGACAATTCATCTTTTATCTATGGAGTATGGGTTTACATTTTTAATTCACGATTTTGTCTACCTCTAACCCAATGTACCTTACAACCTGTCATATTATTTCGTAATAAATTTCAGATATAACTTACTTATACACTGCTGTAACTGTTGTGTAATGTCGTATACAGTTTGGCGAAAGGTTAGTAAAAACAAATTCGTATTTATTGTTTCTATACGCTGCTAAGCAGTAGAACGCTTGTGTAGAACCACGTAAACCGGAGCTAATTGTTTTGCTGCTTGTCGAAATAACGCAGTTGTACCCGATCGCTGGAAAAAGTTTCATCTTTTTTAATTTTGTATCATAGACAGATTATGGTTTTTTTTACGTAAGAGATTTATTGCTAGAAAAAGTAGCCGAAGCTAAGATTAGCTTTAAAAACATCAATTGTTATATGGTAGGACACTGAATATTAATGCACTTGAAATGGGCTATGTACGCAATATATTTTTATTCATACAAAACTACCACGATATTTTTTGTTTTCCGTAAACATCTAGGCTGGCTGATATCAAAGGATTTTTAAACTAGCTGACCCGACTATCTATTATTTCTAGAGTATATTATTTCTAGGAAACATTTTTTTAGTTCAATAAAAAAAACTATCTACAATAATAAAAATAGGGGTTGATTGTAGAGGGGTGATAATTAAGGGTTGTATGTATTTTTGTATGCTGTATCATAAAAAAATAAAAACAAAAAAAATCTAAAATAAAAAAAAATTCAAACATAGATAGTAGCCGAATCTCAGACTTACTGAATATGCATAAAAACTTCATAAGAATCGGTCACGAGAATTTATATATAGAGATAGATAGTAGTACGGTGGCTCGTTTTGTCAAATTATTACCGCTTTGATAAGTCCTTACATTTGTGTTTAGGCCTAGAGTAATTATATTTCTCCTATGTGAATAATTAATCTTGTAGTAGAAACAATTACATGACTCGGGAAATTAGTTAAATCCCTTCGCTATTCCTTAGGGTTAATCGTAGGAGCTGAGTAATAATTTACTAGCAATATCGAAAATTTCGCTTTGAAAGCTTAAGATTAATTATTGTCATGTGTACATTAACATATTAGTTTTTTTTGAGTCTGGCTTATTTAACGCAAAGCGCGTCACCTGTACTGAGTTCAATTCCCTGCTAAATTAAAATTATTAAGAGTAGGAAAACAACAACTGGGTGACGGACCTTTAATGTATTTTTGTACGATATTAGTTTGTTATAACTTTATGTGTTGAAAAGTAATGAAAGATATAAGCATCAAGTCAATGTATTTGTGATTAATATGATATCTTATATATATAGAAGAACTATTAATTCTAGCTATTATTGTCAACCTAACTTACATAGATTGATCCTGGGGGAAGAGAGTGAATGCCAAATAACCCTTAAGTTAGTGACCACCATCCGCCCTTTGACACCGGCGTTTCCTTTAGTATCTTCAATAGGTTCTATTCTATCAAATATTTTCTCCCCTGAACGAAGTTTTAAGTATCTAAAAATTCATATTATTAAATTATTTTAAATATTTATATTTCTACGTCAGTAAAATACACTTATCAGTTATCATGTTCTGTGAGGGTACAAGCTCACGTGGTCAGTCTCAAACGTTAGGCTATAGTTATTAACTATAGTTGTTAACCCCTTTATTCATTAACATACTTTGATTATTAAATAGCTAAAAAACACACGTGAGAAGAACAAGAGACTTTAAAGCTCTCGTAACATATGAAAGACAAAACAGACTACAATTTTCTAACTTTTTTTAAGCTAGTAGCTAGTGCAGAAATTTAAGTCTAGAGTAGTGCAAACTATACCCGATGTTTCTAAAGAACACATTCAGTCATTGACGTTTTGGAGTAAAACAAATTTCAACACGTCATTCACATATTACAACAATATCTTATATCTATGTCTAGAAAATAAACAAGTAAATTCTTACTCAAAAGGTAAATCGAAGAGTACCTCCCTATCCTCCCACACAATTCCCTTTCCTTTTTTATTCTTTGGCATTTTCACAAAATTGCGGCTAAAGGTTACGAAATAGGTTCAATATATTAGTTTATATGCGGGTTGCCATGGAGACGTTATTTACACGTGGAGTTTGTAGCTTTGTCGACGTAACAACTGAATTCCAATAAATGAAAACTGATGACTAGTCGTACTGACTTTGTATACGTTAATACGATACTGTCTTTTATCTAATATATAAAATTCTCGTGTCACAATGTTCGTTCCCATACTCCTCCGAAACGGCTCGACCGATTCTTATATTTTTTTTATTGCATATTCAGTAAGTCTAAGAATCGGCTAAGTGATGAGGGGTGTCACTCCAATTTTTTTTTCGATTTTTATTTGTTTTTATTTTTTCACTTAATTGAATGTATATTTGTAAATTAAACTAACACGAATATTTCACAAATATTGTATTTCTTAATATAATGGATTAATTCATATAAATTTGGAGATTGTAAATCGCTCTATCTAAATAAAATGTTTGGGTAATCCTGTTCTGACCCTTGAGCACGTCAAAGATTGTAAAATCTGAGACCGTAGTTGAAAACAACTTTAAAGGGTAAAAGCCTGATCAAAATATTATCAGATTTGTCAACTGAGTGTCCCAGAGATGTCTGTAAGGATTTAATTTTACCCGAATTGATGGTAATTGTTTTGACAACTGGTAACTTCTTTGTACAGATTAATTAATGAAAGTGGGGATTTGCCCTTTGACGTTTTATGAGCACTTTTGATCAAAGAAATTTGATTAGGTAGCTTCGGACATGGTTATTAATAGAGGACATTAATTATCAACGAAATTTTTTGTATGTATTGGCATCTATACATTTACATTAAGACTAAATTTTATTTTTACTTTAAACAGATCGTTTTGTCATCCTAACTAATTTTAAATATTCAAAAATTTGTCAACGGTTTGTTGTTAGTCGTTATTTCCTTTCTTGTAAACTAGTGGTTGCCTGGAAGAGATCGCTCAAAAGCGATAAGGCCACCAGTTGCCATCCTTTTTATTAAATTAAGAAGTGTTAATAAATAAACTTTTTTACTGTTTGTGATCGACGATCCTTGTTAGGAAATCTGTAGTTTCAATTCCTTTCGGTTCGTTTAAGTTAATAACCAGCAAAAGGATAATCCCATACAGGAAAAAATATAGTGACGCTACAACCAGATTCTTGGTTAGATTTCTGTATATGTTATTTTTTATGTTACCTAAATATTTATGTTTGGGTTGTCCGGAAGAAACTGCTTTTAGCAGTAATTACATCCTTTGTCTTCATTTTTATTTTCCTTTTGTTTTGTGTTATTGTGATGTAAATAATGTGTTATTATTATTATGTTACTTAAGTCTTTTGTGCTTTTCACGCTTTGAATATTTGGGTCTGGGGCATGCCGGTTTCAAATGCGCAATTTGAGCGAGCGTCAAATGCGTACATAGAGAGAAATGATGTACAGCCGCGGTTTGACCGAAAAGGATTGAGTAGCTGAAGCCACTTTTTTCTTTTTATTATATATATTTCCCGCAAACCGGGGGAGTAACCCCGCAAACAGTAGCGGGAAATAATAATTTGAGCGAGCGTCAAATGCGTACATAGAGAGAAATGATGTACAGCCGCGGTTTGACCGAAAAGGATTGAGTAGCTGAAGCCACTTTTTTCTTTTTATTATATATATTTCCCGCAAACCGGGGGAGTAACCCCGCAAACAGTAGCGGGAAATAATAATTTGAGCGAGCGTCAAATGCGTACATAGAGAGAAATGATGTACAGCCGCAGTTTGACCGAAAAGGATTGAGTAGCTGAAGCCACTTTTTTCTTTTTATTATATATATTTCCCGCAAACCGGGGGAGTAACCCCGCAAACAGTAGCGGGAAATAATAATTTGAGCGAGCGTCAAATGCGTACATAGAGAGAAATGATGTACAGCCGCGGTTTGACCGAAAAGGATTGAGTAGCTGAAGCCACTTTTTTCTTTTTATTATATATATTTCCCGCAAACCGGGGGAGTAACCCCGCAAACAGTAGCGGGAAATAATAATTTGAGCGAGCGTCAAATGCGTACATAGAGAGAAATGATGTACAGCCGCGGTTTGACCGAAAAGGATTGAGTAGCTGAAGCCACTTTTTTCTTTTTATTATATATATTTCCCGCAAACCGGGGGAGTAACCCCGCAAACAGTAGCGGGAAATAATAATTTGAGCGAGCGTCAAATGCGTACATAGAGAGAAATGATGTACAGCCGCGGTTTGACCGAAAAGGATTGAGTAGCTGAAGCCACTTTTTTCTTTTTATTATATATATTTCCCGCAAACCGGGGGAGTAACCCCGCAAACAGTAGCGGGAAATAATAATTTGAGCGAGCGTCAAATGCGTACATAGAGAGAAATGATGTACAGCCGCGGTTTGACCGAAAAGGATTGAGTAGCTGAAGCCACTTTTTTCTTTTTATTATATATATTTCCCGCAAACCGGGGGAGTAACCCCGCAAACAGTAGCGGGAAATAATAATTTGAGCGAGCGTCAAATGCGTACATAGAGAGAAATGATGTACAGCCGCGGTTTGACCGAAGAGGATTGAGTAGCTGAAGCCACTTTTTTCTTTTTATTATATATATTTCCCGCAAACCGGGGGAGTAACCCCGCAAACAGTAGCGGGAAATAATAATTTGAGCGAGCGTCAAATGCGTACATAGAGAGAAATGATGTACAGCCGCGGTTTGACCGAAAAGGATTGAGTAGCTGAAGCCACTTTTTTCTTTTTATTATATATATTTCCCGCAAACCGGGGGAGTAACCCCGCAAACAGTAGCGGGAAATAATAATTTGAGCGAGCGTCAAATGCGTACATAGAGAGAAATGATGTACAGCCGTGGTTTGAACGAAAAGGATTGAGTAGCTGAAGCCACTTATTTCTTTTTATACCCCATACTGTTTGCGGGGTTACTCCCCTAGTTTGCGGGACTTCTTATTGTGCATACCCACTAAAACCCCACGACGCCACCAGCGAGGCAGGACAAGGCAGCAGGGTAGACTTATCCGCATCCACACTCAGCTGTAGCCACTAGGCCAACACACACGTGGTTAAAATTATATTACAACAGCTGTGCAGCTGGATAAGCATGAAGATTAAAGAATTTTATTCACTGGCAACGTAATTATTCCTACCAAACTCTTAACCTCAAGTGTACATTTAAAATGTAGGAGTAATAGGTTGACTTTACGAGTGCCGTTATATTCCGTAATCATGATAAACCCGGACCGTAAAAACGTTTTTGCATAAACGTATATTAATATTACTACGGTATAACTTTTAATGCTACACTTGTGTGTACTTAGACATAGAAACGCTAGACTTGTTAAATCTTTTAAATATCTTTTTAATAGGCATTGTTACAATATATATCTTGAAACACTTTATTATTGACCACTTTTAAAAGCCGTTTCTTTCTCACTTTATTTATAATAGTTAGAGTAGTTGATATTTTTCGATAATACTACAGGAAACAGGACTAATATTACATGGATAACTTAATTCGAAATACCCCTAAGGTTGTTGAATGAAATTCGTCCTTGCGCAGTCCTTTCACTTTTTTATGGTTGCAAATACAATGTGGAAGATAGTAGGTAATATGTATCTCTTAATTACATAATTGGTTTGTTATTAATAAAAACTCAATATATCAAAAACTCACGCATAGAAAAGAAGGATGTATTGGATGAAATTTAAAAAGACATCACTTGTCTGCAGTGTGTTGCTCAAGCACTTCTTGAACTAAGGCAGAGTTTCACATTACAATTTTTAAGAACATTTAACCAAAGGAAGTCAATATTAGGAGAGTAGATTATTTACCTGACTCAGGGACCTAAAAGGCAACCTCGCGAAGGTTCCAGCTTTGCTTCTCAAATACCATGGCACAGTTTAGAGCGTGTTCGAGCGGGAAATTAATTGGAGCGAAAGCTTCACATTTAGCTGCAAGTAATCGAACAGTACTATGAGCTCATCAGAAACTAGTACTCAATAAATTTAAAATTTGTCTGTTTTTTATATAATAATAATAAATTTCCTGAAATAAAATAAGGTGATAAAACAATTTTTATAATTATTATAGTAATTTTACTTTTTACTTTAATTTATACTATTATAATTATATACATACTTGTATAATGATGATTCTATCTTTGCAAATAAAGTTTTTTTTATTACTTTTTTCTAATCCCTGGTTAAATTATTCACATTTCATGATGCAGGTTGTTAAGCTAATTTAAAGTATGCAAAGTCACATCCGGTTTCCAGGACTTATTAGGTACTTAATCTTATCTAAATATTAAAAATATTAATAATAAAAATATTGTTTTGAATGAAACTATGATAAAAATGTTTGTGAATTTTGGGTACTATGTGAGTAGTTTAAATAATTTGGACCGATACTTTTAAAGCTATAATTAGCATAGCATTTAAAATTTTCGTTCTTGAATAACAATCGAAATAATTAAAATTTCAAGACAATGCGTACAACACATAAGGCACGTCTGATTGCCTCTCGAATGTCTAACAACCATGCTAACTCTACTGCCTCTAATTAAAGGTTCAGCTTACACTGAAATGGATTTGAATACGCAAATTCAAGTATATTCCTTTATAGACAATTATCTCGTCTACTGTATTCGTAGAAAAAATCTACAGTGATCACAAACTCAAACAATGAATTTTCTTTCAGATTAGTCGATTACGTAATAAGTATATACCTTATTATTTTAACCTTTTACCTTTTAGCTGCCTGCATTTGGAGACATCTACCTATCTAACTAAAGTATGCACTATGAAGCTATAAGCGTTCAACTTTGCTTTTCTTGCCAAGTGGTTTAGCATAGAAGTGTCGGATCCAAGTCAATGATTAATTTAGACACGAAAGCGAAGTTAAAGAAATTATTTACTCAACATACATAAACATATTGATACTACATGTACGCATAAGGGTCGACAAGTTTTATTCGAATTAAATTAAATCATAAAGCCAAATAGGATTTCTGATTATTTTCTTGATTTATTTAAGTAGAAAATAAAAGTTATGTCTACGTCTAAAGATGAGTTTATCGTACTATATATTTAGAAGGAAGAATAAATAGTATAAGGAAAGAGCATATACATTAATAATTAAAAATGTTCGCGCCGATTATCAAGATTTCTGGAGCAAAAATGTACTATTTTTTCACGTTCTATAATTTTTTACGTGTTTTAACGATTGGTGAAGAAGAGTAGGTAGTAAATTTTCTACTTCCGCTTTTTTTACCCAAGCGATAATTATCCTACAATTGTCTGTGTTTTCTTTTAAAACAAAACAACACGGTAGTAGAAAATTGTGTAAATTGTTGAGTAGTGATTTTTTGTTATACATCCGATGGCTAAAAAAACACAAAATGGTTCAAGTGAACACAGTCCTCATATTCTAAGATAGTCCGGCAGGCTCTCAGCATAAGTGCGCTTAACCGTTTACGAGCGAACAAACATTAAGCGTCCAATTATTTGTTTCACATCCATTCACTTGACTTTCTATATTACATGTAGTTTTCCTAATGTCTTTTATCCATTTTGTAGTAATTGTATACATTTTCTGTTAATGATAAATTCATTCTATTCATTCCTATCTACAGTAATCTGAATTATTTTTCTACATTTTGATGGTAACAAAAAAATATTTATATCATAAAAATAATTTAATTATAATATTTAATTTAATATTATTACTCTGTAGGTTAAGAAAATTGTAAATACTGTATACTTGATTGTAAATAAAATCTACTAATTAGTATATTAATATATCGCGTTCATATCATAATAACATTTATTAATTTTTATCCACCATCAGAAAATTAAAATTCAATAAAGCCGGTATTGCGATTTGCACCTCGCATTATTTTTATATTCATATTTTCTATTAGCTTAAACAATGATTTTTCTCTACCTTTAAGGATATATAAATAAAAATAGATTTAATCAATTTTTAGCGCGCGATATATGTCACTTCCGAACTACGGTCCAGGGATCAAGAAAAGCGCGGGCCATATCTTTAAAGGCCGTAAACTCACGTGTACGCTGAATGTGATGTTTAGCCCTAAGCTAAGTTTATTTAAATAAATTAAGCAATATAAGATAAATGTCGATATCCCTGAATGAAATTCAACTAGTTTAACTTGAACTTCGCCACAATAGAGGAAGGCCGAAACGAAGGGGTGAATGGAAATTTCTTTAATACTTTTAATTGAGTAATTTCACGCATCTGTCGTCAGCCGGAGTTAACTGAAACTCGATTATGGACTTTATTAAATGTAATTAAAATCTCCCTTTGAATTTTCTTAACGGCATCTGAATAGCCTTAATTATAAACATAAGGCATGTTTTCGTGCTTTATTTACTTGTTTTTTTATGTACATTAGGTATTTGAATATATAGTAATCTAATACCTCAGATTTTCATATGGCAATGTCGACGGTTGCGTCATCTGTCAAAGCAAAGTACGAGATCTGTCAAACGGTGCAGGATTAAGTAATTATCTTCTTGAAATTTGTTGTTTTTAGGAAAATGTCGAAAAAGCAACTTCGATCTCAAGCAAGAAATAAATGTAAATCAAACTCAATCTTTGCGCGTGGTAGAGTTGACCGGTAAGTTGGACTTAGTAGTTTTGATACTTTTAGTTAAGTTTATATTTTTCTTCGGTACTTAATTGTGACTTCTTTATAGGGGGTTGCAGTACTACTATACGACGAATCGTAGCACATTGAATGATGGAGTGTCTTGCACGCCTGGTAAAAAGAACAACATTCTTCACACCAATAACTAATATACTTCATGTTTATTAATACTAAAGACATAAGTAGAAATTAAACAGTATCAAGATCATTTAATCGAATTTCCTTAGTATTGCCCACAACAAATTTTTATTTCCCTATTTGCCATGAGATTCCGATAGAATTATACTTACTATACTTATTGATCCTCTCCCCTCCGGACCGCGGAAGCGCTTGGACGTGTCCACTGTGTTGAGTTCTGTGAGAAATTTAAATTTAAAATCTTAAATTAAAATACTAAATTGAACTTTTTGGATTTTTGTGGTTTTGAACTCGTGCCTCTTGGATAAGCTGTGAGGTGAGCGCTGTTGTTTGCCATTACACCAAACGGTTGAGTGCCGGCGAGTCGTAATTCTACATCCCATTCGGCTAATGACGTAAGTTAGACTACGACGCTTGTGATTTGCTACGTTACTACTAAGCTGTTATACCTGCTACGATCAACTGATGCGATTGTCTATTGTTGCTCTGCGATATTGAACTCTGGGTTCATTGAAGATATGCCCAATATCCAACACTCACCCCCTCGTAACACTTCTGTGATGTCTTGTTCCCGATCGGAGTCTGATCTTTCGAAGTCTCCGATGACGAGTGCGGGCTGTATTGCCAAGGGTGACACCAATATAACAACGCGCTCCAAGCGACAACGAATGGAGACCTCTTCCCCGAATGCTCATTCTAGTTCCGAAAGTAGCGACTTAAGAGCGGATGTCCTGAAAATGCTTTCTGAATGGAGAGAGGATCAAGAACGAAACCTACGTGAATGGAAGTCCACTCTAAATGACACCTTAAACAAATTATTTTCTGAATTATCCAATATAAAAACTGAATTCCAGGAAATAAAGAAGTCTAACTCAGAAATAGAAAAAGGAATAGAATTTATTAACAAGTTTCAGGAGGAGACCAATGACAGAGTAAAGGAAATTGAAACTAACCAAAAAAATAATAAAAATGCCATAAAAAACTTAGAATCGCATATCCAGGATATACAGTTTCGTACAAGAGATGCAACTCTGGAGATTCGCAATATCCCGATTTCTGAAAACGAAAAGTTTGACAACTTACTCTCGACCCTTTCTGTCATCGGCAAAGCTGTGGATGTCGATATAAATAGGAGTGATGTACGTGACTTGTATCGGCTGCCGGGTAGACCAGGAGTATCAAGACCTGTTGTTGTTGAATTTACGAGTGTTAATGCTAAAAATGATTTATTGACTAAGCTGCGAAACTTTAACAAAGGAAGGCCGGTTTCTGAGAAGCTCAATACTCATACTATCGGTTTGCCAGGAATAAAGACTCCACTTTACATTGACGAACATCTAGGTCCATCTCAAAGAAAACTTATGTTTGAAACCCGTCAATTTGCCAAGAAACATAACTACTCGTGCTGGCATTCAAATGGAAGAATACTTTTGCGTAAGGATTCGACTGGTAGACCGATTTTAATCCAATCAGAAAAATGCTTATCTCAGCTGGCAAAGGAATCATGACTCATTGCATGTAACTGCTTTCTCATTAACCTATATTGTCAATTAACTGTATATTGTTATTTATTTCTATTGATTTACTTTAGTCTTGCTAGTAATAAAATTACCTTAGTCAATTTTCTCATGTTAAGTTCTCGTTTAGTCTATAATGTATTTTCGTTTGAAATTGTATATGCTCTTACACTTATTTTAACCTATATTCACACACTCACTGAAATTATACATCACTTACACCCAATATATACAAAGTGTACTCATAGAAAGAATGTAACTGTTAACAACAATCTCAGTCTGTCTTCGTGCCGTGTGTATGTGTATTGTGTTGGTCTCATTTGTGTGGCGTTGTCCCCGGGATTGTGGAATCCTCGTAGGGTTGTGCTGTACCGCGTGCCTTTTTGTCTTACCATAGTTGCTGACTCAATAAATAAAATTCGATAAAACTAATGCAATTATAAATGATATCGATAAACTTGATGTTGCACAATCTTCTCTTTGTGACATAGAGGACTGCCAGAGACTTATGAACTGCCCGAATAAGTGTCTAAAAATTATCCATCAAAACATTCGTAGTATAAATCGTAACTTCTCTGATTTTCAAACCTTATTGTTTAGATCCAGGACTGATTGGGACTTAATAATCTTAACGGAATGTTGGCTGCATAATAATCGTAACTTACCATCTCTTGAGGGACACAACTCTGCTCTAACCGAGAAAAACTTCACACAGAATGAAGGAGTTGTAGTATTTTACAAAAAACATTTGAAATTAGTTATATCCGAGCCTGACCTTTGTGATGCCAACTGTTTACTGATTAACCTTGAGGATAATGTAACACTAATTGCAGTATATAGACCACCTGGTTACAAAGATGTTCAACGGTTTTTGGTATCTCATGACAAACTTCTTTCTGAGATTAGTAGTACTCATAAATTTCTGATAGGTGATATCAATATTGATATATTGGATAACAATAAGGATGTTAATTCTTCAACGTATTTGAATATGTTGGCTTCTCATGGTTTATTGCCGGCCCACATATTTCCAACTCATGGCAGGACTTGTCTTGACCATGTAATACTAAAATGTTCTTATCGCGTCTTTTGTTATGTTGCTGAAACCTCAGTCACGGATCACGACACTTTAATTCTGAAACTTGAACGTAGCACTATGACTGACAAATACTCTTCTCTGAAAAAGATTGATTACCCGTCTTTGGACGATGCTATGAAGAACTTAAACCTAAGCCTTGTATATAAAATGACTGATCCCAATGAGGCAACAGCATTTCTTCTGACTGCGCTTGACACTGTAATTAAAGCAAATACGAAAACTTTAACCATCCCAAATCGTAAAAGGATCAAGAGGCCTTGGATGACTGCAGGTCTACTAAGATGTGTAAAGCATCGTGACAAACTACATCAAAAATCAAGAAAAAATCCTAGTAACGAAATATTAACGTTAACTTACAAGAGGTATAGAAATTTTTGCAACTCACTTTTAAAAAATATTAAAAATACTTATGAGAGAAACCGCCTACTTAAAGCTGCTAAGACTAATACAAAAGTTCTCTGGGACACTATCAAACAACTAACCTACTCTAACAATACAACTAGCACTGCACTTGAATTGGTCTCTCCACTGGACCCGATGGTCTCAGTCAACAACATTAATAAATATTTCGTTTCTATCGGGAAAGATATTGCCGAAAAAGCATATTCTAATAGCTCTTATAAAAAACCATCAATCAATCCTACACTGTCCTCATTCGTCTTGCTACCTACTGATGAAGTTGAAGTTCAATCTCTTATCTTGCAACTGAAGAAGGACGGTGCTGCGGGCAGAGATAATATTTCTGGAGCCTTTCTCAAACGTTATCATGAAATCTTAGTCCCTCCACTTACATATATATTTAATTTGATTCTTTCTACAGGGATCTTTCCGGACCTATTCAAGCTAGCTGAAGTAATTCCGGTTTATAAAGGTGGTAATAGAGATTGTGTCGGTAACTACCGACCTATTTCTAAACTATCTACGCTATCCAAAATCATTGAGAAATTGATAAACAAACGCCTCATCGATTATTTAGAAAGTAATAACCTACTCTCCAGCTCACAGTTTGGATTCAGACCGGGTTCATCAACAAGCGACGCAGTTCATCAATTAACTGATCATATTGTTACAAAACTAGATAAGAAAAATAAAATTTTAGCTGTATTTTTGGACATTGCAAAAGCTTTTGACGCGGTCGCTGGTCCTATTCTGCTGGATAAATTGGAGGCTTTGGGTATTCGTGGTTTGCAGCTTAAACTATTTGATAGCTACTTGAGTGATAGACAGCAAAGAGTAAGGGTGGGCAACATTGTTAGTGACGATTTGCCGATACGCTATGGTGTGCCACAGGGTAGTGTTTTAGGTCCGACACTGTTTCTGGCATTTATCAATGATCTTTGTGACCTCCAGTTACAAAATGGTAAAATAATAACATTTGCAGATGATACTGCACTTGTGTTTCATGGTGATAGCTGGAAAGATACTGTCGACATTGCTCAAAGAGGATTCGACGTTGTTAACAAATGGCTCAGAATGAATGCCCTAACTATCAATGTCAGTAAAACTAAATGTATACCGTTCTATATAAAAACTCCTGGTTCTAGTACTAACCTTGGTTTAACTGCTCATGTATGTTCTGATACTGATTCTTGTGACTGTCAAAAGATCTTTGTTGCCAACAATACTAAGTATCTAGGTGTCGTTGTTGATAGCACGCTAAAGTTTAACTACCACATTGACCTGCTACTTTCGCGAACTCGGAAACTTATCTTCACCTTTAAGAATCTCCGTAATATTGCTGAAAAATCGATAATTAAAATGGTTTATCAATCCCTCTGCCAATCCGTTTTAAGCTATTGTGTTACTGTCTGGGGAGGGGCTTGTAAAACTAATCTTATAAAACTGGAGAGGGCTCAGCGTGCGTTATTGAAAGTAAGTTATTCTAAACCATTTTTTTACCCTACCAAAGATCTATATCTTTTATCTGACGTGTTGAGTGTTCGTCAACTATTTATACTGAACACTGTGCTCAAACAACACTCCATAACTCGCTATGAACCTTCTTTGAATGACAACAAACGATGCAAATATAAAGTCTGCACCTCAGATACCCGTTGGTCCACAGCTTTCTCAAGAAGGTTTTTTGGTTTTATGGGCTGTCACCTATATAACAAGATAAACAGGTTGATCAACATATATCCGCTTACTAAATATGAGTGTAAAAAAGCTACAGTCAAATGGCTTAAAAATCTAGACTACGAGGGGACTGAGAAGTTGTTAGTAGTCCTCAGCTAATACCTAACACTAACACGTTATGTATACGAGTACATAGGTACACTATCACCCATGCTCATGTATGCTTCACTAAGACATATATACACTAAGGGTGGGTTGCATCAACAAATTTTGACGGACACGTAACCGTTAAATATGGCGCTAACGAACGTTAAACAAAAAAAGTGTTGATTCACCATCTATGACAGCTTACGTTCGTTAAAAAGTTACGCTTACGTTAACCAGTGCTCGAACCATTGGTAATCGTCAAATTTTGGTTTGTAACTTCGTAGTTCGTACTTTCTAAACTCTGTTTCCTCTGAATTTAATATTAGAGATGGTTTGATTAATAATTATTTTGCAAGGTATGTTAATATTACGATTATTTTTGACTTCAAAAATAAATTGCAAATTTAATATTAAAGATGTCTTATATTTCAGATTATAACTTTTTTATGGCATGGGTGTATGGGTGGTATGGTGAAGGACTAACATATTCTATACTGTTTATATTGCTTATTGCATGCCTTTGGTAAAGAAATAAAATATTTGACAAAAATAATATGCCTTTACTAACTGAATTACAGCCTATAGATTTTATTAATTTAGACCAAAGTTAACTTCATTGACAACAAACAGAAAACAGGTTTTCTCTAAATTTAATTTTATTCTAATATGTGGGATACATAGTTTCATTATTATTATTTTGCAAGGCATGTTAATATTTAGATTATTTTTAACTTCAAAGAAAACAAATCTCAAATTATAATTTTAAAGCTGTCTTATTTTCAGATTATAACTATTTTATGGTATGGATGTGAAATATGGTGAAGGATTAACATATTATATACTGTATAATATATAGCTATTGCATGCTTTTGGTGGAGAAATAAAATGTTTGACAAAAATAATATGCCTTTTTATTACCGAATTATAACATTACATAGTTAAGCCTGCCTATGCACATAAGAATTAATTCATCTTAAAAATCTATTTTTTACAGTTTTTATTATTTTTTACACTAATTTTATAACATTGATACACACAACTTTAATTATTTTGAAGAGCATTTATACTAAGTTTCAAGCAATTCTGATCATAAACAAGTTATAGTAAGTCTATTTTTTATTGTAAAGGTAAATAAGTACCACTTTTCATACATTTTACATTAGAAATGGCAGTTTCATTTAATCTTACATCCCTTTAGTATAATTAATAGTAAGTAATTTTTTTCTTGTAGTTTAAAAATGATTTCATCGTTCTTCCTCTTTTCATTTAGATGTTGAACACGCACCTCAAAAATTTCTTTTTCATATTTATTATCTGAAAGGGCATTAAATTCTGCATGAATCGCACTCCATGCCCTCTTTCTTTTGCAAATTGTTAGTACTGTCTGTCTTTTTATGAAATAATATGTGTTTATGTTTTACTATTAAATTTCTAAATCTGTCCTCTTCTTTTCCAAAATTTACCGAACGTTCTCTGAAAGTCAATGAGTCACGTAAATAAATACACTTCTAGCTATACCTCTCAATATAATATATATCCTCTGCGCATATACAATTCATGCAATATAATAATAAAATAATAGCTTTATACTTACTTTGGCGAAAAGGTTTCCATTATTTATATTAAAATTAAACACTTTTTAATTATCCTTTCGTACAAAACAATAAACATCGATGTCAAACTTGACAGAATGTTTCAAATGATATTGTTTTTATCAATGTTGCTATTACTTAAAAAAAATTCCCATAAAACATTAGGTTAAAATAGCGTTACGCAAACAGGCAACCCCATTAACAATGATGAACTCATTTTTTAACAATGAAGCAACGCTAACAAGTTAACAGACGTTAAAGTTCATACGAGTCTGTCAAATTTTAACGAACGTAAGTTACGATAGCAAATGGTTTGAAACAACCCACCCTAAGTCATAAATTCACTAACACATACATACATTAACACTTACATACACTAAACCATACATGCACCATCACATACACCCACTTAAATGTGAGTATATTTGTAATATTTGTAATATTTGTAATAGTTTCTCGATCAAATTGATGTACCTACTTAAATTCCATTCGGTCCGGATGCGGAGGGACTGGCAATCTGTAATACAGGTATCCTAGTACAGTCGCCAGTCTCTCACACAGATTTTGCCTGTTAATGCTGAAATTTGTATTTTGTGTCTGTATTTTGTGTCTGTATTTTTTGTGTGAGAGAAAACAAATAAATATTTTATTATTATTATTATTATTATTGATGCGTTTTATGAGTTAAGTCTTGAAGCCAGATAGGTATGGATTTAAATTTTTAGTTATGTATTAGTATATATATATATTTAAAGAAGAGTTTTGCGTGCTGACTACATCAGCTAATGTAATCTTTTATGGGAAGGATCTTTGGCGCGCATAAGACATCGCCTGATGTTATTTTGATGGGATATTGTGTCCTGACTAACTCAATTGCCTTTTTTATCCATTTGGGTGGTTGAACGCGACGGACTTGTGAGAGTATAATCTTCCGATTTGTTTTCTAAATAAATACCTGATCGTCCAGAATAAAGAAGTAAGTAAGTAGAAGTCGAAGTAAGAAGTAGACATGGGGAGAAATTGGCTGTGCCGCAAAACAATCTGGAACTGCTTCGGAAAAATACCTTTTGTATGGCAATTAAAGTTTACAATAATTTACCAAAAGAAAGAAGATCTTCGACTAGAGTCTTTAAAAAGCGACTTAGTATTACTTTTGGAAAAAAATTACTATTCAATAAATGATTATTTGTGTGAGACACTGAAATTGATATAAATTTAATAAGGTATGATATTCACGATACAGATAATATAAGAATTAACTTTGACTAATGTAAAATGTAAAATTTCTTAAGACAAATTTGCGCGCCATTATGTGTGGCATAATATGCGAACGATTTACAACTGTACCACCTTAACATTTTTGTACCCTATATTCTTGCCATAAATAAATAATGATTATTATTATAAACTTTATTTTACATACAACCTGAGATAATAATTAAATAAGTTCAGAGATGAAATCGTCGGTCAATCGCGCTTTAATCACGATGGAACCTTGAATTTCTTATGATTTATTTGTATCAAACTTATATGGAAATAAAACATATTAATTTTATTATAGCTTTAATTGTTTCTTTAACTTTCTTTCAATATCACATTAACATACCGTATAATTAATTATTATAATTAATCATTAGAATTTATAATTAGAAAACATTTGTCGTTTCCTATTACAGCACAGTGACGGGTTGACTCACTGTTTAACTGTTGAATGTCGGAAAACAACTCAATGCAAAAGTTTACACACGATTGCTACCAAAATGAGTTCTGTTTAGTTTTTCAATTGAAACTTTCCTTTGTAAGGAATGTCTATTGAATCGGTTTTGCAGTTTCCTACATTTTGTTGTTGACCCAATTTATATAAAGCACCTGTAATTTGAATAGTATTACAAGAGCAGAGATAGAGTGATGTTCAGCCCTGAAGGGCATTTGAATTTTAGAAGAAATTGATTCTTTTATTTTAGTGTGTTGAAGGAAACACATAAGGATCACGTGGCCGTTCACCAACCAGATGGACCGATCAAGTGAAACACTCATCGCCCTCAAATTTGTACACTATCATAAGAGACGCGCTGGACCGAAACCGGTGGAAACAGATAGTCCGCTCCAGACGCTTTCTTGCTGACCAACGTCACTCAGACATGAGCTGCCAATTAAGGAAGAGGAAGGAAAATCACCATTAGAACTCCTTAAGTAATATGCGCTATGTAACGTAGAAGTTCATTAACCGTGATATATTAGATGTCGCGAGCTTCTCTGTATCGACAAAATAAGGTTATTACTGCTGTTCTGATACAATCTAAGTTTGGTAGTGTATCAACCTGCATTTAATCTCTTAATCTCTAATTAGTTCTCTTTTAAAGAACAGCGACATTCACAATAGGAATACAAGAAATAAGGGAAAACTTTTCCAGCCGTCTTACAGGTTGCAGAAAATAAATACTTCATTTATGGGCCTAAGTATACGCTGCTATAACATGATTCCTAGTGAAATATTGGAACTGCCTTTAAACAGATTCAAAACACATATCAAAAAAACCTTAATGTGTAAAGGTTACTACACAGTCAATGACTACCTGGAAGATAAAAATGCTTGGCAATAGTTCTAATTATGTATGAATATGTGTGTAATGGTGAATGTGGTAAATCACAGAACAGATTTTTATTTTTTTTTACTTATGTAACTTTAATGACGTTGTGGTTTATGACATTTTCCTTTGAATAATTGTAATGTAAAGGGAGGGCAAAACTTGCTGAGTTTCTTGCCCGTTCTTCTCAGAACAAGGCCTCCTGGTAGTTTTGCGAACGGATGGCGTAGTCCTGCTCTTTCGTGAATTTTGTAAACGTTGTTGACATTCATAAGCATGCTCTAAGAAGCATCTAAATTGAATAAACGTATTTTGATTTTGAATCATTGTGTTCGAGCATTCGTTACAGGGCTCATACTTCGCAGCACAGCTACTTATATTGTATATTAATATTATAAATTTAAATGGATGAACTAATTTTAATAAGGCCCAAAGTGGGTATGCAAAGCGCATGTCACGTGACACATGCGCGTAGACATACCATTTAGATAATTTACAAACGAATGAAATTCTTAGTCGTTATTGACAATTAATATAATGAACCTATCATATCTATTCTCTATCAGATCTATTAACAGAAATAGCTAGTGATAAGCCGGTATATTTTTCGGTAAACACTTATTATTTTTTCAGAAAATCAAGAGAGCAAACCTCACAGAATAACATCACTAAATAATTCAGGAACTCTCAAATTCAGTATAATCAATTATACGAATCCGGCAAACAAAAGTTACCTTTGGCAGTGGAAAAATTGTTTGGCTTTCAGCGTCTATATATAGTCCAAGCGCAACTAGAAATAAAAAGTGTATTAAAAAGAACACATAGTTGGTAAGCCTCGAAATAAGAACTGGAAATAGATTCAGGTTGTTTTGCGTTTATTAATTTAGATGGAATTCTACTAAACATTCCAACTAAAATTTTAATTCATTTAACTCAGAAGTACTCGAATAAAATCTATAAAAATGGTTTAAAATTAAAAGTAAAAGTGTTATTATTGTGGTATTTACTTAATTTTACTCGTAATTTGAAGTAGTAAGGTGAAAATAACAGCAAGAAAAAAATCATAGACGAGGCAACCACGCCACTATCTTAGGAAATCAAAAATTATCATCGACATGAAAGTTTCAACCTCGTATGCACTATACAGCCTCTGCATTCTTTAAAGCATACTTAATATTTCCTAAAATTATATCAATCTTTGACTATAAATAGGCCACGTCTCTGTGTTTCCCGCGCAGTCGGACAGATGGCGCCGTGATTGATGGCCGCAAACTTAATTATTATAATACGTTATTCTTTAAACCACTTCACAACTTCCACAATGGAAACTTTGAGCTTTTAGCAGTAATTATGTAGCTAATGTTACGGAACGTATGAACCATTATGTTCTAGTACGTAATTTTAAACTCTCTGGGGGAAATGTTGATTATTAGGTACACTACTTTTAATTTACTTTGTTGATTTATATCCACTTACTATAGATCTTATTCACTTTTCAACGTTTTTTTTGGTTGCTTATATGTTGATGAGACAGTGTATAATCTTTAATACGATGAAGTGATATTCTGTACGTCTAATAATAATTTTCTTTTAACTTTAATTTAACTGTAATCCACTATCTTTGAGCTAATAAACTGTTATAGTCTAACACAAAATACTAGGCGTACGTTAAGTTAATGTCCTGTCTAAAGTCATATGTAAAGAACTGTCTTATAGACCTAGCACTAATCTTAACAGTTCACTGGCACTTAAGCTTTTCAGTTTTATTACCACTACACCTATAGTTGCTAAAACTACTCTAGCTCAAAAGGCTTGGGACTTTTAAGTCTACGCACTACCCCTGAGGTGTCGACGAGTTGGGAAGTCTCAAAATTCACGTCACAGTCAAATGATTTAATTTAATTAGGCCTATTGAAAAGGAACATACAAAGTCAAAATTACAAGTTAAGAATATTAAAAAAGTGACTCTAGTTGCCCCTTTCAAAAGGTATCATATGGAGGTTTCATATGGAGAATAATGGGCAAGAAACTCTATGCTTAATAGATTTTTTTACAATATTTTGTTTGATGTGATTTGATAATAATGTGTGGACCATGTACCTAGAACAAAAAAACTATTATAATAAATAAAATAGTCGTATGGTGTTATAAAAACATTGCCTGATGATAACTCTGTTGCCTCTTTAGCACGTTTTTAAGTTGTTCATCGACTCTTTCTGTGTTTAGGTCCTTGTGGGTGTCAACGTTGCGTTATAATAATGTAAAAGCAAGGCGACCACAGATTTGATTGTCACCAACACAACAATTATTTCAAATCAGAAAGTAACAAAAGTTTACCTGGCAGGTAAATTTAAATTAAATGTGTGGGTAGGGTATACAATAAATTCTTATTTATACTGCGTTGTTTTGCTCAAGATTGTTAAGTAACATAATCTCTCTGGGACAAGATAAGCAATTTTTGGGCTCAAAGAAAATGACTCTCATTGTAAAGTATTGTATAAGGCTATTTTGTCTTCGCATATAATGAAGATACTCGCCTTTAGGCAGGACTATTAATAGAAAAGGTGTATAATTGTGTAGTATATATAAAAGAATTAGTACAGATTGTATTGTTTAATTATATTTTACACTAAGTATTGTGCATCCTCAAAATGTAAAATTAAAGTAAAAAAGTAACAAAAAAAACATACATACGTCCTATAATTATTGTTGTATTAAAAAATATTATTATTATTATTGGTTTGATTGATATGTTTACTTAAAAAATACAGAATAAAGTTAGAAAGCTTGTAACCTTTATCTTATAATATGTTTCCTTGTTGGTGATGACGCCCAGAATAGTGTTTTCTCGCTCATAAGAATTACAAACTGTAGTTACAGCTATAAATGATTCCTTAAAGGAACCGGAAAGATGTGCTTTTCTTAAAAAAACCTACAACACCAAAGAGAATTTCCGAAACCAAATTTTCTTATTATATTTGCCAATAATAACAATAGACGAGCGTTCTATTTGAAAGAAATTAATTTCGCAAATAAAAGCACTGCATATGACGTGTGGCGGAATAGAACGGCTTTGTTGGCGCTGTTAGGTAGTCGTCCTTTTGTCGTCATTGTTACTGGTTCAGGTGCGACGTTGAAATAAAATTACCATATTGCTACAGATTTACGAAGGAACTCCTCATATTTTCTATACGTTCATATTTTTTCTTTTGAATACATCATTCATTTTTATTATTAATACATATTTGTGTTTCAGATATTTTTTTTCTATAAACGGCTCAAACATAAGTCTTTTTTCCAACTTTGATTTTGTTCCCTTTGGAGTAGATAGTACCGGTGATTACACAGCTGGAGCATTCAGCTAATAAATATCGCAATACAGCGAGAAAATGCTGCTAAAAAAAACACTTTTTAAATTTGTTTTTATATTCTATTTATCAGTTATTAATTATTATTATTACTATATAGATTAAGAATATTGTAAATACTGTATATTTTTGTGTTGGAAATAAATAGAAATATATAATATTCTTTAAGAGGAATATAGCTTGTATATTTGTAAGTACTTTGTATGGGTCTTATGTGTATATATATATATATTTATATCGGAGATCTTGCTTTGATTATTGTTTTCTACGGCCAAGTAGGTGATAAGCCTTCTTTGTCTGACACACGCCATGTACTACTTGACTTCCTTGCGAGGGATTTCTGTACCCTATGAGAAAATATTAATTGAAACATATAGAGAAAAATTTCAGGTTTAATCACCAATTCCCATTTTGTATTCAGCTTGAAAATCTCTATTTCTTAACCACTTGCTATAAACTACAAGATACAAGAAACGTGCAAATGTATTTGAGTGAGTTGTTCAAAGAAGAGCGAATAAAGGCGTTTAATCAAATTCATTGCTTAGTAACTAGAATTCGCGTTAGTTCCGTATGTGTTGATCACATATTTATATTTATTCCTGATAAACTCCTCCTTCAGTTTTTTTGAGTCAGTTAAAGACTAAATAAGGACTCTTTACTTTAGTTAGTTACGGTTGTCTTTTGTCTCTGTTTCTCAAATTGTGTTTACGCTGTGAAAAGAGACAATTACTTTAGTTAGATCTGTGCAATTAGACTGATTAACGTCCCACCTACAGGTCCTTGCTTCAAAATTGACATAAATACTGTTCGTATATTATTCTAAAAATAGGTTTGAAGAATATGTCCGTATTCTTTTGCGGAATAAAAATTAGCGTATGTAGATTCTTATTTATACTGCGTAGATCTCTGTCTTTCATGTACAATAAATAATAGATTTGAACATTTGTCATAAACTCCAAAATTATCTCAACACAACTCCAAAACTATTAAAATTAAACTCAAATATATTTGATTAACCAACCAACGGCCGCATTGATTTTAATTATTTATTAAAATTTACCACATCATACATAATGCGATATCTACAGTATATGTAACAAACTATCTTTTCTAAAGTATATGAAAAGTTTTGGAAAACATAAATGATACAAGAAAAAATACTTTTTTGCTTCTTGTTAAGCAAAAGTGGGTAAGTTCTGTTTAATCCGTTATAATTGCGAAAAATTCGAATGAGAGTATGATATATAAATAAAAATATTAATTTTTTTCTCATTATTTAGAATTAATTGTTTAATACTAACTATAAGCATTATTATATATAAGCTTTAAGCTTGTGCACGCTGTCCGCACCTATTACAGAGGCCACACATTAATTCTAATTTGTATCTTTATTTTTCTTATGTGGCATTGTTGGTGCGGTTATTTAAATACTATATACACACTGATATCATCAGATAAATTGTTTCCTAGCTTTTCTTCGAGTTATTTGATTCCTAGATTTTCTTGAGGAACTCCATAAAGGGATATAAAACTAGCCTCAACAAGGAACAATAACAGTTAGGTTTGTACCCAATTAGCAATAACGTGTAACTGGGATTACAGTGACTCAATCATGATCCACTTTCACGACCACAAGTAGACAGACCTAGGCCTCGTATTACTTCTTTCTTTAAATATACATTAACGCCGTTCAGAAGGAGGTATTCTTATAAATAAGAGTTAGTTTTTATGCCCAAAGCTTTAGGAATGACTGTCAGTAAAGGCAATTTGACAGTTATAAGTATACACCAACTTTCAATAGATTTGTTTTATATTTAAATACTCCGAATTCTGCATTACGTAAGTTGTATTTAATTCTGTAAACGACTTATCCTTGTGTTTATTTTTCTCGGAGCTAATAAACTCAGTTTATCTCCAAGAAATACTAAGCTTTCGTCTCGATTTAAAACGGAAAGCATTTTTGCTGACGCTAACGGCCCACAAATCCCTAGACACCCCAATATAGGGCTATCGGGTCCTATCTCGGGACCAATATGTCCAGATGTTCCCACATAAATCCAAACCATGGGACAAAAATGATCAAATTATTTTCGTCGACATTCCTCAGACAGTGAGGAGGCAATAAAAGATGGGACTTTGCTATAAAATATTATGAAATAAACGACATTTTCGTATGTGATTTTTCACGAGCCTTTGTTTATGGTTTTATGACTTGTGACGGTTTATAAGGTGTATTGGACGTGCTTAAGAAACAAAAAAGTCACTTGAGTGATTCTTTTTCGGTTTAGGAGGTAAATTTTCTTTCTTTAATAGTTTTGAATTAGAAAAAAACTACAATAAACAAATAATTGTTCACGTCAATAAAACAGAAGCCAAATTTTAATTGTCATGTATCAATTTAGCGTCTGTGTTCTATAGCTTCAGAGCTTAAGCGTGCGACTCTCATACCTGAGATAGTAGGTTCGATCCCCGGCTGTGTACCAATTGACTTTCTTTCTATGTGCGCATTTAACATTTGCTCGAACGATGAAGGAAAACATCGTGAGGAATCTCTTAGACCCAAAAGTCCACGGCATGTGTCAGGCACTGAAGGCTGATCACCTACTTGCCTATTAGATTTAAAATGATCTTGAAACAGATACAGAAATCTGAGGCCAAGACCTAAAGAGGTTGTAGCGCCACTGATTTATTTTTATTCTATAGCTTCATATAATACATATTAGTATCTGTAACTGCGTTAATTATCTGAGATTATGACGCAATTAATTAATTCGACTTTTATAAGATTTTTAGTCTTAAGTATGAAGTTTTCAAGAGATCGCAGAGATCTCCCGATGTTTGTATATATTCAAAATTTGCCTTATAAAATATATAACCAACTATTTATATTAATAGTATTATTAGTCCTGCCTTTATAAACGTAAAGGGAACTTTGAGTGGTTATTAATAATGCACGGTGCAGGTGGTTCATCAATTGCTATATTATTCGTTTTACCCAAGAAATATTACCTTAACACGATTTATTAAGGAAAGTTTATTATAGTTCAAAGAATTACTACTAATCCTTCTCACAACAAATGTATTGTATGGCTTTAATACCGCTTGTTATAGAGCAACAATGAAGTAACCTTAAAGGTAAATGACAATATAACTCGAACTTCTTTCAACATTATTTGTTTTCTATTTGAATTAGGAGTGGCGACTTAGCAAGAATAAATTTTTGTGTGCACAATTAATACTATTTCGTAAAGAAAAAAACCTAGAATGACTAGAACTCAAAAATCATAAGACTGACCATCTGCTTACTTGTAAACAAAAATGAACAAAAAAAGGGAAATCTGAGGGCCTTCTCTGTCTATTTTCCCTTAAATATATGAAATAATTGGGTTTTTTATTTTCTTAGTCTCTATGGTAATGTAACCTATATGTAATCAGGAGCTTAGGATTTTGTTTTAGCGCTAAATGTAAAAAGCGTTGAAGTCAAAGATTGGCGTTTATTAGTAAACTTTCTTTAAGCGTCTCTAAAATAATGTTGTGTCACACTAGTAGTATGGATTCATTTATTCTGAGACCGATAAGGACAAAATATGTATTACATTTTGAGATCTATTGTTCGTTTCTAAAAGGACTTGGAAATTTCTTAATAATAATGAATTAATTCTTTTAATTAATTAATTAATTTATGTTCGGTTTATTTAATTTCAACACGTCGCCCCCAGTACACAGTTAATAATTAAAAAGATTGAATATTTTAAATAAGTATTACCTTAGTATTTACCTTGGCCGAAATTCCTAGAAAGGTCTAACAATCGATTTCTGGATATAAATAACTCGACTAATCATTTATGAACTACTGTAGCCTTGGTATCGATGAGTACCATTTGCTACGAAGAACTTTATTGCTTGTACTTTGTGTAGGCTTGATGAAATGTTTTATTACAATTAAACGCGTTAATATCCTTCCTTTCTTTCGTTATTACAGATTCTTCAAAGAAGTGGCCAAGTTAGTCCATAATTAATAACTTCACTGCTAAATATTGAATCTATTTTTCTACGCTAGTGCACAGAAAACAGTACAATAGTTTGTAAAATCTGTTTTCGTGTGAAAAAATAGTCAATTGTTTTTTGCGATAAAAAAAATCTTGCAATGTGTTTTACTATAAGAAATTAGATTGCTTCATTAAATAGAAAGTGAAGTAATCCTACTAAGTAATGTACAGAGGGATTGTAAACTAATCGGGCCCTGATATCAAACATCTTGGTATTACGTCCAGCAAAGGAATTCAAGATGATGCTTTAATTATTCATAAAACCGCTATACTATCTGAAAAGCTCTATAATGCACTTAAAGTTTTATTTTATAATATGGTTTAATCTACTACTATAAGTGGGCCTGCCACGCACTGCATTTCAAAAGAACATAGACAAATTCTTCAAATTGACTCATGACTCCCGCTATTTATATTAGAAAGCTTTGTTCATCTTAAGTCGTTTCCCACAAAGGTACCCACTTTTATTCCAAATTTAAATTGTTTGTCAAAAAATTGTCTATTAATTTTGACAAGCTCTAGAGGTATGTCAGAATGTTTTATTTATAAGCTTCTTGTCGCTTGTGTAGGGTGTTTCTAGCTGCAAAAACTATATCTACGAATCGTATACCCTTTTGTATGTTTGCTTGTTTTGCCATTATTACAAAAAATTAAAAAAATACTCATCTACTTCCCGAACTGAAAAATTAAATGAGACATTTAGCTCGGAAATTGAGATTTGTACCTACGGAAGAAAATGCATTAGTGTAACATTCCTACTACTGCTTGAGTCAGATCTTACATAGACAGCAAAAGAATCTATAAAAAAATTTGACAATTTGCATATGCCTAAATAAATTTAATCTAACATTATTTATAACCCATTCCAATTTACAGGTGCGCAACGTCCATTATTTATTTACATATTTCCATTTGGGATACACAATCTAACTGTTTGTTTTTGGGCTTATTGTTTTATACTTATTTGTTTAGAGTAAAATGAATATGTGAATTTTTTGCGGGCCTTCTGGCAATGTGATGGGCGGTTTCTGCTAACATCAGATGAGCCTCCTGCCCGTTTGTTTTTTTGTTCGGCTGAATACTTGGGGGTCTTGTTGTTTTCATTATAGAGAGTACATGGTTTATATATAATTACAATTTTTCTGGGAAACTGTTGTAGGATACATACAATACTTTAATTATGAATTTTTTGTCTTCTTTCTTCTATTATAGTAACGTTGGTTCTTAATAAACAAATAAATTAGTTTTGGTTATGGGTATACCTTTTTAATAAGAGTAAACTCTTTTTTGTGCAATTCATTGACACAAAGTTATCACGACTGTTTAATAATAATGAAGCAATTTAGTGGTCAAAATAGATTTCTTATTTTTATTAATTTCGCTCAAAATATGTAAATCATACAAGATCAGATCAAACTCAAAGACACCTAAATCTATAGGTAATTTTATAAAGCAAGTTTGTTTAGAATTTATTATCTCGAATTGAATCCACACCTCACCGAGCCACTTCAAAACGCGAGGTTTCGACCTTTGTACCAACAAAGACTAAATTGCAATTACTACATACTCCATATGCTAGAAAATTGTATATAGAATTTAAACGTAAAGAGAATTCCTCAAAGAGCTCTCGTTTGAAAGCTTTTATCGGTCTATTGTAATGCGTTGCCACAGGCTGCCTTCCATTCCATTTAATTTTGTTCAGACGGTAAATATAGCACAACTGTTTCTCACATCCTTTTTCTATCCTTAGGACTCTTTTTGCGTGTTTTTGCATAGCCAGTTCAAAAGGCGTTACTTTAAGTACCACGACAATTGCTGGCCACTTTTATTTTTTTAAATGACAGTGAAAATAGTAACTACATATATTATTGTCTTTGATTGACATAACCTTTACACATTTAAAGAAAAAACTTTTTACCACCGTGTGTTTTAGTCACGGTGACCACGCTGTAAAGCACGCGAAACGTCGGATAAATTTAAAATTATGTTAAATAATTGTAAATTTATAATAATACATACCTTTAATCCGGTAAAAAGTTTTTTCTTTAAACTACATATATGCATTGTAAAACTACATAGCTACAACAAGTCCGATACAGTCCCAACAATATTTTGGAAGCAATATAATAGGGAATCGTGTGTATAGTTGGGAACTAACACAATTCAAAATTAATATATGACAATTAACTACTTCGCTATGATTCACTTGTTTTTTGTACGCACATTGAAGATTTTCAGTATATGTGAATTAAATATGATAGTAATAAAGTACTTTAATGGATTTTTTTATTTTACTAACTTCCCCGTAGTGACTCAAAGCAATCCTTCATCTCTGAAATGAGAACGTACCTTCGCGGATCTTTTGCCCTAATCTAATAATTTATAATTAAAAAGTATTGATACATTTATAATTACTTAAATGTGTTACTGTGACCTCAATAATGCTCCATTAAAGTCCTTAGTACCTGCCGGTTATAGATTTCGTGCAATATGCAGCTGTGGGCGAATCCGAGGCTATAAATAATATTTATGTAGGCCCGTAATTACGGGAAGGTTGTTCAAACAATTTATATGGAAAACGGACAGTTTATAGTATGTCTGTGGGGTTTATGTTGGGTAAGATATTATTCGTATAAGTACTTCCTTAATAATAATTGCGTCCCGACGTAGATTTTAATAACATATTTTTTTTGTTATTATACAGTATATCTCGGAACTATAACTATGTGTACTAATATCAAATGGTATTTTTTTTAGGGGAAAACGGGCAGGAAGCCTCCTGATGTTAAGTGATGCCGCCCATGGACACTCTCAATGCCAGAGGGCTCGCAAGTGCGTTGCCGGCCTTTAAATAATTGATATGCTCTTTCCTTGAAGGACCGAAGTCGAATTGATTCGGAAATACTTCAGTGGGCAGCTGGTAGTGGTTAACTTTCTAACAAAGATTTTATTGTTTTACAATGCCCTGGATAATATTGCAACTAATTACTTTGATTGCATGTTTTATATAGAAAAATGTGTGGTATCAGATACTGAAGGTACTCCACAATCTATTAAAAGAAAATAATAAAGGGAGAGGTAGAATTCTAAGTACCAATAACAGCCACTGGATGAATGAAATACCATATACGGAAATGGTTACAATAATACATTTAGTTAATATTAAAACCATATTAATCTGAAGGAACAAAAACAAAAGAACTCGTGAAGTTATTTATACATTTTATAGTGAGTGAGACAGTTAATGTTTCGTTTTATAGCCGGGGTAGGAATTGATTTAAATTATCGACGGCTGTAAAACTTGTCCCCACCTCTTGAATACTGATTCCCTTTTATTTCCTACTGTGGCCACAAACATTACTTTTGTAAAGCAAAGCTCTTGTTGTCACTTATCAATGTGTTTGTGCTTAATCGCTGTCACGCATATAATATACACTTTCGAGGGCTTGTATACGCATGAATTACTATGCAGTCAAACGTATACAAGTTCTAAGAAATCGTTATAGAATCTTTTTTTTACACAGAACATTTATACATTATTGATCCGATTGAATAAAAAGTAACCACAATGAATTACATATAGCAATATAATAATTAATAATAAACACACAAATCTATATTATATTGCCATGCACACATAAAGCACGTCAAATGTCTCATTAAAGTACCGGTACTGTGACGGTACTTTCAACGCAGGCTACACGTTGCATATTTCGATATAACCGCACCATTTTCAAAGTATCGGAGAAAACAACAAGTTCTCTGAGACAACGTTGGAAACAACCAACTACGTTCTTCATTGCATTATCATTATTTTATATGGTTGGTAGCTAGAGATTAAATTCATTAGATTAGAATGGCGGTGAGAGAAGCTTAGTAGGCAGCTTACTAGTGGTCGAAGACCAGTAGGTCAGCCTAAGTACCGCTCGAACGACAGAGCGGAGGACTTGCTGCAGCTGAAAGCCAGCAATGGGCGGGAGGTGGAGCGGAGGGGGCGCTGGAAGTTTCTCATTTCGGAGCTCAAGTCACTGTTTGGGTTGCAGAACCAGACGAGTGAGTGTGTGAGTGTGAGTAGCGAGAAATATTAGCAGAGGCATTAAAGGCATTTGTGATGGCAGATGGGTCAAAAATACCTTAACTTGGAATGGCCCAGTGGGAAGAAAAAAGAGATGCCCACCAAAAACTTGGGGAAGATGAAATAAGAGGGATAGCGCGGAAATTTTTTAAAATTATCGCAAGGAATAGGGAGAAGTGGAAGAATTTGAAGCAGGCCTTCACTCCGTCGGAGGTCGCGTAATAGTGTAAAACATAAATGACATGGGCTTAGTGTAGTTATAGTGTACTCGAATAAAGGAAATTTTTATTTTTAAGGTATTGCATAGATTTTATAGCGGGCTTTGAGTGCGGCGACCGAATCAAGAAATTCCGTAACGAAAAAACCTAACAAACGATGACGTAATATAGGTGGGCAAATACGCGTTAGAGTAGCACAGAACGCGTACTGCGCCTTCCCATCTCTCTGACAAGATCGGTGACGTAGCGTGAGAGCGGCCGGTGCAGTCGGTACGCGTTAGAGTGAGACAGACTATATAGTCGTTTTAGTCTGAGTCTGGTAGAGTGGTAGATTGAAATAATATCAAAGAAAAAACTTGAATTAATATCAAAGAAAAACAAATACTGCATAAATAAATAATTATAACTGTATAAGCTGATAAAAAATGCTATGCAATAGCTATACCGCGGCAGTCCCCGAGTGCCACACGTTTTTTTATTTATTTTTCTAACGGTGAAAGGATGGAGCTTCCCGTTACCCCATAGATTAAATATTTTCCGCCTTCTGTTTGATATAAGGTATTACCTACGTTTCACTTGTAGAGTTTTAGTTACGTATACTAAGAGCTCATTTAATCTTTATATTTGGACAGTACTGGATTATTATCCTAAACGGGTCAGAGATCGCGGTTTTCATAGCTCAAGAACTACTTATACTATTTTGTGTGAATGTCGTGTCGGTAACACATTCGATGCTCTGCACTCAATGTTTCTGCGAACATTCAATTGTTTCCGATGTTTCAAAATCGGAATTCTAACGTTCAAGAAGATCTATCAAATTCGTTAACTTAAATAGAATGAAAATATTTTTTAATTTACTGTTTGAACATTACTCAGAAGCACCAAAAAACCCCTTAAGTGGCTTAAGTTTGTATAATCAATATAATAGATACAAAAACAAAAGATTAAAAAAAGAAAAAAAATTTATAATTTAAATTAAAATTAAACTACTGTTAAAAACACTTTAGTACGTTTTTTTTAAATAGTAATACTCTTCCGATCACTTGAAAATTATTCGATATTCGTATGTTTTTATGTAATGAACTTGGCAGCACAAAACGAAGCATCTTAGAATTTTATTATTTTGATTTGTTCCGCCTTAACTTGCGACTACTCGCTAAGAGCATGTGAAACCTCATGAGGGTATAATTTAAAACGCAAAATAAATAGTTCTCTTTTGATTTTTCTTGTTTGCACTTCTTTCTTTAGCCCTCTTTTAGCACGGACTTGACTCATATTTTTATTGCAATCCTGTCTTTGAAACTTGTGTAAATTATCTCGTTTATGTATTTAAATGTGTGTTACGTAAATTAAAGATGACGACTGACCGAAATTAAAAGAATTACTTAATTTATGTAAGCTTTAGAAACCTTTCAACTTAACCAATTGATAAGTATCTGTGTTGTATAAATCCAGGGCAATATAAAATGTTTATTTCGTTAAAACGTATTACACCATAGTATGTAATGTAAGCACAGTGGTAAACAGTATATAAAAAGTGCCGTCAGTTTTTTTAGAACAGGCGGAAAACGGGAGGCTCATCTGATGTCAAGTGATGGCCATGCCCATGGCCACTCTCAATGCTAAAGGACTTGGGAGTGCGTTGCCGGCCGTATAAGAATTGATACGGTAATACTTCATTTAGTGTTAGTAGTATTCTAAGTAAGTATTCCGAATAAGGATGTCTCCTGTATGGTTTCAGTTAATAACAAGTTATGAGATGGTGTAAACACCGCAATTGAAAATATATTTTTTAGAATTGTTTTTTTTGTTTTTGTAAGTTTTTTATCGTTTCGATTGACAGCACCCGCTGCAGTCGCTTCGTTCCCAACATTCCAGAACCTTCGCTTGTACTGCGATACATAAATATTGGTTTGAACTTTCAGAACATCCTTTCAAAGTATTTCCCAATAAAGTCTAGCCAATTAGTGAGTAAACTGTATAGCAAAGGGTGTGAGGCAATGTAATCTCGTATAAACAATGCGGAGTGAAAGTATTCCGATGTTATGTAGATCCGCTAAATGCCCGTTGCGCCGGAATCCAACTATCGCCCCGCGAAGCCGTTCATTTCCTCTTCAAGCATTCCTATAGACAAATCGCTTTGTATGTCGCCACTTATAGCGTTTTCGAATTTCGCTTGACATATTATTGTGTCAATAGTCAAAATTTAAAATGCCAATCTCAAAAATCCAATGCCAAGAATCAATTGGTTCTAGAATGCCAATCAATTATAAATCTAGTTATAAGAGCTGTCAACCCATTTTTCCATTTGATGTTTGTTAAATTTGCGAGTGGACGTTCAGTCTATTTGCGCATCTAACGAACGAGTGGTTCGTACGGTGAAGAAAATCATCGTGAGACATGTCACATGTCGTATATTTTTCATTGACATGTGTCCGACGGAGGGCTAATTGTCTATGAAATAAAAATGATAATAAAAACGGATGCAATCTGCGGCCAAGACTCATATAGGGTTGTAGCGCCACTATTATTTACTAGTGCGATTCTATAAAAACAGTCTAGTGTTAAAAAATACATACGCCAGACTCAGACTGGTCTTCTTAGGCTATGTTCACATGTAACGCGCGTTAACGCGCGTCAACGCGCGATCAAATTTGAAGAGCGTTAAGATGATGAGCGCTAACGCGCGTTGCGAGAGTACTCGTCAGTCTAGTTCGGTAGAACGTAGAAAATGGACGTAGAAGAGGCTATTATTTTGTGGTTATATTATAAAGAAAAATATAGAAAAAGAAAACGTACACATTGGGTTCATCCAATTTTGAAAAAAAATACAAATTATATTATATTTTTTATACAAATTTGCTATATTCCAACTTGCTGACCTTTTTTCTACTTCATCGATTAGTAAGTCGATGTCATTATCTTCAATTTTACTCATTTTAAAAGCGAGAACAAAATATAATTACGAAAATTAACAAAATTACATGCGATCGCGATGAAAGCGCGCGCTCATCTGAAGAGCAAACGGACATTACATTAATATCAAAGCGCGCGTCAACGCGCGATCACCTGCGTCTAGAGACTTTTTCTCTGAGCGCCGCGTTGACGCGCGTTAACGCGCGTACATGTGAACAGTTGTATGAAAATACCATAATCTCTAGTCGCGCGATTTGAAAACGCGCGTCAAGTTTTTGCCATCTGAACATAGCCTCAGAGGGCGTGGTTCGTATCTTAAAATAGTGGTTAATTTGTAGATCTATTAGTATTGGCAAATCAAATAAACCATATAACTGTTTTGAACTACATAATTTGACTTCTTAAATTATAATGACAATGGCAGCTGATATGAAATGCTGACATATCAAAAAAACATTAATGTGTAAAGGTTACTACACCTGGAAGATAAAAACGCTTGGCAATAGTTGTAATTATATTCTTATAATTTGATTTGTGTGTAATGGTGAATGTGGTAAATCACAGAACAGATTTTTATATTTTTTTTTACTTATGTAACTTTAATGACGTTGTGGTTTATGACATTTTCCTTTGAATAATTGTAATGTAGAGGGAGGGTAAAACTTGATGAGTTTCTTGCCCGTTCTTCTCAAAACAAGGCCTCCTGGTAGTTTTACGAACGGATGGCGTAGTCTTGCTCTTTCGCGAATTTTGTAAACGTTTTTGACATTCGTTCAAACGTATTTTGATTAGATTTGATTTGATACCAGCGCTATTGCTCCGACATATATATTTAATTGTTCCTTCTTAAAAGGAAATTTATAAGATTATTTAGTGTATATGTGTGTTCTAATCTTGTAAAGCATACATCTGTATAAAATTATGAAATCGCTATAACTACATCCAAACCATTCTCCAAACCTTCAATTTCCTATTGAAATGTATGATATTGAATTGCTTTGCTTCGAACATAATGGAACCTTTATTTTCTCCAAACACGTTACAATGTGCTTTGATTTTCTCTAGAATACACACGAATATTCCTGAAAGCTCTAGCAGGTTCAGTTAGAGTTTGTATGGGTTTGTTTTTTAATTTCAATGTTGGCCTTCTGCCACTCATAACCCTGGTTGTTATGTGTTCAAACGCTAGCTGTTCTCCAATGGTTTTTTGTATGCATCAGCAGTTTTAATGCCATCATTCGGAAAAGGGTGTCGTCCATAATGCACCGTGTTGGCCACCAATGGTATCCTTAAAACGTTCGTATGCTGTCCGTGCCTCACTATAGGAGTTTTTTGTTTACTAACTAATACTAACATTTTAACTGAGTGTTTTTTAAGGCAGTTTCTGCCGAAAAATACCACAAACCAGCAACCAGCTCTCTGAAGTATTTCCGAACCAATTCGTCTTAAGGTCCTTCAAGAAAAGAGCGTACCAATTCTTAACAGGTGGGAAACGCATTCCGAACCCTCTGGCTTTGTCTATGGGCTGTGGTATGACTAAATATCAGATGAGCCTCCTGCCCGTGTTTGGTCTTTGTTCTGTAAAAAATGCAATTAAAACTGAATTGTAATATTATATGTAATCTGAAATAAATTCATTTTAATTAGTGGCATTTACGGTGTGTGTGAACATCCTAACAAAACCAAAAATCGAAGGGGTACTAGGCACAAAAGTCTGTCTACTTGCCAGTTAAAAATCTATAGCAGTCTATGGGCTGCAGTGGTCGCAACCCCTTATCGGATGTAAAAAAAGATAAGGGTCATTTAAATATTTTTTTTTTATCATAATCAGGGCATCAGATGTGATTGACAAAAATAAGTAGGTTTAGCTTAGACTTGAACTTAGACATAATAGAGCAAGGTTTTCCGAGTTACAAGAAACAATTTTTTCGCTGTAAATCGAACCCAAGGATTATAAATGCAATAAAAGAGATTGCGCATTAGTTATGTCAACTTTTAATTTTGTTGTTAAACAAGAATATAGACTAGAAGTATTGGACATTTTCTTATGTTAAATATTTGGTTTAAAACTAGCCTAGATGTAATTACGAAGAAAGTCTACAACAAACAATTCACATAAAAATGTAAGCAAAACCTTATTAAACGGCCTTATAACAAGACAATACAAATAAATAGCATAATTTTTCACAAACAATGAGGTAGAAAATATATAATAAAGGCTGCTTATAAATAATATCGCGATCTCCCATTTGTCTGTCTGTCACAGCTGACGCGTGTCGTTAACACGTCCCCCATTAGGCACGTGAAAATATATTTCTTATAACTCAAATATTGTGACGATTTTCTTGTTAGACCAGAATGGTTTATAGTCTCTGCTTTCGATATAAATAACGTTATATGTGTGTTTATCAATAAAAAAGGTAAAATTAATTATTTAAATGTAAGTTAATTATTCATATAACGTATTTATTTCTAGATCACTTGAAATATTCCTAAATTTAATAAATTCATTTTATACTCCTATAGGTAACAATATGAATCCTCAACGAACAGTCACTTTCCGTGCGGCTTGATGCCTTGGCTTTGTATAGAGATGTAGGGTCTCTCCGCATCTTCTATCGCATTGAATATGGAGAGTGTTCAGAGGAGTTGTTCGGACTAATACATGCAGCTGAGTTTCATCATTAGACGTCGAGGCGTATCACCTCGACGTCCGTCGTTCAACCACTGAGAGTTTTTTGAGGCAGTTTTTGCCGCGAACCACCACTACTTGAAACCAGCTGCCCACTGAAGTATTTCCGAACCAATTCGACAATTCTTAAAAGGCCCGCCTTTTAGGAATTGGTATGCTCTTTTTTTAAGAACCCTTAGTTGATTTCTCAAATACAATACAATTAATATTAATTACTAATACTGAATTACCTACTTCTTATGTGTTAACTTTATGTGTTATTTAACTGACCACGCCCCATCATATATTTTATTATTTATATAACTCCAACATTGTTTTACGGTTACTGTGAACCTTTTTTACTATTTATCTCTATGTAACTGGCGGTAATGGCCCAGTTTTAGTACAAAAAAGTGTGGCCGGATTCAGGGCTGTCATCTATCCTCATTTAGTCGACTGTCCTATTAAGGGTTGACAAATGTATTAAAATATTTTTAATATCCATTGAATATTAAGAGGAATGACCAGCGTAGTATAAAGCAATATACGGAACACAGATAATATTGATTTCTTCACTTTATTATCTCTAGTTTACAATTATTCATTATTAATGTGCTTTTTTAACAAAAAGAGGAGACAAGTACTTTTGAAAACCAAAAGAATAAATTGGTCTGGCTCAATCGTTTACACTTCTTCTGATTACGCTTAGAAAATATTTGAAAGCAGTTTCTTGCAGGCAACCAAAAAAATAATTAATGTAAACATGAAAAAATACAATACAGAACTTAAAACTATACGAAACTACTCAATATTGAAATATATACACGTAAAATAACAAAGAGCTCTTAAATGTCTGCTGCATCTGGTCTGCAAGGTCTACACGGCTACACATAGCATTCCACAATCAAATCTATTAACAAAATCGTATATAAAGGGTTTTTCAACAAGAACTTTGTTTTCTAAAACAAAATAAAACAAAGAATTTAGAGGAAAATGAATAAAATTTTTATTGTATTACAAAGAGAAAAGTTTGGCAATTATGAATGAAAAATGATATCTGGCAAATGTCCACCACGACCACGCTGACAGATGTTGATTCTTTCATCAAAATTTTTAATCACTTTTTGGCAAAATGGAGGGTCTATTTCGTTAATGACATCACGGATTTTGAGTTTTAAGGCTGCAATCGATTCGATTGGCTCCGTATAGACTCTGTCTTTAACATAGCCCCACAAAAAATAATCCAGTGGTGTTAAATCACACGATCTTGCTGGCCACTTAACAGCTGAATTTCGCGAAATTATGCGCTCGGGAAATTTGGTTTGCAATAAATTGATCGTTTCATTGGCTGTGTGTGTTTCAATGGTCGATCAGCTTTAATTCCTGCACCAGTTGAATCTTGTAAGGCTTCAAAGCCAAATCCTTTCGCAAAATTCGCCATGTTGTGCTTTTGGATAACCCCAATTGTTGAGAACGTCGTGAAATTGACAAATTTTGATCTTCTTCAACACTGTGGCTCACGGCGGCGATGTTTTCTGTTGAACGACCCGGTCGAACACGTGTTGGTGTTGGCACATTTTGTACCGAGCCTGTCGACTCAAATTTCGCGACCAAATTCTTAACAGCGGTCTCAGAAGGACGATTATGCTGGCCGAAAATATCACGAATTTTACGAAATGTAACTTTAACAGAACCACCATTTTTATAGTGGATTTGAATTATTTTAATGCGATTTTCGAGCGAAATTGAATTCATTGTAATAATTGCCAAAGCACCTGCTACGAATACCGCCAAAAACTAAATGTCAAAACTATCACGTTCTCGGTGTGGCCACAATTGAAAAACAAACTTCTTGTTGAAATACCCTTTATATACAGCAAAACTACATAATTCATAAAATGCAATAGGCTCAAGTTCGGACATATGCACCGAATGGCGGATGACAGAACTCCAAGGTCCTCACTGAACGTATAACCTGAACCTAACTCGGTAGACCGAGGCTGCATTGGTGTGGGTTGTGAAGGACCTCGAAACAATAGGTGTTCGAAGTTGGACGCAAGAAGCACGAGAAGATTGCGATGGCGAAATATATTCGCGGAGGCTAAGGCTCACAAGCTGTATAGCCATTGATGATCATGATGATACATACAAAAAAACAATCAGTGGCACTACAAACTCTTTAGTTCTGGGCCTCAGATTTATGAATCTCTTATGATCATTTTTCAATCTAATAGGCAAGTAGGTGATCAGCCTCCTGTGCCTGACACACGCCGTCAACGTTTTGGGTCTAAGACACGTCGGTTTCCTCACGATGTTTTCTGTTTTCGATGTTAAATGCGCACATACAAAGAAAGCCCATTGGTGCACAGCAGGGGATCGAACCTAAGACCTCAGAGAGAAATGAGAATCGCACGCTAAAGCCACTAGGCTAACACTGCACTGATGATACATACAGCTAGTCTTATAATAAAATCATTCATTCATCAGGTCATTGCGGGTAAGGTGTTATATTTTTGTACTGTCTTTTTATTCGTTGATCTATTTCTGGCACCCCTCAAACATATTTGTGTGGCAGCCCTGAGCTGATATTTGTAGTCCTAAGTAAATACAATAAACGGTCTCTAGCCATTCACTATGTACATAACAAGTGAAACATACATCCGTTCACTTTATTTTCTAATTTATATATCGAAAATATATCTGTAAATGCGTAATGATCCACTGCATAAGGTGAGATTCTCTGAGAATTTACAAGAAGAACTTAATTTACAACCAATAAAACTATCGTTAAAGATATTGTTTTAAATAAATAGTAGTTTTTTCGACAGGTCGTCTCCTGCTACTGTACATATATAAATGGATCTTTCATAACTAAAGATTGCCCTGGATGATTTTGACACATTGAACAGACATTGACAGAACTGAGGATAATCATATAATAAAACTGACTTAGCCTGTTGTAAAATAAAAAGATTTGGAGGGCGACATAAGAAAAAGACACATCAAAATCGTGATATATAGAGGAGAGCTTTGTCGAAAGACAAACCGATTCGTGGTAATAATAGTAAATAAAGTCGCTCCACAGGGGGGCAATTAGGTTGTTAAGGGGACAATCGAAATCGGCCGAATATAACACAACATGGAGACTTGTGACTGAAGCTCACCAAATTGGAACCTAATCTCAGCAGTGCAGTGCGAATTAAAATGATAAATTTTATTAATTTATAGAAAAATCTTTAAATTATTTGGAATTTGAATATCAGTTTTTCATTTTGTTTTGAAAATTTACTTAACTGTGTTTCATTTATCATTTAAGTTTTTTAATTGAACAATTATATTTTTAGTAAGCCGACATTATTTATTTATATACAGATAAAAATCTAGTTTATATCCTTTAAAGTATTTAAATAACGGATTAATCTGTGACATAAATCTCCATAATTTAAATATCTACACTTATAAGTTATAAATGTCGATATTTTCACAGATTTTATAATTAGAAGAAAGGACTACAACGTTGAACGCGGCCACATCTTGCTCCATTGTCTGGAATGTAAAATACAAAGGTTAATAGGCCAAGTAAATATATTTTTTTGTATTTTATCCTCTGTTTTAGTAAGTATACCGCCACCCATGGACACTCTTAATGCCAGAAGGTACGCGAGTGCGTTTCCGGCCTTTTAAAAATTGGTACGCTCTTTTATTGAACGACCCTAAGTCGAATTGGTTCCGAAATACTTCAGTGGGAAGCTGGTTCCAAATAGTGGTGTTGAGCGGCAAATACTTCCTTGAAAAACGGTCAGTTGTGGAACGGCGATCATCGAGGTGATACGGGTGGAATTTTGTATTCTGCCTCGAAGTCCGATGATAAAATTCAGCTGCAGGTATTAATACAAACAACTCCTCTGAACACTCTCTAAGGTAAATGCGGTAGAAGATGCTGAGTGACCCCACATCTCGGTCTCTCGTTAGAATTTAACCCAACGAGTTTAATTTTAAGTAAAAAGCTTTAACACTTTAATACGAAGCAGATAAGCTCTCACTAAGACTATTTCTTTGGGAAACATTTAAAAGAAACTTCATTGTAACGTTTATAGCTAACATCTAAGGGATTTAGATTCGAAAAGTTAAGTATGACTCTCGTATGTCAAAAACATATTAGATTTTGACATACGGTAATCGTAGTTCACGCAAAGTTTCGACCCTGGACTTAAAAATATAATAAAAACATTCAAATACATTACGCTGGTGAACATTATATTTATGTAGGTATTAAAAATCTTTACAAAACAGTAATATGTCCCGGGCGATGGCTGAGTGATCGGTGATAATGATTTCACGCCCCACTTCATTTTGTGAGCGCAGGTTATAAACTTAGCCCGTAGAGATTTGATATTAAACGACTGGTTACAGTATAACTAGTAATATATAAACAAATGAGCATACGAAATTTACGACACCAATACTAGAAAATCGCCTATTAAAGAGATTTTAGAAAAAATTGTTATAAATATAGAGGATTAGCTATCTGTTGGCAGTTGAAATATACCTTCATAATTATAGTTGTTTTTACGGGTTTTAATTTTAGTTTAATACACTATAGAGTAAAACTAATTTTGTTCAAAGACAAAGTGAGGTTTGTTCAAGTAATTGAAAACAAAAATTTATTGTGTATTTTTACTTGCTTCAAAAGTTGATTGTCCTTGAAGAGTTAAAAACTTACAAGCTCATTTGAAGTAAATATTAGAAAAAAAATTATTCTTAATATATGTACAATAATGAATACCGAATAAATAGATGAACTTATACTGCCTATAATAAACTAAATATTAACTATTAAAAATATTATAGATAGTAGAAAAGTACATTGTTCCTGGAACTTAACTGCCGCTTCACCATATGTTTACGCATGCGATTTACAAGATATTATGAAATTAAATAGATCAAAATATACATTCTTCACTGCCTGTGGGTGAGTTTTCTACACGTTCCCGTTAAGAGAAGATAAAACTATACTATTTTTGTTTCAATAAGGACAAGTCATAGATTTATATCGTTAGATAGGCCCCGACACCAAAAACTGTGGCATTGTTTTTGAATGTGTGCGTTAACGAAAACGTTTGAATGTGTGCGTCAACATGGCGTCCAAAAACAGTGCAATTTGTGTAGAAGGTACGGTCGAAACTAGTGTCATCTCTTTTTCTCCTACATTAGTTGCAAACACTACTTTCTCTTTCGTGCACTCGCCATTTAAATTTGTTATTTTAGACAGCGCGGAAGGAAAATACATGTTTTTAAATCAAATCGCAATACTTACGAGTGAAATGTTACACCTCTGGCTTTATTTGTGTTTCTAGAATTGTTGTTGCACTTTAGAAAGGCACACGATGGCATTTTGTGACACTAAACTGCTCGCAAACGTCCTTTACAACACGTCCGGCTAACACTGTGTTTAGAGGTGTACTGATCCCAGGTTAGTGAGCTCACTCACTTCGACTGCGGAACAACAGAACATGAAGGGCCTTAACCAGAGTTCCTTATTTGTAGGAAGCCCAGTTTACGTTTTAGCTTTTAACGGACGCTTACAAATGATCATAATGGATTAAAATGATTTTGATAAATTAAGTGCCTTTATAATGTCGTATTAATTAATAACTACCGAGTTTAATCTAAACCAAATCCACTGTGGAAACATTTGATATTTGATGAGTTTTACCAACTTAGAATTCAGCCAAATAAAAATTAATTTAGTCCAAAGTCCGCTTTAAGCTTCTAACTTATGTTCTCGTACGTTTGCAGCCAGTATTGGTTATAATGATGAGCAGTAATTAATTTTCATTATGACCACTTTAAACAATTCGTATTATATATTCTCTTCATTCGACACTTCATTTGTTTTGACTTTAAACAACGAAGCTGTTTACTATGATTAATTTGCTAATCTATGTGAATTATTATATTGAATATTTTGTGTGTTCTAGATGAAACTTTGTTATTTTCTCACGATTCCTTTACCGTGCGTGGTAGTTGATTGTTAGCCACTTACTAAAACTGGTCCACTTACTAGTTATATAGCTATTATTGTTACAAAATTGATAACTGTTATCAAGTGAACATTTAAATTCCACAAATAATCAGAGGGCAAAACAATTTTTGGGTCGCAGATATAGAGGAATGAGTAAGTGAAATAATCGTAAGCTAGAAACGTATTGAATTTCCTTTAACCAGTAGTAAGTAATCGGGTATTAGCTTGTTCTTGAGTTGCACTGAGGGTTTTTAATAGGATAGGGGACAACACGAGCCGCAGCACGCACCGCAGGGATCTCTTTTTAGTGGGTACGTTGCCGGTCTTTGAGGGAGGACTTAACTCCCGTTTTAAATGAATGGAAGTCTTATCTCCTAGATCGCTAGTTAGTTAGATATATTATTAACCTACCATTAGTGATAAGGGAGGATTTTGAGTACCGCTGTAAATTAAATTTGACCCTAATTTTAGTTGAAGAGAATTCACATAACTGATTTAGTTATATCGTTCGCTCAGTTCAGATATGGAAACAAGTTTTTATCTCTACAAATGCGAGTTAGTTAAATAAATAACCCAGATATTAACCTAAATACATAAACAGTGGAAACGCCATATAAAAATCAACGATAAATTGCAACTCCACTTTAGTTTATTACTGTCCCATATTAATACATTTGCAAAAACATCGTAGCAAAGTGTCTAGGTCCCTAGTGTCTTGTCACGGGAGTTTTTCAGGGCATCGACATAGAATGGTTTTACCAGTTGGACTATTAAAATAAATATATTGCAGTCATTATTTATGGTATATCTTATTAAAACTAAACAATTTTCTTTTGTTTATGATTCGGATAGGTGAGACATAATTTGCGATATGTATATTTTATATAAACGAATATAATATCAATGACCTGCATGCCTGTATGGCGGTATAACGTAGCGTCTCACTCGGAGGTTCGATTCCCCGTAAAGAAGTTTAGCTTGGTTGTCACATTAGCCAAAAATGTATGTTTTACAACCAAACAAATCTTAATAATCAATTGTCTGTAAAGTATGTAGTCAAACTAAGGTATTTTATCGACTACGCATGGCTAGTCAACAGAAAAACGGCCATATTTGAAGAAGAAGAAAATGTTGTTTCATCAACACAATCCATTGTGTCATGTGCATATGAAAACGATGGCAAAATTCCATGACTTGGGCTTGCAATTGCTTCCGTAACCACCGTATTCTCCAGATTTATTCCCAAGTGATTTCTTCCTATCTCAGACTTCAAGAGAATGCTCGCTGGACAGAAAATTTGCGCTGATGAAGAGGTAATCACCGAAACTATAGCTTAAAATTGTATGACCACCATAATTGTTGTATCACTCTCAAAGGCAATTATTATATATATTTAATAATCAAATGAAATTCTATAAAAAAAGATTTCTATGTTAGCCTATGAACTTTTCGGCACAACTGTTATTCGTTATAGTAATGGTAAAGGAATTAGTTTGGGCATGATATTAATAAAATATATTATTACTTTTAAGGGCATAGACTATTTTAATTGTTAACTGGATCCCTTAGGTTTAGGTTCATTCGTTACGATATTTCCTTATATATACGTAATATTTGTACAGCCAATACTGCTTTCAAACATTCTGTGGTCCAATAATGAAACCCAGTGGACTGAACAATTGCCGCTCTTCATGTCACTTGATACGTTCATATGTTTCTAGATTTCTTGATTAGGATTTTTATATGGGTGTATGTAACAATTCACCTGAACGTTCACAGCTCACTGAATGGTGCCTCTTCGTTCCTCAATCTATATTTAAGATCTGATGTTGTGTTAATCTTAAGCGCTTAGGAATGGTTATATTAGTTACATCACACACCATTTATTTTCATTTATTAGTTTAAATGTTTCTTTTCTATGAGGAAAAGCGGTTTCTTTATATACGTCGAGATGTTTTTATGTAGAAAATAATGCTTGATGTGTTGTGTGTGTTTTACGAGGCTTATATAAGAGTGGAATCGAATTTTCTACTAGTATCATATCTTTAACCTGCATTTAATTGCTAATATTTGATGAATAAAATTTAAATTGAAAGCTAAATCGGCATAATTAAGTAATAGTACATGATAATCGCTACATAAGTATTTCAAAACCACGATTGTATAACATGTTATTATTGACAAAACATTTTTAGTTAAGGAAAAATATGCGCAAATGAATTTTTAATTTGCTATTTCATTCGAAAAGGAGCACCCATGGCTAATGGTGCTTCACGTTTTAAAACCACTTAATAATGTATTAAAAGCTAGAATAACTTTGCGAGTCCTATAGCCAAGTAGGCAAAGCGGCTGATTTAAGCAGTAACACACGTTTAAAATTCATAGAATATTTTCAGCGGTTTTCAAATTATTCGGTTAATACTACGGCATCCTGAGGTTGTGTTGCCATGACTAAATTTAAACAAATGTTTATGTTACAATGTATTCAGTCCTAAGTCTTGAAAGTACGGACAATACCTTAAATTTCGCTTTAAATTGATACTTTTTGTTTAATTGCTTTTCATCTTTGTATGGTAAATATATTATATTATTATTTATTCAACATCTATAGACTTTGTTTATTATATCACGAGAGTGTGAACGAGATGTCTCTCAATTAATTATTAAGTAAGGAATAAAATAATAGCTTTAAAAATTCAATAAATAGCTAGTAAAGCAACATTGAAATCCCCTTTACCTATACATTAAACTCCCACGTATCAGGGAAGCTTGTAAACATGGTAACACAGCGCTGAAGGCTCAAGGTGTATTAGTAAAAGCTTTCAGTACGCAAGGAGCCGTCGCGAGGGCCTGTTTCGTTGCTCTAACCCCTATTCATACGATCGTAAAACTTTTTTAGTATCAAGTGATTGTTTACAGTGACATTGACTGTAATGGTTTAATGCGGGGTGAAGTGAATGTGCTTTTAAAACGTAAGTCCTGTTAATGCGTGTTTTTAAAAGTTAATTTAATTGTTTTATTTAAATGTAAGCATGGAACTTTGTGCATAAGGTGTAGTAATAGTACAAGCAAAATCACAGGAGCAACAAAATGTTAATAGTCAACGGGGTTTAATCAGGATCAAGTTAAATAATTCATTAATTAATTCTTACGTAACCTATTTTAGCGATATGTTTTAAGACTAATTTAAGTTATCCTAACTTAAATCGTAATCTTAAACCTATTAAATTTATTATTGAACGAATTAAATACTATTCCAAATTCCGGTTTTTAAAGTTTAAAATATTATGAATTTTATTTTTAATATAGTCTCAAGAAACTTGTCCTTATAATATAGAGAATACCAAAATGTTAGTGGCATGTTGAAACTTATGTTTAAATTTAATGTTACATTAATAAAGTTAGGAAATATTCGTTGTTTTATACCTATATATATACCACAGAAAGCTAAGTGGCTCTGGAAACCTTTTGTAAGCTGAGCACATATGTTTAAATAAAAATACCAAACGAAAATAGGACAGATAAATATACTAGAATCATAATATCAGGATTTATTCCTGGATCAATTCTATACATACATGGTTTTATAATTTTTATTACAGAATAAAAATGTTAAATCCAAAAGCGGAATAAATAGGAAAATATAACGTTAGATACCTATTACGTGTCTGGAAATCTTTAATCGTTTCTAGTCAGTCTGTGAATATAGACTTAAGCCTATTAATAGTGAAGTATGTCTACGAGTAATTCTTAGAACAAATAATACTGTTGCGGTTAAACATTTTCAAATTCTTTAGTAACCTTTTAACACTTTTTTATAATAAATTAATTATAATTTAGTTACTACAGTTTATTATACACTTTGCGGACATGATTTCTTAAGTTTATAAACCGCATCAAAGTCTGTTGCATGTTTAATAATTAGTGGGAATGTTTTAAACTATTTAGGTAGCTTGTGCTGCATGAACCCTTTATATGAAGTGTAATGGACAAAATTGCCTTTAAAAAATATTATAGAAACAACAGTAAGTTTATATATCGTATTTATTATGTATAATTTTATTATACAGAATAAAAAATTATGTATATTATAATTTTTATTATATATAATAAAAAGGAAGGAGATATCTTTACTGTATTCGCTTAATTCGTATAATTGTATCAAAAAATAAAGCCTACTATATTATAAAAAAATATTTAAAATATCAATAAAATCATGTGTCCCAAATCACAAAAGGTTACATCAGAAAAGGTTAAGTCATAAGTATGAATTAGCCTTTTCATTGAAGGTTCACGGCATACTCCTTTGTAGCAATAATTATATATGTTAATAAAATATTTCACAAAAATCTTTATCTATGTTAATAAAAGAACTTTAAATCCAAAACAAATATTCAATTATACATCATGAAAAATTTCCGTTGTTTAAACAAAACCTCATTTCCCTTCCAGAAGTATACAATTTTACAACACATTCTCCTAAGTCGCATTTCTTTACAGCGGTTCTGACTTATTTGCCCTATAATTAGAAGCTGGCTAAAAATTTAATTAAAATCCTCGACCGTTTGAGACCCGGCGTGAATAAAAATTAGCTTGCGAGAAACACTTCGCTTTAGAAATTATTTTAACAATCATACTAAGTAATTTTTCCATAATGTTTTATTTCCTCAAACAATAGCCTAGGAATCCTAACGTTAGCATAAGTTCAATATTAAATTATACCTTGTCTAGGAGCTTGTCACCAGAACTACACAGATGTTTTATGATAATGTCAATATTGGTTCAGTGCTGCCATTGAAAAGAATTTAATACTAAAGATTATTAAACACTGTTACTTGATACTACAGCTTAAATGATATAATATATAACAATAACATTTTTATTCTGTTTAAAAAATCCGACGTAGCCTTTTTGATGTTAAATTGTATAAAATTGTAACTATTTGTATATAAACAGTATTTTATTCACATGAATTCAATGAAAACGGATAGTACACATACAAAATTATAGAAGACTACACTAATTAATTATTTTTGAGGATTGCATTCACTGTTATTAACCTTGCATTCTATGTATAGTATTTTTAAGGTGATATTTTGCAAGGTGGCCACATAAAAAGTGCACCTCCAAAGCCATCTGCTGGAGGAGACCTTCAGGAAAAACGTGGGAAGACCACGAAAGCGATAGGCGGACGACATAGTTGAGGTTTTTGGGGAGAAATGGATGGAGGATGCTAAGAACATATCCTAATGGAAAGTTCAGCTGGAGGGCTTTACCCAAGAGGGGTCCATACTGTAGAACACAATGAAACAGAAAAAACAAAAAGTAACGTTTAATTTTAAAAGTTCATCTATTAACTCAACAAAAATCCCACGAAATCTAGTTTTTAATCCGCCCAAAAAAATTATCTAATTCTTAACAATTATTCGTATTTTTTACTCTTAATTTAATTTTATTTACTTCACACCACATTATACAAGACTTCATTACTTGCTTTACTACTTACTACTACTACTTACTACTACTATTTATTATTTTTAATGTCTACAAAGAGTTGTAAGTTTGTACGCGCTTTCGTATGCATTTAGCTACGCACGGAGCAACTTAAGATCTGTGCTACGAATCCCCGTAGCATGCAATTCGTAGAATTTTACAAGAACATTTTAACATAATATTTATGTTCCGTCTAGCGAGTAGCGTTTTCGCTCCTGCAGCATAACCTTTATTACTCTTTAAACAATAAGAAATTCATGGTCTGAGAGTTAATCTCAAAACTTAACCGAGCTTTTCCATCCATTTTGTTCACGATTTTATCATCAGAGTTATAATTAATAAAGCCAGTATAAATGAACATTAATGTTTCATTCGGCGTTGATTGGATTAGAATATTAACACAATTTGAATGTGGTAACATTTGTTTAGTAAAGTTAATTATAGTGTTACCAGCTGAAATAATTCGGTTTATTTATTATTGGTAGCCATACGATAAAATCGTATTACACAATGTTACGCTCTTTGAGTTTGTTAGAAACTAACGCATGATATTTTAGTAATCTGTAACTTTAATATGGTACCACTTCATTACCATTTGACATGAATAAAAAATCTATGAAGTATGACCACTGTGTAAAAAAAAATATTGTGACTACTTTTTTATTAGGTGCTTCCATATTATGAAAGGAACAAAAAGTAGATTTTTATTTTATATTTTATTAACAAAGTATGTACCATTGCTATCTATGCCATGTTATAGGTAGTTTCCTTTAATAAAAAAAAACATTCGGACGGGAATCAATGAAATCTTTGAAGGTGGTGTCGACTGCCCTGAATAGTAATCTGTTGGAGCAAGGTCCGGGGAGTACGGTGGTTGTCTTATACCTTCAAATTGAAGCTCCTCTAATTTGTTAGCAGTCTCTTGTGCCGTGTGTGTGTAGCAGTGGCCTAGACCGACCAGCCTTGATTATTTAGCAGCTAGTTTTTCCATCATGGTTTGCAGTTGCTGACAAAAGACATCTGCCGTAATCGTCTGGCCAGATTTTAGAAAGTTACAGTAAACGAACCCGACCTACCCAAGATAGAGGATAGAAGAATAGAAGGATATATTAGAGGTCAAAGACGCCTGTACGATACAACGTCAACTTTATATGTAAGGATTTAATAGTTAACTTCTGTACACAATTATTTTTACGCCTTGATGCACATAAATAATCCCGCATGAACGTAGACACGATCAGTGGTTTTAAAATGTCATAACCTACAATAGTGTTGCTATCGACCGCTCCCAGTGAATGGACAAGCATATGTATTGTATGTAGGTGTGTCTTCGGTAGAGGAGGGTAGCGAGTTTCATAAGCGAAGCGTTATATAGAAAATCAATCTTTGATTTAAATTTACCTTTTATATATTGAACTTTGTTTAGTATTACGACTGCGATCCTTCTGTTAGACATATGTCGTCGAGTTTTGGACTTGAGCCATGCCGGATTCTTCACAATGTATGCTTTCACCGTACTACGAGTGTTAGATGCGCAGATAGACTGAAATTCCATAGCCGGGGTTTGATTCTACGATCTCTGGGATACAGTCTCACGCTACAAGGCTACACTGCTTTTTCTTATCGTATATAAAGATAGATGAAAACGTATTTATTTTGAATTTAAATAACTGTCCTGACGTTTGGCTAACATTGAGAGTTTTATTAAACATTTCTAAATATATTTGTTCTGAAATTGAAACAAGTAAAAACTTTTTACTGTAGTAAGTTATGCTTACTTTTAATTTTAATTTATTTAATATTAATGTTACATAAAATATCGTACTATGCACTGAAAGGAGGTCCATTACAACTATTTTTGTTTTAAAAAAGTGAATCACCGGAAAATATACTATATTATATTTTAAATTTATATTTGAAAATAAACAATAATGTGTAACTACGTAACAATAATTAACAACTGTAATATTCAGGTATTAATAACGAGATATCGAATCATTCAAATTAACTTTAACACTTTATCGAAAGCAGTAATGATTGAATTAATTTTTCTCGTTATTGAGTCCATTGGTTTATTAGCGGGATATGATTAATTTTAATGGCTCACAGTTCAATATTTCACATTATATGTACCGTTTTAAATAAAATATGAAAACATATAATGACAATTGGCATTATCATCTTAAAAACAAATCGCGTAAGAAAAAAAAAAATCAAAACGGTGCTTTTGATTGTGATTGGAGAACAGCATCAGGGTGACAATTAACATAACATCATGACATAGTTTGTTTCGTCTTATCATCATCATTGTCTTTGATTGGGCTACGCTGTTAACGATTAACAAGATAAATGCACGTCCAAACTCTCTTAGGATAAGATTCAGAGACGTTTAACGACTTCCATATTATGTCAGAAACGTATTTGATTTTTACTGAATTTAAAGTCAACTGTATTTAATTAGGCTGTTGGTTTTAAGAACACTTTCATTTAGTAATTACATTTTATACCGCCGCACCACACTCATCTAACTCCACACCACATCATCCCCATTAAAGTGAAAAAAATTATAATAATTTATATTTTTTCCACAGTACTAATTCTTATATAAACATGGATATAATTTATTAAAAAGGATTAATATGCACAAAGGATACTTAACTCCTAAACGGTTTAGTAGGATCATGTACTATATCTATTTTGTTGTTTCGATACCTTAGCATTAGGACAAATATCTTTGATTATTATATAGGGTCCTTCATACAGTTTGTCACCATTTGATTTCACTCTTGTTTTATCGAGAGGAAATAATTTTTCTTATAATGGGCTTTATATAATAGAAACATTCTATTGAATATGTTTTCAATTAAATGTTTTTCAGCATCTAAATGCGCTAATTGCAATATTTTCTAAAGCGTCAATATAATATCAATATTAAAATAAACTAGCCTTAAAAATATTTTATACTTGCCACCATGTAGCGAGGTGGTTTTAAGAATAAAACTCAACCTTTCACTTGAGGATTATATTTTATACTGGTACACTAAATTAACTCCACACCACGATTTAAATTATTTAAAGAATATAAATTAAATATGAATAGTGAATATTTAGGAGTAATGTTACAAAAATGCAGGTTGTCTATAGACATGAAAAATGATGTCAATAATATAAACAATTGAATAAACTAACCCGCTATCTATGTGTCCGCACCCGTGCTACCTCGGTATTCAATACAATGCAAATAGCAGGACCTGTCAGAGTGTGATAGGGGATATTAACATACATCGTATTAAGCAGCTTCCAGTTGGATTTCGGAGCTATTATTGTTTACTTCTTAATATTCAATTGATTTATCGTAATGTAAATAATGAATAATGTAATATTCGGAAACAACTAAATTTATAGTATTGCATTTCATTATATGTTATTTCATTTAATTTTGTTATTCCGAATTATTTCTTATGATTGTTCTTTCTTTCGTCTGTAAATTTGATTCACTTTCGCACTCTGGTCAATTTAGGGTCACCTATTAGGAGAGGATTGTTTTTTATAAATAAATGATTGTCACGCAGACCATAGACACCCATATTTGCGGGTGCGTGGCCGGGCATATTTGTGTTTAGTTTACTTATGTCTCTAGCGCAGCGACTCAACGTTTTATGTTTGCTTCACTACAGTTTTAATCGTTCGGTCTTTATAAAGACTTTTTGTTGTGGTGTATGTCTTCTGTCTAAGTGTGTGTAAGAGTCTTCTTTTGTATTCCATTTGTACAAAAGAAATTATTAAATTCTTTATTAATGTAAGCGGTACCGTTATCAGATTATACGGATTTGATTGTGTTGCGTCTCAACTTCATTTTTGTAGTTCTTGCCAGAAATTACAAATCATTCCGTGTAATGCTTTCACCAACTTATTCCACACTCGCTGATTTTTTTAGTATTTTTGTAACGCATTCGAGATTTATTTAATTCTTTATTTATCTAATAGATTCTGTCTTAATATTAGTTAGAACTTGTAACGTCTTAAAAATACAATTGTCTCTTACTTAGACATTTATTTGTTAAAATTTGCGTAATATCTATAGGCACCAATAAATAAGTAATTAAAATTGGTAATGTATAGGTTGTTATAATTGGTATTAAAGCACATTAATGACAAATAACTGGCACTGGACATTAATGAATTAATTTCCATAACCAACATACCATCACCAATACCAATTCCCATTTATTAGTTTGAACTTAAAAATATTATGTCAATATTACCATTTCTTTTGAAAGTTCCGCTTGAACAGCCGCCATACCCCGCTCGAATTCAATACAATGCAAATATAGAAGCGCTGTCAGCGCCTGATAGCCGGTATTAACATATATTTGCAGCGCTGTTTGCGTTCCACACAATGGACACTTCGCAAAAATTCATGACAGTGTGGACCCATCATATTTTATGTAAAGGTGTGTTAAATTTTAACACGCCGTTAAATCGGCGCTAAATTACCCGAAAGTTTTAATCGTTCGGTCTTTATATCGACTTATATGCTTTTTCCTTTAGCTGGAATTTATATATTTAAAGTATTATCGAGGTTACTTTCGATATTTGTTGTTACCGCCATTTCTGCATATCGTTTTTTCGTAAGTTGATGATGAGCCCTATCATCTTTATGATTCATATGATTAAAGTCATCAGTTTATATATTCTGGAAGCATCATTGTAAAAAAGTATTCAAAAAATTTAAAGAAATTTGCCTGTATCTACCAAGGGATCCCACATGGCTGTGGGTGCCGGCATGTTGTACCGTTGGCAATACATCGTGTATTTAACAAAAATATTCTATAGCTATCAAACTATTAAATCTTTTAAATTTTTATTTTACCAGGGTCTTATAAGTTTCATTTTGAATTTCAAAATACATTACGTCAGTAACCCTCACTTTTCCGCTTATTACAACTTGTCATTGTGTTCTGGTATATAAACTGCCTTACAAGTGAGAGAAGTACCTTTCTTCTTCTTTTTTAAAACAATTGTTTTTCATCCATCTGTTGAACGCTGTTTCACTATTTAATAATAAATAAATAATTTGCAGTTTCAAATGTTTCATCCCATAATTTTCGTGGAGCATTTGCTTCTATTAACAAGCATCTAGCTTTGTCAAATATAGTTCGGTTTTTTCTCTCACTTATGCTGTTTTTATGTGGTGTATAAGTAGCGGTGAGTTTTCTTTTTATTCCATTTGTAGATAAGAAATTATTTAATTCTTTATTTTATTGTGTTGCATCTCAACTTCATTTTTGTAGTTCTTGCCAGAAGTTTAAGAACATGCCGTGTAATCCTTTCAAGGGGAAGGTGATTGGAATTTTAAAGGCAAGGTGCCTTTATCCCTATCTTAGTCTTAAAGATAAGATATATCTTAGTCTTATTTTTAGATCATAATTTGACAACAATTATTAATATCTTAGCTGTTATTATTATTATGACATTTGTATGTCTATTTTAATATGGCTGATTGTGCGGAATGTATAACTTTCTTTGCAACGATTTATTTATTTGCATGATACCTACGATAGGTAGATTAACAAATCTAATTCTTAAAGTCATTTTTAGTATAACGCTGAAGTTCTCAAAATACCAATAGACTACTCGAACTCAAAATATCTTTATTCATGTACGTAAACAAGTACACTTATGAATAGTCAGAAAGAAGTTAAATTAATTGTAAATTTTCATTTACTACCAGTTCGCAAGTCAAGGGCGTAGAGCGGGTAAGAAGAACTGTTCTGAACTGAGTGGTTTATCTTTTGGAGCCTGGTTGGTCGTACACTCAAATTAGTTCTATTTCGCGTATTATACTGGTGAAAGTCACCATTTGTTTTAAAATCATTTATATTTTTTTGGATATACAACAAGGCTTCAAAAATATATTGACCAGACAGTGTCATGATATTTAATTCCTTATTATGTAATTTATTCCGTACCGACTCCCTCGGAGAAACACAACAAATAACCCGAACAGCCCGCTTCTGCAGCACAAATATGGATTGAACCTGTGCAGCAGCACCTCACAGTACTACTAACGAGGACTATACCTACTACGTAGTCTATGACTACGTCGCTTTCGTAGCCATAACTGGATATTCAAATCGATACAGAGCATATGATAAACCACTGTACGTACATATGCTGGTTGAATAAAAAGACGTTGTAATTAATAAGCGCAATTTTGTTGTTTATTAAAGAAACCCATTACTTTACGCTGTTTTACAGAAGGCCATTAAGAACTCTTTTAGTCATAAAAACAATTGAAGACCTTGAAAACGGGTAACTAAAGAAACTATTCTTCCCGGTACTGCTTTACTCCGTTTAATTACAGTGTGTTCACTGACCTTTGGCCCTTTTAACAAGCTCATCGTGAATTGTAAACATGCATAGTAGTTGCGACGTAATACCAGCATTACGGTAATGTACCGTGCTTTGGGAATATCTACTGTTTTATATATAAGTAAATTTTTAAATTAAGTTAAATGTAAAACTCCTGATAATAATAAAAAAAATCGTATTTCAATTGTTTTATACCTTCAAATTGGACCCTATTTGGTTGTAAGCCTCCTGCATATTTCTCCACGTTCCCCTAACGTGAATACGCTCAAAATTCATATTCGCTCTTAAATTATGTCAATCTTTTATTTTGCTCATAAAACACCATTAGAACGTAGTGTTAAAACAAAGCCGCAACGTTGCCAGACCGACTGATATGTTATTTTAAATAACACTAAGAAATAGATAAACCCTAATCCTTTATTTTCACAGGTAACTTATAGCGAAAATATCTTAAGTACAATGTAATAAAATTATCTCCTTTATTGTAAAAAGACTTTATTATAACAGGTTTTATGCTTATTCTATTTATGTAAATACTTTAAACATAGAATGCTTCATGGTTATCAAGATATTGTGACAACTAAATATTATACTTATATTTATTTAAAAGTTCTAAAACAACGTGTTTGCATAAAATTATACAAGAAAATATGACTTCACAAATTTTACACACATACACATCAATTATATTATAACATATTTAAGCTAGCAAGGGAAAAAATTAAACATTCAGCCACAAAATAAAAAACAAATAATTGCTAAAAAGAAATAAAAACTTAAACATTAAGAGCATGATAAACAAAGTTACGGTAAGTTGGTAGATTTTTGTAAAATATATCAATATTTTCATCAATGTTAGTAATCACGTTGTAAGAGTGAGATAGCCTATTCAATGGATCATTAAAGTAGCAGCTAAGCGATTAAATCACTTGCTTATCGTCTTATGGTAATATTAGCATCACTCGAAACATCACCCGTTCCTACTGTGTGTGGAAATGTTTCTGTAGATTGTTTTCATTTTAATCTAGCTTTCAGATAGTTTTATTTGTTTTCACTGACTAGCACTTAAGTAATTAGTCGAAACGGTGTAAGCCTCTCGGGGTTCGAGTAATAAAGTTTTCTTGATGACATTTTTCTAATAGGGTCAACTATTTTTAAAGTCCGTTTCAATTCACTTTAGATTTTGTTCTTGGATTATTTATATGTCATTGATTTATAGAAATAAATCAGTGGCGCTACAAAATTTTAAGGTTCTGTATCTGTTTCATGATCATTTGTCAATTAACACGCCGTCGATTTTTTGCGTCTATGGCAAGCCGGTTTAAAAACGATGTTTTCCTTCAGCGTTCGAGCTAATGTTAAATTCGCACATAGAAAGGTTGCCGGGGATCGAACATACGACCTCAGGGATGAGAGTCGCACGCTGAACCCACTAAGCCAACTCTGCTCTATGATTTATTTAAACTAATGCACTTTATAGGTTTCTCGGAATATGAGGAGAATAGAGTTAGACTCACGTATTCTTGGCGTAAATATGTGGTGTTGTATGATTTCTATGAAGCGTTTGTACGGGGGTGGATTGTTATCTAGTAAAAAGAACAAGACAAAAACCAATAACTTTTCGTTCCAGCATTGTACGAATAAGCAATTTTTATTAAGAATACAATGATCTAAATCTACGTAAAAAAAATACTTCTATACTATAAATTAAGAAAATATTTTTGCAATTAGATTGAATCAAATTCTTTCGCTTTTTTAAAACCTTATTCGCAAATATACTTTTAAATATTTCGGACCTTGTGAATTGTAATGGGGTATTCAGAATTTTGTGTCAAGATGTATTTTACATTGCACATTCGTTACATCGTTATTAGTTTGTATTTCTGTAAAACCCCAGAAAGCCACGGATGTCATATATAATACAATTAAAATAGCTAGAAGGGAAGAAATTAGCTATGTCTACCCATAGACTTTCCGGGAAGGATCAGGAAGCAAGCGTACTTGTAAAAAGAAAATGAGTGAAAAGACAGGAAACGCTCGACTTGCAATTAGAAGACTGTGTTCTGACGTGATTGTCATAGGTTAGGTCTTTCTTATGCTTAGATAGGAAAAGCATATAATAGACGTATTATTATTTCTAATCTTTATATTTTTATCTATGTCCAACTCGAATAACAAATAGTTATGGCGCGTCCTATTAGTCCGAATATATTTTTTCTATACTAATTTATATTTTTATTAACATAAACAAATATGTAATTGAATTTTACATTTTCAACAGATAAAATGGTCTGATGCGACTTAAAATGGAAAGATAAGATGGAGGGCATATAAACAAGATGGCGGAGGATTTTGGCGGGAAATTGGTAGTGCTGCTTTTGCTCACCTTCAAGTGTTCCTGTTTGAGGACCAGGGCTCTCACTAATGAAGATACAGGTAAGTCAATTAAGGAAAATAAAATAAACTCGGTCGTTGTATAATGTTAATAACTTTTACTTCTTTTATTTCGAACATTTCGTAATACAATTAAGAAGTCAATTGTCAAAAAAATTACAATTAAAAATGGTTTCACATCTTTTATTTCAATTTGTTTTATTCGTATTGAGATTGTATTCGTAATTTAAAAGTGAAATAGATACTGGACGTAGAAGACAGTGTTTTAGTGACCTCGTACTGCACCAATTGTGCGACGTTGCCGTATTTCTAACGAAGGGCGGTAACGTTGCACAGGTGTCTTTGTCCGAATTACTATTTTTTTTAGTAATTTTCCGAATTACTAAAAAAATTGTCTATGTTCATCGCTTAGTGCAATAACATATTATTCCTTGCAACAATACTTAATAAAACACACTTTTATACAAAACTAGCTATATTTTTTTCAAGGACCTCTTAAAAAGCCTTCTCTAATAGGCTCCATCTCTCTTGACTTTTCTGCCAATCATCCCCACCAACTTCTTTAAGCTCGTATTCGAATATACACGAACGATATACGAGTATACATATACGTATTATAATGTGATCAAGAACGTAAAATGGAGTGCCATAATATATTTTAAATCAAATTGAAAGTTATTTATGCGATATTGGAAGGTAGTTTACGTAGAACATGGTATTCATAAAATTCGATTTCCGCGTTTATCTTACACAATTTATTGGTCGAAGTAAAGCCGGCTCGATACTATGCTCCAATCCCGGGCGATTTTACACCTCATTTGCTACGAAAAAAGATTTTTCGTTCCAGCATTTTAAACGGATAATAGGTTAGGTTAGGTCAGTTTCTCCCCATTGTCCCACTTACTGTATATAGTTTTGGGGGCCTCTATGGAAATGCAACGTAAACTAGCTTTATGATGAAAGATAAGAAACAGTACTTTATTTTTCTTAGTAAACTTATATGTGTTCATAAGACATAATGTTTGCGTTTCTTAGTAATCATAACAATCAAATATACAGTATTTACAATTTTCTTAACCTACAGTATTGTAACTTAAATAATTAAAAAGATAATTAAAATAGATTTAAAAAGTTTGGTCCTTGTGACAGAGTAGAGTAACCTATAACGCTGGCAGCATTTCCTAGCTGTATTGCGATACTTCTTCGTCGAAGATAAGATGACATTCACAATAATGTTTTTTTTTAATTATACAAGTTGCTTATAAATCCTTTAAAATCGTTGATAATTAACTGTTTTTCTTCCTTCATTTCTTTAAAATCAAGGTCTTTAAGGGCAAGGTGAATTAATAATTAAGGAAATCCACACTAAAAATTATGAACTCTAACTAAAGTGAATATTTTAACATTTTATTAATACATACATTTATAATACAATCACAGAACCAAATGTTATATTTCAACACGTCCTTGGCTAGTCTGTTTCATAGATTGACGAATGTGGAAAGATTTATCTCCGAAAAATTATTTAGGGTTTCTTTCATGTAGGCCGTTTAAAAGGGATAAAAGTTTTCGTTACGATTGGGTGACAGAATGATTGACTGCGAAATGTTTTAGAACAAGAGGATTTGAAAATATAATTGTAATTGAGGTACAGTTTTGATAGAATAGATTATAGACCATACATGGGTATGTGTATAAATATTTTGTTATAGCATTTTAACTAGAGGAGCGTAGGCCTAGTGATTCATACGCGCGACTCATATCTCTCAGGTCGTAGGTTCGATCCCCGACTATACAAAAGGACTTTCTTTCTAACATGTAACACTCGCTCGTGATCTCTCGTGAGAGTCGACGATATAAGGCACAGAAGGCTTATCACCACTTGCTTATTAGAAAAAGCCAATGATTACGAAATAGATACAGAAATCTCAGGAAAAGACTTAAAAAACATTAAGCGCCATAGGTATTTTTTAAACGCGTAGATTTAACAGAAATATAGCAAAAATCTGTTAAGAGCACAGCGTTGTAGCAATGGTATTTATTTCTTCTTGCTCCTACAGTGAAAGCAAACATCGTGGCAAGAGAATATAAAAATAATAAATAAGAGAATTAAGAAATAAATGCATTAACGCCACCGAGTTGTTATTAATTTTGTTTGTAATTATTTAAGATATGATTTGATTTAACGATAGAAGGCAGACAACGACGTATTTATTTAGTAGTTAACTAGTACTTAATTATTCACGAAGAAATAACAGATAAACAAATACATATATAAAATGATATACAGGTAATTAGAGGAGTGTCCTTGAATAGGTACAAACACATGAAAATATAAACAACATTTCGGTATACCACGGACGAGCCGTATGGTATTGTCACTTATTATCAGGTGACCCTACTGCCCGTTCGCCTCCTGTTAAATAATAAAAATTCATACACTGCATGTCATTACATAACTCACGTTTCGAGTTGAGTTAATAAATACATAATTATGTTTTCCTATTCAGCTTGCGAGAAAAACTTAAGAACGCTAATTAACACGATGCTATTAACGCGAATCGTTACAACTTATTACTCAGAAACACCGACCCTGAATAGTTTTCTTCTTAAGAAACATTACCTGCCACAGAATCATTTCGTCAGTTGGTATGATTATAACCTAATTTATTTCGAGTACTGAATTAATGTTTAAAGAAATTAATTATTTATTTTTTAGAAGCCTGGATCATGTAGAGCGGTTCACGGATGGCGGATGCTTAGAAAAAAACTCTTGGAATTATTTTCTAAGCATCCGCATCATATTATTGGTTATGGTGTATAACTGTTAATAGTCGGTGCAAATAAATTAACTAGATTTTCATTTTTAAAAGGCTGGTGGCTCGCAAATGCGTTACTGGCAATGTATCTATGCGCGGCAGTAACACATCAATTTCAATTTCAAGCCTTTATTTCAACTAAAAATATATATGTTTAAAAAAAGAGTTCTTTAAGAAGGTTTTGTTGCACAGCTGTCCTCTTGTACAGCTTGCTTTTTTTGTGGCACAAAGGCCTCCTCCAGCTGCTTCCATTGAATCCTAACCCTGCCAAGTCTTTGCCACAGAGGACCGGTGGCTTTTTCAAATCATCTGCCAACCGCCCACATGGTTTTCCTCTCCTCTGCTTGGTGTTGTAGCAAGGTGTCCATTGAGTGACTTTTTTGACCATTTTTTGGCGTTAACACATATTATCAGCTGTTATTATAATTGCAATAAACATTCTATAACCATAATTTAAAGTAGTAACAATTAAATTTCATCTTCACCCCAGAAGCTTAAACTGCTAATTATGTTGAGATTTTTAAAAAGTAACTGTTAATACCTTCCTGTGCCTTGTTACCATCTGGCCTGAGTAAGCTGTTTTATTCCCGTAATACTAATTCAATAAAAGTTATGTGAGGGTATATTTATTGTATGGCCGTGTGTTCTGAAATTGGGGTCTCTACGGTTGGTTGGAAAAGGAGTTCTACACTCTAACCGTACTTCTCTCAGACGATTTCCATCCCACATTTTTGCAAAATTTATAAATGTATTTATTTATTAACACTTCGTGGCAGAAACATAATACAATTGACATAATTAAATGAAATGGAACTGGCGGCCTTATCGCTTTTGAGCGATCTCTTCCAGTGAAACACTGTGAGAAAAATTAGATAAGGCAAGCAAGAAGTACTTTAATTTCTGAGGTCGTAAGTTCGATCTCCAGTGTAAGTGTATGACAATGTTAGATCAAAGTAAATACGGTAAGAATAAATTTTGTACAATTTCCTAATTGAATGAATTTTATCTCACACGAAAACGTCTATACTAGAGACGCCGTTGACCAATCATAATTAATCAATCGAAACATGCAAACGTTTCTTGGTTTTGCATTCTCGTCGTTCTTTGTTGTTGCGGGTTAGTCGGACGTCAATTAGATTTCCTAAGCTTTTTTAACCACTTCTGCTTAAAAACTAATTTTTCATTAGTGATTCAAATCTTTATACAGTCACTAACAATCTTAAACAATATCTTCCAACCTATGCTGAAACGTTAAGTATTCTTATTGCACAACAGTAGTTGAACTATAAAATTCTAAACGTTATGAAGAAATTATTAGGTCAAATCGAACAGATTAGCTGCCCACGACACAGGGAATCCTAATATGGGAGCTAGTGCACTTTCTCTTTAAACTAAACATCATTTTTGAAGTGAAACTTCTTTATCGGGGTTGGAAAAAAATTTAGTGTAACATTTTTTCGTTACGCGTCACATTTTTCCGTTACGCGCCATGTTGCTTTTTGAAGTCAAACTTCTTTATCGGCGTTGGAATGAAAGTTCTTTATCGACGTATGGGAGAAATTTTGTAGCAAATCGTCACGTTTTTCGGTTATGCGCCATGTTGCTTTTTGAAGTCAAACTTCTTTATCGGCGTTAGAATGAATATTTTATCGACGTATGGGAGAAATTTTGTAGCAAATAGTCACGTTTTTCGGTTACGCGCCATCTTTTTCTTGTCCCTACCACGGTTGATCCGAAGAGATTCGAAGCCATTAATAACAAAAATATATAATAACGATAACAATTATAGTAATAATTCTATTACAATTAATGAAATTCTGTAATAATCTTAGTAGTAATAAGGTAAAATGAAATAATTGTATTTGTATTCATGTCTATGATAATAAAAGCCTTTTGTTAAACTTTATTAAACCAATTTCGTAAAGTTGCATATAGTAGATCATTTTTCGAAAAATAAAGTCATAAAGAAGTTTTACTTCTTAAGTGTGTACACCTAGTACACGCACACATTTTTTTTTTATTATGCGTAATAATGTTTTTCTTTCTTTCAAATAAGGAATATTTTAACAAGAGTTTAATGTGACCGAAATGATTACTTGAAGCTGCGAAGCTGGGTCGCGCTAATAAGGCTTCCTATTCAGAACAAAGATTTTCTCCTTTTAAATTTTCACCTGAATTTCGGCGATTGTCTTTTGAAAGGAGTCTACGAGAATTCCAGTCCAGATCTCGCAATTAGTCTTTGTATGTACATTTGAATAAAATATCAAGTTTAAGAAATCTAATTATAAAAACCTACATTTGTTCTCCTAGTCAGAGAAAAGACTTTATAATTGAAATATTATATGCACATTGAAGTAAGTCATTTTTATTATATTGCTATAAAAATTAAATCTCTTAACTTAAATATGAATTTATTGTACCATGAAGTTTCGAATACTCGACTAATTCTGAATCGCTGAAAACGTAAAATATCGCGACTAAAGAGTTTTGTTGAATGTATCTCTGGCATAAACTAAACACAAAATTAAAAGAAATAATTACCTTTAAAACGCTTACTGTAGTTATAAGAAAAGGCAAACTTAAAATTGTATTTATAAACTCACGCCAGTGTATTTTTAAAAATGCCAAACTCGTAAAGTGTTGACGTTCATTACGGTTCAATGCTAGTTCGCTAAAAGTGGATTGAAAATTCGTATGAAGTTGGGAGAATTTGATCGAAGCGCTGGGGAAATGCGCTTAGCGTGAAGATCGGCTTCATCTGGCTTCCCAGAACTTAGATTCGCTTTGAAAAATGAACTACGATTTATTCGATCTTTGCTAGATTTAGCTTGCGTCACTGACTTTGCATAACATGTCAATGGGGAACGGTGGTGGGACGGAAAATTGAACACAATATTTGTTACGTTTAATACAAAATTATAAATTTAGCAGTGCTACAACCTTATGCTCTTTGCATTCGTTTCTTTAATTATATTTTTTATAGAAAAGTAGGTGATTAGTATCTGTGCCTGACACATGTATATTTCGGGTTTTTTCTCACGATGTTTGCCTTTTCCTTAGTAACAAGTGTTAATTGCGTTTAGAAAGATTGTTTAGTCATGATTCGAATTCACGCTTTATGTTGGCAATCGCTAAAGCCACTACTCTTCAATTACAATGCGTTAAAATAATTAAATATTATGTTCTGGTAGTACATATTTAGACACTTAATTCTATGTGTAATAATCACTTGATAATACTGACTAGTTTTAAGTATAATCTCTATATATATAATTCTGGTGTCACAATGTTCGTTCCCATACTCCTCCGAAACGGCTCGACCGATTTTTTTGAAATTTTTTATGCATATCTACTATCTATATTTCAAACCCCTAAGTGATAAGGGGTGTCAACCCCAAAAAAAATATTTTTATTTTTAAGATTTATTTTTTGTTTTTATATATATATAATACATACAATCCCTAATTTTCACCCTTCTACCATAAACCCCCAATTTTTTTTACTATTGTAAATAGTTATTTTATTTTTATTGAATTAAAATAATGTTTCATAAAAATAATATACATGGCAAAACAACGTTTGTCGGGTCAGCTAGTTTCGATATAATTTTCGAAGCCTTATTTGATATTAGTGTATAACTCTATAAAAGTTCCCTCATCTGGCGATATCATTTATAATCCTATAGACGTAAGAATGCTCAAGTATCACCGAGAAATTCCCTATCTGGCACGGAGACTATTACGAAAATATTCAAATAAAAAACAGTCCGCATTGAATAGTAAGCGACCTTGCGAATAAGTTTTTTGCGAAGTTTTAAATCGCTGTAGCTTTACCCGTCCCCATTTACATATTACAAAGAATTTCTACAACTTTTTCCTTTTGTAAGCCTTATTGTGTTTATTTCATAATCGGATTTCGCTATTTTTGTTTCGTTGTTTAGTAGAACTGGCAATGTTTGAATAATAAGTGGGTCATTCGTTCATATGTCGGCTATATTCTATAGTACTTTTACTACTTACTATAGTATAACGAATGAATGACGAAACGAGAGGAAGTTTCTAAACTATCAACTGCCATTCTGGCCGAGCCCTTATCCTGTAACTTAATAACGATAGCGATAGGGATACCGAGGTTTTTGTATGCTCGAAATGGTCATGGCACGCAGTGCCTGCGTCGAATCAATGCAGATCGTACCACGAAATTCCAAGGTTGTAACTTCAGCGCTACGGACATTGGAACAAAGACGAACGCCGACGTTGCAGTAGAAAACTATAGGTATAGCTATTGGAACTTTAAGTAACCATGATAGCACATTCAGAGGTAATCTGCGATTAGCGCTTTCTATCTTTAAGGCTTTGATTTCTGCCCCTTGAGAGTATTGCATTTCCTTATATATTTTTTTTGTATAGAGCAGAAAGCAAACGGGCAGGTGCAACACTGATGTTAAATGTTGAATGGACTGCGCCCATGGACACTCCCACTGCCAGAGGGCTCGCGAGTGCGTTGTCGGTCTTTTAATATATTCAACCTAAATATATAGCTATTAAATGGAGACAGTAAAGAATTTTAAATCTCACCTTTATGTTTATTTGAAATGCAAATAAGGACATGACTTATGAGAGGTATTCCACACCCGTTATATTATCTTAATATTTTCATCTAATAGGGCTGCGAACACTTTTTTCCTTTGAATAAAAATGCACTCCAGTTAGAAAGCACAATGCATCACAGAGAGATTATTATAATCTGTTGAAACTTCAATAATACAAGTGATTTTTTTAAAATATAATTATGACAACAGCGTCGTAGTTAGTACTGAAATAAATTCTAAGTTTAAGGTTTAATTATTCCTTCGTCTCTGTGAAATTGGAATCAGAATCCTTAGGAATATGTTACACTCAATATCTTTATTTTGTTCTTGAATTCATTATAAAAATATATGAAACACTATTGTATGGTGACAACCCTATCACAAACGTTTTATGAGCTTTAAGAATATTGCGCATAACACTTTCCCATTTTAAAATATATTCCTTAATTTCGGCTTTAACGTGTCAAATATTTCACAGAAAATATAGCAAATAAAAGGAGCTTTAATCGTTTTTAAATATATTTATTATATCTATATATATAAAAGAAAGTCGTGTTTGTTACAACACTAATAACTCGAGAACGGCTGGACCGATTGTCATGGTTTTTGATTTGTTGGATTGGTTTCCGTCCCGAATAGTAGAATAAGCAATAAAATATGGGATAAGTTATCGAATAACAATAAATAAATTAATTAATTTTACGAATGCAAAAACCATATGGTGCCATCTGTTGACAAAACTACGCATCATTTTACGTCGAATTCGTGTCAGTTCAAGAAATTTCGATCTTGAGGTGAATGAGGAGATGCATAAACATGCTTTGATCCTGATCAAAAGATGTTGGATATCAGAAAGTGCTTAACAGCAGTATCGCCATATTGACGCTAGAGAGAAGATGCCATGTGGTAAACTACCATTCTTCTTTCGCAATGGCAAGCAATAAAACATTTCTGTATTTGCAAAAAAGTTGTATTAATGTAATACTTAACATTAATGAAATCCTAAAATAAGTTAAATTAAAGTAACAACGATATTATAAGGTTGTACGGCGGAACGAAGTTAGCCAGGTCAGCTAGTATAATATAAGTTATTTGGAATATTATGTATTATGCTAGATATTCCTGTCTACGGTCAGTTGCAAATGTTGAGATAACGGCCAGGCGCAAGAAAACTCTTAGTTATGTCAACTATAATTATAAAAAATAAAATGAGATAAATGTGAAATTGATGTATTAAACAAACAAAGTGGCGGATACTATGTAAAGAGATAAAATTGGAGTAAGAAACTTCTATGTTTATAAAGTATATGCTATATATTTGTCGGAGAACCATCGTCACTCCATCGAGGTTGGTGTCGTCTTTAGCGGGTTTACAACGCGTCAGTGCGAGCAGAAAAGACACGAATAATTATCGTACAATATTTAATTTACATTGATTTCTTTTAACAACTACAATTGGTTACAAAAACAATTACATTATAACGAGCAGCGGTTTCAGGAAACCGATCTCACTTTTAATCACAAACGACTAGACCCAACTCAGTCCAACCTCTCATCACCACAATGCTCAAAGAAGCTCAGAACTGTCTTGCGTTCCCTGAACGCACTGTCCAAAGTCAAGATGGCGGCCGACCACACTCAAGGCATTTTCTCTGATCTGATCGGTCGTAACAATATTCGTACTTTTATTCGTTAAGTAATGATTTCAAAATATGAAACAAGTAAATAATAACAAAACAAATCGAATCAAAATAAATTATGATTCTTAAAAGTTATAAAAGAAATCTGGACGATTAACCAGAGAAACAATAAAATATATTGACATATATTTCTATAACTATTCAATGAAAAAGGTTCTCTTGCGTACCTAGTTCATATTAGCAATGCCATGTTGAGGTATTATGGAATAGACGCTTTGGTATTGATATGACTGGGTTTAACTTCAAAATTGCTTAACTCTAGTATGATGAGGGTATTCCCATGTGTGCAATCTGGGTAATTGCATTTTCAACTCATAAAATTGTTTCTCTAATAAAGTACGATGAAGTATCGATCTTCATAATATTTATAGACCAAAACCAGTGGCGCTACAACTTTCTTAGGTCTGGGCCTCAGATTTCTGTTTTTGAAATATCTGTTTCGCGAGAATTTTGTTTCTTCTAATAGGTAAGTAGATGATCAGCCTTCTGTGCCTGACGGCGTCGATTTTTTGGTTTAAGGTATGTCGGTTTCCTTACGATGTTATCTTTACCGTACTTTCGAGTTTTAAATGCACAGATACATATAAAGTCCATTGGTGCACATTCAGTGTTCGAACCTACGACCTCAGAGATAATAGCCGCACGCTGAAGTCGCTAGATCAACACTGCTAATAGTGTTGAACTTGTTATAAATTATTATTTATTATGCAATGCAAATCAATCATTTATGCAAGAAATTGGCACATTTAGATCGATTAATTACAGAAATCCGGACAATGAGCCATATGAAAATAGGCAGAAATGTCATATTCATTTTCATAAAGATATATATATAAATAAGAACATTAACATTATGTCATAATAATAAGTAAAGTTATTAATAATATTTGTCACACTTATGGTCTAAATGTAATTAAAACCACGCTATAAAGGCACGTTGCCTTTAAAAATTTAATCACATTTAATCCTCTTGAATATTACACTGCAGTGATCTATAACTAATATGAAGGTCATTAAATACTTAATTATGGCGTAACAATTTTTTTAGTAACAACGTGGTGCAACACGTTGGCATGGTGAATCCCTTGGTATATACGGGCAAGTTTCAATTTTGGATGCTTTTTAACAGTCTTGATTGTTTATAATTTTGATTAATAACATGCTACCTTTTAAAGCTGTATAATGATTGATTATAACAATGTTTAATAATTATATTAAAAAAGATATTATAAGCAGAATAATTGTGTAAAAATATTGTAATTTGGAGGGTAAAGTAACGAAGACCCTCGTAACTGCGAAGGGTATTTCAGTATTTCCCCACTCTAAAAAAGACGTTTGACTAATAATATCCATATAAACATTGTTACATATATATTTTTTTATGTAATACGGGCAAGCGGGCAGGAGGCTCACCTGATGTTAAGTGATACCGTCGCCCATGGACACTCACATTGCGACTTGCGGACTCGCAAGTGCGTTGTCGGTCTTTTAAGAATTGGTACGCTCTTTTCTTGAAGGACCCTAAGTCGAACTGGTTCGGAAATACTTCAGTTCAGTTCAGATGTGAATATACGAAGATAATATCATATAAGCTATGTTAAGAGGATCCTAAATTATAAGGAAGTAACAAGATATCTAAACTGACATAAATGCTTCCAAACTCAAGATCAAATATCGGCCATTCCTTCATTTTAACTTGAAATTACATTTATTAATTCCTAAAGTTACAAAGCGAAGGTTGAAATTAATTATTAATTTGCTAATAAACAATATTCCCTTCGATCTCTGAGGTCCCTGATACCGTAACTTATCAAAGTTCGATAATTTGTTTGTAAGATTGAATAAACCTCCAAATTTGTTTTGGAATACAGAATTAATCTCAGGATCCTCGCAGTACTGCTATATATTTGGGTTGGAAGATATTGCTTGTTACGCATAAGCGCGCCTATCGCTCTCAGCTACATGAAAAGCTATTTTCCCTTCCCCATTTATGAGAAAACGTTAATTCTCTACCTTCCCCTTCTGAGTCTCATTTTTATAGGCAAATAGATGATTCCGGATTAGCTTTCGACGCATTTAGTTCTTCCGTTTGAATGGCATAAAAACCGGAGACTAGCTCTAAAATTAGCTATCTGTTGAATATTCCACCACAATCGCAACAGACACGTATTAATATTATATTATACGTCATTTAATATTTTGACAGTTGTAATTTGAAAATAGAACTCGTCCGACTTAATAAATACTGGAACTTTGACAGCCGATATGTTCTATAAAGGAACTGATTATTAGTACTAGGCCTAGACATCTCTGATTAAACCCATTAAGGCGTGCTTCGAATTCTGTGCTTACCTCATCCGTAGCCCCAGTGATTGTAAACGCTTATTGTACGGGAATGTTTGATGAATCTAATATTGTACGATCATTAAACTCATAATAACGGGCTGGATGTACATTGGTACTTCTGTTATCTAATAAAAATCAATAGACAAATTCGTCTTTTAATTAAATAATAACTTCTCTACATACACTGCATACCTGAAACAACACTGTTTTTTATCAAGCGTGTATAATTTTGTATACATTTCCCAAGGTGCAAGTCCTGTTAGTTATTTATAACCTAAAACGATTTAGTCTATTTGTAACGGCGCAACAAGGGAAGAGAAATTGAATTAGCAACATCATTATTAAAGGAAACTTAATACGAGCAGTATTTATAAAGAGTAATAGTTTAAGCTATGGATTTACAGCTACAAAATAATAATGACAAAGCCCTTTGAGAATAGAATCAATTATTTACAATAAAAAAAAAATATATAAAAAATTGCCTGTATTCAAGTACTATATAAAGGATTACATTAAGTTTATGTTATTATATTTAGTATTAGTACACGACATCCGACGGAGTCAAAATACAAATTCTTCTATTTGTCTCTCATCTTCGCTACTATTTTCCAATCATTCCCCGCTATCTTCTAGGTTTCTGATGAGCGTCTTCTCTTTCTTTTTCTGTTTACAATATAGATTTTTTATTTTTTTCTTATTACTCTTTGTCGTAACTTTCTTCAGTACCAATGATCGGAACCCCTTCTCACTTCTTGTAAAGGCTTCCTCCAAGGGGCCTCATAGCCTAGCGGTCTTATTAAGTGGCAGCTAGGTGAGGGGTACCGGCTTCGATTCCCGGTTCGAGGGCAAGTTTTAATTTAATTTAAATTTGTATTCGGCCTTTGGGAGGGTTGTGCGGTACCGGGCGAGTGCTTAAACCGTACATAGAGGACACTGTCGAATTTCTAAAAGACAAGCACGAATTATAAAAATCCTATACTTGACGCTGGCTAATGCACATGTCGTGCCAGAGCCATAAATAAATAAAAAAAAAGGCTTCCTCCAGTTATTTCCAGACCTATGCATGGCTTTCTTTCTCCATTCCCTTCGACTTACAGCGAACTTCCGACTTACAGCGAACAAATTTGGAACAATTTGCACTTAATTAAAAGTGATATGGACGCAAAATCGCACAACTTTATCTGATATGCCCTGAAACGCATCATTTAAAGAAACTGCTAATAGGTACTTGCAACGTAAATTACTCGGAATACAATAGTAAACGTATTGTGCTCTTACTTTGCGTATCCAATGACGCTACAACGCTATAAGTCTTGGTTTAACATTTCTGTTTATTTAATTTATTGAATGCCTTAACTGTAATGTACGTAGAAAATCGAAAACAAAATTTGTATGAAAATTTGTCGACACGAACTGTCATTTTCATACAAATTAAATTGTCGCCTTGAGTTGCAGATATTTGAGTGTAAGATATTAAAGTTTTCGTACAATGACTTACATTAAGGCGAGCCAATCTAAATTACATAGAAATAGAAACTCATCCGGACTAAGGGAACTTTTTAACTATATTCTACGTGGACATACACACATGGAAACATATGGAAGTATGGAATTATAAATATAACTTATGAAGCATAGAAATTATTTAGCAAAATTTACATAAGCCGGGTTAGTTGCACGTGCTTTATTATGATTATTTTGAAAGAACTACGAGCATATAAACTGTGGTTTATTCGAGGTATTACAGGGACGGATTGATACTCGGTGCCTCAATATTGCTATTATTTATACGCAATCACTAAATAATTTAGTTTGGAATGCGTCTGAATTTATTTTGCTTCAAAACTGAAAAATACTTAATTATTGAATACCTTTTTGAAAACAGTTCATAATGCTTTTCTGTTTCAATAATTTAGTCTTTTATCATGTATGCAATTCAATTCTAATGCCACTCAGAAAAATAAATAATTACATTTTTGTCTTATACGGAAAGGAAGTCTAAAGCAGTGCTTCCCAACGTAGTGCCCACGACCCACAGGGGAGCAATTTAATTGTTAAGCTTGCCCCGATTACCCCAATCGAAATGAGCTGGATATAATGCAACGTGGAGTCTTGATACCTACTGAAGCTTACCGAACGCGAACCCAATATAAACTCTGTGCAGCAAGCATCAAGCGCAAGGATCTCACTAAATTAATATAGAAAAATATTTATTAAAATTATATGGAATTTCAGTTTTTCATTATGTTTTGAAATTTTACTTATTGTTTCGTAAACAATTCCCTAATAACATATCATAAATTTCTTAAGTGAACAATTAAATTTTTAATATATAAATTATGTATATTACATAGGCACAAATAAAGTGAAATTACAAAACATAATTTTAATATGGAAGTTGAAGTACATAGAGTGCGCATTTAAAATTCCCATACATAAGGTAGATCTAAGATTAGGATGACCTAAACTTTTGGAGCTCGAATTCAGGAGCCACAAAAGCCACTAAGCCTCATAAAATGATTTCACGTTATATAAAATGCATGTGAGGTCAAGTAAGGTGAGGTAAATGCCCTCATTCAAGAAGGCTTGCTTAAAATTCCATTTTCATAAACAGGCATTTCTCATTCAAACTAAACGCTAATTTGTCTGATGAATTAGAATTTTTATATTTCCTTTAAAGTTTTCAGCTTTTTTAAATGATTGCGGAGAAAATTTTATTTCTTACTCATAAATAATCGAGACTAAGTGTATGTATCGCTGCGATGAAATTTTTGTACTACCAGTATAGGTATTGTTGTATATAAAAACCGGGACTGACAGATGACCTACTATGTATGTATGTCTTGAGGGTAGTATGCAACCCAAGTGTGCTCCAAGAACTGGGTTTTTGTGTGTGCGAAGGCGAGGGCCTAGGTTATTTGCGATACCAAGGCCCAGAACTATCGACATATTTATATGTTTTCCGAGTGAATTCGCAGTAGCGTCTCAACATTTTTGTATTGGCATGGTCTGAAAGGATAATGAATGTATTTTTGTAATAAATAAATAAAATATGGAAACTTTATTAGTCTGTGTTCAAGGAATGTTAAAGTAATTGACAAATCGTTGCTGTGGAAAACCTTAAAACGTTGGTTTTCACAATCTGTATCAAAGGTAATTGTCATTGCTGTGGCTAAGCAAAGGTCGTCCTTTAAATTACTTACTAATTAAGACAAGGTCGTATGATAAAGAGTACCTAAGGAACCTGACATATGTTAGACGCAATAATCGATAATATTTGTCAGGTCCAGAATGATCTCCTATAAATAATTATCAATTCAAAAGATGCACTAATATTTGGCCGTGATCCATAAAGTAATGTAGCTAGTCTATAGGTATATATTAATCAAAAATTACAATAACAGTATTCATGTTTTCAATTTATTTATCATGTACAAAAAACACAATGATTGTTTGGTTTATGTAATAGAAATATTTATTCTTTATTTACTTATTGGATCTGAAATTGTTGATTTAGGGGTGACAAAACTGAAGCCAATCACATGATACAATTTTTGTATTATCTCCGCGGTTGGAAAAATGAAAAAAAAGCGTAATTTAAACAACTCATCTCGTAAGTTTTCATAATATGTAATTTATTTCTACTAATTTGGTATTCGTTATATTCTGCCACATATAATGGCGTGCAAATTTGTCTTACATAATTAATAGGTAGAATTTTACTTAGTAGATTACATTTTGCTACCACAATATATTTACTAATATCACGCTCAGGCCGGCGGTAAATCATATTTTGGTTTGATTACATTCGCATAACTCCTATCCAATTTCATATCATCTCTAGACCAGTGGAAAAAAGTTCAAAGAATTTCCAAGCAAATCATATTAAGCGATTCCTTTGAGAACTGGCTTATTACATACCATCTATAACTGGACTTATCTTGATTTTTATTCCGTACAAGCATTGGCAGCATTGTGTGAATTTTTTAGCGCCTCAGGGAATTTTGGGATAGACGCGTCAGATTTGTTGGTTATTCGTACGAGTTTTATGTTCTTTTATAGCCATACGGCTATTTGCCGTCATATATTATGTAGCGTTTTTACATAAGCCGTTTAGACGTGAGATTTGAAATGCTTCTCTTGTTTTGATACTTTAGCGAAGTATTTTAACAAAATTGTACGAGCCAAGGCTGTACATTTTGCTCACTCAGGCTTTCTTAGTTCTATAAGCGTGACGATTTCCTAAATCGTCGGAGTTACGCCCCGAGAGTGTAGCTAGACGTAGGCACTCTCTTCGACTGTTACATTGCATTCATTAGTTTCATAGCAATTAACATTTCATTATTTCGCTTATATTCTATTGTTGTACGCGAGTAGTTAATATAGAGTAAAACTTAAATCTTCTATTATTAAAGCACCCCGATGGCCCAGGAACCGTACAGAAATGCTTTGGTAAAAATAAATCCTCTGTTTAGAAGCTCAGTCAAAGTTGGTACATTCACTTCTACGCATGGGACTGCTTTTTGGTATTTCTTATGCTGTTCTTTAAAACAAAGCCAGTTTTTGTCAGTATGGTGAATCACTTGAAAAAATGCAAATATCTTTGGGCGGCGGTAAGCACACAGCTGTCTGCTCATTTACCCCGTTTCATTAAAAAAGATCGCCACGTGTTAACTGGCCCAACTGTTTACATCAATAGACAGTGAGTCAAGTTTTTTTTAATTCCTAGTTCCTAGTAGTTGCTTCCTGTCAACAATGTAGTAAGTTACGTAGCAAACGAAGGCTGACCAGTTGACCAAAAGTTCACCCAATTATTCTATAAAAACAGTTTGTCAACGAGAATATAATTACTATTGCTGTATTTCATACGTTTTTGTATCTGTTTCACAGTCCCGTAGAAATGGTCCTACTATCAATGGTTAATGTTTAAATTTGCTATTATTAGAAGATAAATTAGAAAATTACACCTGTAATTACGAGTCGAGCTGAAACGTATATCACTATACAAAACGGGGGGAAGGGGGGATAGTTGGGCTATAAATGAAAATCTAGCACTAAGAGAGATTAATGGTGCCTCGTTTATTTTCGCTGCTTTGTTAGATAGAATAAAATGTTATACTAGTTTTATAATTATTAATTAGGACAATGTGTGTATACACGATACGAGATATTATTGTAGAATAAAACTGCATTTCAAAAAATACTTATGAAAAGTATAATGCGCAATCGCGTTTATTTATTTATTTATATTGTTTCGAGGTGAGAATTATGTTAACGGTGAATGCGGTTAAAATCAGATTTCAGAGATCAACATTTTTTTATAATAATAAATAAAACACTTACACGATATTTACAATATTTTTATAATATAAGCGTTTTATTTAGCCTTATTGACAAATATAAATGTAAAAACAAAAAAATTGGATAAAACAAAAGACGAGGATGCCTTTAAAACAACCGCGGTCTTTGCCGCAAGTATTTGGTCGTTTATTAAACTAATTGTAAAATATAACGCGTCGCCGCAGCTATAAACTGGTAATATTGGCAAGTGTACCTGGCAACATAACAACTTGACCACAACTGGGGAGTCTTGGCTGGAATCACAATTTATACTTTTATTTAGTTTAGAAAGAACGGGGAATTGCGGAACATTATCACGAAATTATATAATAGTTACGTGCTTCGGTGGGCTTTGTTCTTGTGATATAAGTTTCCGTTTTGTGATATTGTCAGGTGGTTTAAAATTATTTATTATTTAATATGCTATTTCAGGAAAGGGTAAAGATTTATAATCGATTTATAATTTTATAATATTAAGAAAAACTTATCGCTAGTGGAAGAGTGAAGGGCACCAGATCTTGATCTCCTACTCGCTGGATCGATCTAATACAACCTACCGATCAACCCTTACAGACCATCACCTAGGCGCACAGGCTTGCCAAAGACTGGGGAGAGTGGAGGAGGTTGGACAGCGCCACTAACACGACCTTCAGAAATGAAGAGCTCGACTAAAGAAGATTATAGAAGACAATTATAATATACTGTTGTTACCATAAGAACCTCAACATGGAAAGCGTAATGCATAATTATCCAAATAGCTAATATTAATAAGAACTTGCTTATCACGGCCCTTCTGCGACCAAGATCAACAAACGACCAATCTTTGGTCAATGTATGACTGAACTTAATTGTAAGGACTGTAACGTAGTATTTGGCCTTTTTAATTTGAAACCCTTTATTACTCCATATTGTTTCCATAACGCTAGGAAAATTACGGTCCGGGGATTCAATCAATTCGTGGCTATTCATTTTGACCCTGCGTGGGTTTTCATATTTGACAATTATGTTGTGTAATACACAACAATTAATAGTTCCTCGAGACGTTAAATCAAGGAAAAGACACAGAGACATATTACCTTCGACTAATTTTATGGGTAGTTTCTAATATACTAAACATAAGGGTATACTACCTACTTATGCTCCTAGCTACGTTGACAATTCATTTTTTAAACAATATGGACTGTTTAAAAGTCGGCCAACGTTGGCCTAAGAATTTGCATAAAAGCTATATAGTAAATAGTACTTAGGTAGAAATGCAAGTAAATTATGCGGTCGCATAAAGATGAGACTTGATGTATGCAAAGTTGTAAGCTCTAGTACTTAGACGAGCTTTATATAGCGCAATAAATGTTGAACATTGACAAGAAAATGTATACAGATACATGTGTGAAACATATAGGCTTAGAATTATGACTTAAACGGAACCAATTCGACTTAGCGCCCTCAAGAAAAAAGCGTATCAATTCTTAAAAAGCCAACAACGCACTTGCGAGCCTTCTGTCAATGTGTCCATGGGCGGCGGTATCGCTTAACATCATGTGAGCGTCCTATAACATGAAAAATAAATAAATATGGATATTTTTTCCGTCTCCCAAGTTTAAGTGAATTTAACAGGTACTCTCTGATTAAACTAAATGTGTCTCAAATAAATCAGATGAGCCTGTTTGCTCTACACTCTATAAACATACAGTTTTTTAAATTATTAGGGACAAACGACCCTACGGAACGCCCAAAAAGGGCAGTCATCGAAGCCATTTTAGTGGGTGCGTTGCCGGCATGTGAGTAGTATACTCTTTCTTTAAACAATTGGAGGTCTTATATCCCTGGGAAGATCCACAGTGGGAGTCGATTCCACAGTTTGCTACCTCGCAAAAAAGTGTCTTGTGAAGTGGACCGCGGAAGACTTCTAGCCTGTAAGATGATGTCGATAAAATTATGAATTAATATAGAACGTACGGTGTTTAAACGAGGAAGTGGGGATCGACCTAAAAAAACTCTTCAGAACACTATCCATGGTACACTTTGTAAAATACGCAAAGAGTCTCAATGTCTACGTAGAGAGAGTGAGTACGCTATGTTAGGTCGATTCACAATTAGATATAATATTACGTTTAATTATATTACTGGTTATATCCGAGATTGAGTTACCGCCCCCATCTTGGATCAGTTTCGGGCGAAGCAATAATGGTTTCAGACTAAGAAACACAATATCGTAGCATTAGGTCTACCCCAGTCCCATACCCCCAAATAGGATTTCTAATAACGTGTTAATGACTATTATAACAAAAGTAAATATTAGGAATATTTTTTTATTAATTACTAGCTTTTTAAGGAATATAGTGAATTATATCTGTTTCTATAGTTTTATTTTATAGAAGAACGTTTATCCATGGATACATATTCTGATATAGAAATCTCTAAAATCTTGAACGGTGCTACTTGTGGTGACTGGTCGGACTTGAATTCGTGTACGCGGTGATGTTAGTTATTTCGACTATGTATTTGCGTATTGTTCCCCACGAGAATGTAAGGGCGTGCTCCTATTTCACCATGCCTACTGCTAATAGAGGACAATTTTTTGTTTTTTATTTTATTATTAATTAACCATTAATTACTTAAAGATGTCATGTGGAACCTGGTGTAATGGTTCAGCTCCTTCAGACAAAAAACTTGGCGATTAAAGGAGAGCGGAGAGTTTATTGCCAGTTCTTCTCGTCCGCTCTACACCCTTGATTTGAGAACTGGCAGTAAATGTAAAATTACAATCATTCAATATGTATTACTTTATTGACGTTCATAAGTGTACATTGTGTTACCTACGAGTATATGAATAAATCATTTTGAATTTGAATTTAAACTAATATGGCAAAACGATGTGGTACAAATAGGAACCGGGGATAGCTACCGCTCCGTATATTGCGGCATTAGTTCCACGCATGTACTGACCGTGTACCTGGATAATGCTCATACATAATTTCATTACGTAATGCTTGTGTACTGTGTTCTATTTTGAATATAGAACTAAAATTTTGGACAAATTTTGGGGTATACTAGAGCCTCAAAATTTTATTGAAGTTATATGAAGATATCCAAGAGACTGCAGCATTCATATCCGAATGTTGGTGTTATGCGCGAGTGTTTTTCTAAATCATATTTTATCTTATCTCAATGACTGGACCCAAATGGAGTCCAGGTTGATAGACAAGATGGCTGGTCGCCTACTAAAATAAGATTTATATTGTATTTTTGTATTTACGAGTATTCTAAGACACAACATGAACATTTCGGCTTCTTCAACCACGTTTTCACTTTTCCTAAGTTAATATTTTAACTTTAATAATACAAAGCTACCAATAAATACTCACTTTAACAGTTTCGAAAACGCTTAAGGAGGTTTTCACGTCAACTATTTTTATTAATAATAAATAATAAATGTTCATGCATTAAAGGGGCAATTAAAACTAGCGATAAATACTTAAATAGAATAAGCAGATAAACTCTCGATAAAATTTAAAGCTTCGTAGAAACTTGTAACTTTTTAAAAGGAAAAACCATTAAAATATCTTTTTCAGGCAAAAACTAAGTAAACCACTTTAAAAAACGTTAAAATTCCTTTCCTAAAAGGGAATAAAATTACACAGAGTAATAACTATTAAGTGAGAGGCAGCGATCTATGATTTAGCAAAGGCAACCCGAGCGAGCACCACTCGACGTCAAAGAAATTACTTCAAATAAAATCAAGCCGCAACCATCTAGTTGCCGGCCAAAATGTTTCATATAGAGGTTCAGCCGTTTAATTAGAGTGATTCTTGATCGGTTCAGGGTAGCTTTTTGTAGCATTTTAGCTTTTATATGAAGAATGTTTTTTGTTAAAACCAGTGTCTTGTGACATGGGACGTCACGCGTGTCGTGTCAATTTGTGTTACAGCAGACTAATATCTCTTTTATTGGCGTAAATGAAAGACATTTTTAAACAATCTTATTTTTTAGAAGAGCTTTATGCAGTTAAGTTATACGATAAAAATATTTGATAATAAATTCCTTTCTTACAAAATTACGGAGTTCGAAATGCACTTAAAAATTATTCAATTATAATCTTTCTTATATTCAGATTTTTATTTAGTTATAATAGTACAGGTATAAAGATGGTATGGTTGTGGCACCTATTCCTGTAAATCTCCATGACAAATCAGTCAACGGCGGAACTATGCTTGAATACACAAAAAAATACGCGTCGAATTTATATCCTCCTTTGGTATTATGATGTTGGTTAAAATAAGTTAACGACAGTGATTTGAATGTAGCTTTTCTCTAATTTTTCAGAATATACTTCACTTATTACATCTTTTATCAAACTGTTTTATTTATACCACAAGTATTTAAAACAAAAACCGCCAAATTTCTTGACGTTTAAATCTGGTTTATAAATGTAAAACCTTTATTTGCCAAGATAGTACAAAATAAAAAAATCGAACAACAAGAAAAATCCGCACAATCAGCCATGTATAAATAGGCATGCAAATGTTATAATAAAAAGTTAAGTCATTTATAAGTAATTGTTAAACTTATGTTCTAAATATTCGGTCATGCTATAAAAGCACATTGACTTTAAAAACCTAATCACCTTCCCCTTGAAAACATAGTATTTTATTTGCGTAAAAGAAATACATTTTCATACAATTTATTCCATAAATGTTTTATTACTTAAATGCAAATTTATAAGCACATATATCCAAATAACAACCAGTTTAATATCTAAATAGTGTAGTTGAAATCCTATAATCTGATGTGTCTAGATAAATAGTCACTGTGGAGTAATTAGTTTGCGCTGATCGCGTATAAAGTGCGCCTACAAAAATAATGTGACACGTTGCTAGAGACTATACTATAGCTTACTAAGAATTTCCCTACACTTACATATTTTATTTTCCAGAAAATTTATACCCTCTCCTTCTATTCTATTTATTTATATGACCATCACATCTCTTACGGCCTTGGAATTATCGTATTAAATATATATTCCTTTTATATAAATTTTCTTTGAATTAACTGACATAGGTTAGCATTTTCAATACTTTTACGATTATTATGCCTTACTACCTACATAAGGTCACCTATAAAATCCTAACCGGTTTTTTTGTACTTATAATAATTCTAATTTGTTAAATAAATAGTGTTTTTCCGAATCAGATAAATTCGGAATAAATTATTAGACTCAAGACGTTTATAATAATTTGAGTTGTTGTATACAAAATGTGAGTTCAAACACATTTAAAAGAGCTTTAGTTTAAAGTGCGATAAACAGAAAGTAATAGAAGACACGTTCAGGTGACATAATGCATTTTAAAGTTATGTATCAGAGCTGGATATTAAACTAAAAGTTTGCTATTCATAAAATATCGTAAAGCATTTTCTGCATTTTAGTCGTAACATCATTAATTGTACTTACATTTATAATCTACTGCTTGTTTATAAAGAAATAAAATTTATTTTGTATGTATACGCAAAGAAACGTATCGAATTTTAAGCCCGCCCCTCTTTTGTTTTTTTGAAGTCATTTAAAACTAATTACTAAACTAGAACTTGTGTCAACATACCTACAATATTTTACGAACCAAATTTTTTTGCTTAAAGATACTCATAAGAATAAAATATACAAAGATAATGATAATAATACAGCTGTATTGTATTCAAAAAATACAAAGACATATACGACACAAGACGTTAAAAATGTTGTAATTATATTTATATATATAAATACAACATATACCCTAAATTATACCCTACGGGTAAAAGTCTCCTCCGAGTTATTCCACATTTTTCTATTTTTTGGTATCTCCATAGATACTCTATTAGCGAGTCATATAATAGTTCGTTTTTCTCTATAAAGGAATTAGAAATCTTTACAATAATTACAATACTAACATTAATTGCACTCGCGTAGAGTCGTAGCACCGTAGCGCCAAAATCGTAGTTTGGAAAATGTATACAATATCAATATGTTGAGAAAACCCTCCAACTGGAATAGGGCAGCCAAGTTTCTGCTTATACCTTACTGATTTTTAAGGCAAGACAGTTTTAACCTAAACAATGTTTTGCCGATAAGCCAAAGCAGAGATTTGAATGCGCCATATGCAATAACCATTTATGAAGAAGAATTAAAGATATACGAAATTATTATTTATCATGTGAATGTTATAGATTCTTAGTAATAGTATAAATAAGTTAACACACATAAAATCGATACTATTATTCTTACTTTCAGTAAAAAAGTTTTCCATTTATAAACGAACCTTTGTTGCTGTATAAAGTGTATTTTGCCTGGCCGCAGAAATACATTAACCGTGTCAAATCTTCCTGGGGCATCAGAGTTCACACTTTCACACGAGTGACATTAGGGAAAACCTTGGAAAGTATTTGGAATCTCTGTCTAATGTTTGTTGGAAATGGAATAAAAATGGATTTGAGTGGATGAAAGTGTAAACAGAAGTCCACTTAACGTCCGCGTTTGAGATACTTCCTGATTCGCTATACTAAGCCAACAAGCGAAAAATGGTTTTTATATAAGGTAAATATAAAAACCATCTGGGGTTGATTTCGGATAAAACTTAAGCGGGACATAGACGGACCGCATGTTGCAGTCAAGACCGACTGCAAATTGCGGTTTGCTCAGGAACTGCTCGAGCGGTCCATTGCGGTGTATTGCGAATATGAATTTAGTATGGAAACTGCAGATCGCCGTGCGGCGACCGCATATTGCAGTCGGTCTTGACTGCAACATGCGGTCCGTCTATGGCCCGCTTTACACTGTTGAGGTTAAATAGATATAGAAAGCTTATTTGCCCTAAAACAGATGCTGGAATGTATATTGCTGGATTACGAGACTTTGTAAAACACTTATTTGTTTATTTATTGTCATAGATTAAATAAATAGTGTGGATTTTATATAAGTGTGCCAACGTTAAATTATACTTATATTACTCGTAAAACGTATATAAAGACTTGAAACATTTTTTAATTATTAGTTAGGTGTTGCAGTGTTCTATGTGGTGGCGGTAAGCACAACACTCCAAGTATTTTTATTGCCTTAACATTTTACATTAAGTAAGAGTACAAAAACACCAACTACCTTGGCAACCACAGTAAAAAATCCTTTACACTCGAAAGACAAAGAGAAAAATAAATACAATCAATACAAAAACAAAATATATACATCTATTTTTAATTTAAGTAAAAGTATGCCACCTGCTCGTTTGCTGTCACATAAACCTCTTTAATAATTAATCCAAAAAACATTGAAAAAGCATTTATCTTAACCAGCCACTATTCATTAACAGGAGACATGGCCACAGATAAAAAGCAAAAATCGCAATTCCAAAATTCCCGAACGCGTATCGTCCGCGTAAAGATAAAAGTGCTGCTCTCCGACCCGTCAGCAATTATTTATTTTTTACGTGTGGTGCCTGTTATACAGGAAAGCGTTATTCTCAATTTAAATTGTTTATTTGTAATATAAACCTATGTAAAATCAAAATAAGACTTCACCACCATAAAAACATAATTAAAACTTTTTCTTTAAATTATTTACTATAAATGCATTCACTCTTCTGGCTCTGCGACCCAAAAGGTGTATTGGCATCCGAAACTAAAAAAAACACCGTTCGCTGTCAAATAACTTCCCACCAGTTCCTGGCTCTCAGTTTTCTGCTACAGCTGTACGAACTGCAGTAGTAATTATCACCTTGTAATTATCCTAATATTAAAATGTATGTATGTACGTACGTATGACAGCGATAAACTCAAAAACATAACGGGTCATTGTATGGTTTTCAACAATAAGAAGGTAATGTATTATGTAATTTATTATGGTTTTATATAAATTGATTAAAATGGAATATTATTCTCGTAGAGATCGAAAAAATCTTTAAATACACGAAATAGTTTCGGGAGCAGCTGCGTTCGGTGGCTAGTAAAATATTATAGATAATTATGATTTTCTAAATTAGTCAAAGCATGTTTAAGTATTCGAAAATAAGAGAACAAAAGAGGCGAGCATTACGTTCAATAGTTGTAAATAGTATTCCTAACATTATATAAAATATACGTATTCGCCTATCCTTTAGACCAATGCGCAGTAAATTCGAATATACACCGGTATATTAAGGGTTATAATTTTTATTTGATGTGCATTTTCTCATCCCTTGTTATTTATACCTCTTAGATGGGCTTCTATAGTCGATTGTTTTATTTATTATATTAAATATTTATTTTTATCACTAGAGATAAAGGTTTAACCTTTACAGTGAGATAAATTAACAGTTACAGTTCTTTCTAACTGAACACTTCAGTTTTCCGTGATGAGTATTTCAATTATTCTATGTGTTATGTATCGTTTTTGTCTTATATAATGTTACTACTAAATTAAGATCAATGTAAAAATAAAACTATTTATTGGAAGCTGTTTTGAAAAACATAGACAGCTCCGTATAGTTAAAATATTGTTTATCTCTTATTATTAATTTGTTTAATGCAGCAAGAGTAACAAGCTAAAACACTTTTAGGTTAGCTGTAAGCATTTATGAATACAGATCTACATATTACCAAAATTGCTGACTGCGTAAATGTTGTTAGGAATATTGGACAGAAATCGAATTACCTGTATTTATTTACGAAATCCTTTACTCGTTATCAAGGCAAATGGAAGTTTATGCAAATTGCAATGGAGATACAAAATTCAGTTTCATAGATTTAGGTTACTCAAACAACGAGTTTCACTGCAATCTAAATGCTACGTATTTTTCAAATTGGCTCAATCACAAACTTGCGGCAGTTGAAAATCGTTTGGGAATATACAAAGAAAGCCTATTTGAATGATTCGATGAAACACAAACAGAAATAAACCATATTCTATTAGGATACGATTGAAAATTCCCTAAAATGTATTGGCGCTGAGATAAGACACTTCAGACGAAATTTGTGTTTAGTACAACGCAATACGGACTGAATTTGAATATTGTTAGGTCAGATGCAGTCGATCGGTAGCGCGTTGCCGCTCCAATACTCGGTGTTGAAAGCAAAGAGTCGTTGTTTTCTGGAAGAGACTTAACTGACTGTCCTTTTACGGAACAATTGTATAGAGTTTTATCATTTATTTTTAAATCCATTGCAACTTTTCAAATTGTAGGACGGGTAATATATGCATATAAAATATAACAACATATACTTTAAAAATATAGAAGTACCACAAGAACTTGTAGTTCATCATAATATTAAATAATGTGTAAAACTAGGCTCATGGTCAGTCACAAGCGGCATTTACAGTATATTACAAATTATACATATTTTAAAACGATGTCTAAGTATACGAAAAATATATATGTGTATTATATTCTAAAACTGGAGCTTAAAAAAATTAAATTAAAACAAAAGTCATCCAAGAGAGATAAAATAGGCAGCACAGAATGAAAATTATTTTTATCTTAATGTTAGGTTAAAACCCGATTAAGAGATGGATTTCATTTATTTATAAGTATAGATCAGAATTCAAGCAATTTGGTTGTTAAATTGTAATGTTAGTCACTATATTTAAAAACATTCTGCAACGATTATATACGTACTTATTTCGTCTCTGAGGCGTATGTATTGGTCGGTTATCGAAAGCTGGCGTGTTCACAGTACTCACACTAATGCAATTTTACTATACAGTATGTTTAAAAATATGACTTTTTTGCAAAGCTATATAGAGCGCGACAGGGACGGACAGTCTTTTCATGATGCATATTCAGTGTGACATCACGCCTCGCGCTTATTCACAGACACTACACAAGCACAAAGTATAAATGTGTTGAAGCCGCCAGCTTTAGATAACATACCAATATGTCGAAGTACTTGTGTTGTGTCGTTACTATCTGTAGGTAATCCCACACTTTTTTACTAACCATTTCTCTGTCTGTATATTAAAATGAAACGTAAAGTTTCGTCTGGAAATTTCCCGTAGTAAAATCGTTGAATTGTTTACTAGTCTAGCATCTCTACGGCTTTGTTACCGGAAGTTGGAGAGCGGAACAAACGTTAAACGTTCACATTTCCGTTGATATCAGCTAATGTCCTCCCAGACGCAATCTTGTTTATTATTTACTACGCATTGGCACCAATTTTCGCAACTTTGTATATACTATTATTTAGCTAGTTCTATACTTATATTATAAATAACAAACGCGTATGTTAAAAGAGCTCGGATCAGGAAGTACGGTCACGGATTGAAATTTATTTTCCTGTAGAAATTAACGCGGAAGAAACTGCGGTGCCTACTACTGTAAGCAGTAAACGTTTTATATAACAAATATTATATTTAAGGGAAATAATTTAGTTCGCTTTCAATATAATTAGAAATTATGGAAAAAGTTTGGAAATAAATCGACTGTTGTCATTTGGACTATACAAGAACCCAATAATCAGTCGTTTCGTCAACTGCTCTAAGTGAAGTAGAGTTGAGTTGTACTTGCGTAAAGACAATGTTATACAATTACTAGTCACAGCTTCCCAGAACTGGAACTTAAATTAACATTTAAGAATATATTACTCTGAGATAATATAGCAACGAAATCTGTCTTTATGTTCGTTATAAATATACAAATTGTAGCTAGAGCGCGTTAAGGAAAACGTGTCGTGTAATATTCCGTGATAAGATAAGCAATAGTCAGATACGTAAACAGTGTAGGATATAAGAGGACGTAGTGACAAGGATACGAAAGGGAACTCTTAGGTCGTTTGAAAGCAGATACGATGAATGTGGATGTGACTTACGAGTAGACTAAGGCAACCGTGGATGGTGAGATCGGGTCGGGTAGACCATGTTGTACATACCTAGTTACAATGTCACACATATACCCAGAACGCACCATAAGCGTTAATGCAATCACTACAATGAATGCATAGTTTTGTTATTCTATCATGTACCACGAATGCTTAGTTATCATGTAAGGGTTTTTAGCTGTAAGAATAGAATTATATTAAAGCCAGTCTAATATCGGCCACCGTAGTAATAGGGTCTTGCATCGACCACCTTAGGATTAGGGTCTAACATCGACCACCTTAGAATTAGAGTCTAACATCGACTATTAGTTAAGAATACTAAGTGTAATTACTTAATAAAGTTTTCCTTTTTAAAAAAAACTTTAAATACCGTCGCGATTTGACTACCTTGACCAAGTTCAGGACGTATTAGAAAAGGAACAAGTTAAAACTACCCATAACCGACGAGCCGATGATGTCATGAAAGTCGATAAAGCGAGAGAGGTATGTCAGGGAAGAGATCCATTTTTTATGGAATCTTGCTGTTGGTCTGAAGGGCCTTTACAGCTCAGCCCGGGCTGTTTTGGCAAGCTTAGCTCGGCCTGTAAGGGCGTTTTCCTACAACTAGCGCAAGGGCGTCTGCGAGACTCGGACCTCGGCTTGGGCCATCGGAGGGTGGTCAATCGCCTGAAGAGCAGGACGGAAGCTCACTGGAGTGAGCAAAGTACGAAGTAGTGGTCCACGCCTTCCCCGGTGAAAGCGGTTTTTTACCCAAGTCTGATTTTGAATATTAATTGCCGCGTGGGCGGCGTGGAGATCCGTGACCTCTGCAAACCCTTTCGAAAAAAAGGCGTATATTTATAAATAAATATGCAAATATTATCTCTCTGGTATAATTAAATAGATATCTCAAAAAGTTCAATGAAAATAGTTATTCTAGAGTTTATTTTTATCTATATATAACATACAGTCGTCAACGCTACGTTTTGCGACTCGTAAAACCTTACGACATCCCGAAACGGCTGTCGTTCAAATATCTATATAGCTTATAAATTTTGAGCGTCTACTAACTTATTTATGATACTTGCTGCTTTCCACTTCGTATTTACATTTCAACGAAAGGTTCTTTGCAAATAATTGATTAAATTTATCAATTAAGGGTCGTTTAAAAATGACAGCAGGGTTTTGCACTTCTAATTATTTATACTAACTATATTGATTGGAAGTAAATGATATCTGGGGCAGTCCGATTGCCAAGTCGAGCAAAAAATCCTTTTCTTGTAGCAGTTTTCGACCATTTTCGACCTATACTTCGTTGTGGATTTTTATATAATTTCTGTAAGTCTAATTTTTTGAAGACTGAATTTAAAATAAAAACATGAATGTTATTAATATGGGAAGTATAAGATGTTGTTAGGCTACCTAATTACGCAATAACTTAACACAGAAGGCAACTTAAGTAGCGACTGAAGAAATTAACCGACTCGGTAATACAAGGATTTCGTAACTTTAACAACTTTTAACAACTTCGTTGTACATAACCATATATCAAATATTTTTACAATCTTCATAAAATTTGTGACAGGAAGACAGCATCCCAAAATGCAGAAACAGTCAAGAAAGGCCGATTGTCAAAGTCAGTTTACATCTATTCATTATTTACTTTTTCAAGAGGAAAACATCATCTATTATTTCATCATCTATGATAAAACCATCCTTCTCCTGGGCCTCGTGCCATTTCTTTGATATAGAACATCTTATGAGGGTGGAGAGAGCAAGACATGGTAGCAATTGGTGGTTTATGGTCTCTGTTTACCTCTTGGAGAAAAGGGCGTATAAAACATATGTAATGTGTGTAAATACAGCCAGTTATACTTCTCTAAGTAACCTAACCTTAAACCAGAGCGGGATACCGTTAGCTTTCCGTTGTATGCACATTTAATTTTAATCAAGACGCAATTTGTAGTAGCGTGCCCGTGACGTCATCGTACTAACTCATTGTGCTTCTAATGAGTTACCTGCCTTGTTTACCCGACGACTACGGCGAAATTAAATGCTCTTTAACTTCCTTGTAAATATTACGATATAAACTTTACTTTGATTACTTTACATATATAATCTTTATCTAGAATGTTTTATCGAGTAATTTTGTTGTATAATGAACTATTTAGTAAGTTACGTATCTAGAAACGCAATGTAGAATTCACAGAAATCAATTCTCATTAATAAATACATCGTTACGTGAGGTTATTAATACAATATAAATACTATTTCAGACTCTTAATAATAATTAAATAGGCTTCTACAAAGTTCCATGTACTATAAACTTGCTTTTAGACGAGAGGTATCTACCTTAGAACTTGTAATAATTAGAAGTATATATATGTTCCATAAAGCCAAAGAAAACCTCAAAGTTAATTTTAAAATGCACAATTAAACAATTTAAACATCATAAATTTTAAAGGCTCTCAAACGAATAACCAAATAACGAGTAACTTTTAAATACCAATTATTACAAATTTAAATTATATATTTATAAGATGACAGTAGGAGCAGTGTAGACGCTAGAGCGTGTAATTCTCATCCCTCAGGTCGTAGGTTCGAACCCCTTGTTCCAATGGACTCTTCTGTCTAGATAGGTGCTCATTTAATACTCGGCGTGCCTTAGACCCAAAAAGTCGGCGCCGAGTGTCCTACCTTGCCTGTTAGAAAAAGCAAATTATCATATATAGTCAGAGAAAACAAAGGCCATGACTGAGGATTGTAGCGCTTTAAATATGTTGAAATGTGCCACCTTCAAGCATTAGTGCCCTTCGTATGTGTTTAAAGTTTAAAGACTAACGTTAGTAACAGTTTTCTGGAACTTCCAATAGCAACTTGGATGTCGTTCTTATATAAATATCCACAGCGTTGCTATCTTGGCACCGCGCGGTAAAAAAACTCGAGTAAAGTCAGAATCACATCACTGTCGATATTCGGAATAACAGTCCCGTTTCTGAGTCTTACCTACAGTCTTCAAGTTAAGTTCTTTCTTAGTTCTAATGAACGCATAGAACGTCTATTTATTATCATGCATGTGGCACTATTTCTTCATTTAAACACGATTCTAATAATATTATTTTAAATATTTATTTTCCATAAAAAGCTTGACAATATTGAATCTAAAAAATATAGAATACCTTTACAATTTTAAGTAATTTTGTCAAACGTACGCAAATAAAGGACAAAGTAATATTAAGCTTTTTGTGTGTTGTTTTTGACAATGAGTTATCTAAATATTTGGAAAATATACCTTTATACTTTATACCTTCATTTTGAAAGCGTTCCGTAACCCCAAGGGTATTTAAGTTATCAATCAATAAACCTCATTTTTGTCTTTTAAAAATACCTATTTTCCGGCGAAACAATTATTGTTTCGGGTTGGTAGGCAAAAACGCTGATATAATAAGTATACAGAAATGTTTCTCATGCTCCATTCCGGAGTTGCGGGATTTCAAAGAAAGTTTAAACCTTACACCGAAACATACAAATAAGTATGAGAACTATCATACAATAGCAACAATACTATGTAAATAATAAATATAAATTTAATTGAGTAATATACCGTCAATACATTCTGTAAGAAATATTTAAGACACTACTAAAAAGCGTGAAATGTTTTAAGTTAGTCTTCATTCGGAATAATTCAATTAAATAAGTCTATCTTTACGTTTGACTTCAATCGCAATAAGGCAATCAAAGTTTGCGTAGGTTCAAATACTCGGAGGTGGAAAACTAGTAAGACTGCTCCGAACCAAAGAATACTAAAATATATATTATTATTTTTAATACATTTATAAGGAATTTGTTTACATAATTCACAGTAGAACTCGGCGCTTAATGATATCCGATTATATCCGCGTTTTAAAATCAAAAACCCAACAAATAATCCGGTAATCCCATCAAAAGTAATAAAAACGGACAAAAACGTCGATCGTTCGTTCATTCGCAATTCATTTCGTTCATTCATTCATTCATTCATGATTTATTCGCCGTAATGCCGATATATGAGGCGATCGGCCGCCGCTATAAAATTTAAGCCCAGTCGCGCGGGCGGCCAATTTTCGCGCGAATGGTTCACGGTTGTTATTTTTCTACGGAATGAAAATTGAAATGTACACCATATGCTTAAATAAAGCTACAACGTCAACAATTAATTATATATTAACGTAGAGAGTGCTGTTGTAATGTTTTCATTGTATTATTTTCTTGTCTGAAAAACTATAGTAATACACAAAAATGATAATTATAATATATTAAGTAAATAGACACACATAGAGTATGTGCACAGACACCAATTTTATTGTCGGCCGTTCAAAGCAATTCTTTGATAATTAGTATACTTTGGTTTAATTTGTACAAATCTGTTGGCTACCTTAATAAAATAAATAATTCATGGCATAAACATTGTTTCCTTTAAGATGTGAATTAAGACAAACTTTGGCCGTAACGGGATTTAACATCAAGTTTGGTGTTAAAATAGTATTAGCTTTAAATAGCTTACACCGAGTTAATTCTTAAAAGGCAGGTCGTGTCATAAAAGTTTTCTGCACAACTTCGATATACACCTTTTGAATTAGAAAACGATTTCCACCCAGTACCAGTTTAGCTCATATATTTCCTTTTTTGATATTTAGCTACGCAATTAGTATTTAGTGGTACTAGAGCTTTTATATTGATTTAAGTTAGATTATAAGTTTTGAGCATAAATAAAACATAAAATTTGACATAATAAATAATTTAATTTGCTTTTGCAAGGCAAATTAATGATTTATTATGTTTATTATAATGGTTGAATGGAATGCAATAACTTGTTTGGAAGATTTGAGTATAAATTTTTTGTCATTTGTGTAAAATTATAATACATATATTTGTTCCTTTTTTAATTCTTTTTTATAATTTTAATTGCGTAATTTGACGCAGACGATGACCAAGTCTAATGTTCAATCTCTTTGTATCGCTTGGTACAAGTCGCTTTGTGGCACTTGCAGTAATTGTTTTGATATTTCTCAATTTTGATTTTAGTACATATTAAATGCAGTCCTATATCGTGAGTGTTTTGTTCTTATATATACAACATTTATATATAACATAATTAGTCACAATCTCCGCTGGAGCACTGTCAAATATGCCAATGTTCAATAATAAAAGCATTATTATCTTTGAGTGACGTTCTTGAAAACGGACCTAAGATATTCCTTTGTTTTTTTGTCTAATTGAGGTTAGGATGCTGAGAAATGTATTGAGGACTTAATACTTAGTTAGAACACATTGTTTATCAACAGCACCGAACTGATGAACGTATTAGATATGAAAGTAAGCAAGTAATAGTTTTCTTGCGCCATTTGCATTTTATACTTCGTGCACAGATTATGGTTATAGACAGAAAATATTAAATGATGACATATAGAAAGTATGAAATAATTCGAGTATTAATCCCTTTTTCGCTACATAAATTAGTATCCGACCACCGCGGTTGCCACACGTCGTAAAATTCGGCACTATTTAAAATATTAAACTGTAAACAATAATTATGAAAATGCCGTTTATTTACGACTTCACTGAGGATTACAGTTGACAGATGGGCACTTCGCTGTTTCATAACTTTTATAAAGGCTTAATTGTTATTTACTATTATGTGTGGTTTGGTGACGCAGCTGGTCTTGGGTACAACGGAGTTTCGGCTTGGCAACGAAGGCTGACACAAAAATGCATCTAACCCGTGCCCTGTTAGCGTTAGCGATTAAAAGTCAAAAAACGGTGAATACACAAAGCCATTTTACTGAAGTTTGCAAAAAGTCAGGTATAAAAATAAGTTCTGGTACGGGATAGAAATGTTGGATTATTTATCGGTACCTAACCTGAATAGTATCTTTTAAGACAACTTATTCATTGGAAAGGGCTAATTTTCTTTTTATGAGTATCGAACAGGTCATATCAATTGAAGCGTAGTGGACTTTGTTCCAGTTTCCACGATGGAAGTGGAGGCCGTGGTGGGGAGGACGGGGTCGCTGCCCTGCGACATCGAGCCGGACTCGCATGAGGACAGGGTCTACATGGTGCTCTGGTTTCGCCACGCCGGTGGCAAACCGTTATACAGGTTAGTTATCTATAGCATGCATTTTAGAGGGCCGAAACCCCGAAAAGTTAAACAGCAGACGGGGAAGAAGAACAGACTATGACCATACGCTTCTGGAGCCACTGGTGGAATTCGAAAACGAACGAGCCCAAACCCGTAACTATAAAAACTTTTATTAATCATTATTTTGTAAATTATATACCTGTGTTGTTTGGTGCTATGGGCATCACTAAATTTCCACCTTTGCTATAAAAAAAGAGTCGTTTAGAGGTTCCACAATAGTCTGATAAACAACTTTAGCTCGCTTATCCAAGACTTAGCTTCCTAAAGCGTCCCTGGTACGTGCTGCATTGATTTATTTTTACACTTTCGGCAGTACGGGCCGGCACTAGGCTAAGACAATTTTAACTTCCGCAGAGAAGTTCGTCACCGTAATCAAGGGTAAGCTGGACTATAGGTAAATCGAAAATCTTACTACAATATATATAAGGGAAGGAAGAATTGAATGGAAGTTACCTTCTCCATATAAATGTTTTTCTTTAGTGCATCACAACTGGTGTTCAATGGGATTTTAGGTAAAGGGAGTCTCAATAAGTATCACGTCTATATTTTTTTTATTTAATAGGAGAGCATCCTTCCTGATGTTAAGTGCTATCCATAGACACTCACATTTCCAGAGGGTTCGCAATGGCGACCTTATAAGAACTGGTACGCTCTTTTCTTGGAAGAGCCCTTCTATCTATATATCTATCTCATTAAACGATGACAGAATAATTTATTTCCAACAATCAAATATACAGTATTTACAATTTCTTAACCTACATAGTGATAATAAAAATAATTAAAAAGAAATTAAAACAAATTTAAAAAGTTTTGTCCCTGTGGTAGTGTACTTTTAACGCTGGCAGCATTTCCTCGCAGAATTGCGATACTTATTCGTTGAGCGAGGAAAGGACCAGCTCTGGGGTCACCGGTACTATATACCAGGCGGCAACTGAAATATTTAATTAGCGCCTGTGCACTTGAACCCTACGGCCCAAAAGTCTCTAATCCAAAGGGTACAAAATGTAAGTTGGAGATATAACAACTAAGAAATATTTGACGTAAAAGTAAAAAAACATTGTAATTTCGTTCGTGTTACTTATTATCCTTAAATCTTATCGGAGTACTGTTAATGATGTTACAAGTAAGAATTTACGGTAATTAAGGCACGTTTTACAAGTCTGTATAGAAATTAGTAAGGGCAAAAGAGGGGTGTATACACAATAACAATTAATCACAATTCGATTAACGATAACATCATTAATTATACGATCATTCGAACATAAAATCGATGGCCGAGTTTATATTTGCGAGGAACTTTAGAGTTTATTGTTCATAGTAAATTAACGTGATTTTAATTAAACTAATGTGTGTTTATATAGTAAAATAAAGTCCTGTTTGTAAAGTAATTAAAAAATAAATCAGGGGTGCTACAACCTTTTTAGTTCTGAGCCTCAGATTTCTATGATCATTTGTTGTTATTAGATAAGTAGCTGATTAGCATCCTCTGCCTGACACACGCCTTCGAATTTTTTGGGTCTAAGGCAAGCCGCTTTCCTCACGATATTTACCTTCATCGAACGTATGTTAAACGCGCACATAGAAAGAATGTACATTGATGCACAGCCGATCGAACCTACGACCTCTAGAATGAGAGTCGCACGCTGAAGCCACTAGGCCACCACTGTTGGTAAAGTAAATGTTAATTAAAAAATATTGGTTGTTTGTAAAGTAGGTTTACGATCGAGATGTTTACGTGATAACGTCTTATTGGTGATATAAGTTTTTGGGAAGTAAGGAATTAATGAAGATAACAATTTTTTCAAATTTTAAATTACATCTATCGTTTTATTCACACTTTTGATGATAAATTTCGGGTGTAAAATGTCAAGTTTACTTATTCGACTATGATATACATTTTTCTTCATACATTCACGGAATGACTGGCAGCGCTCGAGATGAGACGGGAGATCGGTCCGTCTCTCTCTCGTTATACCTGCGATCGCGCTCGTGAGGTTTTGGTGTGACACAAGTTTCTGAACATGTCACCCGACTAAAACGATTTTAAAGACGTTATCACGTCAAAAATATTATAGACAGGCGTAATCGCCCGGGTTTACCTTATGCTATGTAAGAACATTCGCCCATGGGCACATTGCCGGCACGCACCCATCCCTGAAGGCTATGCTAAGATTCACAAGACAAAACTTTGTCTTAAGTGTGACCATACGTTACCGAAATACTGGAGTTATTCCGTAAACTCGTGGATTTAGCTTGCTTGGCTTATAGCTCTGTCATCTGGGTTCAGTTCCCATAAAATGATTGTTAGGTGTCTTCCCAGACACCGGTACACAAGAGACTTAACTTGCTCTAATAATACAAAGTCAAAGTCAAAAGTCAATAATCATTTATTCATATAGGTAACACAATATACACTTATGAAGGTCAAAAAAGAAATAGTTATTAAATGCTTCTAATTTTACATTTACTGCCAGTTCTCAAATCAAGGGCGTAGAACGGAAAGCGTACAAGTGAACGGTACAAGTATATTAATAATAATAATAATAATAATAGCCTTTATTTCCAAAACTTAACTATAATAGATTAGAACTTTCATTGATTTTGAATTGAAAAATTAACTTTTAACATTACGTAAAATACACTTTAACATTTAGGAATAATCATTTGTTTGTGAGGTTTTGGTTTGTCCACCGTTGGACATAGGCCTCCTCCATCCGTTTCCACTCGTGTCTGTCGTGGGCCAGGCGCGGCCAGGTGACCCCGGCGACGGCGGTGATGTCATCCGCCCAGCGCCGGCGCGGGCGCCCCTGTGGCCGGCGCGCGTCGCGCGGGTACCAGTGCAGTATTCTCTCGCTCCATCGGTTGTCGCACTTTCTTGCTGTGTGCCCCGCCCAACGCCATTTCAGGCGGCACACCATTTTAGCTGCATCTATTATTTTTGTTTTCTTTCGTACTGTTGTACATTGAATTCTGTCTCTAAGATTCAAGCCTAACATGCTCCTTTCGGTTGATCGTTGAAATGTTTGGATTTTCTTTATTATTTCAGCTGTGATAGGCCACGATTGGCAGCCGTACAGTAGTGTAGGTGTCACAACAGAGTCCATCACTTTTTTCTTCAGTGGTAAACTCATTTGAGACTTGAAAATGTGCTTGTGTGACCAATATGAACTCCAGGCTTTTTTAATTCTTCTCTCTACCTCCTCTATATAATGGCTTTTAAATGATATATTTTGACCAAGGTAGACATACTGGTCAACATATTCTATATTTCTACTGTTGACGGTTATACTGTATTTTATGCCATTTGTCATTATGCATGTTTTTTCAGGGTTCATTTCCAGTCCACACTCTCTACTTGTGTCTTCTAGGGATTGAAGCATGTATTGTAAGTCTTCATGCTTTTCAGTTATTAAAACAATGTCATCTGCGAACCGCAGATGGCTTAAATTTTCGCCATTGATATTTACTCCCAACCGTGACCAATCCAGCTTTCTGAAGATGAATTCCAGAAGTGCGGTGAATAGAACAACAAGTATATTAGATATTATTAAATACTTAATTGAAATCTTGTACTATATACGACTATATGATGACTTGTAGCAATACAGCTGAAGAGACGGTATTACATGTCCGAACTGACTGTCCAATGTATGGATATGACAAGTACAACACTGAACAAATTATAGGAATGAACGTAACTGAGACGAAATTTCAAGAAATAATGTTGGACAAAAGCTTAAGAGACATTTTTCTAAAATTTGCTGTAAATATTATACAAAAATTTGTTAAATAAATAAGTTCTTAATCTTCATAAGCTATTTAATGTTTCTGACCGCAATATTAGAAATAAATTAGCTAAAGAATATATAAATTTAAAAAAAAAGATAATTTGAGTCAAATAAAATCGTAAGTAAACAGTACTCGTTCTGATCGCAATTTGTCGATGGTCATGAATTATGTATTAACCACTAAAATGTAGAACTCATTTATAAATTTTAAAGATTATTTATTTAATAAAAAAAAGCTAAAGCTTGCAAATGGGGTAGGTTTAGGCTCCGGATATGTTTTGTTGTGTGATGTTTGTTTGTTTTCGGTGTCGAGACCCTTAGTCCTTGGTCCTAGCGCTATAAGGCTTTTTAAGGAAATAGCTAAAAGGTTAGTCGACATCACAGGAGACGGAAGAGCTGGCAGCTACCTCGGACAAAGATTTAGTCTAGCTATTTAAAGTGGGAACGTAATATATTTGAGTTATTATATTATATTTTTTAAGATTTTTAGGTTTAGATTCAAAGAATATTATTTTTACGTTACTTTATTATCAAATCAATGTATAAATTTTTTAAGTTATTAATTCTGTTTTATTTGTTTAAAATATATATATTTAATTACATATTTAGATTAGAAGTTAGATTTGGAATCGTCTAGTGGCTGGTTTATCACCGTATCGTGAATTATATTTTTGTTTTGTTAATATTCTCCTTGCCTTAAAATATATAATAAGAAGAATTAAGATCCTTAAGAATTTATTGATATCGACCAAGTTCACATCATAAGAAAATCATATAAAATTTACAATAATTCCAAAGGACCCTCCTGAGCAAATTGAAAGTAATTTCTGTTGAGGCAAACCTTGAAAGGTAAGCGTAGTATATTGCGGCGAAGGTAAAAAACTTTGATCTCGCGAATATTCGCTATTAAGGAGCGGCCGTCTCGATGTCGTGTGTACACATCGTTAGCTGTAGGGCTGCCGCAAACTAAATGATAATGCAATTAAGGCGTACTACCAGGGTTTTCCAGTTTAATAAGGATATGCTTAAAAAATGGTACGTTTGAATAATAAAAGCTTTATTAAGATCGTGTATTTTTATTCCCTTGATCTACACAGATAAGTTGTATATAATTTTCAATTGTAATAAAGTAAATTAATTACCTATGACTTCTTTCCTAGCCATTTATCATGAATTGTCATGTAGTGTCGAGCATAAAAATACATGGAGTACTGTCGGCACCAAACGCATTTGATGGCATCAGGCTTTACCAACATCCTAAACTAAGCCTCCTGACAGTTTGCCCCAAGTTCTATAAAAAAAGATGTTGGCAAATCTCACAAAGTCGACGACTTAATTCACAAAGGCTCACCGGTTGCCGTACGAAAAAATTATAATATATTTATTTTATTAAATGGCAACCCTACCGGGGTTAACGAAGCGCTCTACAAAATGGATTATCGACAGCCAGCGACACACGCTCGACAAATGATCGGCTCTCGAGGAGCATGTTAAACCGCCACATATATCCTATCATTTAATCTAATTATTCTCTTGCTAAGGGCTAATTTGAATACACTCGTTATCAGAGAAAGTAGTTTATGACACTTTATTGACGTCAATCCGGTCGTTGTGAGGGTCAAAAGTGAGGAAAGCTTGTTTGTGCGTTTAAAGTAAAACAATGATAATAATATATCTATCTTCTGGTCGTGTTCGTGATTAAACTCCTCCTAAACTAGATCGATTTTGATAAATATTTTTGTGTATTCAAATGGATTTGAAAAATGTGATTTACAATTAGATGATTTTTCTTTAAGATAACAAGACGCCTGTCTAGTTATAACTATACCACGGCTGCCAGGGATCCGACCGGACATTAAATTACACTGTAGGATTTTTAAGAATATCCGCAGATCTACATTAAACGAAGACTCTGTCGCCACATTGTCGATAAGCGTTGATTATACGTATAAATTATTTGTACTGTAAAATAAATTCAAAACTTGATATACACATTGCAAATATGAAATAGATTTTGCTTGAAATTTACTAACTTGTAATTGTCATACGTGATACTCGCTGAATATAAATTGTTGCTGTGTCAGCATTTTAGGACCGCTACAAATGCCACGTAGCGCTTAGGCCGTTTATGCACGAGTACATTTATGTCACACGCATGTAAATGTGTGTACATCATTTTCGATGCCATAATTTATCTTTTTTTTAATATTCATGAACTTAAGCGGCAGTCGTGATGACTCCTACATTAAAGAGTCGTTCTTTTAAAGAAAGTGTCTCTAACGATCTATCGTTAGAGATGATAATATATACGCTATCCGAAACACATTTGGTAAAAAACCAAGTATCGCAACGCAGTTCTTCTACCTTAAAAAGTTATGAGATCCATGTAACACCAAGTCGGTCAATTTATTCAGTCCCTAATAAAGGGACCTTCTGTCTTATGGTAACGTAATTAGCTAACCAAATAATATCTTATAGTGACGATATCAATTTAACAAATCAGATCACTCACATATAAAACTCAATTCACATTTAGTAAATTAATCAATGAATCAATTAAAATACGTTTATTCAGTTTAGATGCGTCTTCGGCCATACTTATGAATGTCTAAGAGGCCTTGTTCTGAGAAGAACGGGCAAGAAACTCAGCAAGTTCTTCCCTCGTAATGAGTTGAGAATCCAGTAAAAGATCGTAGCAATTCTTATATTTAAGATTGCTTGAGTAACTCTTAATTAACAACTAATACGTCTGTAAAATTATAGACAAGAGATAGACTATTTCTGTGTATCTGTAATGTGATAACCACAAAAAGTACTAATCGGAGGTCAAATCTGGGACTGTAGGATTAATTAAACAAGCGCTTGTTTGGTCTTAATATGTTATTATAAACTAATAAATTCAAAATACATAAACATTTTTCTAACCTATACGAATGTATATCGCCTACGTAAAAATTTAAATAAAGCGAATCTACTGTATCAACTATAAAAGGGAACAGAAATTGCTTGGACAAAAGCTACCGCGTATTTAATTTCGTAATATTGTTACCCAATAAAAATAGAACAAAGCTTTGTAAATATTTCTCAATTCAACGATCGAATATAAATAATGTTTTAACTCTTAATAACACTATTAATACTTCTATCGATTACTTTGTTCTTAAGAGCTAAGAGCCCTTAAGACTTATTCTTCGCTTTACCAAAATAAATTAAAACTTCAAATAGATTATCTTGAAACTTGCGTTGCTGACCTTTTAAGAATTGGTATGCTCTTTTATTCAAGCACCTTACAGTTTTATATAAATCTCATAGTATTAAAGAACTTTAGTAATAGAGATCCAGATTATTGAATACACTTTAAGACAAAAAATATTATTTTTGAAAACCACTGTGCTTTGAAGTAATAATTTGAATTCGCAATAAAATATTATTATCAATATTGTTTATGGAAATAGTATAAAAGAAGAACGCAGGCTGTATATTTTTCTAAGTGGGCATCATACGTTGAAAATTGTTCGCCGTGTGTCATCTACATGGCTAAACTGAAAAAAAAACAAATTAATAGAACTCAATTCGAGTCACATTTTTTGTAACGTTAAAAAATATGAAAACAAAACTTGTCAAAACGTGTACCAACTGTCGCGTGGAAAATCGATGAAAATTGGATAAAATTCTTGCAAAAAAATTCAGTTTTATCCATGTCACAATTCCAGTCACCGATTTAATTAAGAACAAATACCAATTTTGAATGAAAATTTAACTGCTCAATAGCCTTTAGTGGCTAATTTAGTACTTTAATTCGACATCCTGGGTTCAAGTTCTTCGAAAAAAATTATGTAATTAACGTATCATTTTCATAGAAATTTTTTGTCGTACCCCACATAAATCGCCAGTACCATCTCCTTCCACTTGACCGTTCAACGAAGAGCGGTACGAATCGTCGACGACCAGTCACTTACCAAGCGATTTGATCCCTTGGCATGGAATAGAGATCTCTGAATCTTCTACTGCATTTACAATGGAAAGTGTTTAGAGGAGTTGTTCGGAATTTTACCTGCTGGGAATTAAACATCGGTCGTCCGATTTCCGACGATTTGTTCCACAACTGAGCGTTTTTAAGGCAGTTTTAGCCGTGCACCATCATGTGGATCCAGCCAGCCACGAGTTCCTTCAAGATAAGTGCGTACCTATTCTTAACCGGCAACTCTCTTGCGATTCTTCTGGCAATGTGAGTGTCCCTGGTTCCACTTAACACAGTGTCACTTAATAACCAGTGAGCCTGAGATATATAAAAAAGTGCAGTGACGCAAATACGCGATTATAGACGAAGTATAATCAATTTGCTTGTACTACTTTAATTATCAAATAATTTACCGCTTAAATCATAATTCCTATATAATCCAATTGATGAAGAATTTCATTAGAGACATTTACTAAATATACCAGACTTGTAATATTTTGAAAACTATCTCGACGATGGTTAACTGGTTAAATTACAATGTTATGTTAATCTAGAGTATTATTCTCATGTAAGTGAAATTTTTTGTCTTTTTGAGAAATAAAGTCTTTAAACCTAAACCTAACTGGTCCTTGCGCATCGCTAATCATATCTTTCTATATTTTGTCTTTGGAATTAAACAAATTGCTTGCTATCGTGAATGACACCAATCAATGTAAAAGCCGACGTCACATAAATCACGTCTCGAACGGTATCGATCGCATTCAACATCAATTAGTATTGCAATTTCTGGAGTTAAATGGCTTCGAGTAAGCTGCTCTTAGAAGCCAACTATAATGGGATGTTTGCTTGGAATTCAAGTAATTGTACTATGTTCGCAAAGGGTCAATAGTTTTCCTACGATATCAACAACAGGGAGTTCAAATGGGAAAGTATTACCGTAGTGCAATACTACTTGTAATAGTCACGATGACTCATTTGCTCTTTCAACCTATGGAACTACCTTAGTTGATAGATGGATTAATTTTCTTAATATGATTTCACTCTTGATTTTTGATCAGTTTTTTACTTATGGCACAATTATTCCTATTAGTGTCTACTAACTACTACAACTTTTTTGTGTGATAAAAATAGAAAATATTTATATTATAAATATGATATTGGTTTAACATGTTACCGTCAACTTAGGGTCCTTCAAAAAAAGAGCGTACCAATTCTTAATACACAAACAAACACACTCGTTAAATATATTTGCGTACCATTTCACTGAGAGTGTTCATAGCACTGTATCACCTAAGATCAGGTGAGCTTTCTATCTGTTTGCTGGGCCTCCTGCCTTTTGTTCTGTAGAAAACCAAACTGAAGTCAAGAAGGAAATGTAAAATATATTTATTTGATATGCGTACCATTTTTATAAAAGTTTTTGCAATATTACTGCTTTGCAATTGAATATCGTTAATAAAATAAATTAAAATAAAAGCCTTTTTACGTTCCTTGTATTGTAAGCTGCTTATAATATTTATTTTCATGTGTTCATAGTTAGTATATTTCTGTTTATTTTAGTTTGATAACATTTTTTTAAACGAACTTAAGCATATTTCACTAATTATGTTTTCCTTGCATTTCTTTTTATCTACCCCCATTTGTGATGTGTCTGTTTCTTTTTGAATTAATAAATGAATATCACAACCAGGATCTATTAAATATGCTTCTTTTGTCTACTTCCTCATTAGCCTGACTGGTATATTCGACATAACGTGCTGATTACCGGCGTCTTCAAGCATCTATATTGGTGTGTTCCACAACTTAGACACTTATGTCAAACATGTGTCCACTAACCCATTGGATTTCCCATACACTACGTAAACGGGTGTCCGTCCGTTAAGCACAGATTGTATTCACGGAGGCCGCTCAAGCGTTACGATCCACACACGATATTGAAATTTCATCGAAGCACCGACCGGGACAAGTGTCTCAATGGTTCGTTACCTGCATTATGCTGTATGTCATAAGCTGTAGCGATAACATATTATTGCAACATATTTGACGGCGCATTGTTAAGAAATACTGCAAATATTGGAACGAGATTTGACAGTTGTCAAGTCTGGCGGAGCGTCGTATCGATGGTCAGCGCGGCCATGTTGAATCGTTTGGAGTTTTTCGAACGTCAACGGCGAGCGCACCACGTCTGCGACGAATCGCTTTTGTTCTAAATAATCTGGTGTCTTTTTGTTAGAAAACTAATTTAAAGTGCTTGTTTAAGAGATTTCCTAATTAATAGTAAATAGATTTTTGAGTTTGGTGACCAACATTAAAATTATTAAGATATGGCTGATTTTAATAATGAAGGGCATCCGCCCATATATTAATAGTGCTTTTAAATGCATTTGTACAGCAAAGTTACGATGCTTAAAGTAATACCGTTTTATACTTATTCATAAAAATAAATCAGTCAAAACTAAACAGCACATCTTTACAAATAACTCTTCCATTGCACTAAAGAGGGAAGGTTCCCATCCTAACTTGCTTTTCTTTTGTTATACATACATATAAGAGAATAGAAAAGTGAATAAAAAAAATTCAACAGTTAAAAAAAATGTTTTAAATTACAAAGTTTTTTGAAAATCTCTAATTATACTTATTGATAAATTAATAAATTTTCTGACGATTGCGACATTCTATATTCAATAACAAGGTTATATTGACATGTGCTGATCTAACCTTCGTATTTGAATAATCTTTGTAAAGCACGCGAATAAGAAATATAATTAAATTATAATATGATATTTATTATTTAAGTTAAAATTTAATCATTTCAGTAATATATGCCGTCAACGCCAAAAAAGTTTTTCTACAGTACTAATAAATAGCTGTTCTAAAACGTTTTGACACTATGTTCGGTGGACACACGTCCAAGATACCGCACTTGCGCTTATATTCTCTTCACTAGGTTTTTAACTGTTGTGTCAAGAAGTTTGATTGCCTCAGCATTCACATGTCTATGAAGGTATTCGCTTATAACTTATACCACATAAAATTCGTTTGCTAGCGAAGCGTTACATCGTTTGTCGAGAAGACTGAAGGTTGCGCTCTAAGGAATGGTACTGACTACGCGATAACACTTTGTATTCCTTCATTCATTGCTAAAGCCTTTGTTGTTTCCTATCTGCGTTTACTTTTGACGCAATTTTTTTAATCGGTATTGTAAGCTACTCATTATTTGCCTAAATTACATAAATATTTGACTAAGCGGTATGTATACAGTCAATAATCTGTGGACATGAAGACATAACTGTAGATACAAGTTACAGCTGAATTAAAATGACATATAAAGTTAGTTTATACATTTTATAAACCAATTTAATACAATTAAATATTTAAAAAAAATTTATTATATTTTTAATCATATTTTTTTTTAAATACAGTGAGGAAATGCTGCCAGCAAAGGTACACTGCCACAGGGACCAAACTTTTTAAATTTCTTTTGATTCTCTTTTTAATAATTTTTAATGTCTTTGAAGTTATACTTCTTTAGGCGCGTTATGAAAAATTTATGAGAGTGAAATTTAACAATGCGCGCGCACCTGTGACACAAAATTAGGAGTGTGATTATAGCGTGCGCGAGCGAGATAGGAATAAGACAATCTACAAGTAAAAGAAATAGAATATGCGTGAAGTTCGTATGCCAAGAATTTTGAATGACCATAATGACATTTGTCATTTACCTTTTAAACAAATAAAGGAGTTTTAATTATTTTTTCAAAGAAATTTAGCAATGCTTTTTGAATTATAATCAGAAGTGATTTAAATTGAATATTTAAACCACTACTAATTAATATTTGTGAAAAAACTGTGCTCATCAACCTTCCTAAGTGCTTCAATACAATTGGGGTTAACTATCCGTATGTATTATTATTATCGAGTAATGTTTTGATTAAAAAAATGACAACATTGTTTAATCAAAACATGTAATTTTTCTGATTTAATCTAGCAAACATAAGGACAAGAGACAAAAAGCAATTGATGAATCAGTGTAAGTGCACAAAATTGAATAAGTACAAAAAAAGAGTTGTCATCTTATCGCTGTGAAACATCAAAAACTGGAGGTGGAACAAAGCCAAACTATTTTTGATAATGCCAAAGGAGTATAACTTCTTACGCGCGTACATAAGTACACGCACCCTTTTTTTATTATTACTTTGTAGGTTAAGAAAATGGTAAATACTGTATACTTGAATGATATCAATAAAATCCTAATAAAATATAAATTATTTGATTTAATTAAAATAAAACTTATAATGTAATTACAAAGTGACGCAGAGATGTTGCGCGAGAGATATCTAAATTCACTTATATTTAAGTGTCCCACGGTCTTTATTACGCCGAGTATGCACAATTTCATACCATGGAACTACTGGTACTAGGGCTTCACATAAAATATTAAAAAAATACATGTCAAAGCATTCTCAATCCGTCAATGTTCGAAATTAGTTCGAGTTTTTATAGAACAGGAGCCAGTAGGCTTACCTGATGCTAAGTGATATGATTCGTGTCGCAACAATAGTTCTTGCCCTTCGCCAAAATACCATTTTTAATTCATATTGTACACAGTTTAATATTTTTCTATTCACTTAAAACTAGACTATGCATAATGCATGTGCCTTGCCGCAAGCGTGCAACAGTACTATTACTTATTCTGTGCCCGTGCTGGATTCCATACGAAAATACTCTAAGTATATTTAACAAAATTACACAAAATCCTTTGTAAATTTAATTCGACCACACTTGCACTCGGTTTAAAGAGATTAAACTTATTTTAGTGCCACATGTTATCTAACTTGGATACTAAGACCATATATAATGACAAAATATGACAAATAAGCTTATTAGATTAAACAGATTTAATTTGGTAATGAACACAGTTGGCAGCAAAGTATGGAGCTGCAGCCAAAAAGCTACTAACTTTATACCCTTTTAATTAATATCTGACGTTTAATCCGCGGTTTAGAAACCAACTGTTTTAACTATACGTATGTTTCTGCTCAGTTGTGTCGCAGGATATGTTGTGGTTAGAATCGAAATCTAGACGTTTAATCGAATAGCTAGTTATGAATTTGCGTGGCACCTGCGTTTTCATAAACGATAATTATACATTTTAAGTTATTAATATTACTATATATAGATAAGAGTGTAAATAATCTTATGGCCTTTAAAATGTAATAAAATATTCGTTTATATAATTAAAATAAATTAATAAATTATCGGTAAAATAAATAAAATAAAATATAAAATAACATAACGGTACAAACACCGTCACATTATAACAGACAAAAATAACTTACTTAATAGACTATGAAAAAAAATCTGAAGTGAACAGCTAAGTTGTTCTCAAAAACAACATGTTTATATGATACCTAATGATTTAAAAAATTGCTGTCTATAGATGATTTTAGTAGAGATATAAGACTGTTAAAAATGCGTATCGTATTAAAACCTTTAATTAAAAGGATGAAAAAAGAATGCCAAATATTTTGAAAACCACATTTCTACAGCACAAATTCATTCGTATGAATTGTGATCAAATACTATTTATAACATGATATATATTTGTTTTTAGGAATTCCAGTAAATATCTATATATTCACACTCTCGGTAACATAAGACGTGTATCGTTAGAGCCGTGTAATGAAGCGTTTCGCAAATAGCGGCATTCGCGAGCTAGAACATTTTCTGTTTGTTTTCCGTCAATTATTCATTCGACTTGAACCAGTCGACTTTTGTGATGCAATAATTGCAATTATACGACTGTAAAGATTTAGGTCCCTTGCGGTAAAAGCTAATAGGAGAACGATTTAGCTTTGTTATCTATTCAACAATCCCTAGATTTTCAATTATTAATCTGTGCTTTGCAAAAACTTGTTCATATTGGTACACCTTTAAATGATTCTAAATTTAAATTTAGTAACGGTTGTCAGTACAGGGCAGGAGCCTCACCTGATGTTAGGCTAGTGCCTTGCCGGTCTTTTACCTATACGTTATTGGGTAATTTAGTTAGGAGAACTATTTGCGATAATTTGGCTCATGGCTTTGTAGCCTGTTTAAGTGAGCAAAAGCAAATCGTTTCACCGTATTTATTTATCAAAATTAAAACAAAAATTATCGCTCCAAATTTAAAAATAAACGAAAAACGATCTTTCAATATTTTTTTTTAAATTTTTCATCCACTAAAATGTTTAACAGTTGAAAAATCTAAAAATCCCCAAACGTAAATAAATATATCGATTATCGCAAACAAATGGTAAGTAATTAACGCCTAAGCGTGCACTTTAGCGCCAGCTAAGCTAATCTCATAGGTACTGTAATTATGTGCATATATAGCCTAGATTCTAGACCGTTTTATCACACTTAATGAGAGGAGCTTGCAAGACGAATCACTTCGCTCCCTCGTACTTAGTTTACTTGTACTGACGTTATTCCTTGATAGCTGACTTGAACTAATCCCTTTTAGTACTGCCAAAATACCAGCTGACGTTCATCTAAATAAGGATAACGTTAAAGTCATAGAACAGACACATTTCTGTCGACTTCTAGAAGGCAAAGTTAGTGATTAACATTCAGTGCATGACATATTGGTATGAGATAACCGTTTGCTTACGACGTTCCTCTTTTCCGTACATCTAGAAAAGTCCTTAAGTTTTAAAAGAACGGTTGGAACGCTATGCTAACATTGAAATTAAGTAACTATTATATGAAATTAATTAGACAAAAATTATTACAAATCATTCAAATTACATGCACATACAATTTAAGTTCTGGCTCTACCATTTTGCAAAAGACATTACGGGACGGCAGTATAAAGTATCAAAATATTAATAATAATAATAATTTATTTCCAATCATGACAAAAAAATTATAATGCAAAGCTAATTTTTTTTAAATTATTTTACATTTTTATCAATGTTTTTTTTTTCTTTTGCTTGTTATCCTATATCCTAGCTTCCTTCAGTACCGTCAATCAGAACCCCTTTACGGATAAAGGCCTCCTCCAGCCTGTTCCAACTGACTGCGTCTATGACTCTCTTTCACCATTCGTTTCCTGAAGTATCAAAATTGTATATTAAAATAACACGATCCTTAATTAAAATACTAATACATGCCATAATTTTTTTCATTAAACTTTATAGTAAACAAGAAGAAGATATAGTATCTTACTTTCATTATACCTGTACTCTGTATTGTAGAACTTTAATTTTATTATAGCAGAATTAACTGAACAGAAATGATTAATTATTGGTTTTATGTATAATAATTATTTACATATTTAAACAATAAATACTTCAAAAACTTATTTCTTTGTGTTTTTATTCCTTTCTTAATAATTTTAATCGATCTGTATCTTACGAGCTATCACTTGTTTTCACCATTTTGGGTATCGAACTAAACTCAAAACCATCGCAGGTAATTTCGCAATAATCTAACGAGGGAACTCCACATTTGTGCTTCCATTCCGATTCGGATATTAACGTGTGGGATTATCGCAAATCGGCTTCAATATGGGAGTGTGCTGTGATACAGGGACGGATTTAAAACTATAGGGCCCTATGACTGGCCTCACAATTAGAGTATAGTAGCGATTATAAAATTCTTCTACTTATATAAATTATTGTCTCTGCCTAAAAATAACAATTTAACATTATCTAGCCTTAATTAAGACCTATAATTAATTACCTTACCTATAAGTAATTAAGAACCACTATATTATATTTTTAAATACATATACTCGTAGTAAACGTAAGATTTGATTGTGGTACTGTACTCAATTTTCTCCATAATACTTGATAAGAGCTAAATAAGAACGAATTTATTTTTTAATTCTATAATTATATTACAATTTGATGCCATAACTTAAAACTTATTCAAAAAAATATTTTCATTTCGAATTAGATATGTAGAAGGTATACCTTGCGTTTTTTTGTAGTCAGCTAATGTATTTAGATCCTCCAAGCCTTTATTAAAAATAATTTAAACTAAATATACGTTATTATTTGATGGCTCCAATAGCACATAAACAAAGTCCGACCCTGGTGTTTGCCGTAACGACGTGTGCTCTAGCGTCTGATAAACGGGGTATTAGATAAGCTGTTCTTTCAGCTTGGAAATAAGCTTCTGTTGCTAGTCGCCTGTAAATTGTAGAAAAAAACGTTTGAAGCTTTATACGTTTTCTAGGTATTTTTAGATAGCTTTGAAAAGATTGAAAGATTAAACGAGAAATGTAAACTTTGATTAGCGTGTTTTGGAAGCTTTATTGGGCGAGGACAAAAGCTCGCAAAGCTTAAAGGTTTCACAGAATCGTCTCCTTAATATACTTCAAATAGGACTATCATTATAGAACTATAATCTGTTATGCTATAAATACATTGTACTTATTATTAGTTTTTTTTAATTATAACTTTCATACTAGTTTTGTTATATACATATAACATCGCCAATTAAGATACCTATTTATTTTTCATGTAATAATAAATTTTCTCGAAGATAACCATTCTTTGTACTAACAACTGGCTGAATTATACCTGTTTTAAGTCGTTTTCGTATTCTTTTTCGTAGTTTTGATGTGCGTGGACGCAGCTTCAACAAAGCCTTACATTGGAGTGACCCGCTGGCTTTCGGGAAGCGAGCCTACTTCGTGACGATGTCCAGGCCTTCATCCCTAACCGTGGAGGCTGTCCAGCTGGATGATGAGGGTATTTACAGGTGTAGGGTCGATTTTAAGAACTCACCTACAAGGAATTTTCAGATACGACTCAATGTTGTCGGTAAGTTTGAAAATTATTTTTAACAAGTAAACTTATTATCAAATAGGTGTATTAAGATAATTTCAAGCTAATACTTGTTATTTATTATAGTGTATTTTTATACCTATGTCTCATTTGATATAAAAAGATGACGCTACAACCTTCAGATTTCTGTATATGTTTCATGATCATTTGTCAATCTTATAGGCAAGTAGGTGATCAGCCTCCTGTGCCTGACACATGCTGTCGACTTTATGGGTTTCCTTACGACGTTTTCCGAACGCCGACCTCTAGGCCAACACTACTCTGTGGCTCAACTCATACTGACTTTTTTAATGGGCTATCATACGATTTATAAATTTTACTTTTCACGCAAGTACTGCACATTTAAATAAAATTTCAGCGAGACCTGTCAACCGTCCAAACAACGAAGTAAATGACGTAATAAAATCGAGTTTATATTTATTTTATTTATATTTCAAGTACCACCACATCAGTTGCTGCTGTACGACGAAGCCGGTCGAGATTTGGCAGGTGTCGTGGGGCCCTTAGAAGAGGGTGGTAACTTTACGTTACTCTGCGAACTTAGAGGTGGTAAGTAGCGTAACCCCTTCTGAAGTCAATAATAATAATTCACTGGTGCTTCAGCCCAGTATAGGTCTTTGCTTTAGACTGTATCTGTTTTATGAACATGTTTCTTATATACGTATAGACAAACAGTATACCCTATTGGCAGGGGACATCATATACTAATACTAGCTGCCCCCGCGTACTTCGTTTCTCCTAAATGTGATTTTACTTAGCCTACCATTTTAGTACATACCAACATGGCGCATTTTGCTATGCTACCCCAGAGACTGTTCGGTTTTCAGGAATTAAAACTTTCTAGGTTTATCAGTGAATTTTCTCTATAGAAACCTCAAGTTCAATCAATAAGTTTTAATTAACAAATAAAAAATAGGACTTGATCGTAGAGGGGGGAAAATAAGGGTTGTATGTATTTTTTAACGCTACTTAATAAAATAAAATGTTTTTTGGGGTGGACACCGGATATATAGATGGTAGCCAATTCTCAGACTTACTGAAGGTGCATAAAAATTTCATAAGAAGCGGTCGGGCCGTTTCGGTGGCGTATGGGAAAGAACATTGTGACATGAGAATTTTATATATTAGAGACGATAGATATATAGTACAACTATAAGCCTCTGGGCGATGCGTGGCGGTTTCCATTTTATTTTAAGTGTTTACCAGCCTGCCTACCCTCTGTCGTATGAAAAAGATCTGTTTATTCACGATTTATATCTTCACCGTATGAACAAATGTTAATTACGCCCAGATAAAACAAAAATCTATTGGTGGTATGGTATTCAAACACACGAAGTTGGGAGAGATTTGCTAAACCACAAAAATAATTCTTGTTTATTTATACGTAAACCCCAGTCTAAATTTACATTATTATGATACATAATTTACGTCTTAAATAATGTACATATTATTTATCTTGTAAGCATGATAAAAACATTCTCGAATAATAAATTTCTTTACAACAGAGACGGAACGAACGTCAAAGTTATTATCATTACATTAGGCTGGGGAACATTAAAATAATTTAGGCAACTGACATTACTAGAGGGCTCGCAAGTGTGTTGCCGGCCGTTTAAGAATTGGAACGTTCTTTCCTTGAAGGACCCTTAGTCGAATTGGTTCGAAGATACATCGGTGGCTGGATTCAATTAGTGGAGGTGCGCGGCAAAAACTGCCTTATAAAACGCTCGGTTGTGGAACGACGGTTATTAATATTGTGACGAATAATCCATTTTTTAAGTAAATTCATTCGCGTTATAAGCGGCCTGTGCACGGCTTGATATTCTAAATATTTTAGAAATATAATAATAATATAAGTTTCTGTAATCATGTTGATGTTTTTAAAAATATTTTTGTAATTGGCCCATCTTTTTTTCGTAATAATCATAATACAAATATTTTACGTTATACATATTTTTTTTTATTTTAATTTAAACTACGACAGTAGAAAAACAAACTGAATTGAGTGCTTGAAAACTTTGTACATAGTTCGAAACTTTAAATTCGAGATGAGAAATATTTTGTCGCTCGACTTCGGACTTGCGTTATGAGTTTTTTCCTGTGATGAATAAAAGATATGTGTCTCTGAAGATTTAAAAGCAGAAATTTTAATGAAAAGACCCATCTAATTGGATATGCTATGAAGAAGGTAATCATAGCAGTACAATGTTATCGTTTAATCCAATTTTCATGTTTGTTTTTATGTTCACTAAAATGATATTTTATACATTAATTAAAAGCCGCGCCAACAAGACTACACAACTAAAAACAGGTTAGAAGAAGTTTTAAATTTTGCAGCCAATGTGTGCGATAATAGGTGCGGACGGCGTGCACAAAAATAATGCTTATAACATACCAATGTTTACAATCAACCTCTACAGACCTCAAATTACAAAACATAGCAAAAATACGTTTGGGCGGTCCGAGAAAGTATCGATATTGTTGAGGCCCTGCAGCCGATTGCACAGCCTAGCCATTCTGTTAAATGGAGCGTGGGTGGGTTATTGGAAGAACGGATCTGCTTAAAAACTATATAAATACTAGCACACTCGGCGATCTCCGATTCGCCACCAGATGGCTTCGTTTTATGTAACATTTCGTTTGGTGATCCCGCTTTTCTGTTGAAATGCTATAAACCTCACGGAGCCCGAGACCTTTCCAACGAATGCAAAACCGTGGAAATCGGTTCGTGCGTTCTGGAGTTATAGCGTCAGGAAGGAAAACCCGACTTATTTTTATATAGTAAATAGATAGAGAAAAGAAATAAGCGCAAATGCCGTAAGAGATGTGAAATAAGGGATTCATACTGGACTGGACTGATCAGTTAAATTCCATTTACAGTTTCCAAAATGATGATGGTACTCGTTGCTAATCAAACCAAACCTCAACCTACTCCATTCTCTACCTAATTCCAGTATTTCTTATTAAACGGGACCCTTCTTCTCGTCTTCACATAGTTATTTTCCTTATAGCACGGCCTTTCCGCACTATATATTTTGAGTAAAATAAGTTTAATGTAACATAAAAGTATATAACGTAGCGCCAAATGTATATTATGACTAATCAGCATGTGTCGAAAATTTTATTTAAATCGAAAAAGCTCATTCGCAATATTTTAGATTGTGGCAATAATAAGTTATTCCGTATGTTTCGTTAGGGGACCGCAAACCGCTGACGTCGGTGTAAAATTTAACGAGGTGGCGTAAATATCCGTTATAGACTGAGAGTTACCGGTTAACCGGTTAAATTTGGATGTCTCCTAATCACGGTAAAACGGGTGGATTGATTTATGTAGATTTTCTTACAATATCTGTATAAAGTCCCGAATTTAACCAATGTACCACACCACGGTACATTGGTTAAATTCTGCTTAAACACATTTCTGCTTAGATCAACTTTATAGGCAACAATCCAGTCATTTAGTTTGTCTAAAATGTTGAAATGTCGTAAGCGTCTTAGCGTTAGGTATGAGCCAATATATTTTTGACTTGCAAAAGTTTTTTTTTAATAGAACAGGGGGCAAATGGGCAGGAGGCTCACCTGATTAAGTAATGCCCATGGACACTCAATACCAAAGGGCTCGCGACTGCGTTGCCGGCCTTTTAAGAATTGGTACGCTCTTTTCACGAAGGACCCTAAGTCGAATTGGTTCGGAAATTTACTTGAATACCCTAAGTGTAACATTGTCGTTGTCAAGTTCATTTGCTTCGATGCGAGCTGGTATTTACTTGCGATCTTAGAAAAAATACAATTTATATAATATACAGGTGAAACTCGGAGGTTATGGGCTTAAATTCCGCCTTTATACTAATTTATTCTTATTCCTACTATTGCAATTAACGTTTTACTCTACATTTTTCTACATGATAAATAGAATCTGGTGATTAATAAGCGACTACCTCTCGGCCTATTTTAACAGACTGTCTAAATACCTTTGTATGATGTAAAAATATTAGTTAGTTATGTATTAGTTTTATTTATTTTACTAATTTGGAAAAGCAACAAATTAACGGCAGTTTGTAACAAAATTATAGCGAAAAATGTATTAATATTAAGGCGAGATTTCCAATAATACTATAGATTTTTTTTATATTTAAACAGAACATGAATAAACATCTCTAAGACTATAGGTCCAACGTTATGCTAAGCTTATTTCTTTTGATGATATCTTTATGGAGTTCGGCAAGATTTTTCCAACAAAAGGCTTAAAGAAATCTCGTTTCAAGGTTGTGTTATTCCCACCATTGTGCAAAAGGCTCAGAGAAGATTGTTCTTATCTTTTTGTTTTCATGGATTTCATTCAGTTTCCTTAATATTATTATAAAAAAATGTTTATATTTTCACGCTTTATCGAATTTAATAAATATTGTTAAATGTATATTACCTTATATTACCTATATATTATATATTACCTTCCTTCCTTCCATCCTACCTTCTAGTATTTTTACCTGAAATGTTAAAAAGTATATTTTGGTGTGTCTGAATATCTAAGTATATGTTTAGTGCTCTAAATATATCTAAAAATGATAAATAAATATATAAAATATCGAATTAGCTTGTAAAATATTTAGGAAAATAGTAAAAATAAATGCAATCTTTGTGCAATAGAAAAAAAATCCGATTTATTATTTCAATTATCTAAAATAAATAATAAAGTAAAATGCACTTTCCGGTAAAGTTTTCTCTTTTAAACGTAATAAAAAACATATTATAAATATGATTCACCTTGGATCCGGTACAATACGAGTATATTTATGTATAGGTACGTAAGCGTCATTAAAACTTTAAAAATTAAAAAATTACTGCATCAAATCAGGAATTAGTAATAATAACAAATATAGTAATATATAGTTATAAAAATAGTATGCCGTATGCCTATATGAATGTATGGGTATATCTTATATATAAAATTCTCGTGTCACAGTTTTCGTTGCCATACTCCTCCGAAACGGCTTGACCGATTTTGATGAAATTTTTTGTGCTTATCCAGTATATATGAGAATCAGCCAACATCTATTTTTCATCCCCCTAAATGTTAGGGGTAGTCCACCCCTAACTTTTTTATTTTATTTTTTAGACAAAATTTTTAATTTCTATTTTTTTATGATACAACATACAAAAATACATACAATCCTCAATTTTCACCCTTCTACGATCAACCCTTATTTTTTTATTATTGTAGATAATTATTTTTATTGAACTAAACAATGTTTCCTAGAAGTAATATACATGGCAATACAAACGTTTGCCCGGTCAGCTAGTTATAACATAAAATTAATATTCTGTTACTATGGAAATATCGAGGTAAAGTTAAAACTCGGTGCCGATGCAATATACCGTCTCGTTATGAGAAGTGCCCAACTTTTAACTGAACACCTTCACGCAGCACGTTCAGTACTTTCATACTTTATTCAAACACTTTAAGATATCGCTGATGGAATTATTGATTTGAATTCAGGTGAATTCTTTGGTACAGCTTCGGTAACTTGTTGAAAATACATATATTCTTTATGGCTAGGAGTGCTCTTGTTGGCTAGGAATGTTTACGGATTATGTACAAACCAATATTATATATTTTTAGTGGTTTGTATGTTATCCAGTAGCAAAATTGTTTCGGGTTTCTCCATATCGTTTAATAGAGAGCCATGGAGTTTTGAATTCAGAACGCTAAAGTTCCAAATTCAAAATAAATACTTTTTGATAGATTTTTGGAGTATTGTAAACCTCCTTTAGTGTTGCAAGTCTTATAAAAGTATAAATCCTTCATCTTCACGCAGCGTGTAGTAAGCTCGCAGGTTTTTTTGCATAAAGTCGTAATTAAGTATATCCCCAAAACGTACAATCAATGAAATGGTTGTATTTTTTGAGCAATGATTCAAAAACGCAAATGGGCTGTTAATAGTAATATTTGCGCCGGTAAAGTTGTCTTAAACCGTTGTTGTTCTAGGTAGTAGGTTCCTGATTATGTAATTTAAACAAAACAAGACTACTATGCAACAAGACATGAAGTCGAGCGGCACGGCCGTACCATCCTTTTCTCGAAGCAGTTCAGGCTATTTTCGACCCCCTATAACAACGTTATAGATATAATTAGAAGCCAATATATACATAATATTAACTTGGTAATCGCACTAAACAATCAAATTTAATATAACATGCATTACTTGTAAGATTTTATGCGTTAGATTCATTGTGTTTCCATGCGATGGCTAATTCATTATTCAATGTATTTATTAAAAAGATAAAAGATTTGTAATTTTGATATGGTCAGTATAAGATGTTAACTTAATACAGTAGTGCACTTAAGTATGGACTGAATAAATTCTCCTCTCAAATTACATGGATATCACAACTCTTACAAGAACTGCGTTACGAGACTTGTTTTTTTTTAAAGTTATGTTTTTGATGGCATTAATCTTAGAGTTTCAATCCTTAGGTCGCCCTCAACCAACACTATCCTGGCTCATCAATAACACACCCGTTGATGACCACATTATCCTGAAAAATGATGGCAAAGTTATCATCAGTAAAATCAGCGTAAGTGGCGCTGAACGAAGCTGGCTGAATAGCACAGTGAGATGTCAGGCGACGAACACAGCGCTGTTGAGTCCACACGAACGCACCGCTAGGGTGGAAATGAATTGTAAGTTTTCTTATTAAGTTAAGGTGACGGGATCGCTATGAGTGTAATAAAATATGTTCGATTTAAATCTAAGGGGCCATCCATAAAGTACGTCACACGAATTTTAGGACTTTTGTACCCCTCCCCCCGTCACTGGTTGTCACATTTTTATAACCCCCCCCCCTCCTGATGTGACGTCACACATTTTTTAAATTTATGTATGTATTTAAAAATAATCGAGAGAAAACAGCTATTTTCATTTAATTAATTAAATATCGATCAAGTTCGTAAATTTTTAACATGTGACGTCACAAAAGTATTGACCCCCCCATGCCCCTTGTCACACGATGTCACACTTTGGAGATACCCTCCCTCCCCATTAACGTGTGACGTACTTTATGGATGGGTTTAAAAAGGAGCAATACTATTTTAACATATGCGTCAAGTGCTTGAAATAGAGCTTTTGTCGTCACATGTAATCAAGGTGTGAAAAATCTTACTCTGATGTTTCCTAAACATATTTAAGGGATATACAATTTACATTGGTTTAAAAAGTTGTTAAAAAAATTAAATATATATATATATATATGATCACCATATCGTCTAGTAGATTCCGATTTATTTAATTATCAGTCTCAAAATAAGCAGATATTATATAAGATTGATGACTTAAGTAGGTGAATTTTTTTAGGTTTTCTATTCAAGTTTAAACGCGTAGAATTTATACTTTCAAAGGAGTTTAATACAATTAAAAGTTTTTGTTTAGAACAAAATCAATTCTACACTGTATACGACTATTGATTGATGCTTGATACCGTTACTAAATTTCTGATATTCGACGAACTCAAGAAGCAGCATAAGAACTTTGGTAATCGTAAACTTATCCCTAGTGCGACCAACATCAGTATCAATAATAGAGAAGCCTGGCCAGCTATCTGCAGATTCTGAAGTTACACTGGTCTGTATCACACATGGCAGTAGACCACCAGCCCAGGTCACGTGGTATCGAGTGAACAGGAAATATACTAGAGGAAAGGTATGTTAAATAAAGGTATTTTAAACAAGTCATTTGAACATCTGTTTTGATACCAACGTCTTATAAATCTTACTCTACTTCTATAATATTATATAGCAAGTTAAGTTTCAGTCAATCAATAATTATAAAAATTAAAATAAATCAGCGGCGCTACAACTTCTTTAGGTCTGGGCCTGAATCTGTTTCTCTTTTCTTCCTTTTGGGTCAAAGACATATCGGTTTCCTCACGATGTTTTCTTTCACCACTCGAGCGAATGTTAAATGGGCACATAGAAAGAAAGTCCATTGGTGAACAGCCGGGGATCGAACATACGACCTCAGGGATGAGAGTCTCACGCTGATACACTAGGCCAGTGCCTAGTGTATCAATGCTCAAAAAAATCAATAATTATATGTTTGACTATTTGCAGAATAAAATATATAGTATATATTTAGTTATATAAATATAGTTCGTTTTGTTATATAAATATAAAATATATAGTATATATTAAGTATATTTTAGGACGTCAGCTTATTTTAATCATAGCATTTCTGGATGCAATAAAGTAGGTTTTAGATTGAATTGATAGAATTAAATGGGCAGACAACATTTCCGGCTATTAAATAATCCATAATATGCAAAAGCATGCAAATTCGGTTACAAATAGCATTTGTTTTAAATATTTATTTATAACAATTTGTTGAATTAAGAGTTATTATTTAGGCGCAGATCGAATGGCAAAGATCTTCTTAGCTTCGACCAACTTTTTTAACGTTGTAGCATGGGACAGATTATACTTTAAGTGTTTTTCTTAGTACACATAATCTTGTATTTACATTCAACAGCACAGCGAGTATATCAACGACACGTCAACTGTTAGTAAACTGAGCATGTTACCGCAACCAGAAGATGATGGTACAACGATAAGGTGTCGAGCTGATAATCCGATACTCAGAGTCGCTTTGGAGGACTCATTTAAAATGGGTGTTGTTTGTGAGTATTATATCGAAATAACAGGGCTGTTTGATACAATTAACTTGTTGGTATGTCTACGCGTGTATAATATAATTAAACTCCCATTTAACATAACAAAATCATTAACTAGATTTGGAGGTTACTTGCTATAAAACAAATATGATATATTTAATAAACACATAATTACGTATTTAGACGATTCTACAGATGATATTTGCATTGGCTTTGCAAGTTTTCAAATCAATTGTTTCAGGTTATCAGTTTATATGATACTCATATGTATGAACAAGCACAATATTTATCATTCTTTATAAGACATTCGCAGATGCCGAATAATGATTCCTATAAAAAACTAAGACTGTTGTTTACATTAAATTGCAAAAACCCGTTCTAAATATAAATAAAACGAATCAACATAAAATAAGCGTAATGTAGCAAAACAACAATTCGACTACGTGAGATCTCTCAGATAGAAAAACTAATTTTCCGACTTTTATCTAAATATCCTCGATTTTCTTATCAAAACTAGACGTTTTCTTCATTCAAAAGTGTACTTAGTGTCACCGAAATAAGGCTGATATTAGTCTGAACGTTAACGAAATCTTAACACACGGATATGAAATAAACACCTCGATTTCATACAACTCAATTCGAGAACTTTTGGGAAATTGCACTGGGTACTTGCAGTTTTTATTTCAAGGGATTTGAGGCTTTATGTGGGTGAAGTAAGGTTTAATTTCTACAGACAGGCCGGTCGTAACTATGTCCCTGGGCAGCACCCTCAACCCGAATGATATAAAGGAAGGCGACGACGTATACTTTGAGTGCAACATAAAGTCCAATCCTAAAGAGCACCGCATCTCATGGTATCATAACGTGAGTGAGTTAAACATTTATTATAAAATTTTATTTTTCATAAGGGAACTAGCCACCGGTGCAGTGTATTACTCGTATGATGGACTGTTCTAGAGTATGCATGTGATTAAGTTAATTAGAACAATAGTGCGTTTCACTATGAAAAAATATAAAATTTAGTTTTGCTCTTTTTTAGACCAGTGCTCGGTCCTTAACATACTGTTACCTATACAAGTGACGTGAATTTAAAGTTTAGATATTATACAATAATGAAATGATTTTGCGTGAAGTAGTTTTGCGTTCGGAACACGGCGTACGCCACTATACGTGCGTCGTGTCTATTTAACACTCTCTTGTACGATGAAAGTAATCCGCTTGAGGGAATTAATATGAAAATTTAAGGCATTTGTCGGGCATATACATATTATTTAAAAAAAAAGACAACAATTTAAGGTTTCATTTTATAACAATACAAGCGCCATGTTTTTTTTAAATACAAATTAAAACAAAAGAAACTGGCGTTTTTCTCACTCACTTTTGAAACTCATTCAGAAGAAGCTGGAGCTGAATTATTATATTTGAGATGGAGCCATTACTATTCGTTTATTTTGCTATCATTAAAGTTTGTTTGAAATCTCGTAAATTGTAATTTTTGTCCAGCAATTTAAAGTTTAAGAAATATCAGTCATATAGCCTAACTAAAAAAATCTTGATAAATTTTAAAATCACTAAAAATGGAGTATTCTTTAAGAGCCCATCATACAGTTTAAAATTTATAAAAATAACGTCGAATTTCGTAAATTGTAACAAGGTAGCTCGAATGAAGAGTTGTTAAGAGAACATTTTAAAAATATTAAAAGTGGACGGTGAGCTACTTTCCACAACTTGTGATTAATTAGTACAATTTTATTTGGCATAAGGGTTTTTCAGTAAGATATATCTCTGATTTGTTTATATTTAATATACTATGTTTATTATTTCTAGGTATTTATATAATCTGTACAAAATACCCGTAATTCGTACGAGCCTTTTCTATGAAATACGAATAAAGAAGTTACTGGCTATAAGAAATCGTAGCAATCACAAGTTTTATAATGTTTACTAAACCTTGGCAGGAAATATTAGGTTTATTTATTTACTTTGTAAGTCAAGCGTATTAATGCGCAGATTCAAGTACTATTATTATTTTAAATACATATTAAGTATGACAAAAAAAATTACATTTATTTCCCGCTAAAGTTGATTTGTTTATGTTAATAAACGTAAATTTGCGAAATTTATTAGATATTGTATTTCCATAGAGCGACTAATTGAGGCTTATATGGAGGCGTTGTTAAAAAAATTAACAAAACATCTTATCTGATAAGAAAAATAAAAACTTATAGGATGAATCAGTCAGCCAGAACATGTCTTCTGGGGTCTTCATCAGTACCAAGTCGTTGGTACTTCAGCGAGTGACGAGACAAGACGTTGGTTTATATTCATGCAGGGCAGCCAATCAAATTGGGGAAACCACCAGTCAGTCCGTGTACTTGAGAGTGCAATGTAAGTATTTATATAAAAACGGTCCGATAAAACATATAGCTGTGATGACGTTCCTCTCACTTTATATTCTTCTGAGGCCAATGCCAAGGCAATATTCACTAACGATTCAAAACTTCATACAGTTACTAACAATCTTAAACAACATCTTCTCAACCTGCCCTATGCTGAAACGGAAATTATTCTTATTGTGCAACAATAGTTTAATTATAAAATGTAAGTGTTATATAGAAATTATTATGTCCAGTATCGGTATAATGTTAAATGGGTAGACAGCTGTCCACGACTCAGAGAATCCTAGGGTGGATAATGCACTTTCTTTTTAAAGTGAAAACTTCTTTAGAATCGTTGTGATTTGAAAGTAAATGAAACGAAAAAGAGCCACACATGAGTTCATAAGAAAACGTGGGAGAAAATGAGATAGCATTATACAGTGTATAAACTTTAAATTAGTGTGTATTTGATCATTTTCTGAATAAAAAAAAATAGGTGTGCAAAGAAATTAAACAAGAGAATAATGTAATTCAATTATAAAATTAGATGAAAGAGTGGCGTAGAGTTTATTGCCAGTTCTTCTCTTCCGTTCTACGCCCTTGATTGGAGAACTGGCAGTAAATGTAAAATTAGGAGCATGAATATGTATTTCTTTACTGACAAGTAAAGTGTACAAGTGTACAATGTGTTACCTATGTGATTAAATGATTTTTGAATTTTGTTTTTTTTTTTTGAATTTATGAAGTTTATTTACATATCATTTATTAATAATTAAAAATTAAAAATTATTAAAATTTTTTCTTCCACGTTAAATCATATGAATTTATGTGTCTGTCTCTTTTTACTGTCCCTTTTTAAACTGACTTAATTGAAAGAAAAGGCTTATCAAAATAATAATTAGATATTAAACTTAAAAATTAAAATTATATTCGTCTTATAACCTTGAAACCAAAATTTTTGAAGGTTCTACCACGTTCGTAATTATGTAATAAATTATTTTCTTGTCCATATATGCTTATGTTCACCGTGGTATAAGCAAGGTGTATTTTTTATTATAGAGGACTGCAATAGAAACCTTATCGCATTATCTTATAATTTCAATATTTATTTATTTATTTTTTTTTAAATTTCAAGCTTTATTTTTATTAGTTTTGGACATCACTCAGTTAGTTGTGGTAAGATCTAATTATTTTCGATTAGTAAGAAGAAAGCTTTGAGAAAGATTGCTTGGATGTCAGGAAAAATAATTTACACTGGTTAAAGAAATATTTAAATGAAGAAATAGTTTAAATTTATAAACTAAGGTCCTTAAGACGTCTGCAGAGAAACCGCAAACTCGTGATTGTGATGCAAATGCAACGAATGACCGAACTCAGCTTGCTTATTTGCAAAGTACTTCGTTTAACATTCTATTCTGAAACTAAGTGTTTTAAATTGCTCATTTTCCTCACACTTGCCGACTATTTTGTTTTTTATCTAATAATAGTAATTTTTGAATTACGGATGTCAACCGCCAAACGTATCTTCAACGTTGTTTCTTTAAAAAAAATAACATTATTGCTCTAAGGATGTTATTATATTTATTACGATATTGGTCAAACGTTAATTCCACAAAGTTTTTATTACTAAACTAACGATTTTCGGTAGATGTCGTGTACCTAATGTGTATACAGCCCTGCGATTCTGTAACTCACTTCACGAACTCACACAGCGGTTTTCGCATCGGCGGTCGCTCTCAAATCAGTCGTGAAGCAGTCATTTTATTATTTGGCATTCTGATAAACAATAAACTACAAGCTCCCACCTTTTCAGAATGCCAAATCATAAAATGACTGCATCACGCCTGATTTGAGAGCGACCACCGATGCGAAAACCGCTGTGTGAGTTCGTGAAGTGAGTTACAGAATCGCAGGGCAGTACTACATGCTTTTCTTGGCCGGCGGCTGAAATTTGTATTACCGTCGCCATTTTGAATGTCAGACTGACATTGTCAGTTAGCTCTCAAATACAACTCATAATTTTACTATTTACCAACATCTAATAAAAAATATTTATTTTTGTTACAATGACAAAGTTTTCATTATAGAACGGTTCTAATTGCTAGGTACCTATCTTAAAAGATATTATATTAATAGTACATGTAATAAAACCTATCCTATCATTCGTTTTCAAGTTTGTGTCTTATTTATTTAAGCCCAGAACTATATTTTCTTGTTTTATTAATAATAATTTAGCCTGCATGACTTCAAATTATTTCCCTTATTTTGGTTAAAGTACAGGCAATACTATATCCATGACAGAGACGTTCTAACCGGCCAAGAAAAGTATGTGGCACTATGTCTTCTAGAATTTCTATACTCTATGATATAGACTTAACAAATTCGCGCCAATTACAAAAATGTAGGATAAGTTATCTGTGGCCGCACATATTTCCCGGGATATTGTAGTTAATATTATTTGTTTTATAGATGCGCCAACTTGTGCTCAGCCCACACCAGTAATAATTGGAGCAAGACTTGACGAGTCTCTCCGTGTGAGGTGTACAGTCAGCGCTGACCCGGCCGATGTGGCATTTTACTGGCAGTTTAATAACAGTGGGGAAAGCTTTCAAGTCTCTCCTGCTAGATATGGTGAGAATTTCTCCCGGTTAAATATTATTTCAGGATATTTCTTTCTGACCAATTTCTTTCGGAATCAATGCACATACAAGGAAAAAGGATTGTGTGGTTTTATGAAACCACGGTAAAAGTGAAACTTTTTTTCACATTATAGACATTTAACTATTTTTTTTTGGAATAATAGTCCATTAAGGATATAAAAATCGCTTTATCAATCTTAATTTTATAAGTGGAAAATTGGACTGATAATGAGAAATAATAAAAGTAGACTAAGTCTCCAACTAATATTTTTATTAAACGCTGAGTCTTAGAGAGTATGACATACATAATACTTAACAATTATTTACATTATATACACATAAGAAATAATAGTCTATACACTACACGGTCAGCTGCTGCGAACTATAGGCGCCGGCATATTGGCCGTGGCTGCTATGACGAGCGCCTTCCACTTTAATCCCTACTCCGCGGCCGACCGTCACGCGACATGCAACACACAGACGAAAAAGTTTGAGACGATGTAATAAAAGTTTCACTTTAATAATTCTTTAATTTTTTCTTAGAAAACAATAAGCATTTAGCTATAGAATATTAAAAACTATCGGTTTGGTTACTGAAGATTGGTTATTGTTGTTATGGCCTAATGTATGCAATAATTATTGTATTTCTAGTAGCTACTGGTGGTACCGCAAGCGAGTTACGATATCGAGCGGCCAGCGAAAGGGACTACGGCGCGTTATTATGCCGAGCTACAAACACCGTGGGCACGCAGCATAAGCCTTGTGTCTTCCAAATTGTTCCCGCTGGTATGTCAGTTAATTTAGAATACATAAAAGTCAGCTAGTATTTATCTTTACTATGTGTATTCTATGGCGCTTGTCTTGTGTTGACCGTAGCATATCGTTTTGCAAATATTTTTTAATTCGAACTAGTTCCTGAGATAAGTGCGGTCAATCAAACACACATTAAACTCAAACACACATTAACTTTATGCATATAGGTATACACTTATGAACGTCAGAAAACAAGTTAAATTAATTGTAAATTTACATTTACTACCAGTTCGCAAGTTAAGGGTACGCCCTTGCTAGGACGCTCTACGGAGCGTGCAAAAAAACTGGCAGGAAACTGGAATAGTTTACAATATTAGTATAGATTGCAAATCTTTAAGGTCTTAGTCCACGAATAACTTCTCCGTTTTTTAGTAGATCATTGATATTTCAATATATTCGGGTGTGAAAGAGAGGTTTTGAAATCCGGTTTGAAGAGATAGTCTGACAAAAACCGATAAGCACAGATTATGTTTAGACTTTTGTCAACATAAAGTTTCTATGAAATCACAATTTATTATGGCAGTATTACGCTAACTGTGAATATTAACCAATTAAATAGACGTATTAAAGTACGCACAAATTTTAGTATATTACACGTTACGTGCATCCCACAAATCAGAACATTAATATTCAATATCTATTCAACCAAACATGTATGTCTGGTAGCTATCTGTATTCCGAACATACAGCCGCACCAGTTAAGCTCACTGTGGTTGCTTGAACTATGTAGTCATGACTCATGTAACATTGTAATCTATGTAATGTACAAATGGTATATTTTATAGTAGTATTTATAGAGGCAGCACTTATACGTACTATTCTACTGACAATCGGTACTTATAATAATTAAAACTTGCTCGTACGCAAAAACGAATAGCATACGAATATTTTCGATTAAACTAAAACTTGTATTTACTTTAAATTAACCCCACAGAACGAGCAGCTCGAACATATTACCTAGTTGGAATAGAATTCTCAAAGTATTTACAGCGTTGCTACGCCAAGCGTAGACAAATTTTATAAAACACAGACAATAGAAATTGTATGGAAAATCAATGCGTATGAACTGTCAAAAACTGACATACAGAGTACAGTTTGTGCTAATGCCACAGATAAATCATAGTCAACGAATATAGTTCATTGCCAAACATTAGTCAGTCATTACGTCTCGTAAGTCATACGCCAACTTTATTCAATATGCACGAAAATTGTACTAACTAAATTGGATTATAAGCGAAAATCATCAATCTTCCCGAGTTTGAAATAAAGTGAATAGGTTACGTCAGAACGTGAAGTTCCCGGGCTAATTCCAGGGTTTAAGTAAAAAAGTTTTTATTTCATCGTTTCGACTTGAGGACATAAATCGCGCGCAGGGCTGTCGACTTATAAAGTAAAGTGTTGAAGTTCGTCTTCATAATAGAGGAAATATAAGTTAAATATTCAGATATTTTGTTTCATTATCTTTCGTGCCACCAATTTTGTTATATATAATAGAAAAAAACCCGTTTGCGATACAACTTATATGTATTTTAAATATTTCAATACATATTGGTTTTCTTATAATAAATAGACGAGTAACAGAACACTTTCAATAGGATATTAAATACGGAAACTTAGTTAGCCATTGACAGACGCACAGTCGTTAACAGCTTTCCTATCAACAAGGAATATGAACTTTCCCCCACCACACAAAATTTTGCCTAAATATAAAGTAAATAATAAAATGAAATAATATAAATTTATACAAATAGTAATCATGAAGGCCTATATCTATAACCCGGATGTCAGTGAACAATGAAATAGACACAGGAATTGGTTAGCTCCTTTTCTCAACTACCTTACGGCACTTTAGTAAACAGATTAATAAAATTTTCCGTGTGGCAACCCTAATCGCTCCTGTGTCGAGCTAATCCAACTGGCAACGTTGCGTCAGTTTCTGATATTGCTAATATTTACTTTATTACTGAGATCAGTCACTGGCGTATTGATAAATTGCCTACTTTCGCGCCTATACACGCGCAATGTGTTCATTAACGTAATAATTGGTTTTGGGATAGTAATGAACGTTTAGTTTGAAATTTAATCATGTTTAATAGTAATTAATATGTCATGTTATAAGTTGTACTGGACAAAACTATTGTTTTGCGTGACTGTTACCATATAAAGAACCAGCATACATTCCATATAATACAATAATTTTTGCTCAAACATTTTGCGAAATATCGAATCCAGGCCCTCTGTGTTATAAATTACATCTCTCTTTCTCTCTCTCTCCCTCTTCTGTCGGTAGCTCATGAGTGAGCGTCGTGGTCAGCAAGGAAACATCTGAACCGGACTATTTATTTCCAACGTCCACGTAATCTTTTGCTTTCTGTGTTACCAACCACGATCAGTTTCTCCAAGTTCTCATCGCCTCTACGCATTGTAACTTATATTTTACATACCTTAACTATGACATTTATCTATAATTCGTTCAAAGAAGGTTGTTGTGTCTTATCGAAATCAAAAGTCTTGTCGTAATTTTGATAAAAATTGCAGTATCGGACAATTATAAGCTGCTTTGATCAAACTAAATGTTTCAAGACTGAGATTTTTTAACAACAAAACATTGTTACCACTAAATAATACAAAATGTGAATTAATACTTAGTGCAATTACAAAAAGAGCAGTGTTGGTTTAAACTTCCGGCTCTCGTCTCTGAGGTCATATGTTCGATCCCTCTACTTTCTATGTAAGCATTTAACACTCGCTTAGACGGCGAATGAAAACGACGTGAGGAAACCGGCATGCCTTAGACCCAAAACTTTTACGGCGTGATAAGCTCAGAAGGTTACCTACTAATCTATTAAGCAAAACCAAATCACGAAGAGACACAAAAATTTGAGGCCCGGACCTAAAAGGTTGTAGCGCCATTAGTATTAATTTTAAAAATACAGAATACAGTTTGTTTGCAGCGAGCGCTTGCGCCTTCCATTAGATCTGTCTATATAAAAATGTTAAAAAAGATGACATGACCTTTATTTAATAATAATTATAAGAAATTAATAATCTACAGGTTTTTTTCTATTTGCTGTTTAATTTTTCTGTTTTATATTGTATTAAGTTATATTTTGATTTTAAGTACAGTTAATATATATAAACGTGTGCCAGTCACAAAAGCTTGTCATTGAAAGAAAATTATTGAGAAACAGAACATGAATATGAAAACAAATATTCACGAGCACGAGTTCTATTTTTAAATAACCGTTTATTGCTACACGTGATAAATTTTTCAATAGAAAATGCATTTTATACTTCCGTTTACGCTTTTGTGTTTTGTTTTTATAATCATCACAATTAGCTAGTGTTTTGTACAGATAATCAATCACCAGCTTTATAGATGTCGATCTATTCACAATCAAAATGGAATGAAGTTAGGAGTCGCTAATCGAGTTTTTACAAGCGGCACTGGGTAATGACAGTCGACAACTTTCAGAGTTTAATCTATAAAAACTTAAAACTTCGCAACTTAGCCTTACTTCATTTACATTGGATTTTATGATGAATTTTTGAATATTCAAACTTGAAGTAGGGATTTAAAATAGTTTAAGCCGGGGTTAGTTTGTTCAAGCGGAGCTGTTTATTTTGTATAAGTCAACACTGATCGACTTTAGAAATCAGTTATTTGTTTCATTAGGTCTGTCTGTGTTTGTTTACATCATCTATAATTTATTTTTTGTATATTTTTTGAAGTTATACTTCTTTCGGCGGTTTATGAAAAATTTATGAGAGTGAAATTTTACGATGCGAGCGCACCGTGACACAAAATAATGAATGAAGTTGCCCACGGAAGATGCTACGGCATTGGACATAATTTAAAAACAACTTTCGTATAATAATAGAATTTATGTTACACTGTTAATGTAAGAGAATAATAATAAATATTTATTTATTTAATTTTTCAAATGTAAACTGAATTTTATGAATATAATGACTCCTTTTCCAGTCTGTGATTATTTAATTGTAATTAATTATTTGCATACACAAAAACTATTTTTAATAATGCCAAAGAAGTATGAATATGATATTATTGGGTTATTTTATACAATTCCACCAATATACCAATATCCATATCTAATATTATATGTATCGTTATTATTTGTTTTTCTATTAGGGACATAATTAACTTAACCAAAAAAGAGGTCCAGGCGTCTGGCCTGCTTCGTGATATTTTATGTTTTTAAATAGACAAGTAGATGATGAGCCTTCTGATCCTGACGTGCGCCGTCGACTTTTTGTGTCTAAGTACTTGTTCACGTTGCCTCGCGGGCGAGGTGGCGGGCGCGGTCACGAAATATCAAACATATTATTGCGTAATATCCAAGTGTTCACATACGAAACGCACGTTCGGTCTAAGTAGCGGGCAAGCGAATGGCGCGCGCGTGTCTCTCGCGGCAATATCAAACGCGTGAAATGTTTGTGTGTGTTCACGTCGAACTAGTCAGGTAAGTTCAATCAGTTTAAACTTCTCGCTAGAAACGGTAGTACGTCTTCAGCATGTCTTTCAATACAGAAGAATTTATTTGTGCTGAATCCAATATGTAATCAAAACAGTTGACAGTCATCATGGTATATCCAAAAAATCTTCAAGGATGTCTCTCAAATTACTATATAAAGTATGAAATTCACCAAACCGTTCTCTTTCTTTATTAATTTTGTGCACACCAATTCTATTTTTCATCATCTCCCACTTTAGATATTTTACAACGCTTACAACCTTTGTCAACGCGTCATACTCGCGCAAACGCCTGGCTGCCAATGTGAACACGAACTCGCCACTTATCCGCGCCAGCACCCGCCGCCGCGCCCGTGCTTTCCAACGTAAACAACTACTAAGCCGTGCCGGTTTCCTCACGGTATTTTTCTTCACCGTACGAGCGAGTGTTAAATGCACAAATAGACTAAATGTGTATTGGTACATAGCAGGGTTCGAACTTGCGGTCTTAGGGTTGAGAGTCTCAATCTGAAGTCACAAGGCTAACCCTGCTAATCCTACCTATTTAAATCGTAATCCTTACAAAGTTTCTTTGTGGCAGCCCTGTTCACAAACTATTCCTACATAAACCATTAATATTCTATGCCTTTATTAGCGTCCTGAAGACTTTGTAATTTAGTGAAATATTAATAATGCATCAGCCAAAGTTTATTCCAATTCCAATATAATGATTGTCATATTTCTGTAACTAAATGTACCAAAACTTGTGCGGACATATTGTACCTTAAAAATAATATGTCGCATTTTCATGGATAAAAACAAATTAATTTTCTATACTATCTGCATAAAAAGGTTTGCCATCTCTGACTTGTCAAAAAATGATAGCTGTCAGAATTGTTTAAATTCCTTTTTTAATTAATTCAGTAAATAGGCCAGAACAACATTCGCAGGGGTTTCATTCCATAGTGGCAAAACCCTGTTTGGGAAGTTCAATGAGGCCAACTAGATTTCATTTTACATGAAGATTGTTCGGGAAACCCTACGGATGAAACCACGAGCGAATGCTTGTATGAAAACTTCTTAAATGTTACTTAATCGATACATTATCTGGAAATGCGCTCCGAGTCGAAGTTAATCCGTAAATTACTAATTTTACAACTCAATTAAAGTCTACCCCGATTTTCCGATAATCAATTAGGCTTTTTATACGCGATGCTACGATTTCTGTTAATTACTACATTGTATGTAATGTAAAGATTTTTGTAATAATATACAGGAAATATTTGTATATTTGTAACAAAATAACTCAAATACTACAAAAAATATTTCATCTATAAACTTTACATAATCATAATAAATTAGCGACATAGGCCATATATATACACTTATGGACACATCTATTGGCCCACCTTGCATTTTCAGTTTCTTTTGGTCCTACCTAAAAATTTATATTTGGTCGAGTAAAAGTTTTTATGCAGTTTTGACCCTGGCACATTCATAATTGCATTCAATATTTTTTTTTTTAATTTCGAACACAGAATTTAAAGAAACAAAAGACAATTTGGAGCCTGCTCATTGATATCAAACAATCGAATACTAAAAAAACTTGATTAAATTGGTTTAGTTGAATTTAATTCTTGAAAGTGTGATTTTTCTCTTTGGTTTTGCAACAAACATTACTTATTCTTAACATTAAGATGAGGTTCTATCAATAATCTATGGATACTTCGCCTGAAGTCGCCGCCCAAGCTGTGGCACTTATCCGGGCCGGACACAGCCAAAGAAATGTGAGTGATCAACTTAATTTAAGTCGATCTGCGGTCCGAAACGTTTATCGGAGATACCTAGAGACTGGCGACTTTGTTCGTCGCCAAGGAAGGCCACGATTACGGGTCACAACTGAAAGGCAGGATCGATTCATCGTGACGACCAGCTTGAGAAATCGTCACCTTACCTCCATTGAGATACAAAACCAACTTCGCGACTTCCATGGAGTAAATGTGAGCACTCGAACTGTTCGGAGAAGATTAAAAGAACGCGATATGGTACCACACAAGCCAGCTAATGGCCCAAAACTAACGCGAGCCCACCGAATAGCGCGCCTTCATTTCGCGCGCTCACACTGAAATTGGACTCAGCAGCATTGGAACGGTGTACTCTTTTCTGATGAGTCTAAAATTGCATTACATGGCAATGATGGAAGGAAGAAGGTCTACCGACGTAAGGGAGAGCGTTTCGCACAATGCTGCTTTGAAGAGAGGGTTGCTTATGGCGGTGGCTCATGGACTGTCTGGGGCGGTATATCCGCGAGCGGCAAAACTCAACTTGAGCTTGTTACGGGACCACGGCTGCCAACATTAAATGCTGAAAGGTACATTCTTGAGTGCTTAAAACCTCACGTGATGCCATACGCGGACTATGTGGGCCCAAATTTCCTTTTTATGCATGATAATGCAAGAGCCCATACGGCCGGCATCGTCAGAGAATATCTTCGGGATGTGAACATCGCAGTTATGGACTGGCCAGCCAGCAGCCCAGATATGAACCCCATTGAGCACATGTGGGACGAGCTAAAAAGACGTGTTAGGGCTCGTCAGCCAGTTGCCCAGACGATGCAGGAATTGAAAACTGCCATAGAAGAGGAATGGGAGATGAACCCTCAAAATTTCATAGAGCGGTTGATAAACTCTATGCCTAATCGTATGAGAGCTGTCGTAGATGCCCATTGAGGCAACACGCGTTATTAAATTAAACCTTTATTTGATAAAACACGTTTTTTATTCAAAAATCAACTGACTTCATCAAGGCGCCTACCCGACTTGTTAGGCGTATCTCCATGTGGTGTGGTATTCTAAATTCAAATTTAAAACAATACGATCGAAAAAGATGTTAAAATGTATCAGGTTCAAAACTGCATAAAAAATTTTTACTCGACCTAATATAAATTTTTAGTTAGGACCAAAAGAAACTGAAAATGCAAGGTGGGCCAATAGATGTGTCCAGAAGTGTATATTTTCACAATAATTAATAAAATACAATCCTGCCACGCGAAGCCGTGACAGCCCGTGTGTTATATTTTTTTAAAACAAATTAAAAATACTAATTAAATGAAACTAAGTTTATATTTTACAAAAATGTAAAATAATTAATTATTTATGTACAATTTTTGTTTCCAAATTACTTTATATGAAATAAATTAATTAGCTGTACCTAATTAATTAGTAATGATGAGTATATAACTTATATAAAAGGAAATACATAACAATATTATGTTACATTAATTTATAAAAAAATATAATTAATATAATTTTATTATTTTTTACATTTATAGAGAAAATATTTAATTAAATAATCAATAGAATCTTAATCTTAGCTACAGCTATGTATATACGTATACACATAATAATAATTTAATAAAATAACTAGTACTACCTTTTATGCTGGTAACATTTTCTCACTATTCGTTCGTTTGTTTTTTACATTATTTTAAAATACAACCTGTCTCAGTATTCGTTTAGTTTGCAGCAACAAACATAGTGACGGACTCACTACCTCATTTAAATTCCAAAATTGGGAACTTATTAATCACTTAATAATAATACTTATTATTTTCATTACAAAATCTTATAAGCAAAGTTTTGAAGACTTATTCGATATTAAAAATTTCATTGTAGAGTTATATACTAGCAGACCGGCCAAGCGTTGCAGTGGCTAAGGTTTTAGTTATATTACATAGTAGTAACCTATTCAAGGGAAACGGTAGGAGAACACCAGTCATGGGAACCACCATGCTTTTTTGGTGGTAAATTATAGCTTGTTTGAAGCGTTGGTACTTTCAACACAGCGCCATCTGTTAGAATTGTGACTATCATATAATAAACAAATATTTTGCAATAAAATAATATTGCGGGTATAAAATGAGATGTAAGCTATCCTATCTTTTAAGTTAGATCAAACTGCACACGGTGTGCAAATTCGATTGATATCGGTTGGGTAATTTAGGAGTCCATAGCGGACAAACAACGTGACACGTAATTTATATATATTAAGATTATTAAAAATAAGATTTACATAAATTAATATTATATTATATACTTTATTGTAATTTATCATAAGTCATATTTCCCTATTTTACCTTAAAGTATTATTTAAAATGTTCATTAATTATTCAATGTTGACTTTAACGGGAACATTTTTGTGTTTTCCTTCTAATTAATATTCTGCACGTTTTTATCTCATTAATTATTTTTTTCAATCTCAAGTTTAGTTTAGTGCAAATATTTTAATTAGCTATGTAGCATATTTTTTAAGCTCTCTAGCTTACCACTATATTTACGATCATTTTATCTTTGTACGAATAACTTCACTTCTAAGTCAAATTTACTCATTGTCTATGAATTAGATTTACTTAAAAATATTATACAATAACCAAGGTCCGGGTGTCAAATCACCACAACATCCGTTGTTCCACAACTTGTTAAGGGTCTGTTTCACAATGTATAGAGTAAAGTACCAAATAGCTCTGCAACACATAAATTATTTAGAAGATAAATTATTGTGCTATTTGACCTTCATCAGACTCATAACTTATGATGGATTTTATGTGACGAATAGCGCTATCTGACAGTCGCGAAACGCAACAATTGTGTTTATCCTACCAATAAGTAATAAATAGCTAATTTGGAACTTATGTAGAACTTATCCGTACATTGTGAAACAGACCCTTAGTCACTCTTTGTCGCGCACAACGAATGCGGTGGCTGCCCATTGAAGTATTTCCGAACGTCGACGATCCTTCAAGAAATGAGCGCACTGGTTCTTAAAAGGCTAACAACGTACTTGCGTGTCCATGAGTATAATTTAACATCAGGTGAGCCTTCTGGCCAATTTTTCCTTGTTCTAAAAAAAGGTTTTCATAATCGATTCCCAGTAATAATTGTTTTCTGATGAAAGGCATTTCATGCTAATCTTCTATATTATACACATACTACAAAACGTTGTTTTACCATGTATGTTATTTCTAGGATTTTTTTTATTTCAATAAAAAGAACTATATGCTATGATAAAAAATAGGGGTTGATCGTAGAGGGGTGAAAATTAAGGGTATTTTTGTATGTTGTATCATAATAAATAAAACTAAAAAAAATTGTCTATAAAGTAAAAATAAAATTTAGGGGTTATTAACATTTAGAGGGATGAAAAATAGATGTTGTCTGATTCACAGGCCTAACTGACATGCACCCACAATTTCACGAAAATCGATTGAGCCATTTCGGAGAAGTTTAATTACAAACACCGTGACACGAGAATTTTATATACCTATAGATATATAATGCAGAAATATGTGTGTCTAGTTCCCTATTCTTACAATACAAGTCTAGGTATATCTTTATATTTCACCCCAGCCTATATAAACTGGAAAATTCATAACAATATTAATTTAAGCGCGCAAATTTAATAATTGGAAACAAAACAAAATACAGCTCGAATGCGAACTATAAAGTTGACTTGCTAAAATTAATAAACTAAGCCTCTTACTGAAATTTCAATTTCAACTTGGAATTGCTCTCAGGGATAGCCTTTGGATTGAAATGTTTTACGAAAATAATCTATTATGCCCTAATATTATAAAGAGGATTTTGATATGGCAAATTGTAATTATTCTCATTATAACGTAAAATTACAAAAAGTTAAAACTAAATTACTCATATTTCAACACTTTTTTTACCTCGATGTATACTATACTATATAGTAGTACTAGCAGACCGGCCAAGCGTTGTTGTGGCTAAAGTTTTTGTTATATTACATAGCAGTAAACTATTCAAGGGAAACGGTAGGAGAACACCAGTCATGGGGACCACCATGCTTTTTTGGTGGTAATGCCATTAAATTGTAGCTTATGTGAAACGTTGGCACTTTCAACACAGCGCCATCTGTTAGAATTGTGACTATTAAATAATAAACAAATATTTGCAATATAATAATATTGCGGGTATAAATTGAGATGTAAGCTATCCTATCTGTTAAGTTAGATCAAAACGCACACAGCGTGCAAATTTTTCGGTTCAGTAGTTTAGGAATCCATAGCGGACAAACAACGTGACACGTAATTTATATATATTATGATCTCTCTCTCGATGAAATAATTTTATCATTCTCTTATCAATGGGACATGCGACAATCCCGCGCGTGTTTAGTAATTTTTTATTTTACTTATTGAGAAATTTACCATTTACAGCTTAGAACGCCATTAAACAAATCTTTATTTATAATTAAGTACTAATAATTATCTAGATTGGTAACTATAAAATCATTTTAATCCAACTATATATATCAAAGAAAGCAATACACTAGATAACTAAAACAAGATTACAAATTCAAATTTAATGTCGTGGAATAAGTGATACATGTATCTTATGTTCCCATAATAAACATATTTTATTTTATTTTAAAAAAAATTGTTGAGAAACACTTAGGGTACTATAACTAATGTACACTTGTAAAAACTTATGATACACTATTTATAACACAATCTTGATATGTCTATCAATTTGAAATAATTAGTGTTTCGCCAGTTGATCGAGATCTTTATATACACCACTTTCGGTAATCGTTTAACAAAATTTATTTATTTACTTTTTATATTTATTTTTATGAATTTTTACAAAAGTTTGATGGTGGATCATCTTGATCACAACTTCTCCGAAGCGACAACATCGAGAATCAAGGATGAAGAGAAAATTATAATTGGTTTACAATGTTATGATGATAGATACAAAGTACGACAGTAAGAACCTCTTATTGACGCCCATGCCAAAATACCACTAGTAGTCTTCGGCAAAAGAACTTTGTTAATAAATCTTATATAACGAACCAATTTGATAGTGTGTATTAATTTCAACTATAGTCGTATTTTTAATTAGACGAAGCCAACTGACAGTAGCTAATATCACTTTGTAAAATAATGTTGCCATATTTAAAGTAATAGTGATACGTTCAGATCTTGTTCAATCAGATGAATGAACAATGAGTGTGAATAGTTAATCATTTCAAACTATAAAAGAATATTATTTCTATTTCAAAATCGTATTAAAGTGCTCTGATATAAGTTAGGTACTAGTACTATGTAACTACAATCAGTTTTTTGACGGCTTATTACAAAGCGCGGCGCGGCGACTAGTGCCATCACCGCTCATTAATTCAGGGGTCTCTACTTTGTCACAACACTATTTTTATTTCATTAAAAACTGACAACACCGTAAACGTCAGTTGACTTCGTCTAATTAAAAATTCGACTATAGTTCCAACTGCAGGGTCAATAGTTGAAACATATTTTAAATATTTTACGTTTTCAAACTCGTATTACACTGCTAAGTGCTTAAAGGCCTTAATTTTAAAATACGGAACTCGAGTCAATAGGAAATTCGAAACGAGAAAACTTACACGCGATTTACAGCTTATCCCAAACTTTGTTTATTTACAGTACAAATGCTCTCGTAAATACGTGGAATCGAAACCTGATATTCCTTGGACCAGTGTTAACAATTATAAATTAATTAAGGGTATAAACTTTTATAAAATAATCTGTGTTTTTAAATATTGTCTACTCACGTTAGAGGCAATTTTAGTCGTAGAAGCATAATGTTGGTAATATTGTTATTTAATTGTTACATATGTCTAACGAAATGAATGAATATTATGCTGTTAATTGTTTCGAATTTTAATTACAAAAGTAGTTTTTTTGCCATATATAAGCAGTAAGGGTTAAATTGCGGACAATCCGGAGGTTCTGGGTCCAATTTCCGGTGGGTTAAGTAGAATCAACAGATACTGGAATAAGACTACCTTATGCCCTTTTGGGAGTTACTGTATTTCAAATACATAAATAGCTCTTTTCTTCAGAAGCTTGACCTATATAAATAGCTAATATATAAATTTCTTCTGTCACGGGGTGCGTAATCGAACTCCTCCGAAACGGCTCGACCGATTTTGATGAAATTTTTTGTGCTTATCCGGTATCTATGAGAATCGGCCAACATCTATTTTCCATCCCCCTAAATGTTAAGGGTAGTCCACCCCTAAATTTTATTTTTTATTTTTTAGACAAAATTTTTAATTTCTATTTTTTTATGATACAACATTAAAAAATACATACAACCCCTAATTTTCACCCCTCTACGATCAACCCCTATTTTTTATTATACATGGCAAAATGACGTTTGCCGGATCAGCTAGTATATATATATATATATATATATATATATATACATTGCCGATGTGTAATAGAGAGATGAGTGAGTAAAGTAAATTTTGTAATCAAGATTCACAGATTCTTTTCGTGACCGAGGATTCGCCAAACATATTTTCGCCAGGCGTGACCGGCTATCTTAATATAAAATTGAATTGTATTGAGGCCCGCAATAATAATAATAAATCATTCATTTGCAAAGAAAGTCGTACATTCTGATTGATTAATTAATAAAACCGCACTATCAGTCATATAAAAAAGATATAAAGGCCGACTGGAATAGGCTTCCAGAAAGTGAAATCAGTACACCATCATTGTACTCTTATAAAAATAGATTGGATAGTAGTAGTAGTGTGTTTATATACATAATAATAAAATAACAATAATAATAATAATGTCATATTAATTATCATAATGTAATAATAAAAAATAATAAAATAATCTCCCACATTATAAAATCTCTCCTTGAAATCATTACACGACAGGGATCTATAACTTCTGAGAAGGTGATTAAATAGTTTGATAGCCATGGCGCAACAATTTTTCAAATGCATCGTGGGGCAACATGCAGGTAAAAACAGCCGTGTTGGATCACTCGGTAGATACAGGCAAGTTTATTTAAATGTATTTGAAACATTTTGGATAATTTACTTTACTCGCTTGAGAATGACACTAGTCTAAACACATAATCATTCCGATACAATTTCATCTGGCGTGAGCGAACATTCTTTCATTACAATTTCAGTGTTCAATAGCATATCGCAAACGAATGAACTACGCGTATCCAACGTTATTAGAATTAATCCCATTAAATATAAAGTCAGCGGACGTACGTGACAAAACGTCGTGGAAAATTCATTTCGGCATCACTTCATCCTAACTGTGCACTATTTCAATGCAACAGTTCACCGACGACGGACACAAATAAAAGTTCAAAATGGCAGAGAAACTGCGATGCCTTTTGTTCGTGTCGCTGCGAATTTCCATAGTTTTATTTATGCTATTTTGGGTACGTTGGGTAATAAAACTTTGCTACTTGTGAATGATTTTATATATTAAGTATGGACGTCTTGAAAAGGTAGTAATAAATAGCAGCCTAACTATCAAGATGTTAGAGAATACAAAAAATACAGACTTGGTCATTTTCACGCAAAGTATTGTAAGAAATGCATCTAACAAACCTTTTCTACCCTGCTAAAGTAACTGGTAACGTATACTTCAAGTAACTTACACTGAAAATAATATTTATTTATTTTTTATGTAACAGGGGCCAGATAGGCAGTAGGCTCACCTGATGTTAAGTGATAACGCTCCCCATGGAATATCAGTGCCATAGCTTTCGCGAGGACTTTCACGGAATTTAATTGTAATAATGGTATAATTGTGATCACTTAACATAGATTTGATTTGATCTGTATGTGATATTTGAATTATAAATAATTAATAAGGTAATCTGGCACTCGTTATGTAAACCACATATTAATATTTGATCATATTATGTTGTATATACTACGCACCGTTCAAAATGACCTCGAGGTTGTACGACTGTTGCGCCGCGGTGATTGCGTTTGATACAATATTTGTTTGCAGCTCGGCCCTCGGCGCCACGCAACTGCACAGCCAAACGCATTGTATCAAAGGATGTGTTCCTATCAGTGAGGTGTTTAGCAGGATACGATGGTGGGTTACACCAGCACTTTCTACTGGAAGCAGTCGGTGACAACAGCAGGGTGCTTGCTAATGTCACTGCTGGGAAGGACGGTAATTATTTCAGAAGTATCGACTTAGCACAGAATTTAAAAGACTAATCGTTAAAAAAAGAAGTTTTAGTTGTATGGGGACTAAAATAATAAACTTTCATTTATAGCTGTTAAAAAGCATACAATTGCGTGTAGTAAGTAATAAATCTCTAGAGCTAGAAAAGCTTAGGTATCTTTAATGAAATTCACCTGAATCGCTTTATAATACATAAACACTAATTGGCCGTATATATGCGGGTACAATACCCAGGCATTTTGGCATTTAAGAAATGTTTTTTTAATATATTTTAAGACAAGACAGAATAAGTTCACTTATCACATGTATTGTCTGTGGTTTACGAGAGCATTTACCATGTATTTAAATAATACAGAATTATGTTATTATTTGACGTACATATTCATTTTAAAGTTTTGAGTTACAGCCCGTTCCCACTAGTCGAAAGTCGCATAAGACTAAAAGTCGAATGCTCTGGTCACCATACACTTTATATGGAGCTGTTCACATTAGATGAGACGCGACTTTTAGTCGAATACGACTCAAAAAACCATCCGACGGGCCAGCGCCCGTTTTAAGACTAAAAGTCGCGTCGAATCGTGCTCGCATAGGTGCCTGCTTGTTGCTGTTCACACTAGTCGTACGTCTTTACGACTCGAGCGCGTTGTTACCTCTCTCCCCGCCCCGCTTCCTAGACACACATTCCTACACATTGCTTGCTCACTCCATTCGTGTTTTTGTTTGTTGTGTGAAAATGGAGAAAGAAATAAAAGCCGAAGAACTTATTCCATTAGTTGAGTCGATCTTTCTGTTAGGATTGGGTACATCCAGTATTTTCTTGGAATTGACATTTTTTTCAACTTTTTTAATTTTCTTCGTAAGTAGTAGAGCACAACATCGCGAATTCGCTACGGACTGAATGGCGCGAAACTACGATCTATACGACTCTCGACGCAGTGTGAACAGGGACATCAGACTTTCGACTTTTAGTCTTATGCGACTTTCGACTAGTGGGAACGGGCTGTTAATGGGCGGTCATGTAAGATATTAGATAATAAAACCTGTGACTTATTTATTTTTATCAATACTAATGTACTTATTATAGACCTGGTGGTATTATTGAACATCAGCTGGTCGGTATTGGAAACCCTGACTGAAGACGAAGTGTTAACAGTCACCGCGCGTAATACCAAGGGCGTGTCAGACCCAGTAATGCTGAGTGAATTGGTCTTCAAAGATGCCGCCAAGCAAACAGGTAAAAATCTATTGTAAATTGTCACTGTCATTAATTTCATCTGTACATTACTAAGAAATTTCGCGATAATGGAAGATACTTTGCACCTTTAGTAGCACAAAATCTAAAAACAACAGTGTGGATTTACAATTTGGCTAGACTTAGCACAGTAGATATCAAATGTAGCAAAAAGGCCTGAAACAAATTTTTCGCATGTAATTATTAGAATAAAGGATAATTAAAAATAAACGTATACGCATAACTAGGCAAGTTTAGAGCTCCTTAGTAACGACTAGTGCGTCTAACGCCCTTTGCCAAAATGCCATAGACAAAGAGATTCACTGTGTCCATACCGTGTACAAGTGTAATAATCAAAAGAGTTTATTTTATATTTTTGAAGTTATACTTCTTTAGGCGCGTTATGAAAAATTGATGAGAGTGAAATTTTACGATGCTCGCGCACCGTGACACAAAATTAACAGAATGAAGTTGCCCACTAACGAATGCTTTTTACGCCGAGCGTGCGCGAGCGAGATTAGCAGCAATGCCAATAATTTTGAATGACTTTTTTCAAAGAAATTTAGCAATGCTTTTTCACAAAGACCTATTGGTACTTAGTTAAAAGGTTATGAAACTTACCTAGTTATTAAGTTAATTATTGTTATTTATTATTAACTATAAAACATATTTTTTCAATAGTTGACTCATTTGCATGCATATAACTTACCTCAGATACCAGACCTAGTGCGATGTAAAATAATAATTTTTGACACTAAATCTCGACTATGAATCTCACTCAGAGTTAATGTAGTGAACAAAACTTGTTAAACTAAATTAGTATAACCATCGCTCAACATTATATTCATAACAGACAGAAATGTATGGACTAAGTAAATTAAAGAATTGTCATACAGGCACAAAAATGTTTCTGTTGTTACGACCTATTATCATAAATATACACTTCTCCATAAAAACTCCGTAAAAGAAATTAATAAGTTTAAATGTCAGAATTTTTCTTACATATTGCAGAACTTTTAAGTGCTATCCCAACTCTTTACGGGTCGTTACACACGACGTCGTTGAACCGGTCGTTTTAAGTAGATTTAACGGAGTTTTCTCTGATTAAAAAATCGTAGTCCCTCTTACTTAATTTTGCCAAAATTAGGGAGTATTTGAAAATATGTTAAAAGGATACTCTTAAAAGCTTAATGACGTTCTCATTAATTAAACTAATATATAAATATTTTTTTATCGTGTCCCAGATTGTTATAAATGGTCCATATTGCTAATTTTAATAAGGGTTTTGACCGTTAATTTATATGTACAGACCTTTATCATAACTACTATTATCAAAAATGCTTTCTGAATTGTTATAATCACTGCGTTGAGTATATGTATTTTAAAATACACAGGTTATTATAGTGACAATGGTTTGACGGTTAGAATACATTTTTGAAATACGAAACGATGAAACGGTTTGGCGATTGCTTGATTGTGATTGGTCAACTGCTTCTCTAGATCACGAACACAGTTAACGATTTCCATTTTTAAAAAACAAATCTAACCCTGATTTTGTATCTAAAACATCTGCGGTTTTGCAAAAAATAAATTAAAATTAGTGTCGTTTTTATTACAATGTGGTTAAGATGTTGCTTCCATGTAAAAGGACTAGTTACCATGGTAACAAAATCCGCATTAACTTTAATCCACATTTTGTAATAAAGCATTTGGAATTCCAAATTCAAATTTTATTTCAAACAAAATTTATATTGAATTAAGTAATTTAGAAGCCCATTAAATTAAATGTTCATAATGGAATAAGGAAAAAATATTGTATTTGTTAAATTGATTTATTCACACTTAACAGAGGAAACGGATCGTGTAATAGCGAAGTTTCCACTCGCTGCTGCATTTGCTGGTTCTGCTGCTGTTGTCACTGCTATTGGAGCCATCATAGCGCTTGTCTTCAAGAAGTAAGTAAATAAAAAAAGACACAAAAATAATTTTTCAAAAAAATCAAACGCACGTACATTTTCCGTTTGTAGTACAACAAAGATCTCCAGGCCCTTCTATTCTGCGATTTCTCGTCCCACCCTTGACAAAACCTTGCCTATCAACAAGAAGTTAGTGAAGTGCATTAAATGTGCTCAATTCAACGGTTTTTTATTAGAGCTGATTTAGGTTTAGAGCAAGTTTTGGTCTAATAAGTTAGTCTTACTTTTATTAATACAATTAATTTCTGCGTCTGTTGTATTAGTATTTTTTTTCATCTGTCCCTACTTTTAAGTACAAAATCATTATTATTATGTGACTCGTGTCATATTTATCTTTACAATGACATTTATGACAATATTTAACAACCGACAATAAAATTAAATTTCAATAAGAATTAATAGTTTAAAATTCAAAACCTCGACACATCGAAACATGTTCATTTATGAAATAACTGTACGCGCGGTAAATTTATAAAATATTGTGTCGTGTTCAAAATATAAATCGTAAATTTTCAGTAGTTTAACCTCAATATTATCTTATTTGTGTTTAAAATGTTTTATTCATTCCGTGGAACGTTTTTTGATAAAATATAATGTGATCCTTTAATATTATTTTACGTATAATACGTCTGTTATTACGATTACGAAACATATGAATTAAGTTAATTCTTTTGTTAGTGCTGTAATCGTCGTCTTTGGTTTGCGTTTGTTTTCATGTAAGACTATGTTTTCGCATACATTTCTTCTATGTGATTTTCTTTTTTAGTATATAATCTGTATTCCTTTTCTACTTTAATTTTTTTACCAAACGTTTATATATATGTTTAAGAATTAATCTTTGCCCCGACTATAACAGTTACACAACACGAAAAAAAAAAACAAGATAAATGAATTCAAATAAAGAACAACGATACATAACGAGTAAAAGTAATTGAATAAACACACAAATCTATAATTTATTGTCAGTCATAAAGCACATCAAACATCTCTTAAATGCGCCAACTGTTGGAGCTTCTAATAGACTCAGGCAGACTATTAAGTAGTTCCGCACTCTCCCCTAAACGATATATTATTTTTTAATATAGAACATTAAAATATAAAGGTCCAGAAGGAATGTCTTTGGTAAAATAAATACGAATCGATGACATCATTTAAATGTGATAGGTCAAACGGAAAGAAGATTGCGTCCTGTGCGATTGTGAGGTTATATAAACTAATATGATGTAAAAACTTTTACGAATATGAAACTTATCCTACCGCTGATCTTTGATGTTGTAGGGTTTTTAGTGAAATAAGTAGATAATACGTCATGAAGGACTAGATTTACATTCACAAATTCCATGTTTGTAAATAAACTAATAGAACATTGAATTTTTAATACGTATCAAGGCGTCACGAATCTTCAACAACTAGCAAGAGGCCATGTCAAAGTGTGGTGCAGGTTGACGCCCAGGGTCGACGCTACCTTATAGCCTATCCCACGACACACAGCCAGGAGAAAATGGAGACTAAACCTGATATACTAAACCCCAAACACAGTAAGCATACTAACACTTCTTTTATAGTCTTGTAGTCTTTTTTTTATAAGACTAAGTGCGTATAGGACATCCATAAAATCCGGTCATCGCTTAGACCCATTTTAGTGGGTGCGTTGCCGGCTTTTAAGGACGGAGTTAATTCTTTTTATCACCCAGGGAATACCTCCAACGGGAGCTGATACCATATTTCGTAAAAGAAAATGACAACGGAAATAAAACGTGGAATGAAGTCTTCCATGTGCCATCAAATTGGAAAGAGTAGACTTAGTTTACGATCACCATTTTTTATTAACATGATTATTTAAATTAAAAAGTACATCGCATATATTCATATAAAGCTTCTTTGTTGTAATTAAACTCCTCATAAGCGGCTGGACCGATCTTGATGAAATTTTTGTGTCAAGTGGATTCGAGTATGGAAATTTGAAAAGACGATTTAATTTTTTGTATTTAAAATCGGTGTATATGTCTGTCCAGTCCGCTAGTATTATAATAAAAAACTATAAGTGTGTGTGTTTACCATGGAATTCTCCCATTTTTTCTTCTAAAACAAGATCGCAGTTATTACAATTGGTATATACTACACAAGCATTTATTAAGAACACCCTTTTGGTTGGTTTCTAAACCTTCAGTGATACTTTAACAGTTTTATCTTTACTACGTTTGATTTTAAACTTGTTTGAATATTCTGAAAAAACCCCTTTTTTTTAAATGATAATTTAAAACTTTTTCTCATAGATGAAGCTGAGGGTCCCCGAGTGGTTCTAGAATCCAGTGACAACACAAGTTACATCATCCGAGAAGCGAACCCACTGCCTCACTCCACTTGTCTGCCGCACACACCACACGGCGATATGGTATTGCAAATTTTTGTTCCTCGCTTTGTTCCAGCAGTTAGGTATTAACATCTTTTTTATAAAAAAACTTTTGCAATTTTTGTATGTCGAAACTAATTTGGGTATTTTTGCATAGGCTTAGTGGGAATATCGATAAGTAACAATCTACATACTTTGATCACGGAATAATTTAGAATGTAAGAATCTACAAAGAACTTCGACTCGTAGCAAAGTTGGTGCAAGCACTACTGCATTTTCGCTTATGCGTACTTTAATTGATTTTTGATTAAGATGAAAGATTTGTATTCATTTCTATAACACTATATAAAGGTTCAATTGCATCGAATATCTGAAGAATATAATCCCCATTGAGCCATAACTGTCTCGTCACGTCAGTCCGTATAATTATTTAGCCTGGTTAAAGCTCCCGAGATGATCGTTAACTTTACACTACAATGTTTTGGTCTAATTTATCGAGTTGAAAGCGTTTGCTTAACGTATTTACAGTTACTTTGTAATATATTATTTACTTTACTCCACACCAAATATGGACTTTTATTGGGTATTAATAAATATAAAGGAGCATGAAACTGCAAAATAAATGTTGCTACGGACCTATAAAAAACAGTGGCGCTACAACATTTTGGGTCTGAGTCTCATTTACTTCACTTTTTTTAATACGCGAGTAAGTGATCAGCCACTTTTGACGTGATAACGTCTTATAATTCGATGGAGCCGGCTGCACGCACGAAAAAACATGACGAATGCGGCGTTGCCTCGCTCTGAGGCGTTCCATTTAAGGCTTGAAGTGCAAGCGAGAGCGCGGAACGAGCGACAAAGAGGCACAATCGGCCTCCGCGTTCGGCAGCGTTCGACATCTTTATTGTATATAAAGTATATATCGTATTATATCGATTATATTGTAATCGATCAAATCAATTATGATTTCCATTTACCTCCTTTTCTATATCCATACCAAATATCTATCAAACAAACAAAATTACAATTTTCTTTTGAAAAATGTATCCATTCCATCAGTATTTTCTTATGACGTTGTCACGTTCAACTATCGTCAGTAAACCGACTTTACAGACAACCGATTTTTTTACTTTTTATAGGCTTGACGTTTTTCTCACGATGTTTTCCTTCACGTGCGTGTCTTAAATGCGCACAGACACAGATAAAATTTCAATGTTTTTATTTATATTTTATTTCAGATGCCGCAAAGATAACATACAAAATCGGATGTCAGGAGCTGTAAATAAATTTATGTAAATTCAATCGCCAACGCTTAGCTTTAAGTGAATATAGACGAATTCTTCCATATCATAAATATTGGAAAAATTAAACATTTGTTTAAAATGAACGAGATACAAATGTCTAATTTTTCTATCATTAAAATAAGCTATGTTAAAATTACAAATAATTATGATTAATTAATGTTGAAATAAATGCTGGAAACTTTGTGTTTTATTATTGTGAGCCACACACCAATAGAGTTTAATTTCCTCAGAAATAAACATATTTTTCATGGACTATAATGTATAGAGGCACTACTTTCCTCACGTTGTGCTTACTAAAGAAAATCCAGTTAGGGCCAAGCCTGCGTTCGAATGAACGACTTGGCAATCATATGTATTCGTATCTAAATGAATTAGGAAAATTTAGCATTTGGCACAAGTAGAGCTTAGAGTACTTTAGTACCCAATTTACGAAATAACGAAGCTTATAATTATAATAAATAATGAGCAAAAGCAACAACATAATTGGAGCTTTTAATATCCACAAAATACAATTAGTGCCTATTTGAATATTAATTATTTATAATTTTCATGAAATTTTAGAACTATGTACGAAAATTAGTTTAAAGGCTTGATCGCCGATGACATTATTTCGTAGCTCTTCTATGCTCGCTGTCTCTTGCCCCCTGGGCGGTGTCCAGTTTTTGGTTAAACCTCTTATAGCGGAGTGGGATTCACATCTTGGCTAGATAACCTTCGGCATCTGGAACGCGAGATATGTCTGTGACTGGTTCTGTTAAAACTTTTTATGGCTCTGGCACGGTTTGTGCATTAGCCAGCGTCAAGTAAATGATTTTTATAATACGCACTTGGAATTTGCCATCCTCGGCCTAGAACGTATTGCTACGTTCTAAACCTTCACAGTCTACTTTCTTAGGTAGCATACTCACTGCTTGCCTTAGAAATTCGACCGTGTCTTCCATGTACGGTTTAAGCACTCGCCCGGTACCGCACAACCCTCCCAAAGGCCGAGAACAAATTTAAATTAAATAACTTAATTTGAAACAATAAAACTTTAAGTGCGAAAAAATATAGCTCGGTCCGTGTTATTAAGATAGTCCATAATGTAATTAAATAAAGCTCGGATTGTGTGCGAATTTAAAATAGCAATGCCCGTCACTATACAAAAGCACCATTGTCTTTTTATACATTTCCATCGTCCTTGATAATACTCTTATTATATTGCATTCATAGTGAGTGCGCAACTACACAAACACCGTAGCTTTCTAGCAGATTGACGCTACCCTGCGCTCGTGTGAGAAGGAGATTTTCAACTGAGGAATAACCCCAATCTGGGGAAAATTGGGATATTCTGTTTTGCCTTAGATTTCAGAGAGGAATTAGGCTGCTGGAGTGTATTCAGGACTTATAGCGCAGATAATAGACGTTTATGGGTTTTGTATGCATACATAAATATATGTTTTTAACGAACATGAAATCATAATGAAGACCAATTTGGTCCCCTATGGACCAAATTGACAAATAACCCTCTATCAGTTGTGGGGCTCTCAACCCTCTTGTAGCACGTTCGATAGCACAACTGGATGTTTTTTTTCTATATGTGCAAATACCGTTAGCGCATTGCATATAAAGACCGGTATGTGAAATGTTAAGTGTTAGAAAACGATGTGTCTCAGGCATTCCTATGTCTGACCATCTACTGCTTGTGTATATAGAGAAATCGCGCATGAAACAAACATTCATTTATTTGTGTGGGTTATATCTGATTAGGCCGACACGGTTTAATAATGAGTAAAGGATTTTTAAATGGTTAAATAAAAGAAGTTTTTTTCATTTAAAAGCCTGGTCCTTCTATGCACAAAATTATATTTTAGGTTAAATATTCATTAATGTGTAAATAATTTAAAAGGCTATTTTAATGTCACAAAGGCAATATCAAAGGAACAAGGACAGACAGGGATCCGGTAGGACGGACGCCAACAAATTGAATTGTAGCCTCCGGGGACAACCGCTGATTGGTAAATTCTAGACAACTATGGATAATACGAGTATATTTCAACTAGAACCATGATTTGGTTAAACACTTAACATACTATTTTCCAAAATAGTTCGTTTGTCAATTTAATTTTCAATCAAACTTTTTTAACCATATCGGTATAATACTCATGATCGTCAATGAAAAATGAAAGATCTAAATTTTCATTTACTGCCAGTTCCAAAGGGGCGTAGAGCAGGTGAGAAGAACTGGCGAGAAACTTTCCGCCCTTTAATCGCCCAGTTTTATTTTACTAGAAATTTAGACTTTGGCATTTACTTGACATATTGAAACAAAATGTCGTAATATGTTTTTTTTTTTTTTTTAATGGAGCGCATCGTGCAATCAGTCTTCTGACTATGAGCAGATGAGTTGTAGGATGGTTTGCGGGTGGAGATATTCCTCATATCTACCATAATAATATTAGCTCAGTCAATGCTGCTGAGCTCCAAGGTTCTTCGTCTTTTGAGACGGTTTATATACTCCGGTAGGGTGAGTTGAACAGCTAGGTGGTTAGGATGATATTCCAGCCTAGTCTTGTACTTCTGAGCGTATACTTTTATTTCCTCCTTGACTGTAGGTATGCCTAGGTGTTCATGTACTTCAGCGTTTCTTATGAACCAAGGCGAGTTGCTTATTTGTTTAAGGATGTAATTTTGTGTTCTTTGAATTTTAGTTTTGTTAGAGTCACATGTAGCTCCCCACAATTGTATCCCGTAGGTCCACACCGGTTTTATAACAGAATTGTAGATAAGGAGTTTGTTGTCGATGGATAATTTCGAGTTTCTACCCAGTAACCAGTACAGCCTCTTATATTTAATGTTGATCTCACGCCGTTTTGTTTCGATGTGTTTTTGCCATGTCAATCTACGGTCCAAGTGCAGTCCAAGATATTTAACTGTGTCACTCTGAGGCAGTTCCTTTCCTCCTAGGTTTACAGGGGGGCATGTCTTTCTTCGCAGTGTGAATGTCACCTGTACTGATTTGCTAGTGTTCACCCTAATTCTCCATCTATCGAACCAGTTGCTTATTTCATCTAGGCTTCGCTGCAGCTTTAACGTGGCTTCTTCGGGTTGTTTACTTGAAGCTAGGATTGCCGTATCGTCTGCATAGGTTGCAATGTTGACTTCAGAGGTACGCGGTAGATCTGAGGTATATATGGTGTACAGCACTGGGCCAAGTACAGAGCCTTGAGGTACCCCTGCAAGTATATCATGAAAACCTGATGTACAATCCATCTCTTTCACTTGGAATATTCTATCGGTGATATAAGACTCTAGGATTCCATAGAAAGTATGAGGCAGAAGTGACTTGATCTTGCATAAGAGCCCCTTGTGCCATACGCGATCGAATGCTTGTTGAACGTCCAGAAAAGCTGAGGAGCAGTACTCTTTCAGCTCAAGGCTATTGCTTATGAATTTACACACCCTGTGAGTTTGTTCGATAGTGCCGTGTTGTGCTCTAAACCCGAATTGGTGATCTGGAATTATAGAATTTTCATGAATAGCTTGCGAGAGCCGTCGTAGTAGTACCTTCTCCAGTACTTTAGAGACGATCGGGAGAAGACTTATAGGTCGGTAAGATGAGACGTCATGTGGCGATTTTCCGGGCTTATGGACCATAATAACCTGAGAGACCTTCCATAGTGCTGGAAAGTATCCAACACTTATAATCCGGTTGAATAGGGTCGTCAAGTAAGTTATAGCCTTACGAGGTAATTCGGAGAGAACCTTTTTGTCAATGAGGTCAAAACCTGGTGCCTTCCTATTCTCCATTTGTTGTATGGTTCTTTGTACCTCCCTTGGTGTTACTATCTTCAAGGGCAAATGCAATTGGAAATCCTGCTGGAGAATGTCATCTATTTCTGCCTCATCCGACCCAGGAGTGGCTTCATTTGGAACAAATACTTTAGCCAGATGGTCAGCAAAAGCATTTGCTTTTTCTAGTTTAGATCTAGCCCACTTGTTTCTATCTAGTCTTATAGGTGGTTTAGGGTTTGTGGGTTGATTCAGATTTTTGCATGCCTTCCAGAGAGAGTAGTCGGTGTCTGTTGTAGCTGTTAACGACATCAGGTTTTCCTCAATAGTAGCATCTAGATTTTCTTTTATAGCCTGTTTAAGGTGTTTAGCGTAGTTGTTTAGTGCTGTTTTATCATCGGGATGACGACTATTATGCCACACTCTACGTAATCTTCTCTTCTCCAGGATCATGTCATGAATTTCGTCGTAATATGTAATAAACAAAACACAAACGCGTAGTTAATAATCAAACCTTTTAACGACTCGTTTTGTCCTTGATTTCGTTCAAGGTGTTAAGTGACTGGTTCAAAAAATAATACACGAGTTAAATCACTACCAGCCCTGCGATTCTGTAACTCACTTTTCGAACTCACACAGTGGTTTTCGCATCGGCGGTCGTTATTGTTTATCAGAATGCCAAATCATAAAATGACTGCACGACTGATTTGAGAGCGACCGCCGATGCGAAAACCGCTGTGTGAGTTCGAAAAGTGAGTTACAGAATCGCAGGGCTGTCGTCACAAGTAGCTTCCGTTCACGAGCGCAATGAAACTACTTAGTAGAAGTCTTTCCGACATCTTAAACATAATTTTGCAATTGTATTGATTTATAGGAGTATATTTATTTTAAAGTATTTCTCCTGTGTACCGAAAGACTAACAACCCTGTCCAAAGTAACGAGTAAAAAACACATTTTCCAGGAAATATTTTCTTTATTAAAGTACGCAACGGTAAGACATTATTTTATATTATGGAGATGACAGTTTCGTCCAAATATCTTCCTTAGCTATGTTTCCTCTAACTTCCCATAACAGAAACAATTAAACCAATATCGATTATGCACTTAATGCTATAAGCCGAACGGATCATAAATAAGGGTAACAGTTTGTCCGCCGATTGTTAATTATGGCCGCGTTTGCCCCACATTTGTCATTAATGAAATATTGCTGAGAGATCATTATTAGCACAACGTATTAATGACAATTATGGCTTCATTATAATATATAGCATTTTAACGTAAGTGATTCCTTAGGAGCGAGTGCTTTGTTAAAAGTGTACGTAAAACGACCAACAAATAATTTAAATAATTCTATTGGCTCTCAATTATCATTAACTTTAATTATCATGCTCTTAATGAGGTTTAAGTTTTCATTTAGTGTTCGTTATTATTATTTTTGAAATTATAGTTCTTTAGGCGCGTTATGAAAAATTGATGAGAGTGAAATTTTACGATGCGCGCGCACCTGTGCCCCAAAATTGTTAGTGTGATTATAGCATGCGCGAGCGAGATAGGAATAAGACAATCTACAAGTAAAAAGAAATAGAATATGAGTGAAGTCGAAGATCGCAAATTTTGAATGACCATATTCCATAATGACATTTGTCATTTACCCTTTAAACAAATAAAGGAGTTTTAATTATTTTTTCAAAGAAATTTAGCAATGCTTTTTCACAAAGACCTATAATCGTTACTTAGTTAAAAGGTTATGAACCATACCTAGTTATAAAATTGAATGAATAATATAATAAAATAATAATTATTATTAATATTAATTGATAATTGAATAATATACTTACTAAATATTAAATATTTTTAAATTATTAACGTTAAATATTTATTATTATTTATTTAATATTTTAAAAAAATAGAGAAAGCCAAAGAAGTATAACTTCTTACGCGCGTACATAAGTACACGCACCCTTTTTTTTATATTGTGGTTGCTTATTTAATTTTTTTCCATGCTAGCTGTGTTTACACACATACACATAAATTATATTAGCACATAAGCAAGCTAGCAAGGGAAAAAATTAAATAAGTAATTTTATAATTACTTGTAAAATTGCGTACACATTGTTATAGAACTTATTAATAAATAAATAAAAAATTCTTGGTGTTAAAATAATTATATAAACAATTAATTTGCACTATTATTTGCGTCCCAATTACAGTACAAAAGCTAGATCTAAAGTAAATACGGTACACGGCTTATTAAAACACGAATCGCAGGCAGCGCAATAATTTAATTAATTTTGTTAGTACCGGACATTTGTGAGTATGTAAACTTCGTTGTTAATGTCTTACAGGTTTAATGTAACTTTTACGTACAAATTAGTTCGTGACATACGAAATAGGAACTAAATTTAATTTAGGCTAATTATAAGTTCGTACAAAACTTTTCGAAAGGAAAACTAATAATTTCTTAGCGTGTAGTTCGTTAAAACTATGACTCAACATGTATAATAGGTCATGTGGGGTAAATGCGAGTACCATAACTAGATTGACTTGTTATTTTGTGGTCTTTTACAATTTACAAATAAATTTATTACTGTGAATACTAAACATGTTTTAGGCTTTTGTTTGATGTAATTACTTATATTTAATTAAGGATGATTACAGATTAACTCTCTATTGCATTTTCCCGGTGTAAAGGGGTACATGTAAAAAATATGTTAAAATTCTAATAGTGTAGATAGTTATTAATCTGGGGTAATAGCAATAAAATACCCAAATTGAAATATACTTTGGTTTGTATTGCAACGAGATTGGTGAAAATCTGTCAATCCATCAGATTCAATAAGTTGTCAGAGTGTAGTGCAAGAAGTACTTTTCGTGTATGAGAGATGCCAGCACTAGTTTATTTTGTGTGTAAACAGTTAAAGTTATGGTATTACATTTGCCCCGTTCATGCATTTACCCCACCTGACTATACTCTTTTTATGATAAATTTTCTGTCTGACTCGTATGGGAAGAAGAAAAGAAAATTCACAATTGCTCAACGTTTTGGAATCGTTTACGTGGCCACTTAGTGATATATATGTTAACTTAAAATTGTAAATACCGTTAGATTGTAATCTATCTCGCGAGATTATAAACTGTCGAAAGATTGTGAACCTCAGCGTACTGCTTTCAATTTAACGTAGAACAATTCGGCAGATTGTAATTTATCGAAGTGAAACCGTCAAATTACAATCTTAAAAATGTCAACTGTCCGAAGGTTGTCTCTGATTGCTAGGCTTTATATGTCCATAGAGTTAGGAATGAAACAAGGGTATCGGTCAACAACAAGTTCACAATCTTTCGATAGTTTACAATCTCGCGAGAAAGATTACAATCTAACGGTGTTTACAATTTTACGGTGACATATACTCAAACATATATAACTTTAGGCCTTACGATATTATCTAGTAGGGATGCAGGCTGACTGGTTACTAAAGCGACATTCCCTACAATTTAAATGGAGATGGGCAGGCCACGTAGACCGTTATACAGTTGACAGATGGTCTAAAACAGTAACCGAATGGATTGGGCCAAAAGGAAAAAGAAACAAGGACAGACCAATGGAGCGATGGGCCGATGAGATCAAAATTGGTGGATGACGGCAAAAAATAAAATAGTGTGGAAAAAGTTGGTGGAGGCTTTCTCCGGAGCACGGGCCGCATCTTAGAGTAGGAAAATTCTATATATCCATTTAATATATAGAATTATATGGATGATTATAGGCTTATTATTATTTGCTAACCAAATATAAACTTACATTGTTAACTCGTTCAGGCGTCAAGGAGAGTTGAACTGTAAGTCGAGAGAGCTTGTATACTTCAAGTATTACCAATATTGGCTTTATCTTAGAGTAGATTTAGAACATTGATCTCCCTTGTAAATATTTTATAGTAAGCGAGTTATAGTTTATCAACTAAATAAAGCGATGGAAATACTACTAAGAATGACAAGGTGTTTTAGGCGAACAATGCAAAATGAACGTGTAAGTTCAACATACGCTCTTTTCTGGAAATATACATAAAATATATATGTATAAAATTATCCAAATCTTTTATACTGTAATTAAGAAACAGTATATCTTTTTTAAATTTCATTAAAAATATCACGTAAATAATAACGTTTCAGTAACGAAATATTTAATAATTACAAATTATAATAAAAATTATAATTTGTTTGAAACTTCTTATATATTTTATAATAGAAGTCATTAGTCATTGTTATAACAAGTTAAAAGTAAACATGATGGGCAATAATCGTTATGGTATTCATATGTAAGTAAATAATTATGTATCTACTTGATAAATTAGTAAATTTATTGTCTGGCCGTTATTTAAACAAAGTGAATTATAAATATTTGGGTACTTTTCTTTAGCTATATGGTCAGTTCTTCTGATATAGGCCTCTCCTATTTTAGCCATTCTGTTCTATCGTGGGCAAGCCTGCTTCATCTCTTCGGCAACTCTTTTTTACTTGACGTCCTTTTGTTTTCTCTTGCATACAATTCTTCTACATATTATGTCGAGTTCTCCTTTTTGCTTCTTACAATGTCCACATCCACATCCAGTTCCATTTTATTTTTATTTATACAGGTAAGAAATATTAATTACTTTAATTTTTTTTAAGTCAAATTTATTAACATTTCACTAAAATCCTTTTGATTTTCCGTAATTATAAACAAATAAACTTTGGGTTTTCCTATCGCAAGGTTCCCTTTTTAACAGTTTTATGTGTGTTGAGCGTTCCCAACGGAACTGAGCAGAGCGGATAATAAATTGCCAATCAGATTGTTTTTAATTTATTGCTTGTTTTGGATGTACTGGACGTATGGACTTCTATACTAACAATTCGAAAGCAATTTATTAATTCGAGTTTAGTTAGTGACAATAATGTGGGCTCATTAAAGAATTATAATCTAATGAAAATATTATCTTATTATTTTTCATGAACTTAACGTTCTATTAAAAAGTATTTTATACAAATGGGTCTTGTAATAAATATGTCACTATATTTCGTTATGTATGCTATACCGTACCGTATACCACATACGATGGCCGATACCGATATGACGTAATATTCAATTCACATTATAATTCATTAATGGGTAAATTAATGATAATTAATTGCTGAAGACTCGCATGAGTTGCCGGCCTTTAATTCTCTACACTCACTACACTTCTTTTCTTGAAGGACGCTAATCCGAATTGGTTCGGAAATTCAATGGGCAGCTGAACATGTTTTCTTTAAGGTTTATTTCAAACAAATTTATTATTTTCTACATAAAATTGTATTTTTAATGTGTCCATGTCGGAATACTGGTCATTGAAAAAATCATATATTTAGGATATATTCCTATATATCGCATACATCGGTGTTTATGTATCACAAACAAATGACAAATAAAAAACAATATTAGATGTATTGTATGAGCAGTTTTTTCAGCTAGTGGCTTCAGCGTGCTCCTTACCCCTGGGAGTAGTAGGTTCGATCCCCGGCTGTGCATCAAAGGACTTTCTGTCTATGTGCGCATTCAACACTAGCTCGTACCATTAAGGAAAACATCGTAAGGAAACCGGCATGCCTTAGACCCAAAAAAGTCCATGTGAGTTTGTTTGTGTGATCACCTACTTGCCTATTAGAAATTATCAAGGAACAGATACAGGGTTGTAGCGTCATTGGTAAAAATTAGAGATATAGTATTTTATTTGAAAACCAAAATTATTGGTTCGTTTTTAATTATTTACGCGCACTGTTGATCGGATTAAACCGTGAGAATGAAAATGAACTGTGCAGTTTATGGCAGGGATTAACTTTGTCACTTTTCATTATATATGCAATTCATCTGCTTTAGCTGTTATATTAATATTTTTGCGGCAGTTTTGGTTGTAAATACTAAATTATTTGTACCTACTGTATAAGCCTGTGTTATATTCTCTTGCATAACAATTTTGTATGAAGATTATACTTAATTATTATAAACGCAGGGGTAGATGCAGTAGGGTTGAAAAAATGTATTTAGTTCGATTACCAACATATGTTTATAATCAGAACGAACCTTTTTGCAAATAAAGTACAAGTGAAACTATTGCCATAAAAAAAACTACTAGTCAATAGAGATACATAATGTCAATGTGACGATTACGGAGTTTGGCGTTTATGACTCTAAGGTTATGTTTCACAATGTACGGATAAATTCCACATAAGTTCCAAATTAGCTATTTATTACTTATTTGTAGCAAAAACACTATTGTTGCGTTTCACGATTGTCAGATAGCGCTATTCGTCATATAAAGTCCTTCAGAAGTTATGAGTCCGATGAATGTCAAATAAAACAATTTATCTTCCAAATAATTTATGTGATGCATAGCTATTTGGTACTTTATCCATACATTGTGAAACAGACCCTAAATAAATAATAGATTTGATTCTTATTTGTTAAATTAGTTCTTTTTACCATTCATTGTTGTTGTTTCTTTGTATTTTTGTCTTGTTCTTTGTGTTGTGTAACTGTTAAAGAGATTAATTATAGGTATTTAAATGCTTCTGTTTTTTTTATTGTACCAGCAATAAAGATTCTAATACCATAATGTAAGCAAATGCAACAATTCATTAATGTAATAACTTTTTTAAATACCTTTGTACAATTACGGTGAAACAATCAGGGTTTGTAAAACAAAAGACGAAACGATCGTACTTTCTGTTCGATTGTGACTGGTCTATGTGATTCGTTTGTCTTACGTTTCGTACTTTTAAGTTCTCGTTTCCATCGCCTAGATAATATAAAAACTATAAGCATACATACAATGAAAATCATTCCGAATGTAAGTAATTACCCATTCCTCTCTTGAGATTTCCTTTCAGTTCTTAGATTTCATGTATCCCTATCTTCCAAACTTCAACCAAGTTGGTATATGCGACACGTATACTGAAAACAGCTGATTAATTATTCATGAGCGGGCTCTACTTCCGATGGCCGTTCATTGTAATTAACTTGCTCTACACACGGCTTTTAGAGTTAATTAAATGATTTCAAGGGTATTCAAAGGTTCAGCTTTTTACCAAACTCCCTCATTCAAGCAGAACAACTTTTTAACAATATTTAACTAAGCTATTATGAACACCTCAAATTTTATTTATCAGTTCAATCTTCTGACTGAACTGTATGTACTACACGCAGCGGCTATTTAGTATAGCCGTTAACTAGGGCTTAGAATGTTAACAATTGTTAAATTAAACCATGACGGAGACAAATAAAATGGGTTTTTGTAAATTTAATTCCATTAAATAATAAATGGCCTGTTATAAATGGGTTTGCAAAGTATAAAGCATGTAGTTTTGTATAAACGTTATTAAAAATTAAATTGTATTAAACAAACATTACATTTTTAAATTATATTAAACAAACAGCGTTTATAATTGTTCCATTGCTTGGCAGACGGGATAAAGCCACAATCTAGAGGGCTAAGTGCGTGATGGCTAGTGAGGCTTATAAATTATATAATAATTGAGGTTTGAATTTAAAAACTGTCCTTGAAAGGAACCTGGCTGAAAATGTAGTAAGTTTCAGCTATTGAATGTCTTTTCTTATAAGATCAACGTTTATTTAATAATTTTCATATCTAAGTATACTTGTGATCGTTAATATTTAAAAAAAGAAAGATCTAAATTTACTACTAGTTCCCAAACTAAGGGCGTAGAGCTGTCGAGAAAAACAGGCAAGAAACGAAAAGTTTCTTTTCGTACTTTTCAGATAATCCAGTCACCAAAACTTTTACTAAAAACAGTTAGATTTTTTTAAATTTTATATTTTTAAAGTTTAAATCAAGGATACAGCAGATTTGTAACAATAATTTAACTCGAGTTCATTAGTAAAACTCAACAAAGTTAACGAAAAATTATTGCTACAAATATAGGAACTATTTAATAAAAACATGCAATTGGTAATACGAGTACATGAAGGCAAATACCACTATGAAACGTTTAAAGGTCTAGAACATATCAGAAAGAGGAAATAAACTTCGTTTTTATACGATATCTTTTTGAAATTTTTACCTATAATATCAGTTTTTCTTGACCGTCTGAAAAATATAATCGGCAAATGTGTGGGGTAATTCACGACACCATTATGTCCTCCCGCCCTTTCTTATGTCCTGGGGGAATATTTTTATTGCTACAAATAACAAATCTTACTTTACGTACAAAGAAAATTCTTACTAAAGTTTTTGTGGTTAATATTGTAAATAAGTTATATATTTTTCGGTGATTGTAATATCATTTGCGAGACTTGTTGATTTAGATATATCATAATACAAACATACACACGATTCTAGAATTTGGTAGTACTTAATAAAATAAAATAATATTGTACTTTATAATCATATCAGTATAATAATATTATACTTTTAGATAAAAAAAGAAATTAACATCGATGATATTAATCTAATGTAATTTTTTATGAAACTTTTTTAATGACATTTTGGACTAACGTTTAGGAAAATCAAAACAAAATGAACTTAAATTGTTATATACAGGGATTTAAGCGGCAGCAAGTTGTAGCAAATGGTTAATTTTCTATGAGCTACGAGGGCTCTACAGGCCAGCTACGGATTAATCGTTTATAAATTTATATAACCCTATCAAATATAATGTAAAAAAATTATATGTTTAACTTTTTGGACGATAATGGTACAGTCCCTATTGTCCGACACTATTAACAATACATAATACAGAATCATAATTGCATTATCTTACCAAATAAAGACCGGCTACACATACGTACCAACTAGCCTTGTATGGACAATTATTGTTTAATAATCTTCGAATATCGTGCAGCCTTTTAAATTGGTTGATTCCTTGCAACAGCTTAACGAGACAAACAAACAATTTGTCAACAGAAATCTAATTTTGCGTCACATCTATTTGGACATGTTGACCCTAGTCTCTAGTCTGCCTAGACACTAGATGTAGACCTTAATAATAATTATTATTATTTATTTTTATTATTATTATTATACACCTTAGTCCGTGTATGGTGGAAGATGACGAAATCTTCCAGCAGTCGAAGATTTTATTCTTTAAAGCTTCTATTTGAATAAATAAACAAATAGACTGACAATTTTTAGATCAACCTTTAGAAGGAAAACGGTTATAGTTGAATAAGCATTACTAACTGGTGTAAGGGCACATTAATAGTAAAAGAAGGGTTTATGAAACATCACTGGTGCCTCACTGGGATTCAGAGCACGTCCCGATTGATTCTTAACCGCAATTTACCTGGAGCTAGTTTTCTCTCTTATAGTAAGCTATTTTTTTCAAGCTTTATCTTTTCAACATGAAGACTTACCCATAGAGTACCCAAGAATTACTTTGAACTATTTAGATTGAAATTCACACACATTCACTCACTCACATGCACCCACATTTACTCACTCATGTACACAAGCGTGTTGAAAACAGTTGAAAAATCAAAAACAATAAAAAAAGACGTAATTAAATCATATAGTTTATGGAATTTTACTATTGAGTTTGATATGGAAGAGTTGGGAACCCTGACACAGGTATTTCTTTACTTAAAAGGTTTCCCAAATCTTATACATTATAATGCATTGTTGTCAAATGAATAAACACATTAATTTTTTTTATTATTAAATTTCAATTGTTATCGTGACGTTTGTCAAAAAAATCTATTAAACTATGAATAATTGGATTCTAAGTTTTCTCGTTCGCTAGTAGAATAACAATATTGAACATTTAAAACACTATGTTTTATTACACTGATATATAGATAGATTAATATTATAAAGAGTTTAATCACAAGTTTAGATCTAGGCTTGTAGTAGTTATGATTTATTGTATTAAGCATAATATAGCTACGTTATTGCTAACTGTTAGCAAAAGGTTTTATTCCCTACAAACGTTATAAGACATTTGTATTCACACCAGAACAGTGCTATCATGTACCGATATTCTTGTTTGAAATATGCGTTGGGTACAAAGATACGGAGAATCAGCATTTTTGAGGGTCAGATTTGATTCAGGACTGAGTTTTAGGAGCTTTACGAGGTTTTTCAAACCTTCGTAAAAGTAAAACACAAAGCAACAATTGTGAAAGTTTTTTAACTTAAAATGTAACGATAAGAGGCTAAAGTATATCCGATCTTTTGGACAAAAATATCCAGTAATGAAATTGCGTTAATTTTTTTGCATAATTTAAAAGTTATCGAGCTGAATAAAACCAGTTCTGAAATTAAGATATTTGTACGAACGTTACAGATTTTAAAAAATATATAATTCGCGACAAATTGTATATTTTATTGAAAAGGTTAAGGATACTATATTATTTTAAGTTACTAACAAAAAGTCGATATCATAAAGTATTTCAATAAAATAACCATCGCAACGAAAATGAGTTTCTTTGTAATCAAATCGCATTGGTGTCGGTTGCTCTCGCATTGATGACTTTAGAATGGAAGACTAACATTTATTTGAATTTTATATGAATAACGATATTTCAAACATCTTTATTTCTCGGCAAGGTGAAGAATAGATCGAATGCATCTAATATTTTTTTATCAACTGTCAATAAATAATTCAACTGTTTCATCTTATCCAAATAACTTACGTATTGGAATAAGTTCTCAAATTCTAGGTGAATTCAAAAAGACAAATTCAAAATTGCTCCGGTTTGAAAGAGATCACCTACTCCCTGAAGAAAAATTTAGCAGATATCATTGCTGTGTTTCACTGGCTGGTACTTCTGTCACAGCTAATTTCGAAAGTGAAACGCCTGTTTGAAAGTAACATGCCGACGTAAAGACGAATTAACTTTGAACCGTCCTTAAATGTCCGTGCCACTTAGTACTTATATAAACTAAATCATTCCAATGCAGTGGCGGATTTACCAGCAGGCTGAGTAGGCTGGAGCCTAGGGCGGCAAATTTTAAGGGGCGGCAAATTTAGTTCATAAATTTTTTATTTCGGTTTACAAATTTAAAAAAACAATATTATACACACATACGAATTTCGAAAATTGGAGAGAAATGAAAATATTTAACAAAAATCGAAATATTCTCATATACAGTGCTAATTAATAAATATTTCAACATCTCTGCATGAACAATTCCTAAACGCTTTACTAATTATACATTAATGATTATGAACTTTTAGAATATCGCGATTCGATATTGTAATCGAAATTTAGTAATTTTTACATATATTCTTCACTGATAACTGCTATAATTTTTTCTCCGTGTACCTAATAATTTTGAGATCTGCTTACCCAATTCAATCGATGTAATATCGATGGTCTAATAAAAATACTGACTAAAATTGACTTATTTTTATTTAAAAAAAAAACTAGTTTAATATAGCGAGTGTAATAATAAATGTTAATCAAAGTTCGCCAAATGTAGGTTTTTTACGTAAGCTTAATTCATATTTTGTAAGTATTGTATAGTTTTAAGACATACCTTACCTTACTTTAAAAGTGGTATACGATTGAAATATTTTTTCCTTAAAATAATGTTTTTTGATAATTCTTTGCTGTAAAAATAATCAAGCATCTAACACGGTACCATAGTTCTCAATAATAATAACTATATGGCAAAAGTTGATGTAACAAGGATGATGGAGCACAAATTATAAAGTTGGAATATTATTGATAGAAAATTGATATGATTGTGGACTAAGATATCAAAATTTAGAGGCGGCAAAAATTGAATAGCCTACGGGCGGCAAATCTATAAATCCGCCACTGTTCCAATGCCACTGTTTCATCACATGCATTGATCCCTCTCTTTTGACATAAGAATACAATTTGACAGAAAGAGACAAAAGAGTACTTTAGTTATATCAGCAATGAAATAGCTTTTGTGAATACTCGTAAGCGTAAAGTGCGTAAGAATTAGCTGGAGTTTTAACTTCTAGCCTTATCACGGAAACTTGACATCAGGATCTCCATCATGCATGGTTTTTGTTTTTGCAAGGATTCTCTGCCTGAAACGTTTCGTCAAGTTTTCCTTCGCTGTCCAACAAGTTTCGTTCAAAAGTAGGTGCAAGGAGAGAAAGCACGAGCTCGTGGTTAAGAGTTGCACATTTTATCACTTTCTTTTAACTCTTTCCGCCACAAATATTACTGGTTACAAAAATGAAGAGTAAAATTGGATAAGAACATAATTTTTATGAAATTTGAACTTTCGCAGGTTGTTCCCATTTATTTGGATAAACTGAGCTTATCGGCTTTACCTTAAAGCGCACATTAGTATTAATTTGCGGGAAAAGGGTATCAGCCTTCAGGTCAAGTACGGCTCGTTCGTGAGCAAATTACAATCATTTTTCATCCATCCGCGTATAATGTTTTATCCTATTGTAAAAGGATTACTTTGAGTTTTATTAGCTTCGAAGAACCGATCATAGACAAAGATGATTGTGATGAATATGATCATTATGAGATTTATGTAATAGAGAAGCTGAGTTATCTACAATTGGATTTTGCTCTCCTTAGATTTCGAGCATTTTGGCAATATCTTCAACAAAAATCATAATAGTTTTATTTATTTTTTATAAAAGAAGCAAACGGGCAGGAGGGTCACATGATGTTAAGTTACACGCTGCCCTTAGACACTCAGATTGCCGGAGGGCTCGCAAGTGCGTTGCCGGCCTTTACAAAATTGGTACGCTCATTTCTTGAAGGGCCCGTATATAAGGAAGTATAAGTCGAATTGGTTCGGAAATACATCGGTTAGCTGGTTCCACATAGTGTGGTGAGCCCATTTGGTATTGTTTGATGCGTCCACAGACAGACAGACGCAGCTGCTCATTTCATGATATGTAAGGATCTTATGAGGACTAGCGCAAAATTAAAATAAGTTATGGTTTTCTTCTAAAACAATGTTCATTATGTATTTCGTGTACAAATGACTAGTGTTTAATATTGCTATGTAATTTATAAACTTAGTTATTTTTTTTACGTTAATGACAATAAAATTGCTAATATAATATTAGTATTATTCAAGCTTTCCTCCACCGAATCCGCTGTATATAAAATGACATTCAATTGACCACTGATTCATAAGTGAATTATTATCTATTATAAATTTGGTAAATATTTACGTTATGATCACAAAACATATATGGAAATCGCTGACAAGATCTATAGATTGTATCTTATTCATACTTGTATATATATATAACTAACAAACATCCTACTCGATTGGATCATGGATTTTATAATGCGCCTACAATAATTATTTAGCAAAGACGTGATTATGTATTTTTAATCAGTGAAATTGCACAAAATACATCTTTACTATAGATTTTAATCCCTTCAGCATTAGTACTCATCTATAAGTTTTTATCGTAGCGTCTAACGCCAGAAACAATATTTATGTAATATTACTTAGTATTGGCACTTATCAATTGTATAAATAATCGTACCAAGAGCACTATAACTTTCCGTCATACAAATATTTGACACTGATGTTTTTAAAGTTAAGATACTTTGTCACTCACGTTGGAGCATAGATACAAAATATGTCAATTAAAAAGCAGGTATTGCTGAAAAGATTTATTCTCGTTAAGAGTCATTAATGTTTTATTGACTTTTATTTTTTGATTATTTTTTTTAATTCCCAACTGGCTTATGTGGAAGTCTTATAATTTGTTAATCATTAAAAAATCCATCAAGAAACGGGATTAGACATCGGGTTTCGTCTTGGGGCAGTCTTCTAACAGCATACACTTGCCGCTAGGCTTGTGCCGTACGGTTGGCGATTCACAGTAGCACGCGGAGTAGTCGCAGATAATGCCTTGCCCTTCTTCAGGATCGGGTACATCGCAAGTCGACTCCGGCGTCAGTTTCCCACAACCAGTTGTGTAGGCCCGCGTTCCTACTTCACACTCACGGTAACCTGGAAAATATAAAATTTTAACACGTAATTTCATACTTTTAACTTAAAGCGAAATCGTCTGCGTTACTGCATGTGCCTACAGCTTGGACTAATTTTCTATAAAGACAAGCTTCGGTATTACAGTAGTTACGTATTAGGAATTACATAGGTTATTTGATTTTTTATTGTCTGTCACTATTTATTAGTGCTTAATAAGCTATTGCATAGATATTAGCGGCCGGTGCAGCTGGTACGCGTTAGAGTGAGACAGACTTTATATGCGTGTAAGGGCCGACTTACATTATCTTAGTGTTTAGGAGAGTGCTTTAGTACAACTTGAAAGGCCTCTGAAAGTTCTTTAGCGTAGCGTTTACTAAAGCAAGTAGCGTTTACATGTTTCAACTAAAGTACTATCCTAAAGCACTCTTCTAAACACTAAGATAATGTAAATCGGCCTTTAATCTGAGTCTGGTAGAGTGGTAGATTGAAATAATATCATAGAGAAGAATAATAATTATAATTGCATAAGTTGATATAAAATGCTATGCAATAGCTTTACCGCGACAGTCCCCGAGTGCCACACGTTTTTTTATTAATACTTTAACTTTTTCATTATGTAATTCTATAGTTTGTTTGTTTTTATGTCAAGACTAATCTTTTATTGGACATGCATTCTTGTTTATAGGGTCACCTGTTAGGACATGATTGTGTTTTATGTATACGTTAATAAATAAAAACTTACAAAATATGCGGCGAATATTCAAAAATCATACCTTCTTAGTTTGTTAAGGAGTAATGGCTTATAACACGAACGAAGAGGTACAAGTTAAAGCGACATTCTTAAATAAATATAAGTAAGCGTTCCAATGCAATAAATTTTTTTTAAACAAATTAGTATTATAGCAATAGGAATAAAAAAATAATATTTTTATTAACCATTCACATTTTTGTTAAGACCCAAGTCGATAATTTAAAATTATCGCAAGTAAATATAATTAGTTCAAATCGGTCAAAACAACACGATAACCTGTTTTTCTTGTTTTTGTATATTTATTTAAGAGCGACGCCGGAGCTAGTCTTAAAAATTACCGGCGAGATGAAGCATACAAATTACGCCGCGTTGTTGTAATTGATATTATGTATTATTTTGTTTGTTCTCTCATCATCATGAACTATCAGACAAATTTCTATAAAAATATAACCGACTTAGAAATGAAGAATGAGATAAAAATGTTACACTTCGTGTTGTTAAACAATTTAAAATATTAAATGTCTTTAGTTAGGATTTCCGTTATTTAAATTTAATCCATAGCCCGGTTGACAACTTAAACAGGTATCAAATTTTACCTTTAGATACCTTATTTGATACATAGATAATATACCTTATTTTAATTAATATACCTGCACAGGTTTTACAATAATAAGTTTGTCCACGTACCTAAGATTATATATATAAGATTTTCCTTAAAGATAAATATTAAGTCTATGGCAACTACGGTAGCTACGGATACTGCCTATAATATATTATGTATTTTATTGTTAATATAATAAGTTATATGGCGAAGTGAATATAATTATACCTAGAACTTTAGAATACTTCTAGTATGACCTTATTTGTTTTGACGTAAATAACTGAGCGTTTTTCAAGGCAGTTTTTGCCGCGCACAACCACTATATGGAACCAGCTGCCCACTGAAGTATTTCCGAACCAATTCGACTTAGGGTCCTTCAAGAAAAGAGCGTACCTATTCTTAAAAGGCCGGCAACGCACTCGCGAGCCCTCTGGCATTGAGTGTCCATGGGCGGCGGTATCACTTAACATCAGGTGAGCCTCCTGCCCGTTTGCCCCCCGTTCTATAAAAAAAAAAAAAAAAAAACAAGGGGAATATCTGCTCTGTTAACTGCCTTTAATATAAAGCCAGAACTAGTTTGTAAAAACTTGGTCAATTTTATTTCTCAAGTGACGTCAAAGTGTACAAAACATAAGCTATTGGATGTTATATAGTCATTTACTTGTTTAAAAATCAAATACCAACATAATCATTTAACATCGCTCAAAGTGATGACACAAAATTGGAAACATATACCACATATATGACAAAAGGAGATGAAGTTTAGCAAGTCGTTAAGAGCACAGATTAAGGGCCTCATAGCCTAGCGGTCTTATTAAGTGGCAGCTAGGTGAGGGGTACCGGGTTCGATTCCCGGTTCGAGGGCAAGTTTTAATTTAATTTAAATTTGTCCTCGGCCTTTGCGAGGGTTGTGCGGTACCGGGCGAGTGCTTAAACCGTACATGGAGGACACAGTCGAATTTCTAAGGCAAGCACGAATTATAAAAATCTTTTATACTTGACGCTGGCTAATGCACAAACCGTGCCAGAGCCATAAAAAAAGAGCAGAGATTAGTCAGTAATATGGTTAAGGGAAAAAAACACTTACATCTTCCCATCACGTAGATACATCCTCGAGGATAAAGAACTGTATTAGCTAGACATAGCCCAACCACAGACAAAAAACTTATAGCAATAAGAAGTTTCATTATAAATTCTTGTTTCGTTGGAACAACGACTAGTACTGACCTGTCTTATTAATCCGGTCAAGCTTTATAGTATACACAGATAACATATATACGTAGGTATGTAAATGTTTTGTATGACATTGGCTTTACCTAAACAAGGAATGTTTGATATCTTTATTATACTAAAGGTTTCTAAGAAATAGCTTTTAGATTTTCAATTGTATATTTTGTGAGAAACATACGACAACCGTACCAAAAATATATTTACGAAATTAAAGCGATCATAATTATTTATAATTGGAAATGAAATTATAAAACTATATATTACCCGACCAAACGGTAAAACCTATCCTTTGGGTCCTCTTTCTTATCCTTTGGGTTACTACATAAATGTCGTATGTCCCTTTTCAATGTATATATTTTATAAACAATTTGATATATTTAGAATATATAGAGTTTTAGGGTGCGTCCACATCTGGCGAATATGCCGCGAATGTACAGCTCGCGAGCAGTAAGCGAGCTACGCGCGTGCATTTTTGTTCGTGCGCCGTTCCTGCGAAGCTCGCGCGCAGTTCGTTCGCAACCTAAGTGCCGTACGCGATCAGCGCGCGGGCGGCGCGCTCTCGGCTCGCGTCTACGTTCCGCCCACGCCAGTAAACGGAACTGTAAGCACGAGAATTGACTACGCGCAGATCGCACGCCTTCTAAGGCTGCTGCCTCGGATTTCGCGGGCAGCGGGGCGGCAGCGGCTGCGGCGCGGGAGCGAGGCGCCCAACGTATACCTGTTCTCCAAACCAGCGGGCAGATCGCGCGGCACTATAGCGGTGTAGTGTTGTGTTCGTGGTTGTGTAGTCGAGATATTTGTTTTTATTCGCGAACGAAATGTCTAAAAAACGGCGACAACATCTTTTTGATTCAAATTTATTCCTAACGCTCGATTTATTGTGGGCAAAAATATGTTATATGCAAAAATATAGTTCCATATGGGTCTCCTTTCAAAGATTGCTGAAATAATTTGCTCTTGCACGTCCGAGGTTATTTTGATACGTCACAAAAAATATGTACAGCACTATACTACAATGCATACGCGCAACGCGGGCGGTCACCGCTTGACTGGATTGCACCGCTAGTTACCCGCCGCCGCCCCGCTGCCCGCAAAATTCGAGGCAGCAGCCTAAGAGCCTTGCATGAGTTGCGCTAAAGAGGCGCACATAACCATTGCCATAAACATAACCTCAGAAATGGCTCGCGACCTGCATATTCGCGGCGCATTCGCCAGATGAGGACACACCCTTATATTAAAAAAAATAGATTTATAAGTATTTATTTTCAATATAAATTTGTAATTAAATTATAGAAAAAATTAAACGACAACCTCTGGGCCTCATATTTCTGTATCTACTTGATTCACAGTTTTTCTTTATAGACAAGTAGGTGAACAGGCTTTTGTGCCTGACGCACGCCATCCATTTTATAAGACATATCACGTTTCGTTTTTCTTCACCGTTCGAATATGCAATATCCGGACATTGTCACATGCCCAATGACTAGACAATTTCTCTGTACCATGCCTTAAACATGCCCTTTTTATTATCAATTACGTAAATTAATCAACTGATTAATATCTTATTATAAATAAACAACGTATAAAGTCGGATCGAGTCGGTAATATTTAAAACTTCAAGAGGACAAAACCAGTTATCATGTTGTGTTGACCGCCATGAACTTGTAATATTTACTGATGACACGATACTACTAATCAAGACAATACATAACGATGTAAATCTACCTAACATTTAAATTTTAGTATGAAACATTCGTGATGATCTTCAACTTCACTCGGTCTGCAGTTGTATGGTTCAAATACATTATGCGTATATTTTATAGATAATATTTCCCTTGGCAGAACTTTGCGACCCCTTTCGATTTCGGAAATTTAGGATTTTGCTTGTGGTTAACAACATGTTTGTATATCTTACATTTTGTTTGACTAAATTAAATATAAGTAACCAAGTACACCTATGAACGTCAACAGAAAATATGTTAAATATACATTCTAATTCGCTCATCAAGGGTGTAGAGCGGCAAGAAGAACTGGCAAGAAATCACAACAACTAGCCATTCAACCGAATTTTTGGAACCGATTGTCTCTATAACCAATAAAACAGATTTTGGAAGCGATGAGCGATTAAGCAGGGTACCTACTAGGTGCTGTTCGCGAGGGGACGGAAACAAGTTTTTAAAAATTGTCGCTGTCGTTTTAAAGATCTTATGTATATTTTTAAATTATATTTAACAGAGTTTTAAAGATTTTCTTAAATATCTCTCACTTGAGGTCTAATATACTTAGCTCTACATACATTGCTCGACTTTAAGTCTAATCGGACTTCCAAACAATGTTTTTCTATCACCATCAACTCGAAACGAGTCAGCTTTACTATATATGACAAACATTTACTCTTTAAGCCATAAAATACGACAGTGAGGTCTCAACAGCTATAACTACGTGTATATCATAGAAATGAAGGTTTTCTGATTCGTATAACATTTTACCTATGTTTACGTGACATAATTAACCTTCAACGACAGTTTTCTATATATTTAATGACGTCATGTGAAGACCGGGAAACAAAAGAATATACGGATGCGGTCATGAAACACGCGTTAATAGTAATAGCTGTTATTGTGAAACTTGTGCTTAAGTAATCTCTAAATGAAGACAAGAGTTACCCTATTCTTAAGTGTAGGTATTAGTCATGAAACTTTTTAGCCGACGTCGAATTCCGCCGTAGCCCATATTGTCCAAATTGAATTTATTTCTGCGTGCTTCGGTTTGGAAGAGTACTAAAGGCTGACTACGTATTATTGTATTAACAAATAAATTTGATAAATTTTGCATCTGTATAAAAAGTTTTCATACAGATGCAAAAAGGTAATCACTTCACACACAGCGGCATTAACTATAACATCGAAGATATCATGAAGCGTATTCAGGACGGATTTTATACGTATTATTATTTGTTATTACGCGAATACGATGTTCGCTTGTTTATTGGGTGTATGAATGAGCTATTTAAACACCAATCACCGGTCGTGACCTGTTTCCGATATTGTATTGTTTATATCACATTACCACGTGATGCATTTTATCTATATAGTTTAACTATACGCGACATATGTTATGTTTCGAACTTATACGTTTTTGTATCGAGTAGAGTAGCTTTCACTGGCGTTATTGTTTAAGAATTTCAGGCTCTCAAATAATGACCACCAGCTGTCAGAACATCGGGGGACAAAACGTATGTCATAAAAGCAATGTTATATTCACTTTTATTTTTAAAATTCCAAACTGAATTTCGGCTAACTATCACAAATAACGGTTTTTATATTATATATCAGATAAATCGCTACAAAAATATAATTGACAAATTTGTTACCTACAGGTATCAAATCTTTACCCCTAGATATGCATTGATAATAGACTTATATACCTGTTTTTGATACAGGTCTCATTTAATAATACGTTTGTGCTCGTAATTAAGCTTATATATGTAATAGATTTAGTTTCAGTCATTATTATTATTATTAAGTCAATTAAAATCGATTTTTGTTTATTTTTTATAATTTAATTGTTTTTATTATCCCTTCGTTATGTTATGTATGCCTATAAGCGCCACATTGAACATTGTATTTTATTGTTTTTGTAGCAATGTATCAGTGTGCCGATCGTTGGCAAGCTTTTATAAATAAATAGATTTTCCTCAAAGATAGATAACAATACACCGACATAAGTTAGATAAATTAATAATTGTTGAGTCCATGGTAACTACGTAAAATATTTTGTATATTTCTGTTAATTTGAATAAAAAAAATATATTTTTTTTAACATTGTACATATTTTGTTCGAGTAAAATAGTGGGTGTTGCGAACAAAACAAAAACTATTTAATGTTATATTTTACTAGTTTATTAATCTACAATAAATTAACTAGCCACTTAAACATCGCTGTAATCGATAGTGCCCCAGGAATATACACAAAACATGACAAATATGGTAGAATTTTAGCAAGTTGCAAGGTCACAGACAAAAAACTCATAGCAATAAGATGATAAATTCTTGTTTCGTTCGAATAACGACTGTATCTTACCTGTCTTAATACGGCCAAGCTTTATGGTATGATATACACAGATAACATGTAGGTATTCAAATTTTTCATATGACCTTAATTTTAATTTAAAAAAGGAATATTTGATATTTTAAGAACTGATAAACTAATATTAGTTTTAGCTTGTATCTATTATATATTACTTTATAGCTTTTAGATCCGTGTGACAAAACTATATAGTACCTATATAATTGAACTTACAAAAATATATAATATTTACCGGTTATATTTATCATTGATAATTCGAAAAGAAATCATAAACTATCTACCCATGGCCATACCCTATAGCAGGAGAAGCGTCAAGACACCAAGGTAGGGACATAAATGTTACCTACCCCAAATAACGTTATTGGAATAAAATTAACTTTTAGAACATATAGGTGTTCTGTCTGAATCGTTAGACCTACGCTAGACATACTGTAAAGATACGTAGACCAAACAAGACTATAACGTCACGTATTAGAGTTTATAGTCATGTTTATTAACACGCCATGAGCTGAGATCGAATCATTTATCTCAATGACGGTAAAAGAAAACATCGTACAGAAACTGGCATGCTATAGATGCTATATTCGACTGCGTGTCTCAGGCACAGAAGGCTAATTAACACTATTACAGATAACATATACATAAACCCAGGCTCAAAAAATTGTAGCGCCGTATTATGTTCTAAGGATGAATGTGAAGGTTCCAATACGCATTGGGCTAGCGTGGGGACTACATACCATTCCCTCTCGCCTAAGAAAGGAAGCTTATGGCCATTAGTGGGACAATTACAACGTGTAATTGAGTACGCTGTAGATCTCGAAGTTTATTCAAATTAAACTGAGTACAATGTGACGATTTTTACTGATAGTGCCCCATCAAAACAATTTGCCACCGGCCCCAGATGGTATAGTTACGCCACTGCTGACAATAGGTACACTAAATGGTTATTATTTGAACGTTATAGATCTAAAACGCCACAATTATTAACTTAAAGTAATAAACTTGGACATCAGTAACAAAAATACGTTTCTTCATCTAGATATACATGTTTATATTGGACCTCACTTTATCTTAAGTACATAAACTCAATCGCTTAAAAGAAATATAAATAAATCGAGAACACGATACTTCGCAAACGAGCACTTAAAAGTTCCGTTACGCAGATAAACGTCTGATAACACACGCAATTCCGAATATAAATAAATTGAAACAAAGTTTAACCTGGCCAATGACTTTTTTGATCTTAAAAAGGTCTTTTAAAAAAAAAATTTAGTATCATTCGTCAATTGTTTTATACGCACATGCTAAAGCTACTCAAATTAAGTATTTGAGGGTCTAAGTTTGATATTGATATCCAAAAGAGATAGAAATAACTCGCAAGCGTCAATGACATCGATAATTACGTCCTTTTTTTTGAAGAAACCTTTTTATTGTAATGTCTCCATTCGCTTAATATAACTACATATGTTATACACTGGAACTCCAATCGCAGTAAAATTTATTGTATTTACTCTCTTCTTACATTACATACAGATTAATTTAAACTATGTTAATTATCAACAAATGTCATCTAAGATCTATTATGTCGAATATATATTTTTGTAGAAAATACCACTCGAAAGTTTCTGTCGCTATTTCAGTTAAGCAATCTTTTAATTATGAATAAGGAAAATTCTTCTTAGATCCGATATAAAAATATAAACTTATGAAACGGGCCAATCAGTTCGAAAAGAATTTTCTAAATCGATTTCTTAACGACCGAGTTCTTAACTAAAAACATTTTAATTAACCTTACCGTGTTTTCAAGTTCATTTAAATTTAATAATAATAATTAAAACTTTTTAGATACAAGCTATTTTACATATCTATCTATGATCTAGATATTTACAATTATTATGCTACGTCTTCATGGTTAAAGTCGAAACCCGAAAGTCCCGAGTTCGTCTATTGGGAGAAACTAATTGTTTTGTGTTAATAGGTACAGAAAAATCACATCCTGAATTAAATAGTATGAAATTGATGCAAATTGAGTATGTACCATTGAATGATAACTTAGAAGCTCAAGTCTCTGCCTAGAAGAATAAAATATCTTATTTTAATTTATTTGTTATATTATGATTCCTTTACTATTAAAGGAATATATAACCTTTATTCCTGGATTATTTGAATAATAATAAAATAATTTACCTTTTTAGGTACTTAGGCCTTTTTAGGCCTTAATTGTACTCTAAACTTGATAAAATGTAATTATTTTTTTCCCTACACTCTTTTAAAACAAAAGTATTAAATTTATACTCACATGACTGACTTCAAAAATCTTTGACCATTTTGCGTAGCTGGGCCAAATTATTAACAGCTAATTTAAAACAGGCCTACAATCTTATAGGCAATTCCTTTGGGTTTTTAAAGATATTCATAAATACTAATTTACATTCTTCAGGCGCATAGTTTATGTTGGAAGGGAAAATATTTTGATGTGAAATGTTGATATTTTAAACTTTACTTTAAAATATAATTGATACCTTTATTTAATAAACAATTATAGCAGAGAATAATATAATTAAACCTTTATTTTATTGTTCTGGCAGAAATCCTAAACGAGGCATTTAATCGATTACAATTTAGTCCTGTTAAAGATGGATAAAACATTTTTTAATTTACTTTAGATTTACAATAATGAGTAAAAACCTGTGTATTCCAAATTTGAACTCAGAGTTTAAGTCGTGGAGTTAGACTGATTAAACTTAAAAGAAAATTATACTATTTGTTAATCAGATAGCAGTTTTACAACAACAAAATATTGCCTTTTAAAAACCACTCATCTCGATTTATTTTTGCTCTGAATAAACCATTAGGCGTTATCTTTTACATAAATTCTACATTTAAAATGCCTAGACCCGTTTTATGTGCTTAATTCTAGTAAAAGTACTTTTATAGATTTTATTAAGCATACAAAACAGTTTCTAGAGCAATCTCTGAGCTGCTCTATTTTGGGTGTGTTCTATAACGAACTTAATTATTAACAAGCGAAATCGATTTCTTTAAACTCTGTAATGTATAGGGAAAACCTCTTCCCTCAAAAACTAAATTAACAAACAAATATGTTATAGAATAAAATTGTTAGGCAGTATATCTTTACGACATTAAAGGTATTTTGTTTATGTAAGAAGAAAAAAAACAAAGGCATTAGTTTAAATCAGTCTGTATTTTAATTTATCAATACAATCTACTTGAGACCTTAATAGTAATAATAACACTAAACTTACATTTATCACAATAATACGATTTACGCAGGACTGTTACCTAAAGCCATGTTCATTGCGTTCAATATGTCACCGTTATCTGCGTCTATTTCCCACGCGAACAAACCACCTAGATAATTCTTTCTTACGTATTTACCTTTCTCGGTAACAGATCTCGCGTTGTCGTATGTAACAAGTTCCCCTGTAGATGGTCTGAACACATAAGGAGCTTGAGCGACGTTATCGTAGTGGAACTCCCATTTGTTTTGAGCAATTTCATTTGCAATTTCCCTGTAATCGACCACACCGTCCTGCCATGTACCCTTGCAAGGTCCTGTTGCGATCCCCGTGAATGGATTACCTTCTGTATAATTATGTACTCCAGTCCACCCACGTCCATACATTGCAACACCTACGACAATTTTCTTCGGGTTCACGCCTTGAGCCAGTAGGTACTGAACACCGAAGTCAGTAGTATAAGTTTCCTTTGAGTTCCAATCGGGAGCATACAGTGAGGTTTGATGACCTAAAGTATCATTGGACCATGCACCCTTAAAGTCATAGCTCATAACAAAAATATGATCCATGTAGGTCTGCGCAGCTTTGTAGTCTACAACTTGGATTTTGTCCCATCCAGCACTTATAGCTGATGTTAATTCGTATTTCTTGCCCATTTCAGCGGATAATTCGTTAAGCATTTCTCTTAGCTCCTTCATTAATAAAACATAGACTTCACCATCTTTAGGACCACCAAGTGTCGGGTTTGCGCCCTTACCTCCAGGGAATTCCCAGTCTATGTCTACTCCATCGAAAAATTTCCAGGTTTGAAGGAAGTCTTTTACTGAGTCAATGAAACGCGCTCTCTTTACCTTGTCATCGAAGAAGAAGAATGGATCAGCGAGGGTCCAACCACCAATAGAAGGAAGAATCTTAAGATCAGGTCTCGCTTGCTTTAAAGACATCAGTTGGCCAAAGTTGCCTTTGTATGGTTCGTTCCATGAAGAAAGTCCCTTTTGTGGTTTTTGTAGCGCAGCCCAGGGGTCGTGAATGGATACTTTAAAGTCTTCTCGGCCACTGCAAGATCGCTGTAACGCTTGGAAACTTCCCTCGATTTCCTTCAAACTGTCGTTGATTCCGTCTCCACCACAAATCGGGATAAAACCGTACAAAAGATGAGTTAAATTCGGGATTGGTATACGGTCCACGGGATACTTTCTTGGATAAACTCCCCACTCAACAAAGTAAGCACCAACAACCTTTCCTGACGTCTGTTTAAATGGCTTATGTTTTTCATCCAGAGTGTAATCTAGGGGTGGTAAATGGCTACCATCTGTGTCGGCAACAACAATTTCTGTCGGATCACTGGAACTGCAGCCGTCTTTATTACAAAGCTGGACTTCCATCATATAGCGACCACCTTTCTTAATTTTAAAAGTAGCTGTACCAGCAGCCCTGGAATCCCCAGACCAGTATTCTTTTCCATCCAATAAAACCTTAGCTGAATCTGCTGGATCTCCAGACCATACATTCCATGTAACTGTGACGTCAGCTGCATCTTTCCTTGTTACAAGCTGGTTATAAGCTGTAGCTGCTTGGTTGACTTCGACGATAGCGAAGGTCCGTTCACCCCATCCTAGCGTCGGTTTGCCTGGAGGTCCACACTGCGCGATTGCAAAAAGGCTCAAAAAAGCCAAACACAGCGCCTGTTGACTCATCCCGATTCCTATAAAAATAAACAGTATCAAAACTTAAGCCCCGCGAGTTTCATCGGAGCGTTGGAGGTGCACTGATCTCTCATCTCGTTGTAATCTTATTTATATGAGGGGTAGAGTAGGCCAACCGTTTAGGAGCCCGTATGGAATGTTGTAGAGGTGTTGAACGTAATAAAAATCGTTAGCACAGTTACCTATGCCGGTCATTGGGTCGGTCAAGGTGACAGATCACTTTATTGTCTCCCAAATGATCTGTTTTGTGCGACTAATGGGCCGAACCCGTTATGACTAATTTAGAGCACGTTATCTTTAAGTTTCATATAGACATTAGTGGACTATGTTCGTAACGTATCTTAGTTAAATAATTGTCTTGCATTAGCGCCCTTAAAATAACAAGTCCAAAGAAATTTATTACGACTTATCAATCCATACGCTTAAGTAATAGCCAAGACAAATTGTCTTGGCTATTATTATTAATTATTATATAGAATTTATACAAATGTATTTTAAGTATAAAGATAAATATTTAAATTTATTACTCACGTTTACCTTTCCCAAACGAGATATCATATAAACCACTTTATTTTAATTTGATTGTTATTATCTAATTTGGTCTACTGCGGTTGATACAAAATATCTAATTAGTTATTTAAATAAACGAACTATCACTTTCAATGACTCCTATTTTCTCTGTAAATATTATTAAATTAATCACAGTTTACGTTATGAAGTGTTTTTATTAGTAAAAAGATATGTTATCAGATTAAATGATGATTGTAATTCCAAGTTTTTGCTAGATTATCACTAGGCTTTGCGTATTTTTATCTACTCATTTGAACACTATAAAATTTTACCTAGTAATTTTTGTTTGAAACTTTTCACCGTTAAATGTTAAGTAAAATTTGTTTTTTATACCAACAATAAACTTAATCACAAATCAAACCAAATAATTAAGGTATATCAATATGTAGTCCAAATCTATACATTTCTTGAAAAATTATTTGACCATCCATTTTTAAGTTTCATTACAAGAATTAAATGTGTAATCAAATGATATCAAAGTGAAATTTTAAAACGACGAAAGAAATTCCAAGCTTCATTTTACAAATCTCATTGAAGACACGCACTATTTTTCATAGGTGTTTTGTTATTTAAAGCTAAAATATAAACCATATTTTTATAACAAAATAATTCTCAAGTAATCTATTTCACACAATGGTGGTTATAATGGTATTAATAAAAAATACAGTGTAACTTTATGTTATAATTCTTCATATAGAATCTTTATATAATGTGTTACGATGATATAACATTTAAAAGAAAAGTCTAAAACAACTTGCAATACTTTATAATAATTGAATCAGCTTTTAGCTATTATTCTTTTGTTTTATCAGTATACCTACAAAGACTATAAAAGTTCTGAATTCTGACACATGACGCATACGTTTTTGAGAAACGGAAATACAATTGATAAGATTTAACCGGCCAACTACAAAACTTGGATACGATTACTCCAAACCCTTCTTTAAAAACAAATATGACGCATTTAACCGCATGTGTCACATTTGTAACAATTAACAATAAGAAAGTATACAATTTGCATACAATCGCTGGGCGGGTTTTCAAGTTCAGGTCATTAACCCGCAATGCATATTGAGGTCCAAGTCAGGCCAAAAGAATTGAAAAAACTGGTTTAAATAAGAGCTGATAAATCCATCGCTTTAAATAGTGAAAGGACCTATCTGCTGGGTACATTATCTGTATGTACCTTCTCCTATTTGTACCTTTGGAATTATTGAATATTTCTGATACTTGTGATGACAAAAACTACTGGCGGCCTCGCTTTGCACGGCCGAGTTAGTAATTTTAAAATATTTTGGAAATACTACTTTACTTTACCCATAGCGCTTATATAATGTTTAATTTCCAGAACCTCCACCTTGTGCCATAACCGGTTAGCATTAAAAAAATGGTTTGGTTCTGTATTTACTTCATTTTTATAAATATAGTTCAGACTTAAGGGTGAGTGAAGAAGAATACATGATATTTAACATCTCCGTCAAATAGCCTCTTCTCACCATTGGTGAGGAAAAGGCTATGTTAAGTTAAGCTAAGTTTTCCACTCCCATCTACACCTCGGTAAGTCATGTAGAGACGTGATACCTGCGTCAGCAGGGAGTCAAGCAAACGGAAGATTGGAGGTCTGGCTAGACGAAATGGCTAAGCCCAGATATCGAGCACAAACACATAAACCATTGTACTATATTCCCTAGAAATCAGTGGAGCTAAAGACAGTGGAGAGTGGGGCAAATTGTGCGGCCCCACTAAGGTCGTCTTCGAAATAAAAAACTGAAGTAGATACTTTAGACATACCCGTGACAGATTGTATAGTTCAGTGGCTAATATAGTTAAAAGCAAATAATTCTATAGTTTAATATTATCAACGTACAAATTAATAAACAGAGCTTTGATAACACTAAATCCACTAAAATCTTAGATCGTAGACTTGTGGCATTGCAAGGGGTGTACAATTATTAAGTTTTATTAATCTTATCGTAAAGGTTGCATCCTCGACATTAAGCGACAGTCGTGTTTCTATAAATTATCGTCGACAACAAAACGTTTAATTGTTTTGTGTTATTGCAGCCGGATTTCAAATGCCTGATTAGGTTCTAATTGGGCCCTTATAATTTTAGAAGCTTCTAATTTTAGTGTAGACGAATTGATTTCGGAATTCGCCAAATCAATGAATTTTAATTGGCAAAGTTTTACAAATTGTTATTTTGGTATTAAAACACTTCTACTAAATAGATACTGTTTACAACTTATATTTTAATGACCCGTATTGCCTGTCACTCATACATCATAAATAAAATTCATTTTTGATAATGTTAAGGACATTGCTCATTTTTGACATTTTTTCATACAAATACGGGCTTGTTTCGACATAATATATAGGCCCATACTTGATTTACACTTCAGACTGAAATAAACAAGAGCACAAATCTAGTTATTTTTGTTTATAATAAAAATAATGGATTTTATATTATCGCTTTTTATTTTAATAAAAAACTTTTAATAAATTTACAGATTTTATTATAGTTTTTGTTTGTAGGACTTACTTACTCCAGGAACAAATATATATAATTATTTAGTTTAAAAACTAATTTTGTGGAGAGTCTAAAGAAACCCACCTTGGCTGACTAGACTTTTTGACCCGTTTGTATATTGGTATTTGCCAAATTGTATTTATTTGTGATGAAATGAGAAGTTTCGTATAAGACCCGGCGAACTTCGTACCGCCTAACATGACAGTTACGAAACCTATAAAAAAATTATATAAGTTTTTTTTTTCTTTTCGTCTTTTTAACAATTTTTCTGAGAATCGGTCCAGCCATTCTCGACTTATAAGTGTTCCAACAAACCTGACTTTTTTCATATTATACGAATGGGAAATATTTTTATCAAGGTTTTAATTAGATTTTAGTTAAGATTATAGGCGATATGATTAAATTTGACTGTTGTACAACATGCAAGTCTAATAGATGTAATAGTAAGATTAGCAACGCGTGATCGATCATAACAATAACTGTGCTTACATCTTTATTCCAGTTTAGAATTAATACATCACGATTTTAAACTGACAAGCTTTTAATTTATCACATAACTGTATTGTTTTTAAATAAATACGGTATTCATAATAAAAATGCCTATGTAGTGTTCAATCTGTATACATATTGTTATTCCCTCAAATTTGAAACATAGCGCGAGGTTTTAATAACGCACATTGTACTGTTTATAACTAATAACTGTTTAAAAATACCGTTAGATGTCCCTTTGCGATTGCGAACATATTCAAATCAATTAATTTGTTTAAGTTTAATCCTTATTTAAATGGGATAAGGTTGTTTTTATGATTTCACGGTCAAAGTCAATGATCTTATATAAACAGCATTGAACTCGTTTGCATTTTTACATGTGTAATATACTGCAATATTGATTTGCTTGTCAATGTAATGTATTAAGCTTGGTATTATGTTTTTAAGGGGCTAAAGTCTTATAAGCAGACTATATTATTGTCTTGGAATTATAAAAAAGATTCATAAGTTCTTCTCTTAGATTTTCGAGCCTCCAATAGGAGTGCAATTTGATGACAGGTTCTTTAGGTGATTTAAAAATCATATTTTGTTTTATTTTAAACAGTTAATTCTAATCTATGAAGTACCACAATCGTTTCGCTTAATTGTGATTGTCAAACGAAACGATGGATCGCGTGTCTCTGATTGGTCTTGAGATGCTTTGTTGTGATTGGTCACCATCACTACAAAGTGATGACATATATGAGATATATAAAGCAGAACTACCACGTTTTTCATTTATTTTAAAGGCAGAGAAGATAAGGGGAGTGTTTTTGACGTTTTCGAATAGAGACTCCAAAATCGAGTTGAAGTAAAATGTCGTAAAACATTTCAACGGCGCGCCTATACGGTGATACCTAGTTTATAATAGAAGTTGTAAAATGTAATTACGGCCATTTTCATAATACGACACTACCGTTTGAACTCTACCTATGTACTTTACAACAAACTTTAGCTTTAGCTGATATAATATGCTTTTTGATACAATCGTGTAATCTAAACCAATGTGTGATAAATAATTATATTGTAACTGGCGGCATTTCACGTTTTGTATTCGTGTAAATTGTTAACTTGTTCGATATTTGTGTACTACACAAATAGAGCGTTGTTTGATTTGAAATATCGACTTTTACGGGTCAAATTGATTATACAAATATTTGAACATAGATAAAACATGTAAAAAACAAATATACGTTTTATTTACCGGCAGTATTATATTTAAATCTAGAATATTAATTAATATGGTAACACTAATCTGAAACTGTCGAGAAGTTGCGACGTTGCTTAATCAATTTCTTTGGATATAGAACTATATATTTGGAAAATAATAAAATGCCCATAGCAGATTCGCCTTTTTATATAAGAGCACATTTCTTAGTTAATTAAATATATAATTGAAATATGTTCGTATTTGTATGTTACTATGTGTGTATGTATGACTCAAAAATAAACTTTATTATTATTAAATAAATAATGTTACCTCCTCCAAGAATATATTTTTTTTATTGTAAAATTGGACGATACGTATTGCAAGGTTTGACTTTAGTTGTTTATATAAAAGCGCCATTTTGAATTAATTATAAACTTGACTTATTGAGATTATACATAGCAACCGCTTCCTTAAACAAAAAATTGAACCAAACTTTTGAAATGATCTTATTTACTTTTATTTATGTCTGTGAAGCTAAATTGTAAACAAATTGGATTACCGAAACTACCATGTTTTAATGTCAAAAAAATCGGTAATAAGTAAGGGGAGGCTTATACTTTTTCCAATCTTACTAAATAGTTACGTGAATAATTTTAATTACCGGTTTCGCTTCGCGGTCAAGGGTGAAAGATGCCGTTTGAGGTTATTGTAATAATTAAATTTTTTGAACCTTCTAAATACGGTAGTAAATAGTATGTAATATTCTATGTTGGCACACTAGTTAATCTCTTTGGCTTGACTTTGTTTTAGTTTTTATAAAGAAGAAATGAATAAGGATAATTTTGGATAAATAATTATTTGCTTCGCTCTTGTTAGCGGTAAAACTTTATGATTTTTAATCTATGGCCATACTAGGGATACCTTTTTTATAATTAATTCCGCAACTTTTTTATTTAAAAAGTTTCTAAACGAAGGATTAGAAATGCTAAAATGTTAACGGTATCCTTTACGAGGTAATAAATGTCCAAACTGCGTATTGATGTGATTTTTAAAGAATGCACTAGTTTAAACTAAATGTGGGTCAAAAAACTAGAGCAGCAACTAGCATGAATAAACGCCGAATAAATTAATTAACATAATATATCGAACAATACAAACAGTTAAGTGAAAAAGTGTTTTAAATATCATAAAAATACGCGCGTTGATAATACAATGATTAAATAATCATTAAAATGTCATTAACAACCATCATTTGGAATTATTTTATTAATTTTTATGCATTTCGAAAAGTCGTACTAATAAGTTATTGTTCCAATAAATCAAAGTAAAAAATACAGGAATAATTAATAATGTAATTTTTTCGATTAAAAATTATAAACATGGCAATATTTAAATGTGGTTTTTCATGGATTATTCTATCAGTGTAATACTAAAATATTTTAACTTAAAATAATGTTTACGTTAAATTAAAATAACTAAACAGATTTTAAACACTTTTCTTCCCTAATGTACCGCCAAAATATCCTAAACAGTTATATTGTAAATCTTATTTGGGACTACGATAACGTTCTAAACTTTGTAAAACGGATTTCTCACTTAAAAAAGCACTTTTTCACCGCACTGTACCAAAATATACGTACTTACTTTATTATGTATATATGCAACCACCTGCGCGAGCGCCGGTCTTCCTACAACTGGGCTCTATGTCTCTTGTAGATCTTAATGATTCAAGGGACTTAGGACATTAGTATTGCACACGCGTCTAGCACCCTGTACATACAAACATACCACTTGCCATATAGTGAGGCATCCAATATGGCGGAAGTTACGAAGAATACAACGAGTCAATGTAAAAACTTACAGTAATTTGATTATTTAGATTCTGTCTTTATATTGACTATTTATTAAGATACGCGTAGTTTATTAAAAATATTTAAAACATTCAAATATCGTTGTAATTTTTCAAAAGGAAAGTATAATATGTATACTGTAAATTGTTGGCGTAGTGGCTTTAGCGTGCAACTCTCATCACTGCGGTTGTAGGTTCAATCCCTGGCTGTGCACCAATGGACTTTCTATCTATGTGCGCATTTAACACTCGCTCATACGGTAAAGGAAAACATCGTGGGGAAACCGGCATGCCTTAGACCCAAAAGTCAACTAGCTAAGTTGTAGCGCCATTCGTATACTATAAATATAATAATCAAACAAATGCACTTTCTATATCCAATCGTAAATGATACGGGCCGTAGATTTTATCATATAAAAACAACGTATATATGCGTAAAAAAATGCGTAGGATTTCCGTCTGGTATTTTTATATAGACGGGCGTTAGTGAAGTGTTAAAATTAAATCTAGTAACTCGAAACAATATTTGAATAAATAACGAGATCAAATGACCCGTCTACACTGAACAAAGGTTTGCTTCGCATGACTGCCGCTACGCAATTTATGAACAATTTAAATCTATTATTTAATCATGCTTTTACTTGTTTTTGATGCATTTGAAGTATTTTTATAAATAATTTAGATTCGTTACGTTAGCAATTCAAATAAGGTACTTGTTGAACTAACATTATTTATCGTGTCTAATTTGTATCCACAATCTACATATGAATTTATAGCAAGTATTATTAATCATATATACTTACTTTCTTTTTAATCCATTGTAATATTTGACGCCAATTTTAATGTGTATATTCTAGTGTATTGTATCATACTAGGTCTTTGTCCGCTGTTGACAAGCGATGCACGCACTAACACACGGAAACTACATTGCAAATATTTTTCCTTCAACAAAACAATGTTTATTATTACTGTTTGATGTAGTCTTATCCTTACTGAACTCCTATAACTTACAATGGAACTACTTCATTTTATTAGGTACATATAAATACAATCCTTGTCCCAGATTGTAAAATGCATTATTGCGTCTGGGTTAACTCAAACATAAAAATGAATTATTTGGGCCGTTCATTAATTATAGGAACTAACTTCTGAAGGCCTCGAATACTAAAATATTTCTGATAAGGAAGAAGTACTTCATTCGGCGTCGCGTCGCGCATCACAATTAAACAGACAAAGACAATCTATGAACGTCTGTTTACGGAAACTATTTATTGTTTATGTTTGTAATCTATTTAAAACAAAAATCATTGATACAGTAGCTAGACCTCAAAACTAAATTATATATTTACAATATCATAAAAGATGAATAATTTTATTAGCATTTTTCAAATTTTTTCTCACCTTGTTTAGTCTATACGTCATATTACGTCAATAATAATTATTCTACATTTCTTAAACAAATAATTAGAGAAATTCAAAAGAAATCCAGTGCCATTCGTAAACTACGTGATAAGTAATGTGATAATTTCTGACCATAAACAATACTTGCCGTCAAAACCGCCACGGAGCATCCGCTAAGCCGAACGCTGCCAAAGAGAATTTAAATTTGAATATATCATAGAGTTTCATAGCATTAAATAAAAAAACTCGTTGAAGTACTAAAAATTAATTTTGTAACATTACGTTATTAAAGGAAAACCAATTTGTATTAGTCAGTTACTATTGTTTTCCTAACTTTAATACCTTCCAAATCCATGCTTATTTAATATGTTCCTCTTTTGCTAGTTTAAAAATAAGGTAAAATAATATAACCTTAAAAATCATGGATAGTTTTTACTCCAATAAACCTAAGGAGAAACATTTTTCATAGGTTTTACTGACATTACTCTCTGGAACAAGACTAAAATAAATCAAGGAAAAGTATGTAATCGATATCTTTGTCATAGAATGGTAGTATCAGCATCCTCTCATGTCTAAATCTTCTTCAAGTTTTTAATCATAAATTTTATATTTTTTTTAATTTACTATATTATCATGCATATATGGAAATCTTTACATTAGGAAAAAAGCGATACCATGACCACTAATAGCTGTTATATGTAATAAGATAACATACTTCAACCTAAATAAGATTGTCGTCTACAGGGCGTCCCAAGACATCAAGGGAAAGTACCTTATTTTTATTTCATTTTTCATGTTTGAATATTTACGTTACTACGTTTACGTTTAGTTGGAAATAACCGAAAACAATCGATTGCGTAACATTCCAATAGGCAATAGGATCTCTTATCAGTTACCAAACGTCACGTCTCGTTATGCGTACGTCGGATAGCGCTAATAAGCATTTACCGCTCACATCACTAATATCATTTTGGGTATTGTGACCACGAATTTGTTCTTTCTAAGAACTGTGGTATGGATAGTATGGGAACAGCTTTTGGGCTCTTTGAACTGAATATCATTTAGAAAAGTCATGAAAAATAAGAAAAACGAGCATAGTAATTAGAATAAAGCTTTTCAATGTACTGTTACTAATGTTACTACCTGTACTAACATTATTCAAACTTAGGCGCCCACTAAAGTGCAGCGTACAAGTGTGTCAAAGATCGATGGGACGATGTATGTATGATAGGGAAGAAAATAATAAAACTTTAGAAAGAACACCTAAGTTACAGATGTTACAATAAAAATAAATAAACGTAAATGGAAATGGGCGGGGCACATGGCAAGAGGAACAGAAAAGTTTTTTTTTTATATACATGTGTCTTTACTAAGACATCATGGAACATTACAATCTAGCCTAACTTAAGACTAATAAGTAATTTAAGTCTAACCTAATTTACTAATAAGGATGTTTACATAAGAAAGTGTCCAATAACACTACTTACAGTCTCTATTAAAGGGAAGACACTCTTTTCTTGTGTTCTATTTTTTTTCTTTCACTCACTGTGTATTTAGTACTGGCGTGCACTAACACTAATTCACTAGTTCAAATGGTTTTGTCCTTTTAAATCTTCTCACTAGGCCAGTGGTGTCAAGGAGTTGAATAGAACATGGCAAGAGGAACAGAAAAGTGAAGCAAGAATGTACTGAACTGGTGCCAAGGAAAAAGAGGAAGATAACTTAGAAGGTGGGTAAACCAAATTAAGCAGACAGCAGGTGGTACATGGCATAGAGTGGCACAGTGCAGACAGGAATGGCGGGATTTTGACGAGTCCTTTGCAAAAAAAGGGCACGAGATAGAAATATAAATGAGTGAGTGAGAGAGTGAGATGAGTGTGTAAGTGTACGTGTCTGAAATAAAAGGATATTATTATTAAGAAATATGGTACCCTTTTTTGGAAAAGCAAAGCCAAGTTCATTTAAATATCAATAAATCTCAAACTTAAGCCGTAGTCACATTTATTGAATTGTTTTATCACTACCAGTTATGCTTTGAAGAATAACCTTTTACCTTACGTTTTAGCCCTGGTTTACTAAACATGAAGTAAAAAACATTGCCATATATAATGTCTAGATGATGTTGGTGTTTGAAAAAGACGTCAACATTTTATTGGGAGAATTAAACAAGCACTTTTCTTTGTTTATTAATCCGAGCGCGGAATTTGGCCGCGTTTTATGGGTAAATTCCGTCATTTTACATTTATTAGGAAAATCCCATAAACTAACGATGTCCATCTTAACACTGGCACTCTTGGCCTGACATATATTTTACGCCTTATATATCCTCTGAAATCCTCAATCATAGCCACCCCATATGCAGTAGTTAAGGTTGCAGCGATTCATATTAACGCCAGTGTTACGTGTCGCGCTAAGCGCTACAAAGCGTAGGCGTCTAACGGTTACAGCGACTGCAATTTGTGAACACACAGCGTTCAGTGATCCATTTTAAAACGTACATTTTGTATATACACTCTACAACGTTTTACAAGGGGTTTGGCCTCAGCTTTTTACCTTTGTTTCATTAACTATTTATACAAGAAATTGGGTAAGTAATTAGTCTATTAGAATAAATAAATTAATACAAAAACAAATAAGCTCACACTGAGATGCATGTTTCAATAACACTTGATATTGTATCTGATACGTGAAATTGAGAATTAAGAAGGTTGTTTTTCATTTTATATTTTTACGAAAGTGTATAAGTATGTGTATCTAGGGGAGAGGCCTATGTTCAGCAGTGGACTTCAAGAAACTGAAACAAAAAAACAAACGAAGTGGGTAAAAGAAAATCACGTACGGTACGTTAAGACTAATCGACACTATACTGCCGTTTACCGTCCGATCTCGGTCTGGTAAATTATTTAATAAAAAACTATATGTGTCCGTATCCAAATTATATACCTACGATAAATATTTCACCCGAGACTGGACCAAGAACGTATGTGATCAGCCGGAGTACAACTTAAAGAGACTTGTACTGGACGGGGTTACATAAAAGTCGACGTTTGGAACATTCTAGCGATTCTAGTCGTAGATAGTCGTTTTTGATAGCGAATAATAGGATGATTTCGTGCCGTATGTTTTCAAAGTACTTAGCGCAGTTATGACTATTTCAGTGCACTAATATTATTCCGTTTAGCCAACAAACGCTGTTCCTATTTACTCGCTACAATTGTACTCTCACTACTAATAGAAAACAATTATTTTAATCTAATTCATGGCGGGGGGTAGCATAACGCGCTGCAAATTTCTCGTTTCGAAGGCCAAGACACTTTTTGGTAGCAGTGCCAGCGGAGTGAGTGAATGGGGATCAGCTTTGCCTGCCTTCAGCTCCTACAACTAAGCCAAGTCAACAGCTTTGTAAACTCGCTTAAAAGAATATTAAGGAGTTATGGAAAACGTGGTAAATAGAACAGAGAAGACAGAGTTACAAATGATGATGGCGGTGCGTGGCGTGTAATGATAGGAAATGGAGAAGAATGCGGGAGCCACTTGGCTAGCGTTGTAAAAAAAGATTTGTAATTAACCTACTACCAGTTCCCAAATCAAGGGCTTAGAGCCCGGCTATATATATATCATTATTATCAGGCTTTTATTATTAGTAAAAGGAAAATTGAAGATAAACACTTTCACATAAAGTCGGGCTATTTTATATTGATAACGTAAGTGTGTTTGATAAAGGTAAAGTGTGCTACTTAATACATATTGCCATATCTCATACAACGATAATATTTCTGAATGTTATAATGTATACACATTAGTAAAATAGCGCAACAAAGATATATAATTATGTAACCTTTCTCTTTTTATATAATCCATCGTCGCCGCAATCCTTGAACCTTGGAAGAATATTAAAAATTAAAAGTATACTGTAAAGTACCTATGCAAGGAAATATTGGATACTATTGATAATAAAACCACTGTAATACAATGTTTTTCACAAAGCCTAAAAAATAAATAACTTCTAACGCCTTCACAAGCTTTCTGGCAGTGTAAGTGTCCATACTCCAGCTGGTTTGCCCCTGTCAAAAAAATATAACATATACGAAACGTACGTCATCATTACTATTAGTTATTAATAATAATAATAACTGCCCCCGCGAACTTCGTGTTGCCTTAATTTTACTTAGTAGTTTGTAGTTTTAGCAGCTACATACCAACACATGGAACATTTTGATATGCTAACCCATTGGAGACTGTTCGCTTTTCCGGAATAAAAACCTAATTACTAATATATTTTTCCAATTCTCTCTCTATTAAAACCTTCCTCAGAGAACCTGTACTAATTACGCAGGGAAAAAAAGGCCGTTGAGGGTCGCACGCCAAACTATCTAGGCTAACACTGTTCTTTTACCATTTGTCTCACATTGTTTTTTTTATAGGCCAGTATGTATTTAGCCTAATACAAACGCATTTTCCATTGTAATGTTTATGTAACGTTTGCAAGTACCGATTCAAGCCTTACAACGATTACGCAATCAGATTTATAGATAAAGTTTAGTAGCGTTGTTAGTAATTCAAAAGAAAATGTATGAATACCATGTTTTTATTTTGCTATTTAAAATTCTGCAGCAATCACTTAGAAAAACCAAAATCATGAAGTATCACAATTCGCTGTTATTTTGGTTGTACAGCGAATTGTAATCTATCTACAACTTATAAACTAACAATACTACCAAAACTTGCTGAAATTTACCGTCAAAAACAACCAAATACCCATTCAGATATTATCCTTAACCATACATGATGATAAATCTTCAAAAACATTCTGACGGGAAACTGATTTGGTCGGTACACTTAAACTTTATTAAAATAAATAGGTAGGTAATAGGTAGGTTAAGAAAACTGTACATACTGTATATTTAATTGTTAATAAATGATTAAATAATTGTTTTAATAAATGATATATTCAAATTAATTGATAACGCTTTGTGGAATACTATGTCAAATATCCCGCTACATTCCAAGAAATCTGCAGTAATCGAAGTAATGTCCTATTTATCGTACCGTATTGAAAGTGCACTAGAAACTAGACTTGAGGATCTACAAACTTTGCAAAATAAAATTACAAAAGCTTTATTACATGATCATACAATAACAAGAATATTTTGTGTCCAAAATTTGTTCAGATATCATGTCTTTGTCCTCTTGTATACACACCCACACACAGACACAACTACGTCCGTCCATATTAAGTAAACGATATCAAAAAGAAAAATAAAATGGCAGTCGGGTGTCTAGGCGAGCAAGCTATATTATGCTATATTTAGGCTGATCGGTTTTAAAGAAAGCATTGTTAAATGCCTACTTCGAACTTAATCCGCTGTTTGGCTGGTAATTTTTTTTCTGCTTAACAAAAATTTCTGGTATTTATATTGTATTTTTTTACTTGAACTTGTATTTTTTTTTTTTCTATAATACTGATGATTACCTAAATTGTCATACATTTTAGATAAAAGAGTTTGTAACATTTACCGTAAATGTAGTACGATGTAGTAGTAGTATGATGTGGTAAACTTAAATAAATAAATATGCAAGCTATGACTTACAGCAGACGCATGAATAGCCTGTCTGCGTCCATTAAGGTCCCACTGCAAACAAATAAATAACGTATAAATGTTTCTGTGTAAATTTTTTTTTAGAAATAAAGATTCTTTCTATAACCCTTTTTAGATGTTACTGGTCCTGTGATCGATTCCCGACGACACATACTGCCTCCAATTGAACGAAATAACGATTAAATAACATTATTAGTATTTGTACTTTTACGTCTTATTAATTTGATGTCTTTTTTATTTTACGTCTGTATGTCACTGAACTCCTCTTAAATGGCTGGACCGATTGGAATTAATTTTTTTGTAAGCGAATGGGTGGCGCCCTAGATGATAAAGATTCATAAATCAGGCCGGCAGATGGTGCTACATATTTATCTATACAGCAAATAAAAAACAGATATACGATATATAAATCTTCTGTGAATGTGTTCGAATAAAACCTCTAAACAATCAGATTTTGTTGAAATTTTTTGTATGTTCTTGTTGAGTCGTGAATGATTAACATTATTAGATATCTTTTTTTGTATGGAAGACGTGTGTACAGGTCAACGTCTGTCTGGATCCGCCAGTATATATATTTATCTATGCACTCACGCCTCTTTGCCGAAGGGATAAGAAGGATAAGGGAAAGGAAGAGACCACGGTCCTACGGTCCTGACATCTCGCTTCATCCACTTTCATGAAATTCACCATGCATGCTCGTCGGATATTACATGATCCCGTCTCCAGTACGTCCTTGATTTGTTACGACCCGACCTCACCATCCACGGTTGCCTTGTATATCCTAATCGTAAACCGCTTCGCATTCATCATTTCTACGTGGCCAAACCACCTAAGCATTCCCTGTCGTATCCTTTTCACGACGTCCTATTTTATCCCACAATGCTTACGTATATCGTTATTGCTACCCTATCACGCAATGTTACACTACACACACTTCTTAATCATCACAAAAATAATTTAATAATTTTACTGTTCAGTTTACTCTCTTACATAATTTAATTCTGTATTATATATATTAGTGTTCCTATTTAGGAAACTTGCGGATCGGGTGTATAATGTGGATATAATGGAGAGAATGGGTTCCAAGCATGAATCTGAGGCGGAATTCACATCTTTTGGAATCTCCAACTTGGTTAGCGAGGCGCCACTCACAAAGTTAAATTCATTTAGGTAATACAATGCACACTTATGAACGTCAATAAAGAAATACATATTAAATGCTAAATAGTTCCACTTTTACTTTTACTGCCAGTTCTCAAATTAAGGGCGAGAAGAACTGGCAATAAAATCCCGGTCTTTTTTTTTAATCGCCAAGTTTTTGAAGTTATATTTCTTCTGGGGCGTTAGGGAAAAATGAAGAGAGTAGATTTTTTCTGCTGTTAGTGTCGTTTTTTCTATAAACGTAGAATAAGGTGAAAGATGAAATTTTTGAAAAGATTTTCATCTTGTTACGCCAAAGAAATATAACTTCTAACGCGTGTACATAAGTACATATACGTTTTTTTGCTTTACACAATGTTTGTATACGCGAGATGTAATCATCATGTAATAAATAAGATTTCTATTGAGGTAGACCTATATTTTGTTTGTACTCTAGCTTCACAAAAGCTGCATGTCCTATTATAACTTATATATTGTTTTTAATAATTGTATTTTTTCCTGTAGAATTATCCGTGTAGGTTTTATTGTGTAGTTCTATCGTATTCCTAATAACTGTAAAGCTATAATAAATATGTGGAAAATAAATAAATAAACTCATAGAGTTCACAACCCTTTCTAGCGAAATGGAATTAACTGAGTTAGTAAATCTAATGAATTAATTATCTAAACGACATATCGAATTAACCGCAATCGAGTTATAACTGAATAATCGATCAAAGTTGCGATTACATCGGCGAGATCAAAAAACTTTTCTCATTACGAAGCGTCGCTCATTTGACAACTTGAAGCTTACTCTGACAAATAAATCCCATCTTGAAATTTTCATAGAGCCTTCACTGAATTGTAGACGGATAGACGTAGCTAATTATCTTATAATAAAATCTATAATCAGTGTGTAAATTACCTCTATGAAGCTACGGTTTCCTAGAAAAGCGGTGCCGTTATCTAACGGCCGTAATGTAACGTTGGGTGACGTCACCCATACTTTGTCTATAAATAAAATCGGAGTAGGTTTTCTAGAGAACGTTGAATGTCACCGTGACGTCAAATAGCGCTAGGGTATTTGTAGCTATAGTAATTTGCATGATGGCCGTCATAGCGGTAATAAACAGTAGTTCAACGTTTTTCGCGTGTAGCGAAAGCGCATATTTAATTAATACAATGACTTGGACGAGCGAAAATGATGAACAATTAATTGATTTTGTTAAAAATAATGAAGAGTTGTACGATATTAAATTTAAAGAGTACAGACAAGCTCAGATGAAGCAAAATCTGTGGAACGAAATTGGAATTACACTTCAAAAACACGGTCGCACTACTGACGTAAAGACGGCCGTTATTAACAACCGTAAAATGACGGCCGGCACCGCTTTTCTAGGAAACCGTAGCTTAACAATACAAGTTTTTAATTGGTTTAAATTTAATTTTACAAATGTTTGACTTCCAATATAACCTGGACTCTCAGTTTAGAATAAGAAAGATAAGAATAACAATACTTAAAAATAAATTAAACAATACGAGTTAAAGCGTTTCTATTACTTCTGTTACTGTAATACGTAGAACCTCTATAAGTCGAACATCAAGGGAGACGCCAAAAAATTCGAGTTATAGAGTTTTCAACTTATGGAGGATTTCGACTTAGGTGGATTTTGATTCGACATAAAGAGTTTGAGGTTTATTCTTATAAATTTCAAAGGGAATCAAAATTGAACACCTGACACAAAGCAAGTAAACACGTGTTTCCATGAGTCATAAATTTATTATTGCATACTCCTAAAATGTTTTCTAAGAAACAATAGTGTACTCACATTGTCGGCAAGTTCTTAAAGTCGGTAACTTATTTTTGTTCGAACAATAGTGATAATAATTTCCAAATGATCAAGTTGTAAAATAAAACGTTCCTATGTTCGAGATACAGAGGTCAAATTTATTTTTCGAGTTATAGAGTGAAAACATGTACAAAAATGGCTTGGAGGGACTCGGTGATTATTTCGATTAACAGAGGGTCAATATTTCAAGTAATGGAGGTTTTGGTGTTTTAAGGGAAGGGTACAAAACATTTTTTCGAGATTTGGAGGTTTTTGACTTATCGAGGTTCGACTTAACGAGGTTCTACTAAACATTTATAAATGTTTAAATTAAAATACAGCGTTAATGAAAAATGGGAAACAAAAAAAATAAGTGCAAAGTAATAACCAAATCTGTAGACATTTCCATATAATAGGTTGGGGAAAAAGTTTCTTCGCATTTTTTAAGAAAATTCAAAACATTTTTTAAAATAGTTTATTTACATTTGACTAAAGTATGTAGGTACCATTTTGTTCGATATTTTTTTGCCATCATTTAGGTAGGGACATGATCCCATTGCTACAGAAATTTTGGGACTTCTGATCAAAATACCGCGACAATTGGTTTTGGCAGTCCTCTCGTAATGTTAACCTGACACTGCCTAAAGAATTCTGAAGAGACTGAAACAGGTGGAAATCTGAAGGTGCAAGGTCAGGACTATACGTCGGATGCATTATCACCTCCTAGCCAAGCTCTCTTAGTTTTTGCTGAGAGGCTAAAGATGTGTGAGGTCTAGCGTTATCATGATGAAAAACCACACCCCTTCTGGTGATTAATTCCGGCCGCTTTCTCTCAACTTCTTGCTTTAATCTCATCAGTTGTTCGCAGTAGAGTTCAAAATCGATGGTCCTGTCTGTTGGTAACAGCTCATAATGAATAATGCCCTTCCAATCCCACCACACACACAGCATCGCCTTGTTGCGAGTTATCCCGGGTTTCGCCACAGTCTGGGAAGCCTGACCGACCTTTGACCACGACCTTTTTCGCACGTTCTTGTCATACGTGATCCACTTTACATCATCAGTTGTCAGCTTCTTCAAAAATGGTTCGGTTCCATTAAGTCGTAATAAAGAATCAAAAATGAGTACAAGGTTCATTAGGTTTCTTACAGTGAGCTCGTGAGGTACCCAAATATTGAGCTTTTTTGTGTACCCAGTTTTTTCCAAATGCACCAAAACTTTTTTGTGGTCAATTCCCCGTTCTTCAGCTACGTCTTAACTACTGATATGCCGATCTTGCTCCACTTTTTCAAACATGACATCTGTTTTATCCGTTACAGGGCGACCAGAGCGACTTGGATCTTTGACATCAAAATTTCCGCATTGAAAACGCTTAAACCAAATTTGTGCTACTGTCACAGACACTGTGCTAGGGCCATATTAACATCACAAATTTCTTTCGCGGCTTGTGTTGTATTTCGACCTTTTTTGGAGGAAAATTATAAATGTATCGAATTTCTTCATTCGGTTCACTCATCTTGACGGTACGAAAAATAAATAAAAAACAAACATTATCCTAATTTGATTTTGGAATTATCTTCTTTAATATCTCAACATTCCTTGATAACAAAACCAGCCAGATCCATATAGTATAGCCAAAGAGATTTTATTACAAGTTCATACATACTGTAATGCGAAAAGACTTTTTCCCCAACCCAATATGTATCTGTTTACTGTTAAATTCCTTACGCAGTACACGATGTGAGTCATCAATAATTGAATCAGTGAAGCCAGTTCTGTGAGGTTGGAGAAAAGATGTGTAGTATGTTTAGTGAATTTTTGATAATTATGTCTTTGATTTATAAATTGGACACACCTCTGGAGTTTCAGTGTCTGTGTAGTGTATTCATTATTTTATTCGATTTTCTTGGTGGATATAGAAAAAAATCAAAATTAACTTACTTCAATAACACTTCATTCTATGCAACCACTATTAGAAATATTATTCCACTTTGTTGAATGAACTTGATTTTTAATGTTACTTTTTTTTTTTTTTTTATAAAATAGGGGGGCAAACGAGCTGCGGGACGACCAAAAAGGGCAGTCTACGCAGCCCATAGACACCCATTTTTAGTGGGTGCGTTGCCGGCCTTTGAGGGAGGAGTAGGCTCTCTTTTTAAACATTTGGAGGTCGTATCTCTGAGGGAAGACCCCCCCCGGGAGCCGATTCCACAGTTCGCTAGTTCGCAAAAGAAAATGCCTTGTGAAGCGGACCGTGGAAGACCTCCAACCATCAAGATGATGCTGGTGAAATTTGGAGGTCGTTCGGCTCGTACGGTGTTGGAAAGAGGCAGGAGGGATCAACCCAAACAATTAAATAATTAATAATAATAATAATTAACAACTATATTTAAATATAACTTATTCCATTTGAACCTGTTTGTCAAAGAGCCTAATAAACTTTAATGCCATCGTTCCCTGCTGTTTAATTATTAATCCACTAAGGAAAGATTCTTGGCATTGGCGTAGAAACTTATTATCATATTTAAGCGTCAATTTTATTATAAATCTGCTTGTAACTCAATAAAAGTCATTGTGTGTGCCTAGTGGATTCAGCGTGCGACTCTCATCCCTGAGGTCGTAGGTTCGATCCCCGGCTGTGCACCAATGGACTTTATTTCTATGTGCGCTTTGAACATTCGCCCCAACGGTGAAGGAAAACGTTGTGAGGAATCCGGATTGTCTTAGACCATAAAAAAAACCGACGGCCTCTGTCAGGCACAGGAGGTTGATCACCTATTTGCCTATTACATTGACATATGATCATGAAACAGTCAGAAATCTGAGATTCAGAACTAAAAGGGTTGTAGGGCTACTGATTTATGTTTTCTTGGCCTTCCGAGTTTGATTCGGGGCAAAATAATAATTGTTAAGTAATGAGAAACTTTACATATCAACAATACAGACGAATAAAACACAGAAATTCGTCTAAACTATCCAGGTCAAATTTAAATCTTAATTAATTTTAATAAAACTCGTCTTAACTTCGTATTACGCATGGAATTATTACAATTTTACAATTATTATTTGTTAAATTGCTCCAGTTTTATATTCAAGTTCCTTATTACAAAGTAATTAGACTAATAGGTAGAGTAAGTAGGAAGTTAGTCGCATCCAAGTTGATTTCTTGAACTTGCTAACGAATTCAACTTGCACGCCTAAATGAGTTAGAACTTCAGAACTTTTAAACTAACCGACTCTTAAAAAGAATAGTTTATAAATCTATACATCCTGCCTTGCGATTCTGTAAATCACTTTTCGCACTCACACAGCGGTTTTGTTCGAAAAGTGAGTTACAGAAGCGCAAGGCAGGTCACAAAATAACACAGAAGTTTAAACGGACTGATTTATAAATACTGGCAAAGCATTGGCATTCGAAATTTGTGAGAATATTTTGTTATATGTATATGATATATTTGTGTAGAGTTGTTAAACAAAAAAAAATTAATTAAGGCAGAAGGCTATTTTTAATATATCTAATATAGAATTAATTAATAAGCGTAATGTATTATGGTATTAGTATAGTTCTCATGTAAGTGAATGTTGTAATGTTTTTAATGCGATATAAATATCTTAAAAGAAACTAAGGATATTTAAGAATTTTCACAAACAAGAATTGTTTTGTTTTTCTTTTCGACTTTTCCTGTACATTGCTCGATCTGTTTGTGTAGAGGAACGTGGTCCGAGATAAACCGTGCAGCTACACTGGACGTGTTGAAGGATTAGTGCGTCGTTTAAAAAACAAAGTTATATTACAATAGGTCGAGGGGAGGAGAATAAGATAGACACAGACAGTGATTGCCCTGTATTTGACGTTCTTGATTTATAAAAAGTTTTCTTGTTATATCAAATTTTGGAATGTTTGTAACTTTTAAGGACTTTGGGAAAGGCCTTCCCGGAAGGTGTACTATAAAATAATTTGTTAAAAAGTACCTATTAATTTATTATGTTTTACATTATTATAACTGTTAGTAAAACCAATTCACCAAAGGCTTTGTTCGGGCTCTTTCCCTCCAATAAGTTTAACTCCACAAGTCGGTATCAATTCGACAAGTAATAATTATAGTTTTATTAGTTATCATTCGGTGTCGAGACCCTTGGTCCGTGGGGTCCTAGCGCTTTAAGGCTTTTTAAAGAAATTTCAAAAAGGTTAGTCGACATCACAGGAGACCGAAGATCTGGCAGCTACCTCGGACAAAGAATAAGTCTAGCAATTCAAAGGGGGAACGCTGTCAGTATCTACGGAACCTTGCCTAAAGGGACTCCTTTTAATAATATATTTTAGTTTATGTTAAGTTTAGTTATTTATTTCAATGTATATTATTTTATTATTATATTTCCTTAATAGTGTAATCCTTTATTATATTAAGTAAATAGTAATGTTTATAAACATATATCCTACATATTGCACTTGACACGTTAAATTTATACTAATACTACCAAAGACAATAAAATTACTTGTATTTGTACGTAATTGTAAATAATAATGTTAAAAAAACAGCCAGTCCTCCCTAAAACCTCATCCTCTTAGACGTTCTATTTTCAAATATTCGATCTTATTCCATACAGTATTCTCGTACATATGAATATATTAAACTGAGGTCAAGTTTACGACCTGTATTTTACGACTCGATATACGTTTTTATTTCCTACTTGATACGTTGACTATTCGATTTGCCCGCCTTTGGAATTCCTTAAGGATAACTTGGCTTTTATATATATGAAAAGCTTTGTAATAAACGATTTTGACGTTTTAGTAATAAATAATTGGGTATGAAAAGAACAAGAAACAATTGTTTTCCAAGTCTTGTTTGTGGATAGACGGAAAGTGTGCTCTTACTTCAACTTAAAGGATGGATCCTCAATGAGTCAAATGATCAGTCTTCTCCGGAAAGCCCCAGTGGCTGATGTCGAGAGCTTGTATGTGTTGTATTGTATAGTATCCACAGATAGTAGCATCCTAAAGGTAAAGAGTATTTATAGTAATTCAGAAACGAGACTTATGTCCGCCTTCCACTGCGAGCAGAACGGACCCATTACGAACTCCGCTATGATTGTTTTATGATTTTCATACATGTGCTTTCACTAAAGCGGAGACGAGCGGAGCGAGTTGAAATAGTCACATACGAGGTTAGCGAGTTGAGCGAGTTTCCCACGGAAATGAAAATCTATGAAAATCATCGTTTCAAGTATAGCGGAGTCCGTAATGGGTCCGTTCCGCTCGCAGTGGAAGGCGGCCATTAGTGCTGAATACGTACGTCAAAAATGAAAATTTTGACATACGGTCGCCAAAACTACTAAGTATCTTATCTATCTAAGTATCTTTGAATCTCACCCTTCGTGATTTTAAAGCTCTGAAACGAACCGTACTTTAGTGTTGTTTGATGATTTGCTATTTTAAAAGAGTACCTAGAGTTTTTTACGCCGGCTTTTTCTCTCGGCCTACACCTTCTGTCTTCTTTGCCGATGAGTAGGGATGTCTACAAATTCAAATTTAATGACGTGGAATAAATGATATCTTATGTTCCTTAATAAACATATTTTATTTTATTTTGAACTATAAATTAATTAATATTACGCATTAAAAAGTAACAATAATTTTAAACTATACATTCCATTCTAAAATGATAGTTTTTGTCCAGTTAGTCTAGATCCAAGTACTTATTTTGTTATTCAGTGCAAAAACTGTATTTTGGCTGTGTTTTGCGTGACATAAGTTCGGTGGCGGTAGTTGGAGGGGTGTTCTAATAAATGAAACTCTTTGTTTGAAACTAAGTGTCAACTGGCTTTATTCGTTTTAAACATGAGCTTATAACTAACATAAATTAGGGGTAGTAGGGTTGCGACGCTAAAGAAAAACTAACTTGACTAATAATGGTTCTTAAATCTAATTGACACTCAATATAAGTGTAGTCGACTTATTGGACATTATCGGAAACGAGAATGTTATATTGCAATTTATGAGTTTAAAAAAAAACTAAAGGGCACATTTATTACTAAAATTACGTATTTAATAGCTACAAGTGTAAATTGAATGCATACATTTGGTATGTGCTTCTATTAACTAATATATATGTGTGTTACATAAGTCGTGCAAATATTTTTTTCTTCTTTTCTAAATCAGTACATAAAATATAGGTACATACTTACCTCGGTATAACCTTTAAATTTGACATGCTCTAAATTAGCCTTTGTTTCATCTTTTGTTTAATCCTATTTTAATGAGCAAAATTTCGAAACAAAAGAGCAATACAAAATCCATACCCAATAATGTTTATTAAAAAACTTTGTTTTTAATTTCGTGAACAAAAAACGATTTCAACCCCACTCGAGTCGCCCCGAATAAATATCGTGGACATCCTAGTAAGTCTACAATTTATATTTAATACTAGCAATATGACTCGGCTACGCGTTAGTCGAAATTTTGTAGTAACTAAATCAGTCATTGTTTCGTCTCTTTTCATCACAGTATAAATTCAACATGACAAAAAAAGACAAATGAGTGTCTTAAGTTAAAACAGTTTTAGCTGAAGACATCAAGAATGAAAAAGTAAGCAAAACGCCAGCCTTTTGCCTTTCTTTTCCGTTTTACATTATCAACCCTAACGTCACTCAAGTACGGTAAAAAACTTTTGAAGGGTTAAATGTATTCTTTAATGAATTGGTTACATTATCTAAACTACAACTTTAGTGCACAAACTGACACAAAATAGCGTCTTTATTCTATACTTTGTGATAATAAGTGATTACAACCCATATTACGTAGCCATAAAGGTGGAAAATGTATGAACTATTTACATGCAAAATGCGTAATTTCACCGACGACTTTAAGCAAACTCTTGGAAAATGTTGCCATAAAATCGTATAAAGAATAATAGCACTTAGAACCTTGTAATAAGAGTGATTATAGCTTGAGGTATTAGCATGAAAATTTACTATTTCGTAGATTGTACGTCGAGATTGTTTACGTTTGGTGAATTGAAAAACTTGGAGACAATTAAACTGTTTTGTTTGTTCATAAAGTATTGTGTTCGAGGGTCCTCAGCCCCTTCGAAAGAATAGTACTAAATACGGTATTTATACGTAAATAAGGCGAAACTGTTTTCTTTAGGAGAATAAATGCTCCATATCTCAATTGATAACTTTATTCAATGTGTATGCTTTGATTTCTGTGAATATTTAAGTTTGAAAAATATTTCCAATGAGCACCATGCCACTACAAGACACAAGAAGTAATAAAGTTGGTTAATTAATTTCTTTTGTAAAGTAAATGAATATAAATAGCTTCATTGGTCCATTCGGCGGAGTCTTACATTCTGCTAACTGGGAAATGCTAATGAACGGAGACCCTCCATTCTGCTTCTAGTGTGCTTATAAAATGCTGCTATTTACTATGACATATCGTCTATCCTTATACAATTTGGATAATAATGATGTTAATGCATCTATATTGCTCACTAATCATTAATAATGCTCTTAATATGGCTGAGCTTTTTAAGCCTTTTTCTGTTACTTATTTTTATTTATTTATGTATAAATTCTAAAACAACAATTAAATTAAAACATAAGCTAGCTAAATTTTAAATTTTAAACAACAAGCAACCACAAAATAAAAATAATAACTAAAACTAAATGAAAACTTAAACCTCATCAATATTTTCATCAATGATATGATATAGACTGTTACTAATCATTTTCGATAAATTTTCATTTCCATATAAAACTATGGGGACGGGAGTTTTGATATTGAAACTTTGTTGAAAAATATGTATTTTGGAGTAAAGACTCTTTTGCCGTGGGGTTCAGGTGCTAATTAAAGATTTAAGTTGGCGCCTGTGACCCCTAAGCTGGTGCTTTCCTTTCGAATAAGCATTGCAATACAACAATATTGAATATTGTTGCCAGCATTCTGCCAGCGTTAAAGGTACACTGCCCAAGGACCAAACCTTTTTAAATTTGTTTTAATTTTCCATTTATTCATTATTATTATTTTTTATGTACATAGGTTAAGCAAATTGTAAATACTGTATATTTGTTAGAGAACCTAGTTTTTGAAATAAAACATTTACACCATGTGATAATGTCGCAAATTTTCATAATTATTTGCGATTTTACATGGATTTAAACAATTTCAAAAGCGTAGTTTTAGCGTTCCCGTGCACCTTTAGCTTTAGCCTTCATTGTGTGGTCGGAGAATGAGATCTTATTACGGATAGCAGTAATCGATCCAAGATAATGCGCCATTACTGCGTCTCGCTGCCGACCTACGCTTTGTGTACAGCCCCTTGATATTTAACCATACCTTTGAATAACAACTAACCACTTGCTCAGTTGATGCAGTTAATTAATTCGTTATTTGGCCCAGGCCTTCCATTTTTTTATAGGTGTTAAGTGATACTCGCACTGCCAGAAGGCATTTTAGCTCCATTATGCCCCATTCCGAATGGGGCAGACAGGAATCAGCGACATATTTTTAAATTATAGACAACATTAATTATTACTAACAAAACTCACATATAACAATAATAAAAAATCATGAAAGATTTGTTTTCCTTTTAAAGTAGGTACATGGTAGGTACGTTTTAAGTGTGTAATGCGTGTGTGTTGTGGTTGTAATTGGCCCTGGCTCAGCATTATGCTGAGGAGCATACTGTTCCACAGCGCTGGTCATTCTTCCAGAGACCACAGCAGCTAGTTTGTGCCTCAGTCGCAAAAAAAGAAAAATAATGTAATAATAATAATTTCTTAATAGAAAAAAATAATATTAAAACAATTATATTTCATTATATCACGAGGAAATGAACCTAGGGTTCGTTAGGGGCCTTCGGTTTGGATTATGTAAGCGACGGATTAATATACCAGCCGACTAAGTATCTTGCTTTGAACAGTTTAAGACGCAAAAAGGTTTTATAGGATTTATAATATCAGTGAACCAACTCACATCAATAATATCTACGGTGACTTTAATCCTCCCAGTTAAGAGTAAGAATCGTCAATCCCCTATGTAATGAGGAGGCTTTTCTATGGCCGACAATAAAGGAAATTAAAGAGTATATTCTAAAGTTAATGGAATAAGGAACTAATTTTTAGAATTGTCCTTGAATTCTTTTGCTTACCGGGATTAAACGCGCGGGACGGATATCTAGTCTTTTTTCGTCTATTGTACACTAGATGGCGCTGGCACAGTGTGGATAATAGATGTGGTAAGGAAAATAATAGCTAGAACCTTGTTTTATTATATTAGATATTTTAACTTTTAGATTATACTAACCTGGAATCAGGGATTCTAGGGAGGTCAGCACCCCTACTACATGACCTTGAATATTTATTTTATTTTATTTTAATCTTAAACTGAGAAAGGTTATCAGCTTACTTCACCTACTGCTACAGTTTATCCAAGAATGGAGTTAATATTCTATCGTAGATTATTAGAAAAAAATATAGATGTTTTATTGTAACAACACGAAAAATAATTTCGCAAAGAAACAAGGGAGCTAAGAATTAAATTCTAACCGAAGATAATAATTAATTATTAAAGAACATGTACATTCATTATCAATGAGCAAGCATTTTTGTAAGACGTTAAACATTAGCTCACGAGAGTGCAATTAGTGCTCACGATTCGGTCTAGACCACACTCAGCACATTACTAATTGGGCGTGATGCGGGATGCACAATGCACTCTAGTATGGTAAGCAAAAATCTTATGATTTTTTAAATCACACAAAATTTGTACATGAGTTTTTTATAGTCACAAAAATATTATTATCTCATTACTGTGGTGCAATATAAACTATTTAAATACACTTTCTTTCCACTTTGAGCAGTATTGGTGTCCGACTCTTAGAGGTCGTAGGTTCGACTCCAGTTGTGCACCAATGGACTTTCTGTCTATGAACTGATTTAACAGTCATTTAATGAAGCAAAACTTCGTAAGGAAACCAGCTTTTCCAGACCCAAACAGTAGACGGCGAGTGTCAGGCTGGTTATCACCTACTTGCCTATTAACAGAATTCTAAATTCTAAAGGGTTGTAACGCCACTCATTACACGCTTTATATTAGCTTCACCTGTATGTATGTATGTACCGACTCCTTCGGACTCGATTTTGACCCACTTTAAACGGACAGATTTAATTCAAACTTTGTACACTTTTATAAAATCAGCGACAATATAATAATTTCATAGGTTTATCTCGAAAAAACATTGAATTTTTTTTAAGTCCACAAAGCAATACGGTTAAATTGAGACAACATATTGCTGCTAGGACTAAAAAGTGGAAAATAATTATAATTAAAAAAAACTAAAAAACACGCTTTTAAAGCACATCAAACTAAAAAGTGAAAAATAATTCTATTTTGGATGTATATAGTTTAATTTTTTAAACTATTTTTTTTTTTTGTATGATTTATTTTCTTGGGGCAAACGCTACACGCTTTTATCAGTTTGTCGACTGACTGAAGTTTTTAAAATTGTGTCTTTGGTTTTTCAAAAAGGAATTTGTCCAATATAAATATTTGATACATGTATATTTGCTGACTCTACATAAAATTATCTTACGTGGCTAGCAAAGCTTAAAGATAATAGTCCAGGAGCCAGTTGTCAAACATTGCACCACTTGATTGTCGATTAAAACGATCCAGCGCTTACAAATGATGCAGAAAGTTTGTCGAGCTTTAATATATATAATAGGTAATATGTTTGGTATTTTGCATTATCTCTCCATCTATAATGTGTTTATGTTCCGCGCTATCGCAATATTCCGCCATCAGCACTACGGATATTGAGAGAACTATGTACATCATCGATATCGTTGTCGCTATTAGAAGGTACAGAGTCCGGGCGGTATTAAAAACGGACGACTCCAATATATTTGAATTAAGAAGTGAGAAACCTATTCCGAGTTTCCTTTGATGTTTATACTATTACCAACATTTTGATTTTTGAGAAGTATTTTAAGATTTCGACTTTTCTCGATCGCCCAGGGTTGATGCACTTGCAGTAACACAATTTTACTGTTCGACTGCCAAAACTAGTCTTATTTAGTAAACTGCCTCTTTCAGAATTGAAAGTAAAAACAGTAACCATCATCCAACATCAGCTCTTTTTTTGGTCCATTTGCGGACGTAATTTTAAAAATTGTACAGATGCTAGCGGTGACTCGGAGTGAAGTACTGTTTCGCCTTAGTGAGTACACCAAGCTTTTTGGAGGCTTATTTGTCCCAGTGAGGTAAATTCGACTAATTTAAGTCGACCTCAGTCCGTGTAAAAAGGTCTCGATTTTAGACACAAGTTTGTTCGACATCAACCTGAGAAATATTAGCACGGCCGGTATAAAAGGTGTCTCGGTGTCACGTTGCTTGGTAAAGACGTATCAGAACCGGAGTCAGCTGTAGAGCGCACGTGCGCCGCAATTGTAGGAATACCACCCGGCCCGTTCGACTCATGATTCTAGGGAAAAAAGGACTTTGCTTGGAGGCGGAACGACTTTCAGCATTGACGTGTCACACTGTATTAACGACCTAGTTTGTTTATATTCGTAAATAAATTGTTTTTAAATTGTAAAGTTTGGCAGGTATTTTCTGTACTATCAATTTTCGAATAATTGTAACTTAGTAAAAATAACATAAAATGGTTTTGTTAACTTCATGTTACTTTTTCTAAATGTTGATCATAAGATTTGTTGTAGGAGCGATTAGAACCTTCTTTGTGTTACTTTTTATATTATATAGTATTTTTTATTATTATTTTTTACATCTGGTTTTTAGCACACAACCGTTTAAATTCTCTAATGAAATCTCTTTTGCATCTGGTTTTAAAAACAATGCAATTTATTCTCACTTCACTCGAATAATAAATCTAAAGGCTAAGCGAAGACAAATGATCAAGGAGGGTATTGTTTGAACTAGTGTCAAGTTAAATTAAACGGTTATCAGGATAACTGTGTGTTTAACCGCCAACTTACGCCTTTGTTTAAGGCTTGCGAGGAATAATTGCGGTGTATGCGGGCTGCTTTATCAGATATCACGGTCTTATTGTGGTACAATCTTAAGGTTTTAGTGCTTATCTGTTATTAAATTATTGCCAAAATGCAAGTAATTATTTATATGAAAATCTTAGTGATGCTAACCGCTACACTGCCATCCAAATTTTCATTAAATAATAATATTAACAATGAACTGAAAAAAGACATGGTGCTACGGGCGGCCTTACTAAGCGATCCCTTCCTGGCAACCCTAATTTAAGATTTAAAAAAAAAGATTTGTGAAATAGTGCATGAGTACGAAACATAATCATAGAACATATAAATCTTAATATTAATAAAGACAACCAATAGAATAAAAAACAAAGATAAGATACACATAAAAAAGGATGTATATATAGAGAATTTTTTTTGTTAAAGGTACTTGACTTTTGTATTCTACATAATACTTACTATTTTATAATTAAACTACTGTTGCACAAGAATAATACTTTAATGTTTAAAAAACGTAATTTCTCATTACATAAAATGTATTTTTATTTACATGAGAAACTTAAGATATACGTAGCCATCAGCCGTCCTAAATTTAGTCTACTAGGCTCATTCATCTTTAATAGCCTTTTGAATTGGTTAAACGCGCTAATATTACGAATTTTAGACGGTATTTGATTAAATAATTGCAAAACTTTAATTAAGTTGTGTCAAAATGTTTACAGACAGAAAAAAGAAAAAGCAAATGTATAGATTGTTAATTTAATTTAATTTAATATGCCAGGATTATCTTTGTTGTTAAAAAGATATGTAAGAGCCCCAAATTGGAAATTACAAACAGGTTTGCACTAGAAAGTGTCTTACTAAAGCTATACAGTAGTATAGGATAGCAACGAAACTAACAGTACAAGATGTATCCGACGGCAAACATAAATACCTTATATGAGACGGTAACTGTACAAATAAGATGAACGAAATATAAAATCTCCGTCACTTATGGATATATTCAAATACACCAAAATATTTTAACACTTATTTACTACCAAAAATAGTGAGATTCGTTTCAAGTATAAGTTAATCGTCGTCTCGGAATAAGCCCCCGGGCAGATATCGCTATCTCCAAAACTTTGCCTTTGAGACGTCTTCTATTTTATCTGAATAACTTCTCAAACTTAACTGCTCAACCATTTTGAGCATATTTTTTACTTCTAATACGAAACTGCTCTTATCTATTGAGTGTATTATGTAGTAATTGACGTTCAACTTTATATTGTTGCTTTTTGGTGTAAATAAAATCGCTTGGCTTATTAAATTCAACTTCTGGTCTTGTGTTTGAATTGTAGCAAAAGTACAATCACTTTGTTAATGATACAGAATGATTTTTTGTTAGTTATCATTGGTTTGCCCATAAACGTATAGACGTACATACGAATATAAACATATACGTATATAATTCATATATAACGTTTAATATGAACAGAATTTTGTTCCACTAAATTTTTTACCATCATATTACTTATCGTCTTAACACTACGTATATACTATACCAGTGGCACTACAACCTTGTTAGGTGAGGCCCATTTCAGATTTCAGTATATTGTGTTTCATGATCTTTTGTCAATCTAATAGGCAAGTAGGTAACCAGCCTCCTGTGCCTGACACACGCCATCGACTTTTTGGTTTGTAGCACCAAATCGGTTTCCTCACAAGGTTTTCCTTCACCGTTCAAGCGATGTTAAATACGCACATAGATAGAAAGTCCATTGATGCAGAGCTGGGGATAGAACCTACGACCTCAGGGATGAGATTCGTACGCTTAAGCCACTGTGGCAACACAGCTCTCATTTCAGAGTAGCTTATGTTTAAAAAAAACACAATTAATGGACTCATCAAATAACAATGAAAAAAAACAAACCTCATTACAAGTAAAACGTTATTCTAGTTTTGATCGGTGACTATTATTATTATTTACGTAAATCGGATAAATAAACAGATTTGCAACAGATCTGCACTTAATTAGTTCGTTAGATCGGCTCGTAATTAAACTGCACGGGTGCCCTCTGAGCGGATTTTCTATTTAAAGCTCACCGTTAATCATTTAAATCGCTAACCTCATTGAGACTATGGTAACTAAAATTGTAATATTTTTAATGCCTTAACATTGGGGAGTGACAAATGTCAGATAAAATAACGATAGTATTAAAAATAACAAAAGAAAGTCGAAAATGATGGCGCGTTGTTATTGAATGTGATTGGACGCTTAGACTGAACTGACGTGATATGTCATTCCGATTGTCCAATCACATTCAACGCGGCATTCCGTCTTTAAAAAATCGGAATGTCACGCTTAATTATAATTGGTCAACAGCGTATATAGACTAACAGAACATTTTACAAGGTTACATTTTTATTCTGTATTTTTATCGTTAAGTTTTCTCTTGTAAGTGAATAAGTAATCATGCTCTAAAGATTGTAAGATTTTATTAACATAAAATTAGTTTTTCAAAATATATGTGAAAACAGTGATGCCAACTCATAGGTTTTCACCCATGGGGGTTAAAAAACGCACAATTCTAGGTTGGTCCTAGGGGGAACAATCTGTAGGAGTTGGCATCACTGACAAAAACTCTAGTGAGAGCAAACCAGTAATGAAGTTGTGGAGAAAGATGCTTCCAAACCTATAGGGAGTGGATCCTTGACCAGTTTGACCACTGACTGGCCGGGCTGAAGACCATAGACTGGCGTAATACCTTTGTTAGTGCGATTCAGGGATTGACTTCCTCGTACTGTTTATAGATGTCAAAGTCGAAGAACAAGTACACTTATGAATGTCACAAAAGAAGTTAAATTCATTCTAAACTTACATTTACTACTAGTTCGCAAAACAAGGGCGGAAAGTGGGCAAGAAGAACTGGTATGAAACTCTCCGCCACTCTTTGAATTTATTTAGTGATAATTCTCTAACTTCCCTTGGGAGATTCTTGTAAAAACTAATACAATTTCCATATAAGAAGTGGTTTATCTTCTGGAGCCTGGTTGGTCGTACGCTTAAATTAGTTCTGTTTCGAGTATTATACTGGTGAAGTCACCATTTGTTTTAAAATCTTTAATATTGTTTTGTACATACAAAAACGCTTCAAGAATCAGATAGTGTCATAATTTTTAATTCCTTGTTAGCGACAAGGAATTTCAACAATCATATGTTGAAGATATTATTATTTTCTTTTTATATTACGAGCACATACATAAGACACTTAAAAGGAAATCAACAACACTTAGAAAGTAACAGCCACAAATATTTTCCTTAAGAAAAAATAAAATTGCAAACGAAATAAGACTGTCGGAGGAGAAAAATTCAAATCTATGTAATAGCTGGATTACGTCCTCATGATGTAGATTGTGCAAAGTGGTTGGAGGGGGAAGCTAATACTGTATCCCGCAAACAAAGTAACAACTGGTAATATTACTTCAATTCCTTCGGCTGTTCTTATCACTTGCGAGACTTACGGACGTCTAAAATAGAACAGCCCTGCGATTCTGTAACTCACTTTTCGAACTCACACAGCGGTTTCGCCATCGGCGGTCGCTCTCAAATCAGTCGTGAAGCAGTAATTTTATAATTTGGCATTCTGATAAACAATAAACTACAAGCTCCCACCTTATCAGAATGAGAATCACAGGGCTGTCTATCAAAATTACGATCCTAGCTGATGCGTGCTACGGGCCAGTGCGCTACTGTGAAGGGCTTCATGTAGCTTAAATAAAGCAAACCGCGTTTTGCGTTTGCGTATATCGATCCAACAAAACCTATAATATAAAGTATATCGTTTGCATAAAATGTTATATATTTCGCAGCCAACTAGCTTAATTAGCCGTTCAATGCCTTGCCTTTTTTTGTCATATATTTGATCTTTTTTATTTCTGCCAAATAATGACTCTATCGTACGAATGGCCTAAGCATTAGCTGGCTGGCAAAAAATGATGTAAGAAACGCTACGGCTGAATATCTTTAGTTAAATGGCGCCGTTTAGTTAAAAGGCTAGGCCTTAAATTGAACGGCTAATTAAGCTAGTTGGCTGCGACATATACACAATCTTAGACCATAGTTTTCTTTATATGCAATTTTCTCGTACAAATATGTAGGTCAGGTGGGGTAAATGCGTATAGTTTTTTTGTTTAACACATACCAAAGCTAAACACTCTGTCAATACGCCAGAGCAGACTCTTAGTATAAGTGCAGATGTGTTAGGAGACGTTTTTATAATAACGCTCCAAAATGATTAAAACCAACATAATTTATAACTTTTTCCAAATAAGACGTCTGTGTGTATCACAATGGGCAATCAGCTGAGCCCCATGGGAGCCGACTAAGGTACGTATCCACTTGCTGCAGATTAGACCCGTTGTGTGCCATCATCTTTATTTGACTGACCCAATCTCCCCGGCCGAGATTTATGGACCCTTGGAATAAACGATGTTTATATCTTCCACTACAATATGGGATAAAAAGATGGCTGGACATCGGTGCTTAGATCCCACGGGCTTTTTTTCTCTTCTACACAAAATAAGTATATTTGTAACCTACGGGGACTCATGTTATTAATATTATTAACAGTATATATTCTTAATATATATAAATTACGCGTCACGTTGTTTGTCCGCTATGGACTCTTAAACTACTTAACCGATTTCAATCAAATTTGTACACCGTGTGCAGTTTGATCTAACTTAAAAGATAGGATAGCTTATATCTCAATTTATACCCGCAATATTATTTTATTGCAAAATATTTGTTTACAGTAGTGATTGTCACAATTCTAACAGATGGAGCTGTGTTGAAAGTACCAACGTTTCTCATAAGCTACATTTTAATGGCATAACCACCAAAAAAGCATGGTGGTCCCATGACAGGTGTTCTCCTACCGTTACCCTTGAATACTTTACTACCATGTAATATCACAAAAACCTTAGCCACAGCAACGCTTGGCAGGTCTGCTAGTAGTAACATAAATACTCTTTAGAAGAAGTAAAGTACATGTTTAAGTTGAAATATTCCTATATTACCAGTAAATCTCCAGTTCATAGATCATCATATTGGGTTCATAAACTGTATACTTCAACACAACATATTCTTAAGGATAGCTTTCCTTTTGAGCCGAGTGAAAGCAAGAAAAGGCAAAAGTAAAACTTAGAACTCATTCATCAATAGTTGAGCGAATGCAAAAGACATAAAGAAGTTTTTAGTCCAACTCGTAAATGTCGGAAGTGCGGCACCGAGGAACTCTAATTACAAACTGAGAGACTTACAACGTCTTACATATTATGGATACGGTATTCTTTTAATATCCAGTGCCATAATTAAAAAAGGTGAGAGTATTTTAAAATAAATTATGAATAAAGACGCTAAAAACAATTGTACGTCTATATTTTTAGAGAATATATTTGCTTTGGTTGTTGTATCCTCAATACAGTTGAATGTATCTGAGATTTAAGAGTCTGTAGTTGAGGTTCGGAAATGAAACTTAGCGCGAACTATGACTGAACTATCTCAAAATCCAATATATTTTTGACGTTGTCAAGCCAAGTCTCGTCACAGAGTTTCTTGGTCGCTTGTTGGCTTGTTCTTCTCAGTCGAAGCCACTATACGAGGTATGTATGATACATATAATATAATTTGACTTTAAATTATTTGTTTACATGTGTAAAAGAACAACGTAATGTTTCATATATATCTTAATATAATTATTGCGTAGTTACAGTTTTATTAACCTACATAGAAATAATAAAAATATAATATAATAATTAAAATAAATTATTTCCCTTTGGCCAAGGTTCCGAAAATACTGGCAGCGTTACCCCTAAGGTAATATAAGTAATTATATATGTGTTAATAGTCAAATGATATCAATATAATCGTCATTATTGTCTAAATACAAAAAAATATAAATTAAAATAATACTACGTCTAGTAAACGAGAAAATATATTACGTCAGTAAAAAAAGTTTTACCGCTAAAATGAATAATCAAGCCGATCAAAATTTAAATGCTGTTTTTTTTTAAAGTTAAATAAGTAGTATTATAAATTATAAAAACTGCCCCGACGCGAAGTTTACCTCAAGTAACGATTTATGCTGTGGGATAATATTATAACGCTGACGAAAGATGTATTTATTCTCAGATATTCTTAGGAAATCTTATAAAGTGTTTGATATTACAATTTGTATTAAAATGGATATGCCTAAACTTCTTAGCTCCTCCATTGTCCGCCGAAGGAGAAAATTAACTAGTAACAAATTCATCGACACAGGAGCTAAGCTTTGTGTCCTCGAATTCCTCTTATTATTACGACTTTATTATAATAAAGTTTATACAACACAGAAAATTACAAGGAGCGCAGTTTATAACCTAGGTTTGACAGGAATTTTTAGATCATACAACGGTGTTCTGTTAGACATATATTATTCAATAAATATTATTTAATTGCTGATCTTATGATATATTTAAAAAGGTATGATTGTAATGAAATCAAAATTCATTCATATTGGTAACTAAGTACACTTATGGACGTCAATAAATAATAAAAGAATAATTAAATTTACATTTACTACCAAATCAAGGAAGCGGATGAGAAGAACGGGCAAGTCTCCGCCACTCTTTTTAACTGCTAAGTTAAGGGAATTGTAAAGAACTGCTTATCGTTGAGCTTTGAGAGAGACCATGATTCACTTGGGAGAGACATACATGACTCATACAATTACAGCAGCGGTATTTATTTCAAACTATATGATATGTATGAAACCAGCTGCCATTCCAGGTATTTTCGAACTGGGGACTTAAGGGCCTCCCAGATAAATCCTACCATAAAGGCCGCCAACGCACTTGCCAACATCCTCGTGTTGCAGGGGTGTAGATGGGCGGCTCTTAACACCTAATTTTATGTGACCCGCCTGCTCGTTACCGTCTTTTTATAATAAAGAGTAAGTACAAATTCATAGATTATTAAAATCTATACGTCTTACTATTACGCACGCCTTTTTTTTAAACTCTTTTTATATTACAAAAAATGTATGTCTAAAAAAGGAAATTAATATTCAGTATATACCAACGTACACCTTAATAAATTAAAGCCAATGAGAAATATTCTGTATGACCGTCGTCATACGAAATTGAAAAATTTGCAAAAGAAATTCGAAGCATATTTCGATTAATTAATAATTCGCTGGCGCGGCGCTCGCGACCGAATGAAATTTTAATAAGTACAAAATCGCCTGTGCGATCGTATACCATTTGGACATTTTATATAAAACTTCCTTACAGGGAATATTTTTAAATACATTTTGGACATGGACGCAATAAACAATTACGTCTATATTTTGTAGATTATATTTGTTTTTAAGTAATTTTTTGACATAATAACAATTTACAAATATGCATAAAATAGATTTGTCATAGACAAATATATGTATGGGTCAAATTATCCTTCCTATCCTAGGGTTTAGCTCGAAGTTCGACAACAGGAATCGAAGTTAAATCCAGGCAATAAAACCCAGTAAACTAGGCATGCTTTGTAAGATTATAAAAAAAAAACATTATTTCTTTTTTTGTAAAACATTTTTATATTTTTAACCTGCCCGCCGACCCCAGAATCCGAATGTTAACCGCGAGTCGGACATCACTTAGTAACATTGGTAATTCGAATAAGTGAAAATGTTGAGAGCAGATCAATATCGTGAGTGGCCAAACACTCAACTGATTTCCCGTTTGTACTGCTATTGGAAATGTGCTTTATTATGCTTCAAATCATCTTTTGATTCTATTATATTGCCAGGGGAACTGGTTCTAGTATATGTTACACTTATATATCAGTGCAGTATTGGTCTAGTGGCTTCAGCATGCGACTTCCATCCCTGAGGTCGAAGGTTTGATCCCAATGGACTATCTTTCTATGTGTGCATTTAAGATTCGCTCGAACGGTGAAGGAAAACATCGTGAGGAAACCGACTTGCCTTAGACCCAAAAAGTCGACGGCTTGTGTCAAGCAAAGGAAGCTGATCCCCTACTTGCCTATTAGATTGACAAATGATCATGAAACAGATACAGGAATCTGAGGCCTAGACCTAGAAAGGTAGTAGCGCCACTGATTTTTTTACATATCACACTTGTATATATGTTAGCTCTACAAATTGGACTTAAAATTCAGAATCGCGAACTTTCTCCCGTATGTCAAAATCCAATACATTTTGAAGTTTACGAGTCAGACTTATCTAAGCGCTAAGCTAGCTTCTGAATACCCTTAGTGCGTATAAAGATCACTAATGGTGTTATTAAGAAAGGATTTGACATATGAAAGTTCGCGCGAAATCGCGACTCTGAACCGTGTTTTGGCAAGTCGTGGAGTAGTAATTCAGCCTCACCTATCGGCTACGCTTCCAGGACATTACTCTAGCAGCTAGCTAGAACAGATGCGGGAGATTATCATATTTAAATAAAAAATAACAAGTTCATATATACAAGTGACTGGAACTCATCATAATATTTATAGGCACTGATTTAAAGCGGCTGTTGTTTGTATGTAGTAGGTTTGGTAAGTTGAAAATTACAAAATGCATATTTAGTAACAAGTTCGGCAGTTAAAACTCAGCAGTAAAGTAAACAAAATTGAGTCGTAAAAATTATTAACTTGATCATTCATATAATAAATTTTAGCGAAAAAGCTAATGGGCAGTTACGAGTTGGTTTAAGAATAGCTTAGCATAGTTACGAGTTGGGCATCTTAAACCTCACCTCACCTAAAACTGCCGAACTATTTATCGAACTGCCCATTCCATCATTTTTACCGGTCATTTATTTACTAGTCTGCCTTCGTATTTTAGCACTGACATTGTACGACGAAATAACTGGTTAATTTTTTTTGTTACTGTCTATGTTTTACTGTCGCACAAATTTACCAACAAGCAATTTAAAAAAAACTGCCCATTATTTTTTTTCTACTGATCATAATAACTTCTCGTATATTTAAATACCTGTTCAAAAATTAGTTGCTATATGTGTATGTTGCTATACATATTTAATATTATTTGACACAGCTGATTTCTAATGTAAAAATGTATTAAACCAAAGCACATTTTGTATGTGGAAAGCTAAACGGAAAAAAAAGGTTTTGTCAATATTAATGATAATATTTTTTATATAGAAAATCAGCAGGAAATTTTAAACTTTCACATACTGGAATCAGTGTCCAATCAGTCAGTATCTATTCTTCGAGACACATTCAAAGTCGTGCACAATTCTTATTCTTACTGCAAATAAACTGCCGATGGCTGGCCATGCGTCATACTCGTGAACGGGTGCTACTTGTGGTGACTGGTCGTACTTGAATTCGTGTATGCGGTGATGTTAATTATTTCGACTATGTGTTTGCGTGTTGTTCCCACGAGAATGTAAGTGCGTGCTCCTATTTCACCATGCCTCCTGCTGATAGAGGACAAATCTTTGTTATTAATTTATGTTATTATTATTCATTACTTAAGATGTCATGTGGAACATGGTTTAATGGTTGCAGCTCCTTACAAACGTTGTGTAAAAAAAAGAAACATGGCGATTAAAAAGAGTGGCGGAGAGTTTATTGCCAGTTCTTCTCTTCCGTTCTACGCCCTTGATTTGAGAACTGGCACTAAATGTAAAATTAGAAACATTTATATGTATTTCTTTACAGACAAGTCATAAGTGTACACAGTGTTACCAATATGATTAAATGATTTTTGAATTTTTTGAAATAACTCGTAGCAATGGTGGTAGAAATTTTATAAGTAAATTTGTAGGCTCGTAGTTGGGTTAAGGGTTTATCAGAACAAATTATAATAATTGTTAAAACTGCACAAAATATTCAAAATTTTGAACAAAATTTATACCTAAATAGAAACTGACCTATTTCGAATTGTGTAATAAATATGTTTACTTCGTTCAAAGAAACTAATATTAGCATTTATGATAGAAGATCAAAGAACATTTACGAATCAACATTAATATCAACATTTCCGGGAAAATTATTTCTTCTCCTACGGTGATTAATTAATTATGGCATAGGTAACTAAAATATAATAAATATGGAAAATGTTCAGCGATGGATTAAGTAAACATTGGACAAAAGTGTTTATTTATAATATTGCGTTATAAAGAAGATATTTTACATAAAATATTCATAGTCATTATCAGATTTTTTCATTAAATTAAATCACATACCACCATACAAAAGAAAATACCGTTGATAAAATTCCGGGGTCCAACGCACCCCAGGGTAAAACATTTCGATCTGGATACCTGATGAGATTTGTGTATCTGTTTCAGGATCATTTGTTTTTTTATATAATAGGCAAGTAAGTGAGCGTTCTATGACTGAGAAACACCGTCTACTTTTTGCAGCTAAGGCATGGTTTCGTGGAGCCGTACAAGCGCGTATAGACAGGAAGTCGACCTCAGGGTTGGGAGTAGCACGCTGACGCCACTAGGCTAACACTGCTCTTACGTTTAGAATCAATGACCAATAGAAAACTAGATATAAGATAACTAAGTTATTCTAAATTTAAATATAATTTATCGCTACCCACAGACATACGAAAGCTCTTGGGTTATTAAAACCACAAATATACACAAATCAATTCCACTGAGGTTACAAAATTTCCTTAACAAAAAGCGTCGCAAAGCGTAGAAACGTGAAACATTACCTATTTCCAGGAGTTTCTTTTTTATTTGAGTTCACGATGCATAGATTACGTGCAGTTTGAAAAATAAACGTCCCATCTCCCCGGCGACTGATTGTCGGAACCTGTCGGAATTTTGTAAAATTCCGAAATCCGAACTTCGAAAGTTCTACGTGGAGCGCGACCCGCGCAGCGCTGACTCGACGATATAATTATTCTATGTTTATGTCATAAGATGTAGCTTTCATGTGAAGAATCAATAAAGATGTCAACGAATGTCAACTGTTTTTATAAAATCAGTAGCTGACCCGGCGAACGCTGTTTTGCCATGTATATTATTTCTAGGAAACATTTTTTAGTTCAATAAATTAACTATCTACCATGATAAAAAATAGGGGTTGATCGTAGAGGGGTGAAAATTAATAAAAAAAAGTTATATCATAAAAAAATTAAAATAAAAATTTAGGGGTGGGACCACCCTTAACATTTAGGCCCAAAACGACATCTATTTTTTAGGGGATGAAAAATAGATGTCGTCCGATTCTCAGACTTACTGAATATGCATAGAAAATTATATATATTAGATTAGGAAAGATGTTCATCACAACTTCTTGATAAGGCTTGACGCTGAAGAAAATGTAAAATATATAAGATATAATATGTGAATTACTTCTATAAAGGAAGGAGGGAGGGATTTCGATATGTGTTATATTGAGTTTTAATTATATGTATATGTTCTAATAAATAGCATTATATACATATATAACATGTATAGTTTATCTTTGTAAAAACTTACCTTACCTTGAAAGTTTTCGAACGAAATGCTATTTTTATATTATACTAGCAAACACGGCGAACTCCGTTTCGCCACCAGATGGCTTCGTTTTATATAACATTTCGTTTGGTGATCCCTCTTTTCTGTTGAAAATTTTTTCAACAGAAAAAAAAAAATTTTTTTTCCTGAATTTTCTTTGCTATAAACCTCACGGAGCCCGAGACCTTTCCAACGAATGCAAAACCGTGGAAATCGGTTGGTGCGTTCTGCAGTTATAGCGTCAGGAAGGAAAACCCGACTTATTTTTATATAGTAGATAAAGGATAACTATAACATCAAACTTATTAAAAACACTACAAAATCAACTCCTTATTAAAGCAAATGGATGTATTCTCTAGATGTGGATGGTTTCTCCATGCCATAGGATTTCGCTTCTGACTTGCACTCACTGGATCAAATTAGCGAACAATAGCGGCGTGTTTACCGAAGGCAGTAAGTTTTGCCGGTAATAATGTGAAGTTTATATCGAAGCGAGCGATGTTCATGAAACTTTCGGCTTTTGGAGATGTGTCACCAACACAATACCCTCGGCAGACTTTTGATGATCGAAAATACTTTTCAATGAATAAGATAGAGTCGTCATAACGAACACGGCATGGACCACTCGATGAGATGGGCATAATGCAATGTGTAATTATAGTAATCAAGTTACCTTGTTGACCATGCATGAGGCTTTTTTAAATAAAAAGGCTATTATCTTAACATTTTATTATTATTCGTCTTAAAGGATGATTTAAGTGAATCTAATCAAAACCGTTGCTATCTTTCTTTAAAGCAGCTAATATGAAAGAGACTTTTACTCAATGTTTTATAAAGTTGCCTTTCAGTATTAAGAGTTCAAATCCTTTTGTGATCCCACGTCAGATGTAAAGTTGTAAGTCGTGGCGCGGTCAGATTATTTCTCAAAGAAAATATTGTTTTATATTTTAAACTCAAACTCAAAATATCTTTATTCAAGTGGGTAACCAAGTACACTTTTGAATCGTCTTTTTTTATCATTTTACCTTGGAAAATATTGCAGGTACTTCTCAAGACTTGAACTAAGCCAGCTTATTTCTTAAGAAAGTGGGTTTTTATTTTTGTGAAAGGATTTATTTGTCTTTCGATTTTGAGTAATAAACAAAAAGTTAAGGTTTTGATTTCTCACGCATGTTTTTAATTGATGATTTTCTTCATAACATATTTTAAATTAAAAATCGAAAATACCAACATGTTAAATATACAAATTACACGTACATAAAATTGATTATATATAATTATGTAATAACAAAAGTCTCTAAACCGATTCGGTTATTGGGCTGGCTTTTTTTTTTACAATTCACACCAATTCACCTAGTATGGGACTAGCTAAGCTGGTGAAGCTTGTGTTATGGGTACTAGGCAACGGATATACAAACATATTATAGATAGATAGACATATAAATACATATTAAAACACCCAAGACCTAAACACAACACCAAATGCTCATCACATCGATGTTCGTCTCAGCCGGGGATCGAATCCGGGACCCATGGATTCCAGTCAGGGGCACTAACTAAAATTATTATTATTTATGATTGCAGTTGGATTTAAAAAAAAAAGCGAAACCTACATTTTACGGCTACAATCACTGCGATGACGTAATATCCTGTAACAACGTTATTCCTGCCGCTAAGAATATATACAACTTCTTGAACTTAGCCACTGGGGCTTTCGAGCCCGTCAGTCATTGGTTAATCTGGTCGAGGATTAATTGGAGGAACTCCTTCATTCACAAGTGGTACTACCAAGAAATGAGGATATCTTCTCTTAATTTCTATGAGAACTTGTTGCGCATTAATAAGGTATATTAAGCTAAGCGCTAGCATAAATACGGGGCAGTAGCGGCCGTAGAAAAGTTGTCTTTCTTATAAATCCATTCTTAATAATAACCTTTTTTTATTTCTTATGTATAACATATGTTTATAAAGAATCGTCAACAACTTTTCCAGGGCGGGAACTATTTATCCAACCGCAAACTTTCTCGTTTACATTAAACCGGAAGTAGGATCTCTAATTACGAATTACCTCGTAAGTAAACGCAAAGTAATTAACTGTAAGTATCCAAATAAAATATCCTGAACTAATTTGTTAGGAAACTTCCATTCGATACCCTCCAGTAGTTTTACAATTAGTCAAGCACAGAGCAATGTTAGAGACTAGTTTACATATTTCATTAGAGCTCACGAGAAAGTAATGTTGTAACAATATTAGAATACCAGTGAAGCTCCTATTATGAGTTAAAGATCTGCATAAAACACAATGCATGTTGTTCAGAAAGAATTAATGAAAACAATTGCCAATAACATTGTGCGTTGTTATTATTTTCATTATTGTAATTTTGCGTATATTTACGTTATAGTAAATGATGCCAAAATTTCTTTATGCTGAGACTATACACACGCGTTTTGAACTAAACAATAAAACACGATATTAAATTAGAATTTCATGATTAATAAGCTTTTACACTTATTTGGTTAAAGGGTGACATCTACGTATTTATTTAAAATTAGGCGTGGTCATATTTGATAGTTAAAGAAGTAAGGAAAGTGTAACTTTTCTAACTGTTGGAAAACTGTGATTGGACTGGTAAGGGACAAGTGGTAGAAGGCATGTATATGTGCAGATTAACTACAGATAGATTCGACTTAATCTAAGTTGTACTTTTAGAGTACTATCAAGAAAAAAAATTATAAATACCACAACTTGTTTCATTGCTATTTTGAATTCTCATATAATGATAGCTTTAGTGCGTTAAATATTTGATTAAATATACAAAGTATATTATGTTATGGTTTATTAGCCGCTAGTATGATTTCACGGTATTGCTACTTTTTTTTCATTTTACATATTCTTCCAATGCCACTTCATGAACAAGGTAACTTGTCAACAAGTTGAATAGTCGGGTAACTTGCCCTTTATTAAATACTTCCTCGGCGTATGTGATACCGGTCCATTCTGGTACGTTCCGGAACCACGCATTCCTTACGCTAGCCCTTCTCTTACCCCGAATTTAGCCGATACAATTTTAGTCTTGTGTCTAAAAGGTAAATAATAATTTATAAAATAAATAATAATAATAATAAAGGTGCAAAGTCATTGAAGTTCATATTATGTCATCTCAGAGCTCAGGTAGTCCAACTAACAATACAAAGTAAATAATAGTACTTACGCAGTAGAAAAATACTATAATTAGTGTTAACAATAGTGTTATAGTTCTTATATAAAAGGAAATATAACATTGTGATAGTTTAAACAATGGGTTATCTCATAAGGTGACAGTAACTCACTCAAGTAACATGTGTATTTTATAATTTTATTCTTCATAGATTAAATCAGTAAATTATGACTAGGCACTCTCTGAATACGTGTGATTGAGTCTCGGCTGACCCTATGTCTATGACTGAAATTAATTCTTGCTCATATAATAATAATAAAGCCCGTTTATTTCCAATATTTACAAATGTTGAATATACACTTCAGATTTGTTACATACATTTTTTTTCCTCTTACTCGATATCCTGAATTCCTTCAGTTTCCCTTTACGGATAAAGGCCTCCTCCAGCTTTTTCCTAATATCTCTATCCATGGGTTTCATTCTCCATTCGCTTTTATATCTTCTACCCACGTTCTTTTAGGGCCCCCACTTCTCATTCTTCTGCTTGGCCCTTACCATATAGTTGTCTTTCCCCTCGATCTTGCTCATATAGTTAAGGAAAATATTGTGAACCCAAAACCTTCCAACAATCGTAACATAACGGGTCACCTTTGATGAAAAAAAATTGAGGAAATAGAGCCCGTACTCTGTAACTTCCAATCGAGTCGTTTTTGTATGAAATTTCAATTTTTGTTCTCTCAATATCTGTAGCGCTGATGTCACAAAATATAGATCGCGCAAAACAATATCAATAGTCGATATTACTATTAGAAGATACAAAATAAATGCTCCGTCTTTGATAATCAACGCTGGTACTTATAATAGCGATACACGCCTATTTATTAAATTCAAATATTAAAGAACTGTCGCAATTATAAAGCGTATCGTGAGTTAACCAGTGAATGTAATAGATTTTGCATATTTGTAAATTATAATTGTCGAAGTCAAGCAATTTCAATATTGTTCTCTCAATATCCGTAGGAACATTGGGAAAATACCCAAGGGTATAAAAAAACAAAATTTAAGAACAAAATTGCTAACGGAAGTTACAGTTGTTTATTAATATTTCACTCATTTTACATTATTAAGAAGGAAGACGGACCGCCGAAGGGACCTCCAGGAAAAAGAAACCAGAAGAAGAAATCCAGGGTAGAGATGAAGGAGGCAAAGAACAGATCACCAGAACACCCATCTGATTTGTAATTTTTATAGTATGAAATTAAAGTGGCTTTTTTATTATTATTATTTTACATTATTAAATAGATTGATAATTGATACAGGCAAATAAACAATTCAAATACTTTTTCTATTCCATTACCGAATTCGCTATTATATATATTATTCAAAAAGATGAAAATTTCACAATCAGTAAAGTAACTTTTGGAAATATCCTACCTCCATTTGTTGGATTGAAATAATTTCAAAGTTCACTAAGATATTTGCCAGTCTAAATGTCTGAGCATTGTAAGTTACCGTTTCGCAACGTGTGATGAATAAAGTCGAATCGATAATTTTTAACCGGCTTAAAAAAATCGATTGTCTGTAAAGTCGGTTTACTGACGATAGTAGAACGTGACAACGTCATAAGAAAATACTGATGGAATGGTTGCATTTTTCGAAAGAAAATTTATATTTTATTTGTTTGATAGATATTTTGTATGGATATAGAGGAGGTAAATGGAAATCACAATTGAATTGATCAAGTTACATTTATTTGTACGCATAAATACAATTATGTCAAATTTTTGTGCCTCTTTGTCGCTCGTTCCGCGCTCTTGCTTGCACTTCAAGCCTTAAATGGCACGCCTCAGAGGTAACGCCGCATGAGTCATGTTTTTTCGTGCGTGTTGTCACGTCAAAAAGATTTCCCTTCATTTGTTTATTAAAGCTCGCAAATATCTACTTTTCTATATGTAATATGTATATACGAGTATAACACTTATCTTAGTAATAAACTATACGTTATTTCCAGGAGGAACAAGTTTTAAGGAAAGTTTCAGTTTATAAAGCTAATTAAACATTATCACTTATGTGCCCGACTGTCCCACGGGAAGTCGTGTACACTCCTCTTACAACGTGAAGTGTATGTGATACATTTGCACGTCGCTAATTACCTTACTGTGTATCTTGATATTTCCCTAAACTATATTAATTTAATGTTCTTAACCTTTTCCCAAGTGGGGCATAGGGTAGAGACTGCTAGACACATGAATAAAAAAAATCAGTGGCGCTACAACTTTTATGGTGCATGTTTCTACTTCGTGAACATTTGTTTTTTTATAGGCATGTAGATCACTCACGCCGTCGACTTTTATGGTCCAAGGTATGTTGGTTTCCTCACAATGGTTTCCTTCACCGTAAAAGCGCTTAAATGGTACACAGCCGGGGATTGACCGACGACCGAAGTCACAATGCCAACACTTTTTTCAAATTCTCATCCCATAAAACCATCCCAAAATCGACTAGACATAGGCCCACCATGTTGTAGTTGTTTAAGAAAACGAGACGTGCGGCACATTTCTGCATCTGTTCCATTGAACAGATCAGACGCGGCTATCATAAAATACAAAAGTATCAAAAGTTTAATTAATTACATTTAACGGAAACTATGCATCCCGTAAATCAAATACGGATTGATTTTGAGCGTTAATTACCGACGCTGTCTTATCCTTAGTTATAAGAGACAGAAGATTCGTAATAAAATTCATTCGGTATGAATAAATCGATAAGTATGAAGAACTTCGATAGTTGCGTCAGACCGATGACTATGATAATACGTGTCTAAAGGTTGCGCTATTAAAAAGTAATTTGCGCCTGAATTTCGTATAAAGATAGGCCGTATCGAAATCGTGGCTTATCACCTATCACTGCCACGCAGATCAAATTAGCTTAAGTCGGCTTTTGAGTTACTCTCGATAATCCATTTATTGGATTTAGTGATTAGGGTTTAACACTTAGATAAAATTTTCATTTACGCGATTATTATATAGTTCAATAAAGCTTTTAATATGAAGTCGTATTTAGAGTCGATTTTTAAATAAGTTAGGTATTTAGGTTATTAATTCAATTGTAAGCATATTTTATGGTAAGAGTCAAATACGAAACATAGCGTGAACTAGCAATTGTTTTTGACATACGGGAGTAAAACTTAGCGCTAAGTCTCGTTTCTGAATATAAATTAATAAAAACCAAACCAACAATTTATATTCTATTTTAACACAAGTTAAAATGTTAGAAATATTAATAAATAAATTGTATTCAATGTGCATGTATAGTGAGCACAAACCCTTACCTTCCTACGTGCGACAAGAAGGATGAAAACAACGTCGACTTTAAGTTCTTTATCGCGATCTCTTGAAGTTTTAAAAGAACTTTTAAATTATTATTCCCAGTTCAGTCTTTGCGAGAATTGCTTTGTCATTCTTGACCTGGTCAACGTTTATTACGTTGTAATCGTGAAGATTTAGCTTACACAGACACCCATTTATTAATCGGGAGCCTAGACTAGATAAATTATATTTTATGAAGTTTTTCTCTAAATTCTGAGATGTCTGAAATTTAACAAAAAACTACAGATTTTTTAAACTTCATTATACATTAACGGTTTTACGTAATAATTGAAACCGACAAATCTGTATATAAATATATCTTGCTATATATATAATATTCTAAATAATATACTATCTTAATATTAAGATAAGAAAAAATACTATAATATTTGAGACGGGGTTTCAAATTCAATATATCCCCATAGGCTTAACAAAGTTCAGTCAAGTATTAAACAATAGATAAAACAATTTTTGTCCCTACAGACCGGTTTTTGTTAAAATATCAGATTAAGGCCTTAGGAGAGAGTACGCCATTTAGGAACACTAACAACTATGCTGTTAAAATACTGTATTAAATCAAATTTAATTATATATAAGTACAGATAAACAGTAATATAGAAAAGTCTTGTCCACTATAACTTCAAATGTTTCTAACCTCAATCATCTCAGCTCAACCTTTTGAAATCCTCAGACATTACCTATATACGAGTAGATATTAACCATAAAAACATATCTCCAAGGCTTTCAGGTATTCAGTAAATAAAACTCCAGCCTCGTACATCTTCCGTCTAAGACGTCATTTGTGATATCTCGGCAAACACATTGCGTTGCGTAACGCGATTATTACTGATGTGGGTAGGTCTCGAACGCCTAACCGCTACTTTAGGTAATAAAACTTTTTTTTTCGATTGATGTACTTTGGTGAAACGCTTTAGTCAATATTTTTTTTTAAAGGTGGCTATTCGTAGAATTAAAACCAAGTATTCCTATTCCTTTGCTGCTAAAATCGATTTATGAGGAATGTATGACCTTTCGTATTTTCACATTTGATGTAGTATGGATGTATGCAATTCTAAATAAATTAAAAAATATTGTTATTTACGAATCCATGACAATTGAATAACATATTAAAAATTTATATAAACGTGTTTGTGAACTAGAAATAAATACTATATGAAATCTGTAATCCAATTACGAATAAACATTTGCAATTTAGTATTCCCACAAGTTCACAAACGTGTTAACACGAATATTCTCAACAGAATTATTTGAAACATTACAGTTCCACGTCAATAATTATGAAATGTTCGGGTCAATGCAGCTGCCACTAACAAGTAGAAGTTTAATATTATAGAGCCGGCCGCGATGGCATAATTTGCAGGACCAACTTTGTATCACCTTAGTTCCGATACAAAATGGTCACTGTAAGGTGACTACTATTATTGGAGTATGAGAGACAGTATATAAATTAACACGTCACATCAAATTATGTTGAGGATGCGGAGGTTAAAAATACATATCTTATACTGAACTTATCTAGATAAAAAAAAACATCAACTCCTTAGGAGAAAATAATTATACATATCTACATTTAGTGATTGAAAAAAAAACCAGTGACGCTACCCCTCTCGGTCATGTTTTTCCTTTTTAATAGGGAGTTAGGTGATCAGACTTATGTGCCTGATACACGCCGTAGACTTTTATATCTAAGGCAAGGCGGCTCCTTCACAATGTTTCACCAGCCAGTGTTAGATTACGCGGATGGGAAAAAATAATTCACGGACAGCTGTGATTCAGACGCAAAACCACGAACTCACGGATGAGTCGCGTTCCTAGCAACTAAGACAAAACTGCTGTAATAGAGTTTTTTATATCGTTAAAGTTAATTACAGAAATAATGTATTTAGATTTATAACGCAGAAAGCGTTACCAACAATCTTTTTCAAGAGTATTATTTAATTTACTACTAAATATGATGTAATATAATTCGCTTGTTCAACATTATTTAAATAATGGTAACCCTATTGAAAACGAGTGGCCACAGTGGTTCAAAACGCCTCGAAGCAAATAATTTACGAATGGAACAAGCAAAACTTGCTCTATTGCAATGGACCAGAGCACACAATTAACACTTTAGGTAATAATATACCTCGCGACACAATCTATTGATAATTTGTGTATATTTTTTCTTTTATCATATTCGCCACCGTGTCTTATCGGTTGTGTTTGGCTATATACTACGTGTAGCATAAGACGAGTTTAATATTCGACGAAACAGTAATTATTTTGGGTTCGGTCTGCCCATAGTTTTGGGGCTCTTGTCATGAGGCCCTTCCGTAATCGCGTGACGTATTAAATGCTTAAATAGAAATAATTACTTATTTGTGGCAGTGTTTGAAAGAAATGAAGGATTATTTCAATAATTTAATGTTCATGTTTTATATCAAAAGCAATGAATTGGAGTGGCTTATGACCAATGAAGTTAGCGATCTCTTCCCAGGAATTTGCTCCAACAGTTGACATTAAATTGTTTTCTATTTGATTCGCCTCCACTGGAAAAGAAATTACCTTCTCAAGAAATATAAAAAAAACTTTTTTTAATTCTATTCCTAGCTATAATTGGTTTTCATCTGAAAGACATCCGAGTTGATTTGATTTTATCAGTAAAACATGCTTATTATAACGAATAAAAAGTATACATATAACATTACATATAAAAACCAATTAATAACTAACTATACGTATATGTATTATTCAAGTGTATTTTAAAAGTAGTGGTAAATTTAGTCTATTTCCTGATAGAGGTATTTTTAATTCAAAAGTTTGGTCCGCTCTACAGGGACGGTGTAACTTTACTGTGATACATTCCCTCGTAATTCGTTACCTCTCTACGGAGTTATCTAAATCTTTAAACCTATATCAAACAATATATAATACATTTAAAAAAAATATTCTGATTTACGTAATTATAATTAAATGTTTTTTAAGTAGTGGACACAAGTACTAGATTTACTAAAGTAGGTAATGGATAGTAGGTATATTAATAGTTCGGCGCATAAATAGACATATTATGTATTCAGTATTTTTGTTGCAGTACAAATTAAATATGTCTCATATACTAGCTACTAGCTAGTCTTTGGTGATAAAAAATTGTCTTTGATAATAGTAAAAACATTTATATTACGTTGGAAACAATATTAATTATCAATGCATGTCATCTAACAGTATGAGTGTGTAAATAAATAATTACATATGTGGTAGAAGTAACTAAGTAAATTAACTACATTTATCCTTTACGATACAAATGGTATGTATTTCAAATGGATTTTTTCTCGACCTTTCTTTAAAGTTTAAGTTCAAATTATTTTTACAAACCTCTCATTTGATTTATATTATCTACAATTTTCTTTAGATTACACAAATCCTTGTTTATCTTTGCTTTTATCAAGTCGAAGAAATCGGGATCGTTCAATAATTCCGAAATCTTGTTTTCTTTAGCCATTTTCTAGAACTCGTTTTTGTACGATCGATCCGTGGACTATTATTTCTACAAATATATTTAACCCAAGATAATTCACCGTCTATTTATATTATAGAAATGTCTTTCTTTTTATTTTAAAACCAAATTATTAGCTTCAATTAAAAAATGAGTGAGATACAATCGCTGATGGTTTAAATGAATGATAAATCATTTCATAAAACGAAAACGATTGTCAAACAGAATTGGCGGGAAACGCGTACATTTTTAATTCGCCCACAGACGGAGGCAATCAGCCGCCAAAACTGCTTTAATGAAAAGAGGTTGAATACATTCATTTTATAACGATAAATCAGAGCAAACAAGCAGACAATGATGCCAATCAGCGTATCGAGCTACTAAATCTGTTTTTGGATGAGTTTTGGTATGTCGCCGCGTCACTCACTGAATGTCATTGGATTTATAAATACAATCAGCTCCAGAAATAGGTAGCTACAGGTTTTCCAGGCGTGCCGACTAAAATAAAATAGCCTGGATTCGGTTAACAATATTATTGTCTGAGCTTACTGAGCGGACAGATCTGTTCTCAATCGGATTATATTTTTATTGTGTGATAATGGATGACGATTCTCAACAATTTTCTTTAAGATGGCATAACCACCAGGTAGGTGAGTATTTTTTATACACTATACAGTTTATTGTCTGAGCGCACGTTCAATGTATATTTTTAACTTTTTTATTGTAAATAACAATTTGAATTGCCAGTAAAAAAATTGAATGTTTCTTGAAGTTTGTTGAATTTGAAAATGGAATTATTTTTCTACACAATATTTTTACGAGCGCTTGATAGCTTTTCGAAACAGCCAATCATGGCGTATACGTGTGAATGAAATTATATTAATTGTTAATAATTTCAGATACACAGAGGACGGTGTTATCTGAGCACACACTCACACGAACACCACACTACAAATGGTGCAAGACTGCAGCGAGCCCTACCTAAATAATGTTTTTGAAGAATATTGCCTTATTTGGTACGATATTTTTATTACTAACTCTGAAAAAATAATGTTTTGTTCCTACTTCTAAAATCCTAAAGACAAAATACTACACATCATTACTATATTCACCTCCAGCATTTTGTATCTTAAATTTCTATCAATAATATCCTAATTAAGGACATTTAAATTTCGCTACAAGTTTGCTATTAATGAGCGAAGGAAAACAAAAGATAATCAAAATTAAATACGCCTTTTTAAACAGGCAAGATCGGTGTTCCATACTTAATACCTTCTATTGTATACAAACCGGAATCTCAAAAAGGGTCGATAGCTTTTACTGAAAATTTTACATTTCTTCAATACACAAGAAGTACATTTAAATAATCCTTTATTAAACCATTTCAGATGAGCATTATCGGTGCTCTCGGACGCATGTTAGAGTCAGGCGCTCTGAGTGACGTCACGCTCAGTGCAAATGGAGTATCCCTGAAGGCCCACAGACTAGTGTTAGCTGCTTGCAGTCAATACTTCGAACAGATTTTCAAGGTTTGTGTTTAAGGAGAAGTTTAATAAAGATGAAAGGAAAACTAAAAAATATAGCCTATCGGTTAAGTGTAGCATTCTCAAGTTCGTAGGTCGTGAGTTTTAACACCGGCCAAGCACTAATGAATAGTGCGCAATTGACATATTATATTCAATTAAGGAAATCTTAAATAAAAAATAAAATATGATTGCCACACACAAAACTGATTTCGTCAAATTAATATAATATTAATTAAATTAATTAATATCCATCATTTGTATTTACAATCTTCTTACCGTACAAAGAAATAATAAAAATAATTAAACACTATTAATAAGAAAATTTAAACAAATTTAAATAGTTTGGTCCCTGTGGCAGTGTACCTTTAACGCTGGCAGCATTTCCTCAGTGTATTACGATACTTATTCGTTGAGCCAAGAAAGCACCAGAAAAATAAATATAGCGCATACCATTAATAATAGTATCAATGGTATCCGCTTATTACCCTAACTTATAACTATAAGTATGTTACCCATAACTAACACAAACAAATTATACGTAGGTATGTAGCACGATTAAATGAATAAAATATCTATCATATGCCCCATTGGTTTTGCAACATGATACTCTACTCTTGTCTCCAAACTTTTGCCTGCGAAAGCTCTTAAATATCATTTTTTATCAGGATGTAGAAGACAACACTGTTGTCGTCATCTTGGACTGTGATGCTTCAGACTTGCGTCAACTTCTTACATTCATGTACACTGGTGAAGTGACAGCGGCGAGAAAGAATTTGCCTTCGCTATTGCGACTGGCGCAGTCCTTACAAGTGTCCGGACTTACTGATGCGAATTATGTATGTTATATTTGTAATTATAGTATTAATGGTATGCGCTTATTACTTATATAAATGTGTTACCCAAAACTAACACATATATAAATTAATTAAAGAAAATTTTAATTATTACTTCAATTTAAATGATATATGCGGATATAGGAACGAAACACGTTGTACTTCGGGTTTGAGTAGGTATTATATTATAGTTTGAGAGGTAGGTACCTAATAAGTACCAACGTCACATAAGTCATATGTGCTTGCGTACGAGTTTTTACTGCTCTTACTGTAAGGATATACTAAAATAAGAAATAATTGTAAGCACTTACACGTGTCAAAGGTTCAAATTTCAATAACTTAAACATAATCCTCGTTTTATAAAGCTGATGCTATTTAAATGAGAATTTTAACATATAAAACCATAATTTCTCAATGACTTGGTCCTTCCAATGTTCCTTCGTAGTAACCAAATATTTGTTGTGTTACTTGAACAATATCTGATCATTGGTAAATAATTTGTAAATTTGTTTGACGCCCTGGTGGACAGCAAAACTAAGTAAAGTTAAACAAACTCCTTTTTTATAAACTATTTATTTATTTATTCTAGGGTCCTAACATACCTCTCTCGCTTCATCCACTTTCATGACATACACCATGCATGCTCGTTCGTTATGCATAGGTACTTTTAACTTGTCCCTTCTCGATTACGTCCTCGATCTGGTCCAGGTATGTACGACAAGGCCTTCACATTTCACGGTTGCCTTATATATCCTACTTTAAAACCGCTTCTTATTTATCCGTTCTATATGCCCATACCACCTAAGCATTCTCTTTTAATACACACGACTCGCGTATCTTACTATTTCTTATCCTCTCATTTCCACGGAATTTATTCTACTTTCAATACTTCTCTCATTAAATATGTATATAATAATAAATAATAAAATTCAAACTCCGGACAATCATCACATCTATAAGTGACTACTACATTATGTTAGTGCGTCTTCGGATTCTCTTTTTAATAATTATTTGATTTTTTAAGGACTCCACTGCTCTACCGCGTGAAAATGAACCTCTTAAAGAAGTACCGAACGATGCTCCCATTAACTTAGATGTTTCTAACAAAGAAGATACAGACAAATTATTTGATAAAGAGCTGTCGGAAATTACAAGAAATGATAAACTGAGTAAATTAGACCAAATCGTTCAAAATCTGTACACTTCACATAAAATTGGTAATATGACGACGCCAATGTTATCACAGCCTGTTCTCCAGAGCTTAACGGGTGAGTTTTTATGATATATCAATAATTATTAGGTTATTTTAAATATACAAGGATGTAAGTATAATAATTGTTCTTATTAAGATTCTTTCCACGGACCTTTGAGTTGTATCAAAGTTTTGTAGAAACGCTACCCAAGTGTCTGATCTTGATACCTGCGGTCGTTTGACCAATTTAAAAAACCAATGTACTTATGAATCAAGTGATTTCATATATTTTATTTGTAAAGAGGTGACGTTATAAAGCGAGACACTATAATTGTGCGCTCCGTTCGATCGGCCTCTCTCTAGTCTAGTCTGACGTTGACAGTTGACACGCAACATGACGCTGTCATACATCATATTATTACGTCCGTTTGATCAATCACAATCGAACGAAACGTATCGTTTTGCGTCTTTCATTTTCCATTCTCACCCCCCTGTCCGATCACTTTCTTGGTAGTAAAGTAAAACAACCAATTAAACGACGTATACATTTGTTTTTTACATACCACATTTCACTTCATTTCACCTTCGTTTCTTAAATCGTAGAACTAATCTAGGCTCGAGGCTTGAGGAAACAAAAGAAATGGTTACATTTGTCTTACACCACCATATATTTTCAGAACAATCGATATCCCAAATGGAATACGAAAAGAAATGGCGTGGTCAATCATCAATATGTACAATATGCAACAAGCGTCTTAGTAATCAATACAACCTGCGCGTGCACATGGAAACACATGCTGGAAGACGTCACGCATGTCGCGCGTGTTCGCATGTCTCTCGATCACGTGACGCATTAAGAAAACACGTTGCGTATAGGCATGCACATTCGAATAAAAATTCACTTTGACGATAGCCAAGACCAATAAAGGGCCTCGATTTGGGGCCCAAGTCCGTCCCTGTTTCATTATATTTTTTGAATCCCAATGTACCATACCCAAGTGCTATAAGTGTACTAAGATTTATTTAATAAACTGTCAAATATTGCTCCCATTACCGAATCTAAATTAAGCAACTACTTTTGTTGCTTTTATGTAGGTTCATCATGAATTGTAGGTAGAAAAACACCATATTTATTTGCCTATTTCCAGTCATCATTATTGTAATGTAACTTAATTTATTTTATTATTTAAGTATTCAACTACTATGATTATGGATAATAAAAATACAAGTACAAGTGTACACAATTTATTTCTGCCTTACATTAGTAGAAAAACGCATCAAAATGACAGTCTGTAGAAAATTAGCTTGTATAAAAATACTGTTCACTTTTTGTTCACTTACTGTTCACAATCAGTTAAAAAAGCGTAAAATGCGTTCCACACAATTAGTTTAATTCTACATTACTATGTAGAAGAGACTACTGGTAACTTATACATTTTATTTCCGCCATAATCTATTAGAATCTTTACGTGTAGTGTTGTGCACAGAAAAATATTATAATGCGGTTTTAAAAATACGCAATTATAAGTTACCGGTAATCTTTGAGATCTAAGTATAAACGCAATAAATATAATTTCATTAGAAATGCAGTTCAGAGTATTCCTATAAAATCTTAGAAGCTAAATAAATACGTTAGTTATATTTTAAGGATAGAACTCTTTGTTATAAATACATACAAATGAATACTCTTAGTACTGTTTGTATTATTAAAGATTTAGTTCAAAAACAAATGTGGCAAGTTCACTAAATATGCTTACCGTTTTCTGTTCAAGTACCAAAAATATTAAGCTTAAAAATATTTCCAAAAATGGACTTGATAAAACTGTTATATATATTAATAGGGCCCCCCAAATCAAGCATGGGGCTCCCAAAGTCCATCTCTGTACGTTTTTTTACAGTATTTAAACTGTCTTACAATTGACGCCAAATACTTATCTGGCCCGGTAGCGGTAAAATCAACATGCATCGGTTTTACCCACCGCACCATACATCGTTGTGGCATTATAAAACTAAGCGCTAGGCACGGTCCAAATGCGTGTGTTTGCGTCCTGTCCCACCGACGCTATCGTCTCATTGTCAATCCAAACCGCGCCTGTTATTTGACTCTGTGGATGCGCATCTGAAATAAAATTATGTTAGTATAAATAAAAGGAATAATAATATATTCTCAATCCTATACAAGATAATTTTTAAATTCCTTTATTCGAATGTATAGATGTTTTGTCACTTATAAGAACAGATTTTTTTATTATATGTCTACTTATATTTTTTTTTATTTTTATAAATTTATTCAGAAGATTCACAGCACAATACAGAAATAGATGTATATATATATAACATTGTGGGCCAATTACAAATCTTCACATATAGTATATTAAACAAGAAGGTAAACATGCCAAATATTTTTTGTGTAAAACAAAAAAGAAAAAACAGAATTTAATTAGTTGACAATGAAAGGTTATCAATGCACTTCATTAATCATGGTTGAAATAATTTTGTGTCAAAAAATGGCCATGGATAATTATGGGCAATTATCTTGGCCTTAATTAGCTTTATTGAGAAACATGTGCCACATCGTAAAACTGTATAAAGAGTGTAAAAAATACATAAAATCGAAAACATCTTACACTTTTTTGACATAAATTTAAAAAAACTGCACTAATAAATTGATAATTGTCATTCTATACGAAACTTACTCTTGATAGTTAAATGTTTGTTCGGTTGCGCGAGGCTCCATACAATAAGACTAGTGTCCAAAGAACCAGACACGACCCTGGAGCTATCAGGACTCCAAGAAACACAGTTGACACGGGCCGTATGGAAACCCCACTCTTTATTATGGGCCAACTGTGAATTATATAAAATTATTAAAAAGACATAATGAAAAGATTATTATGGTAAATAAATGTTAACCTTGCTTTGCACAAGGCAAACAAATGGTACAAAAAAATGGTCGGCAGTGACGAGGTATGGAATGCAGTGGCATCCTTCTGTGAGCATGTTATGCTACAGAAGGAGACAGCAGAACAAGAGAGGAAGCGGTTTAGGACGAATCCTAGGGGTAGAAGAAGGGGAGTAAATAGGAGAAGATAAACCCATCTCCTACCTCCTATGTAGTGTATACTGCACCGGAGGTTTTTGAGTGTAACATGCCGTTGAGGTCCCGGTAGAATGCGACCCCGGAGTCTCTGTAACGCGGCTTTATAGCAACAACTCGAGGTGGGTTTAGTGGGTATTGCTCACCCAGTCTCTGAATAGCAGAGATTTTGGCGTGGGTCGAGTCCCACATACCCCTGCAACTTTTGATGTCAGGGGATGCTCAATATATACAATACTAATACAGTCAAAACCGGTTATAACGACATTGAAGGGACCATATAGTTGCCGACGTTATATCCGATAGTCGTTATAAGCAATGTCATATACACAAGTACGGTACATATGTATGTACATAGTTATCGATCTAGAATAGGTAGGTATGGGTTATAATATGGTATGTTAATATTATAATATGTAAACGAGTCAAAAAAGAAACAAAAATATTTACATATTACGAAATAATTAGGTACAAAAGTAATCAGTCAGTATGTATTTTTTTAGCCCAGTCTCAAATATTTTTTGCATTTAACGTTTCATACTCCTCAAGGTATGAGTATCACCAGTATCAAACTGTTCGTTAAAGGTAAAAAATTTTAGCAAAATCGTTACAGCGTTAAGAGCCTCGGAAATCGTTGTTGGCTGAAACTGTTCGTTGGGAGAAAGTGCGTAGGTAATAATATGCCTAAATATTCATTCAACACCTATAAATAAGATTTAAAATCGTTTGTATTGTTTTGTTTTGCTGAGACAAGAAGTGGTTGGTCGTTATAGCCGATGAATATCGATAAACTTTGTCGTTGTAAGCGATATGTCGCTGTATCCGATGGTGTTATAAGCGGTTTCTTTACTGAATTGTTTAATAGGGATTCGGACGGGACCATACAATCTGGTTGTAATAACCGATAGGTCGTTGTAAACGATGTCGTTATAAACGGTTTTGACTTTATATATAATACTTTTTAGACAAGGCAAGCTTGTTTTTTTAAATGTTATTTTTTTCGCTTTAGCGTGCATCTGTCAACCCTTAGATCTAGCGTTCAAATTACTGCTATGCTGCAATAATTGTTTCTATTTGGACAATTAACACTTCTTCCTTGAATGCTAACATAGTGAGGAAACAGGCTTGTGTTACATATGATAGACCTATTTGTCTACAGAAAATAATCTTAGAAAGTCCCATAGAGGGTTGGTTATTTCAATTAAAAATTAAAATAGTATCTTTCCAAAGTATGATAATTACATCAATATTTTTTTTTAACAATGATTGCCTCGTCTTTAACCATGTCTTATCAGCGCAACATTTCTAACTGTTCCTAGAAAAAATTTAGATTGAAAGAAAAAACCTTATAAAAAATTATGTTTGCGTGTACTAGGTGTACACATGTAAGAAATGAAACTTCTTTATGACCTTATTTTTCGAAAAATGATCTACTATATGCAACTTAACGAAATTGGTTAAATAACGTTTAACAAAAGGCTTTTATTATCATAGACATGAATACAAATACAATTATTTCATTTTACCTTATTACTACGAGTACTAAGATTATTACAGAATTTCATTAATTGTAATAGAATTATTACTATCATTGTTATCGTTATTATATATTTTTGTTATTAATGGCTTCGAATCTCTTCGGATCAACCGTGGTAGGGACAAGAAAAAGATGGCGCGTAACCGAAAAACGATTGGCGGTGACGATTGCTACAAAATTTCTCCCATACGTCGATAAAGAACTTTCATTCCAACGCCGATAAAGAAAGACTTCAAAAAGCAACATGGCGCGTAACCGAAAAATGTGACGCGTAACGAAAAAATGTTACACTAAATTTTTTTCCAACCCCGATAAAGAAGTTTCACTTCAATAAAATACAACTACATATTAATAATTCGAAATTTTTTTAATACGCGTTCTTATAAATGCACTAAAGATACTAAAACATACCTTATATTCCTCATCATACAAGATAAGCTTTCGATTAGCATCGCAGGCGACGAGGTACTTGCAGTCAGGGCTGTAGCGGGCGTCACTAATAGCACCGAGGTGTACCAGCTCAGTCTTGGGAGACAGATTGGTTCCCTCCAGAGCGTAGATATGCACTTTGTTATCATCACCTAGTATACAAAACATCGAATGTACTAACAATATTACTAAATAATATAAAATTCATAAGGAATTCTTCATTCTGGCATTTTTATTAAGTAAAATAATATGCAACAAGCAATAGTAATCAATATAGCGTTGAAACATGGAAACGGAAACATGGTCTCACGTTATACGTTCGGTAAGTTTCGTAGATTCGCACACTTACGTCATAGTAGAATAGTAACGGATCTGACAAATAGTAAACTTTACATGGAGCCATTTTAAAATATTATAATCATGTTAGTTTTTGTCATAACTATTTTAATTCATATTCTGTTATTATAAAAATTGGCCTACAAGCAAACAAAAGGGTTTGTTTTGAAACAAAATAATAACATTAAATTACACAGTTTTCTAGAATAACCACGTTTCTATCAAATCCGTCACTTTACCAACTGATTAATTTGAAATTTAAAAGACATGTATTTTTTTTTTTAATGTAGCCGTAATATTTAGTAAATGTAGTATCCAAATATGATAAAAAGTGGATCATATATATATATATATATATAGGATAAGATCATGACAATTTCTAAATTTAATGGTAGTGAAGGTAAATATAAAGCCCAGGTTGGGGTCTCAAGTTCGTATTTGTTTCAATAATAAATCAATTGCATGATTATAACTGTACTTATCTGTCTCTTTCCATCACAGATTAAACACAATTTGACAGTAAGAGACGAAAGAGCAATGAAGAGTGCTATTACATATCGTTTTAATGAATAAAGAGGGTAGCTTCAAATTTAAAGGTCCATCTGGATTTCAATTAAACAGTTATCAATAGGAAAATTGATTTAATTTTTGAAGTTATACTTCTTTAGGCGCGTTATGAAAAATTTATGAGAGTGAAATTTTACGATGCGCGCGCACCGTGACACAAAATTCAGTATGGGCGCCGAGCGTGCTTGAGATGGGAATAAGACATTCTACTTGTAGTACCTTTTAAACAAATAAAGCAGTTTTAATTATTTTTTCAAAGAAATTTAGCAATGCTTTTTCACAAAGACCTATTTATACTTAGTTAAAAGGTTATGAAACATACCTAGTTATTAAATTGAATTAATAAAATATAATATAATAATAATTATTATTAATATTAATTAATAATTGAATAATATACTAAATATTAAATATTGTTAAATTATTAACGCTTATTATTAATTATTTAATATTTTAAAAAAATCAAGAAAGCCAAGGAAGTATAACTTCTTACGTACATAAGTACACGCACCATTTTTTTTTTTTAAAGACAGATTTATAGTATCAACTAACACTTAAAAATAATATAAAAAAGACAAACCTCCAACTGCTACATGCTTAGTCTGACGGTTGATTGTAACGCATGACGGCTCGTATTTTATCGGCACAGTCGATTTCTTTACACCACCCGACAGGACAATTAGCTGAAAATAAAATTGTGACAGACTTAATATAACCCAGCCAATGGATGAGAGTAATTCTAAGATATTATAAATTAAATGACCACTTTAGTTTTCTGATATATTATTTAGGGTACTAATTATAAATTGGCCTAGTTCAACCTCTGCTCTAGGATGCATTGGATAATGATGATGAAAACTTCACGAGGAACTGGCATGACTTAAATAAATAAATTGTATCACAAAACAGATACATAAATCTAAGACCTAAAGTAGTACCAAATTTTTAAAATCATATCTGTTTTCATTACTCTTTGATGTCTCTTTTGAATGTATTATAAAGAAGTAGGTACCAACCTCCTTAACAGTAGTAACGATAGTTATATCATCGTCCAATAATTGGTCCAAAGCACGAGGCTGCGCTCCAAGAGTTACTGCTTGGTCGGAGTATGATGGCGAATCTCCTGAAATTGGAAAGATAACCAATTATTAAAAATATTTTTACTCAGCAAAAAAAAATAAAAAAACTAATGTTTCTTTTTTTAGGATTTTTAATAGATGTATTATCTTAGTACTACAATTATTGCTTTTGTTCATGAATTATTTTCTGAATTCTCTTAACACTATCTATGGACTCGGAATCATAGGAAAAACTTTTTTGTAAAAAAAAAATGTAGAACAAATCGTTCATGACAAATATTTTTAAAACAAAATCAATCTGTAATGTAATCTGTACAATGCTCATGTAATGAATTTATACAACAGGTAACAATAAATGCATATTTAAAAAGAAGCCAATTTTGTTGGTCTTTTTGTACCAATAAAGTATGAACAGAAAATACTTTTCGTAATATAATAGTCAAAGTCAAAGCATTTATTTCAATTAGACCATCTAAAATGGCACTTTTGAACGTCAAAAATTTTTTTTTATATATATATAGGATTCTAGTTGCCCCTTCCAAAAGGTAGTTTCGTGTGGAGAAGAATGGGCAAGAAACTCCACACTTACTCTTTTAAAATAGGTTTACAAGTTAGTTAAACCGGTAACTAAATAATATTACTTAAGGTAATTTTAAAAATCTACCTTCCGCCTGCACGTCAATCCTGCGCAGGGTATCATCGATTCCACAAGTCAATAACGCCCCGTTATTCGTCATACGCATTCCATTCACTTGGTTACCGTGGCCGGTACCTAGGACTTTACCGCCTACACCTGTTAAAATACAATATATAAAATAATTTTAATAAAGGATTTATTTGTGAAGTAGCTTGTGCTCGTTAAATTCAATTGCGCACATTTCCTTGGTTCTAGATTTCAATGACACAGACAAAAAAACTTTTAAGTTCTCTAATTATATATGAAAATAAGTTTTTGTATATATTTTTCACATATCCAAATTAATTTCTGTTTGTATGTCTCGCTAAAACTCGAGAATGGCTTGACCGATTTGGATAATTACGATTTTAAAATGACAATTGATGTCTTTTATCATTTTAGAAATTATAATTATCACTTATTTGTCATATATTTGTTGGTGCCTTCAGAAATTTGTGTTTCATAGCTATAGTATGAGGTCCTGTCTTCATTTTTAAAATGTTGTATTAAGTTTTAACACAAATATATATATAGGTGATACCAAATTCACCGTGTCATTCACTAATTAATAAAATCACAATACTAATTATATAAAGTTAATTGAACAACTAACCATTGCTCACATCCCAATGTGAAACCGCTCCATCGTGACTAGCTGTATACAGCCTCTTCCGGTCCAAAGACAAGCAGAGACAGGTGATTGGCTTGTTATGCCCCGTTATAACTCGGAGGGGGGTCTCAGGGTTCTCAATATCCAGGTAACTGATGTCCCCAGAGAGGGACACAGTCAGGAGATGCTTGCCTTGCCATAGACAAGATACCTGAAAATTTATATATTATGTTAACGCTAGCATCAACCCTTTTAAAAAATAGACTTCTGGTAAATTACAACTATTTTATATAACATAATTCTACCATTCATTTGTGAAGCAATAGTATGTAGAGATAATTTTCTCAGTACAAACAAGTTTTAAGCAATCAAAAATTAAGGTCCACATTCGTGTGTCAACAAACAATCTTGTCTTGGGTGCTTTCAAATATGTTAAACTTTTTACAGAAAAAATGGTTTGAGAGCTTTTAAAACTTGCTCTCGAGTCAATATAGATTAAGTTAACAAAAAAAAAATTCACACATTTTCTCAGAGAATCATTTTAAGTTATTTATATTGTATATGTTACAGGAATACAAAATATATTCACCAAACATATCAAAATACATATAAAAACTAACAACTTTTAAATATCAAATCATCTATCTAATTTCCAGATGCACAGCAAGCTGCATCTCTTAGCATGACAGATATCTCACAGTTAAACTCAAACTCAAAATATCTTTATTCAAGTGGGTAACCAAGTACACTTTTGAATCGTCAAGTTAAATTAATCGTAAATTTACATTTACTACCAGTTCGCAAGTCAAGGGCGTAGAGCGGGTAAGAAGTACTGGCAAGAAACTTTCCGCCGCTCTTTTTAATCGCCAGGTATTGTCATACAAATTCTTTGAACTGGAGCAATTCAATCCCAAGGATTAGGATAATTTATGTAGTCCTCAAATTTATAAAAAGCTTTGATGATTAGTTTCCGTTTAACGACGGCTTTGAATTTATTTAGTGATAATACTCTAATTTCGCTTGGTAGTTTGTTGTACAAACGAATACAATTTCCATATAAGGAGTGGTTTATCTTTTGGAGCCTGGTTGGTCGTACACTCAAATTAACTCTATTTCGCGTATTATACTGCTGAAAGTCACCATTTGTTTTAAAGTCGTTTATATTTTTTTGGACATACAACAAGGCTTCAAGAATATATTGACCAGATAGTGTCATAATATTTAATTCCTTAAACTTATTCCGTACCGACTCCCTCGGAGAAACACAACAAATACCCCGAACAGCCCGCTTCTGCAGCACAAATATGGATTGAACCTCTGCAGCAGCACCCCACAGTAGAATACCGTACGACATTACGCTGTGAAAGTAGCTATGATAAACAATTTTTGCCGTGTCCTTATCAGTAAACTGTCGGATTTTCTTTACTGCATATGCTGCAGAGCTGAGCCTATTCGAAAGAGTATCTATGTGCGGGCCCCATTGGAGTTGGTTACTCATACATCCTTAGATGTATATTAGTCAAGTCTGTAGGTTTCCTACTAAATGTACATGAAGGAATCCACCATGCAAAATTTAGCTCAGACTGATACTAACCTGTTGATTCTCAACAGCAGTACCCATGGGGAAGAGAACAGCCCTTTGCATGGTCTCCACGTCCCATATGGCACAAGTCTTATCTCCGGAGCAGGATAACAGCTGCTTACCATCTGGAGACCAGGATATTCCATATACACCACCCTTGTGGGCTGGGGAACCAATCTGAAATGTAGAAATTTTAATAAGTCTTGATTAACCTATACAAGTTGTTTGAGGAACTGTTTAAGGAAAACTGTTTTACTAATATTGATTGCGTATGTTTATGTTTATACGGACTTACTTTAATTTTAATTGCTCTCTTTAAGTTATTTTTCATCACTTTTTGTCATATGATGTTGACGAGGTAATGGAAAGAGACAGTTGGGTGCAATTCAAATCATGCAATTAACAGGATTTTTTTTAAATATCGCGGTGCAAGTGTTGATATTTTTGACACGCGATTATAGTGCTAAAAACATTATAGCTCTTTAAAAATGGTATTGAACATTATCTTAATTTAAGTTTTTTATCAATTTACCTTTATATTTTTAAAGCTAAATCTTATTGGCCAAAATTATTGTACAGGCTAAAGCCTAATTCATATAACGTTTGCAAAAAAAATGTATGCAAAAGAAGAACATTGAAACTTACTTCACCCTTTAGCTCTGAAGTCTGTCCATCAAAGAGGAAGATCTTGCCATCAAAGCCAGCTGAGGCAAACAGCTTCCCATCAGGACTGTACCGCACTGCTTGGGCGAAACGAGTGTGCTCCTGATATTACATAATATTGATATTAGCAATATTCAATTACTTCAAAACATTTTTCTATTGTAAAATTGTAAACAAGATCTTTGTTTTGTAAATAAAAATGAAAAATAAATTTAGATGAAAATTATTGAAATATTTACTCTAAGAAAAGACTTCTGCTTAAGCTTCTACAACAGATATGTAAAAATTTAAATGTCAAAACTGTCATGTAGTTCCGGAGTGACCATATAGAAAATCCAAGTGCTTGTTGAAACCCCACTTAGTTTGACAGATAGAAGAGTGAAGTATTATACTTTACATTATATAAGGTTAGAAATTATACTATAAAGATAAACTATTTTATCCTAGAAAGGATATATATATTCCTAATTTTAGTAATACGTTTAATCAGCGTATTACTAAAATTAGGAAAATAAATATCCTTCCTTCGACAAATAGTTTATCTTTATAACGTAACGTAATTTCAGTTTTACAATTTATTAAATCTCTTGATTTTTATTAAATACATGTATTGAAATATTAAATTACAACATACCTGTTTAGTACATTTGAACTTGAAGGGTGGTCCTTCAAATACACCTAGCGTGTTGTCCTCGGAAGCCGTAACAATGCGGAAGGGCCGAGCTGGCCGGAAGTCGACCGAATTGATGGCCTTTGATTGGCCGCTGATCTCACCTACCGATGTCCCCGTTTCCGCCATAAACACGTGACCGAATCTGAAAAGGTTCAAGCACCGTGAGTGAAGCCTGCCATGGAGCAAAAGCATTTCCGGATATGGGTAAGAAGGCAAGTTTGAAATAGGAAACGACGTGATATTCATCAATATTTGGTAAATTTCTTGGCTTGTAATTTATTACATGAAGAAAAAAAGTCAAAGCACTAAATAATTATTGTTATATATCACGCAGGTTCATTGGCTTGGGTATAATTTATTTATTATAACAATTACTTGAGTGCCATATTTAATAAGAAGTTCAATACCTCTCTCTACCCTCGCCAACAGCAACCATTCTCTGGTTGTCTGAACTCCACGCGATGTCCTTGATAGGACCTCCAATTGGTTGAAACTCATTCTTTAGGATATGCTCCTTGTTTACTGTATCCCAGATACGAATTTTGCCGGATACGTCTGAGAGCAAATAAATTTACGTAAATACTTGAATAGTAAACTTTACTATACTCATTACCAAAATGGACGATCTGTAATTTGAATTAAGAATACTACGTTGTATCTTACGACCATATCTTGTACGTTTTTTTGAAATCATACGGCTCCAAAATTCAAAACAGCATTCGACAGAAGGGTCATTACCAGAGGCGTAACTATACCATCTGGGACCCGTGGCAAATTCTTTTGATGGGGCTCTATCACTTAAAATCGATACGTTATACTCAGTTTTATTTTAATAAACTTTGAGATTTTCAGAGTACTATATTGTATATGCCCCACTAATGGCCATAGGCCTCCTCTCTTAGGCAGGGGCCCTCTTGGGTCGGGGGTCCGTGGCATTTTGCCAGTCCTGCCACCCTATTGTTACGCCACTGTTCATTACTTACTACTCTTATAATTAACGATTAAGAAAAGTCCTGTCGACTTCAAGGGTAAATTTTCCTGTGGCAAGCTATTAATATTTTTATTGGGCTTAAATTATCGTGAGACTGAGGGATAACTTAGTGTCCTCTTACTGTCTGTACTTGATACTTATGTTGCTTAGGTTATGTATCATTAAAATAATATCTTTGGCAATCTGTTGGGTACACCTACGTAACACCGTTTTTTTTTAACCAGTACGAAGGGAGGATCTTCATAGTACTATTTGTAATTTTACTTATTATTTTGTGTTGTAACTAGGCAGTTATAAAAAATATCAATACCCTAAGACTAAAATTTTTGTATGAAAAACTAGGCCGCTCATCGCTAAACGCAAACTAATTCACGAAAGTAACACATAACTCAATAAAAATATCCTAAAACAATGTAGTTGATTCCTTCTCACTATTTTTAAAAACAATCACCTATCTTGATTTTAATTTACGTGGCAGCGCACATTTAAACTGGTAACGTCACGGCTGACGACTCAAAATAAAACAACTTTCTCGAAACTTTGCAGTACTAAAAAACTTCATGCTTGGGTTAAATTCGTGAACTTTAAGAGCAATAAATATAAATAGTTTATGGTTTGCTTTTGTGAAATGAGCCGGCGAATTGCGTGATTGTGAACAATAATTATTGTTAAGAATAAATAAGTACGATAGGTAATAAATAAAACTCAATAAAGAAAAGGTTTCTGTACCCAGAGTTCTTGAACAATAGTTCTTGTTATATATAGTTATTTTTGTATTCTTGGCTGAGCTCAAGATTAACATGTTCATATTAATAAGCGAATGATTTCTATAAAGTAGAGGAAATATTTCTCATCTTCTGTTAAGAGACCACCAATGCCAGGTGTTATACAAGTGAGTCACCGGCTTATTTAAGAAATGACGTAGTTCAAAACCTGAAATACATAGTTGAAATATTCTTGTGGTACTTATTTTCAAATACAGTAACAATCATAAAATTAAGTAGTCATAATCACAATTATAGCTAGGAAATATGATACGAATGTTGAAGTTGTACGGTTTTAGAGATTGTAGGCGATAGAAGTTGGATCAGGGCCAACTGGAGCGTTGATTCCTATTAGATTGTTTAGATCTTATGCTTGTATCAGCCAGAAATTATATTTTTTAGAATAGCAATTATTTTATTAAGCAGGCGATACAAAGCTTCATCCGAGTAATAAATGGATTCACACTAACGTTATCCTTGGCAGCGTTATACAGACAATGCAAATTGTACCGAACAAGATTGATATTTAGTTTAACAAAACCTTTAGTTGAATCCGCAGGTCGCCTAAGAAACCTAACGCCTAACCTAAACCTAACCCTTAGTATCTGATTACCCGCATAGCTACGATAACAAAAAATATTGAAATTCACATACTTGAAAATTAGAGGTAGCTTTATTTTTACTCTAGTTTATGCGCGCGGTTTCGCTCGCAAGATACCGAATATAGGCGGTCGAAAAATAAAGCGAGCTTTATCTGCTTAAATTAATAGTTTTCTTTTTTTTAAATCTTATGTATTATACCTATAAGATTCATCAATATTAATACTGAACTAGTCTAAATAATTCAATCTCCACATTGTGATATTGTTGTATATATTACTTATTCTTTGTGACTTCATCTATATATATAAAAATGAAACCCGTTTTCTGTTGTCACGACATAACATGAAAACGGCTTGACCGATTTGTCTGATTATTTTTTTATAATATTCCTTGAAGTAAGAGGATGGTTCTTACGGAGAGAAAAATTAAAAAAATTGAGTGAAAAAGTCTAATAACAACACTAACTACCCATACAAAATATTCGTAATAATATTTAAAGGCAGTTTGAACTTTAATACCATAATATCATAAAGTTCAAGTGTTAGTGGAGGGGTTCCGGGAAGATAAATTTTTATTTTTTGACATAATATATTTGTTGTATTATCAACTTTCTTTTTTTTTATCTTACTAGCTAGACCGGTGTCCCGAATAGAAGAATAAGTATTTAAAAAAAGTAAAGAATCGACTGTTAGGCGTTACGATGTTCGCCAGGCCAGCTAGTAATATTATAAATTTTTATGTGTTTTTTATCATGTTTGGTAGGGTTAAGTAAACCCAATCAAATTAAACAACTTTAGTATATAGATGAGTAAAATAAATGATGTTGCACAATACATACATATACATACATAACTATAGCTAGCCATTAGAGCTTGAGTATAATAAGATTTGATTAAAAGATTATAATATAGTTTCATTTATGAAATAATCAAAACATACTAAAACTTGTTGACAAACTCAAAAAATATATGTTTTAGAGATTCTACACTTCTAACTTCTTTCTACATACACAATAGTAGCTAATACAGCTTTCCCCGGCTGCATTGGATTTTAACAAAAAGTTATTTAATTTTAAATGTAAGTCACAAGTCAATAAGTTGGTTGCATGTTGGTATTTTAATAAAATATTTTCTGTAAATAACCTATTAAAGAGGATTATGAAAAAAAAAGAGTTTAGATAGTTTAGACCTACATGTCATTGGATTTTGGCACATTATGCCAAGAATCAGGTAAACTTGGAAAGTATTTTGTTTTGTATTTAGAAGGAGTTGTTATGCAAATTTAAATAAAGAGAATTCCAATGAAGCAAATACAGAAATGTGTAACCCCCAGACTCAATTGGGGTTTAACGGTACTTGAACAACAAACAATTTTCAATACCTTATTTGTTAATCTTATAGCATGAGGGCAACTACTTTGATAAGAACTTATTTTCGAATTAACAATTTAAATAAAACATATTGTTGTATACTTTTGCAAGCAAAATATTAAATGATCAACTATAAAAATTCATAATTACATCTCTATAATAGACAAATGTATAGTGTACAATAGCTACACTGCCTATAACAGTGTGAATAAGATTCCTGGATCAAAACAATATAAATAAAAGCAGATCATCAACTCGGAGAGTGAATAAATAAGTCAAAATATGATGTGTAAAAAAATATCAAGTTTTATGTTTTATATAAATGTAGACAACCTAAATAAGACCATCTTTTTGAAGTACTAAAGCAAAATTAACCTGATACACATATGAATTATACCTATTTAATTGATTTGATAATGATAATGTTAATAATAAAGTTATCTGTTAAAAATTACTGTTCTGATAAGTGCCAGTTTTAAGAATCTGATGATTATATCACTCCTAATATAAATGCCACACCTAGTATATTAATGATTTTTATAACTTTCTTATTGTTATACACTCCTCATACTTTTGTATACATGCAAAGCTTTCTGGGTCTATTTTACAGACAATTATATATTAAATTATATTTCAACTATTATATTTATTTCCTGTTCTTAACCATGATTTACTACCAAATATGGCTACATAAATACACTATGATAAGATAGTGGAAATGTCCTTAAATAGTAATGCATAACAATATGACTCATCAATGTCAGTAAGGTTTTTCATGGTTCAAAATTTATAAATAAAGCAAAGTTATTGATTAATGTTTGTTTAAAAAAAAATTATATACCACTCAGATTTTATATACTACTCAGATTAGAAGCTGACCTACATGCACAATATTTGCAGAAAACTTGGATCATGGTGAAAAATATTAAAACATAACATTTACACGTTCAAAGCAATTATAAGCTTAGCTTACCTCCGGAAGCTATATAAAATCCACTCGGAGAGTATTTAGCAACATTGACTTGGCAAGAGTGCTCGGTATACACATCTGCAATCGCCGGGTTTTCTATATTGCGAATTATTACCGAATTCCCATTACTGTACAAGAAATTATTTCCTTTGGGATCTCCCCCAAGAACTAATGGTGTGCCCCGCTGAGTTCTAGGGAGCGCCGCTAGTGTATACTCTGAAAAATAAGCAAGAACACTCGTTTATAGCCAACCGAAAATTTTCACGCCCCAAAGAAGAACGTGTTCATAATATAAAAGCGATTGAAGCAACTTACTATTTGAATAAGACATTGTTGGCAACTTAGTTTCGCACAATATTCTGCACTGTTCTTAATGAGATTGCAAAAATTATTCAAAAATATAAAATGTAAGAGTTAAAAGATCTAATAGCACTCCATCAGTCATCACAGACTATGAGGACTAGTCAGTAGTCAGTACTCAGACTACTCAGTACTAGTAGTCTTGATTCTTGAATCTACACTCTACAGTCTACACTTCTTATTGTCGCAAGTAAACAGTGACAGATCATGACATGAAACATTTCGTGACACCGGACACGCCACTCGACAGTCCAAATACAGAGATTAGAGATATCTACATGACAACAGCTTATATGCACTCATAGAGTTCTAGAGTGAAACAGAACATTACAAAATCTATGAGAAAAATAACTTAAACAAAACTGTATTGTGTAAACTGTAAACTTCCATATTACATTTGCATCGTAATTTTTAGATAAAAAAAACCTTTTTATAATGAAAAAAAGGGTGCGTGCACTTATGTACGCCCGTAAGAAGTTATACTTCTTTAGCATTATTAAAAATAGTTTTTGATTGCATGCAAATAATTAATTACAATTAAATAATCAAAGACTGAAAAAGGAGTCATTATAGTCAATAAAGTTCAGTTTACATTTGAATAATATTTATTATCATTCTCTTACATTAAGTGTAACATAAATTCTATTATTATTCGAATGTTGTTTTTAAATAATGTCCAATGCCGTAGCATCTTCCGTGGGCAACTTCATTCTGTTAATTTTGTGTCACGGTGCGCGCGCATCGTAAAATTTCACTCTCATCAATTTTTCATAACGCGCCTGAAGAAGTATAACTTAAAAAAATTAAATTGTAAATATTGCAAATACCGTTACTATGGCAACATTTCTATTATCTATATATATAAAAGAAAGTCGTATTTCTTACAACACTTATAACTCGAGAACGGCTGGACCGATTGCCATGGTTTTTGATTTGTTGGATTTGTTTCCGTCCCGAATAGCAGAATAAGCAATAAAATATCGTAAAGTTATCGAATAACAATAAATTAATTAATTAATTTTACGAATGCAAGAACCATATGGTGCCATCTGTTGACAAAACTACGCATCATTTTACGTCGAATTCGTGTCAATTCAAGAAATTCCGATCTTGAGGTGAATGAGGAGATGCATAACCATGCTTTGATCCTGATCAAAGATGTTGGATATCAGAAAGTGCTTAACATGCAGTATCGCCATATTGACGCTAGAGAGAAGATGCCTAATGTGTAAAACTGCCATTCTTCTTTCGCAATGGCAAGCAATAAAACATTTCTGTATTTGCAAAAAAGTTGTATTAATGTAATACTTAACATTAATGAAATCCTAAAATAAGTTAAAGTAACAACGATATTATAAGGTTGTAGGGCGGAACGAAGTTAGCCGGGTCAGCTAGTATAATATATATTCCAGCAAATACATAAGAGTAATTCACATATTACATAAATAAAGAGTTCACGATCAATCAAACAACATCAGCATATTCTTTGCTTATATCTACGGAGCTGGCGAACAATTATATATTTGATTTGCTCGTGTGGAAGTCTTTCGTAGCGATAATTATTTAAAAAAAACCAGGTATACTATATCATTTGTTTGTCTCTTCCTTTAAGGCTGATGTTAACCTTAATCAAATACAGAAAATCAAAGAGGCAGATATGTACGATTCTGATTTTTCAAGTAATGATTTTTATAATTAAAAAAAAAATGGTGCGTGTACTTATGTACGCGCGTAAGAAGTTATACTTCTTTGGCTTTCTTTATTTTTTTTACATATTAAATAATTAATAATAAATATTTAGCGTTAAATAATATACAGAATAAAAAAAAAATTAAATAATAATTATTATTTATTATATTATTAATTCAATTTAATAACTAGGTATGTTTCATAACCTTTTAACTAAGTAACAATAGGTCTTTGTGAAAAATCATTGCTAAATTTCTTTGAAAAAATAATTAAAACTCCTTTATTTGCTTAGAAGGTACAGATGTCATTATAGTCATTCAAAATTCTTGGCATAGCTGCTCACGCATATTCTATTTCTTTTTACTTGTAGATTGTCTTATTCCCATTTCGCTCGCGCACGCTCGTCGCCCATACTGAATTTTGTGTCACGGTGCGCGCGCATCGTAAAATTTCACTCTCATAAATTTTTCATAACGCGCCTAAAGAAGTATAACTTCAAAAATATGTTTAATGCTCGCTTAGCAGACCTGTAGAGTTCGTTTACTGCGACCGACTACAGGAAAATAACCTGCCACCATAACACTGAAGAAAACACTATCCGTCCAAATGGATTGGCTCGGCGCGATGGAATTCCAACCGCGCGAAAGTCCATCGCGCCGAGTCAATTGGTGCGGCGCGCATACGCAGGCGGCTCGCTTGTGAATGCGGAAAACCAACGGTCCGGTCGGTCTGAGCCACCGTGCCATACGGTTTGCTCGCTCGTGAATGGTGTTACTCGCGAGCCAAACACGCCATTTTGATTTTGTGTTTAGCTGTTGGACGAGAAGCACGTGACGCATTGTTAATATACATCGTTTTTGCAATGGTTTCTAACCGTGACTTTGTTATTCAATTTATTTATAACTTTAGAAAAAAAAGTCAACTCCTTCATTAAATTTATGTAAGTGAGTTGCGATCTTTTCACAACTTTCTTTTTTTTTAAACTAGACAAATCGCTATGGTAGATAAATAAAACTAATCTTCTGAATCGAAGTTCATTATGAACACGTCCGGTGCTATCGACGCCTACACTCAAAATGGTCAAATGGAACGCCGAACGGCTCGCTGCCACGCTGGCGTGTTCGTGAATGGCATGAATTTGGCTCGGCGTGACGTCGAGTATCGAGCCCGAGGCACGAAAGCCATATGGACGCTGCGTTTTCTATTAAGAGCGTTTCAAAAGTGTCGACAAATAAAATGTGCTATATCATTTGCTTGTGTCTGCCTTTTTGACTGTTGTTTATATTGCTTAAACGAGCAGCCAGAGAGGCAGCCACCAATACGTATTATCTTAATGGTTTTACCAACAACCCCAGAGGCAGACACGAATAAATTATTTAGTATCGTTTTTTTTACAGATTTAAAACGCAGCAACGTACGACCTTAATTCATTAAGAGAATGTTGTGATATTGATCCGAACTTTAATTCTTATCAATGCGAAATAGGAGTGAATCATATACAACTTAAATGCTCGCCAGCTCCCTTTTAGAGTACTAGAGTATGCATACTAAGTAGTGCTAAAAATAACTATTAAATGTTTTTCTTTCTGGTGTTTTTTTTCTAAAAAGGCATAAGTAAAAATGTTGCTTTTATATCTAAATAGCCTGCCAACCTATTTTTTACATAATGAGGGGGAAGATAATTAATTTCGCAAATATAGTTGTCTAACAATCGGTCACTCTATGATCGTGTAATAAATAATTCGACTGAAAGACTGGTGTACACGGATATAATAAATTCATTTAAAGATAGGTCATTGCCTACACAGTAGCAAAATAAAAAATCTATCGGTAATTTATCTGAGACAAACTGTCAGTGTCTAATTTGAAGTTTAACATTTTGATATTTCGTTGATACTTGGATGTAAAACTTCTCATTTCTGCCCGAACACAGTTTTCATTCAATTCCGCGTGTGTAGTGAGTTGTCGGCTGTCGCTCGCAATGCGCATACTGCATTCTTCAAAATTTTTGCACTGTGCTGAATTTTGATTGCATTGCATTGCATCATTTACATTTTTTATGAGTGATATTCGCATCAATTTGTTTAATTTTGATTAAATGATGTGTATTCTGTCAATAAATCTGTTAGCTAAATTAAAATAGTTTTTCTTTCTTAGATTATTTGACGTTCATATCCACGTGGTGATTGTCAAGTGAAAGACGACGTGTTAATTTTTATTCATATTATTTATTATTAATTAGTTAAAGTAAAAATATACCAAATGGATTCGTTAAATATGTCAAAATTAAATTTATCTACCGTTCAAAGTGAAGCTCCTAATGAAACGAGAAAAAATGAAGTTTCTGTAGTTAAATATGAATCAAATGTAAGTTGAGAATTTAATCAATTCGTAATACTATTATTTTGATTACTATTTCATATATTTTCATTATTTATGTAACAACTAAGATTGCACTAATAACACTATAAATTAATTTATTATTTAATGTAATCTAAAAACTATAACAGTTTAAACTGTAATATTTAGTTAAATAAAATTAAACTTATATACATTTTGAAACAAAAACATTGTGACATATTTTTATTGGACTGGCTTATTAGATTAATATTTATGTAATCCTAAATTTATTCTATTTTTAGACATTTTTGGATCCAGATGATGAATTTCAATGTGAATACAAGGAGGACATTTGGAAATATTTGATTAAACAGGAATCTATGAAACCAACAATACAACTTCAGTCGCCACAGGTAATTTTATTTATAATAGTATCCATGGATTCAAGATTTTGAAAAAAAAAATATAACATCTTGTTTTAGAACACAAACTAAATTAATGTTGACTGTTGAAAGAAAGAAATTCAATGGACTAATAGAAGGTTATTCTCCTCATTCAGTTAAATATTGGGGTTTCCCCATTAAAGGAATATAATTCATAGGTCCTGCTTCAATTTTCTTGCTAGGAAAGTGGCCCTGTCATCCAAATTAAAACTCCATATTAGTTAGAACATATGGGAGGAATGTAAAGTGTATTGGAGATACACAACATAAAATAAACTGTTATCCATTTTTGTACATATTTAATTTATGATGTTAAATTTTAAAAAAATCTAGCCTAGTCCTTCTAGAAATAGAAATTATGGGTTGAATTCATTAGAAATAATGCCCTGAACTAAAAAAACTTTTTGAAATGTATGTGTATACGTAAAAATAGCTTCATACAGACATAAAAGTAGAAAAATACCTTAATTTTAATTATTTTAAATTATATGTGATGGCTGCATGGCACAACATTGCTGATGCAATATGCATATGTATGTAGTACATACATTATGTGCTTACGAGTGTGTAATATAAACTGATTAAGATTGTATAATATTTAGTGTCAGTAAAGAAATAAGATGTTAAAAAGCTATAATAGTAAAACAAATATGTGTAGTAGTTCAGTGACTTTTAATCCTCAAACAATTTTATTATATTATTACTGTATTTATTCAAGCAACAATAGAGTCACTCTTTTAATAACTCATACATTTAACACTCTGAGCAGGCATAAGGTTATATCTGAAAAATAATCACATTAAGGATTTCACTTAAAATACTACACCAGCCTCAATTCATACCCAAGTCAATTATTTTAATATTGTTAGGAGAAGAAAATATTAAGAGTGAGGGATATTTAGCAGCTCTGTCAGTATGTAAAATTTGTGTTTTTTATTACAGTTGGAGTTTCGTGGCGCTCTAGTTCAACAGTTACGTGAAGTATCTAAAAAGCTAGGATTGTCCATTGCAACTATACACTCAGCTGTGGCTCACTTAGACCTATTTATGGATGCCCATAGATTAAGGTCTGATAGACTCACACACGTAGCACTGGCTTGCTTAAGTTTAGCAGGTAAGTTTAAATTACTTGACCATACAATTGTATGGGATTTATCACCTGGTATCCCTAATAGTAGATCCAGTCATACACAGGATATAGAAATTGATTATTGATGAAATGCTCAACCCAACAGAATATAAAATGTTTTATTATGACAATGCACAGTATTGGATTAGGATAAAGTATCCTATATTATTTTACAAAATGAGCTATCTTAGCTACATATTATACAATATAAATTACAGTTATGTAATAACATAATTATTGAATACAAAGTAATATTAAATCTTATGAAAGCTATATTGTGGAAGTGACTAATTGAACATAAAACTGAGTAGTAAGGTCATCTACCTGTCCCAGTACCTAACGTAAATATTGCGAAATATGGCGACATAGTGTAATTAATATTAGAGTGTTGCCTTACACAAGGATACAGAACCAGGCTAAATACGAAATAACCTATTACTTTATCATAATTGTTCCGTGTCCTTGAGACATCAAAACGGCATTGGGCAGATTTTTTAGAATGACTTTATTTAGATGATGTGAAGTTTTAAGTTCAAAAATTTAAACCTGCATGCCTTGAGTGAGGCATAGAAGGCTGATCACTGAGAAACAAAAATGATCACAAAACTGATTCAAAAATCTGAGGCCAAGACCAAGAGGTTGCAAAGCCACTGGTATTTTTGTAATTGTAATAACTGCGTTCCGCAGTACAATATTACACAGGCACGCTATGATAGGCCTGATTCGGATTTGAAATCACCTAATGTAAAGAGCCGCCCACTTTTAGGCCGTGTTTGTACTACTTAATTACAATAATTGTTATTATGCCAGAGTTCTATGTAATATGCCATAGTACTCCCCAATAGCACCTATAAAGTATAAATATTGAGATATAACTGCGCTTTATAAACAACCCACAGGACATGCTTATTTAATCTCTTGACTATTTAATGTTTTTTTTTTACTTTTTTTTTATTAATCATACAATCAGTCTTTGCGACTATAAGTAGATACGTTGGGAGCTTATTGACGTGTTAGGCGCTACTCCCAGCGGAGCCTGCCTATTCTTATTTAAACTCAGTCTGTTGGGTTGTCAGGCTATTGAAATAATATGACTATTTAAATAATATTTTTTTTTACATTTATAATTTGTATCAAGATTTCATCATTATTTTTTTTTAAATTAAGTTTTGCACTTTTTCACAATTTACTTTAATTAGTGTTGCCTGGAAGTGATAGCTTAATAGCGATTAGTTTATTGTTAATATAATCTTTTAATTGTTCAAACGAGTGTAAATAAATAAATGTTTTTATTCTTTCAGCAAAAAGCGACGTAAAATTTAGCCTAGCACCAACCCTGAAAACATTATCAAAGGCCAGTGGTGTACAACTATGTGGAAACACATTCCGGCAGTTAGAATGGATGGTGGGCCAGCATGTGCGATGGAGGCTTCTAGCGCCCACGCCTGTAACTTTTGCTTCCTTGTTGGCTCAGTATGTTGTAACGGACAGCGATTTGACCACAAGACATCCGAAATTTGTAAGGCGCTTCAGACGGGACGGCATTAAGTTGTTGGAGGCATATTTAGACTTGACATTGTCAGGTAAGGGCTTTTATAATCCATAGATATGCAAGATTTCTGGCATTAGTTATATCTATGTATAGCATGAATTAAATATTGTTTTAAAAATATTATTAAAGATTTTATCATTATAGGCCACACTACTAACAATTAGGAAAACCAAATACATATATTTTCTTTCTGACTTAACATTTCTTGAGATTTTTTTCTTTACCAAGTGTAAAGGTAGGCAAAAATGTAAAATCCATATTACGTTTTTGCCTGCAAATAATTTATTACGTCGTAATAACGTATGTTGATAATATTTTTTTCAATCATTATATTTATTGTTCCAGACGTACGTTTAAAAGTAGTAGACAGCGTAGAAGTAGGTTGTGCGTGCGTATCATGCGCGCGCGCGGAGCTTGGTCTAACCGCGTGGCCCGATTATTTAGCAGATGTTGCTGGAAAGACTAATGAGACAATCGCACCCATTGCACGACTACTACATAGGTATGTTAATTGTTTATTCTATGATAAATTTAACTTCAAAATTATTTAACTATAAGACCAAACCACATATGTTTTAGCTTAACAGTGTTCAATTAACTCTTAAAATATCTATGTTTTTTAAATATATCCTAATCATGACTCAAAATGATGATCAAAGGCCGAAAAGAAAAGTTGATTTCCCATTTGGTTGATGTCCTTTAATGCTTATAACACCGAAGCGAATTTCTGACTACCCTCAATATTTAAGAAAAAAAAGTTCTACCTGTATGAATCTAAAGATTAATTTCTTACAGGATGATGCAAATAAAATCACGGGAAACTACCGAATGCGAAGTAGATCAAGGTTATAGCAGTGCAAGAACAACACCAAATATAACACCTTCCACGTCACCACAATATCACATTACTTCAAACTACCCTCAAAATATTTCTAATATTAGCTACTACCAAAATCAGACAGATTATAGGTTATATAGGGCTAGCAGATTAATTGAGGCAAACGTTGAACCCTCTACCAGTATGGCTGTGAAACGGATTAGAGATCAAAGTGAATTAGAGTTAGATAGAAAGAGATATAGGGTAGCTATTTCTCAAGCGGTTCAATGATTGCTAGTCTAGGCGAGGTAAGGTTAAACGATTCTCAAAGGTTTATTCTAAATGACCAACAAAGATTTTTAACTTTATTTTTTGAGCATGATGGTTTTGATTTCTAGAATATTTTTATTTCATATGTAACGAATTTAATGAAAGAAAGGTGAAGTTATTGTTTGAATTCGTCTAATGATTCTTGGAATTTTTTACTTGTTTTTATATGTCTAAGTGTGATCAACCTTTGAGAAATAGGATTATGATACTCATACATATAACATAGCAATAATTTACACTAATGCTGTATATGACAGACTATGCCATATAAAGTAAATAAGATCTACCAACCCTTTCGTTTAAAATAATATTTGATTTTTTTCCCATTATTGGAAGTTTAATAAAATTAGGGTTGTGCAAAATAAGATTTTGCTTTTTATATGGCATAGTTAAATAAGTGCCTCTTACCTTATCTCGCTAGAAAAATCTGTACATATTCATCTATACTAAGTTCCTATAGATTGATTTATCGTCATTCCACTCAGAAAATTGTGGATATTAGGATGTATTACTATTTATTTGTATGGTTAGGGGATGTGGCTGTTAATTATTTCTCTTAGAGCTTTAAGCTCTTGGCATCTTTGTAAAGTCTAATTATATATGTAACAGCCATTTTTGAAGTTTATGGAACTATTTAGCAACCACGTTCTTATAGCTAATTTTCCTTGACGAAGTTATTTAAAATATTTAAGCTTTGTTCAGCCCCTAAACTAAACCACTTCATTCTTATATTTTCGTAACTATTTTTTCTATTCTTTCTAAGTTTTTCCTGAAATTTTCATAATGTGGGTTGTCCAAAGTTTTGCCGAGATTAAATTGACTTCGTAAAGGCTTTTAACACGTAAATATGTAGATAGCTAGCAACAAATGAATTAATTGGGTTCACAACGGAATGATATACTGCCATTACTTAACACCTTAAATGTTGTGAACTTAAACGAAACTAATATTTTAACCTAATACAATTTTTAATATATCTTTTCCAACAGAAAAGATCACCATTTCGATAATCTCGCGTTTTTTTAGTCGTTAAAAATACATGCAATAAAAAACGTGTAGAATTAACGAATAACCGCCAAAGTTAAACTCGTATATTAAATTTCCAAAACAAAGAAATTATATTTCAAATCGTAATACTCTTGTTTAAATTGGCTTAGGCTCTGATTTTGGCTCACAATTATGGATAACTAGTTCGTTTTCGTATATGTAATACGCATAAAAAATTAACTTCGACTTTTAATCTTCATAACATGTCTAAGAATTAGACTAAAGTCATAAATCTAACTAACTCTCGCATCTGTCAAATTCCTATTACCAATTGACAGGTGAGTATGGCGCTCTTTAAGGAATAATATTTTCAATTGTTACATGACAGCGAAGTATATTTAAAAAAAAGTATTGGTTTATATCTGTTATTGCTGACAATCATCGCTTTTTGAAGTTAATTTACTTATTAAACGTAAAGTCTATGACATCAGTGGTATTTGAAAGAATACTATATACTATACTTATAACATCGTTTAGTAGGTTGATTTCGGGTTAGTCTCCAATTTGATAATTATTATGACACAAAATTACCACCTATACTAACACCAGAGATAACTTTTCTACCTTTTATGAAAACGATGCTTTATCGTTTGATTGTTCCAGGCATCACCTTAATTTTTAGGGTAAAATTAGTGTTTTTTTAGTATTTAATCTAGAACAATGAAGGTTTTTAAAGATATTACGATAATACGGATAACGTTTGACTGATAATTTAAGGACTACTATTGGAGTTGTTGGCCAGATGCCAAGTAACGGGTGTTGCCATTGCAAAAATTTAGATTACAATTATTTATAGTCCCCATTTCACTATATAAAGGATTTTATAAAAACATATATATCCCATTAAGAAATATTTGAAGAAATCACGGTCACCAACTCCTAATAATCCACATGTCGTAAAATCTTTGAAAATATACGTAATTGGATATTGCGTATGGTTGTGAACAGAGTTTATTTTTGATGTTGCAAACCTATTTGTGTTTTAATTACGCATAATATTATTATTTTAAACGATTTCCAGCCAGTTGTTTTATCACTATTTATAATTTAAATGTCGTTGCCTTGTTTGTTGTAAAAATGTCAAGTTACCATTGTTTATCGAACTATATAAACTTAGATACAATCTTTTTTAAATGGCTTAGCAAGCTAAATTTTCATCTAGTTTTGACAAATTAAATCCACTGTATTTTCTTCTTTTTTCTTAATTTTGATTGTAAAAACATTTGTTACGTTATTTTTTCATTTTAACGTAATATCAGATGTGGTTTTTTTTCTTCAATATAGTCGAAACAGTGTGATAGCTTGCTTTCCGGTCCCGTGGAATGAATTCCTCTTTTATGTTTGGCGATATCTGTGTAGTCATTTAAAATCATAAATTATAGTGAATTATTATGCTGCGCTTCCGTTATATAAAAGATTGATTACGATTAATTAATGTGATTAAAAGTATAACAAATATTCTAATGAATTGTAATCGTTTCGAATATTGCGCAATCGTTCGATGTGCATCTTATATATGTACTTAGTATTCATAATAATAAAGCAAAGGAAAGTCAGGGTTGCTGCAATAAGTTACACATCTACAAACTATAAAATATAATAGAAACAGTACGCAAATATAAAGAGATAAAATTATATTGTTTTTAAAATAGCTTGCCATACTTTCAATTATTTTGTAGAATTTTATTCTAAAAACATATTGTTGTAACCCTGTTATTAAGGCCTAAATGGTTGGCGCGATGGTAAAATTAGCAAAAATGAATTATATTGCTTAAAGACTGATGTGAAGGTTCTACTCTGAGTATGTTTGATAAAGGAAATAGTTTTGTACTCGTTGAATAAAATTTAAAGATACAACTTGAAATAAAAGTATTTACTCTTTACTATCTTGTATTATTGATATATTCCTCTCTATTTTTATTGTGATGTCACCCTACAAACAGAATATGCACAAAGCAAGTTTCTTAAAAAGGGGATGAATAAAACAAGAATTTCGTAAACACAATTAGGTATACTTCACACGTAAAATCAATTCTATATGTGCTTGAAGACATGAGGTTCAATAATGTGCGGTTCAAGAAAGTCGCCGCTGAATCCTAAGGTAGGTATTAAAATGCAATTCCACTGTGGCTTAAGCAAGCCTATAAACTGTTGTATCATCTATTGATAAAGTAGGCAGGCGCGGGGGACGTCTAGGCGGCCGTCGGCGTCGCCGTGGTCTACATTCACAATGCAATGCGCACAAACCAATACCAGCACATCCAGAAAGAAACAAAGGTAATGCCAGGGTACGTGTTACCGTCGCAACCTGCTCTCCCCTCGACCATGTTGGCACTACTACTGTTGTATCCGCCCGAGACCAAAAGCATGGGTATCTTGCACCCACATATCCGTAGTTCATCGTGAAATTTTCGCAATTCACGGCTGGTGGGTATCCGCAACCTTTGATATTGACATATAGAACTGCGGGGCGCCAATCCTGAACATACGCTTTATATTTTACATGTAACTGGATGCATTTATAGGCATCGCTGGTGCACCCTTCCCGACAAGATGCCCAGGTGCAATTATCCAGGCCAAGTCTGTCATCTCGTCGTTCAGTGACGCACTCTGCCGGTACCGGATCGAAATCCGCAGCTAGGGCACTTAAGGCAGGATCCGCGTAAAGTGGCACCAGAAAAAGAAGGGCTGAGCTGCCACCGCCGAGAACAGCTGCCAAAGATATCGTTATATATCTCGTAAGTTTAGCACGCGTATCGCCCCTACGCCTAGAGGCTCGCACGACCAGCCTTTCTGAACTTCCACCGCGCATTTTCGAGCACTGCGTCAACCCATGCTGATATAGAAACCTTGTCCTAAATGCACTGAATTATTTGCCATGCGCCAAGTTCAAGCGTGCGCAGATGGCTCTACATATTTACATAGCAATTGAAATATGTATTAGACCTCCAAATTGTATAGTACATATACTATAAATATCTATAATAACATATTATGGTATATTTATAAGTCTCACCTCTGTATCAAACTAGTACAGGTACTTTACTGTAGGTACCCATAGCCATGCAGTGGCTATCGTTGTACCCTTTTACTTAATTAAAGCTATGGCCAAAATGTGTTCGAACTGCGAACATTCCTCGTGGTGCATAATATATACACGGATGTTCTAAACTCTTAAATATTTAATTGAAATAAAACAATTATTACAAGTGCTTTCGCTATTCAAATCAATTTGTTAGCTGGCAATTCGCTACGTACTGTAAGGCCCCTTGCGCACTAAGCATAGTGAATGTAATTTTTGTAAATAAATAAAAATAAATAATTTCAGTCTGCAGTCACAAATATCATAGGAGGCCATGGGCTTGAGACATAGTTACTTTACGTCAGGCTTTTCCGATTTCTCGCTACCGTTCAAGAATTCGTATTCCTAGATAACGTTGTCAGGTCTACCTAGGGATGCTCGATGGATCATCGATGTTAACTGAATTGAAAGTCGCTGTTAACTCACGGCCTCCTGCACGACCAATACCACTTACGAAACAAATTGGCTTCTATGAATGCATCCACAAATTAGGTTTATTAAAATTTGTAACGCGTATTCATTCTTTGCGCCCAGGTCGTTCCCTTCGTTCGGTCTTTGTAGTCTCGCTCGCTCTTTATCTCTTAGACCCTTTCTCCACTGCTCCGGTCCGGCGTCGGAAGCCGGAATGACTCATTAAAAAAATATCGGAAGGCCGGATTGCGCTTCTCCACTATATCCGATCCGACAATAATCGATCAGTAAAAATAAGTTTTATATTTACATAATATGTTAATCATTGACCGAATAATATTAATTATAATAACAATGAGATGAAACAATTCTTATTTTTATTTCTTAACTTTCTTCGAATTCAGTTTGCTTTTTCGTCATTTTCTTTTCATACATTATTTTAAGCCATTATTCGTTCGGATCAAATTATTGTTTTTCGATATTTAAGCTGTTGCCAGGCTTGGAGTTTTTATTTGGTTTAGTTTGTTGTTTGCGTCCGAAGCTTAATATAAATTGTATAGAAGCAAAATTCCCCTAAATAAATGTACCCATGGACATCTTGTTTTCCCCTAAATTTGTACAAGCTAGCATCACTGTCGATCACTTCGGACCGATAAAACACCGCGTTCCGATCTACCAAATTATCGGCTCGTTAAAAACCGGATGCCGGAGTAGTGGACAAGCACGTAAGTATTGTTGTGAGTTTCTAAATCGGATCGGTAATTAAGGTTTGCCGGACCGGAGCAGTGAATGAAAAAATAACCTGCCATTTAGTCAATTGATAAAAAATATCGGAATATGTAATAATTTGTTCTGTTTCTTAATAAATTTCGAACCATTTCACTGTATTTTATTTCTTTGTCAATTATTAATGCCAAAATAATCGATGTATCCAACAGCGATGTTCGGTTTTCGATAAATATCGAACATCGATGTTGGGCTTTCGGTTATGACATCGATGTCGATGTTTTTCTAACATCGATCATTCCTAGGTCTACCCTGTCAAATAGTTTACTCTATGGTCAGAAATTCCTAATACTTTAGTGACAAAATATGACGGTTTTACATAACAATAAAACCGATATTATGTGCCGAGAAGGAAAACATACAGCATTGTATAATGAAGAAGCAATGTATACTTAGCCATGAAGTGCGATACATACCGATTACCGAGTGAAATAGTTCCGCTTAGATAGAATAGATGGCGCTGTAATCGCCTCAATTTCATACTTATCTTAACCAGCTAGGACGTTGTCATTTCCGCAGTCATAGTGTCTTCACCAGGAAGAGCTTCCTACAATGCTGTATGTTTTCCTTCTCGGCACATAATATCGGTTTTATTGTTATGTAAAACCGTCATATTGATGTGCCTCCGGAAAACATACAGCATTGTATAATGAAGACGTGTTTGTTATCTGCTGGTGGATGTATAAAGTACAGTATAAAACACAACGCTATGATGATTATGAAGAATTAAAGGCTTTAGCTAAAGCCGTTATTGTTTATATATAACTATTTTATTCACTTGCCAATATTCTTAATCAAAGCATAAGTATTTAGCAATAATTATTATTCTTAGTTACGGTATAAATATAACTATATTCATTGAGATGTACAATTAACATAATAACAAAAACTTCCTATCATCACAACAAGGTATTTATATAATTACGATGGTGCAAATGTATTAAAGAAAGAGTGATGAGTTTTCTCTACGAGAGTCTATCTCGCGGCAGTAATGATTAAAGAATGTATGTACTCGTATTTGAAGATTTCCAATTACCCCGTGTAATAAAAAATTTAATCTAGTGGTTGAATTTTGACCCAATTATTTTGCTGTTGATGGATATAAAAATATTGTTTAAATTTTTTACTAGAGATCTTCTTGTACCTATTACTCAAAGCTATTTTTTATTTTAAAGACAGTTGACACCAATTGACCTAGTCCCATGCTAAGCTGGTGAAGCTTGTGTTATGGGTACTAGGCAACAGATATACATACATATTATAGAAAGATAGACAAATAATTACATATTTAAACACCCAAGACCCAAGCACAACACCAAATGCTCATCACATCAATGTTCGTCCCAGCCGGGAATCGAACCTGGGACCCATGGATTCGCAGTCAGGGGTACTAACCACTAGACCAATGAGTCGTCAGGACTAACTGAAGTCTCACTAAAGTGATAGGGCACATGTTTTATCGTGGTGTTCAGAAAGTTTCCATTTTGACTGGCGTCTTGAGTGTCTGTCTTAGATTCGAATACCGGTGTTAAATAAATGTTACCACCATCATCCACGAATTGCTCGTCAGTAATTTCTAATAAAGTGAACTCTGCGGCCCAATGCTAAATGCAATACTGTGGCTGTTCTGCGAGCCGTATCGAATAAAGTGTCCCTAGGAGGGTTGGAAGAAAGCCAGTATAGTACTATTCGCGGCTCCCACGTGACGGATGATTTCACGACTTTTGGTTTAGCTACTCCTAATACCCTGAGGGTGTGTTTAGTAATAAAATTTGAAAATGTTTGTTTTTCTACATGGGGACCGCAAAAAGTTAAAATTGCCGATTTGCGAACAAGGATGGTTGATACTGATAGGATAAATTTCTGTTTTGGCTTTCTGTACTGTCTAAGTGTTTGTTTTGTAATATTATGTATGTTAGCTGTAAGATTACTTATAAATAAAGAAATAAATAAATTTTCTTTTAGAAAAAGTGATATTATTTTTTTTGCAATATCGGCTGTTTGAGGGGATTTTGGGTTCACTTGAGAGTTGTCACACCATGACAGCCCTCTTTTGATTGCGGGTAAATAAGTGGACAGGTGGAGTGACCAACTCTTCAAAAGTAGATCTTTTTCCAGTGTGGACCAGTCTTTTATTTGGGCACCCCACCCCCAATTTCCCAAACTTTTAGGGTCAATGCTTGTATTTGTGGAGGAGACAGTGCAATTGTCGTATCTAAGAGTGTCTGCGATAGGTGTTGAATTTCGTGGGGGTGATCTAGAGACCTGGATTTCAGGTCCTGCAGCCAGTAACCTCGCGGCCAATCTGAAGCAACTATCAGATAGGTTCCCGTCGCCCGGTTTAGGTGTGCTAAAACTCAGGGATTTGGAAGGGGAAACACCCATGCTAGAGGAAGAAGGTGCCACTATGCAGCCTTTTTTCCCCTTTATAATCTGTCTGCTATGATCACCCTGGTAGGTAATGTACCGACAGAGTTATGTTGAATTTGTCCGTCAGGTGCAATAGTTTGAAGGTTAGCGTAAGTAACCCTATCGATTTCGTTCCACCTTCTGTTTGAATGTAAGCAATCAGAGTTTCATTTGTACGATTGTATTAACACGTGTGTGTTTTGTAATATTTTTACATTTATTTTTATTGCGGCTATATAAGTCCTTTTTGTTGCAGTGCCACGTTTTCTGTTGGTATGACCATTTTCCTGACAAGGTTCCCGTCAAGGAGATGTGGCCCCCCCCAACCCCAATCTGAGGCGTCCGTCGCTAGCAAGTGGGTTGCAGGTTTTTTGTGTATAGGCGTCGTCTGATGAGTAGCTCCGAGCCACCACATCAGTTCCTGCCCTACAATCTGAGGCAGCAGTTGACCTCGACGGGGTCGGATCTTGTTGAATTGTCGCAGAAAGATTTGTACCTGGCGACCGTGAAGCCTCCCACGGGGCACGATAAAGTTTGCGAAGTTTACTTGCCCTAGCAAAGCTTTGTAACTCGCGAATACAACGCATAACTATGGTTTTTGCTCTGTATTTGTACCTTGGGTAGCGACATCACATTGACCATAGTATTCCAGCGAATTCCAAGGTATTCTAAATTTTGGGTTGGTACCAATACGGATTTTTTGGTAAGTAATTGATTTTCCATCCTAGGTGTTCCAAGTGTCTCACGGCCTCCGCGGCCTGAGAATCTAACTTGGAAGGTGTTCCAAGTGTCTCCCGGCCTCCGCGGCCTGATAATTTAACTTGGAGGGTGTTCCAAGTGTCTCACGGCCTCCGCGGCCTGAGATTTAACTTGGAGTGGTCTTGGTTGACCAGAAGGTAGTCGTCTAGGAATACTAGCACTCGACATCCCTTCGCACGTAAGGTCTCCGCGACCCAACATGATACTGCAGAGGAAAGGTGTGGTACTGACGCTTGCCCAAAAGGAAGGCAAGTCATATTTTCGTATAACTGCCCTTTTTAGCTGAGCCTTAAGAAAGGTCGGTGTAATCTCGCTGCCGGTACATGAAAATAGGCTTGTGATAAATTTATTTATCATCCAGTCCCCTGGTTCTGAAAAGAAAGTCTGGGACTAAGCCGTGGGAGATCAACCGAAAATGTTCGAGTTTTATAAGCTCAATATATTATATTTTTATAATTTTTATATATTTATTTTGTAATCGTTTTCCCGGTCGACGGATTAATAAAAAATCGCTATAGTAGTTGGTCGGGCGGTGGTTACCCTCGTCATGGGACGCACTGGCGTTGACATTTGGTACATATTGTTGATGCATTATAAAATTTGTGAGGAAACTCACCTGATTATATAACGCGTCGATCGTGGGATCGACCGTTACCTGTGCTACTCGTTTCCTTTTCTTTTGTGGCGGTCCCTCGCGCTCCGAGTCGCTATCAGACGCGCTGCTGGTGCACGTGGAGTCCTCTTTGTCTTGTTCGTGACCTTGCTCGACACTTTTTTAGACTACCTGCCTGATCGGCCCCGGCGCCGGCCTTATCGGCATCGTGAGTCTATTACGCACTTGTGATGTATAAATAATACGTTTTGCTAATAATTAACACTAAGAAAGACTATAAGGTTTTAAGTCGTTATTGAGTCTTTCGGTTTCGACCGCACGCGGCGAAAGTACACAACGCTATGACTGCGGAAATGACAACGTCCTAGCTGGTTAAGATAAGTATGAAATTGAGGCGATTACAGCGCCATCTATTCTATCTAAGCGGAACTATTTCACTCGGTAATCGGTATGTATCGCACTTCATGGCTAAGTATACATTGCTTCTTCATTATACAATGCTGTATGTTTTCCGGAGGCACATCAATATATACAATATATTTTAGGCGTCGGGATGTGACGACCCCATTGCCCACTGGTGAAATAACCTGTGACAACGGTTATTTCACCAGTGCAATCAGTCAACCCCCATCCTAGTGGGAGTGCCATGCTGTTGCTTTAGGGCTTCAGCCAAATGGGCAGTTTTTCTCGCCGGTTTTCTGTCTCACAGAAAACCGGCGTGAAGTGATGCAATAAGTTCATCTTATTGTACTCGCGTTTCGTGCGGTGAGTGAGACTCCCGGAGCCCATCAATCCACCCCCATAAGTATGAAGATGCAGTTCAAACAGAGATTACCCCAGGGGGGTACCACACGTTTCCGCTGTGGAGAATCCCCCTCTGGGCGTCCATCATCGGAACAATTGGTATTCGATGGTGGATGCACAGGCTGCCCTTCGTATTCTGGGGGGGGCAAAAACTGCGCTAAAAACTTATGTATTAATAGGTTTCGATCTCGGGGCAAACGGAAGCATTTACCTAAGGCAACCCCTTCCACGCTTACGGTGGACTTTACAAATGTTAGGGGGCTAAAAACTAACCTAGACGCGGTTCACTTTTACTTAGAAACTGCGAAGCCGGCCTTGTTCTTCCTTACTGAGACTCAGATATCCTCCCCGGCTGATACTTCTTACCTCTCCTACCCGGAGTACAAATTGGAACATTCATTTGTGCCGCGGGCGGGAGTTTGCGTGTACATCAGGGAGGATATCTGTTCTTGTACGCTTGAAGGAAGGGACCTATCTAACCTCTGGCTGCGCGTAGACTGCGATGACCATCCGCGATTCTATGCGTGCCTGTATAGGTCCCATAGCGGAAATGACGAAACTAACCGACTCATCGAGCACATTCAGACGGCTACAGATTCCCTGCTCGAAAGGGTTCCTACCGCTGAAATCGTGATACTTGGCGATTTTAACGCCCACCATGCCGATTGGCTTGGCTCTGATACCACCGATCACGCGGGAAGATCCTTTCACGACTTTGCTTTAGCCTACGACCTGACACAAATGGTCCCTGCGATTACGCGAATACCAGATGTGGATGGTCATAAACCCTCTTTGTTGGATCTTCTGCTGACTTCACATCCGGAGAACTATCAAGTCTCTGTCGACCCGCCATTGGGTTCATCAGATCATTGTGTGGTCCGGAGTACTGTGCCTTCGACGCGCCCTTCACGGCCCCGCTTTTTGGGTTGTCGCCGTATTTGGCACTACAAGTCAGCAGATTGGGACGGGGTGCGGTCTTTCTTTGCGTCCTACCCTTGGGGGCCTATGTGCTTTTCGTCGGAAGCTCCAGATTCCGTCGCTGCCTCTGTCGCCGAAGTGGTTCTGCAGGGCATGGAACTCTTTATTCCATTTTCTGCGGTGCCGATCGGTGGCAAGTCTCAGCCCTGGTTTAAACGTTCTTGCAAGGCGGCCTCGAGCCGAAAGCGAGAATGCTTTAAGGCATGGGCGGAAGCGGCGAAATCTCGTGATGCCAATACCAGCGAACTTAAAAAAGCATATAACTCAGCCTCCAGGTCCTTCAAACGGGAAATCACTAAGGCAAAGTCAGAGCATATTGCCAGATTTGGCGAGAGATTGGCCCAACTCCCTTCAGGGACTCGAGCCTTCTGGTCTCTTGCCAAAGCTGTCCAAGGGAATTTCTGTCAGCCCGCCATTCCACCATTGCACCGGGAGGATGACTCGCTGGCCCACACTGCGAAGGAGAAGGCCGACCTTTTGGGCTGTCTCTTCGCGTCCAACTCGACTTTGGATGACCGAGGACGATCACCACCGACTATTTCGCGGTGTGATTCTTCGATGCCGGAAATCACATTCCGGTAACGTGCTATCCGCAAGGCACTATCTTCCTTGGACATTCATAAGTCGAGCGGGCCGGATGGTATCCCCCCTATTGTGCTGCGTACTTGTGCTCCTGAGTTGGCTCCGGTCTTAACGCGCCTTTTCCGGTACCTGTACTCGCTCGGCACTGTCCCGAAGTGCTGGAAAACCGCTTCGATACATCCGATCCCTAAAAAAGGCGATCGCTCTGATCCGTCCAACTATCGCCCAATAGCCATAACCTCCTTGTTCTCCAAAATAATGGAATCCATTGTTAATTGCCAGCTCTTGAGGTATCTTGAGGGCCACCAGCTGATTAGCGATTATCAGTACGGCTTTCGCCGTGGTCGTTCGGCTGGTGACCTTCTTGTATACCTTACACATAGATGGGCAGAGGCAATTGAGTCCAAGGGGGAGGCGCTAGCGGTTAGTTTGGACATAGCGAAAGCCTTCGATCGGGTGTGGCACAGAGCACTGCTCTCGAAGCTCCCAGCCTATGGGCTACCCGAGAAATTATGCGATTGGATCTCCAGCTTTCTGGCCGATCGGAGCATCAAGGTCGTCATCGACGGAGCGTGTTCCGACCTTAAACCCGTGAACGCGGGGGTCCCACAAGGCTGTGTTCTATCCCCGACCCTGTTTCTTCTGCATATCAATGATATGTTGCAACTTAGCAACATTCACTGCTATGCGGATGACAGCACTGGGGATACTCTTTACACTGGCCGGGCAGGTATTTCTCGGGCTGTTGTCAATGAGTACCGGAACAAACTTGTGTCTGAAGTCGAAACTCTACTTCGTGGAGTCTCAGACTGGGGCAGACTAAACCTAGTCCATTTTAATCCCAAGAAGACACAAGTTTGCGCGTTTTCCGCTAAAAAAACACCCTTTGTCGCTACTCCTCTTTTCGAAAACACTCTTCTTAAAGCCACAGCCAGCATTGGAATACTTGGCGTTGACATATCGAACGACATTCAGTTTCGCGGTCACTTAGAGGGAAAGGCTAAATTAGCCTCCAAAAAGCTTGGTGTGCACAGCAAGGCGAGACGGTACTTCACTCCGGGCCACCGCTTGCAACTATATAAAGCGCAAATTCGGCCCCACATGGAGTACTGCTCTCACCTCTGGGCGGGGGCTCCCCAGTACCAGCTCCTTCCACTTGACCGTATTCAGCGCAGAGCGGTTCGAATCGTCGACGACCAATCTCTCTCCGAGCGGCTTGATCCTTTGGCGTTGCGTAGAGATGTGGGGTCACTCTGCATCTTCTACCGCATTTACCATGGAGAGTGTTCAGAGGAGTTGTTCGGATTAATACCTGCAGCTGAGTTTCGTCATCGGACGTCGAGGCAGAGTACGAAATTCCACCCGTATCACCTCGACGTCCGCCGTTCCACAACTGAGCGTTTTTCAAGGCAGTTTTTGCCGCGCACCACCACTTTGTGGAACCAGCTGCCCACTGAAGTATTTCCGAACCAATTCGACTTAGGGTCCTTCAAGAAAAGAGCGTACCACTTCTTGAAAGGCCGGCAACGCACTCGCGAGCCCTCTGGCATTGAAAGTGTCCATGGGCGGCGGTATCACTTAACATCAGGTGAGCCTCCTGCCCGTTTGCCCCCTATTCTATAAAAAAAAAAAAAAAAAAAAATTACAACACAATTAATGACAAACAGCGAAATATAAATCATGGATGATAGAGTACGATGAACGATCATAGTAAAATAAAAAAAAATTAAATCGCGATTTACTAAAAACTTTTAGGGTTATTTATTTACCTAATACCTTAGATTGATAATAATATATTTTATAACTAGCTTTATATTATAATCAAATTACCTTGTGCAAAATAAGTAGGTATGTCAGTTCGATTATTTCAAAGATTCATTTCTTCAATTAAACAAAATCTGCCGAAACATGCTATACTTGTAAAAACAGGTACATATCTTTTTTGAAGAAAAAAAATACACGTGTCTTAATATTAATATTGGGGTTACATTTTAGATGTTGTGATGTTCATGATGTTTATCCTCAAAGCATTAGGATATATATTGTTGGTAAAAAAAATTAAAAATATCACTAAAATTCCTCTAAATCTCAAGTAAAATATATTACTCCAGGTCCTCTTAAATTACAAATTGAAACAATGAGTGTAGCAACAAAAGAAATAGAAAACGATGATCATCTAGTAGATAAACAGCGTACAAGGTTCCAACAACGTCAACGAAAGCGGCAATGGGAGTTTAATGAAAACAAAAAAGGTAATAGTGAATGTGAAGCAAAAAAGTTATGTGACCAACCTTTTGAAAGAATTAAAAGAAAAAAAATGGCAATGCTGCTTGGCTATTGTGGCGTTGACTATTTTGGAATGCAAAGGTAATAAATTTAAGACTACAGTAGTTAAACTGAATAAAAGCAAGCAGATTAAATAATATATCTCAGGTTATATTTTAAAATTGGTTACATGTATCATAAATACACTTTCAGTTTGATATTAAGATTTGTGTACTTAAAAACTATATTCTAAGTAATTTTATATACTAAAGCTAATGTTTAAATCTAAAGATTCGAGATACTACTCCTGTTGTTTTAGAAACCCAGGTGTTAAAACAATTGAAGAGGACTTATTACAAGCATTGTTAGGTGCAAAATACATTACAGAGGAAGATTTTGTTAACCAACAAAATGCACAATTTCAAAGAAGTTCTAGAACAGACAAAGGTGTCTCGGCTGCAAGACAGGTTGTGTCAGTTAAACTACGTAAGTATAATTTTGAAAAGGTTGTAACTATTAGCAATTATAGCATCATCCTTACAATATTTGATAATTCTAATTTAGAATTAAAAACTTATCAAGCCAAAACTGCCATTTCAGCTCTTGAAGTCAATGTAGATGAAATAAACAAAAGACTTCCAGAATGCATCAGAGTATTTGGAATCAAAAGGGTGACTAATAAATTTAACTCAAAATCAAAGTGTAATGCACGGACATATAGTTATACTCTTCCAACATATGTATTCGAAAAAGCGGTTTGCACAGATGAGGAAAGGAAGGTATACAGAATATCAGCAGAAAAGCAGAATTTGGTGAATCAGTTACTAGGTCATTATAAAGGGACTAAAAGTTATCACAATTTCACAGAAAAAAAGTAAGTTTTTTTCCATAACGTAAGAATAAAGCAAGAAACATGTCTTGTAATATGTAAAGCTTAGCAGTTTTTTAATGTGCAATGCATTTAAAAACATATAATAATATGTAAAGCTTAGCAGTTTTTTAATGTGCAATTATCATAATATTAATATGCTGTTGAAAATACCAAACATTTCAGTGGTTGTCTAGTAAAAGTTAGTGATTTAAAAACTCCATATTTATTAAATATATTTGATGAAGATATTTTTTGCTAACAGACACCATCAGGACCCTTCAGCCTCAAGATATATGATGAGCTTTACAATGAAGAAGATCTTCATTGAATCTGAGGTTGAATTTGCTGAACTATTAGTTAAGGTATTTTTTCAGTAAATGCTAGTTTTCACTAATTTTATGCACTTCAAAAACTCAGATATGATATCATATTCATTTCCAGGGACAAAGTTTCATGTTACATCAGATAAGAAAAATGGTTGGTTTAGTGATAGTTATTGCCAGAGGGCAAGCTGATCAAGGAATGATAGACAAAGCATTTGGTAAAGAAAAGGTGATGATACCCACAGCTCCTGGCCTCGGGCTCATGCTCGATAAGGTACATATACTAAGATAAAATACTATAGAAGTAAAGTTTAATTTGAAGCATATCACCTAAATTTGAATTATACTTATAAATATTGTTTTATTTAAGTGATTAATGTGTTTTTTATTTTTACAATTTATTTGTCAAGCACTAATTTGAAGAATATATGATGATAGTGTATCAATTCACAGGTGCATTACGAACGTTATGACACCCGCTACAAAGATTCCCATGAAAGTCTTACCTGGGAAGACTTAGATGACACAATTGAAAAATTTAAAATGGAACACATTCACCCAAATGTTGTAAAAGGAGAAATAGAAGGAAGGAATATGGCTCTTTGGCTAGAAAAAATTGAAAAGCACTCATTTGATCCAAATGATTATGTTATGGAAGATAAAGATGACAACATTCAAGATGATGATGATGATGAGAAAGTCGATGCTGATATTGAAAATGATGAAGATGAAAGAGAAATAGACATTGACAAAAATAATGCTGACAGAAATGTTTCTGACACAGACATAAAAAATGGTGAACAAGTTGAAGACAGTAAGGGCAATAACAGTGATGGTGTGATAAAACATAATAATGGAAATACTGATTCCACAGATGTAATTAATGTAAGTGAAGATAAAAAAGAAAATACTTGTGTATAGTAGATTCATATTTGTATGATAAATAATGTAGTATTTTTGAACTGTTTTAATTAACAAAGATTTTCTCTTGCTTGTCAATTTTTGTGATGTCTCATTGAAAATCTTTAAAGAGAGAATAAATACTGTGCAGTAGTCTATATTTGATAGAGTTGAATACTCATACAAATAAAATCTGAGTTATGTATTATCACAACTCCGATCATATAATTATGATCTGCTCTGAAAATAGATTAGATTATATGCTGTCTAATCTTTAAAAAAAACTTTATGAAGAGTTTATAATTTAGAATGAAATTGTAAACAAACTTTAACTATACAATATAAACAATTCATGATAATTAAGAAATAAAGAGATGGGATAATTAAATATTTTTGGGTTTAATTTTAACAAATGAAACTAAAATAAGTTACATCCAGATTTAAATATAATATCAGGTACAAATTCACATTAACTAAAAGAAATTTTGTTAAACCCATATATTGTGAAATTAAAAAGTGATAATATTTAATTTTGTGTAAGTAAAAATTTTTCATATAAAACTTGGTACAATAAGTTTAGTCTCTAAAATCAAGCATTTAAACTTGCTTCTGCCATGGCTATTGCACCTTCTCTTGTACAATTTCCTCCAATAAATCCTGTACTATGACAGAATACACAGTCTTTTATACCAGCAATATCGGATAGTAAATCATCACGGACACCCCACCATTTTTCATGCAATGGTTTTCTGAAATAGTGAAATATTTAGTCATACGTTTTTTTCATAGAAAATAATTATTTATATTAGGATACTAAAGTAGGAAGCTGTATATATCTAATTCACAAAAATAATAATGTGGTCCTAAGCTTCTTAATCCTCTATCCACATACCCTTCAGCAATTGCCAAATCAAATACAACACAAATCATAAGTGTAAGAGAAGGACCTACCTTGTTACAAAACTAACTGGTGCTACAGGTATAGCTTGGACTCTCCAAGAGTTAGGCTTATCATTAAAAACAACATAATTAACTTCTCCAATCAATCCCATTTCTTCTTCTAAATCAAATAAGTGCTCTTTCCATGGAAATCGTTCTTTAAACTCCAAAATTTTACCAGACTTATGCACTTCAAATCGTGTTTCTAAGGCAGTTTTAACAAAGTCTCTAGCTGGAAGCCAGACAGATATGAAATAGTTAACTACATGTAAGAATTCCTCACTGACCATTTTCATTGCCTTTTCAAAAAGTTCATCTACATTAGCAGTTTGCATTGTATTCCATTCAGGGTTCAGCTTGCCAACTCTAGCACTTAAATGTGTTCTTATTTTGTACTTTGGTTCCTCCTTATCTGTCATAGGTACACCATTGTCTATAGCATCCATTTCCTCTATAAAATGTTCATAAACTTTTTTAAAAATAATTTGAAGGTTGTCTGGATGTAAGGGGCACTCTTTTGGTGCAAGGGATTGGATAATATTTTCACCATAAAATGCATAAATAAGTCCAGCAGAACTTAATCTGAAAACCATTAGTAAATTATCATTAACTGGATTTTAATTTAAACAAGAAAATACCCTTCCTTCATTTTGAATTAATAATAAACATAACCCAAACAGCAAATTTATCTCTAAATCTATATGGATAGCATGCACTATCATTATAAAATTGTTAACTTGCTACTTACTTAATTTTATACCTATTACCAAGATCTGGCTTTATTGTACTTAATGTTTCTTTAAACTCTCGTTGATGATGGTCATATCTCTTTCTTTCATGGTTAAATTCTGCTCCAACATCAACTACTATATCACACATTTTAAGTTTTTCCAAATCTCTAGTGCGAACAATTTCTGCATCACTGTATTCAGGAAGAAGTTTGAGCATATAGCAGGCGAGAACTTCATCACAATGAAATACTCCGTCATGTGTTCCAACCTATGAAAACAGTCATTGTTATCACAGGTTCATATAGGCAGCATAAAAAATATTTTGTAGTAAACCTTTAATTATAATTAATTAATAATTATAATATATCATTGAAATATTATGAAGTATACTTTAATAAGGGCAAGGTAACATAATTTCATTTAAAATACTAACCTTCATGATACCAATACCTTTAAGTAACTGGGAAGTTATGCTTATATTACGATATCTTTGATAAGTCGACAAAATTGTAATTATACGTGCTGGGAACTTAAACATCACCGAATAGGCAATTGGTTTTGCAATTTCATTCGTCTAACTACAAAATTAGCACGCAGTATAATAATACTTTACTACTAGAATTACTATAACACTGAACACATGTAACATTAAACATAAACTTTAATCCACATTTGCAGAATAATGTGTCTTCCGTCAAAGACATAAAGCCGAATATTCTTCAAAGTAATATGCCATATTATGGTACAAATAACGAATTTTTTTTATTGAAAGCGGAAAAGCACTAGGCTAGGCTATGTCTTTTGACCATGTTGCGGGCCATAAATTAAAGAATAGATGCAATCCAAAACAAAATTTTTGTATATACAGAGTATGGTGTAATGAATAGATTATAATATGATACCTGCGGGTAGATGACTATTTGTGAAATAAAAAAAACTTTTTGGAGTTTACTCATTAAGAAACGATTTGAGTTATAAGACCCGGTACGGAAATCGACCATATTTTCATACTAAAGGTGGTAAGAATATATGTTTTTATAATAAAAATGTTTGTAGTAGTAATAAAACGTACCTACATCATCTATGCCCCAAATAGGATTTTCTTTCTGTGACCAAAGTTACCTTTAGAGTAAGAGAAGAATAAGAAATAAGAATGAACAATCTTTTTGGTTTTAATTTCACTGACCATTACTCTTGACAATACTCTATGGCACGCTAGACAATCTACTTTTATTTTTTACACCTGTCTACACTGACAATGTGGTAACGTGACTGTCAAAACGCGAATTCAACGTAGAAAAGTCTGTGTAATGTATTCCATCTCATTCTTTTACACGTTCAATCCATTTGTCTCTTTCTACGTAACGCCTCAACTTTTCGTGATACATATAACGCCTCAACTTTTCGTGTTACACTTGATTTTACTCCTCATAAAATTTCCGTACCGGGTCTTATAACTCAAATCGTTTCTTATGGAGTAATCCAATAAACTCCAAAAAAAGGGTGCGGGTTTTGCATGCAATGTAATTATTTGCATGCAATCAAAAACTATTTTTAAACAACTAAATAATCAAAGACTGGAAAAGGAGTCATTATAGTCAATGAAGTTCAGTTTACATTTGAAAACTTAAATAAATAAATATTTATTTATATTATACTTATATTTATTATTTTAATAATTAGTATTGATTTAAATATTCAATTTAAATCACTTCTGATTATAATTCAGAAGCACATATAAAATTCGCACTGGTATAATGAAAACAAAATGAAAACACGTGTTTTAAATGTAGAATGTATGTGGATAAATATTATAAATATAAATACACAGTGAACAGAGGCGGCGTGCGTGCCAACATGCGCCACTAACTTCATTCTGTTAATTTTGTGTCACGGTGCGCGCGAATCGTAAAATTTCACTCTCATCAATTTTTCACAACGCGCCTAAAGAAGTATAACTTCAAAAAATCTTTCATTTGGTGTCTTGGAATCAAAAAGAGTGGCAAAGGATGTATTTTTTGAATATCTCGAAAAGCGAGAGACTTTTACTGAACATAAATTATATTCTTCTAAGCTGCCACAACGTGTTTTGCCCCAGATACTGAACTGATGTATAAAAACAAGCTTAAACCAAACAACTTTTGTTTATTAGTTTAGTGTGGATTCTACTTTCTATATAATATTATTAACAAATAGTTTTCTAGAAAAGGCAAGAAAATAGGAGATAATAACATAATATTATAATAATAGACATTTAAAAAATTATTGCCGAAGTCAATGTGACTTGAAAGTTGATAGATTATTTGATTCATTGTTGGTTGTAGTCTGTGGTTTCTTGACAATTGCCATCAATCAATTTTACTAAATTCAAAATCAAAAAATCTTCCGGCTATTTTCGACTCGTGTAAAATCACTAATCAGTTGAAATTTTTATTCTAAATTCCAATTTTCTTAGCAATGCAATAGCAAGGATTGAGGGCTCTGGTATTTCTAAATTAAGTGGGTGTTCAAGAATTAATTCGGAACCACTAACTTCTGAGCGGTACGTTTTATTGATTCTGAAAAATTACGTAAAATGAATAAAACATTCTTAAAAACATTTTATAATTCGGGATATTCATTGTTTAGGGTTTATAAAATTTTAATAATTCACTTTGTCAGGTATTTATTACATCGTAATATGAACCTTATAAAATGGCTAATTTTAAGTTTTGGACATTTCAATCCTTCAAAATATTATATTAATTTATTTATATACTTTTATTGTATCGACCTTAAAATATTTAAATACAAGGGAAAATATTGAACATATCAAGAACCTATTAAATTAGCTCCCCTTAGAAACTTTATAGGTGTATTGAGTTATAAATATTGTAAAAATCATATGATTATTTTTTTTAAACCCTAAAATAATCTAAATAATTTATTTTTGTTCAGGAAAAAAAAATAAGCAGCTATGAGTAAACCAGGACAGCCTCCACCAGTAGCACAATTCAAGTAAGTTACAAAACTTCAAAAGTAAATACAACCTAATTATGATTCATTGATGGAATGTAAGAAAGTATGTAAGAAAATTGGTTGTCTTAGAAAATTCAAAGAACCTATGGCATTGTCAAGTAATGAAGGGTGGTTTTACTGTTACTATAGAGAAAGGGTGTGTATTTATACTGCTTCATAGCTGGAAAGTATGTCAGTCTCTATTAGGGGCTAATTAAAAATAAGTAAAAAATAATTTTAAAAAAATTGTGTATAATTCATAAGCATATAAAAAGTGTTGTGTCTGTACAATTAGAGTAAAGCAAGTTAAGAATTAAATAAATTACATCTAGGATAAGATTCAGAGTTAAGACTCAGCTCTGAGTATATTCATAAAATTTGATACATTCTTAACAAAATGGGTGTAAGTCTTACTGCTTATTCTTGACTCTGAATGTTAACAATATTTTCTATAATATCATCCAATATTCTTGTTTGGTATTTAGATTCATATTTGGTAAAGTAAGTGATATTGCTTTCTGTTTGTGCTGAGCAATATATCTTATATCTGTTTATCTTTTTTATCTTTTATCTCCAAGAGCAGGTGATAAATTAATATTAACACCTTTGAATGTATATAAATATATTATGTTACTAAGACTTGTCACTATTCTTTATTATTATTGATAAGTTCTATTTTGCCAACATTAAAAGATAAAATAGAGTAAAAATATTATTAAAATGTTTTTGTTGTATATATCAACCCAATGTAGAATATTCTCATCTCAATTTAGTCTAAATACACATTTGAATTATTTTAAATATAACTTGTTTCCAGCTAAATTAAGAAATATTTACATTCCAAATGAATATCAAGACATGTAAGGCATTTGTGTTTTTTTTATGTAAACACATAGCCAAATTAATTTAACTTTGGTAAATGTTTATAAAAAAAACCCACAACTGTTATAGTAGCAAGAATCTTATAAGACACTTCTAACTTGTATATATTAAAGTTCTATATTAATAGTAAAATATTATAGTTATGCTGAGTATGTTGTCAATTCATATTGCCAACAACGAGAACTAGAATAAATTATTTTAATTGAGAAGGTCATTCTATTCATTATAATTGGTGTATGTGGAAATGCTTATTTTAAAATGAAGTTTACTTTGACTGCTATTTCGTTTTTTTTTAAATTTTATTTTATTTTAATATTGTGTGAGCTCCTCTATCAAGATCTAAGCCACATTACCTGTCTTAAGAAATGTTAGACATTTACACTTTTGCTGATCTTACTAAATGACTTCGTCCATGTAAGACCACACATGCATGAGTAGTAGTATTATGACATTCCTAGGTATCTACAACTATAGGTAGTTATATAATAAGTTCTCATTCATGTAGCGGATTCGTCATGCATAGAGAAAGAGATTTTTTTAGGGAGTATAACATGATTACTGGTTATCGTCATGTCCTTTCTATTTAAGTCAGACTAAATCTCATTAAATTAGGACATTAAGCGTGTTTTCAATTTCGTATACGAATGAACAGCATATTGTATGCTACAACTTTTCAGCCCGGTACCAAAGATTATAAACGGTGGCATTGCGGGTATCATTGGCGTCTCCGTCGTGTTCCCCTTGGATCTTGTGAAGACGCGATTGCAAAATCAAACTGTCGGACCAAATGGAGAGAGACAATATAAGAATATGTAAGTATTGTCTATTGAATTTCTGTGTACAAAAATCTTATATTTACATCAAGGTCGTCTATTATGCCTAAAATGTGGACCCAATGAGAAACGTTTATGTAATTTGGATGGTGGGAATGGCTTTATATGTCTGGTTTCGTAGTAATAGATGGATGGATGGATTTATTATGTTCTGGTTTTCAGTGAATATAAAGTTTGAATTTATTTCACGCGCTGTAAAATATTCTTTCCTATTCTAGACAATTCCTGATAAATCTAAAATTCAAGGTCATTTGCAACAGTTTTTTGTTTTTATGATTCAAAACAATAATATGTTATTTTAATTTCCATAGACTATTAGCTGACGATCAGGCATAAATTATATCTCCATGATTACCATTAAATCTTCTATTATATTATCTTTTGACCAACTATTATAATATGGTAAACTAAATATTGTATGAACCATATCTACAAAAGCATAAACTTTTTGTTTTCGTGCAGTAGTTATTCGTAAGCAAAACGCTTCCTAAACCTTATTAAGACGTCGACTTACGACAAAGTCGGCGAACGCTACTTAAAATTATTAATTCCTTCGTATTTCTTAGTTGAAATGCAGATGAACATGACCTGAGTTTTAATTGAGAACATATTAACAGGCTGGATTGTTTCAAAAAGACATATGCGGCGGAGGGTTACTTTGGCATGTACAGGGGATCAGCAGTTAACATCATCCTCATCACTCCAGAAAAGGCCATAAAGCTCGCTGCCAATGACATGTTCCGTTTCTACCTTACACTGCCGGATGGGTAAGTAGCCATAAAAATATACGAATTCCGTGCTACTTACAGAAGAATACCATTCTAAATAATCCTCTAACAAGTAATTTTTAATATTGATGCACTCTCTTTATTGATATAAATCTGTAGAGGTTAGAAAATGGCTAATTCTAAATAATGAATCCTAACAATTAAAACCTATTTCAAATTAAAAATAATTTTGTAAGTGTCGAAAGATTCCATAAGTCCGGCCTTTTTACTAAATTCTTTTATTAAATCATACATTATAAAGACACACAATTGATATAAAGAATCTAAATGTAATTGATTAATTAACAAAATCTAAATCTCAAAAAATTTCTACGCATAGACTATCCTGATAAAAACATCATTTGGTATTGTCTTTGATTGCCATAACCTTTACACATTTAAAGAAAAAACTTTTTTACCGGTTTAAAGTTATGTATTATTATAAATTTACAATTATTTAACAAAATTATATTTTTCTTTAAATCATTTGGTATGTTATTTTTAAAATAATAACATTAACACAAAATATTGTATTTCATAATATTATGTTATACTAATATTATTTTTACATATTTACAAAACCTGATCTCTAGAAGATAAATATTACGATTTGCATTCAAGGACAACTAGATAGTGATAAACCTTATATTATACCTAGAATTAAGTGATCATTCACAACTTCCTACATTTGTTTCCATCAAAACCTTAAGTTGTCAATGTCAATTACATCGCATACTTTTATTTTCTTTCTAAAACTGCCTTCAAAATATCTAAAACAAGTGGCGCGCTACAACCTTTTATGTCTGGGCCTCTTTTCGTTAAATTTTTGAGTTTAAGGCATGTCGGTTTTCTGACGATGTTTTCCTTCATCGATCGAGCGAGTGTTAAGTACGGGACATAGACAATGTTGTTTGGTGAACAGCCGGGGAACAAGCCTTCGACCTCAAGGATGCGGAACGCATACTGAACCCACTTTTTTATTTTCCGTGGGGAAATAGTTACGAATACCCTCCCGCGGCACGGTTGACCTGGTGGGGAAGGGTTATGTCGGACTCGCTGTTGTGCATACCCACTAAAACCCCACAGCACAGCAATCGCCCGGGGCAGGACTCGCCTTGTCCGCATCCAGCCACGACACTGAACCCACTAGGCCAACACTGCTCTCATCAATATATCTACTAATGTATATTATTAATTGCAAGTTATATTAAAATCAAGTATTGTAAATAATTGTGTTTGCATTCTTATTTATTAACAGCATAGATGCGAAACATACAATTCTGTAATTCTACCAATCATATGAACAATTAAACGCTAAAATCTGTTTAAAAATTTGTATGAAGTCCTAGTCTTCTGCGTTATCAACATTTGACACGGAGGTTTTTTTTCATAATATGCAAATAATATTTACAAACTTATCGGTTACAGATTAATTATTGGTTTAATTTAGTGTGTTACGCGTAACTTTTATATAGTTATTTTGAAGGATGTGCTGTGCTTAATAAAAATCCCGCTATGCAAACCTTTATGGATTCAGAAAATTATGCCAAAGCGCTCGTTATAAATGTAGCTATTATAACTAGCTCTAGACATTTTAATGGAGCAATGCCAGGCCGTATTAAAGATGACATTTTTTAACATCTCGCGTCAGTTCTGCCGCTTTTTATTTATAAAAGTAATCTTAGCTATCCCTTGTTTCATAAAGTTCAATTGGTTTTCAATACCTATTAGAAAAACGCGTATTACAAATGGCCTTATTTAGGAAACGTGGAATAGTTAGTTAATACCGTCGTTGTTCCTCTTTCTCTACAATATTTTACACGGCACTTAAGTATATGTATATGATTTCCTTGTATTTCGTATTGATAGGAATTAAAATTCGGACCAATACGACAAAAATTTTCGTGATAAATTAAGGTCGTACGTTGCTGCGTTTTAAAGTTACACAGGGGTTTAAATTTGTAATAATTAAAAACCTCTACTTAATTATTTGCTCGTGGCTCGTCCATTCGATTTATTAGAACCCCCTGTATTGAATGAATTGAAACATATTTTACTTAGTGACTTTAACCATTATAGTTCGCTGTAGTCCGTAAATCTGAATGCGATTATTCGTTAAAGACTATTTTTGAAGTTATACTTCTTTAGGCGCGTTATGAAAAATTTATGAGAATGAAATTTTACGATGCGCGCGCACTGTGACACAAAATTATCAGAATGACCATAATGACCTTTGTAGTACCTACCTTTTAAACAAATACAGGACATTTTAAACAAATTAAGTATTTTTTCAAAGAAATTTAGCAATGCTTTTTCACAAAGACCTATTGTGACTTAGTTAAAAGGTTATGAAACATACCTAGTTATTAAATTGAATGAATAATATAATAAAATAATAAATTATAATAATTATTAATATTAATTAGTAATTGATTAATATCCTAAATATTAAATATTAGTAAATTATTAATGTTAAATATTTATTATTAATTATTAAATATTTTAAAAACATAAAGAAAGCCAAAGAAGTATAACTTCTGACGCGCGTACATAAGTACACGCACTCTTTTTTTTTGTTTTAATATTTTTATTGTTCTGCGAACATAGTATGAATTCCGATCACAAAAAAAATTATAGCTATTACAAAAGTATAAGCAAATCTTATAGATATTTTGCTCGGCAGCTCCCTAGTACTTTAACCTCGCATTATAATTAGACTGAAAACGTGTAAATGCAACTGTGATTGACCGTCTAAAATTTTAATAACATGATTTTCAGCTACACTTTATTGTAGCACCTGCTAAAAGTATACAAACGTATATAATATAAAACTTTGTACCCGTCTAATATGAACGCCGAGGGAGAGTTATTTTTAACCGTCGCTATATTGCGAATATTGAATTGGGTCGTCTACTGATTATAATATTATTTTTGAATATGTTTTGTTTCAACTTTTGTAGACAGTTTCGGTTTTATTGTTTATGATTTGATGTATAAATTTAGTTAACGAATTACATAGGTTAACGGACCTTTTTTATTGTCCGTAGAGTGAACTGACAAAAGTTGTATTATTTGTAAGTGCCTATAGTAGTTAGTAATTTTTTTAATTTTTAATTATGTAATTTTGTTTTTCTAATTAATTTCTTATTTTTGGTTTTGGTTTACAGACGAAACGAGTTTATTCACTTGTTGTGCACTCTTATCGATTTAGGGTTACCTGTTAGGACAGGGGTGGTTTTATAAATAAATAAAAATGAAATAATTAAATAAATAATGTATAGGAGGTGCTATCTGTATCTAATAATCTACAGTCGCAATAAAGTAGATAAGAGAGACTTATATAAATCACTGCATATCTGTTACACGAGTTATAATGCCATAAAATATTATTGTGTAAGAATGACTTGGTAATTTATAAGTGTCTGTATAATGACTTCGTCTAGCGTTGAATTAGACGGAACTATTTTATTTAATTATCATTTAAAGCGGGGGACATATTATCTAATATATAAAATTCTCGTGTCACAGTTTTCGTTGCCATACTCCTCCGAAACGGCTTGACCGGTTTTGATGAAATTTTTTGTGCTTATCCGGTATCTATGAGAATTGGCCAACATCTATTTTTCATCCCCTTAAATGTTAGGGGTAGTCCACCCCTAAATTTTTTTTTTATGATACAGCATTAAGAAATACATACAACTCCTAATTTTCACCCCTCTACGATCAACCCCTATTTTTTATTATAAATGATAAACATGGCAAAACGACGTTTGCCGGATCAGCTAGTTTTATATTATTTGTTATGTTTACACGGATTATTGATTCTCTTATTATCGATATATAAGACTCCGTAGTCTGCGGTTCCATGATAGGGCAAAGGTCACAGGTGTTGAAACTTTTTGATTTCAAATCAATTACGGAGACTTTATTTTGTTAATGCTAAATGACTTACTTGGGATTTAATCCAAGATTGCGTCGCGTGTGACAATGAAATAACTAAATAAATAAAATATCTATGTATAAATAATAAACTTATTTAAACTTTAATACGAATAGATTTTTAAAACTGCGCATTATAATGTAACACTCTAATATCATATCTATATTGCAGTATTATTATTATACTAGCATATGGAAGACCTAAGGCCGGTCAGCCGCAATCGTCACTCGTCAGTGCTTCTTGAAATATTGCACATGATGGACGTTGAAGAAGTTGCGGCAGTTATTTATTTATATCATACTAGTGGACCCCACAGACGTTGTCCTGCATGATATTTCAACCGATTAAGATATTAAACAAAGTATGAAAGTACCGACTGCAGCGCCATCTGTCGGGCTGATTTGTGAATCTAAACCATTCCCAGATCCCCTTGAAGACACACAAAAAATTTCATCAAAATTGGTCCAGTCGTTTAGGAGGAGTTCAGTCACATACACACGCACACAAGAAATATATATATTAAGATTAGAAAATATCGTCAAAAATACTCTGCGTAGTGTCTAGCGCAAGGAACAAGCGATGGCTGAGGCGGGTAGGACTCGGTATTTGCGGCTAACCGCGCCGAGTGCGTGGAGGGGATGCGGCGCGCCGCAGCTCCAGATCAACCGGAGCGGTTGACGGTTCACCGCAAGTCAGTGCGTTGTTATCGTGCGGTTTCATGTAATAATCGATGTGCGGCTTATCGCAGCGGCACGCCGCTAGTTCGTTGTAGGCCTAAGCCTTACTCAGGACCTTGGGTAATCAGTAACGAGACTTAGCTCGCACTATAAATCGCATACCTTTGTCATTATATGAATTCGACATACGACATACACATATTCATACTTAGCGCAAATCTTGATTTTGATATTACTTTCAGTTCATACAATATATTTTTTTAATGACTTTGGTTAAATTATCTTTCCAGATCACTGCCAGTATTTCGTCAAATGATCGCCGGTGGTAGCGCAGGCGCTTGCCAAATTGTCATCACAACACCTATGGAGCTGTTAAAGATTCAGATGCAGGACGCTGGAAGACTAGCCGCGCAAGCTAAAGCGGGTAGATGTTTGTCTATATAAGCATAGTTTAGACGCAAGTTGAGCGGGTTGAACTGATTTTTTTTAAAAAGACAATTCACACCAATTGACTTAGTCCCATGCTAAGCTGGTCAAGCTTGTGTTATGGGTACTAGGCAACGGATATACATACATATTATAGATAGATAGACATATATATTTAAACACCCAAGACCTAAGCACAACACCAAATGCTCATCACATCGATGTTCGTCTCAGCCGGGGATCGAACCCGGGACCCATGGATTCGCAGTCAGGGGTACTAACCACTAGACCAATGAGTCAAATACGTGTTTGAGTTGGTTTTGTCATTGATTCTTATACAAAAAAACTGACGCGTCCAATTGGCCGAGTTAGAAGGAGGGTTTCAGATTCAGAACAGATTTCAGGATGACATAATACTATTTGGTGTTAATACCTATATTAAACGTTAGGTATAAAGATCTTCATCTCCAATATTAAGCTCAATCTTCGTATTTACCTAATTATCTGTTAACAGACTTATGAATGTAGAATTATTTAAAAAATTACACAAAAAAATATTGATGGATGGCGTAGTCCTGCTCTTTAGTGAATTTTGTAAACGTTGTTGACATTCATAAGCATGCTCTAAGAAGCATCTAAATTGAATAAACGTATTTTGATTTTGATTTTTGATTGATTGCTGATAGTATCCAAAAGATTATTTTATAAGTAAATATATTAATCATTTAACAATTTTCACTCAAACTCTTTCGACAAGTTATGCTTGTGTCTCGGAACCCCACGATATGAAGTATTATTATTAACTCTTGCTGTTTTTTCAGAGGGCCGAAAATTCGAACGAGTCACAGCTATGCAATTGACTCGTAAGTTGGTGGCGGAGCGCGGTATTTTTGGCCTTTACAAAGGTATCACGGCAACTGCGGCGAGAGATGTGTCATTCAGTATTGTCTATTTCCCATTATTTGCGACACTCAACGATCTTGGGCCCAAAGAGCCGGGTGCCGCAGCGCCACCATTTTGGTAAGTTTTAATAAAAGGATAATAATTTTTCATTATAATTCAGAAACATATTCATATTTATTTTACTTTAGCCAACTAATCCAAGATTTTTTTTCTTATCGGTAAAAAACCGCAAACTTCTAACTTACACTCCTTGATAAATTCTCCTTCCAAATGGTTTTAATGCCTTTGCCAATTTTGGGCTAACTATAAAACTACCTTTCACAACATTATCAAGTTGTGTTCTTTGTTTACGAAACATTTGTTGCTGTTTTTCCAAATTGCGGTAAGCTTCTGGATTTTGTCTGTTCTTAATTGACCTGTCAGTGAGTGCAGCGTAGCATGTGTAGTTGAGTAATGCCTCTTTGTATTGAATTCTTTCATTACCGAAATGGAGTCACTACACAGCAAACAAATAGGTGTACCATTGTGCAAGATGAAAAATAATTCTTCAGTCCATTTTTCTTGAAACTGGAGACCCCTTGTATCTACTTGTCGTTTCTTTCCCCTAGACATCATTTTTGTTTACGTTACGTTCAAAGGATTTGATGTTTGCCTGTTCTTTGTTTCACTGCCACTCCCGTAAGTAATATTTTTTTAATTGTTTTTGAAGTGAAACTTCTTTATCGGGGTTGGAAAAAAATTTAATTTAAATTTATTTTCGTTACGCGTCACATTTTTCGGTTACGCGCCATGTTGCTTTTTGAAGTCAAACTTCTTTATCGGCGTTGCAATGAAAGTTCTTTATCGACGTATGGGAGATATTTTGTAGCAAATCGTCACGTTTTTCGGTTACGCGCCATCTTTTTCTTGTCCCTACCACGGTTGATCCGAAGAGATTCGAAGCCATTAATAACAAAAATATAAAATAACGATAACAATGATAGTAATAATTCTATTACAATTAATGAAATTCTGTAATAATCTTAGTAGTAATAAGGTTAAATGAAATAATTGTATTTGTATTCATGTCTATAATAATAATAAAAGCCTTTTGTTAAACTTTATTTAACCAATTTCGTTACGTTGCATATAGTAGATAATTTTTCGAAAAATAAGGTCATAAAGAAGTTTCACTTCTTACGTGTGTACACCTAGTACACGCACACATTTTTTTTTAATGTCTCGCGTGCCGGGTCATATCTTACAGCGGGCCGGATGCGGCTCTTAATCTCTGAGCCCTACAGTTATACACATAAGGGAACTACCCTGAAATATGAAAAATATAATTCCCGACTCGTAGTTAAGTAACCTGCAACCTGTATTCGGCCATTACCTTATCAGTGAGAGGATTTTAGAAGTCGAAATATATTTCGATATGCGTTATCATATTGTAAGGGCTAGTTGATCTAGTTCTTAGTTCGTAACAACCGAACGAGTCAAATGTGTAACTATTGCACATGCGCACTTGTAGCAAGATTCTTAAGAATATGTTACATAAAATTTGTTTAGAGTTATATTAAATAAATATTAAAAGCTAACAATATCTTGCTTTAGCTTTATTTTATAGAAAACTAGCGATAAGCGTATTCTTGTTCCGTAAGAACACCCTACGCCGAAAATATGATGTAGTGGTTTGCTCCTATTACGACCTTGGTTGTAGCGACCATTAAGCTATAACGACTTTATACGTATTTATGCTTTAATGTTCCTCGAATTTAAAGCATACTTTAGTATAAAATTGATGTGGCTATAGCGATTTTGGATGTAACGCCGAGATCGGGTGTAGCGAATGAATCATTTGTAACAAATTCCTAGAAATCCCATGCAGATATTACGACCGAAGTCAAAGACAAAGACACAAAGATTTATTTATTTCGCAAATATTTCTTATCTTTTGTTTACATTCACACAGATGGTCAGCAATTGTGGAGACCTGCACCTTTAGTTAATAGATATCAGCTAAGTAGGTAGGTCATGCTTTACGTTTCGGAGTTTAATTTATGGATCATGAAGTGATTCTGAGTTATTTTTAATGTACCAGTGAATAACTATGTGTGCAAATGTTTGTGCAAAATAATAAAGTAATTTCAGCTATACACATGATCGTGTCTTTATTTCAATCATTGCCTGTAACTACTTCCGGATATAACGACGAAATCAGAGTCGTCCCTTCATCGTCGTTATACGCGAAATCCACTGTAATTGTAATTTTTTTTTAATAAATTGTTACTAAGATATAATTTATTTGATCGACTTTTGATTGTAATAACTAGTTACACAAATGTAACCGTGCAGATGTCAAGCTTATAGTGCACCGCATAATTTTACCGTATTTTGTCCACAGATTATATATAAATAATCATGAGATTTTAATTCAGCATGTATGGTCAAAGTTAAAGCTGACACAGCCTATAAACGTGATTTAGAAGTGTAATAATAGCTATATTACACTTCTAATTCACTTTATAAGGCAAAAAGTTATAATTTAAATATAATTTTAATTCTTTTCTATATTTTATTAATTTAACAATCATATCTTTCACTTTTTGCACGATATTGCTATAATATCGTTTTGACAAAAACAGCAAATTATCTTAGGAGTTTTAATGTGTTAGTAAAAATTTGGTATTAGGTGGCCTTACACCTCTATAAATTTGAATAAAACGTCCTTTATGTGTTAAAGAGGTTATTTTCATTAAATATTTTAGGTGGTCCTTCGGATCGGGTTGTGCGGCTGGGTCAACGGCCGCGCTCGCAGTTAACCCCTTCGACGTTGTAAAGACTCGAATGCAGACTCTGACAAAGGGAAGTGGCGAAAGACAGTACTCCTCTATCTTAGATTGTATCACGTGAGTATATTACACTAAATATTCGGCTAATTTCGTATAGAATTTGAATGTAACAAAACACGACACTGACAAGCGACCTCCCAGTAGCTAAGTCATAATTTAGAAATGAACCACCTTAAATAAGTTAAATCACCTTAACTAAGGCTGGTTAATCATTAAAATAGCATCTTTTTGTGAAATTACTTTTATTTTGTAATGAAAAAAAATAGGTTAGAACACTATTATGATACTGATTGAGGTAGATTAAGGATAAAATGAGAACTTTAGAGACGCTTATAAAATTATAGTTCCGCCATTGTAGTTTCACGCAATTGAATTATGTTGATTAATCTGAAGGTCAGTTCCGGCAAGCAAAGTTTTTTGCTTGCCGGTTGTTACACTGACAACATTTATAGACAAGAATTATTTTGATCGTTAATTTATGAAAAATTAAATATCGCGTAACAAATAAGGATTATATTAGTTCGCATAACATCCGCTACCCCGTTTTCATTCCTCAAAACACTATTTTCTTAAATTAAGTCATAAATTTTCAGGAAAACCCTAAAGTTTGAAGGGCCAACCGCCTTCTTCAAAGGCGGGGCGTGTCGTATGATTGTCATAGCCCCGCTCTTCGGAATTGCGCAAACCATCTATTATCTAGGTCTAGCCGAGAACTACCTAGGCATTAAATAAATTTACACAAACAACTTTTAAGTTTTCAGTGCATTTAATTTCGACCCAATTTTAGTGAACTATTTATTTTGCTTATTTAAACTATTTATGTGTATAATTTAAACTACAAAAATGTAAAACCTATGTGCAAATGGGGTAGTGACGTTGGACATCTATACTACAACAATACTATGAATATTTGAAGAACTACTTGGCAACATATTTGTCACTGACTAATCTAATTTTGGTAACTCATAATCGTGCTGATTACTGGAATCACTTAAGGTAACTTATACTACGTCACTACCGAGAGTTACAAAAAAAAACCTGGTACGGACATAGACGCAATAAAGTTGGTATTTAACAACACAATATGATTTTGCGTGTTTTAGTTCCTGAACCATAAAATTTTCCGAAACGTCAAAAATGAGAACACGTTTTTGTTGTCTATGAAAGTAGATTTCATCACTATTATTATCTATACTAATTTATTTATTTGTAATTATAGATTATTTTGATAAATGTATTGTTGCGTTAAATTATTTTATTGTTAATGACCTATTTAATATTTATATGTTCTTTTTTATTAAATGACAAAAGCATGTTGCTGCCACAGTTTAGTACAATTTTCTAGCTCAATTTATTTTAAATTTTAGTTTAAGCTCAGAAATTATATATAATATATCTAGCGAAATTATAATTTTAATGCTCACTCTTTTTACTGTAAAATTTTCGTTTTATTTGATTTTTTTTTGTTCAGTTTAATATTATCGACATGACCAAATTAAAGTGGTTTGCGCTTTTATATAACCTGCATAATAGCCTGCATAAGGCTGTTGACCTTGAGCGAACAATATGTCCGCGGTTTTATTCATTAAAGAAAAACAAGTCCACGTAAAACAACTTCGGCTATAAAAGGAATTGGAATATGGAGGCGTATTTTATACTCTGTTCAGTTTAGGATATTTTCTTTCAAATAAAAAAGCATTATTAAAATTCAAATAAAATACTACATTATTTGAAATGTCAATTTTTGTGGCTAGATTTAGAATTGATCATTTTCAAATATTTATTTTTTTAATATAATACGCTGTTTTTTTTTGGTTGTCCTTATAAATTCCTTATATTAAATAATTATAAATTCTTGTATTTGCATATAGTCTTATTATATAATAATTATTGTTATTTGCAGCTACATACATCTTTTATATTTGACAAATTAGACTTAAAGACGATGTGATCGTGATATTTTGTTGCTACATTTTTAAATTATCATGAATGGTCATTTGCTTATGATTATATCTAAAATAATATTCAATTATGATGTTGACAATAAATGTTTAAATTGTTAGTAATTAAGTGTTGCTATTGTATAGCCTATCTGGAGAAACAATGGCATTTAAAAAACATAGCTTTTTTCGTTATATTGGAATTTAAAAATAGATAAGCTATACAATAACATTATCGTAGCTAGGCCTTATTTTCAACAACAAATTATACTAAAATTATCTTAAAGGTCAAGAATCTAGCTACGGTTCTAAATCAAACCATATACAAACCACATTATTACTTGAAGTATTAAATAGCTAACATTGAATATTTGTGACCTAAATTTTACTACAGATTTATTAAATAAATAGAACTTTGTGAATAAATGAATCTCAACAAATTTGGTAATTAAACCCATTTGGTTTGTGTATGGTGCTCTGTGTCAATTGTTAAATTATGCATTTGTATGAATTCATATTTAAATAAGTCAAATATCCAGTTCATATATAAACGTGTACCTATCGTGCTAAAGCTAGTCATATTATAATGCTTGTTACTTTTATTTATAAAGTAACTGACAATATTACAGTGGCCATAGAAATAATAGACATTTGAACACCTTTAAAAGTATGAAACAGAGACTGAATTAATGTGTTACATACTTGTAAACATATATTAGCTCAGAGCATATGAGCATATTTTTTCGTCGTATTAGGAGCACATTTTTTAAAAACAGGAATAATACATAATACACGCTAAATTGACATAGACCTTGTCCATTGATTAATGTGGAAATTAACTGTATATTTGCTTGTAACATTCCTTATAGCATTAAATTTGCATTTAGTTTTATATAAATCTTCCTTTACCAAGACAATACGTTTGGCTGTTTTGAATGTCGTCAATTACTGGAGTCCATAAGACCATGTCCATATTGAATAGCTGTTACATAGATTTCAAACTGAACTGGATAATTTAGATTATGTTGCGGTTGTTAGAATTTGAGAGATTTGGCATAGATCTAGGTGTTCAATAAACATTGTATGATTTATATTGTTTTATTATTCCCTAAAATAATTTGGGTTTACCATTGTTGGGAAATCTGAGAAAGCACACTTTCAGTTGTAGTCGTTAAAACAGAAATTGAAAATAGTGTGAATTAATTAGATACATATGAACTAAATGATTGTTAAGTATTTAAATTTAAAATGTGGGCGCAAAATCTCAGATACATTTAAATTTAACACCGCTCAGAGCTCATCGATTCTCCACTGGGAGAATGCGACCACACGGGGGTAGTTTGTTTTTCTTAAATATTAATTTTGGTTATAAATTAATCATATTATAATACTTTTGGCTTCCACTGATATATAAATCAAAGAGAAGTAACATTTTGTTTTTTCGAAAAACAAATCCGTTCGCACTCGTTGAATTTGATGATTAGCATTGTTTTTTAATCCTGCTAACTGCTTTGCTTTTTTTTTTTTTTTTATAGAACGGGGGGCAAACGGGCAGGAGGCTCACCTGATGTTAAGTGATACCGCCGCCCATGAACACTCTCAATGCCAGAGGGCTCACGAGTGCGTTGCCGGCCTTTTAAGAATAGGTACGCTCTTTTCTTGGAGGACCCTAAGTCGAATTGGTTCGGAAATACTTCAGTGGAATAATAATAATGCTTTCATCTGAATTTAGTTTATTCTTTATTATCTTTCTATGGCTGTTCCTATTGTCTGTGGATACCATTGCTGATTGATTGACATTTGATTGGCCTAAAGGTCTAGATACCAGGCCATAAACTCCAAAAAAAAAATTGATTGACATTTCTACCTTTTGTCAACTGTCAGAATTATATGTCATAGGCTATTTTGAAGCGACGCTTGCATATTGTGTCAATTTCTCCGGGTTTATAGTTTAAGTTTGGTGTTTATAGAATAACAAACTTACACCTTATTTCCTAATTATATATATAATCAGTCAATTTTAACAATATTATAACAGAAAGTAAAGTATTGTAGTTGGAAGTAAATAAAAAACATGACTACTTTGGGTCCTAAGAAGGATGGGGGTCCTAATGTGGACTTCTTTCAATCATCGGAATGCCTAACACAGTTCGATCAAATTCGTGTGTGGTTGCAAAAGAACTGCAAAAAGGTAATTAGATGGTTTATTTTACTCAATGGTGTTTTGGTAGTACAATTGATAGATTGTATTCTTTCAACTAAAAATCGTCAAGTGTTAATTCACTATACATAACTAAAAACATCTTATTGCCCTCCTTTCAAAGCTATTTATTTCCAGCATGTTCAAACTGACCCACCAACCAAAGAAGGCTTAGCACAACTTGTTATTCAACTAATTCAATACCAAGAAAATAAACTAGGTAAAAATGCTGCAGATCCACCATTTCTGAGGCTTCCGGTAAGATTTACTCTATATATAAGATTTTTTATTTTCATAACTGTTGATTAGTATAGCATTATAAAATTGGGAATGCAGTTTATGTTTTCTCATATTGGTATCATGATGCCTGGATAAATATTAAAAAAATTAAAATTAGACAAATTAAAAAAAATATATATAATTTAGACAAATTTAGGGCTGTACTATTCAACAATACCAATGTTTGTTGTTCAAAATCATAACCTATAGGGGATCTTACAGGTTAAGATTAATAATTAAATATTTCTTAAATAAATCGTCAATCAAACTTAAACGTGGTTTCAAGAACTATCAAACCATTTTTGAATCCAAAATCTACAATAAGAATATTGATCTTTGTCACATAAAATAACATGTAATGGAAAGGATAACTTAATATTTTATAAGACTTTATGTACCAGGACCAACATGCTAGGTGAAATGTAATAAGTAGATAACTCATAATTGACAAAAAACTACTTAATTAATAACCCAAAAGTATAGATTAAGAACCTATGTGAAAAAATCTTTGAATATAAAAACTAATTGTTGCTATATAGACAAGAAATACACGCAAATAAGTAAACAATGATGCACAATAAAACAAACATAACTTTTGAATAATACATAAAACTTTTTTTTATTTTATTTATTTATTTGCTCAGCGGTAATTATTATTTAATTTTTTATTTATATCAATATAAATCAGCATTTGAAAAAATGAACTGATTGCTTGGATATCCTCTAGATCCAGTGTTTTCAATTGAAAAGAGTGATCCTGCTTCAGGCTCTTGCGCTAGTTGCATAGAGTTGAGGCCCCGTTTACTTGTAGTAACAAATAATGTCGCAAAGTTATGTCCGCCCCATACTACTGACGTCACTTTGCTAGCAGGCATTTTGTGCTGCTCCAAAAGCTTTCCAGCTCTTGAATCTATTTTAATAACCTGATTCAAATAAAAATCATATTAACACATTTGCATAAAGAGAAATGAAATTTATTATTTAAGTTTTTGCTTCACAAATATGTGTTTTTTATATACGTAATATATTTTCAGAAAATATTAGCTAAATGCTTATTTACGTAATGAGTAGAATTTTGAGTTTTAAATTAATTTTAAGATTCTTTTACTTCAAGTTAACTAGTTCTTAAAAATAATTTTCATTTTGCATTACAAGTTACCTTTCCCCCATCAAAGCAGGCAACCCAAAGATTTCCATCTGTATCAATAGTCATACCATCGGGAACTCCAGTGACATTGTTTACTTGGAAATCAAATAAAGTTCTTCTGTTACCTACAATTTTCATAAAATATACTTTGTATTAATAATCTCTAAATAATAAAAAAAATATAAAGTATTTCAAAATAAAGATCATTAATATAACAGTACTATATACCTTATAATTAAATTATATCTATAATTGTAATAAAATGACTATATTTTGTTGTTTAGAAATTATTGTTATTTCTTGTGTAATAATTGTGACGGTCTAGTGACTATTCATATGAAAAAACGTATTTTAACGTTACTTTAAGTTAGATGATGATGCTATAAAAGTAAGTATCATTACGAAGAAACCATTGAAATATTTTTTTCTCTATTATCATCAAATTTAATCATTGAAATATACACCTCCACATTAACAATTAATAATCTGTACAATAAAAAAAATTGTAATGTAACACGGCTGGGTTTGATTTCTTTTCAATAATATTTGATTTAGTCAGTAGGCATAGAAGATTGATCACCTACTTGAGATCATAAAGCAATAATAGGAAGTTGAGTTGTAATGGAATTCAAATTTACAAATCTGTATCTTTCAATTTACAACCTATTTTATCAATAATATAAAGCATATTGCAACTGTCACGGATTATGAACGAATCTACTTACGTATAGAACCAGTATCCACGTCATAATCGAAAACTTGAATGTTTCTCAATACAGAATCAATGTAAAACATGAACAGATCGTCTGAAGTCCATGCAATGCCATTAGATATTGATACAGGCATAACTTTCTCTGCTGGGTTGATGTAGTTTTCCTTTGTTAGCATATAAAGTGTACCTTGTTCTTTCTCTACACCACTCTCATCCTCCTTGCCCATAGTTCCTGGAATTTTAATATTTTTTTTACTTATGACTAATAAAATATATGACGAGGCAATTTAAAATTAACTACCTATTAGGTTTTTGTTTTTAATTTTGGCTTTTAAGTAAGTAGGTACTTAGAAGTGCAACTGATTAATCTTTCATTAAATAAAAACGGTTATTGTAGATATAAAAAGTGTCTTCAATTATTTCGACGTCTTTTGTAATAAAAAGTTGTTACCAAACCACAGTCTTCCCCTGCTATCAACTTTGCCATCATTAATGCGGTTGTCAGGTTTGCCCAAATCCACGGCTGTTAACAACCTCAAGGCACTGTCTCCTTGTTCTGAATCCCACGATAGTAGATAGAGCTCAGCTCGTGATGATACTAATATCAACTTCGGGTAGTCCTTAACGGTGACTGCTAATGATACGGGACCGTATACTGCAAAAATTAAATTATCTTTGATATACGTGAATACACATTTAGTTATGTTTTGAATGCTTTACAACACTCTCAATGGCTCACCAGCTTAAATTTCTAGTTATGTAAGAGATTCTGATATTTTAAAGTGATTAGTAAACAAAAAACATAGTTTAAAACATACAATGGCAATATTTTAAAGTACAGAAAATTCGTCGGAAAAGTCAAGTGCGTGAGGTATTTTTCTTACTTATAATTTAACTAAAAATGTTTTCGTTTTAATTTCAAGTTACATGTTATCATGTAATTTGTAATTATTGAGAACATGACATTTAATACCTATTAAAGCTTCGTTTATTTGAGCCATACACACCATGGTCCCTTTACATGTAGTACAAAATATTTCTTGTCTTCGAAAGCGATCAAAAAGTACCTACTACAGAAACTAATAAAGATATTTGTTTTATTTCTTATACATTCTTACATCAACGCGTGTATAATTTAATTAGAATTATCGCCGAAAGAAATTTTATTACTTCACTAGCAAGCATACCTATTTCCCGTATTGTCACGTTTCCGGTTTCTGCATCGAGCCTGTAGATTTTTTGCTCGCTTATATCTGTCCAGTATAAAGCATTTTCTTTGTCAGCCCAATGTGGACCTTCGAAATGGTCTCCGCCACGTACTAACTGGAATTGCGGTTTTGTTGCTTTTTAATATTTCTAACCGTTTTTTGACGTGATAACGTCTTTAAAATCGTTTTAGTCGGGTGACATGTTCAGAAACTTGTGTCACACCAAAACCTCACGAGCGCGATCGCAGGTATAACGAGAGAGAGACGGACCGATCTCCCGTCTCATCTCGAGCGCTGCCAGTCATTCCGTGAATGTATGAAGAAAAATGTATATCATAGTCGAATAAGTAAACTTGTCATTTTACACCCGAAATTTATCATCAAAAGTGTGAATAAAACGATAGATTTAATTTAAAATTTGAAAAAATTGTTATCTTCATTAATTCCTTACTTCCCAAAAACTTATATCACCAATAAGACGTTATCACGTAAACATCTCGATCGTAAACCTACTTTACAAACAACCAACATTTTTTTTCAATGGTTAGAATATCAGGTTTTGTTTTCATTCTAATTAGAATCGAATTGGAACCACACACGAATGTTGTGATTCGTGGGTTTTTCTAAAGAATGGGAATTTGATTGTCAAATTTGAACTCTTCGTAGCAATTGCAAATGTTATTTTTAATACAGGACGCGGGCGTAATTAAATCGCCTGTTAAAAAGTTCTTACTATTGTTTTTTTTTATAATAACTAGGTTTATTAATGCTAGGTCTAAAGTTAATAAACAAAAATCCTAAATAATTTCGATCAATATATTGATTTGTAAAATAAAGCGACCCTCAACTTACATTCTTTATAAATGGTGTCGAAGATTTATATCCATTCGCTGAAATAATACATACAATAGCACAGCTTAAATAAAACCACATATTCACTAATAATATGAGCTAGCGTCGAAAAAAAATATTAAGGAAAAGTTCACACAATGCAACACGTCCGTCGCTTGATGAAATCAAACGAATTGTATTTAGTTTCGTCGACAGAGATAGAGCAAAAACAACTTCCCATGGTCATGTCACTTGGTTGAGAAACCACGCAACTTTTATGTATACTATAGTATATATTCTTGCATTATAATGCAAGATGATAGAATTGTAAGGAAAATGTTTAAGCATTTAATTACGTTTATAAATTGCTTCTTTAATATTATTAATTCCTGATTAGTTTTCTATAAAAAAAATGCTTTGCTAAGCTGCGTATTTTGTAGTAGTAGACAATGTGTAAAAAGTTTGATCAGTTTTTCTTAAAAATTAAATCAGTTACTAGTTAGTATGTGAACATTATAATATTTCGAGAAAACAGCAATAAGATTTTTTATTCAGGAAAACATTGAATACTCTTGGAGTAAAGACAAAAAAAAATTTAGTTTACCAAATATTGCTAGGTACGTTTAGATAAAATTCACATTGACATATCTTAAAGTACTTAAAGATATCTTTTTTTCGTCAAAGAGATATAAACTCGAAATGGTTTGTGATCACGGCCTCGTTATTTATTTCTTAGATCGAGCCCTTCCGTTGCGTCTGTAGTTTTTTATTAACTATTAGACATACAACATATAAATTCGAAATTGCTCTTTTTAGGTTAGTGGGACAATCGATTGCTTGAAGGAATGAAACAATGGTTATGATTTATAGCATCCGAAATGGCAATCGATTATTTTGCAAACAATTTCTGAAACATATTTGGAAAGTTTTATGGGTTCCTTGCCAGATATGTAGTAAAATATCTTTTTATAACCCCTTTGTTCCATGGCCTTCAAATATTAATGTTCGATATAAGGAAAATGCTAAATTGCCTTATTTTAATACATAAATAAGTTCGAATGCATTTATTAATTTACAAATAGAAACCAACATTTTATAAATTTTAGCTATTATTTTTACGTACTCATGAATTTTTCAAATATCTATGAATCCTGCGATAGCACGTATACTGTTAAAGATTAAATAATGATAAATTATTCATCACCTTAGGCTGTAATGGAAATGATAACATTTGTCATCACCACTACACTAGATCACTATACATTCTTAAGCAGTTAACGAGAATGTATCTAAAGGGTTCTTATAACTTATATTTAAAGTATATATGATGTGGAAATACATAAATAAACATTCTTATTTAAAAGAGGATATTTTCAGATGAAAGTGTTCATGGACATGAAGCCGGGTGGCTCGCTGTGCACAGTGCTAGCCACCATGTTCCGCTTCAAGTCGGAGCAACGGTGGCGCAAGTTCGACTTCCAGGTCGGTAAGGTATGCACCCGTTCGCACGCTGCCTCTCACGCCGACCCCCACAGGCTAACAATGCTAGCGTGACACTTCTTCAAACTAATAGCGTATTCATTTTTTCAAAGTAGGCAAAGAAGTATAAAACCAAACAACACATATGCTGTTATATAACTAAGAAGCTCTTCATGTAATTTCAAACGAATCTTTAAGAATAAGTATTTTGTATTGTTATTTGTGTTAAATACGCTATCTAAAATTCCTTCATTATTGTATATATTTAATTAGAGTTGTCTATATTTCTACTACCTCTCGTGACTATTTTGTATAACGCTCTTTACATTGTTGAAATATTAATTTAAAACTAATGTTTACACATATGTCTATGGTTTGTATTGAGTGTCGCGTTGGCCATTCCAAAAGCACGATTTATGGTATGAATTAACATATACATTATTACACTTTAGTTACACAAATTTTTTATCAAGATTCTTCCAAAAGTATAGCATAGGTATATTTTTAATATAACCGACTTCAAACAAGTAATTTTTTTTAAACTTTTCATATTTTTTATGCTAAATCCAATAGAATTCAGCGATATAAAGGTTTAAGAGAAATTAAGTAATAAATAATATTTTATTGTAGAAAAATAACCTTTGAAGTCGGTTTGGTCCCAATCTTCTCTCAGAAACATAGTCTTTAGGTACATAGATTTCTAGAAGAAAAATATCATTTCTCGGGTCTCCTACTTTTCATTTCACGCAGGGTCATTAAAGGTATGGGTTTGTTTTCAATGTAAATATTGTACTTAAATCATATTTGTGTTCTGTTTTGTCACTAATCTGGGTAATATGACTCACCCTTGTGTGCATGTGTTGTTTTCAAAATAGTTGTGTGATTTACATTTATAGTCCATAGCAAAAGTATAGCTTTAATATTTTAAATCCTTATTGATAATCCTAATACACAATTCTTATTTTAAAAACTAAACACTTGTATTCTGAATAAAAACCCGTTTTGTCACTATGACATTGATAGGCTTGACAATTGACCATCGATAAGATAAAATTAATTAGGCCCCTTTTCTTCCCTTTCCCCAATATTTCCTTTGCAGAACCCGTCTCGGAAAGACCTGAACGTTCAGATGATGATGGAAATAGAGACAGCTCTTCTGACCGCTGAAGTCATCCGTTCACCATGTATCTACATACGCCCCGAAGTCGATAAGGCCACTGCTAATAAAGTTAAGGATATCATTAGCAATCATCAAGTTGAAATATGCGGTGAGTTTTTTAAAATAGTATAAAAAGTGTATTTTATTCGGTCCATTGTAAAATCTATATTGTCAATGCCTTTTATACCTTTTTATATCGTTGACTTTGATTTCTTTCGTTTCTTTTATTAATGCGATGAATCATTATCATAAATCGTGGTCCGTGTAAATGAAAAAGTGAGACGCGTTTTTCTAGTTGGTTTACCATGATTTTGGAAGAGCATGAAATGCTATTGTAACTTGTTTTTATTTCATGTAATTTAAGACATTAGAAACGTCACGCATTTTTTGGAAGATTATTGACTCCCCTCCCCATGTAACGCGCCGTAACGTTTTTATGTACCCACGAACGGTACGGTGCCCAAGTATAGTAAAACGTTTCATGACCACCTAGTGACTCTTTATACCTAGAAGTTACCATTATGTGGTGTAAAGTACCAGAAAGACGCATCGTAACGTTTTACAAAAGGATTTCCCCCCAATTCGTTGCGTAATACTTGAACCCTCCCTAACACTAAACATCTGCTTGGTGATGATGGTGATGCTGGGTTAGAATTTTTAAGGTCTTTTAATAGAAATATTCAGGCGAATAAAATTGTAATTGATATAACAGATGACGAAGAAGACGCGACCCACATAATATATCCAGCAGTTGATCCGCTGGAAGAAGAATATGCAAGGCCGGTCTTCAGAAAAGGTAACCATGTCCTCGTCCACTGGTACTACTTCCCGGACAGCCATGATACGTGGGCTCAAGCTGATTTACCGGTAAGTGATTTGGCATTTTTTTAATGTATCAAAATAAACTATTTTATTCCTTATTATATGCAAGAAATCGCCAATCAAATATATTTAAACTGAAAGCAACAATTGCGGTGTTGCTTGTTCGTTAACGATATCGTGGATTAGACTTAATCTTAATACCCAACCGATATCATTCAAATTTGCAGACCGTGTGTAGTTTGATCCAACTTAAAAGATAGGATAGCTTACATCTCAATTTATACCCGCAATATTATTTTATTGCATAATATTTGTTTATTATTTGATAGTCACAAGTCTAACAGATGGCACTGTGTTGAAAGTACCAACGTTTCACATAAGCTACAATTTAATGGCATAACCATCAAAAAAGCATGGTGGTCCCCATGACTGGTGTTCTCCTACCGTTTCCCTTGAATAGTTTGTTACTATGTAACATATTATATAACTAAAACCTTAGCCACAGCAACGCTTGGCCGGTCTGCTATTAGTGAAATATAAACATCTTCGATGATTTAAAATGACGCTAGTGGATTAAAACGTTATAATAGAAATGTTTATATGAATTTACAGGTAGATGTTCCAGAAACAGCTAATTGGGACTGCAATAGGTCAGAGCCGTACCGTGTGTCCGCCACCTGGGTGCTGGATGTCCCTCATTATAACGAATGGATGAATGAAGAGGACTATGAAGTTGATGCTAACGGAAAGAAGAAGGTAATCTGACATTTCAAAATATGAATAGCTAATTTATCCAAAACACTATAATGGACATGATCGTGGATCTTTCCGGTATAAAGAACAACAGTGATTTATGTAATGTGAAATGTCTAAAAGTCTACGTGGCTTCAGGAAGACTTCGTTTCAATAATGGCAAGTAATGCATTTTATTTAAGTATTACGTATTACGTTATTTAAGTATTATTATTATTTTTATTAGTATTAAAGTATACAATAGGGAGCGTTCAAGTATTACGTCACGCAATTATTGGAGTTTATTGATAACCTCCCCCCCCCACCACCCCCTAATTAAACGTGTCGTAACGTATTCTGTACACAAGTATAGTAAAACGTTTCGTGACCACCTAGTGACTTTATACCTAAAAGTTACCATTATGTTGTGTAAAGTACTGGAAAGTCGAAAATAATATTAAAAATAACGCGTAGTTCAATCCCCACCCCGCATCGTAACGTTTCACAAAAGGACTCCCTCCCCCCCAAAATTCGTAACATAAGACTTGATGGCTCCCTAAGGGGCCATCCATAAAGTACGTCACACGTTAATGGAGAGGGAGGGTATCACCGAAGTGTGACATCGTGTGACAAGGGGCATGGGGGGGTCAATACTTTTGTGACGTCACATGTTAAAATTTTAAATACTAAAACCATTAATATACAAAAAACCCAAGATGCACAGTCTCGAATAAAAGTAACGCTCGAAAGTGACTCGAAACACTATTTCTGTCTCTTTCTATAAGTTACAAGCATATATTATTGCAAAATCAACCTTACGCGAATTGTTTAAAGTTGTTATTACAACGATTATTTTTAAATACATACATAAATTTAAAAAATGTGTGACGTCACATCAAGAGGGGGGATTATAAAAATGTGACAACCTGTGACAAGGACGAGGGGAGGGGTTCAAAAGTCCTAAAATTCGTGTGATGTACTTTATGGATGGCCCTAAGGGAAAATGAAGTTTTAAAAGCATGACAAGTGATCAACCAATATTAAGATATTTAAACCATTGCAGGTGCACAAACTTCGTCTCTCAGTAGACGACCTGATTGCGGGCGGTGAACCGTCATCAAAGAGCAAAAAGGGAAAGAGGAAACGCTCGCCGTCCCCACCTCCTCAGAAACATAGCAAAAGGAAGAGGTAAATTAAAACAATCATTTATTTATAGCCGGTCACACGTCTAAACTTATCTATCTTCATCCTAAAATTATTGGAAATATTCGAACGAGTTCTTATACGTAAAACAGTTTGAAGGAACTTAACGAGCCGAGACAAACTGAAAAGCATCGAAATCAAATAGAAATATCATCAAAATTATAATTTTACATATACGTAAGTACGTACTAACGTATGTATACGCATTTTAAGATACTAACTAAATTAAAATGTAATTTCGATAGAAATATCAAGAAAATTTATTGTATTTAAATGTATATAATATATATTGTCTCACTTCTCAGTCGTGGAGCCAAAAAACGAGAAAATGATGTTGACGAAGAGGAGGATAACGCATCAAGGGACACAACTGATGTTACTCCCGCGCCTGAAGTAGAAAGACAACCTGAACGTAAGTACTGCAAATTTCTCCAATCTACTTAGGGTCCTTTAAAAAAAAGCGTTACAATTTTTAAAAGGCCGGCAACGCATTCTCGAGCCCTCTGGCATTGAGAGTGTCCATGGGCCACTTAACTTCCGGTAAGCCTCCTGGTCGATTGCCCTCTGAAAAAATCAATATAATATGGAAAGAGAATACGTCCCAGGATAAGAGGACCCAGTAATACTCAATTATCTCTTTTGTTATGTTGACACAACAAACGTTATTATAGTTAGATAGTAAACGACTTGATACTTAAGAATAGCATACAAATGTTGGGAATAAATTTATTTATTTATTTACCAGCTGACCGGGCAAACGTCGTATTGCCATGTATATCATTAATAATAAAAAATAGGGGTTGATCGTAGAGGGGTGAAAATTAGGGGTTGTATGTATTTTTTAATGCTGTATCATAAAAAAATAGAAATGAAAAATTTTGTCTAAAAAATAAAATTTAGGGGTGGACTACCCCTAACCATGGGGGATGCAAAATAGATGTTGGCCGATTCTCATAGATACCGGATAAGCACAAAAAATTTCATCAAAATCGGTCAATCCGTTTCGGAGGAGTATGGCAACGAAAACTGTGACACGAGAATTTTATATGATGCACCAACAAAGTAGACACTAATACAAGCATGTAACATAAACACAAGCCAAGTGCTACCCCTATTATAGGCGCATACAACATTCTAAATTTTTATACATTAAAAAAAAAATTAAATAAAGATAAAATAAATAAAAACATTACAAAATTAATTGAATATCCCTGATAAGCCCTAATGACTAATCAGCTGAGTCGCTAACTTTTTGAGAATTGATGAGGAGTTTGAATAATAAATAAAAAGGAGCTTAATAAAAATTATATCAGTTCATATGCAATGCCGGTTCTATTCCCGCGTAGACCCTGAGAGATATGAGATTCGTACTTAAAGGAATCATAATAGGGACACTTTTAACAGAGTGACAAAGTTTCTTTAAATGTTTTGATTTTAGTATTGCAGTAATAAAAAACCTATAAAAATACGACACAGGAATTATAATGCTACTTATTAGTTCTTTTAAGAATTTAAAGTAAATTGATAAACTAACATAATAACATCTAAATATATGTGTCATATATGTATATGTTCTAGTCACTTAAATCGTTGCAGTTCTCGATCACTGAAAAGCAATTAAAACGTTAGCCATGTTTTTATTTCATAAATTCCCATCTATACCAGTTTTAATTAAATTAATATACTTAATTGTCACCTTAAGAAAATGATTGTAGTTTGTACTCGTACTAGTTAAACGTTATTCTATAAAAATTATATCTAACAGCAACTCCAGCTACCACCTCAACGGCGGCTGCATCATCACAAGAACCTGCTGCTTCTACCTCGGAAGCCCCCACTACTCCTGCACCCGCTATAGAGCACGACGATTCCCAGGGGAAACACAGCGATTCTAACACACAGGTTAATGTTTATGAAATATGTTAAAGTGGAAAATACATATTTTTGCCTCAATAATGGGGGGAATTTAACCAATAGCGATTACGATTGCGATCCCAATTTCATTGTTGAGTTTTTGTATTGCGCGACCCCAGCGCTACAGATATTTAAAGAACCATTGAAATTACATACAAAAAATGCCAGGGTAGAAATCGTTATTTGATAGAGAACACCGTAGTATTACGTTGAATATTAAATAAATAAATAAGTAAAACTTTAAAATATAATTAAATTGAATATTAACTATTAAATTTTTTATTGTCAAGTTACACGCAGCATAATATGTACCTAATTCGATAGTAAGTAAAGCTAAAAAATCTTAGTAATCACAAAAAACAATATTAATTTTACTTTACAGAATGGAATACATATATTAATTTATAGGGTTGTTACAAATATTTTTTGATTACACAGGAAACAATAATAAAGGAAGAGATGGAAGATAACGTAACAGACCAGACTCACCACATAGTCGTGCCCTCATATTCCGCGTGGTTCGACTACAATTCCATACACACGATAGAGAAACGCGCTCTACAAGAGTTCTTTAACGCCAAGAATAAATCTAAGACGCCCGAAATCTATCTCGCGTACAGGTAATATAATTTCTAAAATAAAAAAAAAACACTTTTGTTTCATCTGGTCACAAGGTCAGGTCTAAATATTAAATATTGTTAAATTATTAACGCTTAATATTGATTATTAATTATTTAATATTGACGTGATAACGTCTTTAAAATCGTTTTAGTCGGGTGACATGTTCAGAAACTTGTGTCACACCAAAACCTCACGAGCGCGATCGCAGGTATAACGAGAGAGAGACGGACCGATCTCCCGTCTCTCTCACTCTAGCGGCATACAAACGAATGGAGATTTGTATGAATGTATGAATGAAGAAAAATGTATATCATAGTCGAATAAGTAAACTTGTCATTTTACACCCGAAATTTATTATCAAAAGTGTGAATAAAACGATAGATGTAATTTAAAATTTGAAAAAATTGTTATCTTCATTATTTAAAAAAAATAAAGAAAGCCAAAGAAGTATAACTTCTTCCGCGCGTACATATGTACACGCACCATTTTTTTTTTAAATGTTTCAACCTTTTTTGTTTATATTATATATTCCATCTATATCTTTAGTACAATTGTTATTTATAACGGATGGTAGCTGTAGGATCACGAAATAAATAAATAGTAAAAAATAATAATTAGCGAAACAGGCTAGTCTGACCTTGGCCTTAGGCCTCAACATCCGTTTTGTCACAGATACCGAGTACATCTGGATATATATCATATCCGGCTAATACATTGGACTGCCAAAGGGCGCGAAAAAACCTATTTCCCTAAAATTTGAAAAAAAAAATCGTGTCGAACCCTATATTCTCTACGCAACTTAACGCACAATTCTTCATACACCAATACTTCTAGCTATTTTTATTTTCCATTTTTTTATGTGTAAATTACCTTTTACAGAAACTTCATGATCGACACCTACCGCCTGAATCCCACAGAATATCTCACGAGTACGGCCTGTAGACGTAACCTAGCGGGAGACGTGTGCGCAATAATGCGAGTACACGGCTTCTTAGAGCAATGGGGACTTATTAATTACCAGGTTCGCATATTTTTGTTATTATGCTTTTTAACTTAATTCAAAAAATTTGGATTTAACAACGTGTATAGATTTTATAGTTTTCGCGCATGTTTTTGTATTATATAAATTAAGTAATAATTTATTACATTTAAATTGGTTAATGTTAAACTATCTAATATCTGACCGGGTAGTAGTTACTAGCCGTAGTAGTAAATACTTCAACGTTCTCTCACCATAGACGTTCTTTGCTATCTATGTACAAAGCCGAACTTGTGTCGATGTCGATGCTGTGGGTATCTTGAAAAACAGTGCACGATTAGAAGACATTATTTTTATAATAATTATTTCTGGTTGAATAGAATAAATTGCTCACCACGATGAGACTTTGTAACTTCTGCTTTATTTATAATAATAAGTTAGCAAGCATTTAATATATATTTTAGGCGTTTAGTATTTTTTTATCAGCATGAATGAAGATTATCACTGTCTTCACTAAACAAATTATTAATTAATATATATATATATATATATATATAGATTCTGTGTAATAAATATATAATTCGTTGTATATATTCTCTTTATAATTTAATTGTATTGGTTTAGTCTGTAAGGATAGTGAGTAGTAGTTTAAAACAAATTTTCATAGGTGGAGGCCGATGTACGTCCCACAGCCATGGGACCACCTCCCACATCTCACTTCCATGTGTTGTCGGATACGCCATCTGGATTGCAGCCATTGCAGCCGAGACCCACTCAGCCTATACAGCGGCCGGGTATCTTAGGTAATATTTAGCAGATCTTTACGCATGTTATGCATTTAGAGATCAGGAGCGTGGTTTAATTTTGAAGGCACCGTATGGTTAACAATGATAAAATAGTAAAAGAATCCTTTCACAATATAAAGGTGCGCTTACACGAGGGCAATAATTATTCGGCGACACGAATGGACCAATCTGGAGCAATTAATGGAGCAATTTCAATAAATTCAATAAATTATTTCGGCGATATTGCTTCTAATTGCTCCAGATATTTCATATCGCTCAATATCGCAGATACGAATTGACGAATATCCAATGGACTTGGAAATTCCTAGCAATTTTTGTATATTATGTCTCATTCGCACTTGTTTGTTTTGCGGCTTGACGTCTTGCTTCCGCGGGGAGAGCGAGAGGTCTAAATAATAATAATTTCTAATTACTTGGTTCAAAAGTAATTCAGTCTGTTCGTGACATTCTAGTAAAGTTTTTGGATAATATATCATCTAATTCTTTACACAATTGCCTCTTTGCCAAAAACGATCGCACCCAGATACGCCTATTCCTTTTCTTCCTTTTAGTTATTAAAAAAAAAGCGCTTCAAGCCGCCGCAGCAAGAACAATGTCGTCCAAAGCGATCGAATACTGAAATGCTCGTGTAGGACAGTATTGCCTAATTGATGATGTTGCGCCTTATCGCTCAATATAGTATTGCGCAGTATTGATGCTTGTTGCCGTTGCCGTAAATTTGCTTGATGTAGTCGTGACGTCATAGTTGACGAGTATTGACTGGAATTGAGCAATTTTAGCGGCCCGTGTAAGCGCACCTTAACTGTGTTGGACAACAACAATTTACAATTCACAAAATATTTTTAGTAAAATTGGCGAATAAATTTTAAAATCGTTTTCATATATTTTCTCAAATTAGCCCTTTAGGAATGCACATGTTGGTTTTGTTTGGGAGCTAAACGTCGATATATGTATTTTACTACTACTAGCCTGAACATACTTTCGCAATATAATTCATTTAAAAAAAAACTAATTCGATTGGTGTCAAGGAGTATTTATTAGTGGCAGTGTACTTATAGTAGTGGTGTGGTACTTTTAATAAAATCGTTGCACAGTAGAAAACGCAGCAGTACCGAAAGTGGAAGCAGGTCTTCCCAACGGAACGGAAGCAGGTGCGCCAATTAAAAGTGAGCCCTCGGTCAAGACTGAGCCAACCATTGAACAGATTTCGTCTGCGCCGGGACTCAAAATGGACCAGGTATTTAAAATTTATTTATGGATAATACAACTGCAAAGACACCCTGTAACCTCAAGACTAAGCGCGGGCGTTAGGGGGCGTCCATAAATTACGTGAGGTGTTCTTTTAAATTTTCTGTGACTCCCTCCCCCCCCTGGTGAGATGTCGTGAGATTTTATTGAACCCCATCCCCCAATCTCACGTGAGATTTTTCAAAAAGTGGATTTCTTACGTAAACGCGTTGGATTGTTATTGTAAAAAGAAAAAAAACTTGCTTCGTGCTTTTATTTACAACTAAAACAAAATAAGTGAAATGTTGAGCGTTTAGGTATGGAGTTAGCGGGAAGTTGCAGAGATGGCCTTTAGGGTCTACCGTTTTCCTAAAAAAAAATTTCAATCAGAAAAAATTTGCGTCATCATTAAATTCAAAATTTGCAAGTTGTTTAAGACCGTTGAACCAGTTTCACTACAATGTTTTCCTTCCCCGTTCGAGCGAATGTTAAATGCGCACATTGAAAGAAAGTCCATTAGCGCACAGCCATGGATCGAACCTACGACCTCAGATATGAGACTCGCACGCTGAAGCCACTAGGACAACACTGCTCTATTTATTATATATCTCTATTTATTAATATATATTCTAGTATCGAGGCGGAACTCGAGGTCGAGAATGGACAGAACAAGAAACCTTACTTCTTTTGGAAGCGTTGGAACTCCACCGGGATGATTGGAACAGGGTTGCAGCTCACGTTGGAACCAGGACTCATGATGAGTGTATTCTACACTTTTTGAGGCTGCCGATCGAGGACCCATACCTCAACGACAGTGAGTAATTGGTTGAAATATATAAGTTTACTAGCTGATCCGGCAAACGTCGTTTTGCCATGTACTCGTATATCATTTATAATAAAAAATAGGGGTTGATCGTAGAGGGGTGAAAATTAGAGATTGTAAGTATTTTTTAATGCTGTATCATAAAACAAATAAAAAATAATCTATAAATTAAAATAAAAAATTTTGGGGGTGGACTGGACAACCCTTAAAATTTAGGGGGATGAAAAATAGATGTTGTCCGATTCTCAGATATACCAATATGCACACAAAATTTCATGAGAATCGGTCCAGCCGTTTCGGAGAAGTTTAACTACAAACACCGCGACACGTCAATTTAATATATAAGATTAGGTTTTTATTTTGAAATAAAAATTTCGTTGTAAGATTAGTTTTAATTTATTGCATTGTAAAGATTCTTTTATTTAGAAAGTTAAGGAATCAAAGATAAATTTCACCATATTCATCAACAAAATTTAAATAGATATTATTTATTACTCATACAATTTCATTAGTTTTATTGCACTAAAGTATGCATCTGTCTCTTTTCAACACACCGTAAACTTAACCTGACAGAAAGAAACAAAAGAGTAGGTACTTAAGTAAAAAGGCAATACAATTAGTAATGGGAAAATGTTTTGTCCTCATTACGCTACTGATATTTTATTACATTATCGATTATTTAAAAATAAAAAATTATACACATTTTTTACATCGGACAAGTTATATATGTACGTCTTTTAAATACCATATCAGGTGGAGTTCTAGGTCCTCTCGCCTACCAACCAATCCCATTCAGCAAAACCGGTAATCCGGTAATGAGCACCGTGGCCTTCCTTGCATCTGTGGTCGACCCACGCATTGCTTCCAAGGCCACTAAGGCTGCTATGGACGAGTTTGCTGCTATCAAGGTAAGATTTTTTTCTGGCGAAGTTATTTAACTTAATATTTTGCCCTAATATGTCGTTAGATATGTTAATTTGTATTGCGAGAGTTATGTAACCTAACATTAGTTAACTTACATATATATACTAGCTTTAGTTTTGCCATGTATATTATTTCTAGGAACCATTTTTTTACCTACCTACAATATTAAAACATAGGGGTTGATAGTAGAGGGGTGAAAATTGATTTGAATTGATTTTGGATGCTGTATCATAAAAAAAAACAATGTTCTTTTCTAATAAATGAAAAACATTTTTTGGGAGTGGATACCACTTATCAATAAGGTGATAAGATAAGAATCGGTCGAGCCGTTTCGGAGTAGTATGGTCACGAACATTGTGATATGAGAATTTTATAATTAAGATTTTAGTTAATAATTTGAAGTATAAACCAAATCTTAGAAATCATTGCAAACTTGAAGCCAAAATGAGCCCTTTAGTTTTTCTCAAACTCATAAATTGTAATAAAACATTCTCGTTTCCGATAATGTCAAATAGGTCGACTTTACTTATGATCTTTATAGGAAACATAAGTGTCACTTAGATTTAATAACCCTTCAATAAGACATGTTAGTTTTTTGTTAATTCAGCGTCGCAACCTCACTACCCCTAATTATCTTAATATATATAAATTACGTGTAACGTTGTTTGTCCGCTATAGACTCCTAAACTACTTAACCGATTTCAATCAAATTTGCATACCGTGTGCAGTTTGAACGAACTTAAAAGATAGGATAGCTTATTTATACCCATATTAATATTTTTTTGCAAATTATTTGTTTATTATTTGGAAGTCACAATTCTAACAAATGGCGCTGTGTTGAAAGTACCAACATTTCACATAAGCTACAATTTAATGGCATAACCACCAAAAAAGCATGTTCCCTATGGTGTTCTCCTGCCGTTTCCCTTGAATAGTTTACTACTATGTAATATAACAAAAACTTTAGCCACAGCAAAGCTTGGCCGAGTCTCCTAGTATAATATAAAATAACTTATATTATACAAACAAAGAGTTTAATTTAACATACATTTGAACAGTCCTCCAACAATCGCCACCGAACTCGAGTAATATCTATATTAGTCATATTTCTAAAACTTCTTAAACATACGTTAGTTACGTACTAAATACTTAAAAAAAGAAAAGTAACAATTTTTACAGAAAGATGAAGGCTGGATCAGGTTGACCTGAATTATTCTAAATCCAGTCAATTTATGCTACTATCATAGCTATGGCATCAAGTAGTATATATTCTTCCAGGACGAAGTACCAGCAGCCATGATGGAAGCCCACGTGCGAGCTGCAGGTGCTCTAGGGCCTCAGGCCGCGCTCGCGAGTACTGGCATCGCTGGTACTGCGCCTGAAAATCCACCTGGTAATTATAATCTTAATTAATTGATTTTGTTAAAACATGTTGTCTATGATTTGTTGAAGTAACATATTTTGTTCTTCTATATTAATAGTTTACTATATTATAGTGAAAACCATAAATTTACATTTAAGAATAACATTTGAGCAGTGTTGTCTGTGGCTTCATTGTGCGACTCTCATTCCTGAGGTCGTAGGTTCGATCCCCGGCTGTGCGCCAATGGACTTTCTTTCTATGTGCGCATTTTAACATTCGATCGAACGTGAATGAAAACATCGTGAGGAAACCGACATGTCTTAGATCCAAAAAGTCGACGGCGTGTGTCAGTCACAGGAGGCTGATCACCTACTTGCACTACAAACAATACAGAAGCCATTCACTCGTGTTCAGTTTTGTTTGACACCGTTGTTAAATACTTGTTATACAGAAAAGAAGGAAGGTAGCGAAATAAAAGCTGAGCCAATGGAAGTGGAAGGGGAGGCAAGTGGAGAAGGAAAGGTTAAGGAAGAAGCAGAGGCAGCGCCACCGGCAGAAGAAAAGGAGATCAAAGAAGAAGAGACACCGCCTGCGCAGGGTAATTACCCTTACTTATTAGTGTATATGTCACCCTAAAATTGTAAACACCGTTAGATTGTAATCTATCTCGCGAGATTGTGAACTCAACGTACTGCTTACAATTTAACGTATTACAATCATAGATTTATATCGTTAGATAGGCCCCGACACCAAAAACTGTGGCATTGTTTTTGAATGTGTGCGTTAACGAAAACGTTTGAATGTGTGCGTCAACATGGCGTCCTAAAACAGTGCAATTTGTGTAGAAGGTACGGTCGACACTAGTGTCATCTCTTTTTCTCCTACATTAGTTGCAAACACTACTTTCTCGTTCGTGCACTCGCCATTTAAATTTGTTATTTTAGACAGTGCGGAAGGAAAAATAAAAGTTTTTAAATCAAATCGCAATACTTACGAGTGAAATGTTACACCTCTGGCTTTATTTGTGTTTTTAGAATTGTTTTTGCACTTTAGAAAGGCACACGATGGCATTTTGTGACACTAAACTGCTCGCAACACGTCCGGCTAACACTGTGTTTAGGGGTGCACTGATCCCAGGTTAGTGAGTCTCACTCACTTAGACTGTGCGACAACACGGCGCGGTCTCACTGCGGTAAGGGCCTGTCTAACGATATAAATCCATGATTACAATTAATAAATTGTACTAGCATTTTGTTGCACTTCTCGTACAAGTACTTTATTCACTATAAAACTATACAGACCCACCAGCAGCGGTTGACGCGAAATTGCAATCCGCTGCGGCTGCAGCACTTGCTGCTGCGGCGGTTAAGGCGAAACATCTCGCGGGCGTCGAAGAGCGGAAGATCAAGTCACTTGTGGCTCTTCTAGTGGAGACGCAGATGAAGAAGTTGGAGATAAAGTTGCGACACTTTGAAGAGCTGGAGGCTACTATGGAGCGGGAAAGAGAAGGTATGCTTTGATAAAAAATTAAATAGATATTTATTTATTATTATTGTAACATAAATTCCCGTTCCCAAAGTTTCAAGCGCTTTATATTCTCTTGTTTCGCTAATTGTAAAAGTATACTCGGAAGTTAAAAAGGTTTTTGATATCAGCTCAAAATAAACTAGGAAAGATAAAAGGCCGGCGACGCACTCGCCTGCTGGCATTGTGAGATGTGTGGTATCACTAAACATCAGGTTGGTCCGTCCTATAAAAAAAATTGTAAAGTAATATTTATTGTGAATATAATTTTCTCGAATAGTTACTAGTATGGTATAATTAACAGTATTATATATATTTGCATACTAAACAAGTTTCGTTTATAACTTTTTTTTAATCTTCTAGGTCTAGAATATCAACGACAGCAGCTAATCCAGGAGAGGCAACAGTTCCATTTGGAACAGTTAAAGGCGGCTGAGTTCCGCGCTAGAAACCACGCCATTCAGAGGTAAATTTATATAACCTCGTAACATTTGATTAAATAGGCATATAGGCAATAAATCTAAATTTTACCACAGCATTAATAATTATACTAACAAACTTACTTAAATAAGACGTATTTAGCAACAGTGAGCAAATATATGGAATAAAATAATTATAGATACAAAATTCTTTTACATAATTCTGCTAAATTTAATAATAACCAATGATTGCAAATGTAAGTTCTTTAAAACAATTATTTTAATCTAATTCCTAATTAAAATCCCAAAATGTTCTAACAAAAAATGCTGCTTGTAAAAATTCAATTGACAATTTAAGCAACACTCCACAGACTAACAAACTCAATATAACAATTAAATAAAACGTCAGTTTCGACTCATGACAGATAATTAACAATCTAAAAAAAAAAATCATAATTTCATAATAGTAAAAAATATATGATGTATTTGGTATGGCTTATTATTATGGGGTCATGCTTCTGATGTCGAAACTATTTTCATCCTGCATAAGAGGGCTTGTCGTGCAATCTATAATTTAAAATGTAGAGAATCTCTGAGAGATAAATTCAAGGAAATTAATACACTTACCTTTCCCTCGTATTATATTTATGAAAATATTATGTATGTATGCAAAAATAGTGATAAGTTTACTAGAATACGAGGCATGCCTTTTAAGTTTTGTCGTTTGCAGAAAAAACACAACTAGAACCTTATAGCACTTTTTATTGTTTTTTAAAGTATTCACCACGTAGCTTAATACACTTTTCCATTCGCTCAAACCAGTTATTATAACATTTATTCCACTCTAAAGTGGAGGTGTTCAAAATGGCTGACTTAAAAGCGTCGACTGGTTTTTCACCGGACTTGAACCTTTGAACACAAAGACTTTTGTTAATTTTTGGAAATGTAAAGAAATCGTTAGAGCTTAGGTCAGGACTGTATGGAGGATGGTCAAGAATTTCTACTTTTTCCTGCTTCAAATACTGAATTGTTTGACGAGCGCTGTGTGAGCTTGCGTTGTCGTGGTGCAGGATGATGCGTCGCTTTGAGTTAGATTTTCGAAGTTTGGCGATGACTTGTGGTAAACAAACTGTGGTATACCACTCTGCGTTAACTGTTCTACGATCTTCAAGTGTAATAGTCGCCACATGGCCGGTCGCAACAACGAACGTGGCCACCATCTTCTTTGAAGTGCTTCGAGAACGAAAGACTTCAGTCGGCTTTGGCTCGTCTTGAAAGACGCAGTTTGTTGATTGTTGTTTGTAATCAGGATCGTAAGCATAGATCCAATATTCGTCACCACTGATCATGTCGTAGACGTGATTTGGCTCTCCTCGGTTGAACCTTTGCAGAGTTTTCTTACACCGTCTGACGCGGTCCGCCTTGTGATCGTCGGAAAGCAGATGCGGTTTCCAACGGCAAACTAGCTTTCTCACACCAAGCGATTCATGCAAGATCTTCTGAATGGTTGTCCCTGAGATGCCTAATAGAGCCTCTATCTCTCGATACCTCACATGACGATCTTGGAGAATTAATTGTCTCACAGCAATGATGTTTTCTTCAGTGAAGGCGGATTTTGAGCGTCCTTCGCTAGATTGGTCACTAAAACTAGTATGTCCAGGCTGGAATTCTAAATACAGGCAGTCCGCAGACATGGGGCTTCATCACTGAACACAGATATTAGCTCTTCAAAACACTGAAGCCGTGTCAGGCCTCTTCTAAAGTTGTAGAAAATTATTGCACGAACATTTTCCTTAGAAAGATTCATTTTCGTACGTAACTTGACCGATTCAAATCGACGCTGTGACTAAACAATAGCATTAATCCTAATACTTTTAACTGTTTTGTGATTCAAAATTTAAACACATTCGAATATAGTACAGGTCAAAATTCAAAATTGCCGGGAAATATGGAAACGACAGAACGTAAAAGGCATGCCTCGTAGAACATACGCACAATGTTAATACTCGGAACAAACGCAGGCTGCAATTTCCCCGTACTAGACTATCTAAAGTTAGTAATTATTTTTTGGGAAAAGGGATACTCTTCTTTAATAAAATCCCAGAGGCTCTTTTATCTCTGCCTTTTAATAAATTTAAGAAAGCTGTGTAAAAAACTTATTAAAAGTTAACGATTATCTAGTTGATAAAAGGGCTTGGGACTAGTTCTAGACAGGCTACTTCTAATTAATTTGCGATATTTGTTTTAAAATAAATTTTATTTGATGATTTGCGATTTTAAAAGAGTACCGAGAGTTTTTGTACGCCGGCTTTTTTTCTCGGCCAACACCCTCTGTCTTTGTCGATGAGTAGGGATGCCTACAAATTCAAATTTAATGGCGTGGAATAAGTGATACCTGTATCTTATGTTCCATAATAAACATATTTTTTTATCGTATCGTATAGTCTTTAGTTTATTAACGTTTATTTCAGTTTTGACTTGATGTACTAAATATTTTCAACAGGTTACAAGCGGAAACCGGCGGGGCACCAGTCGGCGTTCCCGTCCCAGGAGTAGTACCGGGAGTTCCCGGGGTTCCGGGAGTTACAGTAGGACCGCCCCCAACTGAAACGGGACACGAGCCGCCCCATCAACCAGCTCCTCATCATCACCCTTAAGTTATATAAGCTGTACTACTAGTTCTTATACGCCTAGCAATTATGTTTATTGTATTTAGAATAGAAATAAGTGTAGCACTTACGCTTTAATTGATATTTTGAGAAAGGAAGCAATGGAGTATCAACCACTCCACTCACCCATTTTAAAAAGGTCAAGAAATAAACAAATATTTAGTCGTAACTATATTTGATTATTGTGATCATTAAATACGTTTTAATCGAGTTGTTGTCTTTAATAAACCTTCATATTGAAAGATGGTTTTAGCGTCTTTTTTATGGTTACATTTCATTTCATTCGACAAATCTATATTTATATCACAATACAGTTACATTACAGTGTTTATACTACAACAAAAAACACTTACACAAGATAGTTGCATATAATACGCCTAAATGTATACTATACAAGTTCTAAATAGATGTACAAATCTACTACTTTGCGTCTAACATCGGTTATCATATAATCGGTTTTGTTATAACGCGGATACGTGATTACCATGGTTATTGAAAAACCTCGTAACCATGGCAACATGGTAACTAAATTTACTCTGTGTTTTTATCTATATTAAAGGTGAGACCACTCATTTTCTATAGTTTATGTGTATTTATTTATACCCTTAAACAAACATTACTTGACACAGCATATTTTTGTATTGTTAAGGACACGTATTTGTACTATCGCATTAGGTATCTATTCTCAGGATTTTTTTGTCACGTCTTTTCTTTCATATTTTTTTTGACTTTTCGATATTATTGAAATATTCAATTGCACCTTCAAAAAAATCCTAATATAACCATATTAAATACAATCTATACTTAAAATAATTCTGAAAAATTTGATTGGTTGTACACAATAAACTCAGGAACTTCTTTTGAATTATATTTTTTTCTATTGAGTAGTCTATTTTCCTAAACATAAGGTAATAATCCAGATGAATCCCGGAACCCTCTTAGCTCCTGGCAAAACAGCGTTTTCCATTTGGTATAGTTAATAAATACTATTCAAAAGCAAATATACGGTCCTGCTTTAGTTTAGTTCTAATTACGCTCACGGAGCACTGTTCAATGTAATAATTTTCAGTTAGTTTAACTATCCAATTGTGCTTATTCGAGCTAACGGTAAAGCTAAAATTTAATTTTTATAATAAATTTATAAACACTGGATAGCTTCATACATATAATTCTTAACATTGGATTATTAGTTTTTAAAGTAGCAAAATTTTCTTATGAAAACAGTAGTTTATTAAAAATATGGAGCTGTAAACACGTGTTTAAACGAATAAATCATGATTCACATAATTACAAGATTAAACTTTAAAACATCGTTAATTTCTTATCAACAGAAGTGATTAGTTCAAATGCAGTTAATCACATTAGATTCACTTAGAAATAAGTTTCTTCGTAACTATAAAAAAGCGTTTTAAAGCGTAAATGTTAGTGGATATACATTTGGTCACATGAAAATATTGATAATATGACTTTTGAGTGAGTTATTGATAATATTATTGGTATTAACAATGAAACAAACAAAATATTAACGGTTATTAACAATCTGGGGTAACCCAATAAAACTTAGAAAATATACATTTCGTAATTTATAGTAACTTATAACTTAGTTTGATCAAATGATTAAACTAAGTAAACATGTCCGTGCTTTTATATTTCAGAACAGCTAAGTTGTTTTAAATTTAACTAATAAGTAATTTTCTTATGGTAAGGTGAATTGTATACATCTTTTTACATATACTTTACTCTTTAAGATCCGTCAAATAATTATAATATTTTATGTAATAGATTTTTTTTTTATAGAAAGTTCAATATTTTGAAAGGAAGTGGTTAAAAACTGTAAATGTGACTAAAGTATGAAATAAAAAACTACGATAGTAAGAAACTTTCTTTTTTGTCATCCATTCATACGTTTTCCTCATTGTTTCAAAAGAAAAATATCGCAGCATTCATTGTTACTAGAAATCGGTTTTTAATCAACAGGATCGGTTCTTGAGTGAATTGTTTATTCATATATTTATAATGGAGAATATTTTAACAAATTTTGTTCGAGCATTTATACTATCCACCCTCATAATGACATCACAGGCGAAAAAGCATAATAAATCATTCTATAAAATGGCCCCAGTAAGTATAAATTGTTTTACTATCTTCTGAGCAGATTTAATCAATATAGACCATTATCATGGTTCTTATTCAAGTTATGGTCACTTAAAATGTTAATATTGTATATCTAAGCAAGGCAATTCCTTCTTAATTTCAATCATATTTTAAATTTGACATAGTTAAGTCGAGGTTATAATGGTAACGTTCTGTTTATAAGGCACAAATTGTTTTTGGATTTTTTTTGAAAAGCTAGTACATTTGTTCAAGCTAATAAAATATTCTTAGATTCATTTTCGATGAAGAAAATATTATTCAAAGATAATTAAAATTCATCAGATATATGTTAATGACAAGCCGGCAATATTCGCGCACGCCGAGAGTCCAGTTTGGGATGTTGATACGCAATCACTATTCTTTGTAGACGTGCACAGTCAAAACGTGCACCGCTATGATTATTCCACAAAGAAATTGTACACTAAACATATTGGTATGTATGTCTTAATTAATCATAAAATGGCATGACTTTATGTTACCTAGCAACAGATATAATTAGAATTAAGCGAAAGTTTACACTGTAATTAGAAAAGAAAAAAATTAAGTTTACGTTTGCTTCCAATGGACAAACGCAAAAATTAAAATAATATAACCCTATCATCAGCATCAGAAACTAGTAAGTATTATGAAAAGTGATTTCAGGCAAATTTACGAGGCAAAGCAAGGTTGTGTGTACATTTATGTATTCACATAGCCGAAATCACCGGCTCTAGAAACTGTAAAATTCAGAGCAGTTTCATTTAAGATTTTTATTTTCATCATAATGATCATCAGCCTCTTTTTTGGTCCATTTTGGTCCGCTTCAGCACCCGTTGCTCGACTCTCAGGCTTTCCGTGCGTTGTGTGAGCGTTATGGCTTCGGCTCCATAAATTACGTAAGGTGTTTAAGGGGGGGAGGGGGGTTCACTTATTTTGTTTTAGTCGTAAATAAAAGCACGAAGCAAATTTTTTTATCTTTTTATAATAACATTCCAACGCGTTTACGTAAGAAACCCACATTTTGAAAAATCTCACGTGAGATTGGGGGATGGGGAAGGGGGTTGAATAAAATCTCACGACATCTCACCATGGAGGGGAGGAAGGTACAGACAATTTAAAAAAACACCTCACGTAATTTATGGACGCCCCCAGAAAGGCATGACTCACTGAGTGAACTATCTCTGCATTCGCTCCAAAAGCTGCCCTTACCGGCAGTAAGAAAACATAATAACAGAAACAATTCTCTCGACGTCAGCTAGACTTTCACAGTCAGTGAAATTTTGTACTCAAGATAGATATCGTGGTATTATAACTACAGGTAGTTGTTGATGTCTAGTTCCTTCCATGTTTATCATAGCTTTACTCTTGGAAAAGTTCCCCTTTAACTTATTACAATAACAGTATTAATATTTTTTTTAGATTACGGTCAAGTGAATATAGTATCATTAGTAGCCGGTTCTCGAAGGTTATTAGTAGCGGTTCGTTCCGCGTTATACTTGCTCGATTGGAATGTATCGGGTGATGCAGCTTTGAGGCTTCTAACTACAGTGGACCAAGGCCTACCTGATAATGTCATAAATGAAGGAAAGCCGGATGGCGAAGGACGATTTTGGGGTGGTAAGAAACCAATTGAACTGTTCTCAGGTTTAGATAAAGCGTAATCTTTCATTCTCATTTTCGTGCACTAAATGGAAGCAAATTAATTGAGCCTCATAATTTTTCTATACAGAAATTACTTTCCTATTCACGGTTGTTATCCTGAAAATAAAAGGTATTCAGTGATAAGAAAAGTGAACGACAGAGCAAACAAGCGAATAAAATTAAAAATTATTTATTTTTTGGTAATAATTAGGCATCAAAAACTTAGATGACGAAAAACACATTTTTATTTAATTTACTTTCTTTGCACAAGCAATGTAATTATACCAAACCAATGGTGGGCATAATGAGCCTTTGTCTTGAATCTCTGATATTTCGGTTTTCTGTTAATGTTTTCCTTTAACGTACGATTTACGAGCAATTTTGAACTAAGAAACACTGGGATGTACAAGCCAACGTTCGATCAATAAGTGTGTAATGTGTATATACGTTATATTTTCTCTCATCAGGTACTAAAGGCCCACAAGTAGGTGATGACGTACAACCCGACAAGGCAACTCTGTATAGTTTTGAACCGGATCAAGAGGGTTACGTCCAACCACGCGTTGTCCTTCGCCCGGTTTCTATATCTAACGGATTGGCATTTTCGCTTAATAATACTATTATGTACTATGTCGATTCGGCTACTCAAAAGATTGAGGCGTTTGATTATGACGCGCAGAGAGGGGAAATTAGTAAGTACTTTCAGATTTAATAAAAGTTCGTTCGTTCAAAAGTGCCATTTTAGATGGTCTAATTGAAATAAATGCTTTGACTTTGACTTTGAATATTATTAGCAAAATCATCTGTTTTTTTTTAAATAATTGTAAAGGTAAGGTGTACTGTGTACGTTTTCATTGTACAAATGACGTATATAAAACTATAGTCAATAACGATGGTCAAGTGATCATTCTCATAGGGCCTAACAAAATCAATTTCGTATGATCTTGAACTTGTCTAGTCTTAATATTATTGCGCATAAAAGGTGGCAGACGAACAATTTTGGACATAACAACCTATGGATACGATGATGCAATACCGGATGGCTTGACAATCGACAGTAATGGACATTTGTGGGTCGCTCTTATGTTTGGAGGAACTGTAAGTATTTTCACAATTATTGTATTTTGAAATCGGATTTATATAGATTATTTTACACAAATACCTCGTAATCTAGTCTGAACTTTGAGTGTTTGTTTTACATTTGAATTTGATGCACTTAAATTACCGAATACATATATTTAATTTATATTAAGTACTTATATTGTTTAAATATTTACTAGTTTTATGTTACTAAGTTTCGTACATTAAGAATCTATCGTGATCTTCGACGCTATAGACTTTAAAGTACCTATACCTAAACGCGCCGATTTCATCACTTATTTTTCACCCAGATACTGCACATAGACCCTGAGGCAAGACAAGTTATATATGGATACAAGCTGCCGGGTGTACGAACAACCTCTCTTTGCTGGGGAGGCCCCGATTTAGACGAACTTTATGTCACCACAGGACGAGAAAAAGACGTCATCGAACCGTTTGCAGGCGCCATCTTTACAATAAAGAATACTGGCAGCCGAGGAGTTCCCGCGCAAACATTTAGATACGACAATGCGGATAGTTATTAAATTAAAACAATTTTGTTACTCTTGTTTTTTTATTTATTATGATTTCGACTAAAATGTTCTGTTTTTGAATGAGAGAATTATATCAAAATTGCATACTTTCTGTACCGCTACTGAAAGTTACAGACCATCATCATCATCAGCATCTTCACCAGTGTCGGCTGCGGCAGTGGATTCCGTTGTAGTGCATAGCTCTCGTAGTCAAACTGTTAGCAAGATATGCCATTTCTTTTGTCGTCTTTTTGAATCATGTTCTTATGAAAGCAATTCTAGACACTAAAGTATATTAGGTACTATTTCTTCAGGCACCAGTTGTGGCCGCGCTGAAAGGCAAGCCGCGGTCATTGAATTAAGCCGACTTTAGACTCTTAGCACGAGTTATCCCCTTTAAAGCATTTCTATAGGTCCTTCATTTTGCCACGCGAAAATGAACGGTCAGTACTAATTGTAGTAATTAAGAAACGTCTAGGTAGTTGTATTACCACCCGGTACATTTAAGTGTGTTGGGATTACAGAGATATAAATTCTCCTCCAAGTTATGTGTATACCTACTACGATACTTCCCTTTGGCGCAAACCATTTCCATAAAAATAAATACGGTAGGTAGGTAGACTTTAAAAACCACAGTGGTTTTCAGAGTCGACTGTTTCTCGATTTTTTCACTACTTAGAGAACTTTTCAGCAGGCTGAAATGTGATTTCTGACCGTTTCAGGAGATGGTCAATCACATATTAGAAAATTGTAATTTACAGAAACTTACCCTAGTTTCAAAGGCTGAATTTTTTTTTCAGGCAGTTTCAGTACAAGTGTAGTCGAGTGGTACATTTTACAGGCAACCCGTTTTCAGGCGTGTTCAGGCCTAGTTATACCCCTTTGATGAAGGAATTTTCTAGAACGAATTTTCTAGGTATGATACACGAGAGAGAGGGAAGATCGGAACCTTCTCGAAGCTAGACCAAGCACTCTTGAACGCCGTACGACAAGGACGGAGCAGTGTGCGAAAGAGATAGCAAGTACGCACGTTCTAGAATTGTGCTATCGCTACTCAAAGCGCTACTCCTGCCTAGACAGTTGTCTTTTATGTACCTACATTGATTTTTCATTTACATTCATTGAAATTTATTTCTTATACATCTATTGAAGTTTTTTTATTTTGCATTTCTTTAACCAGTTCAACTATCACAATAGTGTAAACACTACAGTTATTATCTATCTTTTAAGATAGACATGAATAACATAAAAAGCAGTACTGTGTCAGTGGCTCATCATATCAGTCGTCTTAAGAAGAATTTGAGATGAAAATTCTTTTACGTGTCTAGTGAAAATCGTAAATAAGTATTTAAAGCTAGTGTCATTTCATACGTTTGTATCCTTTATTGCGCGGTTACGTGGGAAATTTGTATTTTTTAGTGCACAGGTTCACTTCTACGTATATCATTCCAATCGCCCAAAACTGAGTTTTCTCTAACAAAAATTGGCACAGCTCTAGAAATTGTTTCATGACTGTCTTACAGTGTTGAAAATTATTATCGTAAACTGAATCAACATTTGGTTTTGGCCTTGAGACGCCATCTTTAAATCACCTAATCAAATACACCTAAGGACGTCCGGTCGTTGCTTAGGCACTCACACATTTTATAACATAAGTATTAAGATGAATAAGACTGATTTCTAAAGGAATCTTGGATATTATAAATGTTAATGAAAGCATTGTATTTTGTATAACAAGTATGTACCTAATACTTGTTATTAATTAGTTAATAGGCTACTTAGATCAACGAAAGATATTTTGCTTTTGTAAATAAATATTTAATGAATTTTATGTGTCATTTGTGTTTTTAGTATATTAGCGAAAAGTCGTTTAACTTATAATCACATTAAGTGTATTGTTGTTTACGACGACTTTTTTGCTTGTCTATATCGACTATTCTAAGTACTGTGAGAGTCCTTATAAATTATATTAAGAGAACATTAGTGTTTTTTTATCGCAAATTATGTTTTAAACTACGAGTATTCTTGTATAGAATGATAATACTAAGTAATAAACTACACGAAAAAGGAACATTTAGAAACATACTCAAAAACTATTTCATTAAACTTGTAACGGCATAAAAATTACTGTAGGTTTTAAAGAATCTTATATTAAAACAAACAAATAACGTAAATATATTTATTAAAACGCATATCATATGTTTTACAATAAAATCACAAATATAATACTATTAAAAAACGATAGCTAACACCATTTGGTGTAAACTCAAAAACACACTGGCGAATGTAAAAAATAGCCTAACCAAAAACGTTTCCGTTTAACATAATCCCGTTTTCAGTTCATTTTTTTAGGTACAATAAATTCCAAGTGTATAATAAAAAGTTCTTAAAAGAAAAAGGGCCTGTTTTCTGATTACTTAATTGATAATGCTGTCTACAGACGGGCGTATCTCTAATAAAACATAAAATCTTACTTCCTTAAAATATACTGGATTCTTATAATGTCAGTAATTGTTCTCCAATTAGATTCTTGTTGTCTGATTAAAGTTCCAGAAACAATTTGGTTAAACATAGCTAATGTACATTTGCTCTTAATAATATAACTTAAACATTCTAATATCATATATTCACTTAATTATCTATAGGCTCAAATAAACATCAACTTTGCGACTGGTTTTTGTTTGACAAAACCGGTCTAAAAAAGGTTATTTATCTAAATCATAAGTAATCTATAATATTAGTCAACATTAGTAACTTTAGAGAGTTATATTTAGATTAAAACTCAATTTAGGACAAGGAGTTGCATTGTATCACAAAATTAATAGGTTTTGTTTATAAAATTGCCTTAAATGTAAATACATTTTGACTCTGGGTCATGATTACCTATTCCTATTAACGCTCGCAAAATGTATATACCATCGCCATCGTTTTACGTACTTTTAACGAAGACCTCAAAATATTTAGACAAACGATGTTTGTCTTTGAGAAACGATAAAGAACGCTAAACTCTTGATTGATCTGAAGTTGACAACACAAGTGTTACGATTTTGGCGTAATTTCTTGATGGATAACAACTTATTATTTTCAGTTTTCAGTTTCATTTTTAGTTTTACCATACTTTTAGAGGGTAATAGTCTTTACATAGAAATTGTGTATATTTTCAACAATAATTAATTGCATTATGCTATGCAAATAAAAACCATGTCAAAAAAGGAATGCTTTTCTAAATACTGCTTTTATAAAGTATCAAATACATTACATTAAGATTTTATTTATAAATAGAATTAACTAATAAAAACATAAATTGTCAACTTCTATGAAAACTATGACTTGTATGATTATTTTGCAAGAAACTTGGAGTTTTACCCTCCTTTACTACTCTTAATGCTTGCAAAACCCTTGCGGTATCCAATTCTTTTTCGGACGCTTTTTCATTATCTAAGCAAAGCTCTGACATTCTGGCATTAAATTGCTCCATGACCTTCACTCTATAATCTATAGTTGTGGCTACAGGATTAGCTGTCAACCATAGATATTCTAAACAAGGCAATTTGCATATATGCTGGACCTCTTCAACATCTGTGATTACATTACAGCTTAAATCTAAACTTTCCAATGAATACAATCTAGAGAAACCCTGTAGCGATTGAACCTTATTCTGTGACAAATCAATTTTTACAATGTTACCAATTTTAGCATGCCAATTATCGCAAGTACTGAAACTATTCATTGATAAATTTAATACCTGGAGATCATGAAGGCAAGATATATCACACAGTTCTGTCAACTTGTTTGATGATAGGTTGAGGTGTTGCAACTTTGGTACAAGACGGATAGCCCAGTCAACTTTGTTTATGTTGTTGCTTGAGAAATTAATGATTGTCAATTTTTTCCATATCTGAAAACAAAATAAGTAATTGTCAAGAAAAATATTTAACGATATCTTAATATATATAAATTACGTATCACGTTGATTGTCCGCTATAGACTCCTAAACTACCGAACTGATATGATCTAACTTAAAAGATAGGATAGCTAACATCTCAATTTATACCAGCAATATTATTTCTATTGCAAAATATTTGCTTATTATTTGATAGACACAATTCTAACGGATGGCGCTGTGTTGAAAGTATCAACGTTTCACATAAGCTACAATTTAATGGCATAACCACGTAAAAAGCATAGAGGTCCCCATGACTGGTGTTCTCCTACCATTTCCCTTGAATAGGTTACTACTATGTAATATAACTAAAACCTTAGCCACAGCAACGCTTGGCCGGTCTGCTAATAATGTTTATAATTAGTGAATTAAATCTGATCAATGTAAAAACATCTTACTTTTTCAAAACAAAACTCATAAACACAACATATAGTTTAATGTTGTTTATTGTCAGGTTTCAAATTAATTTATTTAAATTTCTTGCTAATTAAGAAGGAAATATATTTAAAAAAAAGATACTGATACAAAAGTCTGAGATAAAGACCAGGGGTTTTAGCACCAATGTTTCAAGGTCCATCATATTTCCAAAAATATGTATAGACTGCATAAGGAATGTGCAAGAGAAATAGTAGCGTTTTGATGCTAAAGAGGCTATAACCTAAATCTAATAATCAGTATATCAAATGAAAGGTCATAAGCATTAACCTATCTAGCATGTGTTTGGTCCGTATTTGGCATGACACATTGTGATAACGGTGTTGAATTGTTAACTAATTCTATTAAATACTTTTTGTTTCATTAAATACTATTCTTGAAACCATTTTTAGTTGTATGAATAAATTTATTAGTTTTTTATTTACTATTTTGTCTAAAAGGTGTTTTTTAAGTTATTATTTACCTACCATAGAATCTGTAATACTTGATGGGTCCTTATGTAGAACATCAACTAGTAGAAATTCATTAAGAGATACAACTGTAGCAGTTAATACTGATAATGTACACAATGATGCTCGTAAACTCCCTGAAAACAAAATATCATAATTTCAGTCAGTATTCCTTTTCTGCATATAAACACCTCTTTGTCCATAAGTACATCTCAGCCTTGTGTCTTAATAACCCATAACAATGATTGGGTTAAATATTAAACCATAACTTCCTTTAATAGTCAAAACTCTAAAAATACTAACCCACACTTTGTATACAGGCCATAGGCACACCAAGAATTTTTAAATCCATCAAAGACTTAAAGGGTATAAGATCAAACTTTAAATCATTTGGTACAATATTACTGGTGCCAAGAATTTGATAACTGCCCTCTATACTCAACGATGTTATTTGGGAACAAAAGTCCAAAATATGACTAAAGTCATACATTTGATCCAGTTTTTCCATTGGTGGACAAGCTATTTTAAATCTTTCACTGATTGCATGGAGCTGAAAAAAGGAATAGGAAGGAGCATTATATATTCTGTATAAAAAATATTTGTCCTTGCCAATTTTGTTGTATAGCTATACAACATAGCTAAAGGTAAGGCATATAAAAAATCTAATGCATTTACTATATCAAAAGTTATATCTTTGTATGGCAACACATTATAATACCAATTTTGACCTGATGTGTGTGTGTATATTCTGGCAAGATACATAAATTAGCATTCAACTAACCTCTAATGGTGTGAATTTATGGGATTTCTCACTCTGTAACATTTTGTCACCTTCTAAAAACAGTTTCTTGGCCAAATCTTGTAGCAAAAAGAATATATCATATAAATGGAAGTCCAGGAAATGAGCAAATTCTGAGGGCATGGTCAAATTCAAAAAGTTAAATACATTTTTAAGGTACTCATTGAGGGCTTCTCGTCTGTGTTCAATAAATTTTGGTGTTTTGTTACGAATGACCTTCTTAGGCGGAAGTAGATCCCTTTCAATGCCATAATCGCGGATGAGTTTGTCGTGAAGTTCTACAAAATCACTGTAGCGATGCCATACGTCCCACTGCACAAAACCGACTTTAACAATAATTTTATAATAGGTTACATTATCCTTGGTTATAGCTTCTTCTATATAAACGGAACTATCATTTCTATGATTTAAAAATGATGCCATAGTGCTTTATTTGTAAATGATAATACGTAACAAATATTAGGTAGCAGTCAGCACAATATTTTCATATTTTTTACAGCTAGTCAAATTACAATATTTATTAAATTTGTTTGTATACCATAAAAACACTTTTTATAAATCAATGTTTAAATATAAAATACATGACATCACATTTTTATTCGTTTAGTTTGTTTATTTTTAATAGTTTGAAAATGAATACATTATTACTTTTACTTTACCAGGGATGACATTGATATAAGATATTTCATTATGTCATAATTGAAATGGAATTGGATACAAGTCTTTCGGTTATCCAGTGTTATTGTATATTTATAAGATACTCTGTGGTCATTACATCCGTTACTATAATTTTAAAATAATCAAACCTATAGGATGTCATCGCGACTGCTAACTTTACACTTAATTTAGCCTAGCCGAAAGTCATATAATAATAGCAATAATCCAACTTCAGAAACTACTGTTCTTAATGTCTTATTTATCGAAACTAGTCTATTTATCTGTGTAAATATAATATATTAATATCACTATACTCCAGCTTTGCCAGAATGTTACTTTTGGTCCTCTCATATTGCATCCAGGTTATATGACTCAAAATGTTACTTTTAGGACTTAAAATAATATAAAATATAAATTTAGTAAGACTAATATAATAAATTTAGTAAGACTAATATAATAAATTTAGTAAGACTAATCATGGAACCATCGTAATTGTTTATTTTTGAGAAAGATAGCTTAGGGACTAACTGCAAACTTAAGGAGAATATTTTAATGCTAACTATTAAACGTATATTAATGAAAGCAATTATGACATTTTGGAATTGGTGTATTACTTACACATTATTCACTGTACGCCTATCTTTCTTTATCTTCACTATTTCATTTTTGTGTAGTCTTGTGTTACTTTGGCTTGTCTTAGAAATTCGACCGTGTCTTCCATGTACGGTTAAAGCACTCGCCCGGTACCGCACAACCCTCCCAAAGGTCGAGAACAAATTTAAATAAAAACTTGCCCTCGAACCGGGAATCGAACCCGGTACCCCTCACCTAGCTGCCACTTAATAAGACCGCTAGATCTGTAATTGTATTTAAAATAATGTAATGGATGTGTATACTAAATATTAATGGTATCTGTGATTTTATATTTATTATTGGTAGACAAATAGACAACTTTTCCATCACCATGCCCAAAGGATGGGAAAATTTTGTTAACAGAACTTAAATGACATACTCTTTGCTTAAATCAGAGGACATAAATAATGTGATATACCAAGACATCAATTCTTTTTTAAATTTCTAACAATGTCAACTTTATCAATCAAATAAAACACTGAATTACTCTTTTGTTTTATTAATAAATAATAATAATCTATGTATAAAAATTTCGTAATACATCCAATTACAATTTTATTAATTGTGCATTAAAATCTTTAATTGATCTTTGTAATGTCACTTAATTTTATGCTATTTGTTCAAAATAAACAGATTTTGCAAAATTTTATATAAATTTAGATGTTAGAGGGTACAATGATACATTTATATTGAATTATATTAGATTGATGATGCTCAATTTTAAATGGCAAGGTAAATTCATATACCTTGCGGTAATATACATGTGAATTGTTTATTCAACATTACTTATGTGACCTGTTAATATTTTAAAATAATATAAAATTTTGTGATACTTCATTATATAATATCAAACAAATCTATATAATAATCATTGCACACTAATTGAATTAAAATACCAGTATCAACAGCCGCTAAAAATAAGAACGCATTTATATAGATTAGTCTGTGATATGAGCAAAGACTGAAGACAGAAACTGATTTAGTGTTCTCCTAAAAACTAAATATTTCAAATAACAGCTTCTGGTGTCCCTTCCGAAAGTTGAATGGACTCTTTGACATAATTTATTTGACAGATTTGTAAAGTTTACCTCATTTTCTATATAAATTGAATTTTCCGGTTATTATTATTATTATTTTAATAAAGATTCAATAGCTATGAATGTTGTAATTATAATGAAGTTATATAGAAATTAATAAGGTGTATAGCGGCCATTGTAGAGGTTATACATAATGTTTTACTAAACTACACTAACTGCACTTATAATATATAAAACAATAAAAGAAATGTATAAAGAATATATTTGTGCCATATAAATATACATCCTTGGACGGAAAAGGACGATTTTAGATTTTGAGCGAAATTATTCTAAATTTAATTGTTCATTAAAATGTCAATTAATTAAAAATGGTGCTTACGGCAGTAATTCTATTATTTAAAAAAATGCAATTAATTGTAATGAAGTGATATTTGGATTATGTAATTAATAATTAATTAAAATGTAATAAGTTAGCTAGTATAATGTATAAAGCATCAAACGTTTGCATATAAAATGCCGTAACCACCAAAATAATAAGACACGCTAAATTATCGTTGCACGAATATTACTCAAGCAATCAAAATTGAGAAAATCAATTAGGCCATTAGTAAAAAAATATTTTCTAATTTCGAACATTTGAAAATATTGTTTCGACATTCATTATTCAATACAAAAAATAAATGTCAAAACTATTTCTTATAAATGTAAAATTCCTAAAAATAACTGTAAGTTAATGCACTAAAATCACTGAGATACGAATCTACATTAGAAAATAAGTATTAAAAGTAAAATTTACAATAAATTATTCCAATTTTTGAACATTACAAAATCACAGTTCAAAATTACTATCATGGCATACTCGTTGATTATTATCGATTAAATTTATCTTAAAACTATTAGGTACTTAGAATTAAGTAGATGGCATACCTACATGCCAATTCAATTAAACATGTGGATCCACACAATTATTAAATAAAACAATAAATTCTTATACTGAATGTCACTTCAATATAAATAATGCCCTACTTTAATTTTTTTAACTGAAAGCTTCTTTAATTAAAAGTTATATTATTAAACGACACTTCGATATTACATATAACTTGTAATGCCTTTTCAATTAGCACAATTGTCAATATTTTATACATATTTTTTTCTGAAAATATATTTTAAATGTTATTTTATTTCCCCAAATGAAATAGAAATTACATCGACCTATAGTTACGGCTGAGGCTAGACGTACGTATAATAAGTTAAAACTTCAAAATGTATTTATGAATAATTACACAATTTCAATAATTATGTTTTTTTTTTAATTATACGTTGCCGCAGGACAATAGTAATAGCCTTTGACACCAACTCTAGCACTACTTATTAACAATTACAATACTACAAGGCAACTTGAATATATATTTAAAACTTTAATCTTATGTAGCTTAGTTTTAAAACAACCAATTAAATGTTCATAATATTTGTTTAGAATGTCATTACTTAAATAAAATCTATGAAAGATTGACCAATGCAAGACTCATTTACTTCTGCACCCAAAAGTAATGACGTCATTAAATATTATAATCTTACAAAAATACACTAATTTGACTATACTCACTTCGACTTCATACTTTTTGTGATGCATTATATGTAGTTTGTTCCAGAATAAAAAATGCAAACAAGTATCAAAATTGTTCGAACCTTAACCTCACATTTCGAAAATCCTATAATAAATTATCCAAATTTACAATTGCGTCTCCAAATTTGGTTCGAAGAAGACAACTTTTTTCTTAACTGTGCCCTGTGAGGCCTTCGCCCGTAGTCATAAAGATAATATCCGTATATAGTTTTCGTGTTCGTAACTTTCAGCGGATAATCTGAGCGCCTGTTCCTGACACAACGCTGATAATTCTTTTAGCCACTCGTCGAGGATGACTGCGTTTAATATGCAGCGGTGCATGGCTGATTTATTCCAGTATGACTCTTGGGTGAATGGTAGCTGTGGCGCAGGTGGCTGGATTTGTGGTGATGGGGATGCTGTCAATTAATCAGTATTACATTATTACCTCAACATCTAATAGTTAGTTAAAAAACTTATTTTTAATATAAACGAATTAGATTTACTTCGAAGAAGTACTAGAAAGAATAGTCAATATTCTATAATTTATTAAATATGTACTATAATATTCTATGTTTTATTAAGTGAATTCATCTACACTAATATTATTTACTTTGAATAGGGTCAAAAACTACTAGGCCAATTCGAAAACTTCTTCACCATAAGAATCCTACATTATAGGGCTAGTATATTTTCATAAAAGTTAGGGATATGAAATCTTCGATAAGGTGTGATAAAAATCCCTACATCGATCGAAGTAACTATTAAGAATAGAGAATAGTAATTAGTACAGATTTATAGAACACACCAATATTTATAAATAATCTGTGATACCATATGTCTATTGCTTCACGCTTAGGTCTATGACAACCAAACCTTAATCAATAGAATAGCAAGTCTAATACATATCTATGAAAGGCACCTTTTTATAGTTTATTTTAATTTGGAATTATATAACATATACATTAATCGCCTTTATAACGCGTTTTTATATTACGCGATTTCAGTTCCCGGTATAACACGGATATTTCCACGATATAACGCGAGAACTTCACACATTATACCTCTACTGTAAAATTTATAATGATTTGGACGCACATACTTCTTTTCTAATTGTTTCTTAATATTCGTTTTAAATCCCTGTTAATATAATCATTTGTGCATATCGCGTTATATAGGGTCATGCATACGAGAATACTACTACAAGGCGAGTCCTATAACGTGGAACCAATTTACCGTGTGTTAGGGGTGAATAACTGTTTTTAATTTTTAGAGTTTTGGACAAAAGTATTTTTTTTGCAAGAATTTAGTGTTAATGAAACACTTACGTGGTGCCTTCCTGGAGAACATATTGCTAAGACTAGATGAGAAACTGCGTCTTTTAGATTCGCTTCTACGAAACGAACTGTCTTGCTGAAGATTCGGATTTCGCGCTTTTCCTGAAATATTAGAAAAACTTATTATTTAATACTCTATCAAATCCATATTTCTTTTAAAACTGCTACAATTATAGATTTAATTAAAAACTGCATTAATATGAAATTAGTTTTACAAACTTTCACGGAACGTTGAAATTCTAACGATATTAAATTCTAAATATAATTCTTATTATTTTTATTTCATTCTCAAAAGCTTGCAAAAATAATAAATATGAAGAAAACATCAACAAATGCATGAAAAGCACAGCTACTTCATACTCACTGTCGTCGTTGGTAAGCGCTCGCCGAACTAACGTTAGCTCCCGTTGTATGAGGAAGACTCTCGCTCGATCCACCAACTCTTCTACTTTCTCCATCCCTTCTAACGCTATATCTACTTCCTCGCGTAGTTTATTCAAAATCTACGAAATTAAAAAAAAACTACACAATTGATCGAATTTTGTACCAGAATTGCAGATTAAGGATTTTTTTTTAAGGAGCCTACGGGACGCCAAAAAAGGGCAGTCATCGTATGGGTGCCTTGCCGGATTTTGAGGGAGGAGTCAACTCTTTCTTTAAACAATTGGAGAGCGTATATCTCATAGAAGACTAGTTGACTAGTTCGAAAATGAAAAAGGTCTTGTGAAGCGTGTACGTGTAAGTACGTACGGTGTGGTAACGATGCTGGAGTGGATCAATCCATACAACTCTTCAGAGCACTATCCATAGTACTCAGTAGAATACGCATACAGACGCAATGTCTCTGCGTAGAGAGAGAATCAAACCGATCGGTAATACGTTGGAGATTGACAACTTAACAAGCCCTTCGCTGAATTAGGTCAAAAAAGGAGGTCCGCCCAGAGATGTGTGCACTATTCCATATGAGGTCGTACGTCATCTTTGTGGAGCTGCATACGTTGTATCTCAGTGAATGACTCAGCAAAACGTACGATTATGTTGGTAATTGAGTGTTAACTATATTATAGATATATATCTAATTGTATGTAATTGTAAATATGTAATTGAAAGGGTTTTAAAAATCGAATGTCTCACTTTGCGACCGCCTAAGTCTTTTAAATTGTCGATGCTACATTTTTAATGTCAAGACTTTGGACTCAATAACTATTGGTTCTCACAAAACTCTAAAATACGCAGATCAATTATTTTAAATGATGAAAACATGGACTATATATTATGTATGGATATATTGGGGCAATATAGATAGTGAAAAACTGTAATGCAACTACCCTTACCTGATACAACGACGGTACATTAGGCGTCAAAGTGGGGCACAGTACAACTGCCACCAGTAGGACCGATGGAAATGAGCACAGTTTGCAGATGATGCTCGAGACGTGGCAGTTGCTCGTAACATCCGATTCTAAACAACGTGACGTCTTCCTAAGAAGACTGCTTAATAGCGGACCTGAAACATGATTTTAATAATCAAACAAATGTATAAATACTGGAGAAAGTAGACGGTTGTAGGGATGCTGCGATTGTCAATTGTCATCAAGGTGAAAGCTAACCAATGACCGAACACATAATTTATCATAGACATTACCAATCAAAATCTTATGAACGGTGTACGTAATTAAAATATTAAAATTGAGTCTTTAAGGGATATATACTAATTCGTATTTCCAGTCACAATTTCGTCTTGAGCGCTGTCAAACTTCGTACAGAAAAAATGGATCGAGCCACATATTCGAGCTACATATGTAATGAAGCGAGTTAGTACTGAGGTACTAACAAGTCTATCTAATATATACAATTCTCGTGTCACAATGTTCGTTCCCATACTCCTCCGAAACGGCTCGACCGATTCTTATGAATTTTTATGCATATTCAGTAAATCTGAGAATTAGGTACCTTTCAAACCCCGGAATGGTAAGGGTTGTCCACCCCAAAATTTTATTTTTTATGTATATGTTTTTTTATGATACAGCATACAAAAATACACCCGGGTCAGCTAGTGGTTTTATAAAATGAGCTAAATTTTTATTACCTTTATATTTTCAACAATAATTTTATCGACTCTGTATGTAAAAATTACCAACTTCACAAAATTTTTGACGTAAGTCATAATAAAAGTGTGACATACCAATAATACTATCAGTGCTGACCCTCCAACTTCCCACGGGCACATCACCCTCGCTGAACTCCTCAGGTTCCTTTTCAAAACTCTTCCTAAACGAATCCTCAGCAAATCCGTCATCACAATCCACCTTTAAAAAGCTATTATAACCGCTAGTTTCCCCAAAGGAATTCAAACTAACATTTTCCTTCTCATCAATAACTTGCTGCTTTTCCTCCAAACATTCCTTTCCTTCTTTTTCCTCTGTCAAGGAATTGAGACTGTTTTCTTTTTCCGAAGTGTCACTTTTTTCTGACGTTTTAAAAGTGTCATATCCACTTGTGCAAATTGAAACTAGGCTATCTATCGTATGCTCTGCTTCTTTGATATTCGTGTTGTTGTTCGGCTCTCTTTTGAGAGAAATTGTATTGTATTTCGAGGACCAGTGCGCGCACGCAATGGATCGCGTAACTATCTCAAAGCGACTATCGCAAAGGTATGCATGATAGTTGCTGATTAGGGTTTCGTTCGGGTTCTGAAACGTTTGTAATAACTTATTTTTAATACTATTCTGAAGTAACTGCATAGATAAATGTCGTGTTTATAGATGAGTATTTATCAGTAACTTAATCTGGTATAACAAAGTTAAGAAGAAGTAAAAAATTTAAAAATTCAATTGTTTTTAGATATTTATTTAGGTTCGCTAGTCCTGGATTCGATTTTCAGGTAAACAAAAAAGTTACGTGTGGAATAATAGACATAAATACAGTCAAAACCGTTTATAACGACATCGTTTACAACGACATCGTTTACAACGACCTATCGGTTATTACAACCAGATTGTATGGTCCCGTCCGAATCCCTAGTAAACTATTCAGTAAAGAAACCGCTTATAACAACATCGGATACAGCGACATATCGCTTATAACGACGAAAGTTTATCGATATTCATCGGCTATAACGACCAACCGCTTCTTGTCTCAGCAAAACAAAACAATACAAACGATTTTAAATCTTATTTATAAGCATTGAATGAATATTAAGGCATATAAAATTTGTTGCCTTTAACCAACAGTTTGATACTGGTGATACTCATACCTTGAGGAATATGAAACGTAAAATGCAAAACATATTTGAGACTGGGCTAAAAAAATCAGACTGACTGATTACTTTTGTACCTAATTATTTCGTAATAAACATTTTTGTTTCTTTTTTGACTCGTTTACATATTGTAATATTAACATACCATATTATAACCCATAATTACCTATTCTAGATCGATAACTATGTACATACATACATATGTACATAGTTATCGGTATAGTTATACAGTACATACTGTACTTGTGTATATGACATTGCTTATAACGACGGATATAACGTCGGCAACTATACGGTCCCTTCAATGTCGTTATAACCGGTTTTGACTGTAGTTATAAAATATTAGCTTGTCCTTAGGTATAGAACTTACCCCATAATCAAAATTGATATCCTGGACTAGATCATTCATAGCAATATCTCCGTGTACTCCATTCACTCTCCTACTGTCATTACTACTAAGTTCCAGAACCTTCTTTCCACTGGCCGCCATCTCTTCGACCCACGCTTTTGTCGATTCCAATGGCCTCTTACAGCATTTCGGGCTTAACTCCAAGAAGGCCCGAGATGCCAGCCTATACATTTCGGGATCTGATAATTTGTGCTTATGCGGTAAGATCATGTGATGCCCATTTAAAAGGTACTTGAATACCAGCTCGATCATGACGTCCTCACAATTTAGATCAATTAAGGTCTCCATAAGGGAGAGTGTTACTAAGGACAGCTGAAAAATATATTTTTAAATATTAATATATATTTATTATGATGTGAAACATCTATAGTCGCAGGTAAAAACGATTGTTGTCGCAATTTAAATTTTTATTGGACAGGGAGCAAACGGCCAATTGCGGCCAATGGACACTCACATTGCTAGAAGACTCATAAGTACGTTGCCGACCTTTTACGAATTGGTACTCTTTTCTCTCATCTTAAAGGACCCTAATTAGAATAGGTTCGTACTAATAACTATGCAGTTATGCAGCTTTTGAGCAAATTTTTGTATTTAATGAACATAAACAGGCATAAATTTGGATAGAAATAGTAATATTAATTTTTTTCATTATGCCATATATAGCCGTAATCCGTTCATCTATCATATTACTTGTACAGAATAATTTCGATCTTTCACATCTGCCAGGATCCCATGACGGCTCAAAATTTTTGTTGTTGATCATAATAAAAGTTTATTAATTCTCAACTTCTACTACACTTACCTCTATAGACAAAAAAAAAAACATTTCCGTCCTTTTGAGTATAAGGACATTTAAATTAAATAAATAACTTATCTCACCTGCGAACTGCTTTCAAGCCGAGCTAGAAGAACATCGATCATCTTCACTCCATCATATTCATAGGTGAAGAGAAAATTTAGAACTACCCTCATAAGTCCCTCTGGCGTTATACAGCGAATCAGTAGCTCAAAGTACGCCGTAGCCGCCGCTTGTTCGATGGCCCCAGTCTGCAACGTTTCCCCTTTCGTCTACGATCGTCGTACGGTTAGTATTTCGTGTTAGGCGCTGGTATGACGGCTGAGTGACGGTAGTTGGTAAACAAATATAGGACCACAAACTTAATTCACTATGTGAAAATTTTTTGACTGGGTGGTTAATTGATTACGACCATTTATGTTAATATGCGAATTAAGTTTATAACTGTAATGATTAAAAAATATGTTTTTTTTAAAAACATGATGGGTTTCTTTATTTACAAGAACGCATTTGTACGTACTAAAACCACAAAGAAGCATCATAATAATTCAAAAAGTTAAGCTTTCTTTGAAATATCCTGAAATTTTGGGATCCGAGGTTTTGAAATGTAATAAAAACATGTTCACAAAATTAATTGGTATCATAAATTAAGAAAGCAAAAAGAAACCAATTTGTTAAATTGATACGTTAGAACAAACATGCAACGTGTAATCTATGTGAGAATGTCAAATTAATAAATGAAAAGTCCGACTCGAAGGACCAAATAACAGAAATGGATGAAACTAATATAAAGCATATCAACCCTTAACAATAAACAATAACAAAAACAATGCGTAAAATGAAATAGTTTACAAAATATAAGTAACAATATTTTTTATATGGAAAATTTGAGCAGTCTTGGACTAAAACTAAAAAAGCACAAAAACATGATTCAAACTGAAAGCGTGTAAAAAAAACTATTCAAATTTAACGAAAAATTGTTGAGATCTCAGAAACTGGTAGTATCGTATTGACATATAGTCGAAACTGGCATGATACGAATACTTGGTGGCAGGACCAACACATTGTAATAATTTTGGCGTACTTCTATACGAATAGGCAAATGTGTTGTTTCCATATAAAAAACTTTTATAAATTTCTTATTTTGGCAATTGACTCTTGTTTTTTACTATTGTTTATGTTGAGCACAAAAATAAAATCACACAGTCACTAAACCGTCTCAAACAATAGCATACCAAACCCGCGCTTACCACGAAAGCTTCCTTATTTCCATATATTTGCGACAATCGTTAAAAAACAACACAATATTATGTAAAATAGATGTATATAGAATAAGCTAATAAGCTCCCGTTTTAAAATCCAATACATTTTTGACATATGGAATTTATACTTAGCGCTAAATCGTGACTCTTATCCAAAGTTATATTCAGAATCGAGTATGTCAAAAATGTAATAAATTTAGTGATGTCGAAATTCCGATTTTTTATTATTATTTTCGAGTTCACACTAAATCTCGTTTCTGAACATCACTTTAAGGGATTGATCATCAACGAAATTAAAAATTTAATTAAAAATATAGCCAAAACGGATAACACCTGTGACAGTCCAGTCCATAATGTTTTTTTGTATATTCGAATAACAATATGTACTAAATAAGAGAATATACAGTAAACCCTCTAACACGATACTCTTATAACGCATTTTTATATTACGCGATTTTAGTCTTTCGTATAACAGGGGTATTCCCTCATATAACGCGGGAATTGAACACGTTATATTTGTATACTGTACATTTAGAATAATTTATGCGCACGGGAAAAGTTAAACATGTATCATTTGTACATAACGCGTTATATAATGTTTACAGAATTTTATTTCTCAATACAAAAACATTATTTTCTTACATGAGAAACTTAATATATACGAACGAGATACACATCGCCATCAGACAGTCGTCCTTATTTTAGTCTACTAGGCTCATTCTAATATCTTTAATGCCCTTTTGAATTGGTTAAACACGCTAATCATTTAGACAGTTATTGGTTAAATAATTGCACTTACTTAATTACACTTCTTATATAGGGTCATATAAGCGCGTTATGAGAGAATACTCCTACAACGCGTTTCTATAATGCGGTAGTTCTGCTACCGTGTTATAAGAGGGATTACTGTACTAATAATTTCTTGGTTGATGTGTGTGTGTGTTGTGAAATATTAGTATTACCTAGCTTTATTGTTGCAGGTCTGCCATCAGTTTAAAGATTTTTTTTAAGCTAATTGCAGAGATTTTAAGTATGAAGCTTCATAACATTTAAATTAGATCTTTGATACATTAAAACATGCAGTTGAATGAATGAAAGAATTACGCTTGATTAATATTGTTAGTGCATATTCAAATATAAAAATGTTACAGAAAAATTAACCAATATGAATTATGAAAAGCGTATATGATCAAAAATCACGAACAAATTAGGCCGTATACCTGTAAAAGCGCTGGTCCCATGACAGGAACAAGAAAACCTTGTAATAGCAAATCCAGAAGTTGTGCTCTAATCGACGGATGAGCGACCTAGAAGTATATGTTTTTCAGAAGGGGCCTTTCAAGTATCATTATCTACTTGTTTACACATATTACCCACACATTGTCTATGCTTGAAAAATAAATTAATTTTCGAGAATTGCTACCATTTAATACGTTTATGGACTATTTTTTTGAAAGCTTTGCTGGCAAGAGGGGGGGGGGGGGAATAAATGGCAGTAAATCGTAATACTTAAACGGCCCCTAAATATTAAGGTACGTTTTCTAGACTATCAATAAAATAAGTTTTATTCAAGGTTCAAGAGCTATCAAATCATCTGTATGACTTTTGACAGCCCTGAAAATGAGATACAAATTAGAATATGGACCTTATTGAAACATATCATCATTTTATCATTACTTAATATGAACATTCTTTGGAAAGTCATATTTATTTATCTATACACAGTTATAACACAAAAACACTTCTTTCTCTAAATAGAATAAAGACTAAATAGTGTTCTTGGATTTCCTTATGATAAAAAATCACATTACCTGTGCTACAGCATTGCAAAACTCCAACGAATCTATGAACAACGTCAACTTATGCACTTTATTGACGTCATCTGGTGTGAGACGCAGTATGCCTTCCCCTAATGTGCGAGGGAGAAGGGAATACAGACCACTTAGACCTGGAAGCATTAAATAGTATGCATTGATAATATTTTGCAGTTCGCCAGGACCAAAAAAATACATATTGAATCAGTCTCAATAGCCACGAACAAAATAATAATATACATAATTTGAATACTGCATTAAAGTCCTGTTCTTTCCGTCGATCGTGCCACAAAATGTAAATTAAATTTATAAGTAAAGTAGCAGACCGGCCAAGCGTTGCTGTGGCTAAGGTTTTAGTTATATAATATATTACATAGTAGCAAACTATTCAAGGGTAGGAGAATACCAATCATAGGGACCACCATGCTTTTTTGGTGGTTATGCCATTAAATTGTAGCTTATTTGAAACGTCGGTACTTTCAACACAGCGCCATCTGTTACAATTGTGACTATCAAATAATAAACAAATATTTTGCAATAAAATAATATTGCGGTTATAAATTGAGATGTAAGCTGTCCTATCTTTTAAGTTAGATCAAACTGCACACGATGTGCAAATTTGATTGAAATCGGTTAAGTAGTTTAGGAGTCCATAGCGGACAAACAACGTGATACGTAATTTATACATATTAAGATGTGTCTTTTTAATAACGTCAAAGTATGTTTTCTCTTTTCGTCACATTTAAAATGTCACAAGAGTGATAAGGATTTGAGAAACCATACTACCAATTAACATCGTCTAATAAACTCACCAGTAGCAAGTATTGGACAAGCATTTCCCGTGAGCAAACATTCAGCGAGTTGTTCGGAACGAGCAGACATCTTTGCACAAAGAAGAAACGCATCGCGGGAAACGGAACCGCAAGAACCTTCGCGGTGCACCGATGATAATAACAACTGGCCTATTATAAACCTGAAATGTGAATTAGCTGATATTTAATGCTATATAAGGGTAAACCAATTCGAATTATGGTAGAGCATGGTAGACCGGCCACGCACTTATGAGCCTTCTGGCAGTGAGTGTACATAGGCCGTGGTGTCACTTAACATCAGATGAGCCGTCTACCCGTTTGCCACCTGTTCGATAAAAGAAGAGTCTGCGGAAAGAGAGTCGTCGTGGCATTTGTGGTCGAAGCAGTGCTAAGTGCAAAAAAATCATTTTTGAAGTTATACTTCTTTAGGCGCGTTATGAAAGATTTATGAGAGTGAAATTTTACGATGCGCGCTCAGCGTGACACAAAATTCAGTATGGGCGCCGAGCGTGCGCGAACGAGATGGGAATAAGACAATCTACTTGTAGTACCTTTTAAACAAATAAAGCAGTTTCAATTATTTTTTCAAAGAAATTTAGCAATGCTTTTTCACAAAGACCTATTTATACTTAGTTAAAAGGTTATGAAACATACCTAGTTATTAAATTGAATTAATAATATAATAATAATTATTATTAATATTAATTACTAATTGAATAATATACTAAATATTAAATATATTGTTAAATTATTAACGCTAAATATTTATTATTAATTATGTAATATTAAAAAAAAATAAAGAAAGCCAAAGAAGTATAACTTCTTACGCGCGTACATAAGTACACGCACCATTTTTTATGTTATAATACGTTCGACGTTTTACTTAGAAAGTACATAATTATTGTTCGACAGTAATCACCTTGATACTTAAATAATATTGTAAATAAATGAAATGATGCGCAGCAAATAAGAATGATATTAGTTCCCATAACTTAAATTTATTGAAAGTGAGTACTTTCTGCAATCTAATTCCTATCAAAAAAGGAAATTGAATGATGCATAGAAACGATCATTAGGACACCCAAATAGTTGAGAACGAATATCCATAATTTTGTTTCCTATTAGTAGGAAAGGAATGATAATAAATGCTTAGAAATATGAGGCCAGGATTGGGTCATAAACGAGACTCTTAGAGAAATTGATAAATGCAAACAGGTATATTATTTGAGCCTAGGTATTTATACATTTTTGTCATCGACGCCCGCAATAAAAGGATGGTTAAAGAAAACTCGCACACAATAACGTTCATAGTAAATATAAATAACGAATATTCCATTACGATATGTCTAATAAATTACACATTTGTCAGCCAAAAATTAATTGAAAATTTGATCAGGATCTTAATAAAAAATATTGGATACTATAGACAATAAGTAGATTTGGAACTTACTCTGGGATCGATCCATTTTGCGTGTGCGTAGTTAAGAAGAACAAATCGACAAATTTCAAATTCTGCATCAACGTTATACACAGCTGATTGAGTACCGTTACAAGTTGACCTGCAAATAAGTTTAATTACGCAAACAAAGAATGAAACTTTCATAGAAGATAACTTGACAGTGACATTTGCAACGTTCAAGACCCGTTGTTCTTAATAAAATACTTTTAGTTTTACCTTATTACTAACATAACGTAAATATACAACTTACTCTCTAGATTTGGCGGCGCCAATTGATCCCTGAAGCCGCTTAATAATTTCAGAAGTGGACGTAAAAATGGTTCAGCTGCTATAACCTGAAATTAGTTTCTTAATAAACCTTTTAATTATAATTTTTTTTTATTTTTTTATATCACACAAAAATATATCTCATATACCTGGATACTCAAAAATCAAAACAAGTATGAAATTGTGAAACAAATTTTTCATAATGAGATGTTGTGCAAATTAATTTGAATCCAAAGCTAATTAGTAAATTTAAATATGTCTCCTTATATTTTTAAGCAAAAAAAAATCATTTAATTCAGACCATTAAAAAGTCTATATATTGTTAGTAAAGTAATACTTATAACTATGCAAAGGGTTATATAAATTTGAAATATTTGTGGAGTGTAAAGCAGAATAGAATTGTCATCATAAACAAGTTTAATAAATGATATAGCATACTTGTGATCCATAAAAACTTATGAGATGCCCATACAGTCGCAGCTGTTCCAATCTTAAGGCATTTTCATATCTGTAATAAAAGCAAACATTATTACTTATTTTCAATTCTAATTTAATGAGCAGTAATTTTTTTCTGACTATTAACTCTTCAAACCCAACTCTATACTCTACTCTACATGACAATCTATTTATGCCTATTTTAACAACCTGTATGAGTACTTTATTCCAAAACTTATACCCAAAATAACCGAAGTAACAAATTAAAAATGTAATAAAAAAAATTGTAAGTAGCTAAGATATTAGTAAATACGTGACAGTTATAGATCAATTAATAAGATGAAATAGGAATTATAAGTCATATGAATGTAATGCAAACATCGTCTCACAATAATAATCTACAAACAGCAATAAATAGTGTTTGTTTTTATTGTTATTGTGTAAAGAGTCATTCACAGAACTATCATTATATTTCATAATATTCATCTTAAATGTAGGTTATCTATTACTGTTTGCATCCTAAGGACAAAATAAAATTTTATAAAAGTAAATGAGGTAGTGGTACTTCACATTATTTATTAATATTGTTTAAATAATTCAATATAATCTGCAAAATATCCAATTGAGATATTAATTTTGCTCTTCACTTATATTTAATCAGTCATTTGATAATATACTGATAATATATTAATAAGCTTTATATTTTGTAAATGGTAAAAGAAAATATGAAACTGTCTAATTTATACATATATACCCGTTTTTATATTCTACAATTCTTATAAATTTTTCATGTTCAGTTACAAAACCTTATATGCACTGACATGACCAAAAGAACATATACTGTGAAGATGGTTCAATAATAAATTATCATTGAGAACTAAAAAAAATATTACCCTATTATTAAGAAAAAATGAATCCGTACAATTGGCCTGTTAACTAACTCTTCTTCTAACTTCTTTAGTTCGAAGAAGAGAAGATTTCTTTAGTTAAAGAGTAAGAGACGATTAGTTTAATTTGTTTATTAATAACGGTATAAGTTTATTTATAGATCCCTTTTATTTTGGTGCATTTGTTTCTTCATTTAAGCTGTATTGAATATTTATTTTATTAGGTCAAGGAAGTTATTGATAATATACATATTATTTAGAAGTCATATCATGACTTCATTAAACAAATGAGTCACAGGAAATCGTAATGCTGATAAGCGTTGCCTTAGTTAATTTACATACATATGCTTTATTGTGAAATCCAGCTTCTGATAAACAACTGTTAATGAAATATGGGATTAGACTTTGACATACAATACTTGCTGGCTTATTTTATGGAAAATGGTTGAATTTGTTTTAATTATTTAACCAATCACAATCATTTCAGAGTTCTATTTTAAAAAACTGTTATGATTGATTGTCAAGAATCAGGCAGATCTCATAACTACTTTAACACCAATTTTTATAATCCATAACTAACCTTTTAATATTTGTTAACAAAATTTTCTTTAAGGACATTTACAAAAAAAATCTATCAAATACTTTTAAAACAATAGAGATCAAATGCTTACTTTCCAGTACATATAGTCCATTCATATAATTTATCCAGGACATTCTCACTAAGCAGATATTCAAAGCATGGTTGTGGATTTTGAGTTGTACTGATTTCTCTTGCTCTCGCCTCTAATACAAGAAGGGTAGACAGTTGCTCTAAGTGATTAACAACTCCTAATACATCATCATGTAAGTGCTGTGGCTGTAAGAATATAAAATATATTTATATTATAATTATGTCTTATTTATGTAAATAGACTAATACCTGATAAAAATTTCACACTTCTATCATCTGCATTGTAGGAAAAATTAGAAATGTGTATACATTAAAATGTAATTTTCTATATTTTGAATAATGTCAACTGTACTTGGCTTAGTTCAGTTAAAGGATTTATCCTATCTTTAGAATACCAGAATATTTTTATTGTAAATTTGGTATGAAAGATTATAGAATATATCACAATTTAGGCTATTTTTGTTAATTATATTATATTAAAGGAAGGAATTGTAATATGTTGTCTTGTAATGAAATAATTGTTTCATTACAAGATGTAAAAGAACATAAATATTAAATTACCTTAGACTTCAAAATAATATCATGAGCTTGTTGCCAATGCTTACAGAATGAGTTGTAGCATGCTTGGGGCTCATAATCATGTCGAGGGTCTAATGTTCGTGACAATTGTCGGGCAAGCATTGTTGATGTATTGCGGAGCCAACTCATAATGCATCACATTTAAACCATCTATAAGAAATGTTTTTCACAATATATAATACATATTTATAATTTTTCAACAGTTATAATTGAAAACTACAGAATTATGTATAATTATAGAAAATCCATTTGCATAATATGATAAATTCATAATTATTCTCATTATGACTAATTGTGTAAGTTTCACATAAACCTTTACTTATACTTAATGGTACGAGTTTTTGTAATTAATAACATCATATCACAGTCTTCACCACATCACTACTGATATTCAATATGCATGAACTTTCACTGAATACTCATACACATTGCAACAATCAATCTCAGCAGAAATTGTGTGAAATTGCATTTCTATGAATGCAGACAACAATTATAATTATTATTATATATAATTGACACAGTAAACTTCTTAATTAAACTTGAAACACTATCAATTTAACCAACAACAGTTAAATTTTTTTAGATCTAGAAAAGTTCCTATGGGCTATATAAAATATACAGTATGTAAATGTAATGAACCTTGACATTACATTTCCTATATTTTATAATTAAAAAATCATATGGATTTTTTTTAGAAAATAGGCCGAAGTACATAAAATACGTACATTATAATATCTTCTTGATTCATAAATAGAAGCAAAGGCACAAAATAGACCATAAAAATTACATGATACGCAGTTCACTTATGTCACCAGCATCACTCAAATATTTTTGTTGTTATTACTTTTTTTTCGATTTAAACATATGAAGCCATTTACTACTTTTAAACTAATACTCGTTTCAATTGAAAATTAGAATGTTTATTAAAGACATTGAATGAAAATACAGAAATTCATAAGCTGCATGATCAACAGAATCAACATAAAATATAAATCACAGGACACAGACTAGAAGAAATATTACAAATACAGATAAATACAGTAATATAACCTCTATAAAACACAGTTATAGAGATTATATATTACTCAATAAAGCCACAGACTGAAGTAGTATGTATATAATACAAGTGGAAATTTCTATAGTTGGTATTTTGTAATGACAAAATACATTAATTATTACTATTAATTATGAGAATTTGCTTAAAGGCATATACATGAATTTTTCATATTTGAAAGTTGTTAAAAGATAATTTAGGTGATAACTTAAAATATTATAATCTTTGACTCAAACGGATAGGTCAGAATCTTTTTATAAAATATCTATTTAAAAAAACGGATTATGCCAGTGGCCCGTGAGCATATGGGAATCATTAAGAATGACTTAAAATTTAATATGTATATACAAAACAAACAAATAGTAGGTAAAGGCCCGCTAAGTATTCAATTAGAAGCGAAATACAAACATTCATTCATTATTATTCTAGAATCTGAATGAAGTTAATATCCTCTATGCTTGACAATAGCTCCGGCGTCCGTCATTGCGGTGGCGTTTTCAAAAATTAATTACAAACATTTTGTCAATATAATCTTAAATAAATAAAATGAATAAAAAAAATGAAATTAAACAATTAACTGACCCTAAAAGAGTGTCAATAAAATCTCCGGCTTCTGCACCAAAACCTCTAGACTTTGATGCTTTTATTCCCTGGATTTGTGAAGAATTTGCAGTACCTTACGAAATATATGTTACTCGGAACCTACGAGGTATATAACACTAATCACTTACATAATAAAATGTATAAAAACCTTTCTCATATTAGCCGCCTTAGAAATAATTTCTCAATATTTTCATATAATACCAGAGTATTTTAGAACCTATAATTTCGAATTACAAAATAACTTTTTGTTTTTGTTTGATCCTATAATTCACACTCACCGTAGAGTGGAAAACGGTATTATAGCCTACCAATTTCCCTTAGGTAGTTAATAACTTTTTGTAGTCGTAGTCAATTGAGCCTTAAATTTTAAGTTATTAGGAGGCTTATAATGTAGTATTTTAGATAATTATTTATGTCTTGGTACATAGTTTATAATGATATATTTTTAGATGACTATATTTCAACCAGCGTCGCCAACTGCCGTCATTCAAAATCTCTTACACATCACACTGATAGTAATAAAGTAGATGGAAAAGATTTTAAGTCGACGAGTCAAAAGAGTAGGTTAAATTTTAAAAAATTTATTCCTATAAATGCTTCGTATGATACCAAAGGACGTCTAGTGGAAATAACTATAATTGGATCACCTTTTGAAATACCAAGGAAATTAATCATAGCCATTTCTCTATGTGTTCCATTTCATCCTTCGCTATCGAAAATTACAATACGAAAACGAGGTTTGCGATTACCCGCACTCTATGAAGTAGGCAAATTGTTAGCACACTCAAACATTACTGAAGTCTTCATAGAAGATTGCTATGTGCCAGAGGGGTCTTACGATCTTTTATTAAAACGTGCATGTAATTTGAAGCATCTATCTCTACGTCGCTTATGTATCAATGATGTCATTTGTGTCAGAATTGCCAAAAGACTCGATGTGGGAGAGCCAGCGTCGAAAACTTTGCTTACGCTAGATTTAGCATTTAACACTATAACAGATGTAGGCGCTAAAGCATTTGGGGTGACATTACGAAGCAATCGCTGCTTAGTACATTTAAATCTCTGTAGTAATAAAATTACGGATATGGGGGCAGATTCCATCCTAAATAGTCTTATAAAATTTCCTCTAACTATAGAAGAGGTTCGTTGTGCCAAAATGCGAAGATTTGAGTATTTTATAAAGAAAATAGCAGCTTTTAGGAAAAATGAGCAGCTGTTGATTTCTCGACGCGAAGAAGAAAAGATAAGTGGATCAGAAAGTAAAGAACGAAGGAAGATTAAAAAACAATCTATTAATAAGTCAGGTCAAACAATAACAATAACTCAATTAGCTGAAAAGTTAACTCAGGAAGAAATAGGAGATTTTGTAGACGTCTTTGACAGCAGTAATATAAATTATATTAATAAAGTATTACATTGTAATGGTAATTTACGCCTGTCCTCTCTTAATCTGGCGTATAATAATTTGTCGTATATAACAGTTCGTAAAGTATACGATACTTTATTGTTGCAAAGAAATATTTTGGCTAAACTAGGAGGCCTTGTAAGAGTAGTGTTAGATGGAAATAATGTACCAAATGATTGCCAAGAAATAGAGGGTATTAATAACCTTCTCGGTAAAATAATATCGGATAATAGTGACCCTAAACGGGTGTATTTACAAGGCCAGTCAGTTAGTAATACGACTGAGTTAAAATCTGGTAAAAACGCCAAAAGTAAGAAACGAAATCCTCTGCAAGTACAGTCTTTAACCTTAATTAATTAAATAATGTATTCAGAGTCTTCATTATGATTTTGTTTTTTTAATTCAAGGAATTAATATTAATTCCCCTGTGTTACAGATACTTGCCTTGATGATTATGTTATTTAAGTTTACATTTAGTAAATAAGCGACTATTTTTGTTTTTATTTAAGCAATGTTAAAGTGTATGGTTAGTGGTACGCGTAATATAGATATTTGATTGGATTAACTTTTATAAAGGAATTATTTTATGTACGTAGCGTATTTTAAGTTGTTATCATAAAAAGATGTCGGGCAGGGTTACGATATGTCCTTAGAAATGCATAATAAATTGTTTTAGGAAAATATTGTTTTTTAATGAACTTGGTAGCAGAAAGTTATAGTCTAAAGGCCCATTTACACGATGTCATTTTCTTGCCTGTAGCATTGATACAATTATATCGACGCAATAAATGAGTTGCATGGTCTAAACAAAACGATTCGAACGAATTCTTGATCAATGGGAAAAGTTTCCTTTCCAAACTATTATTGTTGTAAACAGCACGTACAATAATTTCTTACGCAATTCTTGTACGCAATTATCTCTTCATTTGCAAACATGAGTGCAGTGAGTGAGGGTGTGTTAAATTAAATAAATACAAAATTAATTTAGTTTAAATTTTTTATTTTGTTTGTTATTTCAGCAGCATTACGTGCATCGGTTCTTATAATCTACATTTTCGGTATCCCATAAACACTCATGACTGCGATAAATCTCAATGAACTTTATTATATCAGCAGAACTGAATTTCAACACCTTTTTACTCATTTCATACCTCTCTGTTGGATGGTTCGAATCTTTTAAAGAGCCTGAGCTCTGGTGGTAAGGGTTTATTTTAAAAAACAATAATTTATGTTAATAAAGAGCCAAAGATGTTACACTATCCGCGTCTAGAATAGAAGTACTGAAAACAAAAAACAGAAACTATATTTTTATATAAAATTCAAACAGGTATTCTTTATATTCTAACTAAAACTTTTTCTTTACATGTGACAAGTGTTCCTGCCATTATTTAAACTCCACCACTCTTCTAAAACATTTAAGACTTGAATGCAAAATTTGCCAACGCAAATACGTGCAATACTTGAACGAAAGCGCCATTAAATGGTATACGCACGTACAAGCCTGTGTTTAGACAAGTAAAAACTTGAAAGCCATAATCTCCTTAAAATAGTTGCATTGATGTTAACAAAAGGCATGTGCAATTATGTCCTTGTCAAAACTTGAATACAATAATTGCTTTCAAGTTTTCAAGAGTAAACAAACACCTGACGCGATCGTGTGTCCACCGCGCCGATATATCAGTGGCTCAGTTTTTTTCGTGTTTCCTAGAGCTTCGACGTGCGTACGCGTTTTCCTTTTTAGTAGAAATAAAATAAACTAGGCTAGTTTCAACCGGCGATAATTGCTTCTTCTGCTTTTGTACGTTCGAAGGCGTAGCCGATGCAAAGAATTTTGGATTCATCCGCTAATACGTGAACCTACATCACAGGAGCGTTTTATGTACTTCACGACAAGTTGCAGCAATATGAACGCAAGTTTTTTTAACTACGGCTATAGGATGTCCACGACGACGTTCGATTATATCCTATACCATAAAAGGTGCCATCACACTATTTTATTAGGTGGTATGCATGCCCTATGCATACCACCAAACGTGTTATGTATAGCCGGCACATCGGCCCGTCATAAAGCCGTGCGGAGTTCTAGCGGTCACGCCGAACCGAACTACTCGAAACATCGGCGGCCGGGATGATGGTACTCTGGTGTCGGGCGTGCGGTGGACACATGGCCACATTAAATGTATGATGTATCGCTAAATCGGCGCCGTCATCTCGTTCTCGGTGACGTCCCGGTGACGGCGGTTGTGGACAAACGGCCTGATAACGCAATTAAAAAAAAAATGTTTATTATGGAACATAAGATACATACGTATCACTTATTCCACGTCATTAAATTTGAATTGTAGGCATCCCTACTCATCGGCAAAGAAGACAGAGGGTGTAGGCCGAATAATTAAATGCGTGACAATAAAATTTTACATTATATTGACGTATCTTATAAAAGCAATAAAATAACGTAAAAATTACTGCTTTATGGCAGATCTAAGCTGCGAGAAATATACTCTATATTATTATTATAATCTTTTATTTGAAGATAAATAATTAATAGGCATTGGTGAGTCTATATACTCGTATATTTTCAGAAGCTCTATGTTTTTTTTGACTGGGTGTTTGACATATTTTATTTGACTTTATTGGGTTTTGTATTAATTTATCTATTTTTATAATCTCATTTTTTTACAATTATTTTTGTAGTTTTATTTATTATGAAACCAGCTAGATCTACCAGATCCGTGCGTTCTTTGAGGTCCACCCGTTCGCTACGCACATCAACTGCACACTCCACCACAGTACCCGTTAAGACTGAATTGATAGATTTCGAAAATGTTCTACCATTTGCATGCGCAAAATTTAACTGCCCTTACGTTATCTGCGTAGAGAAAACTCAGCGGAATGGTAAAATTCTCTTATTAGTTTTGTACTGCGACGAAGAAATTATAATAAAAACGAAACATTTTATGTTACTTCAATACCCAACCATTAATTAATAAGAACCAACCATTTTACGAGAAATTCAACCATTTTACGACATTTCGCATATGAATTGTTATGTACATGTAGATATATAGTGTCTGCATTAAGGGTAAAAGGATCTGTCTTGTGAGAAAAAGTTTAACTCGCATCGCACCTAATCGTTTTTTCAGTAGGAACGTAATATTTGTATGTTGTTTTAGATGATTTTTATAAGGCGCTTAAGCAGCAAGAAGGTGTGAAAAGACGTATTAGTATGGCAATAAGTACAAAACGTGAACACGCTATAACACCAGAACCAGTTCAGCACGACGATGCCGGTAGCTCAATCGAAACAGCAACACAACCTTCATTGACAACCACCATTAACACAGTGACTGTATATTCTGTATACGATACGTATAATTGCTTGACAGAAATACGTCTCGAGAGACTTAAGAATGTGCCGAGAGTTCTGTTGAAAGTTATGAGATATTTAGTTCCCTATTATAAAAATTTGACGAGGATCTCGATAATAAATTCTAAAATCAATGCTGCAATAATACACGAAATAAGTAATATTGTGAGAGTGTCAACTATAACGCAAGTTCACTTGGACAGAACACCAGTAAATGAAGCTAATTATGCAATACTTTTAGATACATCAGTCATTCAGTCACTTTCTTTGACTAGATGTAACATTAGTGATGATGTCTGTGAGATAATAGCATCAAAGCTGCATATGTCAACTGTTGGTGAGAAATTATCGCTTTTAAATTTATCTTCGAACCACATAACAGATTTAGGAGCAAAATCACTTGCCGCCGCTTTAAGGACGAATCGTTACTTGCGCCATTTAAATATCTCCGATAACCACATAACTGATGATGGAGCTATTTCAATTTTAAATGTTTTAATGGAATTTCCTTTAAATGATTTTGAAGTTTTGAACAAAAAGGAAAGGTATTTTACATACTTGAGAAATAAACAATCACTGTACTTAAAGTATTTGGAACGACGGTCTTCAGCTGAAATCAGCAGCAAGCCACCTAAAAGAAAAAAGAGTAGTGCAAGAAAAGATAAGGAAACTCAACAAAAACCCATGTATAATGATGATTCTATGAGAGCTAAGTTATTGGCAGAACAAATTTTAGGCCCATTCGTAGATCCATTCCAAGCTGATTGTATTAAACGCACGGATGGCCATCTATTTTGTATAGGGAATTTGGCACTCTCACACCTGAATATGTCGTATAATAATCTTTCTTACATAATGATTAAAGCTCTTAAAGATGTTGTAACATATCAAAAAGGGGTAAGAAAGGTTAGAACACATAATGGATTGATTAAAGTTGTTGTTGACGGAAACAATCTTCCGATTCAGTGTCTAGAAATGAATTTTATCAATGACTTACTTGGCCGAAAGAATTTGGAGTTTGTTAGGCTTAGTAGGGGCTTTTCTAGAGGTATGCCTTAACATTAGTCTACCGATTAATAAACAATTTTGCTTGAAATACATTTATTTATTATAATATATTTAGTCAGATATGTATAACATACCTACAGAAATGTTGTACTTTGATACAGATAACTAGTTTTGGTAACTTTATTGTTACAGTTCTAATGGTATAGAAACTAAAATATAGATAATATATAAGGTGTGAAAATTAACTATCAACTTATTACTACATACGCTTTAACTTACGACTAATAAGTTTAATACTTTGTTTTTATTCTATAGCACGATAACAAAGAAAATACACAGCACCAACTCTTTCGTTTGTCAATGTGCTCTACTGGCTTTCTAAATAAATTATATTTCAAATGTGGCAGTAAGAAAAACAAGGAAATTTAGCGCCTGACGAATTTAAGTGCTGTTAAATAAATATTGATGTAATTAAGTTTTATCCTTGTTATGTCTTCGTTCATAGTTCGGCTAAATGGAGCTCATAAGGTAATTTCTTAATGCATTCCCTAATTCGTTACAGTGATCTTATTTTCTAGGCGGTAAGTATTCTCGGTTAGGTGGTTGAGGATACGCCGTATTTGGGCCTTGGGGTCTAGTTGTACCAGTTGGGAAACTGGGCCCTGAAGGTCTTCCCGATGGATAACCCTGGTTCGATTGTGAATCTGGATATCCTGGAGTACTTTGCGGTCCAGGGTAATTTCCTTGTGAAGATGGATAATTGTTTTGTTGTCCTGTCGTAGGATAGTTTGAGCTACCTGGATATGAACTAGATCCTTGTTGACCTGGCCTGGGGTTGGGTTTTGTTCCGGGGTATGTCGAGGCGTCTTGAATTCCAGGATATGACGGGGTTGTTCCTTGTGGGTAAGGGCTGCTAGGGTATCCGGATGATGGTCCTTGACTTCCAAAATTATCCGGATAAGATGTAGAAGGTCCTGGGTATGAGGGCCCCTGAGGCCCCTGAGGGCTTGGGTTGCTTGGGTATGATGGACCTTGGCTACCAGGATAAGAACCTTGAGGGCTTTGATTACCAGGATAAGAACCCTGAGGGCTTTGATTACCAGGATAAGAACCCTGAGGGCTTTGATTACCAGGATAAGAACCCTGAGGGCTTTGATTACCAGGATAAGAACCTTGAGAGCCTTGGTTACCTGGATATGAGGGACCTTGACTTCCAGGATAAGAAACTTGTTGCTGAGATCCAATGATGGAGTAGTCGTATATGTTTGCGTTTAATTCATATAAACTTTGAGCTAAGTTGCAGTCAAATTGGTTCCACCAAACACAGACGAAAACTTCTTGTGAAAAGATTGTACCATTCGGACAAAGAAAGTCATAAGTTATGTTATTAGCGCACACGTGGAATGCTTGACAACGAGTTTCAACGTCAGCATAATAGCCCGGATAAGGTTGAGCATCACATCTGAACGATGTTTCGGGAACAAACGACAAAATAGGGTAGTCTTTATCAGGTTCTCCAGGGATAGCAGAATAATCGCCACCCTCATACGCTCCCGAATCAAAGCCTGATCCTACAGGTCCAAATCCGGGTGCACCCGGTCCAAAGTTTGAGTTTCCTGGTGCAAATCCTGGGGCTCCTGTCACAGAGCCTGGGGAACCTGGCCCAAATCCTGGTGTGGTAGGACGAGCTGTCTGTCCTGGATAATTTTGACCGGGGTAACCGGGCTGTCCTGGATATCCTGAAGGTCCCGAAGGTCCAGTAGATCCTGGGTAATTTTGTCCGGGATAGTTATTGTCAGACTGACCCGGGTAACCTGCAGGTCCTGATGGTCCTTGTCCTGGATAATTAGCTCCCGTAGATATACCTGATGGATACGGTGTAGTCCCGGGGAACCCATCTTGAGATCCACTGGGATATGATGGTGTCGAACTTGGGTATCCACTTGAGGGATACCCTGGCCGGCTAGATGTATTCTGCCCGAAAGGCTTTCCTGGTTTATTGTATTCGTAGCCGCTCTGCGCTAATGCCATAGCCAGTAGAACTGAAATCAAGATTTTAAGTTATTAGTTATGTATTTACTATTATCGCATACATTTAATCATTACTTAGATTTAATAAAACTCATTGTTCAAAATGTATATCTTTTGATTGCCAGTTACTTTTTTATATTAATAAGGTAAAGGACCTATTTTTTAATCCTAAAAAATACTGTCACTTCCGTCATCCAATTTAAATAAAAATGCGATATTATAGGCAAGTCCAGTTAAGCCCACAGGCTTATCTTAGTTTGACGATGTAGCCGAGCGGGATAAATGAAATAAATAGATTTCGATGTTTTTCTGTAAAGTTCAACTCCATCAAAGCGTTAAATGTATACCATTTTGAGTTCATAATGATAACGTTACAAAATGTTGCATGAAATCTTAAAGCCTCCCTTGGATACAATGCGTCTGAGCAGTGTAGATGACATCGCGTGAGATTATCATGGTCTTGCGCAAGATAAAATGTTTCTTAATAATTATGCATTGTGAGTGATATTAAAATATATTTAACAAATAATTATAAAAATTATGTGCTGCTTTTAATCATTAATTGTTTAAGGTGTTTTTTTTTATTATGTAAAGCTTACGCAGTATCTAATTTACCTACAACAGATTTATCTACTGAAGTGACCTGAGATTTTAGCAACAAGCCCTCATTACGTTTAATAAGTGCAAACTTTCGTTAGATTGTTATCAATGCTTGCTAGGGCTGTCGACGATGGATGTAATACTTTATTGTAACATTTATTATAAATTAAAATGTGTTTGTACATGTAATACAATTTTAAGATTTGGGAACCCATTTTATAAAATTGTCATGGTTCCCTGCTCTTCCATAACAAACTTAACACTATAAATATATATATAAAAAACTTATTTTAAAGTTTAACGTATTTTTAGATTTCTAATTAAAGACCGATTTCTATACGAATCACCCAAAAGCTAGTTCATAAGGTATGATTTCAAACTAAAGCTGCAAGAGCACAACAAAGATAGATTTGTATTCTCCATTATTGAATCCCAGTTAAATAAAATTTACGAAAGTGAGGTTACTATTGCTTCGACACGTTGTGTTGTTTGTCATATCTACTTGAAGTGTACTGGCAACCCTAAACATGACATTGAAATATTGCTAAATGTAAATGATGATCACCGCACTTAATGTTCCTATTATGTGTAAAACCTTATTTTCGGAACATTAGTGAGATCGGCTTTGCCATCAGTAAAAATTGTGCACACTTTTTAATAACATTTCAACTTCATCATACGTATATAAAAATTATACAATATATAATAAGGCCCTTTTTGAAGTTTAATTCCCCTTATGGTGGACTAAACATATCTAGTACTACGCCTGACCACTATTACCATCGTTAGACCGTACAATTAGTACTTACATTACTAGTTATTTAAAAAAACATCGTTGTTACAACAACAATAATAGTAAAAAATATGAAATAGATGATGTATTACTTTAAAATAGCCTATAATACCCATTCTTAGCTTCGTATGTAAGTATACAAAATACCATTTGTAATTGCTACGAAACGAAGATTCACGAACAAGTAATAAAACAGAATTTAGTTTAAAGTATTTTACCATCTGTTAGATAATATAAAAATTGTATTACTTAAATAATATATTTATTTATTTATTTTATTTATTTATTGCATTTTAGGAAGATTTACAGTATTTTAACAGAAGGTAAATTATGATAACAATAAAATAAAGTCAGTACTAATTACAAATCTCCACCTATAGAAATATGTTATATGTTCTTTAAGTAATAAAGATCGATTTATCAGAGCTGGATGTTAAACGCGGAAGTTCTTTTTGCTCTGAGTACATGCGAATCGTGCTACAAAATGTAGCAACATAACAAGGAAGATCACGAATTAAACTAGATCAAGAACTAATCATCCGTGAAACAATGTTTGTTGACCGAACTCGCATAAATTTCTAACCATTATATGAAATTAGGAACGTGTGGCAGAACTGAATTTCGAACGAATGGCGTACGAAAAAGAATGGACAGATTTGATCACAACATAAAACAACACGGGTCAGTAGTGGATATATTTGCTATTCAATTCAAGACAAATAAAATAATATATCAGTCACGATGACAAATACTTTTTTTTAAAAGCTTAAGGAGTCCTACATATTTTTCCACGCTAAATAAAGGAATTTATAAGCAGTCAAATACGTTGAGAATATAATATTGCTATACCTACTCAAACCTATTTGTCCATTGAGTGCCTCATTGTCTACTAAAGAATTGCACGAATGTGAATTTTTAGAAAAACGTCTATCTTTGTATCTCCGTGGATATCGGTCGTAGCTGTCAACTCACATAATTATGCTAAAACAATGTGTTACAAAATATTGTAGACTCGGACATATTGCAAAGACTATATAGCAACCGTTTAATTATATAGGTTGAAACATTACTAAATTGCAAATGTTGAGACGTGGGCTTGGTAGGTAATAGTTGCCAAACTTTATTATATTATACTAAATATTTACGAGGTTATTCGTGAAAAGCTCGAAGTCCGCTTAAAAAATCTAATAATTAAATCCCATTTGTAACGGTGTGTTACAATTGTTTTATATTATAAAATTTACATTGTGTTACCGTGTTACGTACGTATAACATACATTTCTTCACATTCATTGTTTGTATTTTTTTATAAGATATTCAAGAAGGGGGGAATTCTTAAATATTTTCAACAAGTGGACGTACCGTATTTGTATCACGATCATTCCAAAAAATGTGGTAACCCAAAACTTTACAGATATCGACTAAATTTTTCAGTTTACATTTAGTATGTACGAATTACAAATTAGTAACATTAAGTATTTTAATACACATTAATTAATAATCGTAACATTAAATCCATTACAAATGCGAAAGTTTGCTTGGATGTTTATTACCCGAGCACTGCAGCACTACAGCGAACAAATCTTATTGAAATTTTGGACACACACAGGAATGGTTACTTTTTATCTCGAACGTTCTTACGGTTAAAGGAAAATTTTATTTGTATGGGACCATTAAGTAATCTATTAACTGAAAGCTAATGTTTTTAAAGTGCTAAACTAAATACTAATTAAGATATTTGTTCAAAATACGCCATGTCTGTTGCAGTGACCTATGCATTCAATTGCGTTCACGGAGGCTTTGTTACGAACGTGGTTGCGGTCAGCTGTAAAGGCTCTATCTTACGAAGATAATTTATTTAAGCTCTTTCATATGCGATTTTATCGCACTGCAATGCGGAGCAAATGAAGGTATTTTAAAATTGTTTATTTCAATTGAACACCATTTTTTAACAAAAACTTCAGCAAAAGCATGAAAAGGCTTGAAATTTTTTAATCTTGTTTGATAATTATTGAGCAGTGTTAGCCTAGTGACTTCAGTGTGCGACTCTCATCCCTGAGGTCGTAGGTTCGATCCCCGGCTGTGCACCAATGGACTTTTTTTCAATGTGCGCATCGAACATTCGCTCGAACGGTGAAGAAAAACATCGCAAGGAAACCGACATGTCTTAGACCTAAAAAGTCGACGGCGTGTGTCAGGCATAGGAGCCTATTAGATTGAAAAATGATCATGAAACAGATTCAGAAATCTGAAGTCCAGACCTAAAGAGGTTGTAGCGCCACTGATTTATTTATTTTATTTGATAATTATTGGCCCAAAACATAAAATAATACTACAAAATAATAATAAGAACGTATGGCAAGAAATAGCATTTATAAATGAATTCCCGTGCATATATCTGTTTGAAACAACCTTATCTTGAGAATTGAGCGGTTATCTATTGCAGAGTGCACTCGCGTTACGCACCTCGTTTATCTTTGCTTTATCTTTACCACGTTTCATTAAGAATTATGAAGGCTCTAAAGGAGGCTGTCAACCAAATTAGGTTGATTTAATAACATATATAACTTGTTTCAATTAAAAACTATATCATTTGATTTGTGAATTGTTACTGATGACTAAAAAAATTATATGGTAGGTACTTATTTCTAAAATAAAGTTTATTAATGTCGTGGGATATTTTATAGACGTACCTACACAATTGCCGTTTATTGTTGACTTGTTTCAACTACGCAACTCTTTTGGAATTCAAACAGAAATCGCTTTATCAAATATAAAAATTTCATATTACGTATACACATGGTGTCACGTAGGTTAAATCATATTTATGTTTATTTTATTTTAAGCGTTCTAGGGAAAGAAATAAATTTAAAGATAAGACTCAGAAATCATACTTAGTGAGAACTCAATCTCCCGTCAAAATCGATTAGGTTTCATCCATTCTACGTGTGTCTCACACTATTTACTCGAAATATGAATATCTATTTAGGTAAATAACGGTTAAAATCTCGAAAAATATCCATCGTACATTGAGAAATTATGGACAACGTATTCATATTCATACACTTATCGCAACGCAAATATTTTCGGTAATAAATTGTAGACAATTTTAAATGTTTCATTATTAACAGTTAATTCATCTCATAACAAAGGATTTTGAAACAATTCAATTAGTGGGGTCAAATTGGCGATGTCGAATTAATTATACGCTCAGTTATACGCTGAGCTGTTTCTCATTCTTTCCACCTCCGTGGGCAAATATGCCGTAGGCTGCATTTACGGCAAATTTTAGAACTAAGTTTGAAAATTGCACACGTGTTCGTCCGAGGAAACATTGAGTAATCATGTTTGAGTGAAGATATTAGTATGGTACAGTCGTCCAGTAAATTTTCTATATCCTTAAATATATTAAATAATTAATTATTAAAATTGTTTTTATAAATTCGATGCTACGGAATTCAAAACGCGATACGGGAACGTAGTGAAATATCTTTTTGAATCTTTAATTTCGATTTCAAGTTTACTAAATTTCTTAAATAACAGATAATTCTTAATGAACGACCATGCGTACACAATATAATTTATATTCTCTCATCATATACACCGTAGAATAAAATTATATTATTAAGGTAAATGTTAAAAATAGTACAATTACGACGGGCTATTTCAAGGATTAATCTGAATATTTTAAAAATATTAGTTAAATCATTCGGATCATGAATAATGTCTTATTTATCTGGAAATATGTATGTCAAAATCCATTAGGTTTCGTCTATTCTACGTGTTTCTTCTATTCTACGAGTTTGGAGTCGAAATTGATGTGGAGATTTACATGATGTACATTAATAAATTATGGACAACATATTCATACACTTATCCCAACGCTAATATTTTCGAATTTATAATGTCTTTTTCATCTGGAAAATATGGGACAGCCTATGCAACTGTAAAGTGAAACGTCGACGGGACAATTGTACAATTTGAAAGTCGACTATTGAAGTGACCGACGTACGATAATTGAAATCGTAAAATTATGGTTTTTAAATGCATTTTAGCAATTAACAATTTGTACGAATAACTTTTAATTATATCTTACAACAGTAATACAGGCCTTTAGGTCAGCAGATTCAAACATTTTATTTAAATTTCCTGATTTGAAATACTTCCGTCGCTATTGCCATTGAACTATTTTATGAATTGACAAGGTTTTTACGTTTCTCGAAATAACATTCATTAAATATACTTACGGCATATCGTTGACAAACGTAGCATGTTGTTGGTGCTGGTCATTTTACTATTCACTAAACCTGAAAGATGAAGAATTTAATTATTTTTTTATTAAAAACTTGCTCAAGCGAAAGCCAAATAAAAACAGCATTATGTCCAAAAACAGTTCACGAATACTTTATAAATTTCATATGATAAATAATAATCTCTTTATTTTATATGATAAAAACTGAATTTAAAAAATATTGTATTTTCTTTGTTTTTTTTTAAAACTCAATTAGGCTTTTGTTAACGCAAACAGTTTATACTTTATTTAAACTGTTGAAAAAAACATGTTTTTAACTTAATAACGTTGGAGTGTAGCAGTACTACTTTGTATTTCCATATAAATCTATGCATGCACTTTATTGAGAATATTAGAATTTAGAATTATTCATTCAACTTTTTAAATCACAAAAGCCACAAAGCACTTCACATCCAAATCACGTGAAAACTCACCACGCTCGCAGTGCAAGCTACGCTCAAACTGTGATTATTTGACAAGACCTCTGCTTTTATGGAGACCACCACTGTTTGAAGGGATGCGAAGAAGAACGGTGCTAGGTCATTTGGTACGTGGCTAAGAATTGTTATTAGCGCAGTTGTCGAGATAAAGGTTTTGTAATGCTTAGTGGTGCACTCGATTTGCGTTTATGTGCAATTTTCATCAAATTAGTGTCTTTTCGTTGAGTTTATGTCTAGATTTAAATATAGACTTTTTTGTTCAATATTAAAGTATTTCTTTCTCACAATCAACGTTTGATAAAATTTTTGACAAATGACTACTTTGCTATTTTTTGCTGATCGTTTTGTTTAGGTTTAAAAAAAAATCTTAAAAAGCAGCACTAACATTCATTAAATATTTAAATATTTTTATTAATCGTAAATAGTATATTCATATCATAGAAGTCGTTTTTTATACCGTGCTTGCTTCTAAATATATCGACGTCGTGGTTATTTCTTGACGTATTTGTATATTGTGTTAAATACAATAGTAGGTAACAAAAATAATGGTTTGTATTAAATAACATCCGAAACAATTACTCCACTTTCTTAATTTTCGGCACATATTTAGAATAATTATATCATTTATTTAAATGTATTGAATTAAAAATCTTGCAACGTAATTTATGGTCTTTACATAAGACAGTAGGTAATTTAATTTAAATTTTTAATTGCATATATTTAATGGACGACTGCAAACATAATCATTATTGTTAGACCAAATTATGAAGTTGTGTTTTTAAGTTGTATTTTAAATAAAAATAAATACGCTTTAAAAATAAAATAATTAATAATTACTTTATGAAAAAGTTTAGTATCAAAATAAAACTGTTTGATAAAATTATACTATATGTAGAAATATAGAAATCATAAAATTTTATAATGTCATAACGATGATAGGCCTCTACCTACAGAGTAGCTAATACTATATTACAACAAAATCTTTTGCAAAAAAATCGGGCACCTAAGGAAATATACGATCTAAAGTAGATTTCAGTTAGGTAGTATAATTATTAGTATAATATACTTATAATTGTGTAAATTAATAAACATGAAGTGAATTCCGGTTTTATATTTGATTTGAAACCGATGTACACGGCCAAACAATAACAAGTGGTCGGCAATAAAAAAACTTTTTTTTTAAAATTAATTAATTATTGTTACATGCAAAGTTACAAATGTAAAAAGCTAATAACTAGTGTGACTAACTCTTGCCAAAATCTTTCGAGGCAAGCTTTCCACGATGTTTTTATTAACGTTATAAGGAATACGTTCCTACTCTTCTGCAATAAAAAATAAATAAAAATGTCTTTATTCATTTGAAGTAGATATGCATTACAATGAATCCTTTTAGCTCCCTGATATTTTGTGAAGCACAGTTTCGAGGAAACTTAAGTTGAACAACACGGTGCTCACGGAGTAATTGAGGGCCCCGGGCGACTACAGATATTCACTATTATATTTACCTTATATTTTCGTCAGTTATGGGAAATTTTGACGTGTCCCTTCTGTAGTACCTCATGGATTTGGTCCAGAGATATACGACATACTCAAACTCAAAATAACTTTATTCAGTACACTTATGAACGTCAGTAGAAGAGATGTTAAATTGATTCTAAATTTACATTTACTACCAGTTCGCAAGTCAAGAGCGTAGAGCGGGCAAGAAGAACTGGCAAGAAACTCTCCGCCAACCACACTCTTTTGAATCGCCAAGTTTTGTGTCATACAAATTGTTGAACTGGGACCTGCCCAACCCGACTTCATCATCTACACTTGTATATTCTACTTGTGAGCCGCTTCTCATTCATTCACATCTAAGCATTCCCTTTTACCTCGTTCCTCGTCCGTACCTCGTTCATAATATCGTCCTCTTTTTAATTAATAATTAAAGAAAAAAACAAGCAAATTTTCCTGTAGAATTCCCATACATTTTTGCATTGTGAAAACAAGTAGCATCTGTTATGAAATTTACATAGTCGTTATTTCAATTCAGAATACTTTGTTACAATGCTCATAAACCTTTTGTATTGAATCTTAGCAATGATATCCATCATACTAATATAGGTCGTGCTACTTTGTACTATGACGTTAAAATTTATATATATAATTTAAATTTCTTACATATATGATTTACTACTAGAGAATGAAAATCGTAATAATGAAAGAGCTTCGGTTATAATATTTTCTTGTGTTGAAAATATAATGCGGCATTGTGAGATCTTATTATAATGCGAACCAAACCATTTTTAACAGACTTAAAACGACGATTTTTTTTTATTATGGTGCAAGTCAAGTTTATTTGTGTATTCTTTAGTAATATAGTTACTATATTTTTGCATCTGTTCCATAGTTCTAATCCAAAATCATCGAAGAAACATAATTTTCGTACTCGGTAACGCAATTTGCGTTATCGGCATCGAGTTCAGCCCTGCGATTCTGTAACTCACTTTTCGAACTCACACAGCGGTTTTCGGATCGCCGGTCGCTCTCAAATCAGTCGTGAAGCAGTCATTTTATGATTTGGCATTCTGAAAAGGTGGAAGCTTGTAGTTTATTGTTTATTAGAATGCCATTTTGTATTTGATGAGACAACGTCTAATTAAAATGATAAAAAAAACTAGTTCTAAACTCCAAATTAAAATTTTGGTATAACTAATTATTCGAAAGTAATAACGTTGTTTGCTCGCTTAGAACATAGACAATTTTTAATTTAACCCGTAGTCATATTATTATAATCGTTTATTTATATTCCTCTGTGGTTGAGGAACGCGAGCTCCTCTACAGTCGCACACGTTATATTGTCATGAGAACTATTTGGGTAGGTTAATAGTTAGTCTTCCAAGTAACAGATTGCGCTAAAGTTTAAACTACATTAAAGATAGTATATATAGTTTATCAGCTGAAATACGTTGCGTTACAATTAACAATGCAATCAATTGGCGAAAAGTGTATTTACCTAAAGTAAAACAATAGTGAATTAACTGTTACCTTGAATATTTGAATGTACAAGTTATTTAAGGGATATGATATTGTGCGATCATGTTACTGATTGAGTTGTTACGGAACGATTGTGTGAATGCATTTGTATAGAGTTACTGTAACACAACACTTACATTTTAATTTTATGTAATGTTATTTCGAATTAAAAGGGCGACCCTTAAAGAATACAGTTACGACATCATTTCTCGATTGATGATTTCTAATCGCTTTTGTACAACTATGTTCAGTATTGAACTAATTAGATATTGCGCTTAAACTGTTCAGAGCACAGAATTAACAATAAAGTAACTTAATACTAAAAATATTACATGGGTATTGCACTGCGCTTAAAAGATTTAGCCTTTGTTCATATCTAATGAACTTTATCGTTGAAGCTGTCTTCAGGCGCATAACGTTGTGCTGGCCTGAGCATATTGCTCTGTTGAGAGTTATCTGCACAGTATGAACAATAAAGTAACTTAATACTAAATATAAAAGTGTGGTAGGTATATATTTGAATTCATAAAGCACACAATAGGACATTGACGTCAATTCGAACGGTTACAAATAAAAAGAAATAGTAAATTTAATAAGCACATTTAATAACCAATATTAATGTCCCAGTGTAATTCCATTGCAAGCACTCGAACGCATACAATTTGCATTACAAATTCCCAAGAGAATTACATAAGACCCATCGGAGATCATGCTTTTATTTTCTCAAATGTTATTATTTTTGGCATATCGATCATTGATGTTTAGTCACGACTCCGTGAATGCTGTTGACACGAAGTCACTGGAGAACATCTTTGCACGATCTTTTGCCTAATTAATAAAATGTGTTGAAGCCCGATAAAGTCAAACGTCAAAATAACAATTATTTTTACACTTTTACGTTAAATGACGATTGATCGTAACGAACGAATTCTTTATTATTACGCCACAAGACGTAGGCATTCTATTACTAATAATCAAATTGGTGTTAATTAATAATAATCAAATAGGATAGAATAGGAATAATCCATTCCATTGAGTAATTGATTGATTAAAAATGATATTGAAACACTTTTTAATTGTAATAAAGAAGTGTCTTTACACTTGTAGGTAAGTACTGAAGATTTGCTTTATCTCAAAATAAAATAAAACTGTTGAACTTCACCAAATAATTGAACTAACTTGCTTAACATAGTGTAGATTATGTATAGTTCTCTTCAATATATTTTAATAATATCTATAATTTCGTGCTCGCGTATTAACACTTTTTGTCCGATTCTAAAGTCGTAGGATGAGGTTAACAATTCGACGAGTATGTTTTTTTTTATGGCTCTGACACGATTTGTGCATTAGCCAGCGTCAAGTATAGGATTTTAAATAATTCGTGCCTGTCTTTAGAAATTCCACCGTGTCCTCCATGTATGGTTTAAGCACTCGTCCGGTACCGCACAACCCTCCCAAAGGCCGAGAACAATTAAATTAAAACTTGCCCTCGAACCGGGAATCGAACCCGGTACCCCTCACCTAGCTGCCACTTAATAAGACCGCTAGGCTATGAGGCCCCTGACGAGTATGTTTTGATTGATTAAAAAATTATTTAAAGTCAACAAAAACGTCAGTAAAATCAACATTTATCAGTGACAGAAATCGTCAGACGGTTCTAACGAAAATCACTTGGCCATTAAGAAAAAAAGGTAAAAATATTACGCCCCATTAGAAGCTTGCCGCAGTTGAACTAATAATCTGAATATATTTTTTTTATTATCCGCAATAAAACATAAATGTACTCTATCTGGTATACGTATTTGCATACGAAATATAATGTAGATTCAACATGAATGATAGAAACAGGACATGGTTAGCACTAACGAAGCTAAGTCACGCCTGAGAGGTTAGACAAGTCACTTCGAAGCGTGAAAACTTACATAATATTTTAATAAGTATTACTATTTCATATACTGAGTTCTTTTATATAGTAATTAAGTCAATCTACATTGTAGAATAAACCTTAACCTTATAATTATACGAAATCTATAGAATAAGCGACTCCAAATTATATTAAAAACACTACTTATGTATATAATTTAGATTGTTTTGTAAAAAGCTTGCCTGAACATCATCAGTTTTGTAACTAGGTTAAACCACTAAATATAAAAATGTATGAAATTGTTTTGATTGTTTCCTATACTCCCCCGAATCGGCTCGACCGATTCTTGTGAATTTATTTTATGCATATCCAGGAAGTCTGAGAATCGGCTACTATCAATATTTCAAACCCCTAAGTGATAAGGGGTGTCCAATACAATTTTTTTTGTTTTTATTTTTATGATACAACATACAAAAATACATACAACCCTTAATTTTCATCTACGCTCTACGATCAACCCCTATTTTTTATTTGTTAGTTAAGAAATAATGACTTGAACTCCGAGGTTTATATTGAGAAAAATTCATAGAAAAACCTAAAAAGTTTTCATTCCAGAAAACCGAACAGTCTCTGGGGTAGCACAGCAAAATGTTCCATGTTGGTATGTGCTAAAAGAGTAGGTTTAGTAAAATCACATTGAGGAGACACAAAGTTCGCGGGGGCAGCTAGTATTACTATAATAATTCAAAGTTCCTTCAAAACATTGATACAATAAAAACAATTGAATTTTACAACTGTAATTACCCACTACTTCCCATAGCATTATAGGTGTTATTCGTGCCCATAGTGTGTTATTTTGATGTAATAGCATGTCGCATGTTTGTCTGTGGGCATCTCCCAAATTTCAGCTCAAATGTCAAGATCATCACGCGATGGTGTTTTTCTAAATTAAACGTTACTTAATCCATTGTCATAGAGGTGAACAACGGCTACTTTACTACTACTACTACTTTCGAGTGATGAACGGCTAGGCTGGTTTTTGATGATGTCCAAATTTTGATTGATATACGACGGTGAATAAGAAAAGTTTAATATAGTGTATCCCATGATGGTCCTACTTTCAGAAGACCTCAACATATGCATAACGAAATCATGGATGTATGTAGAAAATATGGAGATATATTTCGTCGTTGGCCATTTAAGAATTGAGAATTGAGAAAAGAGCGTACCGTGTTGAGGGACGCTAAGTCGAATTGGTTCGGAAATATTTAAGTGGGCTGGTTCCACATGGTGGTACTCCGCGACACTGCCTTAAAAATGCTCACTTGTGAAACGACAATGTGATACGGGTGGAATTCTGCTTCGACGTCCGATGATGAAACAAAGCTGCAAGTATAAATCCGAATAACTATTCTGAATACCCTTCGTGGTAAATGAGGTCGCACATCTCTACGCTAGGGGATCAAGCCGCTCGGAAAGGGATTGGTCAACTGCTCGAACTGCTCTTCGTTGAATACGATCAAGTGGACACAGCTACTGGGGAGCTCCCGCCCGGAATGAGAACAGTACTCCAGCTGCAATCGATGGCCTGAAGTACCGTCTCTACCTCTACCTTGCTGAGCACACCAAGCTTCTTGGAGGCTAAATTAGCCTTTCGCTCCAGATGACCACGAAACTGAATGTCATTCGATATGTGAACGCCAAGTATTCCGATGCTCTGGCTGTGGCTTTAAGAGTGTCTTCGAAAAGAGGAATAGCGACAAAGGGTGTCAATATTCTTATATATAGTATATAAATATATATAGCTATAGTTATAAATTGTAACATGAGGAACAAGTTTTATAATAACGTCGACTTACGATACTTTCTTGGTTATGATAATTTTCCATTGAAGAGCAAATGTTCGTCATAGAAACAATACAGTACTACCTTTCGCAACCCTTAATATATATTATTATAATCAAAAGTAAATTATCATGTAAATATTGTATAATTTATGTATTGCAACAAACCTACAAACAGTTCTGACTGTCTTATAAACTGCCTTACACAATTTTTGATAAACAATTGTTTTATTACTTTAAGACCTATATACCAATATTTGAAGGAAGCCCAAAAATAAGTCTAAACTTAGACCCTGAATTCACATGGACTCTACGACTCGTAACAATAACGACTAGCATATAAATAAAGAACTCGGACCAAACAAGTTAGGCAACACACGTGTAGTGTTTAGGTGACCTAATAAATTGTCATCGTTTCGTACACACGGTGATTTCATTTCGCCCTTTAGCTAACTACTTGCTTTTCGTTGACCTCTATAATTTGGTTTTAAATGTAGGCACGATAAATCAATCATAGTAAGGGTATATTATCTGAAGCCTGTGGCTAGTATGATCTAAGCGTAATACATCATTCTATTCGTAATTTTCTTACCTTTTTAATAAACTTTAACAATGTTTTTACCATTTATAGCTTCCATGAATCTTACCTTTATGGAAATATTGCTAAAAATATTGTGAGGGATGTATGCGTACAGAAAAGGAGAACGAAAAGAGAATATAAAATGGAGCCTGTCTTTAGGTTATATTGTCGAAATACTTATGTTAAGTATTCTGCAATTCCCATGTGATTGAAAAGTTTGTCAATTTAAGTATAATCAAAAGTTAGATATTAGCCAAATATTGTATAATTTATGTCTTGCGACAAACCTAGAAACAATTCACCTCGCTTTAATTAAGACAATTATAAGATGAATGATTAGATTTACAAACAAAAAACCAAATTCCTGCCAATTAAATAAAATTAGGAAAATCTAGATTAATTTAACAAAGCTCTTTATACGTTTGAAATTCCACGCTGTCCATACAATTACTAGTCCCTGTATTTCATAATGGCAGTACCAAATATCAAGTACCATGCATACGCCAGCCAACCATAAACAATTGAACAATAGATCGATATCCGTGGTTGTATCGATTTTTTGTATTATTCGCACGGAAGACAATCGAGTCAATTGTCAATGCCACTTAACAGAAATTTTATAATTGATAGGCAATGAACTATGTAATACGACGTAATTATGTTATGTCGTTCCGCTGAATATAAAAAATAGTACTTACGTATTAACGCCACCGCGGCAAAAATTCTGGTAAATTTAGAAATCCGAATTGGCTATCATGTTTTTAGCATGAAAAATTTATAATTTATATTCCCTAATTTTTGAATAATTACCCCTAACCACTTTCACGCACCGGAAACAGTTATTTAAATAAAATATTAATATACTAACCTAACCTAACCAAACAATACGGATTTCTAAATCGTTACCAGAATTTAATACGTAAGTACAAAAAAAATAAGCATTAAGTACAATTAAAGTGAAGACGTTTTGTGATTTGGTTTGCTGTAGTTTTAATTAATGAGCCGAAGCGACAAGGAGGCATTAGGGATGGCCAGGTTTTGCCGGGTCTGTTACTTGTAATAGCGATAGTGATCCCGACTTTAATATTAAACAACTTGGTTCTGTTGTACTCCGTGGGACCAGACTGTATTAAAGTGTAGAATTTAATAAATATCCCAGACCCCACATAGGTTTGCCCAGGATGAGACAACAATATCCGAGCTTATGGCTCGCAATCAACTCGAAACTCACTTGTCATCTGACCATTTGCAAAAAAGAATTGATTTGCAGCAGCGGCCTACTGCAAAATGTTCAAGACCTCACGAGGTCACGAAACATTACGTATCAAATCCGTGCCAGTCACTCTTGTAAGGTATATTTCATTCGAAGGTTTAAGACATAAACATACCTACTAATTTTAACAGTAACTGTGTAAAATCTCGATGATCTCCCACAAGCCATACAATCTACTAATTATGAGCTGGCAAAGATAGTTGACTGGAGTAAAAACTTTGGTCTACTAATCAATACCAACAAGAGTAAAGTAATAATTATTGGCAGCCCTTATTTCACGTCGAGAATTGATTGGGCCAGAGTACCCCCTGTACATATCGACGGTGTGACTTTAAATATTAGCCGTACAGTAAAAAATTTAGGGGTTTTAATTGATCAAAATTTATCCTGGGAGCAGCATGTTAAAGAAGTTAGCCGCAAATTGTACGGTGCCTCCAGTATCCTTCGACGGCTTAGTAATTTTCTTCCCTTTAGTACTAAAACCTCACTGGCTAAATCTCTCCTCCTGCCATTACTGGACTACGCCGATTCTTGCTCTTCCGATCTAAATGAGGAGTTGCTAAATAAACTGGATCGTCTCCAAAATTTCTGTATCCGATTTATATTCGGTCTAAGAAAGTACGATCATATCTCTGAGTTCCGTAAGCGGCTAGGCCGGTTACCCATTCGTCAGCGACGTGATGCTCATGTTCTCTATCTCTTATATTCCATCCTGTTCAACCCTAAAACTCCTTCCTATCTTAAAAATTATTTCAAATTTTTGGGATCCCATAACTATAGCCTACGCTCTTCCGAAAACTATATCCTTGAAATTCCATGTCATAACTCCTCCTTTCTTGGCGATTCCTTTAAGGTCTCTGCGGTTAATCTATGGAATTCACTTCCAGTCCCTATTCGCTTAGCTCCTTCTCTATCTTCCTTTAAATTTCTTCTTTACAAACATTACCTGTCCACATCGTATCCCTAACTTTAATAATAGGTACCTACTGAGACTGATCTTAATTTAAGAAATTAAAAATGATTCATGTGCACTTTTTTATTATTATTATTTTTTTTTCATGTATTCTTTATTAGTTTAGTTTGTTTTTTGTTCCTTGTTTCCAACTAAATGTAATACATGTATTTTTGCACTTCTTGCCTATCTTATGTAATTAATACTTTTTGTTTTCTCACAGTGGTTGCCTGGAAGAGATCGCTCGAAAGCGATAAGGCCGCCAGTTGCTCTCCTTTTTATTTAATTATGATTGTACTATATTAATGTATATGCAGCAACGAAGTGTTAATAAATAAATAAATAAATAAAATACTAAGCAGTAGATATTTAGGTATACACATAGATATATTCTTCTCTTCTTTAAGTGCCTCTCTATTACTAGAGATTGGCCGACAGTCCCTTGAAGCGTGTCTTATCCTGTGCCAGATGCAGCAACTCTTCCGCAAAACCCGTCCACTCCTTAACGTTCCGAAGCCATGATTTCTTCCTTCTACCAACACGCCGTTTACCCTGGATTTTACCCATTATAATTAATTAAAGGAGGTGGTAGGTCATGGAGCAGAACGTAGCCCAGGTACTCAACTTTCCGTTGTTTAAGGTTCTGCATAAGTTTTTTCAACATTCCAACTCGTAGATGCTTATAAAGGTTTTTCAATTATTACCAAGAAAATTCACATAACTCACGCATATCAAATCATAATTCACCTATGACACGAAATGGATACGTAGAGGAAACCTCACATTAAAGTATCATCAGTTTGATTCAAAACTTACGTAATAAATATGTAATTGTATATTCTTGTATTACTCAGTTTTTTATTTATTAATCGTGTTCCCGAAGTTACAATTCTTTATTGAAATTTGAAATCCCATAGAACGGACATATATGTAAGCCTGTTTCATTTTATTTTTTCTTAATTTGTATGGTAGGGTAAAAAAATTACTGCACGCATTAGTTTGATTGAAGTAATTCGATAGTTCTAATTGTGGAAAACTATTTCAAATCTCTACGCTAAGAGAATATTTAGTAGGCAAAATAAACTAAATTTGTTTTTGAATTAGAAAAATCTGTGGCCAGTATTTATTCCAATTTATCATATACATATTACATGAAATAATGGGTATTATATTTCGCTCCGCAATTATATAGTTATTTTAGAATAGTTGTGAGGATTATAGCGTCATTAGTAACTCGAGTTGACCGGAAAGTTTAGCAGAACTCGATAAATTTCATGAATCTGCATTTCCCGCGTATTAGTTTAACTTTTAAAGAGATTTCTCAAAATATCAGTATTCAAGCCAACGCTTGAGATTATAATTTGAAGCAAAAGGTTAAAAAGTCTTAGAGTCTGGACATCCCTAATCATAATAATCTTTTTTATTGTTGTTTTGTAATGAGCAACAAAAACGAGTATTTATACTTACCTATAAACATATTGTCTCCATGAGATTAATATTTTTTAAATATTCAATTTTATTACACAAGGTTATCAAAGAGTACTGTGGTTTAACTTTAAATTCTAGATAGATACTTAATTATATAATTTACCCATAGAAGGAAACATATTACGTTTCTTCCATCCATTTTAAACTATTATTATAATTGTAATCTACTACTTAAGGGCCTGATCGACGGACAAGTAAGACCGCGGTTTTATGGCTCGTCGGTAAAGCTCGCCGGTGTATCATTGCAAAACCACGGTTTTAAATACCGCCGAGCCTGGCTCGCGGCTCGTCGTCGTGCTATATTTTTTACTCGGCTCGCCATGCAAAACCGCGTGTCGGAAAGAGAACAAGACATGTTTGCGACTGTTTTGCTTGCTAATCGATCAGCACCAACGAGCCGCGAGCCAGGTTCGTCGGTATTTAAAACCACGGTCTTACTCGCCCGTCGATCATAGGCTTAAGACGCGCCAATCTATGTGTGACGTCAGACGTCACTTCAAGCTAACTTGATTTCAGATTTGGGTTGCGCAACTTGTCATGAAATTATAAAGTCCTTATCGATAATCAATCTTCAATTATTAGTGGTATTCGATTATAAAACACGTCACCGACGTCTTGAACTGATTACTTATCAGACATCTGCCATAGTCAGATATAGAAATTAGAAAGTCTATAAAGGTGACTTTTTTTACATTCATCGTGAAAGCTTTAAACATACTTTTGTGGCATAGGAATTTCGAATATGCAAAGCCTAATCTTAAAAAAAAAATATGACATTAGTGAACGACAAATGTTTATTATTATGTTAGTGTTCTATTTTTATTTAATGTAGGTAAGGGAGCGTTCAAGTATTAAGTACAAAGTAACGTATTTTGGGAGGGGGAGGTCCTTTTGTAAAACGTTATATTGCGGGGCAGGGATTAAATTACGCGTTATTGTTAATATTTTTTTCGACTTACACCACATAATAGTAACTAACGAGTCACTAGGTGGTCACGAAACGTTTTACTATACCTGGGTACTGAATAACGTTACGGCGATTTACTTGGGGGGGGAGATTTAATAATCTCCAAAACTTGCGTTACGTAATACTTGAACGCTCCCTAAGCGAGATTTTTCGGGACTAATCCTAATAAAGCGTGTAGTGTTTATAACTTATAATGGTCTGTATCACTTTAAAAATTGCAATGTCTTTGCGGGTCACTCAATGCAAGATGTCCGATGCCCATGGAATCCTACATCCAATAACCATCTAAACTTTTTATCTGAAATAACAATCTTGATGTTCGAGCTTAGGTAACAAATTTGGTGGTAATATTAAAGAAAGTCCTGGTTTCAAAACTCTTAAAAGGCGGTAGTTATAAAAGTAATGATTTTTAATTCGTAAAAATAGATAAGATCAACATTTTTGTAAGTAAACTAAGTGGTCTCTAAGATTTGATAATAATTCGCGTGAGATGCAAACTTATGAGCACAACGTTACATTATGGGATGGACAGGTCAAGGTTCCACTTTAGAGCCATTTCGTTTTTAATATTGCGGTCAAAGGTTTTTGCTTTTAAGTTTCACATTAATTGCAACTTTGGATGATGGAAAGATTATCATTATTGTGAATTGCGGCTTAATAACTGATAATTAGCAATAATTAACGTTATGAAGAAACTTTATTGTACAGAATTAAAACGCGATAGTTATCAGACTAGTTTAAAATTATCTGAATTGTTGTTTCTTATCCAATATTCTCCTATTTCTTTTATCCAATAGTTTATTCATTGACAAGTTTTAGCAAAACGCATCAATGATCAGTTAGTTAAACCTATTTGAAGCAGGTTAAGATTTGTATTTTATTTTACAGAAATACCCAATGATCGATTTCGTAATCCGCTCTTATTCCTACAAACGCATCTGTAAACTCCATGTCATCGCAACTAGCAGACATTTCTATTAATTTATCTCAAATGCTTCAAACGATTTTAAACTTAATAATTAGGGAATATAAGGTTATATTTGTAACGTAGAACTAAAATATGCATAAGATTACTCCTAAACTTTGACCCGGTAATGAGTTTGTGTTATAGAAATTCTTGCTATTGATTGTCACTACTCTCTCCGTTCAACTTGTTGCAAAAGTATGGGATCCATATGAAAATTTGGCATAATAGTGACAGCTTTTAGAATAAAGGTATATAGGCCCACACTGGATTACGTATGGAGGCACTGGATAGGGCTTGCCATTGATGAATGAATGATAAAGTTCTTAAGCAAAATTTTTAACTACTAAGCTATCTATGGACCTCTTGTTTAATGTTATTGCTTCTTGTTTAAAACATTTATATTAAAATGCGATCCAAGCAGTAATTACGAGACTACAGAGTCGTCTAAACACTTCAAGTAAATATATAGACATTAACTGCTGTCAACCATTGTAAAATGTTCAATACACGTAAAGGCTAACAGTGATTTAACTAGTAAAGCAAAACTTGTGTATATTTTGATTATACAACTATACTTATATTACAAGTTTCAATCGATGGAATCAAAGGAGTAAATTGAATTTGAAGTTTTCAGCCATGCGCTGCTTAAGTACATGTAAAAATGTATGTCAATTTATTAATTAAAGTTCAATGACAATTTGAATTGATTTTGATACACATATTTGTATAAAAATATTAATTTACTTACGTGCGATACTAATCATTCTGATTGAAGACAGAAGAGATATCGTAAAGATAAATTATGGGGTAAATTATGCTTATGTAAATTATAATAAATAAAACACAATTTCAGTAAATATAAAATTTAATAGTTGGGTCAAAGGTAAATTCATAGTTTCACTAGTAACAAGAAAACATACATACAAACGTACTGCTATTACCTAAATATGACTCTAGCCAACGGCCAAATTACGTGAATACAACTATAATTAGTAATTTTAAAATTAACATTACGGAAGCCAAAGTGTAATTTCTGTGCTAATTAACAATAAAAATACGCGTATATTGATTAAATAATTATATTAATGAATGAATAACTAGGATAATCTACAATATGGTAAGGCATGTCTTAGTTATACATTTTTGTTACGAATTCAAAATAGATAATAGAAAAGTAGAGTTTATACAGCAATTCGAAATTAAACTCTATTCGTTATTAGACAGCTGTGATCTTATTTCTTTCTTTTATGTTTGAATCCAGTAGCTTCTAGTATCAGAATGGAATTCAATAGACGAAGCGGCCCTAGACAAAGTTATCTTTTGTTTGACATGATTATCGTGTATATTCGTTCATCGACAGCATTTGCCGTACAATACCTTTGTCTAGGCCCCAAGCTTACATTGCAATTGGTCCGTTACAGAGTACATCGAAAAAGACTTATTAATATTAGATATCTATTTTAAATTCGTCTCAAAAATAAAAAAGTATTTTCAAATACAATGAAATAGACTTTCGCTTAACTTTTAATAATGCTTAAAAAGCTCTAGAGATTCCTAGGTCTCATTCTTATCTTAAATCCTTTAGCACCACTTCTTAAAGAATTGCAATATAGGTGGGAATGCCGGACAACATTACATGAATCACATTAGTCAAAGAAGTCAACGCTACCTATACAAAAGCACATCGGAAGATCTGATTTTTCTAACATACAAATACGTCAATTATCTAATATTTTACGTTTCGACTTAATTCTCAGCCTCGAGCCCTATTAATGTAAAAAATGTGTTAGCAACTAAAAATGGTCAACTTTAACTGCCACAGTATTAAGAGTGGTTGTAGCAGGCAAGTGTATATTATCCCAGTCGGTACTAAGATGGGCTTCTGTATCAGTAGCCTTGATAGTTAGGCCTAGGGATGGGACGGCATTAGCGCAGTGCGGTAGGCGGAGTGTCACTGGTCGTAAAAATACGAGCCCCTGAGGCCCGCACATCACTAGTGGGGACAGCATTGCTTCACCTGGTCATAGAAAAATATATTATTCCTGCTAAACCATAAACAAATATACAGTGAAAAGATCGAAACGTGACAATACGCAACACACAAACACATATCGCAGGATTAGCGGATTAGCATGCAAAGCGAGCCACAGATATAAAATAAGACAAATATACTTGTAAAGACGAGTAAAACAAATGAGGTGTTTGAAAGGTACAGGAATGGAATGAAAAGTGCTTCAAACGGTGCACAAAAATCCAAACACTATCGAACATACGATTTAATTGTTGGGTGCAGACAGCACGCTCGCCGCCGTCGCTCCTCAATCTTTAAGTAGGAGTGTATTGTGTGGCAGAAACTGTTTAAAAATGCTGGGTTAATAATGAGTAAATGTATTAAGTTCGACGTGTTTTTAATGTGTATAAGGGATTATGTGATGAATACGATATAAATATGATACATATTACCATGCTCTAAATACTCATGCATACTCCACAAATTGCGGTCTCAATAAGTGCCAAAATGCCCTGCATCATCGCATTCGCAAACGTTAATTGCCAATTAGTAAGTGCAGTCTACGATCTACGGTAAACGCGTGCGTAAAAAGCTTTACCGTTATCCATGTCGATGGGAGGTCCTCCTACGCGCTGGCTCAATCGCGGGTCAGACACCGTAAAGTAGATCTTTTGCTTGATCCCCGGAGCAATTGCCTTTGGAGGTATTATAAGGGAAACACCCCAATGCCTATCCTCTAGAACCCCTCCTTCGCTATCGAATATACCCCAAGTAGTGTGTGGTGCGTCTGGTTCGACCACTTCAGTTTTCTCCTCACTTGTTTCTGATGTCACCTTAACAATTGTATTATCGTTGCTTATAATAGTTGTATCGTTTCGACTATTTGAAGTGTTTTCGGATGTGTCCTGGCTAATTTCAGGACTTTTTTCTACAATTTTTTCACAGAATGTCACAGTTCGATTCGGTTTTGGTCGGTCTTGCAAGTCCTGCGATGCATATGGCGTGCTTTGTGGTTTATTTTCGAAATTCATGCTACATTCAGAAGCATACTGAGTTTCCATGGATGTTGTAGATTCATATGGTATTGGAGACGACGTTATTTTGAGTGCATTTGATATGTGTTCGGCTTTACCATGTAATCGAGGAGCATACAATGCTTCACCTTTTAAAACGTTAGCTTCTAAGCTTTTTGTTTTTTCTTTTTCCGCATCTGTCTTAGATTCTGTAAGATATAATTTGGAAAAATCTATTTCCTGAAACTTCTCTGCATCCCCATTCATTACTTCAGCTTTTGTTTGATACACAGGTTCTCGTCGGGACAAATGATTTGCATCACTCAACTCATATGGGCTACTTCTAGCGCTATCCTGAGTAGGTACAGGCTGAACCTCTTTAGCTTCATGATTCGATTCATAGATGATACTTTCTTTAAGATCTCTTTTCGACACATACAATGGTTCTCGGCTTTTTACCGCATCACTTTCATTAGCTTCCAATCTAGTTTGATATATCTTTTCTTTTTTCGCTTGATTTCTTTGCTTTATTATTTCTAATTTCTCTTCTAACTTAGCACTATAAGAAGATTCTTTATTAGCTAGCAAGGCTGCTTTCTGCGATAAAATTTCTTGTTTAGAGACATATGTACATTCAGCCGATGCTGGTCTTACTTGCTGTGGTAAATCAAATAATTCATTTCGGGTGCCATAATCCGAAAAACTCGATTTCATTTGAGTTCGCGTACCATACGGCGATTCAGTCTGATTAATTCTGGCTAGCATGTCTGACCTACTAATGTATGGTGGTTCACTCATGCATTTACTCATCGGAGAAGATCTACCAGGATATGTAACAGGCGTATGCAGGCGTCTGTCTGGGCGTATTGCATACGGATTCTCTGACCAGGAAGTACTTGACGGAGGTTCATAGGTTCTTTTCCCATAAATTGGTTCCTTACTCGTAACTGAACTATCCGATCTTTGCCTAAGCATTTCTTCCCTCGTATTATAAGGAGACTCTGAAAATCTTTGCCTAAGCATATCTTCCTTAGTAGCGTAAGGACTTTCATTTGTCATTCTTTGTCTTAACATTTGTTCTTTAGTAGCATATGGTGGCTCATTGTAAATGCTCTCAGTTTTTCGCGGTATTTCTTGCTTAGCATATGCATTTTCCAAGACTTCATTTCTAGTTGCATAGGGATTTTCCCGTATACACTCTGCTCGCGTCGCATATGGTGGATCTATAAGGGGCATTGCTACCGTTTCACGGTTTCCGTATGGATTTTCGTAACCTTGACTGGATACTTCAGATCTACTCGCATACGGATTCTCACTAGAAGTGTCATATATAGAAGAGTAAGTTCTTTTAGGCTTAGGAATAGGATCATAAATTACATGTTCCTTACTTTGGTATACTGGTTCTGGAGGTAGAGGTTGGGTTGGATAGAAGGGTTCATGCTTATTTTGTTGTTGTCTTTGGTAAATCGGGTCTATTTTGGTAATCATGTTAAAGCTTGGGGTTTGTCCGTAGATACCTCTTCTATTATATTCTATAAGAGAGTTCTGTCTGCGTAACAAGGGGGTAACTTTAGGTTCGGTTTCTATTTCACACATAGAATTCTGTCTTCTAAGGCTTTTTAAAGTTGGTTTGGCTTCATAATCTCTAACTGTACAAATGGAGCCGTTCCTATCATCACAGAATGAACTTTGCCTTTTAAGAATCGGTTTTAGTAAAGGCTTTTCACACGACGAGTTACTACGTTGTAACATTTGATTTCTTATCTGCGTGTTTCTCATATGAATAGAGAAGTCGCTTAAATCGGATTTTTCTCGTCTCAACATCGGTATTTGACCATGTCTCTGTTGCAAGTCACTTTCGCACAATGACTTTTGTCGAGACACTTTTTTATTTTTCGAGCGGAAAAGATCGAGGACGGCATTTTTAATGAACGAAGGTTTTTTAGACAATTTCTTTTTAGTTTTTGGTGAGAATGTTTCGTCGGGCTCCGCGCTGGAGTTCATGGCATCGGATGAGCTGCGGAAACCCACAACCAGACCCACTTAGTTACTCATGATGAATACACGGACGTCTCGGATTTACCAACCTTCAATTAATATTGAATATTGAGAAATCTGACAGTCCTGATCGGAAAATGAAATTTTAATAAATATGAATTTTGATATTATATGAACTGCATATTGAAATAAATGCCATAAAGGGGATGCATAAACTTGTAGATAATTGGCAAGGTTAAAATATAGGTTTCGGGAAATTACAAAGTGACAACTTAATTCAATATGCTTTCGTTTAACAAGTTGCACTAAAATGCAGACACGCACTGCTTAATTCAAAATCAACCATTCTAACATACTACATGTTATAATACGCCCCGACAGAGAATATATGATACAAATATATATTATTTATATTGTATAACCACATACAATACCATACTATAGACGCCCAAGACGTGTTAGTCGTTTGTGAAGCGATCGGTGTTTGCATGTTAGAGCAAATTGTACAAGGAATAATTCTAAATATCACTTGGACATGCAATTTGAGGGACTTATATGTGTGCGTTTGTGAAGCGTGTTACCTCAAGTTGTGCATGTGTTGCGGCTTTCTATACAGTTCGAATGCGGATCCTCTTTGCTCACGGCTGCCGGCTAAATCTGTATGAGAAATCGCTATTCAATGCTTTGAAGATATGTTTGTTGTTAAAATTTGGAAGTTGGAAGTCCGGCAAAACAAGATGCACTTTTAAGATGTTTTTAATAACTAATAACGTAACAATTTAGGTGAGTAGGTAGAAACTACTATATTTTAGTACTTTTTGTTTACTTATTGTGTAAAATTCATATGAATTAGTTGGAATAATGAAAAACGCTTCGTAAAATGTTTACGATTGGGGTTTTGTTATATGCTAAGTGCTAGAAAACTGTCGTCATCTAGAGGATAATGCAATAATATTAATAATAAGTATGTTTAATAATAATTATACACAACTGAAGGGTTAAAAGGAAGAAGTTTAATAATTTAAGGGTTCTATCGTTTTTAGTATAAAAACAGACAAAGTTATAGTATACATAGAAGTGACATATATTGATTTATAAATTTGTAACAAAATATTAAAATTATGATCTATAGTAACTTACCAATAAGGTGCGGGTTGTGGGGCAAATTGATGGCTCGATGGTGGGACGGCGGTCCTGAGTATGGTGGAGATTGGGGCTGGTGACCCATTTGACCACTGTACATACCCTACAATAGAAAACGTAGATTCAATATCGTATTTCGAATTATTATTATAATATTATTATAATTTCTCAAAAAGTATGATAATTTAATATCATTCACATGGAACTACATAGTTTATTTAGTGTAATTTAATCATTATTTATGAATAAAAAAAGTTAAAACAAAAACATGAATATCAAAGACCAACAATATATTTAATTCATTACAAAATACACCTTAAATCAAATTAATAAAGATGATATTATAACAAGAAAGTAATAAGCTATCGCTTCGTCCGTTGTAAAATTTTGGTCTTGGCTCGAAAGCGATAAGGCCGCCAGTTGCCCTTTAAATTTAATTATGTCAAGATTTCTGTATGCAACGAAGTTTTAATAAATAAACAATCTTGCTCAGTCATGTCTGAAATAATTAAGATAATTTAAAAAATCCGGTTAAAATAACTTGCCTGTTGATAATGCGGATGCGGAGGCTGATGCGCGGGTTGGGAGTGTGAGTGTGAATGAGAGTAGTGAGGGGGCGGGCCCATGGGACCCGGTGGACGGGGCATCATATTGCCCATTTGGCTTGGCTCCATGTTCTAACAATATTATTAAAATAAAATAATAAATACATTCACAAGAGTAGGTCTAAGTAAATTTTAATCGTTTTTCAGTTAACCAACATAAGGCTCGTATTCTAGAATTTCGATTAAAAGAAAACCCTTGCATTAAATGCATTAAAGCTATGTCTTATTATAAACTTATAATTATTTTACATAATATTAATTCATCTTTTAGTCGATATCAAGTCCGGGGAAATAAATACAGATAGTACAACTTTTTCTACAGCTGTGATACTTTTTGACATTCAACACCTTTTGTCTTCAGTCACCGTGACCACGCACGCTGTAAAGCACGCGAAACGTCGGGAAAAATTTAAAATTATGTCAAATAATTGTAAATTTATAATAATACATAACTTTAATCCGGTAAAAGCGTTTATCTTTAAATGTGTAAAGGTTATGTTAATCAAAGACAATACTAAAAGACAATAGTATTATTTTATTAACATTACTCGACAACATCAATTAAAGCTAAATCTAGTTTCAAGAACTGTCAAAATATTTTTTCGGTATGAAGTTTGATATTTGACGCGCTGTCATAGACGCAATTGATACTTGTGATACGAATTAGAATATGGCATCAGTCTAGTCAAATCATATCTTAAGTCACATTCTGCACTTTGTTAAAAATGTTAATTAAAAAGTATTTTAACTAAGCTATCACAGTAGTATATACATACCCCATTCCTAGGCGGGTGATTGTCGGGCGGGCGGTAATGTTTGGGTTTCGGCGGCGGAACTGGCTTATACGGCGGCGCACGCGCATAGTCAGCTTGGGATACAGAGTTTGTTCTTGCGCTGGTAAAGTGCAAATAACTAACTTAGTCCAAAAATAAACCACACTATTAAAGTTCACCAGAGTAAATTATTTGCGAGTTAGTCATTTTTAAACATGAGACAAATGTTTAGATATTCGTAAAAATTTGTCCCATTGTAGGAATAATACAATATTGACAACACAAAGAATATGACAAAAGATTTAAAAAATTATAAAATTTATGTAAATGATCTTACTAAATAACAAAGAATTAAAAGTAAAAAATACTAAGAATTTTGGAACAGAAAGTGTACTTGTACTTGCTACGAAGCTTACACCTTATAAAGCACTATGGTTAATTTTTTTAATAGCATAGCAAATCCCGTACGCTAGGGACGCCCAAAAAGGGCAGTGGTCGCAACCCATGGACTCTCAGTTTAGTGGGTGCGTTGCCGGCCTTTGAGGAAGTTACAATGCTAATTAAAATAATCATAAAGTTATCTATTGATGAGTTATTGACTAGGGAATATGTACATTAGATGTGAACTGTATTTACATAAACGCATGAAATTATTCGGTAATTTTTTAATTACTAGTGATGCGTAGTTTTTAAAGGGTTTAAGAGAAATCGTAACTCATTACTTTTAATCCTTTGAATTTTACTGACTCTTTTCTCCACATAAAACGTATTCGTACGTATTTTATCAGAAAACAATGTTTATTGACATCCTAATTTACCACAGACTTAAATTTTGGAAACTCGCAAAAGCTGGAGAAGGTACCCGCAAAGGGGTTCCGATTGAAGGAACTTAGGATATCCAGTAAGTAACAATACAAAAAAAATGTACATATATAAAAAATTACAACTATATATTGTTAACCTTTGTAAAGATTGGAAATAAACGGGGCTTTATTATTATTATAGCAGAAGAGCCGGACCCGGAAACGCCAAGCCCACCAGATAGCTAAGTTAATAGAGTTCCTTTTCTAGAAAACAGAAGAATAGACACTCCCTGTTTAGATTCTCGGCCACGGACCCATCGCGTGGATATCTTGATAAAAAACCAGCAGAAGTCAAAAGTAGAGGAGAAAACAAAATACAAAGTCAATAAAAACGTATTAAAATATGAAGAGACTGTTTGTCGCTTCAAATTTTAACAATTTTAGTAAAATTAACAATTCATTTTAAATGTTATGTTTTTTAATACTTATATATCTAAGGATGTATAATGGTAAGTTAATTAAATGTTAAAAGCAAGCATTACCTGTACTTGTTATGATCGTTAGTGGTGACGTTAGGCAGTGACGGGCCGCGTGCGTGAGTAGCAGTGTGAACCCCGTTCGGCAACGCACGCCGATACTCGCTCGTGCCATTCGGACCGTTTGGACCATTCGGAGCCCTACTGCGGGTTCCCATGTTTATATTAAATAAATGACCCAAGGCAAATTAAGAGAGCCTTAGGTGGCCTCAGATATGTTTTCTTGATAATCTCTTAATGGCAAATAAACAGCCTTCAGTTGTTTTTTTATATAAAAACCAATAAAAATGTTGCCAATAACAACTTTTTAAAACACTTGATTTTATTCATAAATTGTTATTCTCTTGGTAAATGAAAAGTATAAGTAGATTGCTGAGTCACTATTTTCTTAACGCAATTCATGTACATATTTGACAAGATTTGTAGGTTATGTACCAGAAAAGTTGTATATTAATTGTATATTAGGCCATAAACAACTCTTACGTGCCCAATGGTTTAGTAGAATTAAATGATTCTAATTTACTATTGTGCAACAAGTTTAATTATGAAATGACGAGATTTGATGTCAAATAGAAGAGACTAGCTGCCCACGACACAGGAAATCCTAGTGTGGGGGCTTTATTTTTAACTAAATATTCTTTTTTTATGTCCAAAACTTTTACCTTTGTTAAATATGAAACGAAAAATACATAGTTAGAGTCGGCATGATTATTTACATCTTATCACAATTTGTTAATTTTGAATTATACTATAAATCAGTTAACCCAAGCGCAGTAAATGTAAATGAAAATGTAATGATTGTTCTTTGAGATTAAGATTACGAGACTTTGTAATAATCTAATTTATTTTAATATATTTTATGTTTGGTAATATAGTCTATGCGGACAGAGAACCCACGTGACTATTATAGGCGTTAATATAATTTTTATTTGCTGCGTCATTTAATTTATTCACTTTTTTTCCAACACACAAATATACAGTATTTACAATATTTTTGACCTACATATAGTAATTATATAAATAAGTAGAAAATTAAAACAAATTTAAAAAGTTTGATCCTTGTGGCGGTATACCTTTAATGCCGGCAACATTTCCTTGCTGTATTGTGATACTTATTCATTGAGCGAGGAAAGTACCAGCTCTGGGGTGATCGGTATCTACCAGGCGCAAACCTTTTAATCTTTAATATAGCTTATTAAAGGGAACAAAATTATATTAATTATCAACATTAGTATCGAACTATAATGACGTATCAGTGTTGTCAACAACAAAAAAGGGGATTTAACACTGCAGCGAGGTCAGATCCTATGACAGTTCTCTTTCCGCACAGACTATTACGTTTCTGATTTATGTAAAACCCAACCACCTATTTACATTTCTTTACCTGTACGTGTTATCTGGTGGTCGGTAGTCAAGAGGATTATGCTCCAACGAGTTGGAGTTGCGTTGCGGACTTTGTGTCAGGCTGTTTGGGTTAGAAGGCGGTTCCATTTTGCTGCAAAATTCAAAACTAATTTTCATATTTAAATTCTGTTTTTTTTTAAATCATAGTGCGACATAAATTTCAATTAAATTGTCAATTTGAGGGTTAAAATAAAATAATGTACGACAAGAGTTGCACGGAAACAAATCACGCTCGCTCCGTCAGAGTAGAAGGTGACATAGTTGGCCGATACGTTATATTAGCAAAGATATAAGTAAATACTTACATAGAGGGAGCCACTTTTAAGTCGTCAGGCGCGTTAGGGGGTAAACGCGAGCCCATACTGGTATTGTGTTGGTTGTTACTATTGTATTCATATGTGCCGTCGTATGATGTTTGCTGGAAGCAATAATCATATGTTTCAATGGATAAACCAATACGAAAACCAAAATATATTTCACATTAAGATCTACTTTGAATGTTTCAATTACGTATCTGTACATATACGTATGTGATAAATGAAAAATATTCTCAGTAAATATATAAAATTCTCTGTTCGAAATAAGTGAGAATTAATGTAATGAATCATCAATTTATTTAATAAACTTCCTAATACCTTAAACTGTTTAAGATTTTATATAATTGTTAAACAATAATTTCGCCAAACTAAGCGCTAAAGAGTTACTGCTATATATATATAGCTCACTACTAAAACAATACAACATTATGTACCTAGAAGTAAATTTAAATTTTGTTGTTCTAAATTTATTGCAGTTCTAAATTTGAACTGTGTTCTTCTAAATTTATAGCAAACCTAAATTCAAATTTAACATTGATGTACATGGAAATTATTGTGGTCTTAAACGCAATTTTTTATTAATTACCTGTTGTCGATGTCTATCAAGTGAACCTTGTGTGGGCTGTATCACCATACTCGTCGGCCGCGCTGAGTACGTGGCGGTTTCATCGCCGCTGCTCTCCTTCGGCGGACCGAAAAGTCGCTCTTGCGCACTTGGTCGGCTCTTAAATTCAAAATACGATTTTACATAAGAATGCTTTTTTAAGTCAAACATTTCAAAATACTATATATATATAAGACTATATATTTAGGAACTAAGATGCATTGACGAATAATGGTTAGCTAACAATACTTTATACATACTGTATTTACGCGAGTATTAAACATTTAAATAATCCTATAACTAAATCTCATAGAAACGAATTTATTAAATTACCTTAATCCATTATAAATTATTTAATTAGTATATAAATTACATTTTTTTAAATAAAATTTTACACCGTTTTCGTCACTTAACTACAAAGTATGCCTTTATGTACTTAACTTTATCAAAGCACTTAGATTTAAAACCCGCATTGGATTTCCTGAAGATACATCAAAATTGACAACCACTTTTTATAAAAAATACAACAATTAACACAATACGACTAAGAATAAGTATTACTTACAGTGGGATTATGTCTTAGTGAATGCGGTGGGCGACCGGGCGGCGGAGCAGGTAGCAAAACTCCACCCGCTGGACGCGTCACTTGCGACTGATTGGTCGTACGAGGTGGCAATTCGGGTACTGGAATACAAGCAAAAATGTTGACGAGAGGGGGAAGGTTGGACATGAAAGTGGTACTTTTATTACGGCTATTCTATCAGTATACCAATGAACTCAAAAATCACCTTGCCCTGTCCAAAGACGCGTAATTTATCAATTGCATCGCTCATTGAATGTACAAGTGAATTGGATAATTGGTATTAACGACTCAATATGTTAGCGATTTCTATAGCTGATGTAAAATACATTACTAAGACAGAAGCAATTTAAAATTTTAAAGGTTAATGCTCTAAGAAAATGAGTAGAAGAAACTAAAAAAATTAAGACAAAATATAGAACTGCTTCTTTTTAACGCAATTTGAATAAGGACAACAAAGGATCTTGGACAAAACAATATTCATAAAAAAAAGAGTGGATTTTTTTTATTTAAAAATAAATCTATGAAATACACAATTGAATCCGTCCTTATCAGAACCTAAATAAAAAAATATTTAATAGATGCTGAGAGCTAGCAATAAAGGGCAGTAGGTATAATAAAAGCTTATAATATTACCAGTTCCATACAACGGCGAATGTGGCGGCGACTGTGACATCGGATTACATTGATATGGCGGTGCTTCGTTGTTGGTCGGCATGTGAGTATGATTGACGCCGTTCGATTGACCATTTGTGTTTGACGAAAATCCATATTTGCTATCGTAGCCACTTTGCTAGAAACACAATTTATTTTTTATTATTTTTAATCAAGCTTAAAACTCAGTTTGATTATGTTTATGCTGCAATAAATTTGAGAAACTGTGTAACGGGTTGAAGCTTAGAAAGTTCCTTTGATACCAGAAGGCAGGTAATAAGTGCGTAACAATTGTCGTCGATTATAATCCCATAACAGGTAGTGGAGGGTAGAACCCGGATTTGAATTTATTATAACTTCTTTGGATATTTTTTGAGCACATACAATGATAAACTTACGAATAATGAATGAGCAGCGAATCTTACCGTATAAGGCGGAGGGACTGCGTCCACCATATGGCTTATGTCTTCATCACGATCCATGTTGTCCTGTGTCGTTGCTATGGAAGGATCAGATGACGACTTGACAAGCCTTGGCGCTGGTGGACTCACTTCCAAATCGCTTTCGGGACTAGACGCATACGACAGCCTGTTCTCCGTACTCGAGGACATTGAGAACAAGAAGTCATCAGATAACGGTTCTGGTCGCTGTGGCGCCATTTTGATATCCGCCATTTCGTGTCGCATCGAGGGTGGGTTATGGAATGGGGTGAGACAAGACAAATGAATGATTGTTCAAAAGGTAAGATACTAAATTCTTAGCTTCTGTGAATGATTAATGCGATTTCACACTAAAAATCAACATGCAAAATTATGTTAGGTTCTTTGGAATATTTCTCTTAATTAGTTTGGATGTTGATTTTTTCATCAAACGTGGTATATAACACTGGTGTTGGGTATATTACATGTCTAACTAAAAATAACACTTAAATCATACGGGGGATTTATAAATAGCAACAAAATATATATTTGGTAAATAAAAAAAATATATCACAAAGGTAAAAGTAATGCAAGGCATATCTACAACGATTAGGTTATACATGTTATAGCGTATAAAGTATAAAGCACAATAAAAAGCGGAGATAATATATTCAAATATTTACAAGCAAATCCAGAAAAGCTTTAGTGGTAACTTCACACAAGCGTCCCTAAAACCTCTACACATACCCCAAGTTCTGTTCTGATATCGGTTTAACATCTCTCTCTACTTCGATCTTATCCAGATTGTCTACGTCATCTAACTTTAATGTCGGCAATGACAGGTTTTTAGATTTATTTAGAGACCGCTGAGATATTGAGGGAAGGGTCTTCGCTTCACTCACTCTGGTATTCATGAACGGTTTCTGATAGCATTTACAATTCGGTATTCTACAGATCTGCCGTACGGGCTTATCGAGAATTGGTTTAGGCAATTCCTTTTGCAAACGCGCCTTCCATTCTGGTACCTCATTGGGTTTTTCTTTTTGGAAAAATACTGAGGCTGGTCTAAACTGATCCGACAGCGGAAGGACTGAATTGGGTCTCTGCGGCCTATTGATGGGTAATTTCGAAGTTTCCAGAACACTATAAGGCCTGAGGTTCTGAGCCTTGAAGGTCTGTTCAGGACTTAGGGTAGAGTTTTGCAAGCGTCTTTGCCGATGTCTTTCATCATAAGGGTAGCTGAATGTATGTCTATTTCTATTCGGGTTAGTTACACTGTACATGTTGTTAGGCATGCTTGGTGTTAATGTTTCCGAGTAGTAGTATGGAACTACATGATTTCTGTTAGCGTCATACAATTCGTGACGTTTGTTAGTCTCTGGTGAGAAAATGTTTGGTGAGCGGATGGGCTCGGGCGATTGGGGATAGTGTTTGACAGGGTATGAAATAGGGTAAAAGGCTGGGTAAGGGGAAGGGGGAATGGGGAAGTAAATGTCCGACACCATTTCAACGTGCTACACGAGACAGACAGAACAGAAAGAATTAGGTTAATAGCGCCGATGTATGATTGAAAAGACTGGGAATATAGTTAGAATATTAAAATCCAAATCTTTTCAATGTGTTATAAAGTAATTTGAGCACATACAATTTACCAAATGCACCCAACATCTTAAAGCGACCATCTCGAAGTAACTTTCTGTTGATACATAAATGCTATATATTTTTAAACATATACACATACAATGCAGACCACAATATAGATTGACTCTTACCACCAGTTTACCTGTACCGCTCATTTATATAAAATATTAATTAGTTCTCCTTCTAGATAAATGAAATATAGAACAATTTCTATTTATAACACATACCTTGGTCTCCGAGACCCATAATTGCTGTTGCTGGGTCCTTTGAACCAGGTCACACAATTTGTTGTACCAAGTGTTAAGGTTCGCTTCGCTTAGGGTCACGGTGTGAGTGAAGACATGACCCCAAACCCGCTCCATGTGTTGGCATTGTTCTAGTAGCTTCTTTGAGGATTTATGGGCTGACCTAAAATTTTAAAAATAAAAACATTTGGACGAATACATGAGTATATAGTTACTACTAATTAATAAACTACACACAAAACACAAAAAATAAACTTACTTAGGCAATCCCGATCTCAGTGTTTTGATGATATGTTTATTATCCGCCTTAAGGAAGATGACTATGGGATAAAACTGCGCATAGTTCAATCTGTCAACTGCGTTTGGCGTTATATCCAGCAGTGCGTGCTTTCCACGCTCCATTATAGATCGGATGCTGGATAACCGGATAATTCCGGACGACTTTGTCTTATTGTCTTCTAAAGTGCTATCCATTTCTAGGAATAGAAATAGGGACTTTTAATTAAATGAATATCAATATTAATGATAGTTAAATAATCGACTATCAACTCTGAAGTTTTTTTTTTTTTTAAGTTGTGGGATCCCCCGGGCTGTTAGCAGATAAGAAATTTCTGATGTTAAAAAAAATCGAATAATTTCACGTTAATGCAACGAAACGTTGTTGCTAACATAAAAACACATGTCAAATTAACAATGTACACTTATAAACTCCGTTTCAATTCAAAAAGCTTAACATCTTATTTTCATACAAATAAATCAATTTTAAATATTAAATCATATACTTACTCGGCGATGCGAATTTATCAGGATTCTCGGTAAGCAATCTTTCTCTTGCGATATCAGCGGCCGCGCCCAAAATAATCACGGGTCTGACAAACCCTGGCTGCTTCAATACAACCCTTTCATATGCGGGGAATTTACTTATACTATCTGAGAGAACTACTTCGTCCCAGTGTTCCTGTAATATAAGTAATATTTGTATGGGCTTTAGAACCCCGGCTGTGCACAAATAGATATTCTGTCTATGTGTGCGTTTAATAATCGCTCGTAAGGTAAAGGAAAACATCGTGAGGAAACCGGCATGCCTTAGTCCCAAAAAGTCTACGCCTTTTGACACAGAAAGCTGATCTCCATTTTACCTATATCACGAAACACACACAGAAATTTGAGGCCAAAACCAAGGTTTTTGTATGTTTTAAGTCCGGACATTACCTATTATAAACTTAAAAATAAAAGTTGTGGGAGTTGAAGAAGTGAAACTGGTTCTAGCAAAAAGATTTAATTTAAGTATAACAGAAAATATATATTTCTGTTATTTATGTACATTATGTATTTCATTTATATTTATATATTTGATTATTGATGGCAATAGCCAATATGGCCGATGGCGACTTTTAAGTAAATGTTTGTTTTATATTGGATTAAGTTAGTAGATAATATTCATACCTTCCCAAGACTCTTGCTCCGACGATGCGTAGATCTTCTCCTCCTGAAAAAGTTATGTTTCCCATCGTTGCCCGACATCTCTTTCTTCGTGGCGTTGAACTGAGCCGTTGCGAGCTCTTCAGCGCGCGCTTTGTTAGGAATCGTGCCTTTTTGGACCTCTTGATTATTACGACCTGAGAAGGCATACATGTTTACCTACTACACATTTAAACAAATTATTGTAAAATTATATCAATAACCCGCATTTTTTTTTCAACAAAATTTTATAACAAAAAGTACTAAGAACACTGATTTTGTTTAAAATTTTATCCATGTATTACGTTTATAAGATTTAATTAAAATGTGTTTAATAATCAAAATAGTCCTTTTTAATCTAATTATGTATGCTATCAATCAACTAGCTGTCTCACAGACAACACAAAACAAATTTACAAATCCAGCACTAGGAATAATAATTAATTCATTATTATAACAAATTAATATCATTAAGATAATTCTTAAGTTATGGTCAGAATAAAACAGTTACATATAAAAAAAATATATACCTATCCGATAAACCTGCCACGCTCCTACAGTGCCATTGTGCAGCGTGTCCACAACGTGGAAGACGTCTCCACACCGGAACGACATCTCGCCATCAGTTGGTTCCGTGTAGTGGAAATGGGTCTTTATGTGGAATGAGTCGCCAGCTAAAAGAAATATCTTTGTCATCAGTTTATATAAGCCGTAATAAGCCTAGTGGCTACTGCTTACGGCAAGTACGGAAGTCGTTTAAAGCCGAGCTATACTGATTTTGGTTATTTTTTACAGATCTGTACATTCGTTTGGCGACAATCCCACCTGCCTTGCGATTCTGTAACTCACTTTCGAACTCACACAGCGGTTTTCGCAGAGTGAGTTACAGAATCGCTGATGTTTAGTGAGATGTGGCCTATTGGAGTGCACAGCCAGGAGCTCCTTATTTAACCGCCACAAGAATGAGAAAATCTGATTTCCTATCTGTTTTGAATTGATTGCCAGGTTGACAAGTAATCATATATCTCTTAACGTTAGGGCGTTTGTAAGGAACGTTTTTGTTCGACCGTTATTTCTCCAACTATCCAAATTCGACCACGAAAATTATACACAACATAGTATGTTATAGTATAGCCTATTATACTTTCAAATAACGTGGCTTTCTATTGGTAAAATAGTATTTAAAATCGGTTCAGTAGATCCAGAGATCACCCCTACAACCGCAAGATCTTTTTTATAATATACGTATATAAGTGATATTCAAATAAATCACTCACGCATTTGTCCACTAACAACAGAGTTGTAATCTTCAGGCGAATGCTGCACTATGAGATCAATTCGGTCCTGTAGACTCAGCAGAAATAGGACCGCTTCTTCGCGGGTCACACCCTTCATTTCCATGTCATTCACCTGTTTTGATATATTTAAACAAAATTAGCTTTTATTGCGTATGTAAAAAGTATTTTGTTTATTTGTTTATTTGCTTAATGGTATTCCTACAGCTACTTACAAGTACTATATAATATTCAAAAAATTACACTATACACAAGAGCCAATAATGGAATACACATTTAAACATACACAAAACACAGTTACACCTATACAAATACATTTTAAACTACAATCTAGTCTTGAGTGCTGTAAAAATTTATTGACGGATTAGATTTAGTTGGATAGAAGTCTGAAAGTTTCCTAGCATTGAATTTTATTACTAATATTTGAATTTTTGTAACTTAGATATGGACGGCAAACATATTTCTTAGATCATCTTTTAAGGGAAATAACAAGTAAACAAAGACTTAATTATATGTGTAAGTCATATGAGGAATGTTAAAAGCGCTTTTAGCTTGCAAATTTTAATAATAATAATAGTCTACACTAAAGTGGCGCTGAAGGGACTACGTATTAACTGATGTTAAAGAAAATTAGAAGATTTGTCGTTATACAGAAAGGATGTATCGAAGTTTTCCTATTAAACTACCAAGCCAACCAAAGTCTCAAATTTCGACGTTTTAAGGAGATTGACGTAAAAGCATGCCCTGCGTACAATGTAAACATTAAATTATATTTATTAAATACTAGCGAACTTTATTACGCCCTTCCTTTTTAGTAGGAATGGGATGATATGAAATATGTTGCTACCCCCCAATAGAGATTGTTCGATTTTTTATCGATCGATCAATAATTTTTAAACTTTTTCTCAACCGTCCTCCAGGTTCAAATCAAATTGATCCAGCCGTCTTCGAGATTTACGAATACGATTTTAATATGTTATTGGTATTATACCAATAACATATTTTGCGATTCATTTTGATTTATAAAGATTACCTTGAGTATCTTATCAGCGGGCTGCAGGCCTTGCAAGGCGGCAGGACTGGCGGGCTGCACTCCTGACACAAACACGCCAGACCTATTCCCGCCACAAAGACGAAGACCCACTGACCCTTCCTTCTGGAAGCTTATTAGTCTCGGCTCAGTCCTAAACAAAACAAAGCTTTAGACATTTTTGACGGACTTTCTCAATTGTTGTACTATTTATTAATAGAAGACACATTTTTGCGTCGTTATATTTATTAAGGAAACTAGAATTCCTGCCGAAACGGTTTCATTTACCGCTCTACAGGTTATCGGATATATGTTAATTAATAAGCCTTCATAGGATAATTATACCACTTTAGCCTGGATACCCACTATACCGCCATTCACGGTTCATTCACGGTCTGATCTCGGACTGGTAATGTATTATTAAATTCAAGATAGGTAAAAATTTATACTATCCGTAACAGTATAAAAAAAATGGTGCGTGTACTTATGTACGCGCGTAAGAAGTTATACTTCTTTGGCTTTCTTTTTTTTTTTAAGTATTAAATAATTAATAATCAATATTAAGCGTTAATAATTTAACAATATTTAATATTTAGTATATTATTCAATTATTAATTAATATTAATAATAATTATTATTATATTATATTATTAATTCAATTTAATAACTAGGTATGTTTCATAACCTTTTAACTAAATTAATAATAAAGTATAAATAGGTCATTGCTAAATTTCTTTGAAAAAATAATTAAAACTGCTTTATTTGTTTAAAAGGTACTACAAGTAGATTGTCTTATTCCCATCTCGCGCACGCTCGGCGCCCATAGTGAATTTTGTGTCACGGTGCGCGCGCATCGTAAAATTTCACTCTCATAAATTTTTCATAACGCGCCTAAAGAAGTATAACTTCAAAAATAAATTAAAAAAGTCAAGATCCGGTCGAATCCAAATTATATACTAAGAATATTTCAACAGACCGAGATCGGACCGGAGACGAACTGTGAATGTGAATCAAGCCTTAAGGCCCTATCCCAGCACGAATTGCTGTGTTAGTGTCGCGGGGTGGACTGCGGTGCGCAGTGGAGAGGCGCGTCGCGGCGGCCCGTAATAACAATTAGTTATGTAAAACATTAAATTAATGTAATTTTATCATTTTTTTTTTCTGAAATGGATTACTTGGCTTGCGATTAAATATATCGTGTAAATTTCAAAATTATCTTCTATATACATTTTCGTCATAAAATGAATTGAAAGTGTTAAAAATTGGCTATGTTTGGATTTTTTTCTATCGAGCGAAGTTATTTAAATCGTGTATCGATCTTTCAAAATGGATACATAAACTACTCAACTCCACCATGTATTTTTTCCATTCGCCCTACTTTAAGAAACGATGACGAAAAATGGAAAGAAACAATGTACTTTTTTGGAGTTTATAGGTCCTTAAAGCAATTGCCGTCAAGTTGACCAAGCCATGCAATATAAGCAAAAGTATTAAAACAATTTTGCTTATATTGGTCATGGTTTGTTTAAGTATTTCTTGTTAAATTAACTTACTGCGGTTTATTCCTTTGATTAGTCATGCCATCTTCTTCGTAGAGCTGTCTTCGACTGCTGTAGTAATCTGTTGAAGAGAACAAATTAACAACATTATTAAGTATTGTTTAATAGCTTTTGTTTTAATAAAACCCGTTTTCTAAAATCAAAGTAATAATAAAAATAAATGATAGTTAAAATAAACTAAAAAACACGCTTTTAAAGCACATCAAACTAAAAAGTGAAAAATAATTCCTAATTTAGGTTGAAAATTGTAATGAACAAAAAATACTGGTATTATTGTGAAAAAGCGTGGGTTGCTCGATAGACGAAAAATATGGCACAGAGAATACATACATACATACAGGTGAAGCTAATATAAAGCGTGTAAAAATAAGAAAACCAAACGTTCCTCTATCAGCAAGACACAGTATAATAGGAGCATTTACATTTTCGTGGGACGAAACAACTAAATTGAGGAGCACTGAAAATGAGTTCTGGCCCAGCAAATGTTTACCTCACATACATTTATATGTCTTTTATGTTATTCGTTTACATATTTTTTTATCGAAAACTGTTAAAGTAATTAAATGAAGCGCGCATGGACAAGAACCGATGGATCCGCAGGCTCCATGAATGGAGACCTCGACAGAACGAAGACGCGCTGACACCGAGAGTCCAACTAGTCGGTCTGACGACATGGTCAAGGAGGTTGGCTCCCGATGGATGTGGATGCAGAGAGGCCAGTGAAGGGTGGAAGAAAAAGGGAGGAGGCCTACGACCAGAAATGGACTAAATAAAGAGGCTGATGATGATGATGAATTGAATTTAGTGATAAGATTAAAAGGAAATGTTATGTGATGTGGCTGAATTTTTTTCTTCTTGTGTAAGTATGTTTATTATAATTATGTGATGTAGTTGGACATGCATTCATTTAATGTGAGTTCCTAACTTCGAATCCTGAGTGTATTTATATAACACGGTAAGTAGTTCATTGTAGATAAGATACGCTTTTGAAGTGATAAAATATATTAAAAATTTTAAATTATATTTATTTAAAATATAATATTATTAATTAAAATTACTAAGGATTTTTCGGATTTGGTTTAGTACGTGATAGAGGATATTTTTAGAATTTAACAGATATATTTTTACCATCATTCCTAGGAGGTGGTGGTCTCGGTGGCTGATCGTCCAATGACATTTGGCCTCGGCGATTGTCTGACCCTCGGACTGGAGCCGCTACGTACAAGTTCTGCCCGCTGCTTGAGTACGGAGATGAAAGAGATTCCCCACTGTTGTTCGGGTATGCGTTGTGTGGTGTCGCTTCTGTGTTAATTTTTTTAACATATATTATTTTAATTATAAATTAATTGAACATTTGTTAACTGCCAAAAAAAAAGATACTTTAGAATTCGACTCTTGATTACTTGTATGTTACTTTAGCGATTTGTGGAGTCTAGATATAATTTATGATCAGCCTTATTATAAAACAATACAGTAAAGGAAGCTTGTTACCATGGTAACGACGTTATGAGAATGATATTAACAAGGTAATAAATATCGTACGTACTATCCATATTTTTATAACACAGCCGTATGTATGACACGACAACGAAAATGAAATGATAATGATATGGATGTCGCCATTTAACTATGTTTAATGGCGACATCCATATTTTATTTATTTTTATTTTATTTTTTATTTATTTATAAAAACACTCCTGCCCTAACAGGCGCCCCTAAATTGACAAGAGTGCACAATAAGTGAAAAAAAATTACAGACGCAACAAAAGAAGATATTTTCACTCACCTAAACTACTATAGTTGTTATGATAATTTCCATTAGTAACAGTCTCCTCTCTTATAAGTTCCCTTGTGATGACCAAATTAAGTCGATCTTTGCAGGAATCTATTAATTTCTTTGCTTCTTTCAGTGTCATGGCGTCTGTTACTGGTGTGTTATTAATTCGAGAGATCACATCACCCTCGCAGAGGCCCTGCCCCGCCTGGTTCATTTGTTCACGAGCGCGCATCGTCAACTCTTTGACATATATTTTGCACCCAAGCACTACTCCAAAGTCTGAAAACAAAAGGCTAGATCAACTATGTCTATTAAGATACAAAAATGATAACGAAACAAATACGCCTAAGATTTTTGTATCAAGTTTTTTTATCATAACTTATTCTATTTTATTAATTACGTTATGTGAGCAGACGAGACTTGTCTGTAGGACGTGAGAAATATTTAAGTTATAGAACATCTTACCCTCCCCTTAAGCTTATAATTAAAAATCTTAATAAAGCCCTAAGTCTATTGTAGAATTCCTTTTATCAAAAAAGGAAATTTGGGACTTAACGCCAGACTTCGTCTAGATTAATTTATGTTTACATTGGATCGTAAATTTCAAGGAACATGAAGATATTTTTGAAAAATATTTGTATACACAAGTAATATTTTTAGATATACTAGCAGACCGGCCAAGCGTTGTTGTGGCTAAGGTTTTTGTTGTATTACATAGTAGAAAACTATTCAAGGGAAACGGTAGGAGAACACCAGTCATGGGGACCACCATGATTTTTTGGTGGTTATGCCATTAAATTGTAGCTTATGTGAAACGTTGGTACTTCTAACACAGCGCCATCTGTTAGAATTGTGACTGTCAAATTATAAGCAAATATTTTGCAATAAAATAATATTGCGGTTATAAATTGAGATGAAAGCTATCCTATCTTTTAAGTTGTATCAAACTACAGACTATATAAACTATCGGTTCGGTAGTTTAGGAGTACATAGCGGACAAACAACGTGACACGTTATTTATATATATGTATTAAGATTATTTAACGAAACAGTTGCTATGTTAAAGCATATTCACACAATGATGTGATTGTTAAGATTACGTCAATAGTTTTACCGGTCAAAGAGTAGATATGTTGACTAATACTCGATGTTTCAAATATAACTATGTAATAATAAAATAACAATACTAGCCATATTTAACACACCTTTATATCGAATATGTTAAATCACACATAAGCGAGATATTTACGTCACACCAAGCAACTCTTTTATGCATACATTTTTAGAAATTTGTGTTTTCTTATTAAGTAATCAACACCTACATGCTTTTACTATAACTGGTAACGCGCTTCATGTAATTCGGAGGTATAACGTTGGATCCCCGATGAGACAATTATTATTTCGGAATTAAAGGCAAGACTGATTACATAATCAAAAACGCACATGGCTTTATTCGGTTGAAGTCACGAGACATTTCCTTTTAAAATTTATAAAAATAATAATAATTTCTTGCAAGAATATGGCACAAAAATGTGTAAGTTGGTACAGTCGTATGTTCGCATATTCTGCCACACACAATGGCACGCAAATTTGTCTTAAATGGAATTTTACATTACTAGTCATATGAATTGGTTTATTCTTACTTTATTTTTAGCGTACATATCATATCACACGTTATTAAATTTATATCAACTACAGTGTCTCACGCAAATAATCATTTATTGAATAATACATTTTTTCAAAAGTAATACACCAAATCGATTTTTAAGTCGGAAGATCTTTTAATTCATTTGGTAAATTATTGAAAACCTTAATTGGCATACAATTAAGGTGTTTTTCCTAAACAGTTCTAGATTGATTTTTGACACAGCTAATTTCTCCCCATGTCTACTTCTTACTTCGATTACTACATTCGACTTAAAAATATTTATATTTAAGTTTTGGTGAGAAAAACATTATCGAAGATTATACCGACCTTCCTTCTTCCCATTCCTCGTCAGAGCCAGCTTGATAGAGGTAGGTGCTGTTGGTGGCGGTGCGGGTGCACGTCTTCTCACTACAAGGGAAACTGTAGCCCCAGATTCCCGTAACACTTGCACTGCTCGCGCGTACTCCACATTCTCTAGGGGCACGCCATTGACTGATACTATCCGGTCATTAACCCTGAAAAAATTGAAGCACATAGTAATTCTCGAGTCGTAGATTTTCTATGAACAATAAATACGCTATAAAAATCAATACATATCGTATACAAAAACAGGAGCTAAGTGGTCTGCCACCCCAGCTATTTAGTTACCGGGACTTCAATAAATCTATTCTAATATAATAAAGAGGAATGATTTGTATGTAAGTATGTTTATAACGAATTGGCTCAAAAAGTACTGGACCGATTTTAAAAATTCTTTCACCATTTTTTTTCAAATGAATGCTACATTATCAATGAGTAAAATAGGCTATTTTTATTGCAAGAAAAGAATAAGGATCCCTACTAAAACTACAATAATGTTACCTAAGATATAAAAAAATGCAAAATATCTTTCATCGCATGCACTGCGAAAACTAATGATGATAGAACAAAAAATGTTGCACGATATTAAAGAACATATCAATATCTTAAAAAAATGTTGCGATAGCTTGTTCTACAATAAAACATATGTTTTTTTGTTATTCGTAACATAATATAGAGCGGCTGGCTATTTGCAATTTGATACATACAATTGGCCGAACGCCCTCCGTATAGTGTCTAATGGGTAACCTCTCGAGTTTGATGCCCAAGACGTCGTCTATATTAATAAACTAAAAGAAGGGAAGTGGATCCTTGGAACTCTTTAACAGGACAAGGGGCAGATTAACATTTTTTAAATTATATTTTCTGCAAGTAGGTTATCAGCCTCCTGTGCCTGACGCACGCCGTCTATTTTTTAAGGCAAGTCCATTGGTCACAGCCGGGGATCGAACCTATGACCTTAGGGATGAGAGTCGCATGCTGAAGCCACTAAGCCAACACTGCTCTTTGGATTAATACTGTTTATATTCCATTAAAAACGATGAGCAGGTATATTTTTTCTCTCACTAATAAGAACTGATTACCTAAGATGTGTTACGAGGTTGCGAAGTTCAATCTCCTTATGAAACCTATACAAAAAACAAATCGATGGTATTTTTACGTTATGCGTGGTTTTATGCACTTAACAGGCAAAATTATAAATAGATATTTACGTATGTCTAGCAAAACATCTCTTATGCATTTTCAGTTATATTTTTTTCGAATAAATTGTTGTGTGTACTAAGTGTGTGGGTGGATATTAAAACATTACTTACTGTAGTTTATCTTCCGCAGGTCCTCCTCGCAGAACATCAGACACTGCAATCGAAGGGTCCCCACTAGCGAAATGGGGGTTGTCTCTGCCCCCAGACACTGCGATACCGAATCCATAGCTCGGGACTCTGTTTAAACGCACTCTGTGAGTCTCCCAGCCGGAATTTCTTTCTGCCGTCTGAAAGGAACACGTGTAGTTGGTTATTCAGGATATTGGCACTAAGCTAATGTAAAATATATAAAAAAGAAAAAATATTACGTCAGTCCCTAAAGAGCCATACTAAGTATCTGCCTTTTCCGCTTAACATGCTTTTTTGCCTACTCAGTCCCTATTTAAACTGGATTTGCTGTACAATATAAAAAAAACATTGTCACATCGCAGTTTGTAGGATTTTCATTTCATGATATTGTTATGCAATAAAAATCATATTTTAGGTTTCGAGTGAAGTGACGTCTATATGTAATAAATACAAAGTTAACACTCCAAAAGGCACATGTTTAGAAGAGGAAATGTCAAAGATCATAATAAATTAAAGTTGCATTTTTTACAAGATTTAAGTGCGAGTGCACGTAGGAATTTCAACTCCGCATTCTTGCAACTTTTTGTAAGATTTATCACTAGCGAACAAATCTCTCGCAAACCCACGCGGTCAAGTTATAGACTTATATTACCTGAAACAACAATAACGCTCTTCTCTCCTTTGTAATGTGTTAAGTTAAGAGTATATTCTCGGTAAAACTAAATAATTAGCAAAGGCTATCATATTTAATATAAATAAAATATGTGACAATGACAATAGCATTTATTACTTTAATCATCAAAAACATTAATTTAATAGGAACGCAACATTAAAGAAAACAATGGTTGATACTTCTCAACAGAGGAACATAAAATAAAAATTATTAATTAAGTATTAGTGATAGATCTTACATATCCGATTACTGGAAAGCAATGATAAAAATTTATTCATAAGCTTAAGTAAGCTCATTATACTGTCAACCCTATTCACCTATGCGATAGTATTTCCACCTACATTTAAACTATAAATGCCATTAAATATCATTTATATATCATATTTATCGCGATATAAAATTAAACATTTCAGACGACAGTTTAACATATAATTGTTTACGAGCACTGGTATAGATAGTCCTTTATGTTATTTTAAGGTAAAATGACGAAAACGGTTTTTATTTTTGTCTGTACCGTCAATTAGAAAAGTCTCGACAAGCGGAATGAGGAGTATTAAATATTGATGTGGCGTCCGGAATGTACGCAAATTAGTTTTGAGGTCTTCAGCGAATTGAGACGATAAGCAACGCATTGTGTTGAATTACAAAGCAGTAACTGTTGATTCGATTATAATGCGTTTGCTTGATTCCGAGAAATATTGTCGTTATATGTAGTGCCATTGGTATAGCTTTTTATCAACTACAGAAAAAATGTCACACTGGTACAGAAATCTATGTGTTGACTATTGTGATTTGGGACACACTAGAGTTATAAAATGTAAATACGCATTAGAATAAACAATATATAACATTTACACATAAAATCGTAATAGATCTCTTAGTAATGTATTTTATTATCTATTTTACTTATGTAAATTTACAATTAAAATCGATAAGTATTTATCTAGATATAACTAAGAAAACCATACAATAAGCCTATTTAAGAAACGGATTAAGACCGGCCTTACAAAATGCATATTCTTTATTAACTTCATTTGTACACCTTGAAACTTTCACGTACTAATAGAATTGTATTAGATATAATATGGCCTTTGAAGGCGACTTCTCACGGTCAGGAGACTGACACACCCAGATGCATATTGCAATCAGCTTGAATCATAGCTTTTCGATGCATTACGTTAACTATGTTAAGCTAAAGATTTATTATGGGCTTTATCTAACTTCAAAGCATATTTTATTCGGATTTATGAATAAAACCACTATTTAAACAATTATAGCAAGAACTAACATGGAAGGAGGTTCATATCTGTGATCAATATTTTAATTTTCTCGTAACTTTACCATAATAAACTATTAGAAAAAGCTGTAAGTTATTAAGATGTGTATGTGTGTGTGTGGTATAAAATATTATTTTAGTATATATCGTGGAGACTCTATGTAGTTCATACAACTTTAATAACATAGTACTTGCATGCATAAGAGCACAGTTATTAAAAAGATTCCTTGTTTTTAATTATCTAGGGTTCGCATCAGACCGCAAAGTAACTACTTGCTTTGTTCAGAAATGCAATGATTTTAAGTACCTAGGATTTTAAAAATGGCAGTCATAAAAAATATACTCCATTTTAACGTATGTAGGAATGTTATGAAGCCAGTTAAAAGCCTTGTGACGTCTTAAGATCTACTTATATTGTAAGACAATAAGTAGATTCTGAATGAGTGACGCCTAAATCATTACCATTAATTTAGGTTAATCATTTCAAAAAGAAAACTAAATATATTAAATGCATTTTTATTTTTAGAATTGATACGGATGTCAAGCCGCCAGGGAAGAAACACACATCCGCATGAGCGCTTATCAACACATTTCTTAACCAAACGTTAACTACAAATGAAATCAATGTTTTTATTTATTTATTAAAATTTCGTTCAAATAACATAAATTATTAGGGACTCAACGGTTGGCCTTATCGCTAACAATCGATGTCTTCCAGGAAACCCTAGAAAGGAAAAACACGAAAAAGTAATACTCAAGGTACTCAAGGTCAAGTGCAAGAACTGCATAACAAAATCAACAAAATAAAATTAAAACTAACACTGAAAAATTATACAATTACCAAACTTAATCTAAATTTAAATTATAAAGTGTGGATCTAGCGCTTGAAGCCAAAATCTATTAAGATCGAGATCCCCGTAGTATAATCGGTCATTGAGTAAAACACATTCATTAAATATATGATTTTTTTTATTCCCTTTTCCAGAAAAGGGTGATTTCATTTATGCCACACACTACTAGATTTACTGCATATTACTCCCATCTATCTTGTAATATAGTGTAGCTGCAAACTCCTGTATATGCTTTGATAGTTTCTGGATATAGAATCCCGGATCTCATGAAGGTATGAAAGTGGGATGCGCCTTAAAAGAGCAATGTACAGTCAGCAAACGCGCGAGTCAGCTTTCTTATTATAATGACCTTGTTATATAATAATTATGTGCATGTTATTGACAGTAAATTACGGCGCTATAGGTTAGTCCTACGCATAACACCTACGCCTAAGTTTATATGCAGCAAAACATATGTAGGCAATAATAGAATCTCAAGTTATGACATACTAATTATAATGATTTTATTAACACAATCAATTATCTTACGGCCGCCCTCAGTTAACACAGAAGATATAGAAACTAAAATTTCTTTGACTGTCTTTTGTTTATTTTGACACAATTGGACATGGGGATGACACATTCCTACGTCAATTTAATTAATAATTTATAGGGCAAGTAGGCGAATAGCCTCCGGTGCTTTACCATAAATACTTTGTCGCTAGGAACCGAAATCAAGAACTGAGAATTATTACCGATAAGTATTTTACTATAACAAATAATGTTTATAAGATAAATTAACTTTGTTAGTAGTTAAGCTTAATTATATATATTCGAGTTAACTGGCTCAACTAAACAATTAAAAGTTCCTACATATTTAATTAATACCTGTGATTTATCGTAAAATCCAAAGTTGTCAATTTTCATATTCACACTGTAACACAATTTATAAACAATTACAAATAGGTTGTACACTATCCGGTAATGTTTATTACGCGTCCAACATCGACGCGCTCTCGCGACGTATGAGAATACGCTGCCTTAGGTAAGGTAGGTTTTATACAGGTGGTACATAAATCTTACTTTTAAAAAAATAACATTATATATTTTATCATTGATTGTAAAACTGATTCGTTTATCGTAAATTTACTTAAAGTGTTAAGCAAAGCTTGGTAAGGCGGGAACGATATGTTTAATTTATTTGTAACTTTGTTGTTTATAACAAACTACCAGTGATGTCGATTTCTTTTCGCGAAGATCGTAGTATAACAGCACTCAGAAAGGTGTGTCAGAAATTACGCTATACAACTTCTTTGTAAAAGAATGTGTAACACGAGGATTGATATAGTTTTGTTCAAATTAGGCAATCACGAAAATATCTTGTTTAAAGTCGACTACCATCTAAACCAACATTAAAGTAACTTAAATACCTAGAATTTAATAAAAAATAGATAGGAAAGGGGGCATCCTGTATAGTGTTGAAAGTATGGGTGTTAATTTCAATGAGAGTACGGTACGGTACACCGAGACCAAATTGTTTTTTGTTTAGGAAATACCAAACAATACTGTGAAAGAAGAATTTTATCTCTTTAGAGCAAACTGGTTTGTCAAATGAATGAGTGACCCCGTTGTGCAGTGGTGGGATTGCGGACTATAGTGTTACAAATGAAGGTTCGGTGCCCTTCACGTATGATACGGTCTGGTTAATTGCTACTAGTACTACCTATCACTCTAGTACTACCTATTTAAATTTTTACTACTACAAAGGAGTTATACGAGAATGGTGAACAAAACGATTCACAGGCAAAACTTTAAATCTCAATTATATTATATTTAGACCTATCAACACCAACAGCACACTAGTTACCTACATCCTAGTACCTAGATTTCCTAATGTTCAAATTACAATGCTGTGTTCGCGAAACATGGTATGCGAAGACATCATTATTCTGTTTACAATCCAGCAAAAACCATGCCACAGCTGGCAAACTACATTCTAAAATAATACTTATATGATTGTGATAATGCACAAATTTAACTGACAAGTTGTAAAGTAACTACATAGTTTTTAATGTATGTAACTAAAAACAATGGACATTCCAAATGTATGCTTTTATTTAAATTACTTAAGAATTGTGATATGTTTAACATAAAGGATTTTACTATGTTACAAAGACGAAAGCATATATCGTTAAATGACTGGTAACGTTTAACACACAGTAGGTACACACTGATTCAAATGATATGTGGCAGTGTTAATTTCTTGCTACTGGATTTTCTAATTTTATAAATATAAGCGGTTATGGTGTTAGTTTCAAAAATAGGAAGCAAAAACTCCTTCACATCAATATAGAAAATAGATAATACTTTGCAGTTATACATTTGAAAATATTTTGAACTAACTGCTTAAGAATTTTCCCTCGAAAGTCAATGGAAATTTGTAACCTGTTTGACTAGTTCAGTTTTCTAACTAGATTAGATCTTTGGAACTGAAAAGATCCATGATCAGATGCTAATGATACTGGTTATTTAAATCTTTCACTGTTACATTTTATATACATGATTACTTTCTACAATTCAACCACTTTAAATTACAGAAAATACCTCAAATTTAATAATGAACTATTATGGTTATCTTTTCTCACCAACAACAAAAACATGTAACAAATAAAGGATAGGGAAGTTTTCTATAAATAAAATTAATTTCTCATAAAAAATTAGAGTATATTCTGGTAAAACACATGTTATAACATATATCATGACAGGCAATGTATTACTTATCTTATCATAAAACTAATTAATTTGAAACATTATAACTAATAACAGATTTTTATCTTAATTTTTATTTTTCTTATTTGAAAAACTCTATTTGTCACAGATTTTACAAATGTTTACTCAAAGCTCATAAAATAGACAAGCATAGTAAGTATCTATCTAATATTGTTTACTAACTCTTAAAAAATATTATGTGTCAAATAGGAAAACTAATAACCATAAGTTTTAACACCTAAATAAGGCAACAAGGTGATATGTATGGCAATATGATAAAACATTTTCGCCAGTTCAAATACATAATTATACATATCACCACAATAACTAAACATTTCATAATGTTATTACATGTTATATTGTGACTCATAAAAAACATTTTAAGAGTACTACTCACACAACCTACCTATTTCTGAAATCAATACCAAGACTATAGGAATATAAACTTTTCTTTTTTAATATTTCTGTACTTAAATTAATCTGTAATTAAAGCAGTATACAAATTTTATGCTTCCTCAACAGGTTTTACAGGATATCCAGGTATAGATGATACATTAGCTCCTTTAAATTCAAATAAACTATCAGGTTTTACTTTTAATTTTTCTATTAAAAATTTTCTATCATATCTCATAGTGTTAATATTATCGAGACGAATTAACTTAATTTTTTGTATTACTTTATTTCTGTAAGCAACATCAATTGTTTCATCTTTAAGTATTTCAGACAACTCGTTTAAATCATTCGGTAAGGAATCAAATTCATGCTCAATAAGGAGATTAGGCTCATTCTTAGGTAACGGATTAAATGGTGATGGATTGAGAAATCTCGGCTTTTTTGGACAAATATGTAAGTCTGGAACTATATCTCTTGTTACTTGTTGTCCATCTTCATTAAAAACAATTTTTTTGTTAAAAGAACATGTACATAAATTTATAGTATTATTTTCTTCTTCCAAAATATCTTCTAACAAAGTGTCATCTTTTTGTAACAAATGTCCATACTTGGATTCAATTTTTTTTATAACTTCTTTACATTTTTTATATGCAGTATGGAGTTCATTCAGATCTTCTTTGCTTACTTCTGATAATTTATCCAAAGACGTACTCAGACAGCGTTCAGAGGTATTTTGACTGGAATGTCTCTTTAGCCTCAGTGATTTCTTCGATTGACTGATCATATCCAAGCTAGAAAACGCTGGTTCGGTTTGCGGTGTGTCATCCATGTTTTGAATCACCATATTATAAATTTTTGACCATCTTCTTCAGCAAAATTAAAAATTAATCACTATTTTGCACTTAATAAAACACGTGTTTTTATTTTCAGACAGCCATGACACTATTGAGAATTGCCAATTGCCATTATATATAACATTGCGACAGTTTACATCAAGTTGACAATTTACAATAATTACGTACCAGTAAATGTACCAGATGTAGTTTTCACTTTTCACACTCAATACAAAGTTACACATTGAACATTATTTTAGATAATCAATTAAATCTTGTATCAGATTTTTTCTGAATATTGTAAGTAATAACTATTACTTTCCAACTTCCTAAATGTAATGAATGTGTGCCTCGTAGCGGGATGGCAAATGGCGATACTCAACCTAAACAAGATGGCGGCTATTCAAATTATGACGCGTCGGTAGATTAACGTCACGAGTCACGACTCATGACTCGTACTTACTTACTATGCGGTTCATTGCGATTTTATCTAAAACTCTTATTGGTTAAAATCTTTAGAGTTATAATTGGTAGGTACTAAAGCAATGATCAATCAAAATAATAGTAATTTTTATCACAATTTTAAAAAGCAAAATTAAATTTAGTACTAAGTATATTATAACTGGGTAATATGGAATACCAAATGCCTAATAATGTGCTTCAAGTTAAAGTTATAGTTTACTGTGTTTTTTAAAATTTGAATTCTTAAAAAAAATTATCATTGAAAACTATGTAAAATAAATATTTATAATTCTTTATTTTTCTTCTTTTTCTTCTTAGGCAAAGGATTATCTTTGACACTACTATCAGCTAGTATTTGTTCCGAAACGTCTAATAAATCCGCTTTTTTATGCTTTTTCTTTGACCTTTTTTTATTTCCCCCATCATCAGTTATATCATGTATGACTGCACATTGAACTTCATTATTACAAACTTTACGTTTGTTTTTCTTTTTTAACAAAACTGTATCCTCCGATTCATTTGGGGAGTCACTTGAAAAGATTTTGTCTGGTTTATCATTAGATCCTTGAGGAACAAAATATTCCCTCTCGGTATTATCTTGACTAGAGATTTCTTTTTTACTTTTTGTTTTTTTCTTTTTTTTAGTTGATTTTTCTTCTCTATCATCATGAACATGTTCATTATTTTTATCAGAATTATTATAATATAAGGATTCTTTTTCCTCTACTATATTATCACCATCTTCTTTTGTGCAAGAAAACCCTTGGAATACAAAATCTGGACAATCAGTGTTTTCATCACAGTTGACATCACTTGATATTATTTTTGACTTCAAAGCAGACATTTTTGATTTAAAATAATCTTCCATGCTGCCCTTTTCAGTAAAGACTTTCTCAGTTGATTCTATTTCTTCCTTGCCAATATCTAGAATGGTTTCTTCCTTAAAGCTTTTTTTTCCAAAGATATTGGCAAGGTCTTTCTCACTGTACCTTGATAAATCTTTACCTCGAGTGAACTTATGATAGTGTATACGTGCTTTACTTTTCTTTGATTTAGTTTCTAATGAAACTCCACTATGCAAGACTTCTTTAGTCTCATCTTTATCTAAAAATAAAATGATAATACTGTTAATATATTGACCTTTAGTTTTTCAATAACTTACAATAAATGTGCTGTACATATAGATATTTTAACAAGTATAATAAATACTCTTTATACATTCAAACTTAACAAGTTACTACGGACTAGGGATATTTCATATTATAAGAATAAAATCATTCACATGTTACTTACCATTTGATAAATTCGCTAATAAAGCATTGAAATCGTCGTCATGCTTGGTCCACTGGTCATTTTTATCTTCATAACCAAGACCTTTGTCATCATTCTTGTATTTAGCGATCACATGTTCAACTATTCCATTTTCTTTTACACCTAACCCTTTTCCGGCACTCCAACCCATTTTCTCCAACATGCGTTGTCCAAACTTGTTTGTATCATTGCTCCACGCATTATTTTTAGCGCGGAGATTGATTATTTTCTGTTTTCGCCGTGGTTCAGCTAACATAGACATTTTATTGTTTATAAATCAACACATTCCCAAAAGCACGTTTGCTTAGATGTCGGATGTCAGTTTTTAAAATAAACTATAAAGTAAAATGGGTGACTGACACCAGCACTCCACAGCTTAATATAGTTAATAGTTATAGCAGCGGGCCGTATACAGATAAAGTATCTTTGAATCTTTGATTATGTGGAATGGCGCAGTCACGCCTCGCCTGTGCAACGCACGCTCGCACGGCACGGCAACATCTACACTTACCTACTGTTCTTTTTAATAGATGGCGCTTTAAACAATAAATATTTAAACAATCAATAAATAAATAATATCTATAATAATTGTCTACAACTGCATTACTGACACGGACAATACCTATTTATTTTGTTCGCGTGAATTACCATCCATGGAGTAGATATAACATATTATACATACAGTTAATAAAAGTAATTATAATAATCCGAATAGTAGCGCAAGTTTATTTCTCACGGCTAAATCACTGAAGCGTTTTAAAGAATTAACATGAAGAAAATTATTAAGTAATAAAATGTATAACTTAGAATATAACAAAAACGATAAGTAGCATAACACTCTATGGTGTTTAATTCAGTTTAGGCCGGAAAAATCTATACGCAATTATCGGCTAATGTGAGCCCGTATGTTGTGTGTGTGTGTGTGTGGAAAGCACATATATTTCTGCGTCTGTCTTATGCATAATTTTAAGGCGCGTGGGTGGATGGTGTAGTTGACATGCATCGACAGTTTTTTTTCTAAGAAGTGCCAGTTTTATGCCCGATATTCATATATTCATTGTAAAATCATAGCAAGAGCATTATATAGAAATATCTATGGTGATGGTTAAAGCTGCAAAAACTAAGCGTTTAAGAGTCGCCTAATATTTAGGCTAAATTTGCTTCTCGGATTTTACAAGAAAATACTTTTAAATTTAATATCTAGTAAGTACTAGTTTGAACTTAATGTTATCAGTTGAGCGGTCCGTAAGAAAGTAAAAGTTTGCGTATTATGCAAATTTCTGACTTTGTAACTTTCCACATCTTAGTTTATTATGCATCGATTATCAGATCAAAAGTACGTAAGTTTTCAGATAGACTGATTAATTGTGATTAAAAGTTGTTTCAGTGGGAATGACATTTTCTCTTATATGAGCAAGTTCGACTGCAATTTTCGCAATGAACTTTAAATGCCCTTTTTTGAGGGGTATCTGCGCTTGAAACAGCCTAAAACCTAAACGATATGTACTTACAAAATAAAGCCACTTTCGCATGTACATTATTACATTGGAAAAGGATTGTTTAATATTATGAGGATTATCTTCTAAAGGTAATGTCAGACCTCGCCCTAGGCGTGAAACTTGTCAGGCTCGTTTACTTTCAATTTAATGAAAGTTGAATATTTTACATGTAAATATAGGTATCAATTTCCATAGTTTTGTTACTAACTCTATTATAATGGTTGTTCATACGTGACGGTTTCTGCAATCAACATTCTTTTCAGTATGCCGACGACAGTCAGTGCGAGAGTTATCAAGGCTATTAGAGATACATAACCAGGGCAAAGTTTGCTATTATTATATTTATATAGCATTAAATACATGCTCTTCTATTTTTTTAGTTATATATTCGTTGAATAAGACATATCTGAAAGACATCCATTGTTCACAATCAACAGAACAGCAGAACGTAAATAAAAATTATTTAATTATTTTTTAGAACTTTAATATAAATATATCATACAATAATATTCATTTAATTTTCAAACTTTATATACCTCGTAATTAGTTTAGTGGATTTTTCTTTTAATAGAGAAGCAGTCCGCTATTAGAAAAGTTAACCACAGCTTAACTGTGTATCTCGGAGGCTGGACGATAAGAAAAATAGTAAATTATTGGAAAACGAGCCACTTTGCCGACGACAGCTGCGAATTGGCGCGAAACTGGTTTAACAGTGACGTCATCTGACATGTGGCTCTTCCAATTTTAGCCGATCTTCATAAAAAATTTGCCTTTTTCGGGTCTAAATTCATTCGATTTTACGGCACCTTATTGTTGTTACAGCTTTGTCTGAAGCATTGTTATTATGCTGACAGGTGATATTGAAGGCTTTTTGTATAGTACGAGGAATGCCTTTGTTTTATTCAATTTCTTATCATTTAATGAATAGCGTGGTGAGTATTATTAGGGTAAGAGAAATTGTTACTTTAAGTCTTTGCCGGTAGAAGTATTAGTTCATTCAATTCCTAAATACTTAGGTTATATTCGTTAAATACTTTTTGTGAATACATTATCAAAATAATATTTGTAGTAATAACTCGCCAATACTATAATATATATCTACCTAGTAGTTATCATAAAGATGCGTACCTTTATATTGGATTTCTTCAAATATAAATTTAAAATAAAAAGTGGAAAACTCCCGGCCAGATAGTCCCTAGAATATGGGACTGGAGATCGGGGCGAAACTACGATGTGGACCCATCATGGAAATTGACCACGACTACTATATATATTAAGTAAGATGTTATGAAACCTGGATGCTGGTTGGTGACGAAACCAATCATACCATAAACTCGAATTTATAAAATGTCTTGGTTGAATCTAACTTATGAGCTTTGAGGAATTCATTACGAAACCAAATTGATATAATTGAACCTATTGCAATGATTGCTACAATTTTAATACGAAAGGAAATCTTATGGAAATACTTTCTAGTGCTGGTATATAATTTGTTTACCGGTATTAATTAGTATGGTCCATAGATTAATATAAATTATATCATCTTAGTTTTACAGAATAAGTCCATTATACACAAAAACAGTATACTGCTTTATTTAAATTTTTTAAACTGTTTTAAAGGGACGCTCATTAATGTTTTATAAATATTTATGAATACCAATAACAATAATAGTTAACTGAAACTTTTAAAATTATCGTTGCGTTTTTCTGCACTCAGTACAGTGAACGTGTTTATTTATTTATTATTACGATTATACTTAAGCTTACGACGTTTTGGCGATTTTATATGAAACCGTGGAAAACAATATGAACATGAAGTGAACTCTACGCAAACGAATAGGTACCTATATAACAAACCTAATTTCTAAAATCTTATCTATGTAATTCTTTTAATTTATTTACTTATAATGTAATTAATGTGGCTAGCTTTCGGTCTCACGTATCATATACGAAACCAGTAAATATGTATATCACAAGACATTAAACCTTAAATTATTATTTTATTATTAACGAATTTCTAAGAAGACCGGATATTGTAAACTTTGTTGGCATAACTTACGAGTTACGTGTCATCGTATACTTAAAAGATTATTGAATAATTGGGGAGTCATTGCACTTATTCCTAGATCGTTGAAACGTGTTTTGTCTCATCGATATTGCTTACCTGAGAATCACTACGGACATGATTCAAATTGTTGACCACTAATCCGTTTTCTGATGCCATGCTATCCATTGTAAAATCATCATCCAATCACACAATAATAAATAAATCCACTACACATATCCAACCGGCACGAATTAAACACAACCGCAATTCTAGCAATAAAATATCACACTGCAAAACAAAGACACAACTTAAATAACTCGATATAACTTTGTGTCATTGTTGAAGTTTTAATATAACAGTCTGAGCCTTGTTTCGCCGACCACTGATCCTAACTAAGGACGCCAGCGAAAAAGCCGTGCGTGATTTCTCAGGACTTTCAAAACCAAATGGTCATATACGCTATCAATCTTTGCATACCAGAGTGGTGTTATGAAACGGAGACTCGTTTAAACGGGTTCGACGTGGGTAAGAAAGGGACGGCAATCTCGCAGGTACACCGTACCGAAGTAGACCAACAGTATCTACAGGTTTTGTTCCCACTACGAGCGGACTCTGAGCCTCCGAGCTTGAAAGTTATAGTTGAAAAACATAATAAGCGCGGCGCAGACGTTGCTAGTCTTGACACTGACTAGTTTTTGCAATATACCACTAAGATACCAGTATTATAAGACCTAGATACCATCGAATATCCTAAGTAAAATAAAGCAGTTTTGCAAGTAATATGCGAGATGGTTAAGTTAAGAAATACAATTGGTTGTAGAGAAATCATTGTCCGAATCTATATAAACCGGTTCAATGCATCACTGGTGAAGGTCGTAGCACAGCTATGTTACCAAGATTTTAAACGCAAAGACCATAATGAACTCTATGCTTTTACAATACTATTGAGTTTCCTATTTTGTATTAGAATTATTTGTTGATTATAGGCACTTCGCATACAAATGCACCTTATATAGGCTAGGAAATCTTACCTGGCCCATTCGCTCTATCTGATTGGAAGTTTTTATAGCTATCAATACAAAGTATATGCAAGAAATTGATGGGCCATTTTATTAGGCGAAGTGTTTGTTATGACCATGAATTACTACGTGAATCATTGAAGAAGAATCTTCAGGATAACCGGTCTTGGACAATGTACCTATAGAAACACAGAATTAACAAATGAATAGCAAAGATGCTTATTATTTTATACAATGCTTTATGCACAAAGCTGGAACAGTGGTCTGTTGGGTGGTTTGATGAATATTTAAAATATTATCTGTGCGATCAAGTACGATCTATTTTCATAGGTAAAATAAATTAGACATGACATGTCCCGTCAAGAATTTGCTCTCATTGTAACAGTTTCTGCAGCATTTTCCTGCATTGCTACAGTTTTGGAAAAAACTAGCCGTCGCCCTAGGCAATGATGGTAAGACAGTAAAAAATACAATAATCCATTATTATTAATAAAAAGTTACTTTTAAATAACATGATTGCATTATTCGCAGGCTACACAACAACTGAAATAGTTTAACAACAGTCAAAATATGACCTAAATACCAGATTTCCTATTCAAAGACTTTTCATTCTTTACATTCATCAATATGACAATAGTACAATAGGATCTCTATCAATATGAAGCCAGGAGTAAAGCCCCCCCATTTATGGAACTGGACACCCAGAAAATGGTTTGAATCTGTTCTCAACGACCGTCTCTCATTGAAACTAGACCAAAGAAACAAGGAGGAACAAGTGAAAACAAGCTTGATTGTTATGTCGCTCAGTTTATTTTTTATGTATTCCTTTGGATTATTGGATCCAAAGGATATCATAACAAAAATACTCAAGGAAAGATCGTGTGACTCATCACCACAAAACGTAGAACCTGAGCCAGCACTAGCACCTAAAGTAAAAGAACAAGAGCCCCACGTTTGTCCTCCAAAGAAGAAAAAAGAGCTACCAAAATGTCCATGATACTTTCTACTTGAAATATAAAGAAATAAAATACTTAGATTTGTTTGATTTCGTAGGAACGTTAAATAGTAAACCAATATAAAACAGATGTAGCAATGTAGGCTAATTATAACGATTTAAGTTAGTACATGCATATTCATAAATAAGTATTTTCTTATTTCTGTAAAAAGGCATTAGCATAAGTTAAATAAGCATAGACAATCTAAATAACTATAATCTATATCAAAACTTTATACAATATTTTAATTAGGTACGTAATTGAAAACCCTGCATTTTTTCAAAGAAATCAATGCAATTTAATCTGTACCTTGGTTATGGGTATTTTATTCTATGTTTATTTCTTGTATGTCAAAATTGCCAAAAAGATAACTAAACAACTCTTTTATTGTATAACAACTATAAAACTATTATTTACGTAAATTTAGAAATTATTAATGTTTTTTTCTAATCCATGCATGTAATTTGTGCTGATGTTAATATAGTCCGTAGAAGAAATCTTCTGAAATGGATACAAAAGCACAAATAAAAGTGACGTTTATCGTATTATCAATAGGATCACTTTTGGGATACTCCCTAGGTTTCTTTCCTTTAGACCTATCTCAAACTCAACCAAGGCACATAAAGACGAAAGACAAACGAGACGATGGAAGAACAGGCACCGTTTCACATGTCCCAAGTGCTGTGTTACTAGATACTATAAAAGATAAATCCTAAGAGACCAATTTAATTTTAATGACGTATTTATTATATTTTCTTTCGATATCTTGTTTTATTGTATTTAAAAAAACGAATTTAACGTAATTCATATCTTAAATATGAAATTGCTATTAAATGGAAAATGATGTTACTATTATACAATAAGTAAATTTGTAGATTCCTATTCCAGGAGAAGGCAGTTGGATACATAAACTATTTTGCAAAAAACGGGCATCTAAGGAAATTTAGGTCGATTTCAGTTAATCAAATCAAATGAAATGTAATTATCTGACCGCTGACATAGTGTGTATGTGTCGAATAAATTAATACGAGTCGAATTCATCAGAAAATAATACTTTATTCCAGTCCTTCAGATTAGTTTTGAGCAAACTGACGCTTTTTTGCAACAGTTTATAACTTCAATTATTAAAAAAACAACTACATTTTCGTACGTTTCTGCTACTATTAACTACTAAATAGAAGCAACTTCGTTCTCATACCAATAATTTATATATGATATTAAGATTTTCATTATTGTTTCAGTGGATTAACCGTATAAACGCAGCTGAGTGACTGTCAAGTGAGTGTGAGTGACAAGAGTCTATAAATTAGCATTAGCCACCGAATTTTTAACTTCTATGACACGTATTACGTAATTTCTTCAAGGCTTCGTCTATGATATTTTTAACTGGCAACGAAGTTATTTAACTGTCAAATCCCAATCCGCCTAATGAAAAATAAATAAATATGGTAGCTAAAAAAATACTTCTGGACGTTGTGATATTTTCATCATCTTTTTACGTGTCTTACAAATTAATGTCTCTCTTCATTGAGAGATATCGTTCGAAGCGTGTGCAATAAGATGCTAATATATTCCTAAGTATGAAAGTCATTGTAATTTTCACGATGGTTAATGGTGCAGTGAGTTTTTGTTACAATTATAAATAGACGAAGGAATTTGTAGCGATGATTATTTATTGAATTACCCATTAATTTAAATTTTATAAAATTAGGTATCTGTAGCCGAGTTATGCTTATGTTAGTTTTATAAAAACGTAAAGGTTTTACCTTCGCAGTGGTTATGAAGTAAAGAAATTAAATATTCAACATCAAAAATGAGAACAAAATTAATTGTGTGTCTAAAAGAAATTCATTCGTGCTTACAAAATTGAAAATTATCTCTGTAACCTACACAGAACATTGTCTGATACATACAGACTGTGACCTAGAGGCCCTACGGTATTCGAATTGGATTGTTTCATAACAAACTACGGTATTTTACCATTTTTTTGATATAAATATACATATAACAACCTATTTGAAGATATGAACAAAAAAAATCATAGTATACGCCCCCAGATCATCTGGTGCTCAGATAACATTGTTATCTATAGGTGGGTCATTTGTTTTATATTCTAACATTTGATATGGTTTTGGGTCGTCACTTATTCTGATAGTTGTTACAGCTACAATAATTTCTACGAATGAAATGTAACAGGGCTACAATTAATCCTAAAATCAAAATGTATAGAATTTCGGATATATAATTAATAACAATAAATTTCTATAGTTACAGAAAAAAATAACTCAATAATAATGATAAAAGCTTACCCTTTTACGCCTTTTTCTTCCAGGAAAAGTATTTATTTGTTGCGAAGGAGGCGGTATGTGGTAGAAATAGGGTGGAATGAACTGTTCAAGAGTTGATATTGGGGTGCCCCTTGGTGCCAAGGAACGTATTGTACCATAAACATTGTGGTTACGTCCCTGACTTCCGTACAAGTTAATCATCGCACTAAATGAACACTAGTTTCAGCACACGAAAGTTTCACTTGAAAGCGCGCGAAAAATTTAACATAATGCACAGATTAAACGCTCGAATTCACTCACGAAGCCACAGAGTACGTACACTATATTTTTATTAAAAAAATAAGCTACTCAAAGGAGGATCTAAAAGAACCTAAATGATAAATATTTTATTAATATTTAAATCTTTAGGTCTCTGATGTTTTTAATGAGCGTGCAGGCGTCCAGATGTGATTCCACTATATGCGTGTTAAAACAGACAATCATGTTCACATTACATATTATTATCATACTTTATCTGCTTTTTCGAATAGAGTACTTGGAGCGAGACGTATCGGCAATGCAATGTATTTGAAAATGAGAGAAAAACATGCTCACGCATAAATAAATACAGGCAGATACACTTGGTTAGTTTTAAAAAGTTTGTCACTGGTTCATTTAACACAACACTGATTTAAAGCTACATAGTAATTTTTTTTTGCAACTTAAATGGTGGCAAGTATAAATAAAACATGCATTATTAAACGATTAACTCAATTATTACACATTAGTAGTCATAATTCAATGAGGTAGATACATCTAAATATATAGCGGATATTATAGTTATTTATATAGTTATAGTTTATGTAGTTATTATAGTATTAACGGAAAAAAATCGTAGACCGACGTTCATTTGATTAAAGTTAAGAGTTTAATTTAAAAGTATATATTTTTGTTACTCTTAACATTTTATGACTTTTAATGTACCACTTACTGTTAAAAAATAATTTTCATGGTTTAAGACGAATCAGGAACGGATAATAAAAAAATACTCGTTAAACCAATAAAGCGCCATCTAGGTTGTAGTATTTGTACTAATAAAGAAGGTTAATAAGATGCGTTTTATTCTTCCATAATATTTTACTAGATGGTGTTAAACTAAATACTATCTATTAATTATATTATAGCAAACATTCACTAGATGGCGCTTACGATATCTTTATTTAAGAGTACGCCGGGGTTCATCATCGAAAATACTAGTATTAATTTCATCGAATCGCAGATGTTTTTATAAGACGGATCGAATTTTAAATGCGCTCTCTAATGCGACTCGTAGGAACTTCGACTAGGATGTAGTTACCGCTCCTAAACAATTATACTTATTCTACTATAGGTAGTGTCTTTAGAAATCTCTTTAATTTTTTTAGTTCATTAGACTGCATTTACTTTGTCACTGTCACATTGTGTCAAATAAGTAAAACAAACAATATGGCGATCTGGCGAGCATGATAAATTATTTAAAATGTTATTACTACGACTGAACACCTGTCGTGAACCTTTTTTAAAAAATGGCCACAGCCAAGCTACCAAAGGCACTCTTCGGGTTTATATTTACTAAGGTTTCCTGCCTTGCATTTAGTGGAAAAGACAATGGCTTTGGCAGCAGTTATGTTTGGGCAGGCTCGCTTGAGTCAGGATTACAAATAGCCTCACAGCATCAGAAACCCGTGATGGTGATCATACACAAATCGTGGTGTACTGCGTGTAAAAATTTGAAACCTAAGTTTGCGGACTCAGCAGAAATTCAGTCACTGAGTAAACATTTTGTTATGGTGAACTTAATTGATAATGAAGAGCCTAAAAGCAACACTTTCGCGCCGGATGGGACCTATATACCGCGGTAAACAATAAAAAAACTACTTATTGCGTGGTCTGCTATCGCTTTGTTGGTATTCGTTAAAAAAATGAGAGCGAATGGCCTCGCAAAAATACGTGTAAATCTATGTATCACGCCCTTGTATTGTTGCAGAATACTGTTTATGTCACCAAAGGGCCAAGTAGACCATGACATCTACAATGTGGACGGGAGCAGTCAACACAAATACTTCTACAGTCGGCCGGAACAAATTGCGAAGTCAATGAAAAGGGTTATCGAGAAATATAAAATTCAATGTGAGTATCACATGAGACATTTAAGTTATTTCAAGCGTATACAATTTTTAGTTTCGGCACATGACCAAATTTTACGTTGTGGGGGAAATCGCGCATATAATTTTCATATTAAAACCCCCCTTTAAACCACTTCTAATTATCGCATCTATTGACAAACTCATTTTCCGGCAGCGAACGAATAAGTCGCTCGTTGGGGCTTTGTTCAGACACAATCTATGTCTACTTAGCATAAACACGAACTTCTTTATTCATGTGTACTTTACATTACTTTTACTTTACTAATTTTCATATATGTTTTCAGAATTGACGTAAATTTAAGTGACTAAGAAAGCCAGAAGATAATAACTGAAAGTACAATGAGTACTAAAGAAAATTCTTTTTAATTAAATATCATAAGTTGAAATAGCACCTACTTATTTTCATTGAATTTTTAGAGATAAATTTAATTTAGTAATTTTTTGGCAATTATTTAAATATGTCATCACTACACACCTGACTATAAATAAATTTAAATACTTACATCTTCGATGACGGGTTCGACGTACATCTCCATGGTGTTGTTGAGTGGAGGCAGTGGTACCGGAGACGCTGCGGCCGATGATCGCCGTGAGATGCTGTTGCAGGAGCATTGCGATATTGAACGACGGGAACGGGGAGATTCTCTGGAAAGAAAAATGCGTTAATTTTATTATCGTCTTGATACTAGCTAGAGCTATGGAAAAATTGTCTAGGAAACAGTCATCCGAGGTTAAGATCAAGGGTTGTGTAGCATTACGTGTTTTTTTTGAAGTTATACTTCTTTAGGCGCGTTATGAAAAATTTATGAGAGTGAAATTTTAGGATGCGCGCGCACCGTGACACAAAATTCAGTATGGGCGCCGAAAAAAGAAATAGAATATGCGTGACGTTTGACCATAATGACATTTGTAGTACCTTTTAAACAAATAAAGCAGTTTTAATTATTTTTTCAAAGAAATTTAGCAATGCTTTTTCATAAAGACCTATTGTTACTTAGTTAAGAGGTTATGAAACATACCTAGTTATTAAATTAAATTAATAATATAATAAAATAATAAATAATAATTGTTATTAATATTAATTAATTATTGAACAATATACTAAATATTAAATATTGTTAAATTATTAACGCTAAATATCTATTATTAGTTATTTAATATTTCAAAAAAAATAAAGAAAGCCAAAGAAGTATAACTTCTTACGCGCGTACATAAGTACACCATTTTTTTTTATTAAGTATGGAGGTTTTTAGGGGCTCAAAGACTTAGTTGTATCGTCCAATAGGTATATAATCTATTGTCTTATACAGTATCTGGATATCTAATTTTGGGGGTTATGTTAATTTCTCTTAAAATATTTGCTTATTAATATTTTTATAATAGGGGATATCATATGTATATATAGTTTTAATTATTCATAATTATTATTCCTGAATTGAAAAACTTGCGTCCTCCAATATTATATACATAATAGAAACTATTTAAGAGCTATTACGCACTGTCGACTTGTCGCCGGCGACTCGGTCGCTGGCGACTGTGAGTTTCTACAGTTTAAATAGATGTCTACGCACTTGGTCGTCGGTCGCCCAGGCGACTGGGCGACTCGCCGCGTCGTGGCGACACACAAGCGACTGCCGGTCGCTGGCGACCAATAGGAGCACGGCTTCAAATGGAAGCATTCACACTGCGAGCGACTGTCGTTACGACTGGACGTATATATACGAATGTACTTGAAATACTGTCGCTCGGCTTGGTCTCCTGCCTAGTTGCCTATGTTTTGGTCGCCGAGATGACCGAGTCGACGGAGACAAGTCGACAGTGCGTAATAGCTCTAAGTCCTAACGAGAAAGATTCGCATTATTTTGTTCCCGATTTACCTTCTATTTCTCCGACACACGTGTTGCGTTCGTGCATCGCACCTGCACCTCACAGGTACAAAATAGCCCAGTTGAGGCAACGGGGCTGGTTCCGTTGAATCACTAGAGTCACTCCACTCCGGCTGGCTGAACGGGTCAATATCCAGAGCAGACGGCATTGCGGATTGAAAAAATCCACAAACTCTCATTCCATTTTTAATTTCAGAACTTAATCCGCCTCGAACATTTTTCACTCTATTCACTCGGTTTTCGAATGAATTCTTTTCACTTTTTGTGTTTGCTTTTTCATGGATCGATTTCAGGTTTTGAGTACTATTTTTTTATTTAAAATATCACTTGTTCGAGGACCGCTTCGTGTTTTATCGAAGTAATTGCTAGTTTTGGCTTTGTAAACAAAAAATTAGAACAGATTATAATTTGGCTGTTCAATTAGATAAGATTAAATGTTGTAAAAGTTTATTTGAGTTCATTGATAAGTCAACGATTACAGCTAATCAGCTACCGCGTGTCGATTTTTAACTGCGAGCTATCCCACAGTTTGAGGCATTTATATTTATGTTTTAATAATTGGTTTTCTTATTTCCTTATTAAGTCTTATTATTTTCTTGGGCCAAGCAAACATACTCTGAGATAAACTTTGAAAGAATTAAAGTTGGCCGATGTGTTTATTGTTACGAATTTCGATTAGATAATATGATATAATGTACCTATCATTATGTATAGTTTATAAGTATTTTAATGTAATTAACATCGAAAGGCATATTTAACAATGCTACCTTACTGAGTACAAATCTCTGTTTTTCAATATTTTTAATACCGAGAAGAATCTAAAAAAAATATTTTTAATACAAAATTTAAAACTTATATTGTAGTGCATACATTCTGAAAGACCTATCAAATATTTGGCAGAAATTCAAAGCACCAAGTACCAAGGATGGCTCCTAACGGACCACTAACGAGAACAAGTCCATACATGTGATGTAGAGCGGAATATATAAGCGTAGGTCAGGAATAGTCAAGAGACGTCGTCAAATTAAACCGTCATACATTTTTCCTTAGGCAACGTTATTCTACATTTCGTAATAAGTTGTAGTATGCATACAAAATATATAAAAGTAGATGCTTTTTGTGTCACGCCTGATCCTAATCTGTTAGTCTGACGAACCGTTCTAAACCGATAAAAAGATTATAATGACTGAGAAAAGCACAAATCTACGTAGTCTTAATTGAGATAGAAACAACAGTATTAATAGATTGATTGATTATTTAAGTATAATTAATTAACTTGCTTAAATCTTGCAAGCGCTTTTTTCCATTAGCATTTATAAACTTGTCATAAATATGTAATTCGTGCCAAAGATCAATAAAACAAAACTTAAAAACCAAGTAAACTAACAGAGTTCTTTAGTTTTAAACTCACAAAAGCAATTACACGAAATTACTAGACAATTATGTGTGTGTTTTGTTTCCAGTCTAATTTCCTGTATCTTCCCAGGCAAAACGTGAGGGTATGTGCATTCCTAAGCTTTTTTAACCGCATCGCGTGAGTCACAGGCGTTGTTAACGACGTTATACCGGGACCCGTGAAATTTATACTAACACGATTAGGTACGTATCAAATCTACAAACTTAGATAGAGACAAATATAGATTTTATGGGCACTGCAACGCTTTTGTGTTAATTATAGACTATTCGGGGAACAACAACTAAATGTACATAAAAAATATTGTGAAACTTATGTCGTTATTCAGTCGCATGGTTACTATTAGCAAGTTTGTTTCATTATAGTTTAGTAGCAACCTCGAGATTATTATCCATTTGAGTATGAAGGGTTATTAAAGCCCAAACATATCAGTTCTGTTTTTGGTCGTTCTATGAGCATAGATAGCTAAACTGAAATACATTGTTACATAAGTATAAACGTAAGGATTCCTTCCTATACCGAAAGCTATAAACCATTTTTTGCATGCCATATAGAGACAGCTATATACTAAGTTATTTTATGTATGAGGACGTAAAGTTTTACTAACAATTAAGTTGGTTTATTGTTTCAATCATATATTTATTTGTTTGCATTCCCCACAGGCCGACTCTATTTAGAATGACACATATCTGCAAATGTATTCCATTCATGTTTGCTTCCTTTGTTTATATGTACTTAATTAGTTAATAGCTGGCATTGTTTTCTCAATTCTCATAGTCTAATGATAAATTGTGTTACTTTTGTGGGAAGATTTTTTGGTATAGTTCACTGAGTACTAATCGTGTCGAGATGTTATTTAAGTATTATTGCTATTAAATTTTTCTACTTTTGCGATATTAAAGCAGGGTATTTATAAATTACCTTGGGTAAAGCTGGGACATAGAAAAGAACAAAAGCCGAAGCCTTTGAACGGCTGGACCGTTATTTAGAATGAATTTTTTGTTTGTATTAGACGTGCGTCGGGTCTGCTAGTAAATGTAAAAAGGACGTAAATTGCCAATAAGTCATAGGTATAAGTACTTTCTTAATAGTTCATAAATAGCAGAATTAGATACACATCTCATACTTATCGTATGAAAGAGGCAACTGTGCGTCATTCAAGGTGCAATACCGAGAGCTATTAATAAGACTTTTATATTTTTAATAGGATAGCGTTCGCGACAAATGTAATTTATATATTTAGAAAACACTGAACTTAAAAAAATTGATAAGTCACGGACTGCAACGCAAAAAAAACTTTTGGCTATTAATATGCAAATGGCGTGTTTTCAGGTGATTCTAGGTTCGATTGCCGGCGAAACAAATGTTGTGCTTGATAGGCAGAGGGTTAATAATTTGTAACTTAAATCTATCGACAGTATTCGCATAATATATCTGATCCTTGCCCTAAACTATAAATAAATTAACGATTTTATTTTGTATATTTTTGAGTTTCTATTCAATCCATGCTGTGCATCTTAGAAGATAAAACCTAAATATTTTAAGGTCACAAAATACCAAGGTCACAACGCCATAGGTCTTGTGTGGTCCCACACAATGTACAAAATGTTGGGTGGGTGTACAACTGTTTGTTTTAAACGAGTACTCGAAATGTTTACTTGCTACCGGCCGCGTTCACCGCAGTACTGAATAAAATACACATTTTTGTCCCTTCTCATTTCCAGCATTGTTAGACTGTGATGCGAAAAGGGGTTATATTTCTGATGTTTATATAAATGTCTGCAGACGATAACGTAGCTTTTAAAATGTACATACGTTTTTTTTTAAATCGGCTCTTACTCTACGGTTCCAGGAACCGTGGTGGAACGCGAACCAATGTTTATGTAATTTACGTGAATTTAGCACGTATTGTCCACTCTTGTACAAATACCCAACTCGAATAAATTTAATTTATGCATTTTTAAAAAATACAGTTTTGTCCTAAATCAATATGAATGAATGCAAACACTATAAGAAATTAATTAAAACAACCTAAGTATTATAGGGACTGACAAACAGTAGAACTTTTGTCAAATTCAATAGACAATAAAAACGTCTGTTAACCAATGTGATTCCTTGACTTAGTCCTAGATGTGGGCACATGAAGTAATGGCTGTTGAATGAATACTTACAAGTAGCTAATAAAATACTTAAGAGAATGGCCACTGGTTTGAAGTATCTAGTAGCAACTCCGTTTATTATTAAATAATTTCCTCCAACTATTTTGACAGTGACAGACGCTTATCACAGAAAAACCTACGAAAAAATGCCTAATCCCGTATATATCGTTTATAAACAATTGAATACGTCTGCTCTTGCAATTTTGTTTTTTAAATTTTGGCTCCTAAAAAGGAAAATTACGATTATCTTACGCGTTAGAGGTATATAAATATTAATATTTTTAAGACAAGCTTACCGATATTATTAAAATGTCTCGACAAGTATCAACTAGTGATGAATGAATCAGCTCATTCGTGAGGTTTAGACTGTTTATAAACAGGCAATTATTCGTACAAATCGATGGCCCCATAAAATTTCACGCGTAAACATTAAACACGTATTAAACTTATAATTGTTGTTGTTAGCATATTTTTCTTTATATAATGCTTTAGACATTTAACTAAGATCTCTCTCAAAGAAGATGCGATTTTATAAATTTTACAGCCCTTGCTTTCCAGTCCTCAAGCTTTGTTTAATATTTAACCAAGAGGAACGGGGTTCGAACCCCGACGAACCAATTTACTTTTACTTTATAATTATGGTTGAATTATGGTGTTTTTTTCGACATTATCTTTGGCTTAGTACTGTAAGGATAGAACATGTATTTTTGTGAATAAATAAATAATGTCGTACACATGTTTCCCTCATTAATCAGTAAACCAGAACTTAAATTCATAAATTACTTTGCGTTTTTCAACTTTTCTCCTTCGTCTCTTTGGTAAATGCTGAATGTGATGGTGAAATATGATTAATTTAGTTTTTTTTATAGTAAGCATATTGTAGTCTAGTTTGTTTGAGATTACTATGTATACAGATGTAGACTGTTTATATTTATCTTTGTTAATATTATTAACGACATGTATTACGTAGTAATCCAAATTGTGTCACCAAAATTAATCTTATCTTGCTGTAATTACAATCTTATTGCTGAGTCATAAAGTCCAATATTTATTGTATAACAATACCAGGTGCACGGTGACTCATCGATCATTGACTTCTGTTCGACTATTGGCAAAATTGCGATTCATTTTAAGTATTGTAACAGAAATACGACCAGTTTTATTCATAATAATGATCCCAAACTTAAATTTACTTTATATTGATATGTATTAACCAAATTTACCATTTAAAGTATACTATTTTTCACTCTTTGTGTCGTCGTGCTTCACAATTTTTTATCAGAACAACTTAAGAACACATGAAAGTCACGGGACTGATACCTACTAAGAAAAAAACGGTGACTGTCCTTTCGTAGTACGTATTACAGCCATTAAGACTAAACAAATACAAAAAAATCTATTTGGTTTTTACAAAAAATGTGTCTAATATGCTTCAATTCTGGCATATTTCGTACGTAAAAAAGCTTTAGTTTTAAGCAGCGTTTAATTGATGCATTAAATAGTATACATATATCTATGTTAAAGCAATGATTTGCAAGTTACTTCGGCCCTGTAAATGCAATAAAAGTCATCTAAATTAACTTTTAAACCCACGATGACATCAACGACATCGGCATTGTTTGTATTTTTAAACCGGCGCCGGCGCAGACTCGCCTCACAAACCCTTTATTTATATCACTCCTGTTATCCAGATTTGTGTGTGAAAATTCATGAAACAAAACGAATGTTTTTCGCGAATATTAAAAGAATATTTCCGTTACTCATTAACTGTGTCTGAAAATTAGATAGAGAAAGAATAAAATTGTAATTTAGTTTTTTTAATTATTTCGTAATCCTAATAATTTAAACAGTGATTAACGCGGAGTATTTATTATGCATGTCTAGTATAAAACAAAGTCATTGCCGCCTGTACACTTTGAAACTAAATACTAGTAAAGTCACACAGGCAAAAGCTATACAATAAATAGTCTTAGCAACGTCGTCCCTCAATACCTTGTTTTGTCAATGTCATGATTCACCTTTAGAAACGCAACCCTTGAGTTGACTTTAGCTGTATTAAAGTGTCGTCTGTGACCTTAACCCGTTTTACGGGTAGATGAAAAGATTTTTTATCTATTATGTTCCAGCGCACTGAATATTTTCTAAATGATAATATACTTTAGCATCGAATATTATTGAAAAAAAAAATCTTTATTGTGCAAGGACAGAAATAGAAAATGCACGCTTATTTATCACTCAATTTTCTGAATTATAAGTTGGCCCCATTGTTGACCCAACCTGTGACCCTTTTATTAATTTTTATTTATTTACCCTTTACAGCTTTTAAAGCGTATACTGTTACGTGTAAATGTATTTTTGTACTAATGTAGTGAATAGCTAAAGAAACATTTTACTTTAGTCGTTTGACTCATGTATGCCTAAATATGCCAATAAAAAAAGTTGATTTGTTTGTTTGTTGATTTTGATGCAATTTCGGGACACGCGCTAGAGCACGATTGCACTCCTCGGCACTCAAACAGTTAATATTATAAAAATTACACTATAATCACCCACGAAAACGTATTTGTATAACCGAGCTCCTGTTCTTAAGGTTAAAAAAGGCCAAAAAGTTGTTTTTACCAGTTTTGTACAATTCGTTTTAATAGTTCATTTGAAGATGTAACGGCCAAAAATTTAAGTTCACGTATAACAGAAAGCAATTTCACTAATGGAGTTCGCATTTGAGACTAATCTTTTATGTAAACACTATATGAACACTTTTGTATTCAAATATAGCGTAAAATATCTTTTCAGTGCATACAGAATTTTACTAACATATTAATGGTTAGAATTTTTCTTATTCTTTTATTCATGCAATGAGCAGGCATAGCCCGTATCTTTAATGATGGTTATAAAAGAACATCATAGAAATTATGTTGACGTTAGGCGTCAGATTAAATAAATGAAAGCGCTACTTTCAGTTAATTATTACGTCAATCGTGGAAGTCTGTAGTTGCCCAGCTGTTTTATTTATTACTGTTAAAGAAGTATCGTGTAACTTGTAAATACTTCAAGCCTTGCGGTACATAGATTGATATACCTAACTATAATAGTTCTACTTTCTGTCTAGTCTAGTCATTGAGTATGCGTTGTCATAGACCAAGTTATTTTAGGCATATGTCGCATCGACACCAGACAGCACATGTATTCGTATATAGATCACATCCTGACATTTTGCGTGCTGATATTCCGAAAACGACTAACTTCTTGTAAGATTCTCTATAGTTTGACACATCTTTAAAAATATTATGATTATAATTTGGCTTTTGTCTATGTTTGTTCACCAATACCGCCTGCACTTACGAATTATTTTTGTCTCCTAAATATTCTACAATTTCGTGGAATAAAAGTTGTACACATTGCTGTTTGCTTATTTAAAAAAATATGTTCATTAGACACATGTTTTGATTGGATACGCTTTTTTTTTCAGTTGTACATAAATCAAAACTTTAATTTTTATATTACTAAATGTCACAATAACCGAAAGCTGTAAAAATTGAACATACTAACTTGTATTATGTGTAAATATAGCTTTCAAAATCGTTCTTTGTTACTAACCAATAATATATTTTATAATTTTATATAAAGAAAACAATAAAGCAAAACTTAAAAGGCTTCTAATACTTTGACATTGTTGTTCGATCTAGTTCTCACAGTTTCTATATACAATGTACCTAAATGAAATAAAAATCTTTAAATATTTTGTAGTATTAAATTTTATATTTATTTATGTCCGTTTTCAGCAAAATAATGAATTTCTGAAGGAAACCTGTAAAGAGCTGTTATGTACTGTTTAAGATTGTTGCAATCTAATTGTAGAGAATTATTTTCTTCTCGACCTTGATTATTATTAAAGATTCCAAAACTTTGCTCTGGGGAGTAGTCAATGCTCCCTCGTACATTTGCACTAACGACCTCCATCGGGACCTGAATGTAGAGGAAGTCGCTATAATAATCAAAAAGATTGCTGGAGCCCAGGAACAAAGACTCCACCATCACGTGAATATCGAGGCTATTCAACTTCTTGACACCACCAGAGTGTCTTCCCCTTAATAGAGACCGTAAGTAGTGTTATTGGAGTTTATTTTGTTTAAATATCCTTTTTAGTATATAAGGTTAAACTTACATTGGGCTTAAGTTAGGCTAGATCGTAATGTTCCATGATGTCTCACTAAAAACTTATTTATTTAAAAAAAATAATCTCGATCTTGATTAAAATGTTATGTAAGCGTTGCGAATTAGCTTTATATTTATAAACGCGAAATTATTTAGAGATCAAAACTAGAGCAATTTTCTCTTAACATGGTTAGTAGTTAGCTATCACTTTCATTAAACGATTTATTGTTATTGTACAATTTACTGCCTCAACAAATTAATCGTTTGCGCTGTTGTCTATCCTTAATTTGGTGATTCCGATGATCAACTTCTTAAGGAACCCTGCCTAATAGCCACATGTTACCTTAGAATTAAAAATTGTACAATTCCGTACATTAGCAACACCAATTAATTTATTCAGAGGAAACTTAATGAACACTAATGAAGGTCAAAAAATTAATCCAACCCTGGACAGGAACTCTCCCACATTACAATCGCCAACGTTTTCTTACAAAATGTTTGTAAGTTTATTTCTTTCTTCGCAATCGTAACGCGAAAATAACATATGTATAACCTTAATTTATAAAAAAGTGTGTGTACTTATGTAAACGGGTTAGAAGTTATACTTCTTTGGCGTAACAAGATAAAAATCTTTTCAAAAATTCATTCTACGTTTTTAGAAAAAAACCACACTAACAATAGGAAAAACTAAAAAGTTGACGATAGCTAACTTCAGGGTGTCGGAGTTTTGTGACGTCCTTTCCCTAACTCGCAAAAAGAAGTATTACTTCAATTATTATTATAAAATCTTCCGAGAAGAGTCTTGAAGTCACGAAGTTAAAAGCAGACGGTATATTTTCTATTGATAAATAAAAAACGAAAATATGACAGAGAAAGATCTTTGTAGCTTAAAGGATAATTAAAACAGTCTAAAAAAGTTTCGAGCCAACATTCAGTTGTCAATAGTTATTTATGTTTTCAATCCAATTTCGAAGTCTAGATTGTAGCTAATAGTAGGTATTATTTCAAAATTAAACTATTTTATTCGTGTAACTAGGGCATTTCCGTGGCGAATGATTCAAAATATTGAGATCACTTGAATCACGTTATATGTAAGCTTTCAGGTGCAGATGGAAATGTTGCAATATAATCTAATCACTCTTACCGAATTAAAGTCTCCTCTTATGTACGTATCAAGTCTACATAGGCACAACATAACATCTATCATCCTAAATAAGAGCAAGATATAGTGTACAAATGGATTTTTTATTTAAGATGCGTAAAATGTAATTTTATTGTGTATGTTCGCTGCGAGTTCAGCTGTCAGATTAGCTTTGTTTTATATAACAGGGAGCAAACGGGTAGAAGACTCATCTGATGTTTAAAGAGGTACCGCCGCTTTTGTTTTACTAAATTATTAGTAAGCAGATAGAAAATAACAATTCACCGGGAATGAAACTCAGGTCATTCGAAATTTGTACTAATATATAATACGAAATTGAAGAAAAAAATTAAGACACAACGAACGGTTTGTTTTCTCAATACAGTTCAATGGAAAAATATGATTTGGAACAAAATTCTATCCTTGAATCCTTCTCGGAGTTCAAGGTTTCTCCGCATTGAAATCGAATAATGTATGAGTGATTTTACACGTGTATACGTATAAAATCTATATATTAAAACTGAAAGTTAATTTAATAATGTAAAAGAATATCTAATAATAAAAATCTATTTACGATTTTACATAAAGTCAGTAGATTTGCCTAGCACATTATAGCCGGGTGATAATTAAAAAATATAGGTAAGAAATCACTTGACACAAATACGGAAATTTAATTAGACTCGTCTGCGTTATTAATAATTATGCGTCCATACTCCACTCAGGTCAATGTATTGTGCAAATGCTTTAATTACTTTAACATTGACAGCCAAAATTATAAGCATATAAATAATTAAAACACTTTAAAACGGTCCCAAAACCATACATTTACGATCAATTATTTTTTTCAAATTTAGATCACTAACATTCACTTGCACTTTCGCTTTTTTTAATTTGTCACTGGCCGAAATTAAATCAATTTTCGAAACTTAAAATACGATTTTAGTAGCGTCAGTTCACGCGGGTCGACGCTATACAACGCTCGCGTCGACTGGCCCTCAATTCGGCCGTCTGCCAAAGAATCTGAAAAGTTATATTTATATTGTGATATGAAGTTTCAGTCGTTAGCGAAGTTAATTCGTCTACATAGATATAAAGAGTCTGTCAACGTAAACATCCGCAACGCAAATGCACTGGGAGTAGCGGAGTGCGTCGTTTATTTTTGTTAAGCTGATTCATTGATAGACCCGGAATAAGTTCATTTGATCTCGTTCTGTCTAGTTAAGGCTTAGACCGTATCTAGAGAAATACAAATGCCTGATTTAGTTTTCTAGGTAATTTTACTTTTGCGGATATCTACTTCGGAAAATGTATATGCATACGAATTTTATAGAAACGTTTTAAGATTTGTTAGCGCAGTTGATTTAAGAGACATTAAGCGTGCTCTATGACTGACAATAGAACAAAGATTTGTTTGTTGTTTGATATTTCTGTCATTTATTGCTATTGTTTCCGTATTTTAGTAGTAGTTCCGTTTACTGTAGATTAGCTAAATATTTGCGGAGCAATTAAACAAAAACGTACAATTGTTTCTGTGTGAAACATTGCAGAAATAAATATTCTTTAACCGTATGTAACCAACAGTTAGAATTTTACTTGACAATCCAGAGTTTTTGATTCATAGTTTCATTATTTCTGCTTCTTCTAGGCAGGCAGTTGGTTTCTAAAGTTAATACAATTAAGAGTTAGTTTAGTTAAGTTAATACAAGTAAGAGTAATATAAGTAAATTCTCCCTTGTGATTGGGTTGGCATCTGGCGAATTCTGCAGTACCTTATTTTATAGGTCAATGTCACTATGTCAACTGCAGCAAATTGAACCTACGCGTCAGAAGACGAATTGTTTTGTTACAATAAGACTTGATTGGATAATAATTATGTCCTATATTAAAATCAATAGTGCAGCTGTTCAGACATAAATTTGTAATATATTGTGAAGAAAAAAGGTGCGTGTACTTATGTACGCGCGTAAGAAGTTATACTTCTTTGGCATTATTAAAAATAGCTTTTGATTGCATGCAAATAATTTGGCGGCGCGGGTTGTTAATAAATATATAAAATTTTATACCTATATTCTAAAATATTTGAAGTGATGTAGTGGACTGTATTTTTTTTCTTATTGAACCTATATGATTGCTCAATGGACAATGGGAAAAGAAAGAAAGGATGTCGGCACAGTACCTTCAACCTCGTGGCTTCTTCTAGTGGCTTCTTTCCTTTGTTGTACACCAATGAACAATCACTTTTCACAAATTATACTTAATCAAGTTAAAGTTAATTGAATTTAAGTATAGTAAAGCTTATAATAAACAATTAAATGTTTAAAAGAAAAAGAAAAAGGAAGCGTTGCGAGCGTGCGGCGAATAATCAACCATATCGCGGGTCATCGAAATTGTCACTAATTGATTCTTGTTAGAGACTCATCATCGTGCGCGCCACCTATAGCCCGTTCCGGAACTAGTACCGTCATAGGATTGGGACATAAAATAGGTGGGTGATGAGATATGCGTCTAGGAACTATTAGGATGGGTATAGAGGTATTGAGCAACCATTATTTAAAAATCAAAAATTATTATAAAATAGGAATCCGGCGCAACCATTCCCCCGGGTTTGAAGGGTTGCCTTCAAGAAAAACTAGAAAGTATGAAATGAATAGCGATATGAAAAGCGATCTAAAGAAAAGTTTATTAAAGTAAGTAACTTAACTAACGACTTATACAAATGTAAACTAACTAACCTAACTAATGACCTATACAAATGTAACTATTCGCTAGGTAGGGGACAGAGACGTACTACAGGACGTAGATAGGTACCTGACGCCGTGCGAACGCGGACCACACGTGTAACACCGTTTGAACCAGGGAAAACTTCCTCCACTATTCCTAACGGCCAGTGGAGCGGCGGTGCATTATCAACAATAACTATTACAACATCGCCGTTAGAAATTGGCTTAGCTGGCGTGTTCCACTTGTTCCGCATTTGCAATGTATGAAGGTAATCAGACTTCCAGCGCTTCCAGAAGGACTGCACTAGCTTGTCAACTAACTCATGACGCGAAAGAAAATGTAATCTATCTTCTTCGATTTCTCTAGCTGGTAGATACTTTAGCGGTGTTAAGTTTAAAAAGTGAGCGGGTGTTAACGCGAGAGGTTCCGATGGATCATTGGATAGCGTGCGACACAGTGGCCGCGAGTTCATCACTGCCTCGATCTGTGCAAGTACAGTGCTGAACTCCTCGAAAGTTAGAATTTGATCACCTATCACCCGGTATAAATGAGCTTTAAGGCTTTTAATATTGGTCTCCCAATTGCCACCAAAATGACTAGCAGCAGGAGTATTTAATGACCAATCAATGCGAGTTTCAGCTAATACGTGACCAAACTCAGAGTTAAAGTGTTTTGAAACTAAGAAGTCGTGTAACTCCGAAAGCGTGCGCTTTGCGCCTACGTAATTAGTGCCGTTATCTGAGTACACGCGAGCCACGGGACCACGGCGTGATAGAAAACGCTTAAAAGCTCCAAGGAAGCTAGCTGTGCTCAAATCACCTGCAACTTCTATGTAAACAGCGCGGGTGGTTAAGCACACAAAAAGACATACGTATGCCTTGAACGAGCGAATTCCGCGTCCACGCGAACTACTCACTTTAAAGGGACCCGCGTAATCAGTGCCAGTATGTACGAAGGGTTTAGCGACTGGTGTAACTCGGCAGGAGCGATGATCGGCCATTTCAGGAAAATTTGGTTTAGCGCGGAGTCGAAAACAGGGTAAACATTTGTGAACCCGGCTTCGAATTAAATTTCGAGCGGACAAAATCCAATATTTTTGACGCAGTATGGACATCAATAGCTCCGGCCCTGCATGGCAATTCAATTTGTGATAGTAATCCACTATAAGATTCAAAATATGACCTTTCCGAGGAAGTATGAGTGGATGCTTACTATCAAATTTTATATCGGCGTTACTCAACCGTCCTCCGACTCTAAGAAGTTTGTTCTGAAGGAATGGCTTGAGGCGCTGAAAAGCAGGGGTACATCGCTTGCCTGTACGTAAGCTAGCGATTTCGTTGAAGAAGTGGGACCGTTGAAGGTCACTCAGTATTAAATTCTCAGCGTAATCTAAGTCCGCTGCGATTATAGTACTACGCCGAGGCAATAATTTAACAAAACGACAGATATAAACGACAATGCGTAAAAGCTTTGACCAAGATGAAAAACGATTGGCAAGCGTAATTAAAAAACTTTTCTCAACCTTTTCACAGTCTTCAGCAGTGAAAAGAGTTACATGCTTCTTTACTTCTGGAGGCTGAGACACAGTAGATGGATTAAAATCCGTAACAGGCCAAAAACTTGGATCTGATAGAATCCATTGAGGACCGCAGAACCAAAGCGGATGATCAATAATTTGTGCGGGACTAAGGCCACGAGATAAACAATCAGCGGGGTTTTCATGGCCAGCGATGTGATAAAATGTTCGCGGTGGAAATTCATTCTGAATCTTAGAGACTCTATTAGCAACAAAAGTATCCCAACGATGGGGCGAAGAATGCACCCAACAAAGAGCTACAGTCGAGTCTGAGTATGCGAAAACACGATCTATATTAATGCGATTGTTACAAGTATTAATTACATTAGCAATTAAGTTGCTTAGGACTAATATTGCACAAAGCTCGAGACGTGCTAGCGAAACCACCTTACGAGGTGACACTTTAGATTTAGCGCTTATCAGACTAAATGAGTTTTTGCGAAGACCTTGACTGTCTCTTACATGAAAGTACACAACTCCTCCGTAGGCCCTTTCACTTGCGTCCGCGAAGCCCACGACGGTTACAACATCACCGGACGCGATGCCAACATGTCGTGGAATTTTAATTTTTCCAAGAAGAGGAAGTTCCTCCTTAAAACGGGACCACTGTTGAATGATGTGGTCGGGTGGTATATCATCCCAATCACATTCACACAACCAAAGTTGTTTTATGAGAAGTTTTGCGTATAAGACCACGGGTGCAACAAATCCCATGACGTCCCATATCCTAGCGACACACGACAGAATAGTACGCTTTGTACATGATTCAGCGGTTGTACAGATTTTAAGACTAAAATTATCTGTTGCGGGTGACCAGCATAGTCCTAGTACCTTATGCGAATCAGAGTCATCAAACTCCTTTACAGCAGAGAGACGATGCGACGGCGTAATAGAATCCAAGACTCTTTGTGAATTGCTTGTCCATTTAACAAGATCAAATTGTCCGGCTTTCATCAAAGCGATTACTTCCGCAGCGGTGGAAATAGCCTCATCTTCGTTGTCAATGCTGTAGACAAAATCGTCCATATACAAACCAGTCTTGACTGTTTGCTGTGCTCGCGGATAAGAAGCACCTTCATCCAAAACTAGTTGCTTTATGGTACGAAGAGCGTGAAACGGGCTAGACTTCAGTCCGAAACAAACGCGGTTAAATTCATAAACCTTCAAGGGTTCTTGCGGCGAAAAGCGATACAAAATGCGTTGGAACCTTCGGTCACATGGCCGAACTCCAATGCAAAGAAACATTTGACGAATGTCAGCGGAGAGAGCGATACGAAATAAGCGAAAATTAACAATAATATGAAATAAGTTTCCTTGCAGATTTTGCCCATTATATAAAATGTCATTAAGCGAGATTTGGGAACTGGACTTTGAACTACCGTCCAGGACGATGCGTAATTTAGAAGTAAGTTTATCTTCTCTTATTATACCATGGTGAGGTATTGTATATGAGGGTAAATTCCGAGTTTCTTCAGTGTCTAGAGGAGCGGGAGAAATATAACCCTTATTTAAATATTCACTAATCACGTTATCATACGCCTCCTTTAATTTAGGTGATGCCTGCATTTTGCGTTCTAAACAAAGAAAGCGATTTTTAGAATTCTTAAACGAATCACCTAATGAAAATACATCCCCTTTGAATGGAAGCGCGACCATGTATCGACCATCCGTATCACGGGTAGTCGTGCTGCTATAGATATCTTCACACGTCTTATCATCTGGACTCAATAGTTGCGGGGCGCTTACTTCTTCTATCTGCCAGAATTTACGTACAGCAGCGTCAAGCGGGTCTGTAGCACAACAATATGAGACAGACGCGTGATTATCAACTAGAGCAGGAGCAGAGCCAACAATAACATAACCTAACACGGTCTCTAAAGCGAGCGGTGAGAGACAATCAGACTGACCTTGAACTTTACGAGATAAGAGAAGGTGAGGAAAGATTGATGCTCCAATCAACAAATCAATATCTCCAGGGGCAGCGTAGGTATCGTCAGCTAAAGGTAAATTATTAAAATTGATCAACGACGAAATGTCCACAGACACAGTGGGCAAGCGCTCCGTGACCTTGTCGACTACGAGCGAGTCCATGCTAAAACACACACTGAGATCAAAGCGGGAGAAGAATTTCACCGAAACCGAACTTAGAATTGGATTAGTAGTGCCTCCAATCCCTTTAACCACTGAACATGAGGGTTTCTGGTTTGTCTCTAAACCCAACCGCTGGCATAAGCTGCGACTGGCAAAATTACTCTGCGAAGCACTGTCCAATAAAGCGCGCACGTTATGTTCCCTACCTTGCGAATCGAAAACAACAACGCGTGCGGTAGCGAGTAACAACGTAGTAGGTGCGCGGGAAGCATTACAATGAGATAAGGAACACAATGTGACGTCGTGGGGTTGCGTGGGTATCACCGAAGTTCGCCCTTTATTAGCTGTACTGCTGTCAATCGGAGGCCAATAGGGCTTAAGCCTCCGCGGCGTATCCTTATCAGTTTTATTTTCACTACAGCTGTACCGTGAAACTAAGCTCTTCACGCGGCTGTAAATCCGCTCGAATGCAATTAAACTTTTAAATTCCGGAGTCGCCTTATGATTTAAAGATAACAAGCGATTATTATAATCATCTAAGATTTTAATAAAGTCTGAGCGTAACGTTTCAATATTACTACTCGCGTCGAGAAAGTTTTCCCTCATCAAAGGGTCACAATCCGCACCTTTAGATAGGTCAAATACCTCTTGTAAATAAATGAATATTGTATTCCGTTTTTGTTCTAATAATACGAGTTGTATATCTACAGCTAGATCTGTAGATTCCGAAAGCTTATCACTCTTCGGCATTTTGAATTTAAAAATAGCGGTAAAATTATAGTTATTCAATATAATAGAATAGAAAAGCAATTAAGAATAATTAGGTATAAAGTTAACTGAAGTGCAAATATGTTGCAGTGACCGACAAACTATGCCAAGGTCACGCGTACGTTTAACAAAGCGATGCAAGTAATGATCGAAATGTTATAAGCATAACATTACAATTGCTTAGCTAAATTATTATACTAAGCGAAAATAAGCGGAGCGTAGGTAAAACTATAAGCTAAGAAATATATCTCGGCTCGTTTGGACCAACTTTTAATGGCGGCGCGGGTTGTTAATAAATATATAAAATTTTATACCTATATTCTAAAATATTTGAAGTGATGTAGTGGACTGTATTTTTTTTCTTATTGAACCTATATGATTGCTCAATGGACAATGGGAAAAGAAAGAAAGGATGTCGGCACAGTACCTTCAACCTCGTGGCTTCTTCTAGTGGCTTCTTTCCTTTGTTGTACACCAATGAACAATCACTTTTCACAAATTATACTTAATCAAGTTAAAGTTAATTGAATTTAAGTATAGTAAAGCTTATAATAAACAATTAAATGTTTAAAAGAAAAAGAAAAAGGAAGCGTTGCGAGCGTGCGGCGAATAATCAACCATATCGCGGGTCATCGAAATTGTCACTAATTGATTCTTGTTAGAGACTCATCATCGTGCGCGCCACCTATAGCCCGTTCCGGAACTAGTACCGTCATAGGATTGGGACATAAAATAGGTGGGTGATGAGATATGCGTCTAGGAACTATTAGGATGGGTATAGAGGTATTGAGCAACCATTATTTAAAAATCAAAAATTATTATAAAATAGGAATCCGGCGCAACCATAATTTATTACAATTAAATAATCAAAGACTGGAAAAGGAGTCATTATAGTCAATAAAGTTCAGTTTACATTTGAAAAATTAAATAAATAAATATTTATTATTATTCTCTTACATTAAGTGTATCATAAATTCTATTACTATTCGAATGTTGTTTTTAAATTACAATGTCCAATGCCGTAGCATCTTCCGTCTTCTTTCTGTTAATTTTGTGTCACGGTGCGCGCGCATCGTAAAATTTCCTTCTCATCAATTTTTCATAACGCGCCTAAAGAAGTAGGTATAACTTCAAAAATTTCCTAAAAAATATTTCTGAGAAAACGTTTCATAAACGAATTTGGGCGTGACTTTGTTATCTACTTTTTCTAAATTGTTGTTTATAATATTGTCAATTGTCAAATTCTAACGAATACCAGATATATTTGAAATTATAGAACCGACAGTTCGCGCTCTTTAATTTGGCGGTTTACATGGCTACATCTGTCAAAGCTGACAGGTCTTATTAATTATGATTATATAGGCAACCTCCTTTGGTGAAGAAGTTGAGGCGTATTTAGGTCAAAATATCAGATATACTCTATGAATATAACCTTGCAATACAAAATTAGATTATAGGCTGTGCGTTCGATGCATATTCTTTTAAAGCCTTTTAACCGAAGGGTTTATATATTGAATTATACTGCAATAATTATCGGACAGATCAGAATTTCACTTAGGTATCTATGGAACAAGCGTCTTCAAAACTAATTTGTGTGTACAGTGTACGCGCAGGAATTTTAGTACGTTATTTGCTTTACATTTATAGCATAAAATGATTTAAATTACAATTTATTATTTACTAGCAGACCGGCCAAGCGTTGCTGTGGCTAAGGTTTTAGTTATATAATATATTACATAGTAGCAAACTATTCAAGGGATATGGTAGGAGAACACCAGCCATGGGGACCACCATGCCTTTTTGGTGGTTATGCCATTAAATTGTAGCTTATTTGAAACGTTGGTACTTTCAAAACAGCGCCATCTGTTAGAATTGTGACTATCAAATAATAAACATATAATTTGCAATAAAATAATATTGCGGGTATAAATTGATATGTAAGCTATCCTATCTTTTAAGTTGGATCAAACTACACACGGTGTGCAAATTTGATTGATATCGGTTCGGTAGTTTAGGAGGAGTCCATCGCGGATTTAAAACAACGTGACACGTAATTTTAAATATATATTAAGATTGAAACGCGTTTATCTCATACGGTAGCACTCTTCGGCAGTGATTATATTGATCAAGACAATCTTTTTTGAAAACTTTGTAATGATAAATTAAAAAAAAATATAAAATCGTGAACTTCTTATGCTCTTAAAACCAGTTAAAATTATTAAATATATATATATATGAGGGCTTTTTAACCTCATAAGGGACTAGCCCTTGTGGACCGGAAGTATACCAGTTACATTGAATATCCTGGCAATCAGATTCTATTACAATAGTGCTGTGAAAGTTACTAGTTATCGATATATGAACATTAAATTTTTTCTCCATATAAGGTAATAAGTTATCTAAATCAGAATGTAATCTTATTCATAAAGTTAAACATACTATATGTTTATATTTCAGTAATGACAACGTTTGCGCGTGTAATATCTACGAAATAATATCAAAAAATTGCGTATAAATCCTTTACACAATGTTTATTCAAAAAATTATAAGACTATAGGGGCTCCCAAGTGTGCGTTAAATTTGTCACAAACATATTTAATTAATAAAGTTTTATTGTTATGTTTACTCTGAACTATCTCATATCAATTATTTAATGGTATTAAAATGTCTGTAGGTATCTCATATACCAATTTTAAGCTAAAATATTAGCTATTTCAACGTTTTACATTCGAAATAACGAACATCACTAAACTACCACACCTCTTAATGCATGCGCTGTATCAACAAAAGCGCACGTGCGCCTGAAACAAAGACAATCATCGAAGCGATTACAGCTTTATTACTATTATTGTATATATGCACTATGAGTTGTAGAGTTTTATATAGACTGTCGGTTTTATATCAAAAGTAATTGTACATTGATTACTTTTGTTTTAAATAAAAACATATTTCGCGTAAAAAAAAAAAAACATATTTTCAAACCAATAAACAAAAAAGATTGTTTATCTTTTTTGTCTGTCCGATTATGAACCTTATTTTCGGTATATCCCAGAGCTAAACTTTTCTTTACTATACTTTGATCAATAAACAACTCAGTGGTGTAACATATTTCGTATCATTATTCACTTTACGACCAGATAAGCTCTCTCAGTCAGATTTACAACTACTTGCGACCCTCCCCAGCTTCGCAGAGGCAATCGTGAACCGTAATCCTTGAAAAATTATGTACCAAACCTTCTTCATAAATCATTCTGGATTAAAACTACTACACTAGAAAATCGCAATACTAATACATTTATCGACACTTCGTTACCTTAAAACATACTTTATATAAAAGAACAGGTTACATAACTTATACAACCCTAGTATGTATAATAAAAATACATGTAACAGTAGAAATATACTAACTAAAATCTAAGAAAATAATAATACAAAAATTAAAGATATTCTTAGATTTAATGAGTCATAATTAATACATAGAAGTAGCTAATTACGGGACAGAATAGAAATGCGCAAACAGAAGATTCTTAAATAAATTTAAAGACTGAGCTCGTCTGATATCAAGAGGTATGAAGTATTGTACGAGATATTACGGTTTTCACCAATAGTGCAGTAGTTTTTGAGTTTATCGCAAACAGACATAACGATTCTACGACATTTTTGGGATCTATCGAACAAATTGCGCAAACTTTCCCCCATCACGCTAAATCTGACCAAGTTACGTGCCGAGACTAATACTCAATTGTAACAAGCGTTAACCACGCAAGCTCAACTTTCACTATAAGGTAAAGGTCAGAATCTGAACCAGTTTGCCAATAAGCTTTTCTAATACACAGATTAAGTAGAAGTACTGGTGTTGCCATCCGTGGACTTGTGGTACATTTATCAACGATGCAATGTTGAACGGCCTGTTCTTGGTCTCCCAGACTTAGGTCTATCCAATGTTGAGGCGGCTACAAGGCGTGTGGCAAAGCGTCGGATTGCGCGACCAATCAGTGCCGGACGGTGGGGAAATCGTCGACGAAATTCACGTTGTGTTTTTATCACTGATAAATTATTCCGTAAGAACATTGACACGATTATTCCACGTTCTTGGGGAGTAAAACGGTCCATGTTTATTTTCAGTGTATTTTTTTTCAATGGCTCTGGCACGATTTGTGCATTAGCCAGCGTCAAGTATACGATTTTTTATATTTCGTGCTTGTCTTTAGAAACCGTGTGATAGACCGTGTCCTCATGTACGGTTATAGCACTCGCCCGGTACCGCACAACCCTCCCAAAGGCCGAGAACAAATTTAAATTAAATTAAAACTTGCCCTCGAACCGGGAATCGAACCCGGTACCCCTCACCTAGCTGTCACTTAATAAGACCGCTGGGCTATGAGGCCCCCCTTCAGTGTATTTTACATTTGTTCTACACAATTTTCAACAACAGAATGACAGGAAATTTCATATAAAAAAATAAACAAATTTTCTTTAGTGCCAGTACCTACTTTTGCGCCACCCAGTATATACTTCACACATTTTCTACAGTATAGGTTACAATCTATATATTCTAAATTTTATACAGGACAGCAAACGGACAGGAGGCTCACCTGATGTTAAGAGATACCGCCGCCCATAGACACTCTCAATGCCAGAGGGATCGCGAGTGCGTTACGGCCTTTTAAGAATTCGTAAGCTCTTTTCTTGAAGGACCCTAATATACAATATAAATACAGTCGAGTCTCGATAATTTGACACTCGTTGATTTGAATATCTCGATCGTTTGAATTTCCGGTCCCTTGAATAATTCTCGATTCGGTGATTTAAAGTTGAAGGAATAGTATCTTGCTCGCCAAAGTGCGATAATATGAAGTCCGGGCTTCCCTACTAGATACAGGTCATGTACAGACCTATCCTGGGAAGGTCTTACTACCGTACACTTCTACGCCCTCGGAACCAACACGAGGTCTCACCACTATCAAAAATTCTTTGGACAATGGAAGACTGTAGTTGCTCACTCCAAAATAGATAACGGGCTTCTTTTCGAAATAAAAATTTGTGAATAATTGTATTTTAAACTGTTCATATATAGAAATAATAAATCAAGAAATTTAATCAAGCTCTTATTTACTGGAGTCCCCCTCCCCTTAGTGGTTATTTAAACGCTTGTTATTTTGAACTCTGGGTCATTTAAAATCTATCTGTGGATCCTTGAGTTTACAATTATTGAGACTCGACTATATTACTTATACACTTTCAACTGCAAATTTTAGCTTTTAACTTCTTTAAAATTACTTATTCGTTTAACAATGCCATGAATTGATCAGCCAACTACTGAATATATCAAGCTCTTAATAAGTAGCGTTTATTCTGTCGTATTCGAGAAGAATTCGAATGAGAATTGCCTGAACTCTTAGTTTGGATTTTTCAGACAGAATTTGGAAGAGTCTTTTGATTTGACCTAGGGAAACAATAATGGACGACAATGTTTATATTCTGTTACGGGTTTGATGACACAGCAGGCTCACCTCTACCTCACCAATACTGGTTTCATACGAACAAGACTCAATTTGTGCTACGGAACTTGAAACAACAACAACAAAATTAGAAGAAATTTTAATAGCGTTTCAATGTTTGAAAGAAGTCAGCGATTAGCTGCCGTGGTAACTCATTACGAACGTAAAGAAAGTGAAGTCGATGTATTTTTATACATTTTTATTTGCACGGTTGAAAAATGAAGGAAATAAAAAACTGACAACCCCACGGTGACGTGTATCCATTGCAATAAATAAAAAAGATTTTAAATTCAGTTTCTAAAATGTGTATAAACTTACTTGTTTAAGTTATGATTCATCACCATGTTTTCTTTGGCATTCGTTGTGGAGTATCCTGAAAAATAAATAAAAAGTTTAATATGTACGATATAAATAGAACGAACTATTCTGTTCTAAAATTTTAAGATTCGTGAAATATGACATTAAAAGTTATATTTTCCACTTTGTTAAATTAATCAAAAAATTCATTCACTATCCTTACCCAAACCTTAACCCTTAAACCAATATGATTATGACTAAAACAAAAAAAATATAAATTACATAAGATTACACACAACATCGCTCCTTTGAACTCACTCTGCGAACATAATATTCCAAGAAGTCGATAGTGTCGGAGGCAGTATTCAGTAAGCGCAGTCTTTGTTAAGGGGGATCTATGCAACAGACTGGTTCTGTGATCTGTCCCTTGGTATTGATGAATAGATGAATAGAAATAGATGATAAGTTCCCTAAAAATAGTATATAATAGGAATCAAGAAAAAACGAAGTCATGGTTCAATTTCACGTAAATCGGACCGTACATAATAAATTAATGCATGGAGCTACGTGCGTAAAGAGTTCGTCCAATGTCGTTGTCACGCCCGATTGTTATTTCAAAATCCAAAATATCTAAATTTAATATGTAACAAATTATTTTTCATTAAATATGTTTTAAAAGTACAATAATTTATGTAATTGTAACTATTGTATTTCTGAGAATTGTGTTTGTTTGTGAAAACATATACCACGATAAGACCACAACATACATATAATAAAACATGTATTCTTGTTATTAGTGATTCCTTACATATAATAGTCCATTGAAATGTTACAATTTGAGGGCCAAACTGAACATTTGTTATAGAACGCGCGCGAAGAATCCATCGTACAAAAAATTTGTGAAGACATATTTTGTAATCTGTAGCGACTACACCAGTAGGAAAGGATATATAGTTCTCGATCCCTCCGGTTGGAGCAACTGCTCACCATTCTCCCTCCACTACTCTAACTCAGCGTACAATAGAAACGACAAAGGTTTAGTGTAACATGCTTCGTAGTTGATTCGTAAAAGAATAGCTAGTCAAAGTCTGCAGGGCGACAGGCATATATTTAGACATTTCATCTCGCGTCCTTTGTTCGTGTTATTCTATCAATGCGCCATTCATTTAAATTGTATCATGTAAAAATACAATTTTAACTTTAAAATATTACCGTTACCACACATTATTATTTTATAAGCGTTTCCATAAAAGTTTCAAGTCGGTTTTGTTGCAGACTTACAACAGAAATTTATTTTTGTAGGATGTATTAAAAAAAACCTTGTCAGTGTTACTAACTTTTTCCTTACGTTGTTATTCCTATAAAAATGCCGACAACGGGTGCAGTATGCACGTTGCAATAAGTAACTCGCAGTTAACCTTGAAAAATGAGAACATATAGTAATAATTCAGTAATAATCATACAGTACCTACATGTTACATTTGCTCATACTTACATTTTTTGTAAGTGCAGTTTTTTTTTTAAAATAATATATTATGTACAAGTCCACTTATACAAATAAAGTTATTTTCAGTTCGAATATTTTACAGTATAAATAATAATTGTAATTATTATTAAAATATGTAAAATAATTTATTTCTATGCATCAAAACGAAATCATCAAACATTTCATTGAAAATCATAATTTTGATCTTAACCAGTAGTTACACGGTTGATTAAATCGAAGGGTTCTTAATGTGTATCTAATATTGATTTTTTAATTTGTTATTTATGTTATACAGGCAAACTAACAGTATCGTTTCCCTGTAAGAAGATTTGGGTAGATATATCGGCGTAAGCAGCGGCGGATAAGCAGGCGTTTTTGTTGGAGATATAATAACTCCTGCCGTCTTATGACTATGAAAACAATAACTAAAGAAATCAGTAATTGCGTCATAAAAATGATTTTAATGCGAAAGTGTTTGTTTATTGACATTTATTTGTAATTTAAAATTTTGCAATATGTATTGTCCTTATTTGGCAAGTTGTTGTGGATCAAGGTTAAATGGTTCAGAAAGTTATCTTAAAATTGTTTTAACAGGGTTTTACCGTACAGATGAAAAGAAAAGCACAGTTACAAGAAACAAAACATAAACTTAAAATAATTTAACACCCTTAATTATAATCATACTATGAAATGTTTTACGTCGGCAAATACTCTCTATTCTACGCAAAATACAAACTGTAGTTATGGAACAAATAGAAGACGAGATTTTATTCGAAATAAATAAACTAAATATAAATAATAAACAAAATAGCTTCTTTTAAGGCAGTGTATGCCGAATGCCTAGCCTGGTTGGTTTTGTATAAATTCTTTTTAACGTTCCACAAACATTCGTGAACAACATATTCAGACACAAATTTGATAGTTGTACCTTCCGACCATTTTAAAAATCAAAAATCACGCACGCTTTTCATGGCACTTATGCATTCTCCTAAATTACGTGTTTACACACAATGAGGGAAGATCTCTATCACTTGAAACAAAATTAAAAAGCGATTCTATTTTGATTCAACTTGAAAGTCAAGTAGAACCGTACTAAAGCAAGTAGCGGTGTAACTAAAGTACTATCCTAAAGCACTCTCCTAAACACTAAGATAATGTAAATCGGCCTTTAGACGTAATCTCCTACTAGAAGAACTATCTGCAGCCAACTTGCAACCTGTGGTCATACTAGATATAAAAACCTGAGATGAAAGATAAGACGGAAGACGGACGACGGAATGGTGAGAATTTCATTTGGCAGTACTTATTTCAAGTTTAGTACCTATTTTTCCTTATGCCTAGATAGAGAATAAAAATATTATTATGTGGTTTTTAAATGTTATCAGAGAAGTTCAATATGAGGAAGCTGGGGTACATTGAATTTATGATTAAAATACTGCTCTAGATGAATTAAAAGATTTGCACATTCTGGGAATATTTTTTTTTATTTAAAATTAATAGTTCAGCAGTTATAGTTAAAGGATTGTTGTAACATATAATGTGTGAGTGTATTTTTACTACCTACTGATGTTCTTAAATTCAAGGTAAAGTTTAGATTTTAAAAGTGCACTATAATAAGGTTAAAAACCCTTATTTTATCATGTTGTGTAGTTTGTCCCTTACACTCTCAGCTTCCAATCAACATTGATAATAAATTCCCTTGTATTATTTCCAGTTATATTTTAGCTTTCGGTCAAGTAAGTTGTTTCAACATGAATAACATTTTAATATATTTGATTACTCTATTATTGGTAGAAATAAAATACTTTACTTGTGGCCCTATCACGGAGACTAATTTGTATAATTCGGAAATGGATGTGATCGTAAAAATTGTTGATGAACAAAACCTTACATCGGCGCTTAATGGCGATAATATACCAATTTTCAATGTTAACTTTGGAAATACAAGTAATGATATTATATCTCAAGAGAATGGAGTAACAATTATTGAGAATAATCTTCAGAATTCCTTCTTTCCAATGCTAAATAATGAAACTGTAGAAAATGTTATCGTGGGTTCAGATTTTTTACAAACCGACGATCCTTTACTGGAAACATCAACTGGAGTGAGTAGTTCGATAAAATATGAAGATGGAGTACCTCAAGCCAGTTTTGAAGTTGGTTGTATTCAGGGTTACGCAAAAGCAGCTGATGGTTCGTGCCAAGAGGTTTTATATGACTAAATAAATTTCACGTTTTACCCAGACATACTTAAACGATAAAAAATGCGAAATTAAAAAGATATATATATATAAGAAATAATTAACAAGATTATCAGTATAAGTTTACATGCGAAGAAAGGAAGTAATGTTTACAATGAGGACAGTGATTTTAATAATCTTAGTGGTAGCAGTATTGCGGGTAGAGAGTGGATTTTTAGAAGAAGTTTTATTAAAACCAATATATAAATTCCATAATATGACAGAGAAGATTCATAACGCTAAAGTACAAGCAATATCAAACCTTGATAAAAAATTAGTAATAGCTAGAAATCGTCTTACCAATTGGTTTCACGGACTTTTATCACAAAAGGAAGAACAAGGCGATAAGGTAAATCATCCCGAGAAAATTGTGACCGAGAATCCAATTGCGTCTTCGAATGGGAATTGTCCAGAAGGTTCACCTGAAGCATTGAATGGCGCCTGTATACCAGATAATTATTGGCGATTTAATGCTGACATTGGAGATAAAGAATAATTTTAATATGTTTTACATGTTAACCATAGAATGTTGGTACAGTATGTAACCTTATCAGCTTATCTACCTAATACAATTCGCGTCCGTAATTAGTCTTTTCAAAATTTGAAATATAGGATTTAAAAACAAAGCTTATTTAAGGTCCGATAACTCACGGTAATGAGCCATAGGGCAATTGTTTCTTTCATAAAATGTTCTGTATCATTCTGTGTTTATATATGTATGTGTAATCTTGAAGAGACATCGTTGTGCTATTTTTTAAATTCTTATACTTCTATTAATCATTCATTGTTGTAGTTTCTTTGTAGTCTTTTACCTCATTTTCTTTTTTTGTGTTGTGTCACTTTTAACAATTGCAAATAAAATTAATTATACATAAATGGTTTTGCGTAAAATTATTTTGTGTGTATTGTGTGTGGATTTAACCCAAATGGCGAAATAAAAGTTTCGGAAAACCCAAGATTCGATAAAAATAAATAATATCTAAATACTATATTAATTAAGCAACGTAAAAATAACATTCTCAGAATCTAAAACTAAATACCTTAAAAAATATAATATAATATACCAGCGGCACGTAAGTCTAGCGCTGGCCGATACGTGGAGGGGATTGCTGCGCATGTGTACTGTCGCGCGGGGACAAAATGCGACTGGAGAGCCAATCGAAGCTCTTCATTCCGCTAGCCCCCCTCAGGTACCTTATTTTTTACTTCTGCGCAATAACGGTCAGCGCTAGAGTTTCGTGCCGCTACTTATAACTAAAATATATTATTAAAAGGCAAGGTTCCGAAGATACTGGCAGCGTTCCCCCTTTGAATAGCTAGACTAATTCTTTGTCCGAGGTAGCTGCCAGCTCTTCGTAGTTCTTCTTATTTTTTTATTCATTACGCTATTCTAGCTAACCTAATTTAAAATGCGTTAAAGATTTTGCTCATGTGTTTGCTAATCCACGCGGTATGGTCTGCTTCGACTAACAGTATTGGTAAGTGGTATTTTATTATGTATCACACATTTAACAAATTTTACTAAATAGAAACCTATTCTGGGGGCAAGCCAAAGTCGAATAAAAAAGCGGCACGGCCGTACCATCCTTTTCTCGTAGCTGTTCAGGCGATTTTTGCCCTCCTCTGTGGAGAATAATTAGAAGACTGAATCTTGTCTGAATGGCCAAGTCAAAGTATTAGAACATAAAAGATTTTTTTAATAGTAATAATGTAAAACAGTACGGTAGAAGAACTGAGTTGCGAGAGGCATAGTTAGATTTCCTTAGAAAAATAATATCCAATGGCAGAACAATTATAATTATATACCTAAAGAAAGGCGCAAAACAGTAACAAATTAGTTAACAACTAACTTAAAAAAAGTGTAACGAATGAAGTACATAGACGATTTAGCTTCCAATTGAATCTAATATACTTATTTTAAATCTTTACTAAGTAAGTAAAGCATAAATGCTTAAACATCGACTTCAACTAAAGCAGAAAAAGCATTATTATAATTATTAAGCCTTTATTAACACTTATTTAATTAAGATAAAATAAAACTTAATCTAATACGTCACTTGACCCATTTTAGGCGTGTCTTGTGACACATAGGCCTCCTAGTAAAAATATTTAAATTTAATTATATAACAAATATTTTTTTATAATGTTATATTATAATATTATGTTTTAATAGTAAAATTATTTATTTAATTGTAACTGTTGTATTTCTGAGTAATGTGTTTGTGAAAATATATACCACGATAAGACCACAACATACATAATAAAACATGTATTCTTGTTATTGGTGATTCCTTACTTAGTCCATTGAAATGTTACAATTTGAGGGCCAAGGTTGTTATTCCTATAAAAAGCTGACGACGGTTGCAGTATGCACGTTGCAATAAGTAACTCGCAGTTAACCTTGTAAAATGAGAACATATAACTCAGTAATAATCATACAGTACCTACATGTTACATTTTCTCATACTTACATGTATTGTAAATGCAGTTAGTTAGTTATTTATATGCATTAAAAGCGAAATCATCAAACATTTAACGGTTGATTAAATCGAAGGGTTCATATTGTGTATCATATATTGATTTTTAATCGGTTATTACTGGGAAACTAACAGTGTCGTTGCAATAAGAAGATTTGGGTAGATATACGAGTATATAAGGGAATCAAGCAGGCCTTTTTGTTGGAGATTTAATTACTCCTGCCGTCTTATGACTATGAAAACAATAACTAATGAAATGAGTAATTGCGTCATAAAAATGATTTTAATGCGAAAGTCTTTGTTTGCTGACATTTGTTTGTAATTAAAAATTTTGCAATATTTTCCTTGGCAAGTTGTTGTGGATCAAGGTTAAATGGTTCAAAAAGTTATCTTAAAGTCTAAGATCCCGCTGCAGGATTGGTGCGCTCATCGACTTTTTGCTTAAAACCAAATTTTATGTTTATTTATAATTAAGACAATATATATTCACAAGGGTGCCTATCAAAATTTGGCCACCATTATTTTTAATTGATTTTAGTTAAAAAACTGAACAGCAACTGAATAGATGCAGCATTTTTATTCTAACATAAAAACCACGCTTAACTGTCTTACCGTACAGATGAAAAGAAAAGCACAGTTACAACAAACAAAACATAAATTAAAAATAATTTAACATCCTTACTTATAATCACACTATAAAATGTTTATAGTGTGATTATAAGTATTTATCATTAATAAATTTATCATTAATTTTACGACCAACGACTACTACTAGATAACGTAGTTATATTATTAAAAGTCCTCTTGAAAGGTACATTTTAATTTAGTTCGCTAGTAAATTCGTTTGTTTGTATACTTGTGGCTTGTTAACTCGTAAAGCAAAGTTTGATGACCTTTCGTGGCTGCTAAATTTACAAATGCACTCGAAATGTAACCAATCTAAATGGTGCTTGCTTTAACTCAAAAGTTGAATATGTCGGATTATAAATGAAGAACGTTCCTGGGTATTGCTATAACAGATTACAAAAGATTTGAATTTGTTCATACTTAAGTAAACTTTGCAAATGTTAAGATTTTTCCATTTTCGTTGAATATCGATATAAAAGACGGAAGACGACGGAATGGTGAGATATTATTTAGTACTCGTGAGCGATGTTTTAAACCGACATTAAATAGCTCACCCAAAGTATTAGCTGTATATTTTAATTTTATATAACTTTTGTAATTTATGTATATATTTTTAACTTTTGTTTTCGTAATTTTATGTTATACTCGCATAAATACAATAATGTTTCATTTGGAGGTTTTTCAATTTTTATCAATTGATTAAATGTTTCTCAAACGGTTTAATACTAATTGCAATTAAATCAATAAGAATTATGCCAATATAGAGAATAATAATATTATTATCAGTGGTAATTAAATGTTATCAGAGAAGTTCAGTATGAGGAAGCTGGGGTACATTGAATTTATGTTAAAAAATACTGCTCTAGATGAATAAAAAGATTTGCACATTCTGGGAATTATTGTTTTTATTTTAAATTAATAGTTCAGCAGTTATAGTTAAAGGATTGTTGTAATATAAAATATGCGAGTGTATTATTACTACTTATATTCTTAAATTCATGGTAAAGTTTAGATTTTAAAAGTGCACTATAATAAAAATATATTATTGAAATATCAAAACCCTTCTTAAATCATGATGTGTAGATTGGCCCTTACACTCTCAGCTTCCAATCAATATTGATAATAAATTCCCTTGTATTTTTTCCAGTTATATTTTAGCCTTCGGTCAAGTAAGTTATTTCAACATGAATAACATTTTAATATATTTGATTACTCTATTATTGGTAGAAATAAAATACTTTACTTGTGGCCCCATCACGGAGACTAATTTGTATAATTCGGAAATGGATGTAATCGTAAAAATTGTTGATGAACAAAACCTTACATCGGCTCTTAATGGCGATAATATACCAATTTTCAATGTTAACTTTGAAAACACAAGTGATGATATTATATCTCAAGAGAATGGAGTAACAATTGAGAACAATCTTCAGAATTCCTTCTTTCCGATACTAAATAATGAAACTGTACAAAATGTTATCGTGGGTTCAGATTTTTTACAAACCGACGATCCTTTACTGGAAACATCAACTGGAGTGAATAGTTCAATAAAATATGAAGATGGAGTACCTAGAGCCAGTTTTGAAGTTGGTTGTATTCAGGGTTACGCAAAAGCAGCTGATGGTTCGTGCCAAGAGGTTTTATATGACTAAATACATATCACTATTAACCCAGATATACTTAAACGATAACAAATACGAAATAATTAACAAGATTATCAGTATAAGTTTACACACGAAGAAAGGAAGTAATGTTTACAATGAGGACAGTGATTTTAATATTGTTATTTGTAGCGGTATTGCGGGTAGAGAGTGGATTTTTAGAAGATCTTTTATTAAAACCAATCAATAAATTCTATAATATGACAGAGAAGATTCATAAAGCTAAATTAGATGCAATATCAAGACTTGACGAAAAATTAGGAAGAGCCACAAGTCATATAACCAATTATTTTGACGGACATTCAAACACAATCAAAGACAAAAAGGAAGAACAGGGCGGTGATGTAAATCATTCCGAGAAAATTGTGATCGAGGATCCAGTTGCGTCTTTGGATGTAAACTGTCCAGAAGGTTCACCTGGAGCATTGAATGGGTCCTGTTTACCAGACGTTTATGTGCGGTTTAATGATGACGTTGGAGATACAGAATAATTTTAATATGTTTTACATGTTAACCATAGAATGTTGGGACAGTATGTAACCTTATCAGCTTATCTACCTAATAAAATACGTACGTATCGCGTATCGCGTACGTACTTAGTCTTTTCAAAATTTAAAAACATAGTAAGTTAAGGTCCGATAACTCACGGTAATGAGCCATAGGGCAATTGTTTCTTTCGTAAAATGTTCTGTATCATTCTGTGTTTATATATAATATGCATGTGTAATCTTGAAGACACATAAGTGTGCTATTTTTTAAATTCCTATACTTCTATTAATCATTCATTGTTGTAGTTTCTGTGTATTTTTTTATCTCATTTATTTTTTTGTGTTGTGTAACTATTAACATTTGCAAATAAAATTAATTTTACATAAATGTTTCTGCGTAAAATTATTTTAAAGTTGTAACATAAATAAATAATCTATAACCATATCATTGTGGGTGTTACCCAAATGGCGAGATAATAGTTTCGGAAAACCTAAGATTCGATAACAAGAAATATATATATATATATATACAGTCAAAACCGGTTATAACGACATTGAAGGGACCGTATAGTTGCCGACGTTATATCCGATAGTCGTTATAAGCAATGTCATATACACAAGTACAGTACATATGTATGTACATAGTTATCGATCTAGAATAGGTAAGTATGGGTTATAATATGGTATGTTAATATTATAATATGTAAACGAGTCAAAAAAGAAACAAAAATATTTATTACGATATAATTAGGTACAAAAGTAATCAGTCAGTCTGTTTTTTTTTAGCCCAGTCTCAAATATTTTTTCCATTTTACGTTTCATACTCCTCAAGGTATGAGTATCACCAGTATCAAACTGTTGGTTAAAGGTAACAAATTTTAGCAAAATCGTTACAGCGTTAAGAGCCTCGGAAATCATATGCCTAAATATTCATTCAATGCTTATAAATAAGATTTAAAATCGTTTCTATTGTTTTGTTTTGCTGAGACAAGAAGCAGTTGGTCGTTATAGCCGATGAATATCGATAAACTTTCGCCGTTGTAAGCGATATGTCGCTGTATCCGATGTTGTTATAAGCGGTTTCTTTACTGAATAGTTTACTAGGGATTCGGACGGGACCATACAATCTGGTTGACCAATAACCGATAGGTCGTTGTAAACGATGTCGTTATAAACGGTTTTGACTGTATATATATATATAAAAACCTTAAAAAAATATAATATAAAAACTAAAATATATTATTAAAAGGCTAACTTTAAGGCAGATACTGGCAGCGTTCCCCCTTTTAATAGCTAGACTAATTCTTTGTATGAGGTAGCTGCCGCCAGCTCTTCGTAGTTCTTCTTATTTTTTTATTCATTACGCTATTCTAGCTAACCTTATTTATTAAAATGCGTTAAAAATTTTGCTCATGTGTTTGCTGATCCACGCGGTATGGTCTGCTTCGACTAACAGTATTGGTAAGTGGTATTTTATTATGTGTCACACATTTAACAAATTTTACTAAATAGAAACAACCTATTCAGGGGGCACGCCAAAGTCGAGCAAAAAAGCGGCACGGCCGTACCATCCTTTTCTCGAAGCAGTTCAGGCGATTTTTGTCCCCCTTTGTGGATAGAATACTGAGTTTTGTCTGAATCGCCATGCAGGCATTGTATTAAAACATAAAAGATTTTTAATATTGATATGATATCAGTATAAGATGTTGTTAGGTTAGCTAATTACGTAATAATGTAAAACAGACGATCGCTTAGGGACTGGATAAATTAACTTAGTTAGATTTCCTTAGGAAAATAAGATTATTTGAACTTAAAAACAAGTTATTTATTTTATTAGGTAACTCAGGTACGTAGTAGATGATATACTACTAACAGCCATACACAGAGTCAATTAAATTATCTCCAATGGCAGAACAATTATAATTATATACCTAAAGAATGGCGCAACACAGATTCAATTTAGTTAACAACTAACTTAAAAAAGGTGAAGTGTAACAAATGAAGTACATAGATGAAGTAGCTAAAGTAGTAAATCTAATATACATATTTTAAATCTTCACTAAGTAAGTAAAGCATAAACGCTCAACAACGTCTCCAACTAAAGCAGAAAAGCATTTGACCGTGGCAAATAAAGTAAAGGGTTTTTCAACAAGAACTTTGTTTTCTAAAACAAAATAAAACAAAGAATTTAGAGGAAAATGAATAAAATTTTTATTGTATTACAAAGAGAAAAGTTTGGCAATTATGAATGAAAAATGATATCTGGCAAATGTCCACCACGACCACGCTGACAGATGTTGATTCTTTCATCAAAATTTTTAATCACTTTTTGGCAAAATGGAGGGTCTATTTCGTTAATGACATCACGGATTTTGAGTTTTAAGGCTGCAATCGATTCGATTGGCTCCGTATAGACTCTGTCTTTAACATAGCCCCACAAAAATAATCCAGTGGTGTTAAATCACACGATCTGGCTGGCCACTTAACAGCTGAATTTCGCGAAATTATGCGCTCGGGAAATTTGGTTTGCAATAAATTGATCGTTTCATTGGCTGTGTGACATGTGGCACCGTCCTGTTGAAACCACATTTCAGTGATATCCATGTCATCAATAATAGGCCAAAATTTAGTGGTTAACATCTCGCGATACCGTGATCCATTGACTGTTACCGCATTTCCAGCCTCATCTTCGAAAAAAAACGGCCCAATCACGCCTCCAGACCACATAGTGCACCACACAGTAACACGTTGAGTATGCAAAGCCTTCTCAATAATTGCTTTAGGATTTTCAGAAGCCCAAATGCGACAATTTTGCTTGTTGACGTACCCTGACAAATGAAAATAGGCTTCGTCTGAAAAAATGATTTTTTCAGAAAAACCAGCAGGTTGTTCCTGAATGAACTGAGCGAATCTGCGGCGATTTGAATGGTCGATCAGCTTTAATTCCTGCACCAGTTGAATCTTGTAAGGCTTCAAAGTTAAATCCTTTCGCAAAATTCGCCATGTTGTGCTTTTGGATAACCCCAATTGTTGAGAACGTCGTGAAATTGACAAATTTTGATCTTCTTCAACACTGTGGCTCACGGCGGCGATGTTTTCTGTTGAACGACCCGGTCGAACACGTGTTGGTGTTGGCACATTTTGTACCGAGCCTGTCGACTCAAATTTCGCGACCAAATTCTTAACAGCGGTCTCCAGAAGGACGATTATGCTGGCCGTAAATATCACGAATTTTACGAAATGTAACTTTAACAGAACCACCATTTTTATAGTGGATTTGAATTATTTTAATGCGATTTTCGAGCGAAATTGAATTCATTGTAATAATTGCCAAAACACCTGCTACGAATACCGCCAAAAACTAAATGTCAAAACTATCACGTTCTCGGTGTTGCCACAATTGAAAAACAAACTTCTTGTTGAAATACCCTTTATTATCTCTAAAATGAATTCGATACGATCTCATGGCATGTACAGCGATACCAATTTTCCTAATGGGAAGTTCTCAATTTTTTAATTAACATTTAAATTCAGAGCATCTGATTTAAATGCTGGGAGATAACAAGTTTAGGTATGCAATCTGTCTGACTTGCTAATTCAATTAGGTTGATTCCAGCAGAGGTGACCTAATTACATCATCGCGAAATTAGTAAAGGCATAATTTTGAATCTACTAGTGTTACCCGACAACGGATGAGTCGTGAGATTTGGACGATATTCCCTTTTTTTCTTCTTAATTGCCTTTGCTGTGCGAGTATTTCGACCATAAGTTAGACAACAATTATAAATTATTTAATTATTATGACGTTATGTTAATGTTCTTACATAACTTCACAATGAAAATGTATATGACATTTGAATGCCTGTTTTATATGGCTGATTGTGCGGATTTTTATACATAATTATAGATCGATTAATTATAAAAATCCGCACAATCAAACGATTGATTATTAATATTACGCTTATTGTTGTACGGTATTGCATTACGATTTTATACTGTAGACAAATGTAATAAGTTTTTAAATTTGATTTCTTAAATCAAGAATGACGCATCTCGCATAAGGAAAATAAGTTAGTAAACTTATATAGACAATGTCATCAGAACGGACTTAAAAATTGGTGGCGATCGCGATCATTTGTTTTTTCTAATAGGCAAATAGGTAAGTTCTAATCCGCCTTCTACATGACATACGCCGCCGACTTTTTTGGCTCTAAGAGATGCCACACCGGCTTCCTCGCGGTGTTTTTCTTCATCATACTAGTCAGGGTTAAATGGGTACATAGACAGAAAAACCATTGGTGCATTGCCGGGGTTCGAACCTACAACCTCAAGGATGAGAGTCGCAAGCTAGAGCCCACACAGCAATTATAGAAAAGGCCTAACGTTAAAAAGTAAGGTAAACATTTATACCGAAATGATAATGACATTGTACTGAAAAGATTTGTCATAGACCTCTAAAAACATGTTTATTTTTCCAATCAAGTACTGTATGAATTTGACTTCATCCAATAAATCAATTAGAACAATCAAGTGCAGTTGACATTCATAACCGCCCATTGACCAATCTATGAATGAATTTTATGGAATAAGCTATACAAGGTACCTTTTTACCTTATTATTAATACCCAAATTCTAATAATACAGATATATATATTGTTAGCGGACTGACGTCATCTTGGAGCAGAAAATTATATAATATAATAAATACAAATTCTCATACTAATGAATTTATTATTATCATTCATTAAATCATAAATTCAACTTGACACAACAGGAACAAGACGCCTAAAGAGGAATAAACTAGGAGTTACTAAAACTAGTGTAGTGAATGATGCAAGTGCGGTAGCTCAGACACACGAAAATAGATCAAAATATTATAGAACACTAAGAATGTTAATGAACATGACCTTAGTTTAAACTATTCACTAGTATTGTAGAAAATTAAGTCAACATAATATTACTAATCTACTATATAAAAATAAGTCGGGTTTTCCTTCCTGACGCTATAACTCCAGAAAGCACGAACCGATTTCCACGGTTTTGCATTCGTTGGAAAGGTCTCGGGCTCCGTGAGGTTTATAGCAAAGAAAATTCAGGAAAAATTTCAACAGAAAAGCGGAATCACCAAACGAAATGTTACATAAAACGAAGCCATCTGGTGGCGAAACGGAGTTCGCCGAGTTTGCTAGTTAGCCATAATTATTGTATTGGCTAGATTTTAATTAATTAAAGTCGGACTCTATTGCGAACTCTATGTAAAAAAATATAATCGTGAGCACAATTATAAACAAAGAACGAGTAATAATATAGATGATGACACGATGTGGGCTGATCAAAATATGCATAGGTTAAGGCAATTTAAAAAAAATTAAAAACCTTGATTAAGAATTTGATTAAATATTTGAATGGATTTTGAAGTTCAAGTCTTCACGTATCATGCCTACAACTGCCCACGTGCCAAAAAAAACATACATATATTTGATTACCTAATGGTAAAACATAGTTAAGAATTTAAAAATAACTAAATTTTAATTAGTTAATATGGTTTTATGAAACCTTCATGAGAATAAACTTCAGTACATAAATAGTGTACGAGTAACGAGAAACATACGTAATCTTTAATATATATATATATATATACATATATATATACATATAAAATATAAATTTTACACAAGTTTGTAAAAATATAAAATGAATATGTATATATATATATATACGTTATAACTAATTATGGAATTACATCACACGATATTGCCAGAGATGATTCACATTCCGTAGACTTTATATGACAAAGACAATTCCATAACAGATTCCTTCAAGGTTATATAAAAAGCATCGATAGTAGAGTTAGAAGATTCCCATGGCAGATTCACACGCGGCGTTATGGTCTATGAACACGGAGAATCACCGCAGGGTTTCATGGCCTTTGACCCTTGGCCAAGACAAGGTTCTGATTTAAATAAGTAAAATACATTTAATTGTATGCATAAATATATTACTTTATCGCACTTTCGGGCGAAACGAAACAACTGGCGTAATTTTTAATAAACTAAAGGGTCAAAGTACATTATGCTTGCAAGTACATAAGCTTTTCAAGTTTTTACCAATCGAGCATAGTAATAAAGAAATGCGTAAGTAACACCTAACCACGCTGATCTCAAGGGTATATACCCTTACATACATATGCATATGCTTATATAGATTAAAACAGAGTAAAATATGTAAAACAAACGGGGGAGCATCAGTCGCGACGCGTTTTTTTGTTACTTATCTTGATAACACGTGGCAAACAAAGGGAGGATTTTGTAATCGTGACATTTTTTTTTAATACATGCAACCAAAATCGCTGTTTTCATTTTGATACATTTCTCTATAGGGGTGAAAAAGATGTTGTAAAATATGAATGATAAGTACTACCCTAATTCTTGGGAAACGAAAGTAATCAATAATTTTAACCTGTTTATTGCTGTTATGGTGATTTTTTAATAAAAGATTTTATTTCTACTAAGCTTTGAAGATCCCTCTGCGGCGTAGGTCTCCCATAAAGCATCCTATCTCTTGGTAGCCTATCAATACTGGATCACATCTCTGAGAAAATATATATCTCCAGTGCCTCTGTGGTATTCATTGTTTACGCGTGTGATTTATTGCTGTCAATTCCTTACGATTTTCACATCTGTCGGTTCAACCTGCACACATGTCCTTCCCATTTTCATTTCAGTTGCGTAGCGAACTTCTTTGTCTTTAATTTTGATGCATTTTCCTAATAGTTTGGTTTCGAACACTAAGAGATATTTTTATCCTGGCATGATTCTTTAAACAATTAAAGGATTTTTTAAAGGCTCTGGCACGGTTTGTGCATTAGCCAGCGTCAAGTATAAGATTTTTTATAATTCGTGCTTGTCTTTAGAAATTCGACCGAGTCATCCATGTACGGTTTAGGCACTCGCCCGGTACCGCACAACCCTCCCAAAGGCCGAGAACAAATTTAAATTAAATTAAAACTTGCCCTCGAACCGGGAATCGAACCCGGTACCCCGCTGCCACTTAATAAGACCGCTAGGCTATGAGGCCGTAAAGGATTTTTAAAATAAACAATATTCCGTCATACTTATTGAGTTTTTAAATTATGCTTGTCTCTTCTGAAGGCAAGCCCGTTCGGAAGACAGTTGTTCATATACATTTTTTGATCCTATGGAGCTTACTTTTTGAGAATAACTTGTACCTATAAGGTATAAGGCTAATTGGTGTAGGCAAAAAACGGAAAAATAACTCTATAATACTTTATAACTTGTTTAAATTATAACGGTATAATCTAAATTATTTGACCTATAAAACCGCATTAATTTTCACTTGCATAATGAAACTCAAAAATTGCAGTGTCTGTAACAAAAGATGTTTACAATCACCTGCCTATAATTTTATGAATTCTGCAAATGCAGCTGCCTTGCCATTTCGGTTCAGTTCAGTTAATTAAATATGACATTTCGAAAGAACTTACGGACTAAATAAGAAAACTTTCCCGAAAAAATATTTTTTCTTCATTTTAATACAAAACTAGTTTCTGCTTTAAGAAAAGCTCTGTGATAAAGAATTTATTTTGTTTTTTGAAAGTTAAAAAAAACAATCTAATTGTAAGTCAATCTCGAATCCAGTTAAACACACGAAAAACTTCATAAAAATCGGTCCAGTCATGCCAGAAAAAGTTTAATACACGCAAAAAGATTTATATTTATTTAAAGACTATCTCGATTTATATCTTTAATATCATGCATTATATTTCGTTATTTTTCAATATAATAAGTTACTAATATACTTAGCGATAAATCATTGTAAGTAGGTACTCTCGACTTCTGACCATGAAAATAATTCATATGAATTTATCTTAAACGAACAACAAACTGATCATATAACAAAATTTTTATTTTACATTAATGAAATAATAAAAAAGAAAGGCATAGGTATATTACGTATACTCTATGGTTGTTAGTAAAAATTTCGCGTGATATTTGGCGCTCCACAGAAGGTTCCAGACACAATACACATAAAACTAGTTGGCTATAGTAAAGATAAGTTTGTGATTATGCACGCTTCGAGCATCACGAGATTGTTTTTGCTCATTACATCCATCATCCAACATCCGTGATATGAAAGCACATCCTATCTCTATGTCATACGAAATACATGTTTTCAATCCTTGAAAATGTAATTGAAGATCACGGAAGGCATTGAAAGGGTGAACCGTTTCTTCTACACGTCTTATTATGAAATGAGGTGTATAGTAACATTTTAATCAATTTTAGGATCTTAAACTAAACTGCATTACTGTAGCGAGGTTATGTCTTGGGTGTATTACCTAAATTGATATGTTTATCGTTGTTTATCGATTAACCCTTTCGACAAAAACCAGAGAAATTTGTATGAAAATGGTCAAGTAACAAAGCGTGATCTAGTATCATTCCCATACATAATTATCGAAAAGTGATTTTGTCTCAATTCGAAGTACACTTTATTTAGGTCGTAATTAGCTTGCAATAAAGCCGAAAATAATGCCGAGAATAATGTCCGATAAAGAGCCGTCTGTTCTTTTAGAATATATCTAGTATCCGCTAATAGTTACAAACGCTCCAACAGCAATACCAAATTCGCAGATTTCTGCGAATAACATTTTGTACACATGATAATTTTCATCTGTAAATAGTATTTGTTTATGTAAAAAAACGTTGTAATTGTAAAATGTTTACAAAATAAATGACCCTGCTCTTGGCGGTTTAGAGTGATGTTAGTTGGATAGATCTTCCATACGACAAACAAAATTTAATACGTTTTTTATATACCCAAGGATAGATACTTCGCGCTAAGTCTCAAATCTGAATCTTATCCTCAAGAAACCTATTCCTGTACTATATATATACCTACTATAATATGATTTTTGTTTCTTTCTTGCTATGGGCCTAATATTGAATATTACAGAATTGCTGTCATGCGTCGCTATTGCGAACTACTTGCCTGGTAATTGCGTCTAGTGCTCAGTAAATATTTAAACGTTCTAGTAATTGGTAGGAATCATGCAATTGAGATAATAATACTTTGCTGTAAGCCAAAGGGGTTTGAGCGCTACTCAAGAACTGCATTTTACCATTTTTTTTACAAAACTGCACTGTGCTAAGTACGCGTAAAACTCAAACATGTTTACTGTTAAAATCTTTAAATAAAATTCTTTCCTATATGAAAAAGGCTATAAATGAATATTTAGAAGAGGAATATGATTGGTAAATCGCATCTTACGTTCTGGATGACATCTCTACCTGGCACTGTAGTGCCAAATGATTGACAAGATACCATTTGATGTTTTATTTTATTTTGCTTTGCTTTGTTTAAATTGCAGTGACATAAAGTTTTTTTTTTTGTAATAGGAGGCAAACGGGCAGGAGGCTCACCTGATGTTAAGTGATACCGCCGCCCATGGACACTCACAATGCCAGAAGGCTCGCAAGTGCGTTGCCGGCCTTTCAGGAATTGGTACGCTCTTTTCTTGAAGGACCCTAAGTCGAATTGGTTCGGAAATACTTCTGTGGGCAGCTGGTTCCACATAGTGGTGGTGCGCGGCAAAAACTGCCTTAGAAAACGCTCTGTTGTGGAACGACGGACGTCGAGGTGATACGGATGGTATTTTGTATTTTGCCTTGACGTCCGATGATGAAACTCAGCTGCAGGTATTAGACCGAACAACTCCTCTGAACACTCTCCATGGTAAATGCGGTAGAAGATGCAGAGAGATCCCACATCTCTACGCAACGCCAAGGGATCAAGCCGCACTGAAAGTGACTGGTCGTCGACGATTCGAACCGCTCTTCGTTGAATACGGTCAAGTGGAAGGAGCTGGTACTGGGGAGCTCCCGCCCAGAGGTGAGAGCAGTACTCCATATGGGGCCGAATTTGCGCTTTATATAGTTGCAAGCGGTGGCCCGGAGTGAAGTACCGTCTCGCCTTGCTGAGCACACCAAGCTTTTTGGAGGCTAATTTAGCCTTTCCTTCCAGATGACCGCGAAACTGAACGTTATTCGATATGTCAACGCCCAGTATTCCGATGCTAGCCGAGGCTTTAAGGAGAGTGTCTTCAAAGAGGGGAGTAGCGACAAAGGGAGTTTTTTTAGCGGAAAACGCGCATACTTGTGTCTTCTTGGGGTTAAATTGGACTAGATTTAGTCTACCCCAGTCCGAGACTCCACGTAGAAGAGTTTCGACTTCAGACACAAGTTTGTTCCGGTACTCATCGACAACAGCCCGAGAAATACCTGCCCGGCCAGTGTAAAAAGTATCCCCAGTGCTGTCGTCCGCATAGCAATGAATGTTGCTAAGCTGCAACATATCATTGATATGCAGAATAAACAGGGTCGGGGATAGGACACAGCCTTGTGGGACACCAGCATTCACAGGTTTCAGGTCGGAGCATGCTCCGTCGATGACGACTTTGATGCTCCGATCAGCGAGAAAGCTGGAAATCCAGTTGCATAATTTCTCAGGGAGCCCGTAGGCTGGAAGCTTCGAGAGCAGCGCTCTGTGCCACACCCGATCGAAGGCTTTCGCTATGTCCAAACTTACCGCCAGTGCCTCCCCCTTGGACTCAATTGCCTCTGCCCACCTATGTGTAAGGTATACAAGGAGGTCACCAGCTGAGCGACCACGACGAAAGCCGTACTGAGAATCGCTAATCAGCTGGTGGCCCTCTAGATACTTCAGGAGCTGGCTGTTAATAATGGTTTCCATTATTTTGGAGAACAAGGAGGTTATAGCTATTGGGCGATAGTTGGACGGATCAGAGCGATCGCCTTTTTTAGGGATCGGATGTATCGAAGCGATCTTCCAGCACTTCGGAACAGTGCCGAGCGTGTAAAGGTACCGGAAAAGGCGCGTTAGGACCGGAGCCAACTCAGGAGCACAAGTACGCAGCACAATTGGAGGGATGCCATCGGGTCCGCTCGACTTATGGATGTCCAAGGAAGACAAAGCTTTACGGATAGCACGTTGCCGGAATATAACTTCGGGCATCGTAGTATCACACCGCAATAATGTCGGTGGTTCCTTCCCTTGATCATCCAAAGTGGAGTTCGACGCAAAGAGACAGCCTAGAAGATCGGCCTTCTCTTTCGCGGTATGGGCCAGTGAGTCATCCTCCCTATGCAGTGGTGGAATTGAGGGCAGACAGAAATTCCCTTGGACAGCTTTGGCAAGAGACCAGAAGGCTCGAGTTCCCGAAGGGAGGTGGGCCAATTTCTCACCAAATCTGGCAATGTGCTCTGACTTTGCTTTAGCGATTTCTCGCTTGAAGGACCTGGAGGCTGAATTGTATGCTTTTTTACGTTCGCCGATAGTCACATCACAGGATGTCACCGCTTCTGCCCAGGCTTTAAAGCATTCACGCTTACGGCGCAAAGCCGCTTTGCAAGAACGCCTAAACCAAGGCTGGGACTTGCCACCGACCGGCACCGCAGAGAATGGAATAAAGAGTTCCATACTCTGCAGGACCACCTCGGCGACAGAGTCAGCGACGGCGTCTGGAGTACTCGACGAAAAGCAAATTGGCCCCCAAGGGTAGGACGCAAAAAAAGACCGCATCCCATCCCAATCTGCTGACTTATAGTGCCACACGCGGCGACAGCCAGTGAAGCTAGGCCGAACAGGGCGCGTGAACGGCACAATGCTCCGGACCACACAATGATCTGATGAACCCAATGGCGGTTCAACAGAGACTTGGTAGTTCTCCGGATGTGAAGTCAGCAGAAGGTCCAACAAAGAGGGTTTATGACCAGCCACATCCGGTATTCGCGTAATCGCAGGGACCATTTGCGTCAAGTCGTAAGCCAAAGCAAAGTCGTGAAAGGATCTTCCCGCATGATCGGTGGTTTCTGAGCCGAGCCAATCGGCATGGTGGGCGTTAAAATCGCCAAGTATCACGATTTCAGCGGTAGGAACCCTTTCGAGCAGGGAATCTGTAGCCATTTGGATGTGCTCAATGAGTCGGTCAGTTTCGGTATTTCCGCTATGGGACCTATACAGGCATGCGTAGAATCGCGGATGGTCGTCGCAGTCTACGCGCAGCCAGAGGTTAGATAGGTCCCTTCCTTCAAGCGTCCCGAGGCGACGAGAACAGATATCCTCTCTGACGTACACGCAAACTCCCGCCCGCGGCACAAATGAATGTTCCAATTTGTACCCCGGGTAGGAGAGGTAGGAAGTATCAGCCGGGGGGGATATCTGAGTCTCGGTAAGAAAGAGCAAGGCCGGCTTCGCAGTCTCTAAGTGGTAGTGGACAGCGTTGATGTTGGAATTGAGCCCCCTAACATTTGTGAAGTCCACGGCGAGTGTGGACGGGGGTGCCTTTGTTAAGTTGCTCCGTTTGCCCCGAGAACGATTAATGTTTTTACCGAGCGCAGAATTGCCCCCCCCAGAATACGAAGGGCAGCCTGTGCGTCCACCACCGGGCGCAGAGTGTCCCGGTGTTGGACGCCCAGAGGGGGATTCTCCACCGCGAGCGCGTGTGGTACCCCCCTGGGGTAGATTCTCTTTTTTCTGCATCTTCATATTTCATGGGGGGGGGGGAATGGGCTCCGGGAGTCTCTCTCACCGCACGAAACGCGAGTACAATAAGGTGAACTTATTGCATCACTTCACGCCGGTTTTCTGAGAGACAGTGGTACTGCCCCGGTCGTGCCTGCCCATTTGGCTGAAGCCCGAAGGCAACAGCATGGCACTCCCACTAGGAAGGGGTTGACTGATTGCGCTGATGAAATAACCTCTGTCATTCATGTCAGTCTGTCATTTTTATCTCAAGTGTTTGTAAAGCAATAGGTAATTGTAACAGTATTATAAATTATTGTCGTTTGGAGTATATTATGGAATTATATTAAATAAACACGTTTTAATTTGGTAAGTCCAAAAGCAGTGTTGCCCTCATAGCTTTAGCGTGCAATGCTCGTCCCTGATGTCGTAGATTAGATTCCAGACTGTGATTGACTACTTGATTTGTGCATTCAAAACTAGCTTCTACGACGAAGAAAACCATCGTGAGGAAACCGCCTTAGACACAAAAAAGTCGACGGCGTCTGTCAGGAACAGAAAGTTGCCTTCTTGTCTATAAAAATAAATGATCACGTAACAAATAGAGAAATCTGAAGCCCAGATATAGAACTGCCACTGGTTTTTTAATTATATAAAAAAAACTAACAGGTGTTTTAAACTGTCGCAATAACTATTATGATTATTTGGTCGAATTACAATCTAAACTAAAACTATATTTATGGTTGTTGCGATCTATTTCACGAAAGTAAAAGTAGGTAAACGAGTTTTACTAACATTGTGCACAAAATAATTTCCGTGGAATAAAGACATCCTCGTGTTTTTTATAATAAAATGTTTGGCAACAATTCTGAAAAAATTACATTTACAGTACAAAGGAAGTCAAATGAAAAAAAAACATTAAAACAGTCGTAATAATGCTTTACGACTATGTTCCCCGGGGCAAGCGACTTTAGCCTTAAAATAGTGTAAGAATATAAATATAAAATAGCTTCTTCACAGATTTAAATATGAATAGATAGATATACAGTAGAACCTCGATAAGATAAAGTCCAAGGGAAACACAAAATATGTTATGTTATAGAGGTTTTAAGTTATCATGGTTCTATGTTAGGTAAAGGTTAATATAGAGGTATGTACATGTTTCTATGTACCCTTGCTCCCATTTTTACTTGAATGCATCAGAAGAATGGAAAATTAAATATGTAATCATATTTATTCACATTACTTACATTACATAAAAATAAAACAACAACTAAAGGTTTAGTCTACTTAAAAAAATCTGTGATTTTGTTTTGTTTTAAAAAATTCACTGTTTCTAAATCGATTTGATTTTCAATGAAAAATAGAGAGGAGAATACATTAACACATTAACTTATGATGCAAGTAACTCGTTGTCACAAAGCTAACCGCCGCAAAGCTTTGAAGAATTTAGATAAAGCAAAGTAAATAGGTAATGTATTGTTTACGTTAACAATAAATTAGTAAACACGTGCAAGCAATAAATACCGAAACCATTTGTTTTGACACTCTTTCAAAATGACTCCTTCACAAACAATTTTATGTTATAGAGGTTGTGGAAACATTTCTTTTAGTTACTGAGGGCCTATACAGAGATTATTTATTAAAGTTATAGAGGTTGCGTATTTTAAGTTATAGAGGTTTTGGGCTCTGATGGGAAGGGAACATAGTATTTTTGAAGTAACAGAGGTTTTTATGTTACCGAGGTTTACGTTATCGAGGTTCTACTGTATATACATTTTATTGGAATAAATTCAAGTTATCTAGTAACATAAAAATCTATTTAATGTAAATCAAATTAATGTTAAATAATTTATTATATTCTTAATGGCAGTTGCTAGTTAGATAAGTTTTAATACAGTTTATACAACAGGCAGTGTTTGTATGCAATGTTGGTAATAACTAGCATTTTTTAATCACAGTTTTCTAACTAAATAATAAATATATTATCTATATTTAATAAAATATAATGTTATATTTGATATAACGTTACTTTTGTACTACTACTGTGAGTTTTTTTTTAATGGAGATAACTTAACATTTAGAATAATGGGGACACTTAAAACCTTTAGAAGTTTTGTTTGTTAGAATTAGCACCACACCTTTATATCACATTTGCTAGTTCAGCTTGCACCGACGTCAACGAGGAACCTGAAGTAATTACTTGGATAATAATAAGTAAGAATTCTTCTTTTACTTGAAACGGGTAATCTTTTCATACTTCCTAGAAGATATTGAACGCTCAGAATGATTTTCTATTTATTTCAACTTCATAGCTTGAAACGAGTTTTAGTTATATCCATATGTTCCTAAAACTAATGTTTGGAATCCCAAATCGGATTCCAGTTTTATCGCAGTTTACTTTCTCATCAGGTAGTGAAGTTTCTATAGTGGCCTGGGGCCACGGTTTGGACTGGACGCTTTTAGAATACAGTAAACTGTGGTTACTAAGTGGCGTGAATGCAAATTAAATGATGCAATGGTTTAAGTATCTAAAACAGTGTTTTCATTCACAACAGGATTCATTAACGGCCAACGGATATAAGGGAATTGAAATTCAAAACGTTAATAGCCTTTCTATGAGACAATTTTCATACCTAATCAGAAACTTGATTGATGTATTTCAATATATACTTAGAAGTTGTAACAATAATATGAATAAAGCATTTCTCTGGGTTGGACATAACGCATACGGAGGAATAAAAATTTCTATTTTTTGCAAAGCTGACGATCAAAATACGATATATATGACGATACTTGTCAATAATAAAAAATACCCTTAGATATGTGTCCTATACAGATAATCTTCTTATATAACAATGAATTGCTGTTAGTTTGTCGCATAACACTATAGAATAGCTAATTATGATCCTGAAATATTTGTGGAAGTTCAAGGAAAGTTCAAACGTAGAGAAACAAATTATAAGTAAATAAAAATACTAAAATCGACAAACGAATTTTCAAAAAAAAAAAAAATATCTTGAAACTAATCTAGCTGGGAAATGAAAAACCAAGTGAAAAAAATTATTTCTAAAAAATTTCTTTTTAGAAATAATTTTTTTCACTTGGTTGTCATATAAACAATATATTTATACCTTCAAAAATTCGAAAAATTTATAGATACGAATTGAATTACGTACCTAATTTTGTATTAATTTTCAAATCCATGTAAATCTTTTTTCCACTTTTAAAAAACATAAATATAGTAGTATGTTATTTTCTTCATACTTTCACTATTATAAAATATTGACTGCAATAACACATTTTCTGAAATAGTTCACTTCCCGCGTCTATTTCACTTAGCTTTTTAAGTCACGTACATTTTTAAAGTCGCTTAATTGCGCATAATTTACAAGTGGTTAAATCACGAACATCTGTGGTACGTAGTGGCTCAAATTACTTGTCCTTGACAACGAGTGAGTCAAATCGACATACAGTTTGCCAAATTGTAAAGGCACTAGCTGATTTGAAAGTTGTAACGGTACTGGCACTTAAACGCAATGAAAATACCGCTTAGCTTTTGTTGACAACTTTTTACTCTATACAGGATTCTTGGTAAGTGGAAAAGTGATTATACTAGAATATATTTTTGAAGTGAAACTTCTTTAGGCGCATGAGGGTAAATTTTTTACGGAACGTCACGAAGATGTGCAGCATTTTTGTCGAAGAAAAGGCAGCGTGAGTGAGAAGGGTGAATTACCTTATGGAAATTCTATTTATAAAATTAAAATTTCGTTAAGAGAACTTATGTAATATGTACATATTAGTATTTTATATTTTATGCAAAATAATTTATTGAAATCTCAATTGTCGAATTGTAAATTAAAATGCCACGTGTTTTATTATAGAAGAAATAAATTTAAAAAAAAATATATAATTTGTATTTTGACACTTAATATTTTAATGACAATGAAATTCATTAAATTCCTAACATATCTTCCTTTTTCCCTCCCTCTAAGTCTCGGAAGTCAAAATTTTTAGATTTGTATAAATATGAACGAAACTTAAAAATTCGTTTGCCAAAGAATACACCTCCGACATGTGTACTTTATACGCACGCACTTTTTTTTAAATGTTTACCAGGATTGGACAGCCAGCGCTATTATTCGTTGAACGTTGAGGGTTGCGGTTATACCTATGCTTTAGACCAGTGGCTTGGACTTCCGTTGCTAGGCAATAGACAATAAGGCTATGTCAAGGATTTATACTATTCTTAGTTTAGCTCATGCCTTTTCGAAACCTAGGCTAAAAGCTCTCTTAGACTAAATTATTAGATATTTAGTTAAAAGTATTAGTTTCTATGGTTATCTATAATTTAAATATAACGCTAGCATCGGATAATATTTCAAAAAAATGCTTATACAGGATTTAAATGAATAATCTAAGCAATTTCAATTGAAAAATTGAAAACGTTTAATACAGTCAATAGTTTATTTGTCGTGGCAGTCAATCGCCCAATTGAGACAAATCGTGTTAAATTAGATACATTATAGTGGTCTGTGTATTACAAGTTCTATTTAGAAATTCAAATATGTCATTCATATATGGCAATAATAAAAGATAATTGCCCTTATAAAAAATAAATTTTTAAATAACGTCGACACTGGATACAACCTCAGTTTTGAATGATTTGCAAACAATGTTTAATAAATCAAATCTCACTTTATTATAGGAGGAAACTGAAAAGGAAAAAATGAAAAGGAAAGTATGATATTTAAGTGAAAACCCTCGGGCGATTTTTACTTGAGTTTTATTTCTGTTGTCTGCATAACCACAACCGTGGCCTAATAACATTACACACTTTACCTACCTACAAATTACATATAACACGGCACCAGCTTCGATTCCGACGAAAACATATACAGTGTAGGGTACACTACACACTTTATAACGAATTTCAAGGGACCGAGCATTTTTTTATATATTTATATATATATCAAAGTTAGAGTGTACTCCTCAAAAGCCGGCAACGCACCCATTAAAAAATGGGCGTTCATGGGCTGCGATGACTGCCCTTTTTGGGGGTCCCGTAGGCTCGTTTGCCCCCTATTATATATACAACAAAAATATAATACCCCATACGGGATACATTGATTATAAAACCTTAACCAACCTTGGTTTAATAGTTCCCAATGAACCACTAAGCCGTATTTTGTTCAATTGTGTCGTGTTACTACAGCCTTTTCATAGTATGGCATCACATTAGTTTCTCAGAAGTCGACAATGTGAGACAATCACGGATCGTGGACAGAGTTCGACGCACTTTTGTAAAACAAAAGACATTTACATAAGGATCGGAAGTGTCAACATGGTTCTTATCAATCTCTCTTATGGGTTAGCCGGGAGGGGCAACTTCCTCTTTGAGAACTACATTTGAATTTAGAACCATTAATGTATCCTTATCCGGAATACAAAATCAAATTAAGATTAACTTAAACTGTTACCTGCTAACTGAATGATCGCTAACATGTTTACGCTAAATAATGTAAAATTGATTTGGTAAAACACATCATTTAATGAGGCAATTTAGCTCTTTTGTGTAGTAGCAGCCGTGCTCAGGGTCGCTTATTAAGAGTTAACGGTTACTTAAGCCGTTGGGTAAAGTTTTAAATTAGCTAACCATCTCTTTTGATATTTTGAAGTGGGTCCAAAAGGTTTTTTGTTGCCCTATGCTCCTCAAAACAGTCGCTAACAAATCTGGCATTAAACAATAACTGACTGACTATTTCTGTAACATTAGTACAAATAATATATGTACCTTTAAATATAATTGACGGCTGTGAGTACGTTGCTTGATTTGTAATCCTCATTCATTTACAAGTTGGTACCTGGGTCGTAACTCGTAAATCACAAATACCTTTTGTTCTAATATAATAATTCTCATTAATTACTCTACCATACACAATAGCCACGAATAATAAGTATAAGTGTAAAGTACCACGGGGCTTGAGGTCGTAATTTTTAATAGAATTGGTCTCATAAAGATAGGGTCACCAGCCATACCCGCATAGATCTTAAAACTTATAGATTCACTTAACAATGATTTCAAACCTTATATTAAATAAATAAAGTCTATTTATCCTCACATTTATTATGCTCCCTAGTTCTCCCCTTCTTTTGGACAATCGACATGCAATTTTTCAATCAGTGTAATTGTCGCAGTTTACGTTATTACACAGTATTATAATTTAATTTCCGCACTATTCATTTTTCTAACAGTTTATTATGTGAATATTTCACGAGAAATAGGAAATTGCATCAAGTCAAATATCACTAGGGATTAAGAGCCTTTATTTCTATAGATTTTTTAAAATTAACTTAATATAATTATATATTATTAGAATTATTGTCTATAACTTTTTCTCTCTAAACGATAAGTATATCTTCAATGCAATATTTTCAGTGACTCAAATGGATCGTTCGATATCGTTCTTACCGAAATTTGTTACAAAGTCAAATTGTTACGGCAATTTCAGGGCATTTTGTGAAGTAGTACCAAAGTATTTAATAACTTTGGTTTTATAGAAACTAGACTACTCGTTTCTCGGTACTATACTTTTCCCTAACTTATAACTTGTTATGACTTCGAAAGTACCAATTTAACCCAGTTGCAACTAACTTTAAGACAATTTTCAAGTTTGCTCACTATTATGAGTTCTAGTTACAAAGTTGATGTGGCTTTACAATCTGAAAGCATCTCAGTAATGATAACAATAAAATATTCAGGCTACTTTATGTTTAGAACGTTATGATTAAAGAGGTCGTTATGAATTAAATATTAAGATACTTTATTTAGGCAAGTTACTGACAAAACTATATTGTATATGTGATTACACCTAAAGGTTTCCCCGAGGTTTGAATGCAGCACGCCACGTGCCTTTCCAACTAAGCTACGGAGGCAGTATTATTCAAGCCTTCAAATAGTTAAAAACTTTCAAACTACCTACTAAATATTAAATTATCTAAAAGCTATAAATCTATCGAATTTAAACAACCATTTACCATTTATAACATACTTCCGTCGGTCGTTCATAAGTTCCTTAGCTAGTTTTGGACATTCATTGTTCAACACAGCACACAATTCTTGTAACTTCACACCGCTTTGTTTACTAACAACTTCTATAAAATAATTACACTTTTCATTACCACTAGCACTGGTAATTACTTCTAAATCGTTAACGCTAAATAAACCCTTTTTCACCAGCACATCTAATACATTTGTATCACATAGTTCCCGAAGTAACGTACTTTTATGCTGCGAAAGGCAAGCACACACATCTACTGTCATAGCCATCGTTCAACTGAAGAAAAAATTACGGATTACAACCGTCGCCGGTCGGCAGCCGGCTCGCAGGCCGCAGCTACGTACCTACCTACTCGGGACTACGGTGAATGTTCTAACTTCTATAGCTATTATAATAGAGTAAACTTTGCATGAGTCCCTAATAAAGAGTATTAAGTCAAGTTAAGTATTTTTTATATGTATATATTTATGGTTAGGTACGTTATTACCATTTAGGTTTTATTTAAATGCATCAATTAAAACAATGATTGTTTTTCAAATGGGCCCCAAAAATAATACGTACCTATATGCATACTTATATTGTATTATATGTAGACATTTACAACACAAACAGTACAAAATTATTAAATCCCCTTAGTAACACCCTTATAAACATCTTAGGTAAACTTTTTTAACAAGAAAACTTAAAGGAAAACCTAAGAGAAAACCTCAACCATACATAACTGATTAATGGGAAGAAATATAATTTACTTCTAGTATTTATACTACGCACACCATATTATATAAATTAATAGACCGTACTTGCTTTACCACACAATTTTATTAATACAAAATTTTTAATACTACCATCTAGTGATTGATTTTCACTTTTATGTAATACAAACAGAGATGATAAATTAATATCGTAAGGTTTTGGGATCACAGCGTACTCTACCAGCATTAAATATCACATAAATTTTCTTTGTTATCAATAATAATTAGTAAAATAAATACTTATATAAAAAAATGACCGATGTTTTATTTATCGTTTTAAATATTAAAATTTTATTATTTGTTTGGAGGCTGCTTTTTAGTGTCTATTGTTTTGACATTTTGTCTGTTGTTTTGACGTCATAGACTAGCATATTATATATCTGTGGTTTGCTTAAATTGATAAATTCAGATGTTTAGTGTTTACTGTTAATGCATTTGTGTTATGCGTAACCTTAAACTGTATAGAGAAATACACGAATAAGCGTTTCTAATTATTAGTGTTAATCGAGTTTTGTTAATTTCTATTTAAATAATATATTATTGTAGTTATTGTATGTGTTGAAATTAAAAGAAATCATCGATAAACATGTCTCCGAAGACTAACAGGGGGAGTGAAGGTAATAACTAAAGGCTAATAATAAAATAAAAATATGTTTAATTTAATTTTAATTTATTAGTATTCGTGAAGTGTAGACTCAAATGACTTTATAATTCTTTTTTCTACGGTGAATGATTACATTTATTCTATAAGTTGTAAATTCTAGTTATTTTATTATATTTGTTAAACTAATTAGACTGGCTTTTATTTTTTAGAAACTGACTCTGGGTCCGATTCAGATAGTGGATCCAGTGGCAGCCGTAGTAAAAGTGGCAGTCCTGCACCATCTGGGAAAGAAGGTAGTAGGTCTAGGTGAGTTATAATATAAACTAATTAAGTGTTTCATGTTCTATCTTAAGGTATTTATAATACTGGTCTTGGTCTACGACAATAAATAATAAAACAAATTTCAGATTTTTTTATCATTTAGTTATTGAATCTTAAAATATAACTTGAATAATATTTACTTCAGGTCAGCATCTCGAGGTTCTGTGAAATCAGCAAGCCAGTCACCAAAATCTAACCACTCCGCTCGATCAAGGAAATCCTCTGTAGCTTCAAATGCTTCTAGAAGTAAATCAAATTCACCTGTAGGATCAAATAGATCGGGATCTGTTCAAAGCAACAAATCTGGTTCTTCAAGTCCTAAGTCTCAAGCATCTGGCAGTCCTAATAGGGCTTCAAAATCAAGGTATTTATAATTATTTATGTCATTCTTGTTTTTTAATAAACACACTGTGCATGAATCCTGCTAAATACTATCAAATGTATATTTGTCAACATTGTATTTTGGTTTAGGTCTAGATCCAGAAGTGGATCTGTTAGTGGAAGGTCTAGATCGGGAAGCCCAAAATCTGGTCCTCAGACACCAAAGTCTCGATCACAGAGCCCTAAGTCTGGCTCAGGGAGTCCAAAGTCAAGATCCCAAAGTCCAAAGTCTCGATCTCAGTCCAAGTCACCGGCACCTAAGGCTAAAAGTGGATCTCGGTCAGCGAGTGAAAGCCCTCAGCGGAAGTCAAGGTCTAGGTCAGGCAGTGCTTCATCAAGGTCTAAAAGTGTTGGTAAAGATGACAGTCGGTCAAATTCACCAAATCTCATGATAGATGACCAGGAGGAGAAAGAAAAATCTAAGTCCAAGAGCAGATCTAGGTAATGAGTATTAATTGATTAATTATTTATTTAGAACTGTCACTGTGTCATTTTAATGTTTGGTGGTTGTAATTAAATTAAGAAGATAAGGAGGGAAGTATCTTATACCTTATATAAGATATTACTATGCTTATCTTCAAAAATAGTTCAGTAATGTTCTATAATTCATTATATGTATATGTACCATGTATTTTATTCCTGTCTTTAGTTTTGGTGCCTTTTATAAAACGTAAATGTAATGTAAAGTATACTAAAGATTTCGTATTTTACGAAACATAAATATAAAATTCCAGGTCAGGTTCAAGACAATCGAAATCTCATTCAAGAAGTAAATCCAAAAGCAGATCGAGATCACATTCAAAAAGCTCAAATGCTTCTGATGCAGGTAATTTATTACTGTCAATAAGTAATTTATAATCTATGATGTAAAAGTAACATATAGGTCCTTTATTTTTAATTTTATTACTATGGGAAATGTTTTAATCATGATATTGCAGCAATTAAAGACCATTAACAAATTGATATTCCTGTTTTAGTTTATCTATTCAAGTGATATATCAGCAAAACTTTCTCACCGAGGCAGTAATGTGTTTGCACTAAATCCTAAAATACTTTCAGTTTAACAAAAATACCCATTAAATGGGAGCTTAATTTGTTTAGTTGTACCTGACTGACGTATATAAAATGTTACTTTTTTCTTTCAGCTGAGAAAAAGAAACGTGCAGTATTATCAGACTCTGAGAGTGATGAAGAAAAAAGTAGTAAGAGGAAGAAAGATTCTGACAGTGGTTCAGAGACAAGTGGTAAACCTAAGAAGAAAGTCAAAAGGCTTGATTCAGATGATGAAAATCAGGAAAAGGCTGACGGGGATGGCGGTAAGTAGATTGGATGCTATAAAAAGGAATTGAAGTGTTGCCCCACAGAATAAATAAGATTGAAAGGTCTCAGCTCAAATATTGTACTAAAACTACTTGCTATTACACTCACAATTTTTATACATACAGACCCTACATTATACATCTTTATGTTTTGGACACACATATTTCAAAGCATTATTATCAAACAAATTATATAGAAGCTAAAATAAAAGGTGTGTTATAAAATTAAAAATGTACTTCAGCAATTATATTATATTTGATTTATTTGTAAAGTGTAATTTAAATTTTGGTAAATTAACATTATTTTCAGTAACGGCCGACGCTCTTTTTGGTGATGCATCTGACATAAGTTCGGATGAAGACAAAGGTAAGCGATCTGACAGATCCCGCTCGAGGTCCAGAAGTCGGAGCCGAAGCAGAGATAAATCTGATGACGGAAGACGGTCTGATGATGATAAAAGGAGTGGAGATGAGGTTAGTCTTTTTGGCATATCCATATAATTTGTACTTCAAACCACCATTTATGGGGTGGAACAGGTAGGGGTAAATATATTTCTGCATCTGCTTTACACATTTTTTTGTAAGTAATCATGACAAATATCTGAGAATTGAAGTTGAACCCTAAATTCAGTTTTATTCCATGTGCCAGTTGTAACCAAGTGGAAATATCTTGAAAATTATAATTCACTATTCAATTCTATGTGATAAAAATCATATGTATTATAATACCTAACCAAAAATAATTTCTATATGAATAATAATTAATAAGTTTCTTTTCATTTTTAAATGGTCTGTCATCCAGCAAAATAAATAACTATTTTAGAATGACAAGGGAGGGCTTGTTTATAAAGAAAGTTGATCAGAAGATCTTAGAAATATGCTTGACCCATGTCCACTAAAAGCTTACTTTATGTGAGTTAAAAAGATAATCTTGAAGTAGTCAATGTTTTCGACATTGTTATGTTATAAAAGTGCACTATTGGGTCCTAGTTAGTAGTAGCTTTTAGTTTATTTCTTCATATTTTTCTTTTAAATGTGAATCATTCATTTATAGCAGTAACAGATCCTTAAAAATCTTTTTCTAAAAAAATCGTTACTTTTTTAGGAAAACCGCGGAAAACCGGAAGAAGAAGAGGAAGTAGAGATCCCAGAGACCCGTATTGACGTGGACATGCCCAAGATATGGACAGAGTTGGGAAAAGAGCTGCATTTCGTGAAATTGCCCAACTTCTTGTCAGTTGAGACGCGGCCTTACGATCCTTCTACGTATGAAGACGAAATTGATGAAGAGGAGACACTGGATGAAGAAGGTCGCGCCAGGTAATATACATACAGTCAAAACCGTTTATAACGACATCGTTTACAACGACCTATCGGTTATTACAACCAGATTGTATGGTCCCGTCCGAATCCCTAGTAAACTATTCAATAAATAAACCGCTTATAACAACATCGGATACAGCGACATATCGCTTACAACGACGAAATTGTATCGATATTCATCGGCTATAACGACCAACCGCTTCTTGTCTGAGCAAAACAAAAAAATACAAACGATTCTAAATCTTATTTATAAGCAATGAAAGAATATTTAGGCATATTATTACCTACGCACTTTCTCCCGCCTCATCCGAACCTCTTCCCGGCCATTTGACCTTGCATACTTTACACATGTTTAGTTCGCTAATTGACTGCGTGAGTAACAGTTCGATTTAAAAGTGTTGGCGTTGTTTAGATTGTGCAATTGTGCATTTATGTGTTATCATGTCGCAAAAAAAGAGAAAAGTGTTTTCTATTGAAGAAAAATTTCATGTCATATGGATAAAATGCAAAAAATATTTGAGACTGGGCTACAAAAAAACGTACCAAAATGACTGATTACTTTTGTACCTAATTATTTCGTAATAAATATGTTTGTTTCTTTTTAGACTCGTTTACATATTATAATATTAACATACCATATTATAACCCATACCTACCTATTCTACATAGATAACTATGTACATACATATGTACAATACTTGTGTATATGACATTGCTTATAACGACTATCGGATATAACGTCGGCAACTATACGGTCCCTTCAATGTCGTTATAAACGGTTTTGACTGTATTTCGTCTTTAATACAGCGTCACCTACCGGCTATTTTGTTTTATTTATTTACTATGTTAATTGTCATAAATCACATTGTTTAGTGAATTTGTATGATGAGGTGTTGTAAAAAAGGTTCGGGAAATTTTTTTTTTTAACAAATTTATTACGATAAAAAAGGCCAAACCTTTACAGATTTAAGATTATTTACGTCCTTTAAGGTGAGAGAAAGGATTTTTTTTCCGCTTTTGCAACATTGCTGATTCACGCTTCGCTCATATCGGTGGAAGGGTGATATAATCCAACACAAACATAATTTTAACTAGTTCCTGAGATTAGCGTATTTAACCAAACAAACTCTTCCGATTTCTATTTAAGTATAGGTTACAGTTAAATAATTCTTAGTCTATTCAATAGAATCTACTTAATACTGTATTTATAATATAATAAAAAAATAAGCTTTATGTCTCAAACAATATCAAAAAACAGGTAGAAATAAAAGAATACACGATATAAATGGATGGTCGTATTAAGAGCAGTTTCTTTCAGACAATCCAATTTTAAAAACCAGTAGCGCTACAATTTTTTTAAGGTCTGGGCCTCAGATTTGTGGGTCTGTTTCGTGATATATTTTTTTATAGACAAGTAGGTGATGAGCCTTCTGTGCCTGACACGCCTAAGGGTCTAAGGCATGCCGGTTTCTTCACATTTTTTCGATTACCTTACCTTAGGCGATGACAGTCGCACGTTGAATCCAATAAGTCAACTCTGCTCTTGCAAATCTAATTATCTAAAAGAATACAATAATAATATAAAGGTTTTTAAAGTCAAGGTGCTTTGCTTTAGCGTGGGCGAATATAAGTTTGACGACAATTAATTAGAAATAGCTTGACTTATTATTATGACAGATGTTCTTATTATATGACTTAATGAAAATGAATGTGCCATTTGCATGCATATTTTTGTGTGGCTGATTGTGCGGATTTGTATAATTGATCGATATAAATGTACCACTTTCTTGCAAATAAATGATTTATTATTATTATTAATAATAAAACAAGATAGATTTTCTTAGATGTAAAAACTTGGACACACGAACATTAACACTAAGACTTATTAGCCATAATGATTGTAATTCATGTAGTCAAGTCAATTCAAGTCTCTTTTGTGAACTTTATTGTAGAAAAATTAGTTGTTAAAATTATTGTGTTTTTACAGACTAAAGCTTAAAGTAGAAAATACAATTCGTTGGCGAACTGTGTTCGACAAAGAAGGCAACGCGGTGAAAGAATCGAACGCGCGAATGGTGAAGTGGTCCGACGGGAGTATGTCTTTGCACCTCGGTTCTGAGATATTCGACGTTTATAAACAGCCTTTGCATGTAAGTATTAAAATTCTATTCATGCTCCGTGACAATTGTTTACTAAGGTCTCTTAGGGTGCGTCCACATCTGGCGAATATGCTTAGAGCCAGTCTCTATATGTAAATTACCAGGCGTTTTTATTAAGCGGATGACAGCCGTTATGTTTTTAGTTTGGAAGTAGTTAGCATATTGAAACAAGCGTCCGTATTATTGTTTATTTTAAAAGTATTTATTTTAATAATGATAACATACAATTTTGATAGCTGCATGCATAAATTTCATATTACAATGTTTATACACGATTTTTTGTGGAATGATATAACATACATGTCAGTTCCGAATACATCTAAAGAGAGCAGCGCTAATCTGTATAACGCCGATATGTCTCTGTCCCATGTCATAAACTCATAAAGGGTTGCTTCAAATAATTTATTAATAATTTAAAAATTTCCTGCTCTTCTATAAGAATCTTTAAAATTTTCAGGGCGATCACAACCATCTATTCGTTCGTCAAGGTACAGGTCTCCAAGGACAGGCGGTGTTCCGAACGAAACTTTCGTTTAGACCCCACTCAACCGATTCGTTCACTCACCGAAAGATGACGCTCTCGGCCGCAGATCGTTCGACTAAAACCTCTGCTATTAAGATCCTGTCGCAAGTCGGATCAGACCCTGATGCTGATAGGAAATATCAACTTAAGGTGATTTTAAACGTTTTATAGTAATTTGTATAGAAATAGTTCAGCTATACTCTTTTTCTTGTTCTTACGCGGTGAAAAGAGACAGAACGGTATACATTACGATAAACTTTCATTATTAAACCATTCTAAGCATAATAAACAATTTCTGTTCAGAAAACTGAACGTCGTTACAATGTTTCGTCAGTAAAGTACTTTTTCTTTTTCAACTTTTTGTTGTACTCAAAAGTCGAACTACAATAATACTGTGAAAGAAAATATTTCACCATAAATGAATAAGCACAATGTGATATATAACCATACATATAATTCTTTTAATAAAAGAAAAATCATTATGAAATAAAAATTACAGTAACTAGTTGTATAAGCAATTTTTTTACAATAATTGAATTCGATTCACATAATATATGTTTGTAGTTCGTTTCGATTCATTCACTTAAATCGATGTTTTTAGCGGATCACCACACTATGAAGCTTAAACTGACTGATGTTAAATATGGTATATTCAATTAGCCCTTCTATAACTGCTAATAATTTTATCATTTAAGGCTTATTGTTTTTTTATGACAAAAATATATTAATTTACTTTGAAAGCGGCGCCGTCTATGCTAGCGGTAGCTAAGAATCTAAATCTGAATTCAGACAAAGACATAGATATAACATTTATTACAAACGAAAACACACACACATAAACACACAAAATAACAATACTTGAAGAAAAAAATAAAATAAGACATCAAAAACAATAAAAATTAAAATTAAAAAATTCCCTTTTGCCATTTGGTTCGCTTCCAGTGTGCAATGTGTGTGTACCGTGGTTGTAATTGGCCCTGGCTCATGCTGGCTGGCATTATATTATGCTGATTTTTTTTTTTTTTTTTAATTTTATGGCCTGGTAACAAAGACCTTTAAGTCATGACTTATTTGGAATATGTATGTTCATATAATTTGGCGACACTAACTTCACTTCACTAAATTTCATCACTTAAAATATTATGCTGAGGAGCAAAAAGTTCCACAGCGCTGCTCATTCTGCCAGAGACCACAGCAGCTAGTTTGCGCCTCTAATAAAATAAAATAAATAATAATAATACCAAGTAGAAAAATAATAATATTAAAGTTAGAAGTCTGAGTAAATCGTGTGTAACGGTGTATAATAAATAAAATTAAATTAAAAGTTAAAAATAAGAATAATTGTAAATAAATTTGTTTTATGGGTTTCGGTCAACTATTAAGTTTATCATTAATAGTTATGCAACAGTTAAATGATATTTCTGAACCACCTTGATTTACAGTTTGCATTTTATTCTAACTACATATAATGTGCGTGCTCCTATATCTCTAGATCGATAGAGGCATTTTTTTTAATAGTGATTAAATTTAAGTCATGTTGAGCAAGGTGTATTGCTTTCAGTTTTTTTCAAGCATCTTTTAGAAAATACGGTTTTATTGCGACTTCTTCTCGTCCGTACTGCGCCTTTGAATTGATATTTTAAATTTAAATTTATTTCATAAATTTTTGACGTTCATATATGGACGTAACCATATTATATATATATATATTAGTCGAATTTATAAATAATTACAGAAAGAAGAAATGGAGCTCCGAGCAGCGATGCGTTCCCGCGCATCTACAAGACCCAAGCGACGGTCGGGCGGTGGTGGAACTGCTGCGAGAGCCAATAGGGATGACTCTGAAGACGAAGGTGGAGTGTCCCTGGCCGCTATCAAGAATAAATACAAGCAAGGAGCTAAAGGTATAAAATGCTTCATATTTTGTCAATCTAATAGGCAAGTAGGTGATCAGCCTTAACTACACATCTAACTACACAACTAACTATTTAATCACCTTCCAAGTAGTTAGGGATTTCTGCCACACAACACAAGCCACGCAGTATTAGTTAATTTTGAGTTAGATTATGTTTTGGCTTAATGACAAAAAACGTCTATATAAAAATATTGTGACTTAATAAATAATTTTACTGTTTTCAATTATATTTTGTCATTTGCATGCTAAGTTGCCTGATTGTGAGGTTTTTTTTTGTATTTTGTGTAAAACTTTCTTTGTTATTTGCAAATAAAGTTTGATTTATTATTATTATTTTAAAATATTTCAGGTCAAGCCTCAGCGATATATTCATCGGAATCAGATGGTTCCGATATGGAAACGCGCCGTGCTCGAAGACTCGATCGGGCGAAGGCTCTCAAGGACTCGGATGATGAAGGAAGTGACGCAGATGCAAATACCCAGAAGAGCCATAGTGCTTCTAATTCTGGGAGTGGGAGCGAGTGATGTACTAGATGATGAATTTGGTGATGATTTATGTTGTAATTCTGGCAAAACATAAAATTGTATTCGTATTATGACGATTTTCCATGAATCTTGTAGTAGTTAGTATGATTTGTGTAAATAATTTTGTAATAAAAAATAAAAATAAAATATTTTTTTATAAACTCCATATAATGTGGTTGATATGTAAAATAATTAAAAGCTTTTTATTTAACCAAGCGACATCAACCAAATATTTAACTGTACATGCAGTTAATTTAACTATAGTTTGAAATAAAATAGGACGTAAAGCTATGTTCGTTAAGAAAGAACAACAATTTTGACGTTCATAAGTGACTTTTGACATACAGGCCTTATATCACTATTCTGTGAAAACGGCATAGTAAAATTATAACAAACTAAAAATGCTATAAAAATACATCTTTAATGGTAACAAATGCTGTTGCTTCATACACAATTCGACCAACACCAACTATTCTCCAAATTCCAGCGTCTTCTCGTGTCATATTTGGTATCAAAAATCCGCAAGACTCAAAACTGTGTCTGCTTCTATCGTAAAACCGATCATAAGTAGATCTTGGTGCTGTGATCTCGCACGATGTCATATTATCTATTGGATATGCGAAACTGATTTCTAAATCTTCTCCTACATTTAACACTGGCTTAGGTGGTTTTGCTGGTATAATTTCTGAAAATCCAAATAAAATAAATCATTGGTGTTTATATCGACTATTACTATATAGACATGTGCAACGCTCATTAGTTCTTATGCTATTCTTTGTCACAAGGAAAGATATAAACGGTAATTGTTACATCAAGTAACATTCGTACCAGCTGCCCACTGAAGTATTTCCGAACCAATTCGACTTAGGGTCCTTCAAGAAAAGAGCGTACCAATTCTTAAAAGGCCGGCAACGCACTCGCGAGCCCTCTGGCATTGAGAGTGTCCATAAGCGGCGGTATCACTTAACATCAGGTGAGCCTCCTGCCCGTTTGCCCCACGTTCTATTAAAAAAAAAAAAAAATCATCTCTCTTCCACTCGATTGGCCTATGCGTCCGAGGATTTACTCCTTCTTTGTATCCATACAAAATAGTGATAGTTCAATAAAACTGATTCAATTCTATTCCTAAAAGTATGATGTTATAAGCTTATGTTTTGTTACGACATTGTCACATTAAACTATCGTCCGTAAACCGACTTTACAGACAACCATTTTTTTACATTTAAATGGTGTATCTAATAGGGACCGGTCTACGTGCACTATTTTTCAAGTACTCATTTGTCACTTTCCATCACTGTGTATCACAATTTGACAGAAAGAGAGGTAAGAGTACTTTAAAAGTACATCTAAGTATTTTTTTTTTTTTTTTGATGGCTCTGGCACGATTTGTGCATTAGCCAGCGTCAAGTATAGGATTTTTTATAATTCGTGCTTGTCTTTAGAAATTCGACCGAGTCATCCATGTACGGTTTAGGCACTCGCCCGGTACCGCACAACCCAAAGGCCGAGAACAAATTTAAATTAAATAAAAACTTGCCCTCGAACCGGGAATCGAACCCGGTACCCCTCACCTAGCCGCCACTTAATAAGACCGCTAGGCTCATCTAAGTATTTAGTTTTATGAAAGGTAACCCAGAAGTCGAAGCTTAAAACCCAAACAGCGTAACTGACTTACCAGTAATCTCTACACTTATAACTTGAAAAACTTCTATCCACCTTTCATTTCTTTTATAATACATACTCAATACCCAATTCCCATGATCCTCCATACTTAAAGGGCCTATCATGAAATCGTTTCCCTCCAACTGTAGTTCTTTTTCTTGAAAAGTATCGATTGGGTCGAAAATACTGCCTCCGTCATTTACGTTGAAAATCCTATATTTATTAACTGGACATATTATTCGTACACCTGATATAAAGTACGTAATTTGTATATCATTGTATTTGTCCGTAGATACGTTATTAAAACGGATAGTGGGTTGTAAGTCAAGTGTAATTGTTCCTCCATTAGGTCTGTGGAGATAGTACTTCGATGTGTTGGTTAAAATTGGCGCTGATATGATGATAATATCCTTCAATCCACAGGAAATAAGGAGTGGAGATAGCTCGACTTTCTCGTTATCTGGAAATGTATTTGATATTTTTGTAAAGTTTATTACACTTTCACACATTCATAGCAAATTTCCATGAATTTTGTGATAAGCAAATATTCACACCGATTCTATGCAGACACGCTACAATAATAATTTAAAAAGAGTTTGGAGTACACCACTCGTAGAAGTCTTTGTAATAATATATTATTTTCAAAGATTGAGACATAATCACTTTTCAACAAGCGTGTCGTTTGGTTATTTGACAAATGATTTAGTCATAAGTTCTCGGTAGGTCTTAAAACGATTTGTTTGATGGATTGAATTCAAACAGCCCACAACGCTCATTTAAGATTGCAGTTAAATTAAATAAATGTTTGGGTTGCTCTTGCGTGAAGGGGAATTGAAATTGGCGTGAAATCTGCCTCAAATAAAATGTATTCTCAATATAATATAAAGCCATTATTACTAAATAACTTGTTAAAATATAACAATTTAAATTAACTTCTTGAATATAAATAAGAAGTTATTACATTCTTCACATAACTCTACGAGTTACGACAGACGCATCAAGTGTTTCACAGTAGAACACCACTGTTGTGAAGCACTAAAAACGTCGATATATAATGTAATAAAGTTTCGTTTATGTACGTAAAAAAGTTTTATTTTCATGTAGCATTTACGTGAACAAAAGACAATTTTATTACTAATAATAAAAATAAGTAACTCTTAAATTTTTAGTTCATTATTAATTGCTTAAATAAAATACGATAAGCGCGTTATATTTTTTTCATATTTACATCAACTTTAAAATTATTTAAATGCGTTGGACAGATAAAATACATTATAATTATTTATTTATAGTGTTTATGTAAGGACTGGAGGCAAACGGGCTGCAGGCTCATCTGATGTAAGTGATACTGCCGCCTGTGGTAGTTCTGTATCCGCCAGTATGAGAAAACTTACCTTCTTGTCTACCTCGTGCCACGCTAGTTTATTGTGGCGTAGCATCGATCAGTTATGGAACGATTTTAAGTCTTTGTTAAATACGTTGTAATACGTCCTATGATGAAACTGATACAGGTTAAATTTTTTATGACTCAACCGTTGGTAAAAGTAATATCTAGTTAAAAATCATATAAATGAACGCTTAAATCGGGTTATGAAGTTCTGTTTAATGCGTTGAGTACGCGTATGTCATACCAAAAACAATAGTATATACTAATTAAGAATATATTCAACTTTAAAAAAATACCTGACAATATATGTAGGGTCAGGTGGGGTAAATGCGAGTACCATAACTAGATTGACTTGTTATTTTGTGGTCTTTTACAATTTACAAATAATTGTTACTGTGAATATTAAACATGTTTTAGGCTTTTGTTTGATGTAATTACTTATAATTAATGATGGATGATTACAGATTAATTCTCTATTCCATTTTCCCGATGTAAAGGGGTAAATGTAAAAAATATGTTAAAATTCTAATAGTGTAGATAGTTACTAATCTGGGGTAATTGCAATAAAATACGCAAATTGAAATATACTTTGGTTTTTATTGCAACGAGATTGATGAAAATCTGTCAATCCATCAGATTCAATAAGTTGTCAGAGTGTAGTGCAAGAAGTACTTTACGTGTATAAGAGATGCCAGCACTAGTTTATTTTGTGTGTAAACAGTTAAAGTTATGGTATTACATTTGCCCCGTTCATGCATTTACCCCACCTGACTATACTACGGTTTAAACTAGTAAATCTTATAATAAAAATATACCCACGTATTAATTTCGGTTCGTCAACATTCACAACGATGCTCGCTACGGAAGCAAAGAAATAAAATATATAAAGAACGCGTGTGTTCATGACTTTAAATGTAAGAGAACTGAACTTCCATATCACATTTTTCGATATCAAATTCATGAAAAAGTACAGACAGGTTTTCCGTTGTTAGATTAAAATGTAAATAATGATTGTGGATCCTGAAGCAGAGGAGTTTAAAATTGTAAACAATATGTTTTTATTATTTAAATGGTAAAAAATGTGTTAAAAAATCCTAACCCTTTAAAAGTCAATCATAGCCAAATATTTATCATAGATGCACGCAGAGCAAATGGATAAAAATCTAAATTTAAAATAGTGTGATGTCATAGTTTGACTATCTTCTAGACTTTAAAAGATACACTAATAGCAGCCTTGGCCGAACAAATTGTTACTAAAAAAATCAATCAAAAACACAAATATTTCACAGTTAATATCTTCCTAATGAACAGCTGTCTTAACTGATGTCACACCTGAGTAAGCCATTGTTTTAGTGATTTGTTTCAATAACTGACACCCAAAAATATTTTTCTATATGTATCCGCTGAAACAATTTGCATTATTTTATAAAAATACTACATATCAAAACAATATACATAAATGCGAGCGACTTAGTTACGCTTTCACGTCTATAACGCTCAATGATTGCAATAAATTATGGTATGTATAGACTACAGACCCTGGAGACTGCCGGGTGTAAGAAAAGGTAATGTTTGTGGAAAACTATTTTATGTTCCGATTTGCTTGAAATTTAGCAGAATTAACGCATCTTAAAGCCTGCCTTATGTGTTCATAGTGAACGCTTGTTTCAAATTAATCTCAAAAGTAAAGTGTCATTTTACCCTGATTATAATAATCACAGATGACTACTATGATTGAATTGAAAATGAACTATGATTTATATATAAAATATGACAATTATGAACAAAAAAATCTCTTTACTATTGACAAAATTTTTGACTTAATACAACCAACTACAGAGCTGGTGCGGCTTGTGAAGCGGCTGAAAAAAATAAAGCATGCAAATACAGGGGTCAGAATATGATTTTGTCCCATTCGGTGTCGAGACCCTTGGTCCGTGGGGTCCTAGCGCTTTAAGGCTTTTTAAAGAAACTTCAAAAAGGGTAGTCGACATCACAGGAGACCGAAGATATGGCAGCTACCTCGGACAAACAATTAGTCTTGCAATTCAAAGGGGGAACGCTGCCAGTATCTTCGGAACCTTGCCTAAAGGGACTCCTTTTAATGATATATTTTAGTTTATGTTAAGTTTAGTTATTTATTTCAATGTATATTATTTTATTATTAGTTTTATTGATAATTATAAGTGTTTTTCTTATTTTATTATAACACTTCTAAAAGTGTTCATTTCGGTGTGACAGAAGCATTTACGCAACAGCACTTGCGTTATACAACGTTAGGTTAGGCGTGAATGACCCAAGTAATACCGAATTTGGATTTGTTTTATCACCCCTCTAAGTGTTTTGAGATTACATAGATAGTGTTATCTATTTGGGCTCGATAAGCAAACGATTGATATTTTTCTAGACAACTATTTGAAATATAAGAAAATACGAGTAGGTATTTAGAATATAAATAAACCTGCTTTTTTAATTACACGAATTGTTAACCTCCTTCGAACAAGAACGTTCTTTAGCAAATTTCACTGGAATAAGATGGAATAACGAGCGATTAAAACAATCGATTAATGAATATTATTTTTATCATTTTTTTACAAAGCTGCAACGGCTGTGTCTTCAATCCACCGTGAGTAAGAAGATACTTTAGTATTGACTCCTGGATATCGTGGAGAAGCACAACCTTCGCTATGAGAAAACACTCCAACCACTACGTTGTTATGGAGGAGGGGGCTTCCCGTATCTCCCTGAAATAATGATTTTGTATTAGATATCGCTTTTAGACAATTAATAGTGGTAAAAGGTGTATTTTCAAAAAATCTAAATACATATATTTTAATCGCGTAACTTTGGTACATTTATGATCGTGAAAAAAATAATTATCTTGCAGTTTACAAATTAAATCTCTATGTTCGTAAATACACTTGCAATTCTTCTAGTATGGCATTTCGGTCCATTTATCTTTTGTTCTATGAAGATTAAACTCACCTCACACTGTCCTCGAATACCAACACCGAGCCATCCAGCGCACAGCATATTGTCGGTGACCGTGAGGTTAAGCTCGCTGTACCGGTTAACGCAGGTCGCGAAGTCGGTCACCCAAATAGTTGTTTCACGGAGATCTGACGAGATGACGCCATTGGTCTGGAAGAATTTAATGAGGCTTATTTTTAATAATATATCACAATCCTAGAATAGTTTGTATACAGCTGGGTGAACTTGAAAAACAGAATACTACATACTTTCTAAAAAGAATCTTCTAGTCTAATCTCCCAAGAGAAACAGCACTATCAACATTGAGGTCTCTTCTAAGTTAATTAAGAAGAAAAACTTCAGAAGAATAAGGCTGATCTCTTAATTGTCAAAGACAACAACAAGAAAAATATGCAGCATAAATTAATTCAGAGGCAACGGATTTTGTTTTTGAGACGGCTTTTTCTATTCAGAAATGAAACTAGGACTCTCGTAATTTCAAATCCAATACATTTTTGTACAGCCCTGCGCATTGTCTAATAAACAATAAACTACAAGCTTCCACCTTTTCAGAATGCCAAATCATAAAATGACTGCTTCACGACTGATTTGAGAGCGACCGGCGATCCGAAAACCGCTGAGTGAGTTCGAAAAGTGAGTTACAGAATCGCTGTACAAATCAGGGCTGTACAAACAGACTTAACTTGGTCTCTCATGTTAACAGAATTTTGGAAAGTTTGGGACACAGTCCTAAATCCATCGGCCAAAGTCCACAGTCATAGAGTGTTAAGGTTTTAAGAGAGGAAGACACTCTCAGAATCTAAACATTAAAAGTACAACGATTTAAGCTTTCAAGTTACACTATTCAAACATTTTTTGCGATATAGAAAAATCTTCAATTCTATATTGAATTTTATATCTTTGATGTTTCGGATTATTTCTCGTTTACAAAATTGAAATATACCTAGATGATGTTTTACCTTAATTAATTACCTATTATTTAATAATGTATATAATGTACCATAATCTACCCGTAATAAAAAAAAAATACTTACAGATGTAACTCCCCAGCCAATAGCTTGCACACCTTCTGCTGCGGGAAAGCTATACGCCCCTCCAGCTAAATAAGCAGCTTGGACAGTTTCCCCGTAGGTAAAAGGTATAGTGGGCCGAACAACTGCTACATCATGCAACCTTGTGATCTGCTGGAAGTCTGGGTTCGTTGTGATACGTCTTATGATATGAATGAGGCCTAGGCGGTTGGAGTATGACGAGCCTACTCTAGCGCGCCATAAAAATGCATCATCCACTCTGGAATTATCATACATAGATATCTATAGAATTACTTTATTTTATCTATTATACTATAGGAATAATTAAGCTGGCAAGAAGCGCAGTCGTAATTTGTTGTCTTTTGTTTCTTGTTCTTTAATGTTGGTCATCTGATCGGGCCAAACAATACTTTGTGCTTTGTTGTTTGGCTACTAGGTACTGCAATATGCCAGACAAATTATTTAGAAGGCCAATATTACAATATTTTAACAAAATATGTTAATTTTGGTGCTACTTGCCAACATATATATGTTATATCTATGATATATTTTGTACACTACAATAAATATTTTCATGACCCGATAAACTTATATTATCAATTCACATTACACAGAACAAATTATGTTGCCTGTATATGCTAGCAGCTATATTTAAAACAATTAATAACGATTATAATTATTGACTTAATAATGAACTAACAATAATTGTTAAACACATCTAACTTTAGAATGTAGCTAAAATATACATACGCGTTGCCAGTAAAGAAGCACGAAGCAGCTGTTAAAATAGCGTTGTTACTGATGATGGTTCCACCGCATTGGTGTCGAAAGACTTCAGCTTGCTGTCGTAGCAACGATGTAGCAAATGGATACTTCGCAATGTCACCCACGGATCCGCCTCCAATGCGACTAGTGAGGCGGGCTGGTAATTTTTACGAAAGGTAAGTAATGTAAGCATCATCATTTTTTAGAATATGGACTTCATATAATAAAAGAAGCCCGTAGGCAGTCCCCAGAGAGAATTCAAAACGAAACACTGAAAAGATTGTGCGCTCCATTGTGATTGGTCAATAGTTATGACGGCCTTTCGACAATCACACTCGAACGCAACGTTCCTTCTTGCCCCTTTAATTTTATATTATCACTAGAGAAGCGCTCACGTTTATGGATTATACAAATCCATACCGTAAGGTTTTCAAAGCCGTGTACTTAGGTCAAATGACATTTGTTTATTAATGTTTATATAAAAATAATTGTAGGCCTAACTTCCGGCAGCTCAATATTCCAATTCAAGCGCATGTAATTCGAATGAATACTCAATACATACAGCGCACTATTGTGCTATGGTTCAAAATTTTTGTATTTTCTAAATCAAAATACTCTACCTACACCGAAATACAATATTTATCAAAAGGTTTAACAATAAATTAGAAAAGTAGCTGCCCTAAATTTTTGTATGAAACTCAAATTTAAACAATCATTACGCAACCGAAGTTTGCTTGTATGACCCTAGTCCTAGTGCCAAGATTTGTAAATTAAGATTTATTAAGCTTTACAGCTATCCTTTAACACTAGTTGCAAGTTACTTGACTTACCATCACACGTTGTGATTATAAATACACTTAAAATAAAAAATACTTTCATTTCTACTTCTATCTACTGCTGTATTGAATTTAATTCATTGTATCATTGTTAATAACAGATAAAATTATGACCTTATCCATCTTTATCTCATTTAATTTTAGATAATCTGTACTACTTATAAAGTATGTAATAAAATAAATTGATTTTTTAGGTTATTAAGAAATTTTCTGGCTGTAATTTTTTGCCCGCCAAAGCGGTATTGCGACATTGTTTTTGGCGCGTAATCTAGATTGACAATGAAAATAAAGACAATACCATAGACCTAGTTTCGAACGTTTTTAAAGTATTTTTTATGACTGACATATTTAACAGTGTGGGTGTAGCTTGATAAGCGAGCTTGTATTCCAACTCCTTAAAATCATTTTTATCTACATTTGTGTGTATGTAGACGATTAGAATGTCTAGATACCAGGCCATAAACTCCAAAAAAAAATGACGATTAGAATTATATATATAATAAATTATGTTGTTGAAATATATATTAACTGACAATATGAAATAAACAAAACAACTTCTTATAATAATATTTTTATTGAAACAAAAACAATGAAATAATGTAATTTATCCTTAATTTCTTATTTAACATTTAACGTCTGTATATAATAAAAATCCTTTGGAATAATGTCAAAGGTAACCTTAACCTTTAAAGAGATATAAAATAATTTCACCGTTAAGTTATTATGCTTTGTCAGGAATTTAAAATGTCCATAGATACACTTCGTCATAAAATATAAGAGAACTTAATAAATAGATATTTTAAGTAAAAATGCCATAAAACAATGAATTATATTTAATTAAGCCACCGTTGGTGTATTGTTGAGCGGGGGTTTCCTGAGGCTATTTCTGAAGCTGTTCCGTACGGAAACTGAACGTGCAGCGACCCATTTACGGTTCTTCTGAGGCCCGAGTACAATCGACAATAGGAGCATAGACAGGCCCACAACCATCACTATCACCCATAATGTTGGGAAACGGAATCCTGGAACATTTTATAATTTTTAGAAATAGAATTAAAACGTTTTTTAGGTTTTTTTTTTTTAATTTTTTTTTTTTTAATTCATTAATTGTTTATGGTACGTATATACTACATAGTATAAACTAATTCTATAGCAATTTTTTTAATTTGTTGTGTTGGTAAGCTTCTGGAATATTTAAGTCCATATAATTCGTATCTTAAGACACAATATCGCCGAGCTGTCAAATATGTCAAACTTTACACAGAGAAAACAGACATTTCTTGAAACTACATTCAAGTTTGATTGGCATTCTAGAATACGGGCTGTACTGTACAACATTTTTTTAATTAATCTCTTTATTTTACACAATAATGTAATAAAATCATAATATGTTACATTAGACGGCTGTGGTTAGTATGGACAGGCGATCCTCTAATTATAATTAAAATTTTGTAGTTTCCAAAATTTTATTTAATGACTAAATATTGCTTCAAAAACCGTATTCATGAAAAATACTGTACCTGTAACACTTGTATCGGGCACCCTCAAGGTTATATCAGTGACTTGGGACACCAAGTCTTCCTTTCCGCTGACCTTCACCATTACAGTCCAAGGATGGCGGTCAAGGGTGGTTGGTGACGAAATACGAAGCGAGCAGGATCCGGTCACACGTTCTATAGAGGTGCGATAGCCCATAGGAGCGTTGTCGGTTGTAAAACCTAAGATTTAATAAATTAATTTTAACCAAAAAGAATTATATTCCTGTAAAATGCACTAAAATTAATATTATATTGTATACAGTAAAAGCTCCCTATTCGCGCTTCCTTTATTCGCGGATTAAAAAAATGCAACCCAATTTCTTTATTCGCGGATCTAAAATTTCATAAAAAAAATCCAATAGGTGTTTAACGCAATATCAATATATTACCAATACATACGATAATATGGAGTGAATTCGTGATATGAATGTTAATATGGAATGCTGGAAGAAATTTGACATAGGAAAATGCATCGTAAACATTAAATAATAATTGGAAGAACTTAAACCACACACATTGAAGTCATTCTGGAAAAAACTATGGCCTGCTCTGACTGCGTAAAATGACGAAGAACCCGTGCAAGTTCAAACATTGACTGCAAACGCCAAACATAGCCGAAATTGCAAATGGAATAGGACGAGATGGCTTCGAACATACAGAATCAAGTGACATTCAGGAATTGCTTGAATCGCAAGATGAAGCTTTGACTGGAACCGACTTGGAGGAAATGTTAAATTCACGGTTGCTCGATAGACGAAAAATATGGCACAGAGCGCGCCACGCTTTTTCACAATAATACCAGTATTTCTTTTTCATTACCATTTTCAGCCTAAATTAGGAATTATTTTTCACTTTTTAGTTTGATGTGCTTTAAAAGCGTGTTTATAGTTTTTTTAAACTATACTTATTTTCCACTTTTTAGTCCTAGCAGCAATACGTGTTGTCTCAATTTAATCGTATTGCTTTGTGGACTTTAAAAAAATTTCATTGTTTTTTCGAGATAAACCTATGAAATTATTATATTGTCGCTGATTCTTTATAAGTGTACAAAGTTTGAATTAAATCTGTCCGTTTAATGTGGGTCATAATCGAGTCCGAAGGAGTCGGTTACATAGATACATACAGGTGAAGCTAATATAAAGCGTGTAAAAATGTTACCTTAATGAGGTTTTATTAGTGTACATGAGATGGATGGAAATTTATATCTATTTTTTGAACTGCTCTTGTGCTATACACTCATTCGATTTGGACTCACTTCACCCAGCTGTTCCTCACCTCAGCTCAGACTTACGGAATGACCTTAAGGATAAAAGCTTTTTTTTATTTGATAGGAGGCAACAGGCAGGAGGCTTACGTGATGTTAAGTGATACCGCCGCCCATGGACACTCACATTGCCAGAAGGCTCGCAAGTGCGTTGCCGGCCTTTCAAGAATTGGTACGCTCTTTTCTTGGAGGACCCTAAGTCGAATTGGTTCGGAAATACTTCAGTGGGCAGCTGGCTCCACATAGCGATGGTGCGCGGCAAAAACTGAATTTGAAAACGCTAGGTTATAATTACCTAGTCCGTCGATTCTAACGAAGACGCAGTAGTCTATCCATCCTCTCGAGAGAGCCTCTGCTTCGATTATTAAATCATTTCTATGCAAATATTGATTCACTCTAAGATGCTCTGAAAAAAAAGGAATGAGATTTAGCAGACACTGAAAAAGTTAATAAAGACAAGCAAGAAATGATTGGTTAGAAGTAATATTTTGTAATGAGTACGAGTAATTTCAATTGTATTGTAAAAATGTATTAAAAGCATCATTTTTCAACCATTTTTATGTCGCGACCCACGCACGAAAAAAACAAAAAGTAATGTTTTGCTTCGTCTAGCGACCCCGTCACTGTAAAATTATAATTTAGTTTTATAACACTACACCATTATTATTAATTACTTTAATAAACGAATCTTTTGTACCTATATGTAGTTTGTATTTATTATTTTTCAACAGACTGCGACCCCCTTTTAAAACAAACTCGACCCCCGCTTGAGTAACGATGCTTTAAAGTGATTTTTTTAGTTTCGATTTTCAATAGCGACATAATCCTTTTAACGTTTATGTTTGTACCTTGAATGCCGATTGAGATAGGACGTCTCTGCTCCTTGGAGGCATCGGTAAGTCCAACATGACAGCTCCAAGTTCCACTATCGTTGGCAGAGAGGCCCGAGAACCGAATGCCACATTCACCAGCATCAAATCCAGCTCCCACATAATTTGATTGTCCTGAAATTGACTGGGATTCAGACTGTTTCTCTTTCGTGATCAGTTTTTTCTTATAGGCGAGTAGATGATCAGCTTCTGCGCCTGTCTCATGCCGTCGAGTTTTTGGATCTAAGGCATGCTGATATCCTCACGATGTTTTTCTTCCTATTTAGAGCAAATGTTAAATGCGCATAGCAGAAAGTAGAAGAACCGTCTTCCCGACGGCTATAAGAATAAAAAATAGAACGAATATTTGTATCCGAATGCTATTTCTTGTATTAAGAATATTTATAATTATTCAATTCAAGTATGCATTTTTACAATAAGCTCTACTGAGATCTGAAACGAGACCAGATAATACGTACGTTGATGATATAAATTAAGGAAAGGAAAGAGTCATCTCGTTAGCCGTACCTACTATACAAAATTTCCCAAGTGATGAGTTGTCCTATGCGTATGTATACTTACCAGGGGAGACATCGAAGACGGTGCCATTACTAGCTCTGAAATAGCAGTATCGGATAGCAGCTTGAATGGAACAGGACAGAGTAATGCTTTCATCTTCAAAAGCAAAAACTGAATCGCGATCCGCTGATAGAGTTGGCTCTGGAAAATAGGATAAAGAACACTTATAGACATAATAACATGAAGTACATGGCCAAGGTAATGAGAATAAAGACTGTATTAAGCGGAGCCTTCTGGAAGTTTACTAAGGAGGACTTAGCTCTAAGTATATCTTACGTATGTCATAACTAATACATTGCTCGAAATGCATTGTTCTTAGTTTGTCTAATGAAAAGCAAGGTTGTTGGATGTAAACATAGACGTATCAGGTACATTATTAAAACAACTTTCATAAAGTGCTAATTCAAGCGAATAAGTAAATGAAATATTATATTCTGTGAATGTAAAATCTATTCCGGTAAAATTATTTAAATCTTGGTAAAGTAAAGATCAAAAGTACCTGTTATAATCGCAGCTGCGACTTCAACATCTTTAATGACCCAAGGACAGCGGACAGATAAGTGGCCGAAGTATGTGTCATGCTCAGTCTGAACACCACATCGCCAAAGACCGATATCTGTTACCACGGGTTCAGTTATTTGGAGAGCGCAAGTGTGGTTCTGAGCGACGGTATCATAAGTCCTATAAATTTTAAAAGTTTTTGACATTTGTTTACTTTGCAACTAAACTATCATGCAAAGGTTACAAGAGATGGGACGATGAAAAAATGTCGTTACAAGCAAAACCTAGTGAAGGACGAGGAAAAATCAAGCAGAAAAAGGAAAAATTTGGAGACTGGATCGGGATAACTGAGTACTAAATAAACTATGTCGTTGTAACGTTTATCATAGATGTAACTTGATCCAAGGAAAACCAATCATTACTATTTAATAGTCTGGTGGATATCATTTCAAGTAGGCTAGATTTCGGCACATTTCTATTTTTGGAATACGTTTTTGTAACTCACGAGTTTATCGGATAAATAGTTATTATTTTTTTTAGTCGGGATACTTTGACACAGAAATCGTTCAATGTTAATTGTTAAATTTTATTTGACACGTTTATAAACTGAGCGTTTTTCAAGGCAGTTTTTGCCGCGCACCACCACTTTGTGGAACCAGCTGCCCACTGAAGTATTTCCGAACCAATTCGACTTAGGGTCCTTCAAGATAAGAGCGTACCACTTCTTGAAAGGCCGGCAACGCACTCGCGAGCCCTCTGGCATTGAGAGTGTCCATAGGCGGCGGTATCACTTAACATCAGGTGAGCCTCCTGCCCGTTTGCCCCCTATTCTATAAAAAAAAAAAAACACATGATTAGGAAACATCTTCCAAAATCACAGCTCGCTTATTTGGTTTCGTTGAAGCTAGTAAAACCTTACTATATACATTGGCATGTACTAGTAAATAATAAAATACTAAAATTTAAGTCTCCTCCAACTTTAATTTTGTTCCCTTTGGAGTAGTCCCTTGGGCCGTGCGGTTCAAGTGCACGGGCACTCATTAAAGATTTATGTTGCAGCCTGATACCTGAGCCTTTACGAATAAGTATCGCATACAGCAAGGCAACGCTGCCAGCATTAAAGGTCTGTAGGGGTTTATGTTTACCACACATATTGTATAGCGTACAGTTGGTAGCGCCGTTCTTAACGCGCGCAATAAAATATTAGCTACTGATTATGTTTAATTTCCTACACACTCCTTAGCTAGGTGGATGCACACGTGCACACCTAAACTTTTTAATTAAAAGTTTTCTATTTATCCATTTTTAATTATTATTATTATTACCAGGTAGGTTAAGAATATCGTAAATACTGTGTATATGTGTGTTGGAAATAAAGTATTAACAGAGACATTCACTAGTTCATAGAATTGAATGTTTACTAGTTACATAAAGCGGACTATAATATGTAATAACAACAAATATACTATTCGTGGCTCATGATTCGTAATCTTTGAAACTAAACTTATATCAGTATTTAAAGGCCGGCGACGCACTTCCGAGCCTTTTGGCAATGTCAGTGTCCATGGGCGGCGGTATCACTTAACTTCAGATGAGCTGCTAGTTTGCCGTATACATAATATAAGAATAACCTCATAACAGTGGCTCCGTGGAAGCGGTATCGGCTCTGACTGACTCCCTCATGAGCGAGCAGAACTTTGCCAGATGGATCACGGAACTTGCAAGCTTCTACCGGAAATTTGCTCTCGAGATGACATGTCAACGTCACTATTGGCTCTCTTACTACCACATATGAGATAATTTTTGACTTGGGTTCTGAAATGGAATTCCTTATAAATGTCGTAGTCAAAAATGTTAATTCATTAATTTTTAAACAACCTTTTTTTTAAACATTACCTACGTCTGTAGTTGTCTTTGAAGGAAAAAAATAGATAGGAATGATTGGTCGGTGATTTTCAAAGATGGACGTAAAGATTTCGACAGTAGTTTGTACATTAAAGATTTGTTTCCAATTGTTTTAAATATTGTTTAATTGACTATTTGTATATTCTGCGGTTTATTTCTAAGTGTATAAAATCTAATTTTGCGAGTGTATTGCATTTCTTATTGCAAAACTACATACCAGCAAGCTTAACAGCGACAGTGAAAATAGTTTCTTCTGGTAGCACACTGCCGTGCATACCAACTGACATCTTCCAATATCCAGCATGTTTAGAAGTAACTCTATCGATAGAAATATTACACCTTCCAAAATCTTCAAAAACAGTAACTGAATATGAATCAAATATTTTGCAATATATAGCATTTTCTGGTCCGATAATTTGATTAACGGGAGCGCCCAAGGTCCAAACAAACTCCTGGGTACTATTCTTATTAAAATTGCCTGAAACAAGTAATCGTTTGAAATTTCTGATGTTGAAGATAAAGTGATAAGATTGGTGGCGATTTTAGATGAAAAACAAAGCAGCATCTAATAATAGCATATCATTGAGAAGATAATATATCTATAAAATGAATGTATTTGAATCAATCGATATTAACATTTTGAAGTAAAAAATACAATAAGGCACAAATATATCTTAACGCATAAAATTACAAGAGATCATGTAGAATATTACAACGATGATAAATTGAAATTTTACTGTAAACAAATGACTAATTCACCTTCACTAACAGTGTGAGTGAATTATCATTTTTTGGTTTACATTTTGAATGATTTTATATCTGTTTTAAAACTCGCGTCGAGTATAGGATTTTGGATATTTTAACTATGTAACCTCTTGTTTTTAAGACACAAATAGTTTACCTACAACAGTAACTTGAACCGCTGCTTTGTAGGTGATTGTGTTTCCATACACAATAACCCAGGTGCCGTCGTCTTCTGCGGTAACGTTGTTGATATTGTACGAACAATAATTGGAAATTTCAGTAGTAGTTTCTTTATATTCAATTCCTTGAGGTCCATACAACTTGCAAGTTTCCGGTACTGTGGTTGGTTTTGCCAGACCGATATGGAAATTATTGCCCTTTCCAACTATTAGTACGCTTGGAGAGGCATCTACCGCTTCTGCAATCCGTAAATTGGTATTTGTACTTATTTTGTTTGAAGCAACGTTTGAACATATGATGTGATGAATATATTAATGAAAAGTAATTTTTTACTATCATACATTCTAATCTAATCATATTGACTGTTCAAGTATTACGTAAGCACTATTGGTCTTTGATTTTCTTATTTGTATATTACGTCAAGAGTAATTATTTACTTTTTTACACATATTATGAAATTGTCTATGCTTGAAAACAAAATGCATTTTCGAGAATTCCTACAAAAAATTAATACGTTTATTTCGTAATATTTGAACGATCCCCTAGATAAACCAATAAATTTTACAAAATCCATAACTTAATCAATGAATTCATACAATGTATCATAAAATGATTTTGTAAAATGCATTTGCCATTAATTATTTTATTCAGTGGTTATCTCATCTGTAGACCTAGAAAAAAATTGTTAAGTTCTATGCAGGATTTCTAAAGAACCGTGAGTGATCTGTCCTTTTAAGCTTCTATTAAACTAATGAATGAGGTTATTCTTATTATTATCGGTTTACATTGTTGTTAACCAATTTGTAATTATCATTCAGATGTAATTAAAGATTATCCACTTATCGACATACTTCGATTTTATCATTGGACGTGACTTCTTGCGCGTACTATTTCATGATTTTGATAGGAGATTTAGAGTATTATATGATTATAATTATGCCATTAAACATTATACCAACGAAATACCTTCTTACCTTTTACAATAACGACAAAAGGCAGTATTCTTTCTATTGGTTCCCCTAACCTTGTGCCGTTTGCTTGTAGAGACCAGTTTCCGACGAAATCTTCCGAATTTATTGTGATATTGACACCACATGACGAATCAATGTTAGAATGTTTCTTAATGCCTTCAACCTCGTCTTTTAGTAGATCATACGTTGTTCCATTTGGTGAGATGAGCGTACATGTATCCGAGGTAACAAATGTGAAGTCTCGAATTCGAAAAATATGATGTGCGCCTATTTGCGTATTTACTGTTTCTTCATCTAAATATTCTGGTACTACATTTGCAGATTCTGAAATCATTATACATTATGATCAGTATATTTGTAAGTGTAATTTTATGAAATATGCTATCATGTCCCAACAAAAATATTTTTAATATCTTATCACAAATTATTGGTTTAACTTTTTATTATTAATATAGATTTACTAGCCTACTCAAAGTAAAATAATGGTCTTGAATAGATAAAAACGTATCCTAAATCTTATAAATTGTTGAGCAATGTTGGCCTAGTGGCTTAAGCGTGCGACTCTCATCCCTGAGGTCGTAGGTTCGATTCCCAGCTATGGACTTTCTGCACTTCTGGACTTCTGGACTTTCATTCTATGTGCGCATTTAACATTCGCTCGAACGGAGGAACGAAAACATCGCACAGGACAATTTGATTATTAACAAAAAAATATCATGAAACAGATACAGAAAACTAAGGCCCAGACCTGAAAGGGTTGTAGCGCCACTGATTCATTTTTTATTTATTTAATAAATCATATAAACGTGATATGGACGTATGGTGGTACGCCATTAGTTGTAGTAGATAATTACATAGTTTGAAATATAGAAATATTTTCATTTAGTTATTATTATTTGCTGGGAATAAATTAATTTTGTGTACATAATTTAAATCTAGATAATACTTTTATCAAATATGAAAATCATTGGGTTTTAATATTAGAGAAAAAACCTTTAATCGATGATAAGCAAACATTAATTATTAAGTAATTACATATATATATATCTTACGTTACAAGTTGAAAATATGCATTCCAAAATCATCCACAATAACTTCATAATTTACACAAAGAAGTTAATTCTAACGTAGGACATTTGTATCGAATAATACAGTATATGAGAAATCTTAGTTTTAGGAGGAAATGTCAGAAGTGCTGAAAGATTTTTGGTGTCAACATATTATTTGGTAGGATTTCAATGGGTTCAAAGTTTGGCAATTTCTTTTTTCAATTACTGCGCATTAGATACTACATTACCTATACTGTATTACACCACATGAAACAGATTAATAAAAAATGTGGTAGAATGTCAACAAAGTATTTATCAAGGTAAAAACGATTGTTATGTTTGAAAAATGAGTTTATAGTTATTTAAAAACTTCTTGCAATGATTGATTACAATGCTAGAAATATCGGATAATTGTGGAGACTCTATTGGAAAAAATAATCGTTTCTTATTAATTATTAAAATGAAGGTCTTGTCTTGTTCAATTGAGAGTAGAATGTAAGAAGAAACTTACTAAAATGTCTAAGTAAATTTATTAACCGAAGGTTTGCCATAGCTTTATCATAATTCATTAGAATTAAAAGGATAAAACAAAATACAATCAAGGTTTTCTAGAAATTGTTTTAAAATATTTACTGTCGTATTCCGCTTGTAAATACCTTCACTGTGTACAATAATATTAGCTTGAATTGTATTGCTGTATACAATAATATTATAAGATGTTTTTGAATAGTTTATTAATATTCACACAAATACAAAAATATATAATTTGATGCTTACGTCATTACTTATGTGTGATTTTCTACACTTTCGCATATTGTGAGACATTTAATTTTTGCGATAATAGTAACATGGGATTTCATATTCTTAAAGAGAAACCGACAGGTTTAAAAAAAACAATGTTTTAATAATAATAATAGCAATTTTGAAAAATAATTGATGTTTTCGTTTATGATTCATTCAATTTGACTATTATTTTATGATTGAACTTAATCTTGTCTTCTCTTTATCTAATTACGAAACAGAGGTCCTTTTTTTAAATAACAATATTTAAAATGAATTTAAATATTGTTGCAGTATTATTTATTATACTTATATAATAATTTATTTTTTACAAATAGACACTCATATGCAAAGACAGGTTCAATCCTGCCCATGGTACAAATTCTAACAGGACGTGATCCGTTTGCTAAATATCTACTTCGCTTTCATTTAAAAACATGTTCTGCCTGCATATAAGACTCCGATGTCCAACAAAGCGTATTACATCTTATTCAATAATGTCCAGTGTTCGCAGCTCCCAGGTCCGACCTGGAGCAACAAATGAATACAAGGATAACACTGGAGCAGCTCAACTTAAGAAGAATGTTGTCGGATAATTGGCCCGGTTTGCATTCCATATGTAACCCTGCACCATCAAATATAGTAAACTTTAAAATTTCCCTGACTTAGGCCAGGAGATCTCTAGTAAACCCCATCAATAAAAAAATAATTGGACGTAGATAAAAACTTATTCTAATTTGGCATGTATATACAACTCCTATTTTGTACTAAATGTTTATAGGTACTTATGACTTTGCCAAGTAAATGCTATAGCTACCCTAAGAACCTTTACCAGGAGCAGATGCGTTTTCAATTGGCTGAGGGTTTTTAGAGGAACCAGAAGTTCAGCTTGTATTCCGGGGCAGCAGGGTTTACTTAAATTACAACGTGAACAATTTCTTCCCATTACGAAAAGTATATATTTTCATTTTACTGCCACGCGGCGTGGTTGGCGGATGGATATACTTTGTATTTTATATGTCGCAGCCAGCTTGTTAAACGGCGCTATTTAGTAAAGCGGCTAGGCTTTTGATTGAACAGCTAATTAAGCTAGTTGGCTGCGACATATACAAAGAGAAATGAGGATAAATACTTGAAGAATGTTTAGTATCCCTAGGTTATGATAACGAAAACGATACAATTGCTGTGCATTACGAATTGAACATAATCTACGTTTTGGTATTGGTTATTTTAACATTATTTTGCTCGTCCCTAGAGATTACAGTAAAAACACGCATAAAAACCAGTTTGACGCTTTCGAAGGACACACTAACACATAACATGTTCACTACATAGTACATACTAACATTTTAAATGAAACAGTAAATTTCCTTATCGCATATATTTCTATAGAAACAAATATTACCTGCGATACCAATGACGCAGGCGAGTAAGATATACGTCCGCATCTTGCCGTAACACTATTAACACTGCGCCCGCGCCGCCGCCGGGCCATGTCATGAAGCAGCCTTGTGGTGATACAATCCTTTTGTCCTCATAATTATTTATCATCTGTCTTGGCATTCTGATAATCCATGATTTTGACTCGCTCGTCACTTCACTAACAGCGCTTCCTTCGTTACTCACCTCATGTTTTTACTTACCTAATATGTACTGATAAATATATTTAAAAATTAATTAAATATTTTATTAATTCTTAAAAAATGCTGTTTTTTAATATTATTTTATAAACTTACCCCAAAATACATAGAAATTGTCCTATGTAAGAATATTTTCATATAGAACAAATTTCAACTTCGCTCAAAAATGGCCAACTGACTTGGCGATCACGAAATCACCGAGAAAAGAGCAACTTTTAATTTGAAGTCTGTCTATGTTAACGTGTTTCAGTCTAAAAATAAGGCATTTTAATATGCTTTATTTACTAGTTACTACTAGGTAATACTGTAAGCTAATCCCCGTGTTATTTGAAAAGCATAAAATCTTTAAAATATTATTTATATTTAAATAATTGGTAACAGTAATAGGAGGTTTTAAAAAAATCGAGTCTGTATGAAACTCCATACGGTAGGTAATAATTACGACTGGATTGGAACATTACACACATAGGAACTTAAATAATTTTGTTTATCCTTTTATAACAAACATTTGTATGAAATAGCGTTACGTTAACAACCTCTATTTTTTTGCATATCTAATCTCAGAAATAATAGTATAATTCTATTTTAATTTTCAGCCCTCTGAAGGCGTTTACAAGTGATAACAATAAAGATAATATCATTGCGGAAATAAATTATAGAACTTTAAAATAAGTAAAGTAAGTAGTTGAAAAGTAGGTATTATTCATAAACTGGTAGATTAGAATACATATTTACAGGAAATGTCTTTGAATTTTTCAGTCCTTTATTATTTTTTAAGTTTATTATTTCCGCCGCATTAATGCAAAACTAATAATTTTACTACGCAATTTGGTACAATAAAACGAATGATTTTATTATTATAATTATTCGCTTTGTATATAAGTAATATATATAAACTTGTTCGCTTTTAATAAAATCATGGGTCAGTATTAGCAAATAATAGCAACATACTGGGCACAAGACCCGCAGTTTACTAAATTTAAGTCTCTTAACTCATCATTATAATACTTTTAAGGTACCGAAACATAAATAATTCATGTTAAAGTTTCGGTAACATTTGGTTATTTAAGTTCAAAAAATAAAGTAGTAACTTGATGATTTAAGTCTCGAAACATTGTATAATTTCAGTTGGGTCACATCCCACTTAGGGGCTTAATATCTATAATCAATATTTTTCAAAGGTCTAATACCAGCTCAAAACTAGGCTTTACGATAGAAAATTACAGGTGGTGGATATATCATACGTTCAAGGCTCCAGATGCTACTCTGCGGACTACGAAACTCAGACATGAGCTGCCGACCTAAGGACTCCCACGCAAAACTGCGATGCGATGCGATGCGAATTCGCATCGCAGGAATTTGCGATACGATTTAGTGCGACGAACCGTTTGGTAGGGTGACCATTCCTTCGTAGTCAGCCGTACTGGACGTGTTTTTAGGACGCGTAAGATGGATCGCAAAAAGATAATTGCACTGCTGTTATTGTTAAATAGATATAAAAGAAAAAGAAAGATTCTGGTTTCATCCATTTATTACGATTATGAACTCTGATGCAAACTTTCACAGACGCTCTTGCTTGATAAATTTATTTTTATAATGTTCATCACTTGTGTCCCAAAGGACGGGACGCTCCTCAATTAAAAATATTAAAAAATCCATATCATATTCCGCAATTTTTTATAAACAAAGAAGGCGACGGAGGCGCCACGCGTCTTTCTCTAAAGCTGTCGCAGAGCGGACTAAAATGGCGTCACCAAGAATGACGTAATATCGCAAGAATGTGCGATGCGAAGCAGATCGCATCTTCTTGCGGTGCGTTCGTGCGAATTAGCAAATATTTGCGATGTGATGCGAATTCGCAGTTTTGTGTGGGAGCCCTTAATAACGCAAAAAAAACGCGGTATCGTTAAAGATATCAAGTTCGCTTTGTCTACAATATAGTTTGATTTACCTAAAAGTTGTACGTCTGGTAATCTGATAATATTAACACGACTTGTCAATACAAGTCGTGTTAATATCATCAAGATAAGGCATTGGCCTTATCAGGCATTATATATATTGCGCATATAATTTTATGTATATTAATGTTATACGTATATATATCGTTATAATATATTATTTTATTAGAAAACGTCCTAGGAGTGAACAGATACTGAGAAATTAAGCTTGGTTAAGTTCACTATTCAAAATAATATGAAAAATAAAGTAACTATATTATAGTTGATAGTGTCAGCAGTTTTTTTCAATTTATTCTAAATTTAAATTCTAAAATCCATCAATCTATGTTTATCTATAATTTCTAAAATTGTCAAACGTATAACATTAAAGTCCTACCTTGTAGAAATTGAAATGTAGTGTAGAAGTTTTAAAGATCTTTTTATTTATAAATTAAATAACACGCTTTAAATAAGATGGTAAAGGTACAATGTTTTGAAAACATGGTAGCCTGTGTTCACTAGCGAAGATAAAAATATGATAAAGATATATTTTTTTCCTTTGTTTTCATCACATTCACTGTTTTTAACTAGTATAACTACATACATTCGAATTAAATTAGTATTCTCGGATTATATACGTATATATACCGGGAAACTTCGCATTTTATTATTTTAAAGTATAAATGGCGCTAAAACAATTGATATAACTACATCGCGCATTAACGAAAACTGTAAAAAGGCAGTAAAAAATACGCGCCTGCTGTCAAATTTTGACTAGTTTAACGTGATTCTAAATTTGAATTTTGGTAGTCTTCTCACAGTTTAACTATAAAAATGTTCATGTTATTCGAATTTAAAAAATAATGGTTTATGGTAGACTTTTACAATAATAATAATATAATAATAATAATAATAAAGCCATTTATTCCAAAACTTGCTTATGTTTTACAATGTTGTTAGTACTTAATTGCTTAAATTTAAAATGGTTACTTATAATTACCGTTAGTATTATTATTTATGTACAAGGTTTGGATCCCTGTTGGGTAAAGGCCTCCTCCATCCTTTTCCATGACTCCCTGTCTCTGCCTATTTGTATCCAGTCGTTTCCTGCGACGTGTGTTATATCATCAGCCCACCGTCTTAATTGACGACCAACATTTCTCTTCCCCATGGGTCCTTTCCATCGTGTGGTTTCAATGGTCCATCTTCTGTCTCGGTATCGTGAGATGTGTCCAGCCCATCTCCATTTGAGTAAGAGTGCGTGCCTGAGAGCATCAGTTAATTTGGTTTTTTGACGAATTTCTTCGCTCCTAATTTTGTGTATTCTCCTAATTTTCAGCATACTCCTTTCCATTGCTGTTTGGTTACTTTTAATTTTTTGTTTTATTTTATTTGTAAAGGTCCAAGTTTGGCAGCCATACAGCAAGCAAGGTAACAGGCATGTATCAAATATTGTCCTTTTCATGTGTGAGCTGTAATTGCCTTTTAAGATTTCTTTTAATGCCCAGAATTTCTTCCAAGTTGTGTTGATTCTCCTTGTCACTTCTTCTTCGTTATTTGAAGTTTTGAAGGAAATTTGTTTGCCCAAGTATATGTATTGCCTGACGTATTCTATATTATTACCTTTTATCACTATCTGGCGCTCCCGATTGTTCGTTAGTATCTTCGTTTTATTTACATTCATTTCAAGGCCGATTTTGGAACTTTCGCAGTCCAGTGATCTCATCATTTCGTCTAAGTCTTTTGCAGTCTCAGCAATAACAGCAATATCATCTGCGAACCTCAGATTGTTTAAGTATTGTCCGTTTATGTACACTCCGCTGTTCTTCCAGTCTAGTTTTTGGAAGATAGTTTCAAGGACTGCTATAAACAGCTTCGGGGAAAGAGGATCACCTTGTCTAACTCCGCGTTCTATGTTTATTTCGTCACCTCTAGTTTCTAATTTAACTCTGCTCGTGCTTTTTGTATAGATATATTTCAAAACATTGATGTATTTCTGGTTGATATTTGAATATTGTAAAGCGTTCCAGATTGCACAGTGACTAATGCTATCAAAAGCTTTGCTATAGTCAATGAACGCCACATACAGAGGTCTATTGTATTCTCTGTATTTTTCTATGACTTGTTCTAATGTCTGTATGTGGTCCATTGTGCTGAAGCTTGATCTGAATCCTGCCTGTTCTTTTGGTTGCTGCTTATCAATATCGTCAGATATTCTCTTTAAGATTATGGATGAAAATAGTTTATAAATACTTGCCAGCAGACTTATGGGCCTGTAATTCCCTATATCTAAGGGATTTCCTTTCTTGAAGAGAAGGATTATATCCGATGTACACCACTGTTTTGGTACCTTTTCTTCATCTAGTATCTTATTGAACAATCGCGTAAAATGATATGTTAAAATGGGTGCTCCTATTTTAAGTGCCTCATTGCATATTCCGTCTGGTCCGGGACTCTTCTCGGCTTTCAGCTTTTTCATATGATCATAAACTTCGGAGTATTCAATTTGTCTGATGTGATCTGTCGTGTTCGTATGGGTTGTTTGCGATATGATTTCGGGGTTATTTTGTTTACTATATAAGTTTTTGTAGAAGTTAGTAGCGTGATTTATTACATCTTTTCTGGATTTTGTTTTTAGTGAGTTATTTTCAAGTTTTTGAATCCAGGACTTGTGTGTAGTTAATTCTTTGTATGCTTTTTTGGCACTTCTAAAATGTTTAATGTTCCTTGTAATAATCTCGTATCTGTGGTTGTTGTAGTCCTTACGGATTGATCTATTAGTCTCTTTGTATATTCTGCTTAGTTCTGTTTTCATATCTTTAGTTTTGTTCTTTGTGTGTAGTAGTTCCGTGCGCCTTTTTAAAAGTTCCATTGTGTCTTTTGAGAAGATATTGTGTTGGTGGGGATACCTATTGGTTTTGTATTTTAAGCTCTCTGTTATGCCTTTTTCCAGGATATTGTAGTATGTTTGGATATCAATGCTGTCTGTTTTTATATTTTCTGTATGTTTTTGTAGATTTCCGATGTAGCACTTTATTTCTGTTTCTGTCTTGGGGATATTAGCTGGTGTTGTATAGGTTTTTCTGCTCTTTACTGGACTACTCAAAAGTAATGTTGCTCTCACTAATCTATGATCGGAAGAGAATTCAACTTTGTTAAGTACCTCAATATTAGTTATAAGTTTGTTGTGGGTTATCATAATAAAATCTATTTCATTAATAGTTTTGTGGTCGGGTGATAACCATGTCCATCTAGAGCTTGCTTTCTTTTTGAAAAATGAGTTCATTATGGATAGTTTGTATTGATGAGCATAAATTAAGAGCCGTTCCCCTCTATCATTCCGCACTCCGTAACCATATTTTCCCATTACTGGATAGTAGTTTGTTTTTGGACATCCTATTTTCGCGTTGAAATCTCCCATGACAATGACCTTCCCTTCTGTCTTTGTGTGAGCAAATTCAATGTCTTTGTAAAAATTTTCAATTTCTTCTTCTGTTGATCTCTCTGTCGGTGCATATGCTTGGATTATTGAAAAAGAGAAGCAATCAAACTTCATTTGTAGAAGTGCTACTCTTTCAGAGATTCCTATAAAGTTGATGATGTTATTTTTATACATTTTCTTGATAAGGAATCCCACTCCATATAGTCCTTTAGTTTCGCCAATATAGCAAAATATAAGGTCGCTGTGCTCTTCTATCTTACATCCCATTTTTCGGACTTCTGCAAGGCCTATAATGTCCCAGTTAATATTTTTTAGAGCATTAGTCAATTCAAGGAATCGTTCTATTGATCCTAGCGATTTTACATTATAATTGCAGATTTTTAGTGTTTGTTTCATACCATGATCTATTTCTCTATTTGGTGGAGGGTTGTAGTCTGATTCCCCACGATGACAAGTCGGATTGGGGAATGTTTTGTTTCTTTTATCTATTAGTTCTCGTCTGTTTAATGTTTTGTTCCGGTGGCTGATGGCAATATCCTATAGATTCTGAACGGTTGGCACATTGGCAGAAGGTAAGGAATTACTTCTATTCCTCATTATGTCGAATGCATTTAACCGAGCTGTTTTTGTTGACAGTTGTTGTTTGTGAGGGTGCTCTATTGCGTTAGGCGAGGTTGATGTTTCCCTTTTGCGTTTTTCGTTACCTGGTTTGCCCTGTTTAATAATTAGCTTGTCGTAGTTTATGTATGCATAATTGCCCTTCTTCCTTTCCTCTTCCAATTTTGGTTGTAGTTTCTTTCTCATGTCCAATATTTCTTTCGGGTAGTCTTCAGATAAATACAAGTTTTTCAATTTCTTTTTATTTACCACTATCTCGTTTTTCTTCCAGGCGTTCACGAATGTTAGGAGGATAGGCCTTTCTTTTCCGTTTTTTGTGTTATTTTTGCCAATTCTATAGATCGTGTTCACATCCCTATCTTCAAAAGTAATGTTTAAATCATGTTCAAATTTCTTTTTGATTATTTCGATTAGGTCGATAGTCGATGTTTCGGTTTCTTTTACTCCATATAAAATTAGGTTGTTGTATCTTCTATATTTTTCAAGATTGTTTATTTTTTCCTTTAATTTCTCGTTTTCTGATTTTAATTCCTGCATTTCAAGTCTAAAAGGAACTAGTTTTTCATCAATCCGTGCCATAATGTCATCGGTTTGTTTTGACATTTCTATTTTCATTTGTTCAAAAAAAGATTGAAGGTTATCCATTTTTGCCGCTGTCGCTTACGTGAAATGAAACGTATTATTGTGAACGCAGCTTAATAGGACTATTATGTTGGTAGTACTGACCCGCCTTAGTTTTGTTGAAATTGTGTCTATAGTCTATACTCGGTTTGTTTGGCAGGTAACCTCAAAAGTTTTTTCCACTTTTTAACCACTGAATAATTATCTTGATAACACAGTTTGCACTTGGATGTTTTAGTTGCAGTATAGTTTATCACAATATGTATGAAATTTAAATGTTTTTACACCGGAGTTCACAGTATATTCACAGTTTATTCGTAGAAATACGGAGCTTCGTTACACTATGTATTTACGTCTAGACAGCCGGAACCGGAAAGCCCTGGAAAGACTTTTACAATACTAGAGGGTAAATAGTTTATTTTAAAAGAATTAAAAGTTAATTAACTGTTATTTGAAAGGGGTGAAACATTAAAGTAAGATAGCTTTATATAATTTTGCATCAAGGAGGATAAGATTGAACAAGAGTTATGCAGTACATTTTAGAATAATGTTTACTATTCAAGATTTTTGTAACATAAATCCATATGGTAAAGTACCTACGCATCAGACTGAGGACCTCCCAGAGCCATTGTGTTTGTAGGGTGGCAATGATTTCTATCACTTATTGGTAGGGAATTCAAACCCGACCTCGCGAATCCGGTAGATCTCGTGCTATTTTTCGAGATCAATCCCGAAGCGTTACATGGCGAGATATCGTAGGATTAACGAGATTAAGTGGCAGTAGTATCAGAAAAGTTAATCTCTTCGATTCGTCGGATAAATGTAACCGCAGCTGTTACATTTGAAAATCCCTGTAATTATAAAAATGACTTAGAACAGTTGAAAGGCGTCGAAATATTCGTTACAAGGGGTTTATTTTTTAGCTTACTTTTTGCTTATAATAACTTTAAGATTTTCAGCGTACTCAATTACACGTTGTATGTGTCCCACTAATACCCATAGGCCTCCACTCGTAGGCGAGAGGGAATGGTCTGTAGTCCCCACGCTAGCCCAATCCGTAGTGAAGACTTTATACCTATTCATCCATAGATAGAACATAATATCTCTTGGGCAGAGGCCCTTTCGGGTGGGGGCTCTTGGCATTATTTTGTCAGCCCTGCCACCTTATTGTTACGCCACTGTACGGAGCTATGTCTACTTGCTATCCTTTACTAATAAAATTTTCCTATTCACTATAATTTAATTACATATACTATATAGGTACTACACCTATATACTAGATACTGTTATGCAATCAAGAGATAAATTATATGAAAATAACTAACTTAAAACTGTATCTCTTCCTTTCTATATAGAAAGCTCATGGTTACAGTACAGTCAAGTTTAGTTGAGTGATTTTGCCTGCGTCATACACGTTGTGTGATCATGTAGAAAATTGTATGCGGCGATTATATGTGAACACCGTGTTGCGACGCGTCGCCAAATTAAAATGAGTACAGTATACACAACATGTGCGAGACATAAGCTTATAACATTTAATTCATGAACAACATAATAAAATTTGGACTACATGGTACTTATAATTTATTTCCTAATAACAAACTACATTAAGCATATACCAATCTGTAAACACCTTATTATTCAATGAATAATCTTTTTAGAAAAGGCAATGGTAAAACAATTGTGTTTTTACAATAACATTTTATTTATATTTTTCTTTTGAGAGAAGACTTTTAACAATAGAGATTCTCAGACGTTTATTCGTATTTAAGTATAAAAAAAATGCTTAGTAAGTACCTATAAGAGGAGCTTCCTGTCATCATTCTTGACCTCATCGGAAACTTGAAAGTTCTATGACATTTAGAAGCTAAAGAAAACTGCTGAAGAGCTTAAAAGCACTTAACCGGTTCATAATTACGTAAGCCATTAGAATAATTGAATGTAAAACAAACGTCCTAGCAATCTCAAGCTGCCATTAAGCCGATATCCTTTGCCTTTTCTCCACTCAAAAGAAATGTGTAAATGACCGTGGCATACACAATGTGTATGTAGAGCGAAACGAATGTCATACAAATTGAATTTTTGTTTATCAAAACAGAACTTTAATACTCAGTTTTATAGTATATAATAGCGTAATAGGATGTATACTTAATACATTCTACATATTTGTTGACAATTCCCGCAGTCGTCTCCGTTTGCCGTCCGGAGTGAACGTGGCCACCAGTCGGTGCTAAGCGTGTTTTGAGTTAACGCGTTTTGCGTGGATTAACTTAGTGTTGTGTTTGTGTTCATTTATTAGTCAGCTGTTAGAAAATAATGTAAGTATTTAGAATCAATATTAAGTTAGGGTTCATTTTATTTTGATAAATGTAGAGGCGAAAGCATGGCCGCGATTCCGTTACGTGTGTCTTCTTTTGAACTTGACTAACGAGTATAAATCCATTTCCTCAGGCAAACGGATGTAAGAGGACTAAAGAAATATTTAAATGTTACTTCCTCCCATCATTAGTATCTTTAGTGACCATAAGTTTAAAAATACTAGGATAATTTATATAATATCGATATTATCGTTTAAATAAAAAATAAATGTTAGTGATAATAAATAATAATACATAGGAGTTGTACGAAAATATTTTGTATACCTACGTACAATAGACAACTACGTAACTTCAGTATTTATTGTAACATAATAGTTGAAATATTTTAATTCAGTTTGCTATATGAAAGTCTAGAAAGTAATAAAAGTTAATATGCAAATGCTTCGTATAAATCTAAGGAAAAGTGAATTTCTCCGTTACTTTACCAAAGCTATTTTGAACTTCGTTCAAGTGTTAAAACCTAAATTTATGTTGTACTAAACTTATTTCTGTACAAGAAATACCAAGCTACAGGAAAACTTCTTATTAATCGGTATACGTATAAATATTTATAGAGGCTTGTTTGTTTGGTTATCATCGCTTTGGTATTCATAACACGATGTGATGGTTCTGCCACACAACTTGGCTGTTCATCCGCTCAAAAATCATATAAATTGCACAAATCCTATTTGGATATTAAACTTGTATAAATTTTATATGTTTATTATTATTATATAATAACAAACATACAATTTATATACCTATGCTAAAAAAATATTTTTGTCCTATCTATCTAAAATATTTTTTTATTAATTGTTTAAGAATCTTCTGTCACAGGTGATTACAGATAAAAAAAAAAAAAAATTTGGGTTAATAACCGTTGTAGACGGTTCACTAAATGTTTTGCCGTACTCGCGCTAGCCGAAGACAATATAAAAATTGTCTCTGAGAAAAATAATGACATTTCTGAGTTATCCCATTAAATACACCATCTTTAAAAAAAAATACGCGTTAGTGTGTGTTTATTCACAGCTTATTTATAATTGGTTAGTTGCTTATATAAAATAATATATTCATTATATTAACTCTTGGAAGTACTCAGCTATGCTATGCGTCAGTCTCAAAGTATAGGTACAATAGATTTGACAAACGACCGCTAATATTTTAACATAACACAAAACTGTATCAGATGTGTAACGGGGAATTGGATTTAGGAAATAATTATACAGTTTAAAACTGTTGAGATAAGTGCGTTTATTATCCCCTAAACGTGGAAGTAGTCAACTTTGCTAGATTCTTCTGAGCCTTCTTCGCCTGACACGCCGATGATGATTTTGGTTCTAAAGCATGCCGTACGAAGAATTTCTTCGCAAATACGAGCTAGTGAAATAAAGGTGGACAATTGATGGACAGTTAGCGAACTCAGGATCAAGAGTCGTACGCTGAAGCCACTAGGCTGCTGTAATAATGTTGCAGCAGTACTTTTTTTATTAGAAAAGCTTAATTATCTATGAATATACTAAAATTAATCAGACATTTACTATGGTTAGCAAATCAGCAAATACATTTTTGGCGTAGGTATGTACATGTGTCCTGTCACCTATAACAATTACCATTACGCGGAACAGTTATTTGCGTGCAATTCACATACGATTTAGATTGAATTTCTATTAAATTCACTTTGTCACGACTATTTTTTGCAAGTTCATTGACCAATATATCAGCAAAGTCGGCTCACTAGACGCGTTTCCATACTTTATGTACTTGTACCCGTACACCGTAACTTTAATTTAATTTTTCATCGTAGTTTTAGTTCCAGTATATTCGCTCAGATAAAGAACGAATGGTATAGTTCAACAAATGCAGTCTCTGTACGCAAAATGTTAATTAAATACATTGTTTACTATATCCGTTATTTTGTTCAGAACGTCTGCTGATAGTACATCTTACGAATCTATTTTAAACGGCTGACTCAGTAGCAGACAAAGGGAATTTGAGTTGCGAATGAGATTACGATTTTAAATGTTTTGCTTAATCTACTACATATAATAGGAATTTTAATCATTAAAATGTTGTTATATAATTTTTTATTCACCATCTTGGAGTGCTAATTAGTTATTTTAATTGTAATATTATCTTTATTGCAATGTTTAGGATAAAAATCCTTTTCTTGTATTCTGTGGAAATTTTTTGTAGCTTTCAGTCGTAGCATTTATTATTTTGGCACCGTATTTTAATAATTATTGGTGTTATCACTTTATCTTTATTACGATGTATTAAAATAAAAAAAATCTCTATTCTGCTGAAAAGTTTAGTAGTAGCACAAATACATTAATGACATTATTTACAAATTTATTTTATAATGAATATCTCTCAAGACGTACTAAATATTAAATAAAGGCTTATAGTATGATAGTACATTTATGTATGCGGCGGTCGTTAATTGTTTCACACCACCGCAGATTCCCAACACTATGTGAAAGAATCACGACCGCTTTTAAATGTCCTCACACTATAATTAATTTTAAACACACCCACCCATGTACTGTGTGGTCCATAGCCGTCCCTTTTATTAATCCAACAGAAATAAATAAGTCAATGGCCAAACACCCTCATTGTGCATTCATATGCACAATGCTCTGCTGCACACGCTGGTTTCCTCACAACATTTTCTTTTATCTGTAACTGTTCAACATCTTAAGTCTTAACACCATGGGCCTAGTGAGAAGACTTAAAAGGACAAAACCATTTGAACTAGTGAATAAGTGTTAGTATTAAGTGCTGAAAAGTGAGTGAAAAAAAAAATGGAACAGAGTTAATAGAGCCTGTAAGTAGCGTTATTGGACACTTTCTTACTTCACTTAAAAATCCTTATTAGTTAACTAGGTTAGACTTAAATTAATTATTAGTCTTAAGTTAGGATAGATTGTAATGTTCCATGATGTCTTAGTCAATACACATGTATAAAAAAAATAAAACTTCTGTAACTGTTGACTGAGAAATATATAACATATAGTCACTTAGTCCTATTTGTTAAGGTATCATTTGAAACAATCTATATTATACTAATACTTATTTTAAAAATATATTCTTATTGTTTATTAATATCTAAAGAAAGAATGACCTTTGAAAGAATGAAAAATATATGCTTAGAGTTGCACCTGTTAAAGCAATCGACAAAGTAGCCCAAGGGTATACATCTGGATGCGAATATCTGGTACATCCATTATACCGAATCTTTTGTTATATCAGTGACAGTTAACAATGGCAAAGAAATTTGACGTTGACACGGTTTAAAATAAAATAAGTAATATCATTGTTGAGCGCGCCATTGCAATTTCCTTATACGTAATGCGTAACAATAAATTTTAAAAACTATTTAGTGTAACAGATAAATCAGAGAATTCATTAAGCAACAAGGGATCAAATTTACAATTGAGTAGTGACTTTTAAACAGAAACGTTTTTTCCACGTCTTGTCGGCTTATTGTTCTATGAAATTTGAATAAAATATACTTGAGAATTTCGTTAGGTTATGGAAGGTTTCAATAGCTGTCAAAAAAGTGTCATTAGTGTATGGCTCAGGCCTCAATGTGGCAAAGCTTGGTTCTTTTCCTTTTTACGACATTAGACATAAATATAGGTATACAACTTTTATCAAAGTCATGATTCATTTACGTTAGCTCATTTCTAAACTCTACAGCATTCATACGTGTTTAAAGTAAAGTAAAGAACTATTACATCACTGTTATCGCATTTTTATTTACTTCAATATATATATATATATTATTTTTAACAATAATTGTTTAAAGAAGTCACGTTTCGGATCACGAATCTTGTTTCAAATTATACATGACCCCGTCGTTACGTGTTCACTTTAAGCTAAAATACTAGTAATTTATTTAAACGGTTTGCTGAAATAACTAAATTGCCTTGTATAATAAGCATATTACTACACACAGAACAAACAGTAGGTTATTATTTTAGCTAAGAGTCTTAGCGAACAAATACATCGATCTTGACCCAACTCCGCATATCATATTTCAGCCCTACAATGCTCAGAGGCGATGAGAACTTGGAGAAACTGATCGTGGTTGGTAACACAGAAAGCAAAAATCACGTGGCCGTTTACCAACCAGATCGACCGATCAAGTGAAAGAATCATCCTCAAAACTGTAATAAGCGAAGCGCTGTTGGAAACAGATTGTCGGCTCCAGATGTTAACTTGCTCTGACATCAGCTCAGACATGAGCTACCAACTGAAGAGAGAGTCTTAGCTTAGTATTTTGTATACAAAAAAGGATTAAAATTAATGATTATATACAATACTAGTGGACCCCACAGACGTTGTCCTGCATGATATTTCAACCGATTAAGATATTAAACAAAGTATGAAAGTACCGACTGCAGCGCCATCTGTCGGGCTGATTTGTGAATCTAAACCATTCCCAGATCCCCTTGAAGACACACAAAAAATTTCCGGGCTGATTTGTGAATCTAAACCATTCCCAGATCCCCTTGAAGACACACAAAAAATTTCATCAAAATTGGTCCAGTCGTTTAGGAGGAGTTCAGTCACATACACACGCACACAAGAAATATATAAATTAAGATTATGGCAATAACTACAAATCTACGTAATAACGTCACTTGATTTAACTTCCAACCCAAATTACTCGACTTATGTAGGTCTGCCTTGTTTTCCATAGCCTGTATATTTCACCTTACTATACTGCCATAAAATGCTCAGGTCTTTCAGCATTATAATGGAGTAGTGAAGACTAGGTCTTTGGCTGCTACGTCTTCAGGAGCTGGAGACGTTGACGTATTAAAAAATATTAACATATTTCACGCAAAAGTAATCGTTTAAGATATTTCTAACTTGAACTAAAAAGTTATAAAATTCAATGGCACGAATATTTTTGTTATTGCCATTTGCCATATTCAAAATAGGTGTGACCTCTGTTAGACGCATCAGAGACCTTATAACGGAAATTTCCTTAGGAGCTCGTTTTCTTTTTTGCTAAAGAGTTATACATACTAAAGTATTAAGATAAGAGCCCTCTTTAAATCTTGGCCATTATAGTCTTCTGTGAGTTCCGTATTTATACATATTATTCGCTTAGATTTTATATTAAGTCATTGTTATAGTGTGTTGTTGTGTCCTTTTTACAACTGTTTGGAAATAATTTAAACAGCATAAATAATATATAACGAATGAATTTTCTCCAAAGATATGGAAAGTGAATCGACGGTAAATTACTAAAAAAAAGCAATTTTCTTAGCTGAACTTTCTAATGCGTCAAATAAACGAGAAATGACATTAGTACATTGTTCGAAGCGATCTTAAATAACCTTTGGCCTTAATAATACTAAGTATTGAATGTGTTAAACAAAAAGTTTATAGAAATAAAAAAAAATACTGGAAAACCATTGCAGCTATATATATATAGCGATAGTTCTTTAGCTTCTGCATAATAAAACATGTGACTGTGTTGTATGGTAGAAGATATAATAAATGCAAGTGTTTAATAAATCTTTTAGTAAAATTAGAAGGAGCTTAATAAAGAAGGAATTCGTTGTCCCAACTCCCAAGTACCTAGTTCTCACATTCGAAACTGACCTAACAGTATTCTTAAAAGAAACAGTACAAGCTATATTAGTAAATTTAAACCAAGTCACTCGATATGTCGAAAGCCGTGCGCATGGGCAAGGAATGCATTGCGAGATCAAATGGACAAAAATAAACGCGTTGTCATGGCAACCGCCTCCCGCGCTACAGATTCACAAGAAATTGTGCTATTTATTCCATTTACGACTTTACTTGTTTGATTGCTGGAACATGAGTGAAATATATACACGTTTTAATAGAATTTTCTTTGGAAAAGCACCTTTACTCTGTCAATGTTTTATGAATACTACTTTAATTATGGAACGTGTATTTATATATTTTTTTATCAAAAACCATTGAAGTGTTAGCTAATCGATCAGGATTTAAATTGTTTTAAATGGTCCGAGTCTCGTAATAGTTTCGTGTATCGTGTCACAAATGCACAAGAATTTGACCACAAAACGTGTTTAATTTTAACTAAAAAAATAAACATGAGTGATTAGTATTATGCGGGCCATAGACGGACCGCATGTTGCAGTCCAGACCGACTGCAATATGCGGTTTGCTCAGGAACTGCTCGAGCGGTCCGTGTATTGCGAATATGAATTAAGTATGGAAACTGCCCTGCGATTCTGTAACTCGTTATCGAACTCAACCAGCGGTTTTCGCATCGGCGGTCGCTCTCAAATCAGTCGTGAAGCAGTCATTTTATGATTTGGCATTCTGATAAACAATAAACTACAAGCTCCCACCTTTTTAGAAGGCCAAATCATAAAATGACTGCTTCACGACTGATTTGAGAGCGACCGCCGATGCGAAAACCGCTGGTTGAGTTCGATAACGAGTTACAGAATCGCAGGGCTGCAGATCGCCGTGCGGCGACCGCATATTGCAGTCGGTCTGAACTGCAACATGCGGTCCGTCTATGGCCCGGCCCGCTTTAGTTAATAAAATAACATACAATTTAGGCTAGCCTAGAATGTTTTGATCACATACTTCTTTACATACATAAGTTTTTTTACCATTAAGGCAAGTACATAGGTATTTAAACTATTATTACTGTATTGTATTATGAACAGGAAAAATGTTGAATTAATTCTAACATGAGCTAATTAGTTTTTACTCGGTAGGAATTTGTATGATGATAGAGAAAGGACATAGAGCCGTTCACTGGGAAATTTGACAAATTTATCCAATGCGTGGATAATCTATATATAATAAATTCCAGTAGCATATTTTTTAACACCATCACGAATGGGTTACGGGTTTTCAGTTTCCGTTCTGCCATTCTTTTCAATACAAAATCTCTATGCATCTGGCAAATATATCGCAATATAACAATCAAGTTTTTCTCTATTAAAAATGGCATCATATTTACTAATTGCAACCTCGTAACTACATTAGGGATATCGATGTCAACCTGATATTGAGTTTTTGTATTACGTAATGTTTGTGTCATCAGCGTAAAAAGAAAATGATTATGACGATAGATGACGTGATTAGGGGCTTTGCCAATTCCAAGTATTAACTAATTGTTAAGTCAATTAAAATTGCTTTAGCTTGCTGTTCCCGCTTATTTTAAAACAGTGTATATAATAAAACTTAGATCAACCTCTTTGTGTTCTGAATATACTTGAAACTTATCTCAGAAAAACACGCAACTTTATCCTTTCACAATAAACAGCAATATTACTGGCAACTAATGTTAGTAGCAACAAAAATAATTATCCACGATATGTGTGCGCTATCTAGTTGAGTATGAGTCAGTTCCAGTAATTACTTCGATACAAACAAGTATTTATCTCCAGTTGACTATTTAAGTGACATTTATAAATGGTAGGGACCTGTGTTTTATGTTGACTTTCTGCGTATTAATTTAATGTACATAAAAAAGGATTGAATAGACATGTTTCTTTGTTAGAACTTCTTCGGTAAGACTTAGAAACTGCAATATTAGCGAGTAACAAGTACGTTATCAACAATGATTATAAATAGCTTGGTATCGCGTGCGCTGCTAAAATATGGTGTTTCAATGTATGGTCAATATAACCAAAACAACAATTTACAATAACTACAGTTTTTTTTGGGTATGTGTTGATAACTTCGTTGGCTAAGCTTCGCGATACTCTCTGGTCATGTTGGAGAGGCAAAAATCTACGCGTAGGTGGCCAGTGTTAAAAAAGAAATGAGCCTAGGGAATTTAAAACTAAAACAAAACACATACATGACCTTTCTTCGTTATAAAAAGTAAAACATAACTTTTCGGCAAACATAAATCACTTACGCCTTAACTACTTTCATTTACATCCGTGCGAGTTAATTTGAATGAACAAAGAGCTCATTGTTTTCTGGGAATTCGCAGACATTGTGCTGCGAGTTTGATTAATTATTCCATAGTTTTTAATAATAGAGATAGTAATCGGCCTTAGAACTCACGTCTGTATCTCGTTTAGCAGCCATTGCACGTTCTAGTAGACGAATTTGACTCTTATGACATAGAAGATAAAATTAAAATAATATTTAAGATTGCAATAAATTAAATGTATACTGCACACTTCATAACACATACAATTCAATTGTTATTGAAAAAATATATCAATCTCTAAGCGTATTTGAAATTGAAAAACGTTTGAATATTCTTCTTTTTAAATAAGTATTCTTATATTAATATTTAATATACTAAATATCGAAAACCTTGTGCTTAAAGTACAATTTATTGTTTTTGTTACCTGTATTATTTCTGCATAACTAAGTACTCACTGTTAACTAAAATAATGCTATTTTTAGTTAATAGTGAGTTTATATTTATATGCCAAGGAGTGTACCGGGTTTATTTTTTTATTTGGACCACAGAATTAGTACAAAGACATGAATATCAAATATCATATAACAAACAAAAAGACGTGAATATCAAAATATTAAAACGATGCGTCGCTATAAGGGTGGACACGACCAGAGATAGTTACCTACACTAAAAAAAATACTCTCAGCTTTCAGAACTTAAAAGTTTTACAGGGAAATTTTCAATATAAGTTTTAAAAACATCACTTCGGAAGCTATATCGTCGAATCATTAAAGCTAATACATATAATATATATATTATGATTACTTTTTAGTTCATTTGTGTATATGTAAGATATATGCTGTAAATTAAAATCTATTGTTATTTTATAAATTTACATCAATTATAGGTACATTACAAATATTTAAAGTTTTTATTCAGTTATAATACAATTCTAATAGTGTTACGTGTACTTGCCTATAAGCCAGAATTACCCTACTAACTTATTGGTTCACAATGCAAATACTAGCACAATTATTTTAATTCTATTAAGTATTCTTTGCAATATAGTACTGTCAATAACTAAGTTTAATTTTCTTTATAATCTTTCTAAACACAAATTAGCAATTGTATGATTGTATCCCTAATAACTGTAGTTTCATTGTCGAGCCTAGCCTCACCAATAAATAATAGAACTTTTTGGGTTCGGCCAGATTGCTTATTTCAAACAATTCTGCTGATAATAACGGCAACTTTACCGTAATAGTTTTTCAGATGGCTATTACGTAGTTTGCATTAACATTTTTTTAAAATTAGTATCCAATATTTAAAACATAAAGACAGAGAGTGTTTAATATAATTTGCTTTAAGCGTACATTTTTATGACTTACGTGACTATGCGGGTAACGCGTGGAAATTATGATAATCCAGCACTAACGCAAACATCGAACCCGGAACCCCTAATTTCAAGGTAGTTGCTTAGCAACAGTAAATCAATAGTGTTCCCTTTTTGGAATTATGAAAATGTTGGAGAATGATTACGATGTTTATTCCATAAAATTATTTTCCCGTTGTTAACTGGATTAACTAAAGAGGAAAAGGAAGTACATTATAGATATTTAATTACAATAAAACATAGATATATTTTAAGTTTAAAAAAATGTTGGTAAGGTATTTTAATTAGTTCTGATTTGAGAGACAAACAGTCTAGTCGCTTACCAGAACCGGCATTTGTAGAAGGTTTACTTTTGAAGCTGATTTGGCCTTGTGGTTTCAGCGTGCGACTTTCATCCGTGAGATCGTAGGTTCGATCCCCGGCTGTGTACCTACCAATGGACTTTCTCTCTATGTGCTCTCTCTCTATTTAACATTCGCTCGTTTCAACATCGTAAGGAAACCGGCTTGCATTAGACCCAAAAAGTCGACGGCGTGTGTCACAAGAAGGTAGGCTGATCACCCACTTGCATATTAGATAGACAAATGATCATAAAACTCATACAGCAATCTGAGGCCCAGACCTAAAAACGTTGTGGCGCCACTGGTTTTTCTACTATTGACGTTAATTCATGTTTTGCAAACTTCTAGATGATTGAGGTATCAAGATGAGTAAAATTCATAATTTTGTAGAAGCATAAACTTTTGCGAGAACAATCAGTGGATAAATTTGTAACATAACTTAAATATAACATTATAAACGAAATCAATAGTTTTCTAGGGTATGTTGAGCGCGGTGCCGGATTTAACAAGCAATCAACCTACTTTCATAGTAGTGTGTGGTTTTTATATTATTTATGGTAACCCAGATAATACAAGTCGCCACACCTTTAAGTGGCATCTCTTAATTTTTCAAGGTCACATTTTTGTAGGTTAGAATTACAACTTAGCGAATTATTAATGTGATACACATTATTACAAAAAGCGTCTACAACGGTAAACAATTTGACCTCGTGGTTAACGCAAAAGGTGTAAGACACAGAAGTTCTGGGTTCGATTAGCTGACAATAATTGTTGTAATTTCCTTAAATTATCAAACAGGGAAAAGTGTCTGCCTCTTTCCTTTCCTTCTGCCCACCGGGGCTTACTTACCTACTGCCCCATAATGCTTTGAATAAATAATTAATTTTTTGAGGTTTCATTCATATATGACATATATAACAAGTGAGCGTCGGTCACTTTCCTTTTACATTTTTACTCAAATTCCAACGACAATGCAAAGGATTTCTCTTTTATCTTTTCGTTCTTTAATCGGGCTGTAAAATGTAGTCTGGTGAGTCTAGATCATAAAGTTAATAAAACAAAAATTTCTGTTTTTTAAATAGTCATAATAGGCGTCGAGTAAGGTTAAACGTTTAATTTATACATATCTATAACTATAACTATCTCATTTTACAACTTATTTAAATAAAACCAATATACAGTATGTTTAGTCTGTGCAATTCCTTCAGAATTTTGAAAAAGGAATCATGGCCAGCAATAAACAGATATACGTATATAATGAAGTCACAAGGCCGACAATTGACATTGAATAGAGGATAACCCGCATGCAACCCGCAACCCGATGAATCAAATGAGATTTGATTCATCATCGACTTGATTTTGAATACGATAAAATGGAATTTGGCCTTCTAAGTGAAATGTCAAATTAACCCCAATATTAAATGACACTTACAAAATCATTAGATATACATATATAGATAGATAATTAAAACAAAACAAATATTCGATTTTAAAATCATGGCAAAAACCCTAACATAATGTCGTAAGTTTAGCTAAGATTTTAAGATTATTGGTAAGTTTTATTTAGTATTATAATGTAGATGTTATATTATAAATTAATATGTATTTTCCATAAATAAATAATAATAAATTATTTAATTAACTATTTTTTCACATGCTGAGTGTCTTAATATCGGGGTTCGAAATTTGAATGTTAATTAAAGCGCGACGCGACGTTGCCGAACTTACCAGAGTATTCTAATATTGTTGTCTAGTGTTGAATGAATTGCACCGAAAATTTCTTTTATTTTTTAATATTATACCCTATTTGAATAATCATATTATATTATAACATAATATTTGCGTTATCCGTTACTCAGATATATAATATTTACATATTTTCCTTTTCCATTCCTTATCTGCTAGGGGTGAACACATCTACACAATAATTTGTCGATGTTTTAGTTCAGTTGCTAATTTAATAATCGTACTTAACGAAGACAATATTGCATGCTTCAGAATGTAATTAGGTCCACATGTTATTCTTAGCATTCAGAAGCCAGACAAATCGCCGGTAACTTTAAAATTGTAGGATGGCCATGTTTTGTTGACTCTAGGTACATTATATTTTTATATAAAACTATACTACCAAAAGAAACATTTAAATTATATTTAAGACGATGAAATTTCAAACTTTAAAAATAAAAAACAAAAAATCTCATCTGTATCGGTCCAGCCGTTTAGGAGGAGTCTAATTATAAACACACGCGCAGAAAATTTATATATATAAAAATATATTACTAAAAATAAGTTTGTATTCGTTATAGATATAATAAATAAGATATTTATTATATGATATGTTTATAGGTTCATAAATTTAGAGAAAAGTGTGAGCCGTAAAATTGTTTATAATTAGGTTTATATGAAAGGTGAAAATCTATTGCGTACGCGTGAGAAAGTACGGAGCATTACACCGGTTGACCTCTCGTGACCATGCTTTAAAGCAGACTATTTGTCAGGTAAAATACATTACACTTGTAATTCTACACTTTTTAAGACGTAGAACTTCATAAAACTTAAACGAACTTTGAATAATTTAATTTGTTAAACAAATAAGACTTATTATCTTGTCAAACATATATCATTAAACAGTGACTTTCTTAATATTATCATTTACTTAATACAATTTTGACCAGCGATATTTTAATGTTTTTAGTAAAAATACAAAATTGTATGAAGTTATTGAATACTGTCTGAGAATTTCTAATAAGAGGGTGACACTAATGATGAGTCACGTCAGGTGCTTCACCTCGGCCCTCGTGTTCACTGGGGTGCAAATATATCCCCCTTCCAAAGCTTGTTCGCAAGGCACAAGTTTCACAACTTGTAGTAGTACGCGGATTTAATTTATTTTAATTTGCAAAGAAAACAATTTTTCGTCAAGCAGCGTATATTTGTTGTAAATATTGACAGCTTTTAATAAGATCTTTTACTTTTTTATATATACTCTACTCTGCTAGCTTCTTATGGGTATAATTTATAAAAAGTAAACATTCCTATTGACAGTTGACCTCTTGTGCATTTGTCATAGTTTTGTAACAGTGATTTGGCGCCAAATAGGCCAATCAAAAGTAACCACAGATTATTTATAATGAAGAATTGGCACGCTGCACGCATAACCGCCAGGTACGCAATGTAATTAGAGATTTGGGCCACATTGCATCATTTAATGCGTTTAATTGCTTTGGTACCATTTTGATAGTACAACAATATTGTGTATGTAGATGAATCAATAAGTAGGTAACCGTATTGAATACAATTTCGCCTGTCGTAGCTCGATATGACGAAGTTTGAGCCATAAATGGCCATAGATAGTAGATAATTAACCATTAAGAAAATGTATTTGTATTATTTTACTTGTCATTTTATTGTTAATTTAAATCTCAACTTCACTAATCGATGTTATTTAAAACTATTCCTAGCTACTTAGGAATAATACTACTTTATCAGTACTACTTACAAATAATACTACATTTCAGCGAGCAAATAACATTTGGTGCTTTTTGTTTTGCGTATAATCTAAACAGAATCTATTTTAGTATCAAATTCCTTTTTTACTCGGAGAAAAACACATCTTCTGATCCCTTTTGTGTTAAGTTTACGTCACAGTGGGAGATAACAGGACAGAAATAGACAATGCTGTAATTATATTAGCGTTCTTCGGAACATCCATAGTACAATTGAATAGTTGTTTCTGGGAATAGATTATTATAAATGTATATAAGTACAATTAACTTTTAATTGTTTACTTTAATAATCAAATATGCATAAATCGAAAACTAAAATAAATTTAAGGAGGTTTGTGGCCGTCTACCTTTAATGCTGGCAGCGTTTCTTCGCTGTATTGCTATAACAATAGTAAATTTGTACTTTAGAGTTTTTTTTATTTATTACTACTATAATTGTTATATTTAGGCTTGTTTATGTAATTATTAATAATAGTTAAATTAAGCATTTAAATTCAGACAGAGTTGGTTTTGGCCTCAAATTTATATATTAGTTTCGCGGTATTTTTTTTTAATAGGCAAGTAGGATGAGATAGGCAGAGTGATCTTTCTGTGCCTGACACACGCCGTTGGCTTCTGGGGTCACAGTATGCCGGTTTCCTTACGATGTTTTCCTTAACCACATACCACTTAGACAGAAAGTTCATCGGTTGAGATGAGACCCGCATGATGACACTAGGCCATCACTGCCTTTTTAAATGTCTTAAAATAAGCATATACTTTAAACTATAATGAGAAAGACAGTGTACTTCTGTTAATAATATTTTTCTCTTTATTGTATGTTTAATATCCTAATACTGGCTTAAATTAAAAAAAAATCCGACACCACAGCGTCCTGTTGTACGTAATGCGAAGCACTAGACGCTGAAGCAACAATTTTTGCGAGGATCATTTTTATAAGTAGCCTTGTAGACAGACTATTGATCGAAGCTCTCAGCACTGGCAGCCTTCCAGACTATTCAGAATTAAGCTGCGTATACAAATTAGTCACGCTCACAAGGATGAGCTTTTTAATCTGATATACGCAAGGGGTAGACTGATTATAGTACCCTTAAATCGAGGAAATCCACTTGCGAGACATAAAACTTTTAGCTCCCCGTCGCCTGAATATCATAGTCATATCAAATACTTGCGCGAACGCCTAATATGTAGCTAAAACATATATTTTATAAATCTTTTGTGCGTGTGATTGTAATTAAACTTAAGTGGATTCGAGATGATTCTTAGTTAAATGTATTGAATAATTTTTATTTGTTTGTTTCCTTTCGTAAATTCTTGAACATTTTTGTAGTTAAATGTATTATGTATTCCATCTTTGGCTATATTTTCAGTGTAACTGTTTGTTATATATAATCTATGTTAGCTGTTATTGTATTAATGATATGTGTACAGGACAACGTTTATCGTCCGCTAGTATTAATTGTTAAAAGCGACTACTGTTAACTGTTTACATTTTTAATTGGGTTAATAACATGTTAATGCCTTTATTGGAATTTGTATAAACAAACAATTCTAATTCAATGCAAAATTGTGAAATACTACTTTTTTAATTTTTATGCAACAGTCATTGAAAATGCTTGTCGTGGCTAATCGAAGGCTTTTGCCGACTAAACAATACGAAATTTGTGAAATCGACAGTTTTGTTGCGACATTTATTAAACAGATATTCAGTATGTAGTTGCACTACATCTCTTTATTCTCTTAGGCTTCTTGCTTCTTTATAGACAAAGCGTATGAGCTTTGGGCTTAAGGCATGCCAGCTTCCTCGTAGATCTTCACCGTACGATACAGAAATAAATAAATATACATTTGTTTTGTTTGATAGAATATCGGCCCATAAAAGTTTTTATTCTAAAAAGTTTGGAATTTATTCACGACATATTATTTGTGTACGGCGGAGTCTTGCTATATGATAAAAGCTTTTTATTCTCTAGCCTTCATAATTCACCCTATAGTGTGCTTAATATGCTATGTGTTAAATCGTTATTATTTAAAAAAAAATCATTAAAAAGATTTCAGAAATTTGAGTGTCAAAGATGTTTTGTGGATTGCATTATTATTACACGATATACATTGCTTTATGTTAGTTGTATAAATAACATCTTTTATTTGCACATCAACGTTTTTTAATACTCACATTTAACTAAGAAGTACCTAATAATAAAAATTGTTAAACTGAAAATCAAGAGTCTCTACTCCAAAGGGATCGAAATCGAAGTTGAAGGAAAGACTCTTATATTTGTGCCGTTTATTATTTTCTGCCTGCTATGCGGCCGCACTAGCTTTTTTCTTGTCCGAAGGAGGTGAGACGGGGCAAACGTGTCCACAAGTAGCATCCCATGCTATAGCCCGACCCATTCTCCAAGGGATCAACACGACATTCCATCCGGCGCTTGCCATCATCTCTTGAGATGCCTGTTGGTTCCAAAATTGCTGGAACATTGTATTATTAAACATTTTTAATACTTACATTTAACTAAATATATTTAACATTGCTCGGTATTATAACAATTCTTACTCAATGGTTTTGAAAGTCTTAAAATCATTACATATCAGGCTCTTATCGCTTTAATGGACCCACATAATGAGTTCATCTCATCCGGTGTTGTATTTGTTTAGGCTACACTAATATTTACCGTCAGATTAAGGTGTACTTCTAACTTGTAAAGCGGATCTATTATATTAATATTTATATTGTTTTACATCTGTTATAATATAGTCAAACGGGACAGCAGAGGACGAACGGGAGAACAATGGCATTTGGATTGGAATTTGGATTCACCTGTAAATTAATGTTGCATATAAAATCATTTACATCATCACTGACCCTCAGATTCAGAGTCGAGACTTGAGGTTAAGTGACTCCTGTATAGTAAAAGTATTGGATTTGACATGTGGAGGTCATACAAAGCTTAAGAACTCGCCTGGTCTGAGAAAAAACGAATCTCAACTGGCTAATATTTTGCGATCATTCTTACGATAGATGTTTCTTGGTGCAACGCATTGCCAAACTCTGTATATATATTTCAATGGAATTGATAATATCGCAATCCAGGAGTGAGACCATCGCATTGTTACTGCTGAAAAAATTATAGCAATTCTAGGATAGCTATAATTATAGCTCTATCATTCACAATAATAATTATAAAAAAGTAAAAATCTTGTTTTTGAGTCGGCTAGTGCTTCAATTCGTATCGTATATTCTATCGTAGATTCCATTTAATTGAAGTTCCTAAAGGCCCAGTGCTGTGAAAAGCCTATAAAGCCACTCGGTTAACATTTGATTTAATTTATGAGTGTGAACTAATACTAATAATTCTAATTTTATGGTTAAGAATAATACATCCTGTTTACCGATTAATAGTAAGCCTATAGCGGATAGCCTATTAACTACCACTTTCTCTTGGCTACTGGCGCCACTCTTGATCTCGTAAAATAATTCTAAATGGTTTATTTTATTATAGAAAATGCAGTATAAATGAGGTCTCTAAAATTAATTAATATTATGTTTATATAAATATAATTATTTCGATTGCATTAAAAAGATATTTTATATTTAATGCTTTCTATTTCATATATTGTTTTCATTATTTTTTTATTACTTTCTCTAATCTAGGTTAAATTATTAAGCATAATAATATTTTAAGATGGCTATTCGTAATGCACAACTTTTTGAATAAGTAGGAAACTTTGTAAAATCTGAAAGTGTTTCCTTTTCAAGCTATGTGAGATTCAGAAACGAGGCAGCGCCATCTTTGACGCCGATATGACAAAATCTAATACGTTTTTGGCATATAAAAGTCTAGACTCTAATTCACCCTCTCTTAAGTATGGACAAATTGATATACTTTGTTTACATACTCAAATAGGGAGTATTGTGTCATTTTTTAAAATTAAACGCAGCCAAAGTTGCGTGTATTGCAAAACTTTACAAATGGTAAAGGTTGATACACTTTCACTGTTAGTTGTCAGACGTTGATAGTTCGATTGACGTATACCTGTCAGTTGTCATTCACTGATAAGCTAATTAGCTATCAACATGTTGCAGTATTAATGAGTCGTTAGGAGTAAAATGACAGGAATATATCTGAGTACATTTATTAATGAAGTTCATTTAATACGAAATATACAGAATTTACGTCATATGATGTTGTAGAATATTTTAAATGTTTAATAAGGCTATAGTCGATAGTCGATAGTAGAAAGAAGTAATATTCTCTAACGTTCGTAACAATTTTACATGCGGCTGAACATTTATTTTTTAATATTTTGGAAATAAATATAGCTTCTGTTACTTAGACAAAATGTGGTGATATTCATAACATAAAGATACAAAAATATCAATATTTCCTTTTTACAATATATAAAAAGTTATAGCAATATAGTTAAGTTTATAATTGCTGGATAAAATATAGGTGATCAATTTTAAAGCAAAGTTTTACGAAGCTTGCTAAAAGTAACAAAGTTGAAAACTGGAACATTTAGCTGGATTTATGCCAGTCCCTGAGAGAAACTTTCTCATATTGGGGTTACACTTTAAACATAGCGTGTAAAAATAGTAGTTATGTATTTTCGGACATATTATGATTCTTGATTGCATGATAGGAAAACAATTTTCGAAAAGCATACTAAAACTACTGAGCTGTGTTAGCCTAGTGGCTTCAGCGTGCACAGGAGGCTGATCATCTACTGGCTGATTAGATTAACAAATGATTGAGATATAGAATTCTAAGGCCCAGACCTAAAAAGTTTGAAGCGCCACTGATTTATTGTATTTTTTATACTAAAACTATATCTTTTTATAAGACATCTTCTCAAAGTCCCTATTAAGTCTCTGCTATAGACATAATAAAAAAATTAACCTATGGTTTTAGCTAAACGTGGATTCGTAATTATAACATGTTTATTTATCTATTTATAAATAATCATACACATATCCAATCGATATTATAAAAGAAAACTCTTACACAATATACAAAGCCAAAACAGATCACATTGATAAACAAAATATGTATATGAAACAGAAAACATAAGTACATTTTATATAAAAAAAGAAAACAGAAAATAAACATTACTACTAAAACATCATATTCTATAGAAACACTAAATTGTCACTACTGCTAAAAAAAGGAAAGTTGTCCCGCTTTTTAAAATATTTCTCCACATCCTCTTTGGTAAGGTGTAAATGTCAACATCTTCATAATTTATGTTATATATTATGTAGTAGCTAAACCCGAAACATTGGCGAATTACGCAGATATTTAAAGCATATGGAACAATACCATGTGGTATGGTATGGAGAAGGATTCTTAGAGAAATTAACGTTGCTGTCGTATATTTCTCTTGGAGCTAACTATCCGCCCATTAAGAATTGCGTGCAAAAATAATAAGCCTATAATTAATAATAGTCATATTTTTGATACGTACTAAAACAACATGACGCTAATCAATTATTTGTAAACTAATTAATTAAACCGTTACTTCATTACGAAATTGTTTATTAAGTAAATACATCATCATCATAAATTGGACAAAATTGTTTAATAAATGGTTATTTCTTTTCAGATACTATCCATGAGCCATGTGATCATCACTATCGGATAATCAGTGATTTAAGCTAATCTGATAGATACAATATCAAGATAAATTTCGTGCCTCGAATTTAGTTGTGTGGCTGACGGAAACCGTCAGTTCTCAATTTGATCACTGGCAATCTAAGTTGGAACTGGAATATTTAGTGCTTCAAGCTTTTGTGAACTTGTGAAAAGTGAGGACTAGTAGAACTATTAAAATGGCAACTACGGGCAGTGAAATGTGGCTTCAATGGTTCGCGTGCTGCTACCAGCCGGCCGCGCAGGCGCAACGTACGAGGCGGAGGATAGATAGATCTATGATTAGTGCACCAACCAATTTCCAACATACCGGACATATAGGTAAGAACTAAGAACTTATATATAACTAACTGGATGACCCGGGAAACGTTGTTTTGCCATGTATACTATTTCTATCTATACTATAACTATCTACGAAAATAATAAATAGGGGTTGGTCGTACAGGGGTAAACATTAGGGGTTGTATGTATTTTTGAATGCTGTATCATAAAAAAATAAAATACAAAAAAGTTGTCTACAAAATAAAAAAAAAACCTTTGAGGTGGACATCCCTTATCACTTAGGGGTTTGAAAGATAGATAGTAGCCGATTCTCAGACTTACTGAATATGCATAAAACATATTTTCATAAGAATCGGTAGAGCCGTTTCGGAAGAGTATGGGAACGAGTTTGTCGTAAATAAAACTAGATAAGTGGTCTAAGCGGGAAATTTAACAATCAAATGTCAAATAATATACGCATTTTAGATTATCCTATCTGCTGCTCCGCCATGATACTTCGCGTTAAAATAAGCACATCACACACAGCTTTGTCGATAATTTTATCACGTCACTAAAACTCTTTCAAGTGGTTCATGAAAAGTGTAGCGTTAATCCGATCCGATGATTGTGGTATCGATAAAACTGTCAATTGATTATGAACGAATAACCTTCAAGTAGATGTAAATGACCGCGGTATTAAGTATATATTATAATATATATATATATATATATATATATATATATTTCTACTGACGAGTAAATACCGTGTTTAATTAAATATGTTTTTAAAAAGTATACTTCGTACTTAGGAAGAAGCGTCTTAGCTTATATTATACAAAAATTCAATTTACTTTTTCCAATAGATAGAGGGATTTTGTTATTCGTTATAGCTATTGTACAGTGTTGACCTAGTGACTTCAGCGTGCGACTCTCATCCCAGAGGTCGTAGGTTCGATCCCCGGCTGTGCATCAATGACCTTTCTTTATATATGCGAAGATAACATTCGCTCAAACGGTGAATGAAAACATAGTGAGGATGGTTTGCTTGCCTTAGACCCAAAAAGTCGACGGCGTGTGTCAGTCACAGAAGGTTGATTACCTACTTACCTAGTAGATGGACAAATGAACATGAGCCAGATACAGAAATCTGAGCCCCAGACCTAAAAAGGTTGTAGGCACTGAATTTTTTATTGATCTATACTAATGTTCTGTGAATTACACGACTCCTTGTGTGAATTACTTCTTTCTAATGTTCACATCTAAAGTCCTATGACTAGCGACTTAAAAAGCTTTAAAAAGCACAGCGTTTATACATATGAAAAACATTAATTATGTCCTTTTACGATGATAGTACGAAGTTACTCCTCACACAAAGCGATGTCTAATAACATGTATTAGATGCCATCAAGGGACTGGAAAAAACTGTATCAAATGTTACCTTTTGCGGACATTACAGTTTTCAGTATCATTTAATATACGTGATATATCTCCCGTGGGTTAGTGGGCTTTTTGGCTGAAACTCTTGCGTTGGGATGGTTTGATGGTGGGACCTTAACCTAAACAATACCTATTGACCGGACATAGAAATGTGTTTTAACTTTGGGATAAACGTAACTCTTGCTTAACTAGTTGTTGAAATGTATAATTTCGTTATTTTAATTATTTTCGAAAACTTGTCGGGAGCATTGATTCACTGTAGTCTTCATATTCAGTGACAAATAAATTAATATTAAAACTATAGTTTTGCCTTATAAATAAACACACCAAGCATATTATATACATATTTTTAATGTATTAGGAGGTAAACGGGCAGGAGGCTCGCCTGGTGTTAAGTGATACCACCCTTGGACACTCATTGCCAAATGGCTCGCAAGTGCGTTGCCGGCTTTTAAAGAATTGGTACGCTCTTTTCTTGACATTAAGTTGAATTGGTTCGAAAATACTTCAGTGGGCAGCTGGTTCCACATTCTTTTTTTTTAAATAAAACAGGGGGCAAACGTGCAGGAGGCTCATCTGATATTAAGTAATACCGCCGCCCATGGACACTCTCAATGCCAGAGGGCTCGCGAGTGCGTTGCCGGCATTACAAGAAGTGGTACGCTCTTTTCTTGAAGGACCCTAAGTCGAATTGGTTCGGAAATACTTCAGTAGGCAGCTGGTTCCACATAGTGGTTGTGCGCGGCAAAACATCCCTTAAGAAACGCTCAGTTGTGGAACGACGGACGTCGAGGTGATACTGATGGTATTTTATATTCTGCCTTGACGTCCGATGATAAAACTCAGCTGCAGGCATAAGGCCGAACATCTACATATATAGAATACTTCGTAGTATAAACTAGTTATGTAATTATGTTATGTGATCCACATAAAAACGGCCATTTGAACCATCCACAGAGGTTATATAAAATCAAAAACTCATTTGTATGCGCCGTACTTACTCGTTCCCATTTTGGTAATGGTAGTCAGTTCGCTTCCTTATATGGTACAAAATGGTTTGCGTCTGCTCTGACGTGGAATGCATTCATTGAAAATCTTTAGAAAAAGTAGAATACTTATAATAATAGACGTTTTCTATAATGAGGTATCAGTCTCTTGAAGTTAGTCAAATATTTGCTATTGTTTTCCGAGACACAATAAATAAATAAACAGCTGATCGGAATGAGGTAACTAAATAATTTAATATTGTTAAAAAAAAAAAAAAGTCCCAATAATATACAGAATTTGGACGTTATCTTATTATAAATAGCCCTTATAGAATAAATAATAGATTTGTTTCGGATACAAAACTATATAAAAGTTTATATTTTTTGGTAAATACAGTAGAAGGCTGCTCTAGTCCTGTAAGGTAGGTAGGTACTAGTCACTAGCACAATTTTGACATAAATATATACGTATGTCGTATATGGTTCTTCGAACTCTAGCTACCGTCCCTAAGTATGTAGTTAAATTCTAGTTACGTTTGGCTGTATTTTGTGAAGGCCGTCGGGATTTTTTCTTGAAGTACAACTTTAGCTAGCGTAACATTCCATTCATAAAATACATCCACATTTATTAATTTTTATAAATAAAACATACCTTATTGAATTTAATTACAGGAAAACTGATTGCTTATTTAACGAAAAGGTGAAATAAATAAAGCATGTCTTCAATACGACTCAAACAAATTAATTTTGATACTAGCAACATTAACAAATCAAGAAGTTGGCGCTACAGTTCAAATGAACCATACTAGTACATAATACTGAATACAGTATTTAGTAAGACAAGGAACCGTATTCATTGATTATTTGTGCTGTGTAAAATTGACGACGATAATGTTCTTTATAAATTACTTCGCACTCAATGAAGTTCTAATTAATACGAGTGCACGCAACGCACAGTAAACTTAGTTCCATATTCTATAATTAATATTAATTATCTTATACATGCCGTAATATGTATGTATTAATTACCAGTATTTTAAAATTACCTTAAAAACTTACCTCCTTAGTTTATAAAATGAAATGAGAGGGTCACGTACATTCCTCACAATAACACAGTTTGATAGAAAGAGATTTTCGACTTTAAAAACTCTTATTTGCCGTCTAGATTTAAGTATCTACGCTACGCAATCATTAATTATTTCTAAGTATGTGATGTACAAAATAAACTAAAGTTCTCTGCCCGGGTGACTCACCCTGCACCCAGTACAATATATACAGCATTTGTCTGTTTTTGTTAGCCATTCAACCTAGCTTAAAATACACATTGATTATAGTGACGCTTTAACTATTGTTCTTTATTCATCTAGTCGTAAAATCTGCTCTATTTTTGGAAACGTAATATTAGATCTATTAATAAATGTTTTCTTTTGATATACATAGTTATTTACTTTACTACGATTTTTTTAACAACGCATTATATTTTCGCTAACGCTTTAAATATTAAATTTTATGGCATTACCATTTTACTTTAGACGATTTAAATTTAATCGAAATGCAGTAAATAATGGTAACCACGAGAATTAAATTGACACATACCGAGTAATTACCTAAGCGCGGGTAACAAATTTAACTAATTAATTGAGGCCAATTAAAATCAACACGGTTTACGCTCATAATCAACATAATCTACGAGTACATCTATTTATAAACTTATTGTAGACAAGGCTGGCTTACAAAGCATCCAAAGACGTCATAGGAATTCAAAGTAAAAATGAAAATACAAACTTTGTTAATGCTGGTCATTGTATAGACGGAATTGTCAATACCACCGCGAAAACAATATCCAAGCAGGGTTTAGTCATTGAGTGTTGTGCATACAAGCAAATAACTGGGCATAAATAATAAACAATGTTCTTAATGTTTTTTTATTTAACCAACTACCTTTATAATATGCATTTTTTAGCAAAGTTCCCTTAAAAATGCATGAGTTTTTTATCTAACTTTGCAATGGTTGTTATGGTTTTATACATTGCACGACGCTTCTAAAATTTGACAATTGATATTTGATGAAATGTATTACTTGTGCACGCAAACTTATTATTTACTTCCATATATATGATATAATATGTATTCAGTGTACATATCTGTTAACTACTATTCCGTCTAAAGGTATACCTATATTATAGAAATGACCTATTACCATCTATGTTTTAATTTTTAATAGAATCCTTTTCGCAGTATTCTTGTCCTTAAAGCAAACACACACATTATGTTCAAACGTGTTTGTACATTTGTAATCATGAGTTTGTGATCATCAGTAAACAGTTAGTAAAGTCTTAGAGACTATGAAATCGTGAAAGAAACAAGGTCGCCCTGATGTGTTTATAATAACGTCATGAATAAGTTTTTATTTTTAAATTATTTTCGTTGTTTAGTGTTTGTTTTCCGTCTTGAGTCGTGACTCATGATTGCTTTTTTTGCACGAACACGGCGTGACCCTGCTTACTAGCATCATTTCAAATGTTTCATTGAATTTGCGACGTTGGTAATAGATATAAACGTGGAAGGTTAATATAGGCACTGCAAGTTAAAGCTGCCACTTTTCAATAATTAAAATTCGCACTTTCGGTATAATTAGTGTAATAGAATGGTGTAAAAAAAAAGAATAGCAAACATTGGCCATTTTTTCATTTCATAAATTTTGCATTCAAATATGGAGTAACAATGAATTAATATAACAATTCAGGACCATTTTTCAATATTAATCATAAAAATTACAAGAATTGTAAAGCTCCTTGTTCGAGTTTTTGATGTCGCTTAAAAAGAGATGACTTAAAATATTATATGTTTATTTTATGTTAAAGGTTTAAATTACGTAATTAACACAGACGGATGATCACCATAAAAAAAACATGTAAATACCAAATTCCTTTACCATGGTGGCTTAAATAAGACTTTGTTGTCACATACTATTTTTCAAGAAATCATTGTAACTTTAAGACGTTCTCTCATTACTCTCCACTAAAAACATTATTTTTATAAAAATTCATAATACATATTCTGTTTATTGATGGTGCCTGTTATGAAGACTAATGTATGATAATAAATATGGGGCGTTTAGAAAGCTGTCAAGGTGTGGTCCCATTATGTTATTAAACTAATTTTAGGTACGAAGGTCAAGGCATTTTCAGATTGATTATATTTTCAATTTCGCCGCTATAATAATATGCCCATAAAAATCTTTGCAGAACATTTGAGTTAAAAACAATTTCTTTTATATTATTGCTCTAATGTTATCGATGACTTTAAGTCGACTTAGTAGGTTCGATTTCTATGAATCCAGAATATAATTGTCTCGGGTTGAAAGGCTGCTTTTTATATGTTGTAGCTGTATTAGTTTACCAAATCTCAGTGTGAAGTGTCATCCCTAATTATGTTTAAACAGTATGTTTTACTGTTAAAACTTAAAACCTGCTCTTCAGTCACTTTAGATAAATTACTCTAATGTACATCTAGTTATGTTTGAACTATTTACACTAAAATATAACAACAATTATTAGATTGTCCTAGAAATAATAGCATTACCTTCTTTATTTTTTCTGAAAAAAGTAGATTTTGCTTTTACGACTTTGTTCCCCCTTCCCTGGGGCAATTGTGTGTGAGCTATCAGTATGGGCACTAATCCCAAAGGCAGCGGTTGGCAGATACATATATTTAAGTACAGTATCTATTTCTGCTTAGTAAAGGTTGATCTCAATGTGTTTGAAGAATGTAATATGAGATTTGTGTTATCTTAGCTTAACACACAAGTTAAAACGTTGTATATTATTGAATACAAGGACAAAGTCATTCTGGATTAATAACTCTAAGTTATGAATTATTTTATCCAAATTATTCATATTTGATCTATACTAATTGAACAGAGTTAATCGTAATTTTTATTTTTATTTAGGTTAATGATATTTATTTCTCAATATCAATATTACAACACGAGAAAATAACTACTAATACAATTATTAGGCTAGCTTATAAACTAGTTGTATATTATACTACTGAAAAAGTATAACAATAGGCAAGAAATAGATGACTTATTAGATTTAAAAAAAAATATTTTTACCTATTTACCTCGCTTAGCGAATAAGTATCGCAAAACAGCAAGGAAATGTTGCCAGCAACAAAGGTACACTCCCACAGGGTCTTTTAAATTTGTTTTAATTTTATGTTTATACCTATTATTCTACTACCTAGTACAGATACCGGCAAACATCTTGAACAAATGTCATTGTCGTCGCAGTCGCAGAAGCGATTTTTAGTGGTAGTGCGCGGCGGCGCGACGAGACAGTGACGTGTCGATCGCGTGATTGGTAAATCAGTTGATGTTTGTTTCCCGCGCTGCGTAAACTTTCCCCCACTCCCTTGTTTAATGTTCAAGTTGTTTGCCGGTAGCTGTATTCTACTTATTGGTATTATAAATATGTATATATACATTTAATTCTTAACATATCTTTAAGCTTTAAGAGGCTTATCTTAACAATTATAATTTGGTTTTCAGCAGTCGTGGTTAATGAGAGAATATAAATAATATTGTTCTTTCATCTTTGTCATAAGAAAATTATTATAAATTATTAACAAATAACATTATCATTTCAGGCTCAACAGATGTAGACATGCCGTCATCATTGCTTCACTCAATCCAGAACCAGATGCAGAGTAAAGGCGGATACGAAATGGCCTATGGTGTTAAGGTAATATACCATTGCTTAAAGTAAAATATCACTGTGGACATTATTGTTGAGTAGGCTTAGCTCAAACGTAGGTAATACTAGTATATGTTTGTATACGTATGACATAATGTATGACGCACTTATAGATACAAGAACTTTCACCCTTCTAATATTACCAAGTTACGTGCCGACATAATATACCTCTCAAAGTCCACGAAGTAATTTTTAGTTTGATATTCCTACCTTTTTTCTATTCGGAATCAGGAGCTCCTAGCGACAAGAATCTTAAATAAAATAACCTTTTAAATCGACGTAAAATGACTTTTAACAACATTCAATTTTGTGTCACATTAAGATTTATATACACTTTTACTTTGTTTTATTGATTGCGGATTAATTAGCGTGAAATGTTCACAATTGTTTATTCGATCGCTTTTTATTTTAAACTTTCTCACCTCATTGTTTTGTGAAGTCGCGTGACCTTCGGGGAGAATTTTCTCTACTCAGGTGATCAGCCTTCGATTTTTTCCAAACTGAAACATTTATTTCATTATCGAATCCGATTTGCATGGTTCTACAAATCGATTAAATTTATACGATATTTCATTTGCAACTTAGAGCTCATTCCGAATAAAGAATATTTATTTTATAGAGACTACTAAATGCAAAGCCGGAGTTGGTGCTCTGTAATCTTCAATAGCGATAGACATCCCAACGTTATGTTAGCAATTTCGATGTAGTTCTCTAAACATCGGTAGCGCTGAAGTCGGGATCTCAATAACGATTAGAAGTAAAAGAATATCGGTGTGAATATCTTCTTAAATGTTTAGTATATTTCTTTTAAGGTACCTTCTCATTTTCATCACAACTTAACCACAGAGAAATACACGGAAGAGCTCTTTACTTCTAAAATCTAACTCAAGTAAACATTTATATGGTTGAGATAACATTGATAACTTCATTACATTTTCTATGTACATATGTCTAATATAACTTTGTTTGCAGGTTTACTGATCCCAAAACGGTGCTGACGTCACAGAAAACAAAGCGAAGTGAAACGTGGCTAATTATGATCTTTATTTATTAAATAGTTTACTTTAAGTTTAGTTTGTATCCTCTTGTATATATAAAGTCAACACCGAAGTCGGTAGACAAATGAGTTACCTTGAAAATAAAACTTGTAAGTCAAAAATGTAGCTAGGTGCTCGGTTTTAAGTAAAAATGCCCTTGTAATCCATCGGACATTTACATAAAAAGTTCTTAAATATATGAGACTTGGGGTACGCTAAAGACTTACCAAAAACATCAGGTCTTATAAGATTGTTACACGAAATTTGAGGCAAATATGTTTGCCCATCGATGGATCCGACTACAGCCTTATCAATTATAATAAAATGAATATTAAATGAATTGGATATGTGCCTTTGTAATCCTTCCTAATACAAATTGATTCATCTTGAAGATGCTTCTTCGAATTTAATATCTAATCTTAATCTTGATATTAATTGTATTTCTTTTAAAAAAAATCCTTTTTAATCATCGTTTATTTTTGTATAATCTAGTCCCTTTTAAATCAAATATTTGACATTAAAATTATTATAACGTATTTTTTTATATCTTACCGATCATTTTTAATATGGGTGCTCAAGCTGATGGCGTGTAAGAACTTCTAAGTATGATTCCACACATGCACTGTTAGCGCGTAAAGCAGAAAAGTCGTGAATTGTTAAACTCACACTATGGCTCAGTTCATCAAATGCCATTGAGTAGGTTGAAACTCCTTGACAAAGAGATTAAGTTAGACTAGAGCGGTCATTCAACACTAGGTCCAGGATCACTCTACTACTCCGACAGGCCAGGACTAAATAGGATATTTTTGCTAATCGGATCCTACTTATAATTATAATACAAACGACAAATCTCAAATTACAGATTTATGACCCATTAGTTAAAATTTTGTACGTTGATTTTAGATGGTTTTCTGTAGCACCAGTGTGAGATATCTCATAATATATTACCATCTATACGACACTTACAAGGCATTGACAGGAACCAATTATTTAAATAGAAAATCCTAAATTAAAAATACTATTTTGCAAATTTCTACTATTATGCCAAGTATATTTAAATGTCTCCAAATCGAAGGATTTCATGTGTAACTTTTAAATAAGTCGAGATATTTATCATAAGTACCAAATTGTGTGCGTCTTTTTGTTATTAATATTCGTGTTATATTTAAGCCTGTTGTAAAATATAATTTCAATCTCAAGTCTTCATGCCCGACCAGCTTTGGGCATACTGAATGACTATATAACTTTATACACAAATTGAAATTTCAAATTCAACGTTAAGGTACGCTAGCTAGAAGTTCATCATGTACAGTTCATATGCCTTTTATAACCTTTTGATTTTAATTGCATTACGAAAACCAAACAAAGAAATATATATAACAGATTCTGTCAGAATAAGCGTTGAATTTGCGATTTTAATTATCCTTAGTCTGTTCACATCCCAAAATTGTACTATTTTGTCATTTTCTTGATAAAACGACAAATTTATACGGTTATTGTAATAAATGTCAGTTGAAGATTTTAATAAAATATGATAAATTACTTATCTTTTTCATTACCTTTACTTCAAATTTTGAAGTGACTATGTGAATTGTGAATCAATAAATATTCGCAGATACTGAAGGTTTTTATAGTTCTAAACCGCTTTCACATACATCCCATGACAAAATCTAATCCAAAATCTGGAAATTCTATCTAAGGAAGACCTATTTGTTATTAGTAATTTCCGTTCCCCTTGGCAATTAATCAAGGTTCTATCGTAGGTATGATGATCCAAGCACTTAGGGAACCTTTACTATTTACATGAACTTAAAAATATTTGCTTAGGTTGGTAAAAAGGAAGGTTTTGTAAGGTAACGAATCTAACCTATATTTGAAAAGGAGGATTGTGATGCAAAAACGGGTAGAGAACTAATAGGATCCGCAATTCGATATTGGCACTACCGAGCTACTTAATTACAGAAATAAATGATACTATGTAACTAAAGACAAAGCAGTTTTTTTATAGAGTAGTGGGCAGGAGGCTGACACTATGTTAATTGATACCAAGACACTTAATACCAGTGGGTTGGCGTGTGCGTTTCCGCCCTATTAAGAATGGGAACGCTTTTTTGAAGAACCCTAGTAGATGTTATGAATGAAGAGAAGAATAGCGACAAAGGGGTTTAGCGGAAAACTCGCAAACTCGTGCCTTCTTAAGTTAAATTGGACTGTATTTAGTCGACCCCCCAAACCGAGACTCCACGTAGCAGTTTCAATTTCAAACACTAGTATGCTCCGGTACGGATCGACAACGATTCGATAAATAATTTTTATTTTATTATTATTTATGTAGGTAAATTATACCCTTATAAAAGTAAATTTTAACTTTACTGCCAGTTTTGAAATGAAGGGCGTAGAACTGACTCTTTTTAATCGCAAATGTAGTATCTAAATGTGGATTATAATAAATAATGCAAAAATAAAAAAGCCCTTTTTATTTCTTGCAAAAATTCTAATTCTAATTTTTTGAAAACAACTACAATAAAATAGGATTAAGATAACTTTGTTTTTTTTTAAAGTAATCTTAATCCTATTCTACTTTACAAGAACCTTTCCGCGGGTGAAGGCCTCGTCCAAGGATCTCCAGGTATCTCTGTCTTGGTAGAGTTGCATCCAGCTCAAGCCAGCCGTTTTAGTAATGTCATCCACCCAACTCGTGAGGGGTCTTCCTCTGTCTCGTTTCCCATTAGGGCATCCCCACCGGGTCGTCCTAATGTATCCTAATGTATTTAGGGTATCAGTAGCTTCAGTAACGCTTCTTATCTTTGTGTCTTATTTTATTAATTTTTCTAATGAGCATGCTCCGTTCGAGGCCCCTTTGACAGTTCTGATTTTTCTTTTAATCTTGTCTGTATATTTCCAAGTCCGGCAAGCATATGTTAGACATGGCAAGAGACAGCTTGACATGGCTTTGGTTTTAAGTATTAATGGCATATTTCTTTTCAAAATTTCCTTTAGACTCTAGAACTTGTTACATACACCAGTCATTATAGACATTCGAAATCGAAAATTTGATAATAATTCCAAAAGTTTTCAAACTTCGGTCAAGTGAATGGTACATTGGGACGACAATAAATCTCATTTTGCAACCTTGTCCGCAGTCCGGAACATTGTTAAAATTGCAATTAAATTATTTTTATGTCTGTATGGTCGTGAAAAAAATTCCAAAAGTTCTGCAAACTTGGGGAAGTTTTCAATATAATATTTCATATCACGTATAAAATTTGCAACCAACCTAAGTGTACGGAACATTTTTTGTTATTTATTTTATTTTCGATATATCTGTCAAATTTGCAGAACTTTTGGAACGTTTTCCTTCAGTTTAATAAAGAACAACATTAATTAAATAATGTTCCGTACACTTAAATTGGTTGCAAATTTGACACGTGATGTAAAATAATATATTTAACACCACTCCAACTTTGCAGAACTTTTGGAATTTTGGTCTCAAGAACTAAGCAAATTATCATTTATTGCTTTTTTAACAATGTTCCGGACCGCAGAGCAGGTTGCAAAATTTTATAGTTTGTTTTAATACCACTCCCGACCTTACATCAAAATTTGAAAACTTTTGGAATTATAATGAATTAATTGTCTTGACTGACTGGACCAACAAGTAGGGTACTATGTTGAATTTTGAAATCGTATTGTTAATGTGGATTAATCTACCCTAAAATAATTAGTAATTAATTACTTACATATTTCTTTTGCTTCTCATTTTAGGTGTTAAAGAGTTGGCAATATTTCTTATACTTTGTAACTGATTGGCGGCTAAGGATATACACACACAACTTCATGGCCTTAGCCCACTGGGGCCTTCAGTGGTCAGACTGGATGGGGATCCACCGTTTTGGTTGAAGGAACAGTTCACTCAGTATCTCTCCATTACCTAATAAACATTAGGCTTTAGCTTTATTAGCTACAAGCTTACAGATGTCTATACATATGTATACGTCAGATAAAGGGCCAGGATCAGGATTATAGGGCAAGAACTTATAATTTGTATAATAAAACAATTGACGATTTTAATTTATGTATTTTTATACTAAATTTACAAATTATATAAAATTATTATACAAATCGAATTTATATAAGAATAACGAGTTTACAAAATGTGGCTAAACTGAAAAAAAAAATGTTTGCGAACATTATAAAATTTAACTCTTTTACTTCTTAGTTATAATAAAAAATAAATATGTGCAACAATAATAATATTTATTAATGTCAATTGTCAATTAATTGTAAGACTTTAAAATGGTTCTTATGTTGGACCTCATTCTTATATTGGTTTACGTTCGGTTTGTTGTATAGTCGGAGTTTTTGGTAAAAATATAGGAATCGGCTCTTTTATATTATCTCTTGCGATGACGATGCTCTGACCGCGCGCCACTTGGTTTAGATTTTTCTTTGTACCGGGAGGAGTCTAAAATTAAATTCATATTTTTAAATTTATATTTTAAAAAATTAAAAATTTCATGCATATTTCCAAGTTGATATTATTTTCTGTGATCTATACAATATAATATTTACTATGTTTTGAACTATTAAGGAAAACAATGTTGAAAAATTAAAAAAGATCTTGTGTATTGTTGGCGAAAATTTTTGTTATGAATTAATCTTTCTAAAACACCATAATCGATAAATAGAAGAAGAATTACTTTGCTTACCCCTCTCTCGCTCTTTGTGGTGGTGACGACGTTCCCTGGATGCGCAAGAGTCGGGGGAAGAGCGCCGGCGTGCAGGCTGCGGGCCTTCGCCCCACCACCAAGCAGGGGGAGCGGAAGCACGGGGGCGAAGAGGCGATCCGTTCATGTATGGGGGCATTGGGGGCATCTGAAACCCGTTTATATATTTTATGTAAAAATAATGATTAGTATTGCATGTTAGGAAATTAATTTTCGTAAATTTATAATTTCATGTAAAATACTTAGCTATTTGTTTTAGGTTACACAATCACAGTTTTCTATTAATTTTTCGTCAGATAAAGATGATATTCATGAAACTGTATAAGGAAGCGTTCAAGTATTACGTAACGAATTTTAGGGGGGAGGGGGTCCTTTTGTAAAACGTTACGATGCGGGGCGGGGAGTGAATTACGCGATATTGTTAATATTATTTTCGACTTTCCAGTACTTCACACCCCATAATGGTAACTTTTAGGTATAAAGAGTCACTAGGTGGTCACGAAATGTTTTACTATACTTGGGTAGAGAAAAACGTTACGGCGCGTTACATGGTGGGAGGGGGGGTTTCACTAATCTACAAAAATTGCGTTACGTAATACTTGAACGCTCCCTAATACTGTACAAGAGGTGTAGACAGCTTGCCGTTGCGGTTAACTAACCGGTGGTATATATCCAGTGGGCGGAAGTCGGTAGGGCGCCGCGGGTGGAATGCCTTCGCCCTCAGCGCACACCACAGGAGCTGGAGGGGCTCTAGTGGGACTTTCCGATGTTGCCAACTGAAATTCAAAAGGTTTTAATAACAAAAATAATACGACACCCACCGCCTAGGGATATCTTAGGGATTGAATGTGTCCTCTACACAATAGCCAATAGTACCGAAATGGCCTATAACGTAAACCTTTATATCAACGGGCACTCGAGTGAGTCTTAGTTTGTTCAGTGAGATATATAATAAATAATGATACTAAGGGTCTGTTTCACAATGTACGGATGAGTTCTACATAAGTTCCAAATTAGCTATTTATTATTTATTAGGAGGATAAAGACTAGCGTTTAAGATACAGGCAAGGCCTAGTTTAAACGCTAGTGCTCATAGAAGTATATGTATAAGGTTAACCACAATGAATATTGTATCTCAACGATTCGTGGCATTGTATGTTTACAATCTTTTAAATGTAAGTACAAAATTAAATGTTTTTGAGTCAAATAAAGTAATTTTTATTTATTTATTTATTTAAAAACTATTGTTGCGTTTCACGACTGTCAGATAACGTTATTCGTCACATAAAGTCCATGATCCATCATAAGAGTCCGATGAAGTGTCAAATAGCACAATTTATCTTCCAAATAATTTAAGTGTCAAATAGCACTTTGGTACTTTATCCATACATTGTTAAACAGACCCTAAATATAAAACGGTTCTAAGGCACTTCTTGTTGTTTTTTTCTTAATTTTGGCTGCAATTCCGCATTTATAGTTACACAATAATGATGGGAGATGGGATTCTTCTTGACACTAGATAATTAATCTGAAGTCTGGAGTTCATGAAGAACACGTGATATTATTATTAGCAAACCATATTTTGGAAAAAAAAATGTAGATCTCGTCGTGTTCTAAGCAATTAAGTTTAATTTTTTTAACAAAACCAGACGAAAACTAATAATTTTATTTTTATTTAATACCTGCTGTTTGAGACTGTTAAAGTCGTTGCTCATGTCTCGGTATCGCTGAAGACATTCCTGCCACATACTGGCCATCTCGGACATTTCAGATCTCTGCTTGTTTATTTCCTCCTGGTTAATGGTAGCTTATATTAAACTATAATTACTTATGAATTCTTTAAACGCACACATTCACAAAAAAAACTGAAACGAGTCTGATCCGTAAAAAGCAATCGGTTCCAGAAAGAAAAATATGAACTTTGTGAGGAAGGATGACCTTAACTAATAAATTACAAAAAGTAAATGAATTTAAATAATTTGACTTTTGTCCATTTCACTACAGATTTAAGGAATTTGCAATTGAATTTATTCATTTCGACTTGTCTTGTCTTGTAAAACACTAATAAATAGCAAAACAACTTGCGAGTAATAAATTTTCGTTCCGCACACCTAGCTAGTAAGCCTAGTCACGTAGTGAATTATTGTGAGCAACATAGCATTTAAATGACCCGTAAGCTTTTGATTTTTAAATAATGTATCTCGAGCAACAATTAGTTGATTACCACTTTTCACTTACATGAATTATGTAAATATTATATTAAAATACATTCTATACAGTGGCGTAACATACCATCTGGGGCCCGTGGCAAATTCTTTTGATTGGGTCCTATCAGTAAAAATCGTCACGTGGTACTCAGTTTAATTTTAATAAACTTCTAGATTCCCAGCGTACTCAATTACACGTTGCATATGTCCCACTAATGGCCTCTCAGGGAATTGTATGTAGTCCCTACGCTAGCCCAATGCGTATGAGAGTCTTTACATTCATCCATAGAATATAATATCTCTTGGGCAGGGGCCTTCTTGGGTCGGGGGCCCTTAGCATTTTGAAAGCCCTGCCACCCTATTGTTACGCCACTGATTCTAAACCACAAAATATCTTACCATAAGCCGGGCGTCCGTGTCCCCTACATCCCTCGCGACAGTTTCGTACCGTCGCATACATTCCCGCCAAAGACGAAGTTGGGCTGCTGCAGATTCTTGCATGTTTTCAGCTGACTCTTGCTGTAATAATTATGTCTTTATACTTAATTTCCAACAGATAAAAACGATAACATCCAAAATTTCTAAAAACCAAAAGGATTGTATGAATGCAATATTTTTGTTGCATTTTACTTCAAATAAAATATATCGCTTCAAACGTCGTCAAAGCAATGTTTTTATAAAACGGGGCAAACGGGCATGAGACTCACCTGATGTTAAGTGATACCATCGCCCATGACCAATCGTAATACCAGAGGGCTCACGAGTGCGTTGCCGGCCTAATTAGATTTATTTGAATCTGCATTTTTGAATACCTATATTTTTTTGTTTGAATAGACTCTGATTTTAAGTTGTAGTATTTCTATACTACAACTTAAAATCAGAGTCTATTCTTAGTTAAGTAAAAATATAGGCTAAATCTGTTGTAATTAGTACTCATACTGATACGTAATAAATTTAAAACTGACCACTTTAAATAATTTACCTGGTCTTTGTCACGACATGGTGTTTGTGAAGCGCCTTTGAAGCACCGCATCAGCTCTTTCCATAGTCGCATCATTTTGTCCATCGCCTCCCTTTGTTCTGATATCTCTTGCTAAAAGACAAAACGGAAGGAGTTAACCTTAAATTTCACAATCTCTTCGTAATACGGACTTCTTAGGTAACTAGGTTTAATAAAAAAAACAAGATACCTTGACAACTTTCAAATAATTACTCCTTCCACTTATTGTACTAGTCTCGCCATCCGCCACACTTAGGCAATCTCTTTCCCTCTCCGAATACCTCTCTCGGTCCTTGTAATTCTCATCCTTTGACGCAATAGAACTCCTATCAAATCTTTCTATATTCCGTCTCGAACGTCTTTCCTTAGGAACATGAGAGAAACTCCTCTCTCTTTCATCATAGTATCTCTCTTTAATCTGTCGATCATTGAATCTCCTTTTAAAGTCATCGTAATCTTTATCCTTTACTCCTTCACTTCTAACAGAACGCCTATACTTATCATCGTCGTGAACATTTTGTACTTCAAAACTTCTACTGGTTTTTTGTTCGCAATAACGTTTCCTGTCCTCGTAATAACGGGATCCCGTATCTCTGTCCCTTTCTTCGTAATCTTTGTAATCTCTACGCCGTGATTTGTAATATTCATCATCAAATATTCTAGTTTGCACCCGCTCAGGCGGATATTCATCGTTAATTTTCCTGCTAACGTCAAGTTTACTTGAATATCGTTCTTTGTCTTTGACACAGCAAACGCATCTCTCTTTACGATCCGTGGGGATATTTTCACGGCTTTGACCTTTAGGGCGGAATTTTTCATAGCTTCGACTGTAGGCAGGTGAGACATCTCTGGATTGCTCGCGGCTGAGTCGCACTGGCCGATGATGGTCAACGTTGTATGAATCTTTTCGTGTAACCACTTCACATTGAAGTGATTTATGACTTTGTGTTCGGGCCTGCATTTTGAAAATTAATGATGAAGTTATAGTTGTAAATGTTACGCATTTTTTTAATAGCATATAACGTATTTAGGCATATGCTGGGGTCAACATAGAACATAAGGTAAGTATTGTTACGTACTATTTGCTTGCCATCGTAATTCGCCTTCGTCTTTTCAGACATTTGAGCACACAGTTTGGCGAATGTCTCAAGAAGAGCGCCTTGATCGACGGGCGGTGCGTGAGGTTTTTCTTTAACTCTGAAATAAATAATACCTTGCAAATAAACTTTCTATAATGATTGCACATTATATAATTTAACAGATTATAGATAGTAAACGTATAAGGTCTAATGCACGAGACAGCGCAGAAAACATTTGTATTTTAGTGATATTCTCTCTGGACTATACGAACACATTGTTTATACACAATTAATTACCAACCGATAGCGTTATGAATTACTTACTTTTCCCTTCCTTTATAGTCATCCCGATATTTATGATGATGATGGCGTTCCCTCGAAGCTGAACAGTCTCTATCGCGATGCTCATGCTTCTTGGAGTGGCGCTGCCTGATTTTTTTTAAATTCTTAACGTGAGATATTAATATTTCAACTATGTAGGGTGCCAACAAGAACATAAATAATTGTGTACCTACTGTAGGTTGGTTAACTTACAAATATCGCATACAATAGGTATATCGGATAGGATTAAAATTAGATATTATATATTATTCGAATTCGAATGTGTTAATATATCTTATCTATTAACTTATGTATGTATAATATATAAGTTAATATATGTTAGTAAGATATTTCTTAAATGTTCAAAAGTACAGTTGTTAAATATTTCATGAAGCCAACTACTAAATAAATAAATAATAATAAAGGAATTACGCCGTACAAAGCCCTAAAAATATTTGTTTGTACTTGTTTCATTTGCGTCTAACCTGTAAACCGTCGTAAAATATGTAATCAAGTACATCTATTATTATAGAAAGATTAACAAATAAGCAGGCAATACTTTTTAAATAAAACCTTACTTTTTCTTATCACGTTTGATGGCTTCTTCTAAAAAGGCATAAATAAAGGAATCTTGATCTTTAGGAATTGGATCGACGACATCATCTGCATCCTAAAAATGTGCATAAAATGTATTTTATATTACGAATAAGAGATACAGTTTAAATGCGATCATAGATACTAAAGTAGGCCTCAGCATTAGAGCAAGATATCAAGCTTCCTGGTCGACATGATTTTACCAACACCGTCGATGTTTTCATCAATATTAGATTATTATGATTTATAAACTAAAATGTACCTGGGCCGGAGACATCGATCGAGGAGTTGACACAAGTCCAGCTTTCAAGGCGAGTGATACTCCGTCACGCCTGAAAAAGCGTCTATATTCGTTCAATACTTAAGCAATCATCATTAAAAGACATGGGTATATACACCTTACAGATTGGTATATTTGCTTATGTTGCAGTGGTATGATTGCTTATTGTTTGGTTAAACTATATTAATAAAAAAATAGTGCGTCATATCTAAATTGTAATTCATAATAGCTTAAAACGCATTACTCGAGTTTGTGCATTTACTGAGAACATAATCGTTTTTCGATGATCGTTATTTAGATAATTGCCCTAATTTTACTAAGAATTAACACCTTAAACATGTCTAATGTCCTGATATATATATGTCGCAGCCAACTAAATCTTAATTAGCCGTTCAATTAACAGCCTAGCCGTTAAACCAAATAGCGCCGTTGAACTAACAGCTTGAGAGATATTCAGCTAGTTGATCAAGCAGCTAGGCAAATAACTTGGATCGATGACATTTCATTACTTGCCTAGCCTGTTGACTGTAAAATTTAAATTGAATTTCACTTTCTGCCACCCTCAAACTCGAATCGAAACTCTTCAAACTGTCAATATAGCGTCGGCGAACCACAACTTTGATGGTGTTTTCCAAAGTTTCATGAAAAACATCAAGTAGGTACAATGGAAGAGTGTAGTGACAATAAAAATGTGAATTTGACTCAAGCAATATAATTTTAAAAGAAATATTTTTATGAATGGCTAATTACGCTAGTTGGCTGAGACATATAAACTAATATCAAATAACGGTTAAAATATTGAGCGTTGGGGGGGGAGTGCTGCGGTATAATAGACTTCCACAAAATATAAAAAGTGCAGACAGCCTGGCAATATTTAAATTTAGACTAAAAGACCATCTCTTGAGTGATCCCTGTTCTACTTCGCTAATCGATCCTTGAAGCTCTTCAATGACCTACGACGTGATAAATTGTATCTTTAGTATATAAGTTCCCATGTAAGTAAACCTAAATCAGCTCCAATTACTAAACATATCATAGTTCGTTTCAGATAGAAATAGTACCTAGATACTTTATAACAATACTTACCTACTTCTTTTTAATTCTTAACCTACCTATTATGTCCATATTTAGTTTTACATCTTTATGTTTATTTATCTCATAACGTCTTACATGGATCTCCGTTGTCTTCGAGGTGACCTTGGCGACCGGCGATCTCCAACTTGGGATTGCGATACTGATGGACTGCTGTCATATGCCGGAATGTTTTGGTTATTTTTTTTGAGACATAAAGCAAAATACATAAATATATAAAGCGGTATTGTGACCAATATTCCTGTAAATATCCGCTATATTTTTTTCAGGTGACAGTATCAAAATAGACAGAATTGGGAGCGCCTCATGGTAATGTAAAAGTATAAAAATATACTTTATTTACTAAGTAGACTCCTATGTAGTTTAAGAATCTTATTTTTAAATTCGAAGGTATTCTGAATCTTCTATAAGGAGTAAAGTTAGTGAAAAAGCTTCCCTAATTAAACTAGTATCATAAACTAATAACCTTTTTGTAGGTGCTACTTCCTGATTTATTGCTTTAGCGGGAATATCTTGCAAGCTAGTCTTGGTCGAGGTACCTCGTCGACCATTTCCGTGACATACCTGAATTTTAATAACACTACAATATCTATATTCATAGAAGGTTTTCCTTGCTAATTTTAAGTTGATTGCAAAGGCATCGCGTTGATATTATTTAAATAGTTTTTAACTTCGAAGGACATATTCTGCTCAACTCATACTTACTCCAACAGACTCGTCCGTCGCTACCGAATTGCTATCTTCGTAGCTTTCATGCTTTTTTCGTGACCTCTTGCGTTTAGCTGCATCGAAAACTTTAAATAATTTCTTACTGTCGCTTGACTGACACTCCATCATATAACTTTATTCGGATAGATGGCATTTGAATTTAGATAATAAAAATTAATTTATCACAATAAATGTATAAATTAGAATTTTGCAAAATTGTTATCCAAAAACACTACTAGAAATAAAATGACTGAAAAAGTTGAATAAAGAACTGTCATTTCAAAGAAACCATAACTGCCAGATTTCTATGCAGTTATTACTAAAGTTCTACCATGATTAATATAGATTATAATTTAATGTTAAAACAATGGTATACAATAAGTGAATACAACTTCAAGTGATACCTGTTACAGTATGGATGTGTAAAATTTATTGTTAAACCAGAAATCTTATATTAAAAAGTGTCTCAAAATGCTAATTGCTATATTGTTGAAGTATTTGAATAGATTACAAAATAAAAGCATGTGTTTTTTGCATGTTTTAAAGAAATAATGCGCAATATTTGAATACTAGGTGTCGTATGGAATCAAGAGCCAATTCGAAAAGAAAATAAAATCAGATTCAATTTCAATATATTATAGATTATTGTAATAATTCACATTAAACTTAACTAAAACTTATCGCCCACATAAGCTCCTCGCTCCAAACCTACTCTAGAGGTATTCGGTATAAAATCTCCATCATAAAACCAATCAACAGATTCAAGTCCCATTTTATTATAAAAATCAAAATTACGAGTTATAATACATCTGTTTTTCAATCGAACAATAGAAATCGATTATAGCACATTGACATTCTTGTAAATAAATCATCGTGGACATAAATAACGAAATTCAGATTGTACACGCTCGGCGCGCAGGGCGGGCGGGGCGCTATCGCTATATGTACACGTACCCATCGGTACGCCGCCGCCCGCCGCCGCTCGCCTCTCACTCACGGCACTGTTCACTCACTCTTCCTGCGGTTCGTCACACTTTTGTTGGCTGCAGTGGTACAGCACCCCGGCCAGCTCGTGCGCGACCTTCTGGTCTAAGATCTGGCTCATCACCAGCGACAGCAGTCTCCTCTCGTGGCGGCGGATCAGCGGCCTGTTTTCGGGGTGCTCCGCTAGACGCAGCAGCGTGGCGGCCGCTCGCCTCAACATGTCCAGGGACGTACCCATGGCGTCGGGGTTGTCTCGGAGCGCCGCCACGCCGTGTTGATTAGCGACGCCGAGAGCCGTCTGCTCCGCCCTCTCGATAAAGGCGACAAGCTGCGCCACGGCGGGCGCGTGCGTAGCCACCTCGCGGGCCGCGGCGCCGCCCGCCCCCGCCAAGTAATGCAGCAGATTTACCGCGAACTCCCGCACCACGGGCCGCTCGGGCCGGCACAGGTCCCGCGCCAAGCCCGCACACAACGCGGCGATACGTCCTCGCGGGGGCGTCGCCAGGACGAGATCCACGTTCGCATCCGTCACGCACAATTTACAAAGCGCCTCTAGGGCTAATCTTCTAGGAGACAAGGGCGACGCCGGGGACGCCGTCGGCGGGGCGTCGCCGGCGACGGCCGCGGGACACACGCTCCAGTGTAGGAGGCCGTCCAGAAGCGGCCTCGCCACGGCTTCCGATTGACCGGACAGCTCCACGCTGCCGGCGATGTTGGCGCAGCAGACCAGCGCGTCCTCCCGCAGTTGCGCCAACGTGTCCCACCACCACTCGCTCTCGCCCTTCAGGCTGGAGCAGCACGCGTCCGCGTCCACCTCGTCTCTGGCGGCACGCTCGTAGGCCTTGGCTCGGGCCGCCCGAGGCGCGTGTTCGTGGTGTAGCAGCAGGAGCTTCCCAGCGAGAGCTAAGAAAGCGCTCGACCTCGAGAATTCCGCCTCGTTGCCTGGCACGAAGGTCAGCCCGCGGAGAATGTTGGATAACGCTATACACCGCTTGGCGAGAGCGTCCCGCGTTTCGTTGATAAGATTAAGGCTAGGCTCGTCGCGCGTGTAGCATTCGTCCTCGTAGTCCTCCAAACGTCGTCTTTTGAGCACTCCGGCAGAATCCCGAATTTGCAAGGCCGGTTTTCTTTCCGGTTCTATGTCCATCGGTTCCGCCTCCAAGTTGTCACCTTCGTCCGTGGCCGTGGACGGCGGTTCGGAGGGGGGCGGGTCGGCCGTATCGGGAAGGGCCGGCGTATCGCTGGGTCCGTCCGAGTGAGGCGACGCCGGGGGCGCGGGCGGCGACGGTGCCCGCTCTCCTGGCAGGACCCGGGCGAACGGCAGATGTACGAACTCGGCACGGAAGCAGGGCATCACGTGGTCGAATCTACTGACCGTGTCGGTTTGCCAAGGCTCTATCACGTCCTCGACGTCTCGGTTGGTTTCGGGATCCTCGGGCGCAAAGAGCGCGTCGTCGTCCAGCTTAGTGACGAAAGTGACGGGCACGCGACGACGCGACTGCAGCGTGTAGTTCTCGCCCGTGGTAACCTTAATGCGATCTGCGGGGTCGGGGGGCTCGATACGTCGGGGTGGCGGCGCGACAGATTCTTTGACCGCCGGCGGCGCGTACCAGGGCTCGGGAGCCGTGGCGGGCGCGTCGAACACGTCGGCGAGACTCCGCTGGAAGTGCTCCAGCAGCAAATCGAGCAAACCGGGCAGATGCTGGAGACCGAAGAACCCGATGCAGGTGTCGTCAAACAGTAGAATATTGAGGATGTCTAGCGCCCAGCAGGTCTCCGCGAGGAGACCCGATTTGAGCGCCATCATGATTCGCCACGCGTCCACCGGGGCGACGTCACCCTTTGTCAGTCTGCGTCTTTTCTCAGGCGCGGGCACCGTCGCTTCCACACACTCCGGAGGGAAAGTCAATTCTCGTTTAATTTGTCCCACACCAGATGTCGCCCCCTGAAAACATATTGCTTTATTATTCAACTGTGTTTGAAACAGGATCAAAAATTGAATCATTGTAGAATACATATACAATGTACAAGACAATATTATTGGTTAGATGATTAAAATTCACTATCAATATTATGGTTTGACATACGTAAAACTATACGAAGAATACAAGAAATATATTGGTTATAGTGATATGTATGTAAAGTGCAAGGTGCATTAGTGCATGACTCACGGGCGAAGGCGCGGCGGGCGTGAGATCCTGCGGCGGCCGCGGCCCGCCCCACGCCGGTCCGCCCGCCGCCTACAACAACACCGCCCGTATGAGAACCACGAGTAGTAACTCGTGTGCTAACACGAATGAGCCGGGAGAAGATTATGAAGCAAAGACGAAATTCAATAAAAGAAATTGAAACATGGTTCTCATACTAAGCTCGACGTACAATCAGTGTCCGGAAAATTTGTGAATTTGTGTCAGGACAATGGAATTAGAATGAATGTTAATCGTTAAATCAGTGCGAATTAATGGTGGATTATCACAAACAGTGCAAGTATTGACAGTTTCAATTCGTTACTTACAACTAGCAAAACTAGATCTTATCCATTACATATAATCAATGTGAATGGAATTTTCATCCGGAAATAAGCGTAAACGGTAGTGACGAGGTAGCCCAATACCACTCAGGTATTATTAGTAGATATTAGTTTGATTTTGTATACATACCGGTGGATGGTAGGGTTGATGCGGCTGATGAGGCTGTGGAGGCCATCCTGGTTGTTGATGGTGGGGTAGGGGGGCGTGGTGGGGCGGTCGCCAGCCAGGTGATGCGGCACGCTGAAACCCGGGACCCCAACCGCCGCCAAATCGAGGCCCCGCGGGGCTCGGCGGCGCCCCGGGTGGGGCACTTGAATTGTAGGGCTCCTTCGCGAAGTCGGGATGCCGCCGAGGTGCTCCCGCCACGCCCGGTGGACCCGCATTAGGAACCGGGGGTGCGCCCTTGCCGCCGTATTGCTGTGGTTATAGATATAATTAATACATTATGAATTATAGTTGGATATCATCCCATTCCATGGATTAGTGATGGGTGTTGAAATGCCGAAAATATTATGCAGTTTTTAGTAATCTTTATTACACAATATTTTATTTTCAGAATTTCACACAAATGGTAGTAAAATGAAGTATATGATTATTGACAATGATACAAAACATATTGTCGATTTTTCTAGAAACTTTTGATAGCTAAAAAAATACGACACTATGATTAGAAACAATTTTTACACTAGCCGTGAACCCACATACAAAATATAAACGATGAAAGATCCGTATTCTAAGAGTGGATTATAGGAACAATCCCTAGAACAGCGATATTACAAAGCTTCGCTCGCTTACATGATCCTGTGAAAGCATGCAAATGATTAAGTGAAATTATTCCGTTTATGATGTGAAGCCACCACCACACACTCTAAACCTTATCTTCCACTTTGTTGGGTTAAATTTTGAAAAATGTCGGTTTCGGCATGTGCGATCGTGTTAGCGACCGACCGTCGCGGTTGAAAAGCCAATTATTCACACCGCAAGCCAACTTGTTAACGAAAACTGAAAGTGAATAGCTTGAGAATTTCGTTAAGCGAGTGGTATTATCGGAGAAATTAAATGAAGCCAAAACCACGTATGAAGTCGACGTCCCGCCCGGCTCGCTGCAATGTCCAAAACTTTGGTGGGTCAATCATTTTGACAAACCAGAGGAATTGAATTTGCATAGACCTTGTCTCGTCACAACGTAACTGATATGCTCAACATACATATTTTAGCATTTACTTTATTTACAAAATTTATTACAAAACTTTTTTTTTTTTTCAATTAAGTTTACCACCAGCCTATACTTGGCATTTGCACACCGAAAACCTGTTTAGTAATGAACGATCGAACAAGATATATTTCCGCTGGTATCAATTACGACGTGGCCGAGCAACATCCGCGACAGTGCCCCGAGGTGGGAAAGTGTATCGCCAATGGTGGGAAGCGGTGTGGAGTGCGTGGTACAAACGGTGGTTCCGTACGTATGGTCTGGAGGCGGGGGGCAGCGGCGCCACCAGTTGCCTCGCGAGCTGCGAGCCCATCAGCCCGCCGCACGACGCAATCTACACACCGCCAATGCATCAGTCGGCGTACGCGTACACGTGCACGTAATGCGTGCAAGCACACGCACATATACATTGTGAATGTAGGTGACATTTAATATATTTGCGTATATTTGTTACGCGTAACGCTTCTAAAATTACTAGTTATTGAGCGACGATATATATTTAATCGTGTGATCTCCATTCACAAGCAAAATTAATACATAACAAGACATCATAAAAATTAAATAAACAACATTTTCACTGTAACTTCGCATTAATTATCTCAGTAATCATCCAAAAATATTAAATTATGTTGTTGCTAACAGTACTGGCCAAATTTTTTATCTATACTAAAATGGATAAATCGAAAAGTGATAAAAATAATATTAACATCAACATAATATGTATAAGCAGTAACTTACGTTTACCGAATCTACAAATGAACATGCTCCAAATAAGACTCAAGTAATAAAACATATAATTTATGCTTTGATGTGTTTTTTTGTTTTGTGTTGAAGAAACAATTTATTAATTTCAAGTGCCTCAGGACTTTTATGTCACCAGTACTTAATATGGACTGTACTACAGTCAAATATTACCAACACAACAAGAAATTTAATGAAAATCTTTGATTTATATTTAAGTAGTAGATTGTTTCTTGTATGAAATTGAAACAATTATACATTCTTACCATTCCTTATTTCATATAAGTTTTTACCTTCCAAAAGATTTACTCATAGAGAACGTCACGTTTCTATCTTTGTTTTAAATACAGATATTTAAGTCTCTTAAAATTATAACTTTAAAAAAAATTAAAACATACCTCATGCGGTTGTTGAGGCGAATGTGGCGGGTGTGGCGGATGTGGAGGGGGGTGTGGTGGTTGATGCGGGTGCGGCTGGCGGTAATAGTCCGGGTAGGGCTGCGCAGGAGGGGCCCCGGCCGGGGAAGGTGGCGCCGGGGCTCCGGGGGTCGCGCCAGGGCCCGGAGCGGGTGCTCCTGCGCGATACGGCCCGCCGTAACCGCCATATCGGCCGTATTCACCAGGACTGTAACCCCTGCAATTGTATATTTGTCACGTGGTACTTTATTTAATTCACTCTTAAGTGATGTATTTTCACTTAAAAAATACGCGATAACTACTTACGACTGAATTAAAAAGGCATTTTCTCTTAAAAATTAATAGTAATATCTCTGTCAAATTGTATTTATTATCATAAATATTATATTCAGTAAGTCTACTATATAATAATCATAAACATACCTATCCCCTTCGGGGCCATATGGCGGGTAAACAGGCCGATTACCCGGATACGGGGACCCATATTCATAACCATATCCTTGTTGGTAACCTGAAATACAATAAACAATATATCAAACGAGATAATACCAAAATGACACATGTAAGTAAAACACAAACATTCTACTTTATACTAAGCAACAAAAACTATAAAGCACTATCAAGTTCACACGCTTCAATGATATGATATTTAAATGACAAAACTTCGATGTGTTATTGTAAGTTAAAAATGTTAAGAGCAAGTGAAACATTCTTCTTTGACCCGTATTCCAAAAGGTTGCTTGAGTTAGTTGGAGAGGAGACATTGCAGATCTTGTTGTCAAGATTTTTATGGAATACAGGCGTTAGAGTGGTAAGTGTCAAGAATCACAAACAGAGCAGAGTTGAGACCTTAAGAAACACAGATCTTGGTGAATCATTACAAAGCAATTTATTTTTATTACAGCAACTGTACAAATATAGCTTTTAGTTTGTCATATAATGTGCACTATGCACACGTTTCAGACCAATCCTTTGTTCAAGTATACATTTTAAATTAAAACAACATTATCTATTCATAAGTGAGATAAAAAATCTTGTTTTTAAACATTTTTGAATACATTAAATGACGGATTTGGATGATCTATGGATAGCTTAACAGATAAAAATGTTTGATAACCTCGCCATGCCATTCTCCTATCTACAGCATTTGGTCATGTTCTTTATTTATTAATCTGGGGATATAGGAATTTTCGGTCTCAAAGGTCTTGTTGTAAACCCAAATTGTGGGGTAAAAGTCACAGGTCGGAAACGTGTGCATGTGAAGTGTTAACGCATGTACCTGGCGGTCTCCGCGGGCCGGGCGGCTCGTCGAACGGGTTGGACGCGGCGATGTCCCCGCCCGCCCCGCCGCCTACAACCACACCACGCTATACCACCCGGTACCATACTATGCTTTTCCAAAACGTAAGTCATACAAATTCACTCAAGATTTGTTTGAATTTGAAAGGGACTATGAACTTTTATATATTATTTTATACAACCGAAAATATTAAACTTAAGCGCGCTCAGGTGACCAAAAATTGATGTTTTAAACTTGTTTTCAAAATAAAATGGTGACAATACGTTTTGGAATACTATCTGCGTACTATCTCCCTAATGGAAACTTTATTATGCGTTATAGAATACTTTTGGCATAGGGGTAATATTTACATTAATAAGGCATTCAAACAAATGATATGGAACTCGTGGTACTTTTACTTACAATTATGCATCAAAAGTATTCTAAAATTAAGTGCCATCTAAATTTGCATAGTTTTGGTATGGATCAAAAGAAATTGTTAGATATTAAATCCATAGAGTAGTGAATTCTTGTGCTTTGTTATGTTAGTATAAGCTATATTACAACTATATATTAAGGACAAATGATGTCAGCATTTTTAATACATATACATCACTTGCGTTTAGACTATGTTTCAATGACTTCCATGCTAGAAAATCATATTTTTTTTTAATATATTCGAAATATTGTATAAATAGTACATTTGAATATTTTTTACTCTATATATTTTATATTAGGAGATATTTTAGTTTACTTATAAGTAACAACACAACGAAACAATCTCGTACTTGAGGCTATGGAAAACTATTATATTTTCATGTCAATGGTACTATTTATACTGTCTCGCTTTTGTCTCTCGACGTGAGTGTAAAATCTTAAAAGCTAAAAAAATAGAACAAGCTTAAATCTGTGTGTTCCTAGTGACTACCTATTATGCACATTTACAGCAGTATCGTGCTTCTATATGGTAAATATTTACAATCTAACCTTCCGGATTCAAGCCAATTAACTTGAAACGTTTGATTAGCAATGCCTTTATATTTTTCTGTGTAAATTTCAATATAATTGTTTCAATATAATTTCAACACTCTTATTTAAATAATGTTTTGGGGAGAAATACTTTGTTGATATTTAAGTTTTACTGTCCACTCGAAACGATTCATTGCGATTATTAATATATTGAAATGATTTATTTATAAAAGTTATTAATAAGAACAAGAAAATATATATCAGCTAATTTTTACGATATATCGCAAATAACCTTTTCGAAGTACAAGATGATAAAGTTGTGTGTGTTTATCCGTGTGTTGAATGTGTGTATGTGTATAGATCGTGTGTTATACCTTGCTGAGCGGGTTGAGGCGGATACGGCGCGTAGTGAGGCTGGTAGGCGTCAATAGGTGCTCCGCCAGCGCCGCTTCCCGCAAATTGTTCAGCGTTGTTCGAACTTCCTGCTATAACATACAAATATATTATTTACTAAAATTAAAACAATCAACTCTATGTACACAGCGGAAATTTATTTTATTAATTGAATAAGTCCCGTAGCCGTGTGTTATATACACACATACATTTCTGATTCGAATTTTACTGAGCATTTTTAGGCAAGATAGTTGCCCTGTGCTTAAACCACAAACAACTGTTTCGCCGGAAATCGAGTTGGGGCTAAGTTTTACGATCATTTTACCACTTTAAATACAGATGTGATAAATAACATGCAAGTTAAATATATATCTAAGTCACTACATTCTACGCTTACGTTCCATAAATAACATACTAATATACCATTTGTTAAAAAAAAACTTTCCATTTCTATGTAATAAATAAGTTTAGATATATAAAGTAAGCAATATATTTACTTGATCTATATATATAAAAATGAAACGACATGTCACGACATAACATGAAAACGGCTTGACCGATTTACCTGATTTTTTTTTAATAATATTCCTTGAAGTACGAGGATGGTTCTTACGGAGAGAAAAATTAAAAAAATCGAGTTAAAAAGGTCTAAAAACAACACTTTTCTATATTCCCATACAAAAGATTTGTAATAATACGTAAGTCAATTTGAACTTTAATACCATATAATAAAGTTTAAGTGTTAGTAGAGGGGTTCCGGGAAGGTAAATTTTTATTTTTTGACAATGTATTTGTTGTCTCATCAACTTTCTTTTTTTATCTTACTAGCTAGACCGGTTTCCCGAATAGCAGAATAAGTATTAAAAAAAATAAAGAATCGACTGTTAGGCGGTACGATGTTCGCCAGGCCAACTAGTTGTATATAAAATAATCCTAAGAGATTGGGAAGCCAAATAAAACATGCCGCTATATGCTCAAACATATTAAGCTACCACTACTCACAATACATTCAAAGAATTGTCAAGTATCTTACCCTTACCTGCATTAGCAGCGTTGTTGTTCTTCCCGCTCTTCTTCTTAGTGGAGGCTTCGACCTGGTTGATGATGGGTTGCGGGTCTATCCCACCCCGATCAAAATGACACTCGTAAGCTAACAGATTCTTTGTGTAGTGCTTCCGTAGCGTGTACGCGGCGGACGAAGACGCCCCAATACCGAGTAAGCCAGCTATGTCTTTCCACGTTTTGTTTTTCGTCACCTGAAATTGATATAATCTCATGAATATAGATGATATATTCATCATATATAATATATATGATATATGATGATGAGATCAAATGTAAAATAAAGGAAATATAAGGATCTCTTGATAATTTATTATGTAGTTTTTGAAACAGCTAAAGCCGTTCCTGTATGAGGATACATTTTAAGTAGGTACTATGGGAGTCGACATAACATAGTACTTACAAGGATTATTGGGAATATTTAATAATTTTATAAGAATAAAAGGCAAAATAAAAGCATGAAATAACATTTACAGACTGAATTAAAAGTTTTTTGACAACAAAGAGAATGGTGATATGAACAGTTAATTTAATAAATTGTATGTACTTAAATTATTTAAAAGGCCATTAAAAAAATATGGCAAATTTAAATGGCTTTAATTTCGTAACGAAGCAATGGTTGTATGCGAGACATATTCACAAACAACCATCACTAGTATACTGCAAATACAGTTTTCATTACACAAAGACTGAATAAAAACATTAAGAATGAAACAACAGCAATAATTTCTATTGTTAACGACTAGAAATCTCACTATAAATTTTAATAATAATGAAAACACCTCCGTTCGTACCGCCCTGGCAACACTAATGTTTATTTAAAATACACTGTAATGCCTGGCCCGTAATGATAAAAATTTATTAAGTGTCGTTAAAGCCTCAAAGTTTATGGCTATTCACATAAAGCTGCACACGCATTCACATTAAATCGCTAAGTATATTAGTTAGGGATCGTTTATTAAAACATAAATTACTTTTTAATATTATAGATATAGAATGAGAATTTTCACGCTTTTTTCTAGTCAACTTTGGTACATTTAGTAGGAGTTAGTTGACGGCACTTTTATGGATATTTCCGAAACATTCGAGAACCATCTAGTAGTAGTACTACTTTCAACTAAGCTAAGTAACATAGCTGCTGATCTTAACATTGTAATCTTTCAAATGACAAATCATTTATACATCTAATTAATTCCCACTTAAATTGTATTTACCTATTTTACATAATTTTAAATTTAACCGACGTTTCGCGTGCTTTACAGCGTGCGTGGTCACGGTGACTGAAGACAAAATTGTATATACCTTTATGGCTTACTTGTAGGTCCTAGGTGCGAAACAAATTAATTAACAATTATATTGCATTGGAAACTCACCTCAACAAATCCTCCCCGGTCGCGCACAAGTAGATACAGCCTGTAGAGATCCAAGGGCTGCTTGGAAATGGTCGGACAGGCGGGTATGGGCGTCCGGCGTTCCTCCATGAAGGCGAGTAGCCTCTCAACCCAGCTCCGCCTCTCAGGGGCGTCGTCCATCTCGTAAAGCTTGACCAGCGAGTCCGACTTCTGGCGCAACACACGACATCATATACCCCGTAACTACTGCTCGGTCGCAGCATATCGAAAATATGCACTTTTTGTCTATAGATGTGGTATAGACAGTGATATATATTTTTGAAGTTATACTTCTTTAGGCGCGTTATGAAAAATTTATGGGAGTGAAATTTTACGATGCGCGCGCACCGTGACACAAAATTCAGTATGGGCGCCGAGCGTGCGCGAGCGACAT